>CM048754.1:19469442-20861942 GCA_026315105.1 Locusta migratoria
TGTAGAATAGGAAACGCAGAAATTATTTTGCACCTCGTGTTAAAGTAGTTTTTCAATCTAACATGGAGGTCAATCTGATGATGTGAAACATATTAATGTTAAAAAACACAAATTAGCTGTTTCAAACAAAACTTCATCACAAAGTATTGTGTGTTTTGTTACGAAACTTGAGAAGAGTGCTACAATGAGTGATGATGAAAAGAGTCTTGCTGCTGAGGAAGGTGTGCTAGCTTTTCATGCAATGAAACATAACCATTCCTTCAGATCAACGGACTGCACAACTGTGATCATCAGGAAGCTGAGAAGAAATGTACCTGTTCCAGAACGAAGTGTGAATCAATATTAGTGAATGTGTTGGCTCCATTCACAATGAATCAAATTTGTGCGGAGCATAACGATGCGAAATGTGTGTCAGTCATGGTGGACAAGTCAAATCACAAAACTGATAACAAGTTCTTAGACATTTTGTGCCGAATAAGGGTATTCAAGTTAAGGTGACAGTTCCAGAATATTACAGGTGAATTGGCTGATGTCATAAGTATTATCATGGAAGTTTTGGATAAATACCATCTGAGGGATAAAATTGTTGCGTTTTGTGGCAAGAACTGCAACACAAACTTTGGAGGTGCAGGAAAAAGGGACAAAACAATGTTTTTGCACAATTGAAACCTTTACTGAAGATCAACATCCATGGTGTAGGTTGTGCAGCGCATAATGCAGTGCGAACCAGTCCTGATATACTTCCAGTAGACATAGAAACAACTGTTGACAACATTTTTCAGTATTTTCACATATACTCCATTCGTGTTTAACTGAAAGACTTGAGAGTTTTCTGAAGTGGAGCATAAATAGGTGCTCGGCAGTGTCAAAAGCACATGGCTTTCCTTAGAACCGGCCGTTAACAGAATTATTGATATGTACGATGGACTAAAATCTTATTTTTGTCTCGAGAAAAATGTCCCAAAATATTAAAATCATTTTTCAGTGATCTTCAGTATCTGCTTTAGCTCCGTTTTATTCAGTGCCAGCTGTTGTCGCCGCCTCATTGCCCAGAGTGCTAAGTATCATAATTTAACTGCGTGAAATTTCGTTTCCAGTGAATTTCACTTTTTTTTCGTTTGTGCTACTGTTTGAAGAGTTTATTCTTGCATATTTTGATAAATACCATGTGTATAGTTTTCTTCGTAAGTGTATTCCATAAATTGTCTTGTCTTATTTTGAAAACTGCCAGTGTTTTGACAGTGTAGTAACCACTGACCACAGTTCAGTCAGCTGCCAGCCACATTTATTAAAGTAACATACTAGTTAAAAGTTGATTATTTAGTTTCCTTCTTTCCACAGTTAATTGTATCGATAGGATGGATAGAATGTGTGCGGATGCAGGAGGAGTTGGCCGCAGTTCGCGAACAGCTGAGCGTGCTGTTGTCTACAGTCAGCCGTCTTCAGGCTGCTGTCTCGGGGTGAAGCGATGGTGGGGAGTCTGGTGCGTCGAGTGGGACACCTCAGGTGTCTCACGCTTCGCTCTGTCCCTGCTACCGAGGCACCTTCAGGTGTACCGGACGTCGTCGAGCCGCCTTCTCTGTAAGGGGAGTGGCGGCTTGTACGGCGTTCGCGTCGCTCGAGGCGGAAGGCCAATGTGGAGGCTGGACGTCCGTCCGCGCCCGTTCATCCTGTGAGTGAAAGTGTGGCCACTCCTTCAGCAGGGTCCGAGCAGGTGCACGCGGGGGGGGGGGGGGGGGGGGATTATTAATTATTGGGAGCTCCAATGTTAGGCGCTTGATGGAGCCCCTTAGGCAGATAGCATCCAGATCCGGAAGAAATACCAATGTGCACTCTGTATGCCTGCCGGGGGGCCTCATCCGAGATGTGGAGACGGCCTTGCCGGCGGCTATCGAGGGTGCGGGGTGCAGTCAACTGCAAGTCGTGGCTCACGTCGGCACCAATGATGCTTGTCGCTTGGGTTCTGAGGACATCCTCGGGTCCTACGAGCGGCTGGCGGAATTGGTGAAGGCTGCTGCCTTCGCACGCGGGGTGCAAGCAGAGCTGTCGATTTGCAGCATTGTTCCCAGGGCTGATCGGGGTCCTTTGGTTTGGAGCCGAGTGGAGGGTCTGAACCAGAGGTTTCACCAACTCTGACAGTCATGGCTGCAGACTTATGGATCTGCGTTATCGGGTGGGGATTTGTAGGGTGCCCCTAGATAGATCAGGGGTGCACTACACTAAGGAAGCGGCTACTCGGGTAGCAGAGCACTTGTGGAGTGCACGTGGGTTTTTTTTTTTTTGGGCTAGTCGCTAATTCTGATGAGCACTCGCCTGTCAACTTTCTGACAGCGAATTCAGGCTGCATTCAGTTCAAACATTTAACAGTCAAAATATTAGCCGAGAACTTTCAAAGTATTAAAAACAAAGTTCCCGAATTTGCCGCACTGCATGGAAATTATTGTGCTCAGATAGTTTTAGGCACCGAAAGCTAGCTAAATCATGAAGGGGCAAGTTAAGAAATATTTAGCAATGCATGAAATGTATATCTGAAAGATATATCGGACACAACTGGAGGAGGAGTGTTTCTACTGAGATTGAGGTTGAAAGTAACTGAAGTTATCTGGGCATGCATAAGAGGTCTAAAAGAAGTAAAGCTAATAGTTGGGTGTTGGGCTCTTCAGTGTCAGAGTCCTGAAACCTCACAATCATTGAGCTCTAATAGAATCTGCTCAATTTCCTTGTCGGAAAGTTTCGCCATATCACAGTCTGAAAAATTAAAATATTCTCTGAAATTAGCTGTGTGATGTGTGAAAATAAAAGGAATATCCATTAAATGTATTAAGAAAGATTAGCTTTCAAAATTATTTCAACTGAACATAAGAAATATTAGTACCTACAAAGACGAGAACTTCATACAACACAATGGTGTCAAATGACAACAACAAGATTTGAAAAAATGTAGCTAACAATGTAACAAAAAAACATTCTCCAAAATAACACACATACAATAAACTTACCTTTAAGAAACTTGTAATACCTTTGTATTCTATAAATCTTCGACAGGCACGAAACAGGAAGGAAAAAAGTGAAGCATGATCCACACACAACAGCACACATAACACAGCACGACAAACACTCGACTGTTGACTTCTGTATTCAAAGGAGATGAAGGTGCGCCATGTGGCACACACCTGTACTAGATCGTTGTCATCTGCCGTCAGCGTGAGGAAACGCAGACATTCACTGTTTCCACTCTGCAGTTGGTGAAACATGGTGGTGTCAATTGACAACACGATGAACGAAAGGGATACTGATAGAAATAAACTTGACCTCATGTTACCAGAGGAAAAACAAGTTGTGCCCATGACGGATGAAGTATCGCACCTTCATTGGAGTACGATTCAAACATTGGTTGTATAATTGGTAATGCTACTATACCACCTGCAAAATTTGCCTCTCAAACTTTAGCTTCTCATGCATTAGTTTTTATGCTGGGTGGCATTACACTGTAGTGACACAAAGCAAATCCCTATTTTTTTTATCACCTTGAGATACCCAAACCTTTAATATCTTTATTAGATATAATTGGGCCTATTCAGGACAGAGACTGCCACCAGAATCTGTTTCAGATTCTCGCAGAGGCTGCAGCAGCAAGTAGGCAAAGAAGCCATTTATACACAGTCAAAGAAGTCCCAGTCCATGTATTCCACGAATAAACAGTGTACAGAGTATATTGACAACAAAAGACTTTGTTCTTGTGCTAAAAAATGTTAAGCATGTATTAACTTTTTGAATGTCAGTCTATAGTGTATCACTATAATAAATAGTGAATTTAAAGTTGCTTCTTAAATGTGAAGATTTATTCAGTGAATTTACTTTAAGAATATATTATAAAGAAATCATACCTTCTGGAGATTACAACTTATGAAGAAATGTGAACATCCACACCTACAGTTCAGAACATCCTTTTACAGGCCAACCGCAAATTTGAACAGCATGCCCCCCTCCACCTAGAAAAACTAAACTCCTGGTCACCCACGTCTGGAAAGGAATACACTCCCTCAACAACCTCTCCAATAAACATCAAGCTCCTCTTATTGCACAGAAACCCAGTCACTCCAATCTACTCAATCTCCCACTTCCAGCTCCACTCCCCACCAAACCTCACAATACTAATCCACACAATCCTGAACCACAACATCACAATTCAGTAGTCAACCTCTCCTCTATACCTCTCTCCCAATCTGAAAACTCCATCCTACCCAAAGGCCTCACCTTTAGTCACACTCCCAAATTCAACCAAACAGCCCTTGTCAAAGACCTACTATCCTATACTCATAGCCTTGGCTGTAGATATCACTTTGCCACGAAGAAAAATAATCCTACTCCTGATGAGCCAGTTCCCCAAGACATCATTCAAATTGAACCCTGCCTGGAACAGTTCCATCCTCCATCACAGCGAGACCCAGCCACTCTTCCTCAAAATCACTCCCTTCAAACCTTCCAGGAATTCCTCACTTCCAACCTTGCCTCTCAGTCTTTCCTGAGAAACATTAATCCTACTCCCAACATTACCACAGCTGAATCCCGAGCTATCTGTGATCTGAAGGCTGACCATTTCATCGTCATTCTCTCAGCCGACAAGGGATCCACGACCATGGTACTTGATGGGCGGGAGTATGTGGCTGAGGGACTGCGTCAGCTTTCAGACAACACTACCTACAAATTCTGTCAAGACGACCCCATTCCTGATGTCCAAGCAGAGCTTCAGGGAATTCTCAGATCCTTGGGCCCCCTACAAAACCTTTCACCTGAGTACATCGAAGTCGTGACCCCACTGCACCCCTACCTTCTTCCTACTTCTTAAGGTTCACAAAGCCAATCATCCCGGACACCCCATTGTGGCCGGTTACCAAGCCCCTAAAGAACGAATCTCTGCCTACATAGACCAACACCTTCAACCCATCATGTGCAGTCTCCCATCCTTTATCAAAGACACCAATCACTTCCTCGATCACCTGAAATCCTTACCCAGTCTGTTACCTCCTGAAACCATCCTTGTAACCATTGCTGCCACTTCCTTATACACAAATATCCCATATGCCAGGACCTCACTGCGATTGAGTATTCCCTTTCACGCCGACCACCCACTTCCCTACCTAAAACCTCTTTCCTTAATGCCCTAGCCAGCTTCATCCTAACCCACAACTTCTTCACCTTTGAGGGCTGGACATACCAACAACTAAAGGGAATTGCCATGGGAACCAGGATGGCCCCCTCGTACGCAAACTTATTTATGGGACGCTTAGAGGAAGCCTTCCTGGATTCCTGGAAACCCAAGCCTGTCAACCCAAAGTTTGATACAGATTCATTGACGACATCTTCATGATCTGGACTAACAGTGAAGAAGAACTCCAGAATTTCCTCTCCAACCTCAACTCCTTTGGTCCCATCAAATTCACCTGGTCCTATTCCAAATCCCATGCCACTTTCCTTGATGTCAACCTCCACCTGTCCAACAGCCAACTTCACACATCCGTCCACATCAAACCAAGCAACAAACAAGAGTACCTCCATTATGACAGCTGCCATCCATTTCACATCAAACGTTCCCTTCCCTACAGCTTATGTCTGCGTGGCAAAAGAGTCTGCTCCAGTCCCGAATCCCTGAACCAATACACCAATAACCTAATAACAGCTTTCACATCCCACAGCTATCCTCCTGATCTGGTTCAGAAGCAAATTACCAGAACCACCTCATCTCCCCAAATTCAAAACCTTCCACCGAAGACCCCCAGAAGTGCCCCTTTTGTCACTGGATACTTTCCGGGACTGCAGCAGACTCTGAATGTGGCTCTCCAGCAATGATACGACTTCCTTAAATCCTGCCCCGAAATGAGATCCATCCTTAATGACATCCTTCCCACTCCACCAAAAGTGTCTTCCACCGCCCACCTAACCTCCATAACCTTCTAGTCCATCCCTATGAAATCCCCAAACCACCTTCCCTACCTTCTGGCTCCTACCCTTGTAACTGCCCCCGTTTTAAAACCTGCCCTATGCACCTTTCCACCACCAATTACTCCAGTCCAGTAATCCGGAAGGTGTACACGATCTAGGGCAGAGCCACTTGCGATAGCACCCACGTGATTTACCAACTGACATGCCTGCACTGTGAAGTGTTCTATGTGGGAATGACCAGCAACAAACTGTCCATTCGCATGAATGGTCACAGGCAGACAGTGTTTGTTGGTAATGAGGATCACCCTGTGGCTAAACACGCCTCGGTGCACGGCCAGCACATCTTGGCGCAGTGTTACACCATCCGGGTTATCTGGATACTTCCCACCGACACCAATCCTTCAGAACTCTGGAGATGGGAACTAGCCCTTCAGCTTATTCTCGCCTCCCGTTGCCCACCTGGTCTCAACCTCCGCTAAATTCAAATTCCCGCCCACCATCTTTAGCATCTTTGCCTTGGTTCTGTGGACAGAGCCGCTGCCTCAAGTGGTGTCTCTGTCGAACTTTGCTTTTTTACAAATGTCTGTCTAGGTGTGTTTACGTTTGGATGTGTGTGTGTGTGTGTGTGTGTGTGTGTGTGTGTGTGTGTGTGTTTACCTTTTTTTACCCTAAGGTAAGTCCTTCCACTCCTGGGATTGGAATGACTCCTTTTCCATTTCCTTAAAGCCCATATCCTTCCCTTTCTCATCTCCTTCCTTCCTCTTTCCTGAAGAAGCTGCCAGCGGTGGCGATAGCTTGAATGTGTGTGTATTTTTATTTGTGTTTTGTATTTCTATCGGCGAGCCTGTGCTTTGGGTAAGTCAAACAATCTTTATTTTTATACATATTTTTCCCCAGCAGGAAGGTCTCCTTCCATAATATATTCCACTCTACATCAACTCGTGCTAGACTGAACTCTACCTAAAGAACTGTTACATGGTCAATAAGAAACCAGGCTACCTACATCATATATGCCAAAATCTGTAATATTTCAACAGGGCCTTATTTTTCAAGTTCATGTGTTAAGGAGATAGATAACACAATTGTAACAGAATGTGAAGAAATTGGTATGAAAATTCATTGTGTCTTATCTGATAGGCGAGGCCAAAATCGGGCTGTATGGTGTTGGTAGGTTTTCAAAATTGAAAACTCTTGCCAGCATCCTTACGATAAGAGGAAGCTGCTTTTTCTAGCTGATACACCACACATTTTAAAAAAATTGCGAAACCACTAGGTGTGTGGACAATCTATCTATTTGCCCCAAAACGTTGTTGAAAAAAACAAACTTCCATGTACTGAGGTACAGATTAATCATGTAAAACAACTGTTTGAGATGGACAGTGGTTGAGGTTTGCAACCGGCACCAAAACTGCGAGAAAGGTGTATCGTGCCAAACCACTACGATAAAATGAAAGCTGGTTTGGCTACTGCAACGTTTAACACGTTCACCGCGGTCTCAACACTCTGGGCAGATGCCAGTAAGCGCACGTGCGCTAAGTGCTGAAACCGGACCCCCGCAAAACCTGTAGTATTGAAAGCGAATATAACATCTGCACAAGAGGTGGTGCTAGATATAAAAATACGAGTACACTTTAGCTGCATGCCGATTATGTGATAAATGATGCAAACTGACCGAGGATTAAAACCGTCTTAAACATTTATCGCAAACAATTCAAACACGGCCTCTGATTTAGTGATTTTATTACAAACTGGAAAGGAAATGAAATTCCAACGAGCTAAATCTGCTTCATTGAGAAAGAATTAGTCTGAAAACACAAAGATTTATCAAATTTGGGAAAAGAAACAGGTCTCATCTGCAATGTTGTGCTATGGAAACCAAATCCCATATAACAAATTTGCAAGGTGTAAAGGCGATGTTTTTATATAAAACCACTGAAGAGGAAAACATAACTGCAAACAGAAAAACATTGTGATTTTTTTTTTTTTTTTTTTTGGTGGCTTGTACTAACACGAGTGCACAGCCAAACAAACTAAACTGAGTACTCGGCTAGCGAACGCACTGCTTATAAGCGTTACCCGCAGTGGCACGTCCATCGCGGAAACGCTTATAAGCATCGGTCGCAGTGAACGTGTTAACACCCCGACTGCTGCTATCATT
Organism: Locusta migratoria; assembly: GCA_026315105.1. Lineage (NCBI taxonomy): Eukaryota > Metazoa > Arthropoda > Insecta > Orthoptera > Acrididae > Locusta > Locusta migratoria. The sequence goes on from CM048754.1 coordinate 19,477,544, forward strand.
GAGTATGCTGTGAAGACGGGGGAAACTTACAACGGATGCTTTGACCACAGCACGGTTCTTAAGGCAAGTTCATAAATGCTTTTCCCTTATGACAGCAAATCTCCAGCTATGGCTTTTAGTATCAGTAAAGAGGAAGTGTACAATGAGGACTTAACCATTTGAAAGATACAATGTCATTATTTGAAAAAAATTAAAGATCAGACAGAAGGGTATTTGTAAACCAGTCCAGTCAGGTGTACTTTTGGCAATAGCGGGTATTTTAGAATTGCAGGACATTTCTCAATGAGAATAGTTTTAAAATGGTTTTGACAGGCAGATTTTCTCAATATGCATTAGAAATTCTTTTTTCCAATGGTATGCTTAAAAAATCCTTTACCAACCCCACGTGAGTTCCAATCAGCACTTAAAAGTTATTTCCCTCACTCAATTTTTCAAAGCTGCCAGTAATCTACAAACTACACAAAGTAATTAAGTGTCAGAAAATAGCAACCCTGCTCAATAACATGATAAGCAGTAGATATTTTTGCATATGTCTGGAACTGAATGTAAGTAAAGAGAATACTAAACAGTGGCCTATGTCATGGCTCAGCCCACGCCCCTTTACTTTTTAACTTTTACATTTCTGATCTTCCCAACATCACTTTGACGGAGGTATGTTATGCAGACGATATCGCTATTACGACTAGTGCAAAGAATCTTAGCCAGACAAACAGTCCTTACAGAAGATCTCACCGTTGTAAGTTCGTATTTTAAAGAGTGGTGACTGAAGCCTAATAGCACCAAACCAGAAGTATGTGCATTCCACCCAAACAATAATCAGGCACATGCTAAGCTCCATGTTCTCTTGAATGGAACTCTACTAAACCATAACAATTTTCCAAAATATCTTTGAATCACCCTTGCCTGTACTCTTCCATTAGAAAAACACCTTGAAAATACAGCTGCCAAGATCAGGACACAGAACAATATCATCCAAAAAATTAAGCAGCATGACATGAGGAGCTTTGACGTATAGGTTGCAAATATCGTCAACAGAGCTGGTCTTTTCAGCTGCTGAATATTGTGCTCCAGTGTGGATGAACAGCTGCCATACCAACCTGATGTACAGCTGAATAGTACTACGTGCCTTACATCTGCTACTACTAGAACAACACCTACATATTAAAGCTCTGTATAGGGAAAGTATGGCCAGCCTGCCAGCGGCAGCCATGTTGGGCCTATTCCGCTGCTGCTTACAAGCCGACCGCTACAACGTTCCGAGCGCTTAACAGTACTTATCAACCGATTTTGAGAAAACCATTCAATAAAAAAAAAATAATTTTTTCACGTGTTATAGTGTAACACATTCTCTCGATAATGATCTCAATTTCTTTTCATTATTACTTATAGTTTCCGTGCAACATCAAATTAAGTAAACTACTGTGCAAAATTTTGAAGAGTTTGCAGAGGAAATGTCGCATTGCGTATGGTTGATTTTAGCTGATACAATGCTGCGGACGAAATGTAGGTAAGAAATCGAAATTTTATTTAAGGTTCGGAGCAGAACAATAACTCTTCTCATTCTCGACATACAGGCTTGTATATCCGACGGACAGATGCGGGAACTTCGCGTACTTCTGTTCGTGCGGACCTGGTTGCTCTACAGAATACTTATCGTCCGATTTTAAGAAAATTGGTTTGTGGCTCTATATCTAAAGAGTTCACCTATAAATTCAGATTGACCTGTACCGTAGCCAAATATTTCAATAGACCGCGAACATGTCATTGGAGCATAGTGTAATTGAGATCATGGAAAAGTCTTTGATGAGTATTTTCTTGCTTATTATGTACTTATATCTTACATTAACTACGAAAAATGCAAGGAGATACCCACTATGTGTCTTTTACCAGAAACAGAAATTAAAGTTGTCTTTACAAAGCCAATTACATTTGAATGTCTAATATTTGTCTTGTTTAAATTCTTTGTTTCCTGATATGATACGCTAACACATGAAAACGAATGAGAAAAGCTTGTTTCAGGAACTGTATGTTAATTTCATATCTAAACGGGAATCTAGTTCACTCACTAATATGTAAAAATAAAAAAAAGTGTATTTTCGACAACTACCTGCAGATAATATCAACGACGCATGAATAATTTAACCTCACGACATTTTCTTCACAAATTTATTCACGTTAAAAATATATAGGTATCTGCTGTGTGATCCATTCGTCAGTGAATCTTTACTCTATTAATTTACATTATGAATTAAAATCATCACAGTGCAAGAATCAAAGTTCGTTTCTGGACTCCTAGTTTTCTCTGACGACTTTCATCAGCCAGGCTGTTCATCATCCTGCATTTCTGATACCTAATGGAAGTACTATAATGTATACCTCCCTTCTTCGCATCTTAAAAACACCCAAAAGTACAACACTGTGTCATCATTCAAAACAAAACATAAGAATATTCACAAGACTTCTCATGGCAGCCAAGCAACATATAGGACCAAGATGGCGGAAAGAACCATGTGACTCGGTTTCAGCCAATCACGAGCTGCAGACGGCGGCAAGCGGCGCGGAAAAGGATGGCCATACTTTCCTTATACAGAGCTTTACCTACATATGGGCCTCCACTGTTGTATAATATATATCCACCTGATATCCGCAGAACTTCGGCACTGCTTCAAGAATTCCAAAAGATTGAGGAGAACGTGGATCAGCCTATTCGTGACGATATACCGGCTCTGCGTCTAAATAGATTCTCCTCAAGAAATCCACCATTGAGGAAAACTGAACAGCTAGCATCTGACACTATAAAAATAAGAGATTTGTGTGAGCAGTAATGTCAAACCATTGAAAACCCCCGAGGTACGTATATGGTTTTATGACTACAACCACGACACTACCGGCGCAGAAATAGAAAGCAACGTCTTGGTGAAATTAAACAGAATACGTATGGGAGACGGCCGCTATGCAGACTCACTGCATAAATGGATTTTGTGGAGTCTTCAGGATGTGACTGGAGCCTTTAAACAGACAATCAGGCACAACAGGGACAAGTGCCCTTTGAGAGCCTTCTAAGGGACCTGGAGTGATTTCATGAGGACCGACCCTGCGGTGCTAATCTGGATTAGCAACTTAGATATTAAAATTTAGATATTATTATTGACTTTTTTTATCTGTTGTGTATATATTATGACCTCTAATCAGTAAAAGTATTATCTGTTTTTATGTTAACACTGCATGTAAGCCACATGAAAAATAAATAAAATAGTAAATCAAAGCTACAGTGGTTTCTTGGCGAAATTGATTGGAGAGTAACTGAAAGTGAGCAGCAATATACAGAGGAAGTTACTGACCCCGTTTCTGGCACAGTGTGTCGTGGTGAGCAGCAGCCTCTGTATATTACTTATGCGGACTCATTGTGAGGCAAGTAATTAAACGTAATGCACTTTGTGAATCGGGCCGATGGAGTCTTCTAGCCCCCGAAAAAAATTCCTGTGGGTCTATTAACGTGCTTCCGAGCTTGAAATCATTTACAGAGACCTCACTTCTCTATCAATTTCAGATTTTAATGTTTTACAAACAGAACTGTACATTAGAAGCAACAAATATACATCACTGATGGGTAAATTACTTCTATCCAATCTCGCCACTTGCGTTCTTGACTCGCTAAAGGAAAAAGTAATATTGTATTTCCACCTTGTCACAATGTGCAGGAGAAAACAACAGTTATTTGTCAACAAGAGTTCACTTACTTTTGAGAGAAGAAAACAACAATTATCAGGGTTTAGTGGCACAGGGCAATAAAAGCATGGCAATGAGAAAAATATTGCAGAAGCCTCGACTGTCAGCATCACTCTGTGATAAAAATTTGAAACCGTATGCAAATAACTAAAAACTGCAAAATAATTTATTTACAATACTTTAATCCTAAGTTGTGTATGTGTACTGTGCTCATTTATAATAGTTCCTAACAATGAGAATAAATTGTGTGTCACTGGTTGCTGATCTAACTCTTCATGGTCTATTTTGTTTGCGTTTTCTATAATTTTTTTTTATTTATGTTTAACACTGTTTGCTGGGACATGTCTGATTTTGTAAATATCTGTGTAACCATTGGTCACACGGCACTGTAAAAAAAGTCAGTACTTGAATTAATAAATGCTATGTTTGGTTGAAACGGTACTGTGAAAAGCTATACTCTTGAATTAACAACAGTACAGACAACCAAACAGTTGAGCAACTTAATTTGGAACCTACAACTCTATGCATTGAAATAGAGAATTCGATTCAACATCTGAAGAATTATAAAGCCCCTGGTGTAGACAGCGTATCAGGAGAAATGATCAAAGAAATGGGACAGGAAGGTATTGATGCACTGCACTCATTGTGTAAAAGAATATGGGAAACTAGGGAGTGATCGGATGACTAGTATCAGGAACTACCCAACTATTGCACTCATATCTCACACAAGTAAAATTTTATTCTACATACTGAACCAAAGTTTGAAGCCATACATTCAACCCCACATATCCTCAGAACAAGCAGGTTTTGTTGAAGGGATAGGAACTCGTGAACAGATTCTCAACGTAAGACAAATAAGAAAAATCGCATGAGTTCTGTGTTCCTGTTTTCATCTGCTTCCTTGACTACAGGAAAGCCTTTGACTGTGTTGTGTGGGAAAAGTTGTGGCAGGTACTTGCAGAGATCGGCATCCCTCCCCACTTGACAGCATTGATCAAAAATCTGTACAATGATCACTCCGCAGTTGGAAAGGCAAGTGCTGGCACATCTGATTCCTTCGGAGTTTCAAAAGGTGTGAGACAGGGTTCTGTTCTATCCCCACAACTTTACAACATCTACGCAGAACACAACATTAGGAAAGCTCTTGATGGTTGGACCAAAGGCATCTCAATTGGCAGAACAACTGTCCACAACCTCTGTTTTGCTGATGACACGGACTTTTAGCCAACAGCGAAGATAAACTTGCTGAGCTACTAACTCAAACGCAATGATGTGTTTGAGCTTTGGTGCTGGTGTTGGATGCTACGCATAAAATGGACCAAAAGAAGAACAAATGTGCCCATTATTGAACAACTAAATATCTCCAGACGCCTTTCTTCTCGAGTCAACGAAAAAATTCTCCAGTTCTTTGGCCATATTATGAGAAGAGACGGAGAAAACCTAGAAAAAATAATCTTACAAGGAAAGATTGAGGGCACAAGACCAAGAGGAAGAGCAGCAAGCAGATGGATAGACCAAATCAAGAAGATTTCCGGTCTACCTCTTCAGCAGGCACTGAGAAAAGCTGACAACCAACCGGGATGGAGACGCTTGGTTCATGGGGTCACTACGCTCAGCAATGAGCACAACGACTTATGATGATGATCGGTTGAATTAATAAATGGTTTATGCGTACTTGGTATTTACAGATTTTTTCCTTTACCACCACCTTAGTGCCTTCTTTTGTTTCCATTCTGCAATTTTGCTTATTCAGTCCATATCAACAGCATTTTATATATGCATGTTTCACGATTATATTTTGCTGTATTGACACAATTCGGACTGTTTCACATGTGAAAACAGGGTATTTCAGTATATCCAAAATTTTCATTATAGAAAGTTAGTCAGCTCCTATTCCTCGACGACCTGGTAAAGAGGAAGGCATACGGCACTGCGGGCCACAGTGTGTACAGGAAACCGACAAACACTGACTTGTTTACAGACTGACAGATGCCATCACCCAGCGTGGAGTGCTGAGAACACTCGTATACTGAGCCAAAACACTAACCCAGACAGCCCGACAGTGGAATTGGAACATCCACAATGAGGGTTCAGACAATGGATACTCGACCAGGGACATCCACAAAGTGCTCCGTCCCACCAGAGATCAGGAAGGTAGCCTTTCTGCAGTACCCTGAGACTATCTGCCAACAAGGGCAGAAACAATATCAAGAGTGTGTTCTGCCCATCTAACATCACGACACTCCTATGCACTGTCAAGGGTGATTTGGGGCTTAAGGAAACCTTGTGTTTACCATATAATGTGTGAATGCTGGATTTCTTACATCGCTCAAACTACCAAAACAGTTAAAGTAAGGTGTGAAGAACACCAGTGACGAACCAGGCTACGACAGGTAGCTAAGTCTGCAATAGCGGAATATTGCTTCGACCTCTAGCAAACTGTGGATTATGACAAAACCTGAATCTGGGCTCGAACCCTCAGATTCTGAGGAGACAAAGAGCATTTGTCTCTGCAATAGCCTCACCCCCCCCCCCCCCCCAACATAGAGGGCACATCCAACACCACACCTGCCACCAAAAAGGTACTTCAGAATTTCTAGATTCTTTGGTTTTCGTTGTGTAGCCTGTTGTGTGTGCTTTTTCTCCGTATAGTGCATGCGTTTCTATTGCTTCGAGGAGTTACCGTTAATTTGCTACGTTTACTTTTCTGTATTAGGAATGTTGTGGTATTATAAGTGAATAAGAGTTATTTTAATCTGAAATTTTGTGGACTTTAATACAATTATCGTAAATAACTGAGGCAGCATACATCTGAAGTACACCAGCAGCAGCTATGCGAAATTGTGCCACCAGTTCAAAACAATGACCGTTTATGTAGGCCTTGTGCGGCAAGAGCTATCACAGTAAAGAATTTAAAATGGCTCCAAGAAAATATCCCCAGTGAAATTAAAGTTAAAAGTTTTATGTGTACATTGTGTGTATTCGAAGCAGACTCCAATGTTGGAGCATTTTCAATCTGCTCATGAAATTCATGTGAAATCTGAAAATCTGGAGTTCGCAACCAAAGAAGAGTTTAAGTGGAAAGAGGGAATGGAGTGTTGCGCTGTGAAAATTTATTAAAAACCGTGGGACCAAACTTACTGATGGTAACTCCACACGTTACTCCGATTCCCAACATTCATATACATATGTTTCGAAAAGTGAAGGCATAGGGCACTTAAAACTGTCCAGAAGTAACAAGTTAAACAGAAAATGCCCAGAGGGTTGAATGTTGTTTGTATGGAAGGAAAGTACTGAGTTAATTTTGTGCCTACGCATGTTGGCATAATCTACAGTCGAGTCATTTGGTTATGACAACAAAACCACGACAACATAAACATTGCTCCAAGGGTTCCGTTTTCTGCGATCCTGGATAAGATTCGACAAACTGTTCAGGACTAATTTGGAGAGAGTCCACCTAACAAGTGAGCAGGATTTTCACAATATAGCAGCTGCATACAACCTTAGTTCCAAATCAGTAAGGCATCCAAATGATGGTGTAAGCATCCATGCTTGGGTTGAAGTAGTTAGGCAAAGTGACAATGCATATGTTTTGCTTTATAAACTGCAGGAAACCAGTGTGATCTACAACCAGAACTAAAAAGTGAAGATTTCATGTTTATTATAATGAACAGTGCACAAACTGAAATGTTAGGAAAATATGGAAGTGCCTGTATTTGTGTTGACGGGACACACAGTCTCAATGGTAATGATTTTGAGGTCATCACATTGCTTGTACTGGATAATGTTAGACAAGGATTTCTGTGTACTTTCCTAATTTCAGACAGAAGTGACTGATATACTGACTGCATTTTTTTCAACAAAGTAAAAAATGACACGTTGGACAAACCAGATCTGGCAGAATCTTATAGTACTGCTTGGAACAGAACTATGGCACTTCCTGAAAGGAGACTTTTTTGTATCTGGAATGTTAGAGCGTGGCAGATTAACATCAGGAGCAAAATTCAGCACAAGGAAGAGAGGAAAGTAGTGTACAGGCTTCTTACGGCATTAATGCAGGAAAGACACGTTTCTATTTTTGAAGAAGCATTACAGAAAGCTACCCAAAAACTATGACGTAGCTACTTCACAATTTGGTTGTTACTTCAAGAGCTACAATATATGCAATTTCTAATTGGGGGCAACTATGTTTTTATTTGCTTTCCGTTTCACAGGATATGTTAATCGATTTTTTCAGTCAGCGTATATCTACATAGAAATATCGAATGGCAGTGTAGAGATACCGGAAAACACATTTAACGAATAGGAAGTGACTTCCGCTCTATCTTCCATGTGCTTCTGGTCACATGATCTGTTTTCATTCGATAGTACGAAGCGCTAGTTCTGAAGTTAACTGTTTGTTGTTATCGTAAATTTCAGTTTTTTTTTTCCCCCCTTCTGTTTAATTATGGCCTGCAGACACAGAAAACTGACAATTGGAGAGAAGCCAACGATTATCAGCGATGTTTAAGAGAATCTGAGTGTAAAACTTGGAGACATGTTAAATGCTGAATCCAGTGGTTCCTCAGGAGGCAAAAGTAAGAACATTCGTGCTTCAGCTTTTAGTGAAATTGAAACAATTGTACTGAAATGGTTCGAAGAAGTGAGGAGTAGCAGAATTCCGGTGAATGGTAATTTTCTTCAAGAAAAAGCATGTGAAATCCCCCCGAAGATCAGTGTCGAAAATTTCAGTGCATTGAATGGATGGTTCGACTGCTTTAAGAAGAGGCATAACCTCCCGTTTCAGTGTTTGAGTTGAGAAAGTGAGGCTGTAGATATTTAAACTGTGAACCAGTGGAAAAATGTTACTTTGCCACAATTATTACAGTTATGAGCCGAGACATTTTTAATGCTGACGAAACTGGGTTTTTTACAATTTACTCCCAGCAAAAACTACTACTATAAAGGGCGAGAAATACCACGGAGGGGAAAAAAGTAAGGAAAGGATGACTGCACTTTTGTGTGTTAATAGTGATGGAAGTGAGAAGTTGCCACCAATTATAATCGGCAAATTCAAAAGCCCTAGATGTTTCAAAAATATTAAAACACTCCCTTGTTCTTACAAATATAATAGCAACTCGTGGATGACGTCAGAAAGATTTGTAAGATTTCTGAGAAGCTTGGATGCAAAGATGGGTGCATCAGGGAGAAAAATTGTACTGATGATTGACCGATGTGCTGTACATCCAAAAGACACATCGTTTCTGTGGAATGTGACTGTGGTATTTTATCCTGCAAACTGCACAAGTCACCTTCAGCCTCTGGACCTGGGCATTACACACACTGTAAAATCGAAATACAGACTGTCAATTGTGCAAAAGGCAGTTTCATTCCTTGACAGGAAGGTAGAAATGAGGCTCAACATTCTGCAGGCCATGCAAGTGTTTGTAGCTGCCTGGAACAGTGTGTAACGGCAGACGGTACAGAACTGTTTCACAAACTGTGGTGTCGCACAAGTCCAAAGTGCGCGCCACGTACTTTCGCCGCGCGCCGCTGCGCACGCACGGCGCGGCGTTCTTACGACGTCAGCCACGAGCGCCCTCTGCTACAACTCCGCTCGTGGCCACCACTGAACGACATCGTTCACTTGGGACAGAGAGGAACCAGCTAACACTTCGGAATCAGATAGGCACCAGTGAAGACTTGGCTATCGGATAGGCACTAGGCAGGCCTCTAGCTCAACTATGCATCAGCATTCTGCAGTACAGAGCTATGTAAAAGTTAAATACTACCAAGTCTCTATGAAATATATATCTTGTTCTAATTTACTCTAGTGTTTCTAGTTTCTGCTGTCCCACTGGCTGCTCACCTCCGTACCTGCACAAGCGTGCGTCCTTTATTCCTGTCGGTCTGTCTACTCGGCCACCGACACCTACGACGGAAACGAGACACAAAAGCGGCGACTAGGATGGGACACAAAAAGCACAAAGATGCTCTTTCAAAGAGCAAGGATTTAAGCATTGCAGAGAGAGGCAGCAATTGGAAGTGCTGTCCTCAAAATCAAAAGACATTTACCTGGTAAAGGAAAAAACACACACTCACTGCACATGCAGATTAGTTTGCAGTGATTGTAATGTTTGCATTCACTGATATTGTTGCACTTGCATTGATTAAAGTATCAAACTGCATATGTGCATACATATTCATAATGTTTGCCATATTGAGAGGGGGGCAGATATTCCTCCTCTAAATCTTGAGGAATCTGATCAACCTTTTATTGATGATAGCTTCTTTCTTGCATGTCACACACAAATCTCTATTTTGATGGAAATACGTATAAATGATGACTAGCGCTCCAGAGCCACTGTAAGAGGAAAAGAAAAGTGTTATTGCAATGTTTGCAGATACTCTTGTGGAATGTCAACAAGTGCAACTCGCAAAATTAAAAAAAAAAAAATAAATAAATAAATAAATAGATAAATTGCTTCGTTGAAAGCAAATATAGTGCAGTTCATGCCCATAAAAGTAGTGCCTTGATTAATCTCTAAAGGAGTCGCAAGAGGAAACTCTTACCTCAAAGAACGGTTTTCCCAATATATAATATAAACAGTCATGCCATATACATACGATAGGACCAGATGCTGAAGAAAGAGACATTTTGACACGCATTCTGGAGGAAGGTTTTTACCACTAATTTGCAATCATTGTGAGTTACATGAATATACCTGTAATCTAAAGTTATCCATTCCACTGATAGGCTTAATTACCCCCACATTAGTTCAGATCCTGTCAACATTCTCTGAATTTTGATTTTATATACATTTACAAGGCCTGTTAGTGTGAGGCTGCTAGAAAATGTGGCTTTACAATCTCCGCAAGTACTCTAAACACAACAGACCAGGTATGGCCTACATGCTTATTGACAGAATTGACTTTTATTGAAATTCTGTTTGTGTACCATGGCACTTTCTAGCCCCAATGTTGCATGTCTAAATTCTAATGTATGATTAATTTACATGGCCTGTCAGTGTGCATGTGGAAGAAGATTTCATAGAACTGTGCTAACCGCAGCAACACCATATAAGGTATAAAATTCTGTGTAGTGCACACACCGCAATTAATCTGTAAAATCATGCATGTTGCAGTTACTTCTTTGTCCTACTGTACTATATGTGGATTCTGATTTGAGTGTTATTTACAGAACCTGACAATGTGTGTATTGAAGAAAATTTCATACCGCTGCACCAAGAGCTGCAACACATCACACAAGGTACGAAATTACTCCTGAAAAGTCAGGAGCAGTGCAGGTGAAACAAAAGCATTTCCAGTGAGAGTAGGGCTACATCAGGGATCTGCTCTCAGTTCATATGTCTGACCTTGTCATGGATGTACTAGTCAGATGTGAAGCAAGAGGCACCTTGGAGCATGATGTTTGCAGATGTAGTAATCTGTGAACCCACCCAGGAGGCACGAAAAGCTCTATAGTCGGGCCACTGAAACATGTCACTTCAAGGTTAATACATGAGTGTTTTAAAGTTGCCAGTATGACTGAAAAACAAATGACGAGCGCAAGATGCTGCATCTTCTGAACCAATCACAGCACAGCTACGAATGCCGGTTCTGACGTCATCACTACCACATTGCCCCATTCTATGAAAGCTTTGTGCGTTTGTGTGCTATCGTCTGATTTATATCGTGTGTGATTTTACTGCTTCGCGTACATTTTTTTATTTGTTAAAAAAATGTCACCGAAACGGCGTCTTCAATCAAACGACAATCCATTGCATTGCGGGGTGCCGTTAAATAGCCAGGCAATGGAATTAATTGGAAGAATGCGGGAGATCTATGAACAAGAGTGAGTTTCTGTTCACGGGGAAGCATCAATTCCGGCTGATAAAATCTTAGAGCGTATCTCGAAAACTCTAGGACCGAGTCAAAGAACGATTATAAGGAAAGGTGTGCTGCTTCAAGAACTAGCAGACAGTGAAGCAAACCATTAGCAAGATAACCCAGGTGAAGAAAACAGTGTGTTTTTAGCTACCCCAAGCAAGGAAAAGAAGCAGACTCGCCCTGTTACCAATCTCTCTCTGTTTCAAACTGATGCAATCCGTCGTCATATTTATGACTATTATAGCCGGAAAGAATATACAACTGTAGCGAAGTTGCTAATTTCGTTAAAAGCATGCGGTCTTTTCTCTGGTGGAAAAACGTCTCTGAAAACGGTGTTGAGAAGTATGGGCTTCCGCTTCAAAAAGTTAAATGGACGAAGACTGTTACTTGAAAAGCCACATGATGTTGCAGCTAGAAGTATATTCTTACATAAAATTAAAGGTAGTGATTTACATTCCATTGTATGGTTAGATGAAACCTGGGTCAAAGCCGGAGAAGCTGTTGATAAACGCTGGACAGACAATACTCCAAATAGTAGTGGTCATCAGCCAACAGGAAGAGGTGCCAGATTAATTGTGGCACATGCAGGATCTTCAAGTGGATTTGTGAATGACGGACTTTTAGTCTTGCGGTCCAGGAAAACTGGTGATTACCACGAAGATATGGACCACCAACGTTTCCTGCAGTGGTTTAAGAATTTGTTGTTGCAGTTTTGTGTCTCAACAGTGTTTGTAATGGACAATGCACCTTACCATTTGGTCATATTAGACAAAACTCCGTCAACTAGTGACCGGAAAGAAACTATGGTACAGTTGTTGCTAGCGAGACATTGCTGCAGATATTAGTATGACAAAGCTGCTATTGTATTCACTCGTGAAGCAAAATAAACCTGTGACGCCTACGTATATAGTAGATGAAGTTCCAAGGGAACAGGGTCATACAGTAATTAGGCTACCACCGTATCACTGCCATTTCAATCCGATTTAATTGGTTTGGAGTGACGTCAAGACGTATATTAGGAAGAAAAACAAGTCTCTCACTATAACACAAGCTAAGCTTGATTGGCAAATGGTGGACTATTGTTATGAGTCGAATGAAGTGGTGACCATGGTCAAATCTGCTTTCCTCAACACAAGGAAGCGAAAATATAAATATATTCAATTTCTGAAATCAAAGAATTCAAAGGAAGATAAACTGTTTCCACTACCAGTAGTTACCAGGTGGAACAGCTGGTTTGAATCAGTGTTTTATCTAGAATGTTATTTCTTAGATATTGTAGAATTTTTTAAGTTGCCCGAGATGAGAGGCAAATAACTGTGGTAAATTTCATAAAAAATTTGACCGACAAAGATGTAAAAAGAATTCACACACACATGGTGTTTGCGAAAGAGCATGGCAGACAGCTTGTGGAGCTCCTAACTTTGCTCGAGGGCTCAAAGTACCCTACAGTCCATATTTTGTATCCAAAACTGGAAAGTCTGGATCAAATTTGGAATCTGTATGTGACTGACAGTTCTCGGAAGGAACAATGCAAGCCTTGCAGACTTTGAATACTATAGAAAAGGCAGCATGCAAAGACGTGTTTCACAAGGCAGCTAATTCTGCCAAGAGTAAACTGTCTTTGCTGAGAAACAAAGACCCAAACCATAAGGGGTTTCAGGCTATAGCACAGACACTTTATACTAGGAACATACTTTTAAACAGTCCTGGAAAAGCAGTCTTAACTGAAACTCTAGCTTCTTCAAGTTTACCACAACAGGCTGTGGCCAGTGGCTATGCCAATTTAAAAAAAAAATTGTTGAACAGCAACTAAAAGAAAATGATACAGTTGATATCGTGAATGTTTTGACTGCCATTCGCACTGAACAAGAATATCAAGTACCTATTTGCCAATCATTGTTTGGCTTTGTTGTGGACACCAACAAACAACGTTGATAGTGAGCGTATATTATCTCACTATACCACAGTGGTTACGGATAGGATGTGCAATCTGAAAGAGAGCAAGGCAGAAATATGTACAATCCTTTCATTTGACAATTTTTTTAACCTGTTGTAAACTATCATTTTCCCTTCCTTCATCAAATACAGTGATTAAATATTATTTATAAAGCAGATATCACTTTAAAGGTGTAACATACATTTGTGAGAGGGAGTAACTACATACTTATCAATATATACATTTAATGATATCTGAAAAATAGACGCTAAATTTTGCCAAAAATAGATGCTAAATTTTCAGGTCCCTAATGATGCATAATACGTGCGAGCTTCTGTGAAAATGAAACATACGGATATCTTAAGTAGAAACCCATAAAAATTTCGCCACAAACATGTTTAAGCCAAAAATAAAATTTTGCACGTTTTTACATTGCAGTAAAGGCAATAGAAACATCACAGAACGTCACATGTAGAAAACAATAAAAGATAATGACAAAGCACGCAATAAAACACTTGATAATGGGATTCATATCCCAAAATGCATCATGCGAAGTGTAAATAAATACAGTATTACCCGCTTTTACATCCCCGCATTTTACGTTTTTCCGCCATTTACACATTTTTTTTTCCGATCCCGTCATATTTCGTATGTTCACAATGTATTTAAAACCCCTCTTTTACATGTCTGAAATTTTGTATTTCCCGCCGTTTACACCACGCCTGGCAAATCGACTTGAAAATATCCAGTAAAGGAATCTTTCGATTAGATCAAAAATTAACTGTAATTGTGACAATGGAATAAACAGTGCACGAACCGCTGAGTACATAGTACCAACAAGCGTCGCTAGATCGCGGCACTAGAATTTTAAATAATGATTCCCATCATTTACGTATAGCCCATATTCGTTAAGCGGTCCCTACACGGCCAATAATATTGCGCAATATTATTGTCGTTCTCTCCTAGACTGCTCAATAATATTATGGTGTGAAATGTTGGACGAGAAAGACGCTGCTACTGTTAATATTGCTTTACTTTGCTGGAAGCACACGAAAATAACATGTGGTACAAGTAAACAAACAGCAAACTTAACAACATAGCGCGATAATGTCAAAGATATTGTCAATACTGCCCACAGACGGCACAATATTTACAGGCAGCGCAATATATTTCAGAAGTTTTTGATGTTCTCAATATTACTGCGCTTCTCAATCGCACACCTAGACCGTCAATATTATTGCACAGCCGGGAAATATTGTCAATATTACTGTGTAGGGGCCGGTTTACTGTTTTTACTTATAATCTGCAACCTAGAAGCTACTACAGTTTGCGTTTCATACTTACTAATCCCCATAGAACATTAATGACACAATCGTGGGTATAAATAATTTACTGCACAGCGCCGAAAGATTTATGAATAACATTGCTGTACATCATACAGATAGTACCTCCTGACATTGCTAGATAGCATCGTGATCGAATGTTCGAACATATAAGTCACGGCTGCAAAATATTAACGCGAATTATATACAGAAGGATGGAAAAGCTGGTAGAAGCCGACCTCGGGGAAGATCAGTTTGGGTTCAGGAGAAATGTAGGAACACGGGAGGCAATACTCACTTTACGGCTTATCCTAGTAGATAAATTAAGAAAAGGCAAACCTACATTTCTAGCTTTTGTAGATTTCCAGAAGGCTTTTGACAATGTTGATTGGAAAAAACTCTTTCAAGTTCTGAAGCAAGCAGGAGTAAAATATAGGGAACGTAAGATTATTTACAACTTGTACAAAAACCAGACAGCGGTTGTCAGAGTTTAAGGGCATGAAAGGGACGCAGTGGTTGGAAAAGGAGTAAGACAGGATTGTAGTCTTTCTCCATTGTTGTTCAATTTGTACACTGAGCAAGCTATAAAGTAAAGCAAGGAAAAATTTGGAGAAGGAATTAAAGTTCAGGGTGAAGAATTAAAAACATTGCGTTTTGCCGACGACAGTGATTCTGTCAGATACAGCAAAGGACCTGGAAGAGCAATTGAACGGGACGGCCAGTGCGCTGAAAGGTGTATATAACATGAACATTAACAAGAGCAAAACTAGGGTAATGGAGTGCAATGTAAGAAAATCAGGTGATGCTGAATGAATTAGATTGGGAAACGAAGCAATAAAGGAGGTAGATGAGTTTTGTTACTTGGGCAGTAAAATAACAAATGATGGTCGCAGTACAGAGGATATAAAATGCAGAATGGCAATGGCTAGAAAAGCGTTCTTGAAAAAGAGAAATTTGTTAACATTGAATATTGATTTAAGTCTAAGGAAGTCCTTTCTGAAGGCATTTGTATGGAGTGTTGCCTTGAATGGGAGTGAGACATGGACGATAAACAGTGCGGACAGGAAGAGGATTGAGACTTTTGAAATATGGCGCTACAGAAGAATGCTGAAGATTAGGTGGGTGGATCGCGTAACTAATGAGGAGGTACTGAACAGAATTGGGGAGAAAAGGAAATTCTGGCATACCTTGACTAAAAGAAGGGATAGATTGGTAGGACACATTCTTAGACATCAAGGAATTGTGAATTTAGTGTTGGAGGGAAGGGGGGGGGGAGGAGAAAAAAAAAAAAAAAAAAAAAAACACGCAGAGGAAGACCAAGAGATGGATACAGTAAGCAGATTCAGACAGATGTAGGTTGTCGTTCTTATGTGGAGATGAAGAGGCTTGCTCAAGATAGGGTATTGTGGAGAGCTGCATCAAACCAGTCTCCGGACTGAAGACCACAACAACAACATCTGAGATTTCCTGAACTGTGACGTAAATTGTTCAAACAGTTCATTTTCAAACCTAGCTCTAGTAATTTCCAAGAAAGCTTACATTCGTAGTCATACTACGGCCGCAATCTATATCTATATATAGTTGCTTCTACGATCTAAACAATTGTCGGCTGACCAATGGAGAAGGGAAAGAAGATCTTTTACCATAGACGAAAAGACGAAAAGGTCTGAATTTTAGAAAAAATTGGATTCCTTCCATGGAACTCGTGTAGCACTTGCACGTGAATTGAACATTTTGGTTTCAACACTAAATACGATAGTGAAAAACCGAGACAGTATCACATATTGTGCTTCAGAGAGTGGAACACATGCAAAAAAACGCAAGTATGCTAGATACTCAAAATATGACGATCTTGAAGAAACAGTTAAACGATGGTTTGAGACGTCAAGGGCAGCAGGTATCCCAGTAGGCAGTGTACTTTTAAGGGAGAAGGCCCTTCGAGTGGCCAACATTCTTGGCATTGAGAATTTTAGCGCCTCCAATGGATGGATTGACAGGTTCAGGAAAAGATATAATAGAACTGTCTGTGGAGAATCTAAAGATGTTGACAGTGATACAGTGCAACAGTGGGTAAATGAAAAATTACAGAGTACAATTGTAAATTATGAACTAAGAAACATTTTTAATATTGATGAGACTGGACTGTTTTTTAATGTGTTGCCAAACAAAACTTTGGCATTTAAAGGCGATAAACGCCATGGTAGCAAACACAGTAAACTAAGGTTGGGAGCTAATGCTGAAGGCTCTGAGAAGCTTCAGCCCTTTGTAATTGGTAAATCAAAGAAGCCACGTTGTTTTACCAATGTTCGTTCTCTTCCCACTCCATATGACCCCAATCAGAAAGCTTGGATGACCTCGCATCTTTTTAGGAAACAGTTGGCTGCCCTCGATGCAATAATGGGAGCTCAGAATAGAAAAATACTCGTTTTTGTTGACCGCTGTTATTCTTCGAGTGAACACGGAACACGCTTTATAATGTTTACGCCAAACAGTGTTCACTTCAAAAACAGATTGCTGTTTCAAACAATTATACTGCCTCTATGGTTGACACAGTACTTAAAAGAATGAGGAGAGGCCCCGACACAAACCACACCACAGAAGAAAAAAAGACAAAAACAAATATATATCCACTATCCCCTATGTTGGCCATATATCTCAATAGGTTGCAAATATTTTCAAAAAATCAGGAAGTAAAAATTTTATTCTCTACATCATTTCTTGACCAATGCAAATTGCGACCAGAGCATGAATCGGTATACGAGTACTAGTCATTACAGGAAATTTAACACTATTTGTATGTAATGTATGCATACCTGCCATACCATCAGTAAAACTCACGTGCCGCAGAAATTCTGGAGATTAATTTCCATATAGTTCCACTTGACGAAAATGATTCATCAGGGTTACAAAAAAACAGTGATATCTTATCTACTTACGTCATAGGCCATTGCTCTAGCGAACATTAATAATCAACAATAAATCCACGTTAAATAGCAGTAGGCACGGTGAATATTGGTTTAGAGCATACAAAACAGGACATCCTTGATAAATCAAGCAGATAGAATACAGCTGAAAAAAGTTTTACACGATAAAACTTGTTTAAAGTAACAGGGGCAAGAAATCATAACTCACACTGCAAATGATATGCTAGTTCTACTATTGTCTCATTTTCTCTTGCGTAAAAGGAAAACTTTACCAAGAAAAAACGAATGGAAGAAAACTGTGTGTCTTCAATTTTGTCTCACCTTGAGTGCAAACGTAATGATGTAGTCACAGGCGGTACGTAAAGAAGTACTTCCTCATTGCTGAAAATAAATTGTATTTATCTGTATGCTGGAAATCTATAAGTATGTTCTAGGTCTGAACGCCAATAACTAAAACTCATCATCACATCTTTGAATTTGCAGAGCAGAGCCCGTCGACACCTGAGAGTCACATAAAACTTGAACTTTTATCCTGCCTTTTAATTCAATTCCAATGGCGTCATGAACATCAGAGTGAAAAGTATCAATCAGATCTATGAATGAATTATCAACTATCGCCGACCCATGCAAACAATCGATTGTACATATGTGGTGTGATTATCAAATGTTAACGTTTCAATTTTTTGTGCGTCAAGTCGTAAAATAACACCGACCATCCGTAAAACCATGAAACGATGCAATTTCCGTAAATTTTACGGATAAACCGTAAACCTTGGCATGTATGACTCAGTATAAAACTTTTATTTGTTGTCAATTAAAATGCTCCTCAGTCAAAGATATGTAACAAACACAGTTACACCCACATAGTGACTGGTTCTCGATGTACACTACACATTTCAGAACCCTATCAAAATATTAAACTGAATTACAGGCATTGAATTCAAATTTATGCCATGACCGGGGTTCAAACCCGGGACCTCCTGCTTACTAGGCAGGCGCCATAGCCACCAGGCCACCGAGGCTTAATGACTACAGCAACTGCACAGATAGTCTTAAGGCACACCCTCTCCACTACATAAACTTACTCTGCCTCATGTTCCCTTATAAATATGTATAAAATTGCCAAAGCTCCCTAACAACGGAACAGCACCCCAGCAAAGAACGTTAGCGAGAATGAGTGAGGGCCGAGAGTTAGCATGTGGTACTGCCGTTTTTCAATTAGCCTTGTGTGGGAGTAAACAATTTTTAAAATACAACATTGGTTGTTTCTTTCAATACAGCACGCCGTGTGTTATTGGAGTACTCGATTTGACAATACTAATGGCATTTTTACACCAATGTTTTATTATCTGAGGCTCTTCCACAGATTTGTATATACAATTTGTTTTAAGTGATCTAACCAAGAATTTCTGCATAGTGAAATTGAAACAACTGTGTTAAATGTTATCCTTTGTAGCATTCGGCATTAACTCTTTAAGACATTTGTCGTCATCCCAGATTTGGTCTGACTGTTAGGAAAGCAACATTAATCGATAGAAATTTTTGAAACAGTGACCTTCTTGCAATTGTGTGATGTATGGATAACCAAAATATTAGTGCTGCTTCTGAAACAAAATTTCTTGGGATTCACATTCAAGAAAATCTCGAACGGAGCACTCACATTGCAGCCCTAAATTCAAAATTATCTAAAATGAGGCATGTACTGAAAATTATCTGCAACACTTCTGCTGTTACAGTACTATATATTTTGCACAAGTACATTCACTACTGAGATATGGTATTATTTTCTGGGGAGTGCTCGCCAGGCCATAACCGTTTTCAGGAGGCAAAAAGCAATCATAAGAATAATTTAACAAGCTAGCAGCAGAAAATCCTGCAAACCTTTAAGGACCTGAAAATCCTACCCCTTCCCTGTGTGTACTTTATGGTAGTAGTCATGTTTGTAAAAAAAAAAAAACTACTGAGGAGAAAAAAATCATTTTCATCAAAATAATATTCTCCTCCATGATTACAGTACAAGGTCAAACAATGACATACACAATCACTGCAACACCACATTGTGCCAAAAAGGTGTATATCATGCAGGCACAAAATTGTACAACAGATTACCCAGACACATTATCTTCTGACCTACTAAACTTCAAGAAGTCTGTGGCAGCCTACCTACTGTACAACTGCTTTTACTCTGTCTCAGAATAACTTATGCATGAGGAGATTTTTTTATTTTTTGTGGTTTTAGGGCGCACAACTGCTAAGATCATTAGCACCCAGACAAGAACAGAGATTCGCTAGATCTCAAAAAAATTGGCAACTGCCAGTTAGAATATCAAGAGAAGGCTAAAAACAAAAGATAAACAATTAAGAGGGTTAAATATCCTTTGATCAATTGGCCAAGTTGATAAAACGCAAAACTCTAGCTGCTGCTCGTGTGTCATCAGCTAAAATTTCCTCCAGCGTAGACGGAAAGTGAAGGGCTACACGGAGATGATTAAAATTAAAACAAGACAGTAAAACACGTCTCACCGTCAGCAATTCACCGCAGGAGCACAGCGGTGCAGGACCGGCGGTTAGCAAAATGACGGTGGCTGAAACGGCAGTGACCGATCCGCAACCGGGTCAGGATGACCTCTCGCCGAGAGGGGCGTGAGGAGGTCCTCCAAGCGGCCGGGATCGGTTTTACAGTTCTCAATTTATTGTCGTGGAGTGAGAACCACACACTGTGCCAGGACGACACGATACTCCGGCGAAGAGCACGTTGAACATCGTCCGATGGGACACAAAAGGTAGCCATGCGAGGCAAAAGAGCTGCGGCCTTGGCTGCTATGTCGGCGGTCTCATTCCCGGGCACACCCACGTGGCCAGGGACCCACAGGAAAGAAACGTGACAGCCGTCATCTGCTAGCAACTGGAGGGAGTGTTGGATCCAATACACGAGAGGATGGGTCGATGCATGCATGAGGAGATGTAATTAATTATGTAAAAAAGTTTGTAAAGATTCATTGTATACCCAATATCATTAATTATGTAAATTTAGTTACTAATAAAATTTAACTAACATGTGTATCTTCTGAAAATTGTAATTCAAAAAGAGAAAATGTTATGTCCAATATCTTGTGTACAACATATGTACTGAAATAGATTAAAAGGACAGATAAATAAAGCAGTCCAGATTGCAATTTCTAATGTTTTTTAAATAGCAACTCGTTTTGGTCAGATGAAGACCTACAATGTCCCATATGGTGGCACAGTGGCTGTTACCATTGCACGAATGTACACTACTACTAATCATGCTGCTCCTAATTATGTTCATCCAGTCTGTTCCGGCCACTGCCAGTGTCTGTCAATATGATTGTCATTGTCTGAAGATCAACATATGACCAAAACCAGTTATTAATTCAAATACAATAATTAAGTTTGAACTAGACCAGTAGTGCAGCCAGGATTTGGTGGTGGGGCCTTATTTTTTTTTAACATTAGCCAAAGTTTGTTCATTATTTCACCAAGGCCTTTTATATTTCATGCATTCTTTATCACATTTCCAAACTGAATATACTAGAATATTACCATATACAAATAAACAAAAAAGGGACAAATAAAAGCAACTAAAATACAAATAGTACAATGCAGTAGAAATCTTCATTGTATTGCCCTTTTTCAGTGTTGGTTGTACTTTTATTGAATATTATATTCATTAAGAGAGACGAATGAGGTTTGGGGGGAGGGGATTTCAGCCATGTAAGTGCGAGTACACACTCTCCCCCCCCTCCTTTCAATGGCTGTGCCACTGATATAGATTGATATAATTACCATTAATTTGTTGTATTTGTGTAACATGTTTATGGTTGAACTGACAATTGAAAAACTGTCGCATACATGTAAGTTTTAGTGCGAGCCGTACGGGATACGGTAGCTTTGGTGGGCAATACGGTGAAATAACAGTCATTGTTGCCAGAAGGCAGCGGCAACACTCAAGGGCTAAGTGACGGCACCTCCGTAACCAAATAAGGAGAGCGTCTCACCTGGAGCTCAGAAAGATCCACTCAGGCTGCTGTGACGCAGGCGGTAGCTATATAAACAGGGCTCACCGGGGCTAGGGAGATTCTCCACTCGTCGTGCTCTAGGGTAGGACCCAAACCACTCTAGGCAGGCAGCGTGCTTTGTGCAGATTGTCCAACTAGCTGCTATACATTGTAGCACGCTAGTAACTGCTATGAGAGTGTTGCTTTATGGAAGTGGTTCTGGTTTTCAACTCTATTCCTTAGTGCTGTTATTTATCCAATTAACCACCACCTGGTAGTCTAGTTCCATTATCTTCAAATATTGCAGCTGGACAAGTCTCCTGAGCTAGAGGCAGCCCACGTGTATCAGTTTGCAAAATCTGCACTCCACTTCTGATTAAGCTATGTGACACTATCACAATTAATGTCCCATCTTCTCTGAGCTCCAAACAAGGCCTTAATCCTAATCTGGTCCAACTTCTCTGTTACAGTTCCCACTTCTTGCTCAGGTCTAGACCCTGATTCAGAAGTAGGAGTGCACTCCATCGGTCCTGATCGCGATGTGAGTACCTTTCTCTGTGTTCATCTTAGTCCCACGAGATTTGGGGATTTATATGGTCCACACCACGATAGCCCCACACGGTGCAAGGCCACATACTCAGGGAGGTCGTCCGGTACATAATATAAAAAAGGAACAACTTCCGGATGTTCTGCAAAACTTATTTATTTGTCACAAACCGGCTTTCGGCATCTCAGGCCATAATCAGGTGACACTAAGGCCTAAGAAGCCAAAAGCCGGTTTGTGACGAATAAATAAGTTTTGCAGAACATCGGGAAGTTGTTCCTTTTTTATATCATGTTCTGTCAAGCACTGGCGGAAAAATCAATTTTAGAAAGAGTTGACACATCAAGCTTGATACCTTAGAGGTGATGTGGAAATCCATGTGCATATTTTTCTCTTCATACTTTCATCCTGATACACAAGATACTTCAATCAAAATCATTTTGTAATTGCAGTAGTGGGGAACAGCATTACTGCATAAACCAAACCAGTCCAACAGTCATCGAGAGAGTAACATGAACAGAGCAAGAGATTTATTGGCTACTGGTTTTAATGGCTACCCAATCCAAATGTGCTTTTAATAATATTCACGGAACGGGAGCCTGGAGATGGTGTAGTGTAACACCGAAACCAGTCTCTCAGAATTTAATAAAGATTTTGAATACAGCTGCTGGTATTTTCATCCGTCTATATAATTGACTCAGCTGCGTCCCAAATCCACCCACTATGGAGAGAATTAAATTCTAAAAAAAGTCTCTGTACTCAACCATAAAAGAGGCTATGGAGAGACCATGGTGCTTCAATAGGCACTAATATTTAACTGTGCCTGGCCCCTAACACTCAAATTGCTGAAATTGCATTTGAAAAGTAATTTTCATTAAAGTATAAGTAGTTCTTCATGAAATATGGAGTTAATTATTTCAATATTATATGCAGTTCATCAAATTTAATGTTACTTTCCACAAAAAAAGTAAAAGTATCTACTAAAGACAATCATGACAGTGCATTTGTACACAGTATAGTGCACCATTTGTAGTCATCTGTGGAGCTATATACAGAACTGCAATGTTTACTGTTGCATTCTTATTTATTTATTTATTTATTTATTACAGTAGTGACAAGAAAATGAATTGAGTGAAGTGGGAAAATGTGTTACTTGAATTTAAACATAATGAGAACACTTAACTACCCTTTCTTGTCCGATTTTCCAGTTTAATTACATTTGTAGGGAATCTGAGCAGACTGTCTGACCTACTCACACCATTTCCAGATTTCCTCCAATGGAAAGAAAAAATGAAAGCAGAAGAATGTTTCTTTCCTAAAATCATGAACGAAAGAAAATAGTAGTTATGAGTGTCATCACTCCGGCCATGCTAAAACAAAAATACTGGCCAAAGGTTGAGAGTGAGATCATTCAAAATTAATCTTACATGTCCTGCGTGTCTTAAAGTTACTTCAGTGTCAAATGGTACGATTTGTGTGAAATTTATACCACACACTGGCCACAACTTATCTGTGGGTATCCTACGTTTGATGGCAACTGACAAAGCTATGGTTGCTGACCTAATTCAACAAGGGCTTCTGGATAATGCTATATTGAAGAAGTAACAGATACCATATTTTATGGGCACATCAAATTGATGCATCTTTTGAACCGACATGATATATACAATGTACGGAGGGAGTATAATCTTTATGAGTCGTATGCACATGTAGATGATGCTGTCAGTGTGGAGATGTGGGTCAATGAGCAACGTAGCCTAGGAACTCATTCTTCACTTGCTTATTATAAACCACAGGGTAGAGATGAGAGAGAACATATCACCTTATGTTTGCTCCTACTGTAGTCTGATTGCTGGCAACATTCAATGATGGAACAATGCCATCCCGATCAATAGCAGTGTTATGTAAAATAACAGTAGCTTTGACAACTGCAATTGCATTATCTATATCAGTTTCTATTGCCTTCAATAAAACCCTCCACTTTGCTGACAGTATTCCAGAAGCACATTCTACCTCTCTTCTGGCTGTAGACAACCTTTCATTAAAATTGTCTTTACAGCTGTTAAATTTCGTGGAGGATAAGCTCGCATTAAGTATGTCCTTAATGGAAATGCTTCGTCTCCTACAAAGACATGACGCACTTTCACTTCACTATTTGGTTAATATGAATCTTCTGGTAAAATCAGATTCATCAGGGTTACAAAAAACAGTGATATCTTATCTACTTACGTCATAGGCCATTGCTCTAGCGAACATTAATAATCAACAATAAATCCACGTTAAATAGCAGTAGGCACGGTGAATATTGGTTTAGAGCATACAAAACAGGACATCCTTGATAAATTACGCAGATAGAATATAGCTGGAAAAGGTTTTACACGATAAAACTTGTTTAAAGTAACAGAGGCAAGAAATCATAACTCACACTGCAAATGATATGCTAGTTCTACTATTGTCTCATTTTCTCTCTTGCGTAAAAGGAAAACTTTACCAAGAAAAAACGAATGGAAGAAAACTGTGCCTCTTCAATTTTGTCTCACCTTGAGTGCAAACGTAATGAATTAGTCACAGGCGGTACGTAAAGAAGTACTTCCTCATTGCTGAAAATAAATTGCATTTATCTGTATGCTGGAAATCTATAAGTATGTTCTAGGTCTGAACGCCAATAACTAAAACTCATCATCACATCTTTGAATTTGCAGAGCAGAGCCCGTCGACACCTGAGAGATTCACAAAACTTGAACTTTTATCCTGCCTTTTAATTCAATTCCAATGGCGTCATGAACATCAGAGTGAAAAGTATCAATCAGATCTATGAATGAATTATCAACTATCGCCGACCCACGCAAACAATCGATTGTACATATGTGGTGTGATTATCAAATGTTAACGTTTCAATTTTTTGTGCGTCAAGTCATAAAATAACACCGACCATCCGTAAAACCGTAAAACGATGCAATTTCCGTAAATTTTACGGATAAACCGTAAACATTGGCATGTATGACTCAGTATAAAACTTGTATTTGTTGTCAATTAAAATGCTCCTCAGTCAAAGATATGTAACAAACACAGTTACACCCACATAGTGACTGGTTCTCGATGTACACTACACATTTCAGAACCCTATCAAAATATTAAACTGAATTACAGGCATTGAATTCAAATTTATGCCATGACCGGGGTTCAAACCCGGGACCTCCTGCTTACTAGGCAGGCGCCATAGCCACCAGGCCACCGAGGCTTAATGACTACAGCAACTGCACAGATAGTCTTAAGGCACACCCTCTCCACTACATAAACTTACTCTGCCTCATGTTCCCTTATAAATATGTATAAAATTGCCAAAGCTCCCTAACAACGGAACAGCACCCCAGCAAAGAACGTTAGCGAGAATGAGTGAGGGCCGAGAGTTAGCATGTGGTACTGCCGTTTTTCAATTAGCCTTGTGTGGGAGTAAACAATTTTTAAAATACAACATTGGTTGTTTCTTTCAATACAGCACGCCGTGTGTTATTGGAGTACTCGATTTGACAATACTAATGGCATTTTTACACCAATGTTTTATTATCTGAGGCTCTTCCACAGATTTGTATATACAATTTGTTTTAAGTGATCTAACCAAGAATTTCTGCATAGTGAAATTGAAACAACTGTGTTAAATGTTATCCTTTGTAGCATTCGGCATTAACTCTTTAAGACATTTGTCGTCATCCCAGATTTGGTCTGACTGTTAGGAAAGCAACATTAATCGATAGAAATTTTTGAAACAGTGACCTTCTTGCAATTGTGTGATGTATGGATAACCAAAATATTAGTGCTGCTTCTGAAACAAAATTTCTTGGGATTCACATTCAAGAAAATCTCGAACGGAGCACTCACATTGCAGCCCTAAATTCAAAATTATCTAAAATGAGGCATGTACTGAAAATTATCTGCAACACTTCTGCTGTTACAGTACTATATATTTTGCACAAGTACATTCACTACTGAGATATGGTATTATTTTCTGGGGAGTGCTCGCCAGGCCATAACCGTTTTCAGGAGGCAAAAAGCAATCATAAGAATAATTTAACAAGCTAGCAGCAGAAAATCCTGCAAACCTTTAAGGACCTGAAAATCCTACCCCTTCCCTGTGTGTACTTTATGGTAGTAGTCATGTTTGTAAAAAAAAAAAAAAACTACTGAGGAGAAAAAAATCATTTTCATCAAAATAATATTCTCCTCCATGATTACAGTACAAGGTCAAACAATGACATACACAATCACTGCAACACCACATTGTGCCAAAAAGGTGTATATCATGCAGGCACAAAATTGTACAATAGATTACCCAGACACATTATCTTCTGACCTACTAAACTTCAAGAAGTCTGTGGCAGCCTACCTACTGTACAACTGCTTTTACTCTGTCTCAGAATAACTTATGCATGAGGAGATTTTTTTATTTTTTGTGGTTTTAGGGCGCACAACTGCTAAGATCATTAGCACCCAGACAAGAACAGAGATTCGCTAGATCTCAAAAAAATTGGCAACTGCCAGTTAGAATATCAAGAGAAGGCTAAAAACAAAAGATAAACAATTAAGAGGGTTAAATATCCTTTGATCAATTTGCCAAGTTGATAAAACGCAAAACTCTAGCTGCTGCTCGTGTGTCATCAGCTAAAATTTCCTCCAGCGTAGACGGAAAGTGAAGGGCTACACGGAGATGATTAAAATTAAAACAAGACAGTAAAACACGTCTCACCGTCAGCAATTCACCGCAGGAGCACAGCGGTGCAGGACCGGCGGTTAGCAAAATGACGGTGGCTGAAACGGCAGTGACCGATCCGCAACCGGGTCAGGATGACCTCTCGCCGAGAGGGGCGTGAGGAGGTCCTCCAAGCGGCCGGGATCGGTTTTACAGTTCTCAATTTATTGTCGTGGAGTGAGAACCACACACTGTGCCATTGCGACACGATACTCCGGCGAAGAGCACGTTGAACATCGTCCGATGGGACACAAAAGGTAGCCATGCGAGGCAAAAGAGCTGCGGCCTTGGCTGCTATGTCGGCGGTCTCATTCCCGGGCACACCCACGTGGCCAGGGACCCACAGGAAAGAAACGTGACAGCCGTCATCTGCTAGCAACTGGAGGGAGTGTTGGATCCAATACACGAGAGGATGGGTCGATGCATGCATGAGGAGATGTAATTAATTATGTAAAAAAGTTTGTAAAGATTCATTGTATACCCAATATCATTAATTATGTAAATTTAGTTACTAATAAAATTTAACTAACATGTGTATCTTCTGAAAATTGTAATTCAAAAAGAGAAAATGTTATGTCCAATATCTTGTGTACAACATATGTACTGAAATAGATTAAAAGGACAGATAAATAAATAAATAAAGCAGTCCAGATTGCAATTTCTAATGTTTTTTAAATAGCAACTCGTTTTGGTCAGATGAAGACCTACAATGTCCCATATGGTGGCACAGTGGCTGTTACCATTGCACGAATGTACACTACTACTAATCATGCTGCTCCTAATTATGTTCATCCAGTCTGTTCCGGCCACTGCCAGTGTCTGTCAATATGATTGTCATTGTCTGAAGATCAACATATGACCAAAACCAGTTATTAATTCAAATACAATAATTAAGTTTGAACTAGACCAGTAGTGCAGCCAGGATTTGGTGGTGGGGCCTTATTTTTTTTTAACATTAGCCAAAGTTTGTTCATTATTTCACCAAGGCCTTTTATATTTCATGCATTCTTTATCACATTTCCAAACTGAATATACTAGAATATTACCATATACAAATAAACAAAAAAGGGACAAATAAAAGCAACTAAAATACAAATAGTACAATGCAGTAGAAATCGTCATTGTATTGCCCTTTTTCAGTGTTGGTTGTACTTTTATTGAATATTATATTCATTAAGAGAGACGAATGAGGTTTGGGGGGAGGGGATTTCAGCCATGTAAGTGCGAGTACACACTCTCCCCCCCTCCTTTCAATGGCTGTGCCACTGATATAGATTGATATAATTACCATTAATTTGTTGTATTTGTGTAACATGTTTATGGTTGAACTGACAATTGAAAAACTGTCGCATACATGTAAGTTTTAGTGCGAGCCGTACGGGATACGGTAGCTTTGGTGGGCAATACGGTGAAATAACAGTCATTGTTGCCAGAAGGCAGCGGCAACACTCAAGGGCTAAGTGACGGCACCTCCGTAACCAAATAAGGAGAGCGTCTCACCTGCAGCTCAGAAAGATCCACTCAGGCTGCTGTGACGCAGGCGGTAGCTATATAAACAGGGCTCACCGGGGCTAGGGAGATTCTCCACTCGTCGTGCTCTAGGGTAGGACCCAAACCACTCTAGGCAGGCAGCGTGCTTTGTGCAGATTGCCCAACTAGCTGCTATACATTGTAGCACGCTAGTAACTGCTATGAGAGTGTTGCTTTATGGAAGTGGTTCTGGTTTTCAACTCTATTCCTTAGTGCTGTTATTTATCCAATTAACCACCACCTGGTAGTCTAGTTCCATTATCTTCAAATATTGCAGCTGGACAAGTCTCCTGAGCTAGAGGCAGCCCACGTGTATCAGTTTGCAAAATCTGCACTCCACTTCTGATTAAGCTATGTGACACTATCACAATTAATGTCCCATCTTCTCTGAGCTCCAAACAAGGCCTTAATCCTAATCTGGTCCAACTTCTCTGTTACAGTTCCCACTTCTTGCTCAGGTCTAGACCCTGATTCAGAAGTAGGAGTGCACTCCATCGGTCCTGATCGCGATGTGAGTACCTTTCTCTGTGTTCATCTTAGTCCCACGAGATTTGCGGATTTATATGGTCCACACGATGATAAACCCACGCGGTGCAAGGCTACTTACTCAGGGAGGTCGTCCGGTATATAATATAAAAAAGGAACAACTTCCGGATGTTCTGTAAAACTTATTTATTCATCACAAACCAGGTTTCGGCTTAATCCATAATCAGCTGACCCTAAGGCCTATGAAGCCAAAAGCCGGTTTGTGACGAATAAATAACTTTTCCAGAACATCGGGAAGTTGTTGCTTTTTGACATGTTCTGTCAAGTACACATGCTATCTACAGTTCACTCTGACAATTGCTGAAACAGAAAAGAAGAACAGAGAAAGAGGTGAGAATATCAAGGAGCACAGTACTGTTGTGGAATATACCCAGAAGATGGGAGCAGTAGACAAAACCGACATGCAGATCAGCTCTATTGATTGTGCATGCAAGTCACTCAAGTGGTATAAGAAATTATTTTTTTCACATCTTGGACTTATCTGTATTGAATGCACATGCTCTCTACCAAATCACAACTGGTCAAAAACCACAAGTACTCTACTTTCGCGTACAGCTCGTCTGATAGTTGCTGGAAAAATACAGCGTTCCCAGAATGTCTGCGAAAGGTGGAAGACCGTCATCTCACGAATCACCCGTGCGTCTGACACAGACACCCTTTCCTTCACCAGTGCCACAGACTGCAGCTCAAGGATCCAGGACACAAAGAGCATGCCATCTATGCAGTCATACATCACGAAGAGAGAAAAAGAGGAAAGATACTAGGACTGAGTGTGGAGTGCAATGTGGCTTTGTGTGTACACCCATGTTTTCAAGAGTAACATACCCTTAACACATTTTAAATAAATGTAATACGCTCCATTGTACCTATAAATAATAAAATGATTAATACACCATAAAATAGCATGCCAATAGTTTGTATTATTTCAAAAACATAAGAAATTCAAAATCGCAAAATAACTCAGTCCAGAGCAGCAGGCTGCTGTACAAAACATGTGTCCTCAAAGGGTTAAGAGAGACGAATGGGGTTTGGGGGAGGGGGCTTCAACCAAGTAGGTGCGAGCCCACGTTCTTCCCTCCTCCCATGGCTGTGCCACTGATACAGATTGACATAATTACCATTAATTTGTTGTATTTGTGTAACATGTTTATGGTTGAACTGACAATTGAAAAATTGTCACGTACATGTAAGTTTTGGTGCGAGCCGTACGGGATACGGTAGCTTCGGTGGGCAATATGGTGAAATATACCGTCAGAGTGACACCAGAGAGACAGCAGCACCACTCCAGGCCTCCATAACCAAATAAGGAGAGCGTCTCACCTCGACCTCGGAAAGTTCCACGCGGGCTGCTGTTACGCAGGCAGTAGCTATATAAACAGGGCTCACCGAGGCTAGAGAGATTCTCCACTCGTCGTGCAGATTGCCCAACTAGCTGCTATACATTGTAGCATGATAGTAACTGCTACTAGAGTGTTGCTTTATGGGAGAGGTTCTGGTTTTCAACTCTATTCCTTAGTGCTGTTATTTATCCAATTAACCACCACCTGGTAGTCTAGTTCCATTATCTTCAAATATTGCAGCTGGACAAGTCTCCTGAGCTAGAGGCAGCCCACGTGTATCAGTTTGCAAAATCTGCACTCCACTTCTGATTAAGCTACGTGACACTGTCACAATTAATGTCCCATCTTCTCTGAGCTCCAGACAAGGCCTTAATCCTAATGTGGTCCAACTTCTCTGTTACAGTTCCCACTTATGGCTCAGGTCTAGACCCTGATTCAGAAATAGGAGTGCACTCTATTGGCCCCGATCACGAAGTGAGTAGCCGAGGTCTGAGGTTGCCCCTCAGATTCTTTTAAAATACTTTCTTTCTTTCTCCCTCCGTGTTCATCTTAGTCCCACGAGATTTGGGGATTTATATGGTCCACACCACGATAACCCCATGCAGTGCAAGGCTACTTACTCAGGGAGGTCGCCCGGTATATAATATAAAAAAGGAACAACTTCCTGATGTTCTGCAAAACTTATTTATTCGTCACAAACCGGCTTTCGGCTTCTGAGGCCATCATCAGGTGACCCTAAGGCCTAACAAGCCAAAAGCCAGTTTGTGACGAATAAATAAGTTTTGCAGAACATCGGGAAGTTGTTCCTTTTTTATATCATGTTCTGTCAAGCACCGGCGGAAAAATCAATTTTAGAAAGAGTTAACACATCAAGCTTGATACCTTAGAGGTGATGTGGAAATCCATGTGCATATTTCTCTCTTCATACCTTCATCCTGATACATAAGATACTTCAATCAAAATTACTTTGTAATTGCAATTACTGCATAAACCAAACCAGTTCAACAGTCGTCATCGAGAGAGTAACATGAACAGAGCAAGAGATTTATTGGCTACTGGTTTTAATGGCTACCCAATCCAAATGTGCTTTTAATAATATTCACGGAACGGGAGCCTGGAGATGGTGTAGTGTAACACCGAAACCAGTCTCTCAGAATTTAATAAAGATTTTGAATACAGCTGCTGGTATTTTCATCCGTCTATATAATTGACTCAGCTGCGTCCCAAATCCACCCACTATGGAGAGAATTAAATTCTAAAAAAAGTCTCTGTACTCAACCATAAAAGAGGCTATGGAGAGACCATGGTGCTTCAATAGGCACTAATATTTAACTGTGCCTGGCCCCTAACACTCAAATTGCTGAAATTGCATTTAAAAAGTAATTTTCATTAAAGTATAAGTAGTTCTTCATGAAATATTGAGTTAATTATTTCAATATTGTATGCAGTTCATCAAATTTAATGTTACTTTCCACAAAAAAAGTAAAAGTATCTACTGATGCTTTGAAAAGGTAGTTTTTTTTTTTTTTTTTCCAAGCAATACATACCAAGCAAAAGACACAGATTTGGAATAGAACTGTTCATGTTGTGTGACGTAGAAACAAAATTTATTTTAGATATTATACACAGGAAGAGATACAGAAATTGAAAGTACTTCTCAGCTTGACATTTCTGGTTCTGTTGTTACTACTTTGTTGGCACCTTACCTAAACAAAGGTCACACTCTTTTCTGTGATGACTGGTATACCAGCCCTGATTTATTTCATTTTCTACATCAGAAGAAAACTGGAGCCTGTGGCACACTTAGACCTAAAAGGAAAGGTATGCCAACAAATTTTCCTTCAAAACTGAAGAAAGGGCAAATTACTTCATGTCCAAGAGAGAAGTACACATGCTTTCTACGGTTCACTCTGACAATTGTTGAAACAGAAAAGAAGAACAGAGAAACAGATGAGATTAACACAGTACTGTTGTGGAATATACCAAAACGATGGGAGCAGTAGACAAAACTAACATGCAGATCAGCTGTATCGATTGTGGACAAAAGTCACTCGAGTGGTATAAGAAATTATTTTTTCCACCTCTTGGACTTATCTGTATTGAATGCACATGATCTGTACCAAATCAAAACTGGTCAAAAACCACAAGTACTTGATTTTCAATTACAGCTTGTTGGACAGTTGCTGGAAAAATACAGCATTCCCAGAAAGTCTGCGAAAGGTGGAAGGACCGTCATCTCACGAGTCACCCGTGCGTCTGACACAGACACACTTTCCTTCGCCAGCGCCACAGACTGCAGCTCAAGGATCCAGGACCCAAAGAGCGTGCCATGTATGCAGTCATACATCACGAAGAGAGAAAAAGAGGAAAGATACTAGGATTGTGTGTGGAGTGCAATGTGGCTTTATGTGTACACCCAAGTTTTCAAGAGTAACATACCCTTAACACATTTTAAATAAATGTAATACGCTCCATTGTACCTATAAATAATAAAGTAAGTTTAGACCATAAAATATCATGCCAATAGTTTGTATTATTTCAAAAAGCCAAAAAATTCAAAATCGCAAAATAACACTGTCCAGAGCAGCAGGCGGCTGTACAAAAACATAGTCATCAAAGGGTTAAGAGATGAATGAGGTTGGGGGGGGGGGGGGGCGGCTCAGCCATGTAGGTGCGAGCACACGCTCTCCCCTCCCCCTCCTGTGGCTATGCCACAGAGTGACAATTACCGTTAATTTGTTGTATTTGTGAAACTTGTTTATGGTTGAACTGACAATTGAAAAACTGTTGTGTACATGTAAGTTTTAATGCAAGCCGTACGGGATACGGTAGCTTCGGTGGACAATACGGTGAAATCTACTGTCAGAGTGGCACTATAGAGGCAGCGGCACCACTGCAGGCCTACGTGACTGCGCCTCCATAACCAAATAAGGAGAGCGTCTCACCTGGACCTCTGAAAGATCCACGCGGGCTGCTGTGATGCAGGCGGTATCTATATAAACAGGGCTTACTGAGGGCTAGAGAGATTCTCCACTCGTCGTGCTCTAGGGTAGGACCCGAACCACTCTAGGCAGGCATCGTGCTTTGTGCAGGTTGCCCAACTAGCTGCTATACATTGTAGCATGCTAGTAACTGCTACGAGCGTGTTGCTTTATGGGAGAGGTTCTGGTTTTCAACTCTATTCCTTAGTGTTGTTGTTGTTATTTATCCAATTAACCACCACCTGGTAGTCTAGTTCCATTATCTTCAAATATTGCAGCTGGACAAGTCTCCTGAGCTAGAGGCAGCCCACGAGCATCAGTTTGCAAAATCTGCACTCCACTTCTGATTAAGCTACGTGACACTGTCACAATTAATGTCCCATCTTCTCTGAGCCCCAGGCAAAGCCTTACTCCTAATCTGGTCCAACTTCTCTGTTACAGTTCCCACTTATGGCTCAGGTCTGGACCGATTCAGAAGTAGGAGTGCACTCCATCGGTCCTGATCCCGATGTGAGTATCTTTCTGTGTGTTCATCTTAGTCCCACAAGATTTGGTGATTTATATGGTTCACACCATGATACCCCACACAGTGCAAAAAATTTACAAAAAAAGTCCTCAAAGGGTTAAGAGAGACGATTGAGGGTTGGGGGGGGGGGGGGGGGGGGGGGGCGCGCTTCAGCCACGTAGGTGCGAGTGCACGCTCTACCCTCCCCCTCCCATGGCTGTGCCACAGAGATTGACATAATTACCATTAATTTGTTGTATTTGTATAACATGTTTAGGTTGAACTGACAATTGAAAAATTGTCGTGTACATGTAAGTAACCGAATAAGGAGAGCGTCTCGCATGGACCTCGGAAACATGTATCTATATAAACAGGGCTCACCGAGGGCTAGAGAGATTCTCCACTCGTCGTGCTCTAGGGTAGGACCCGAACCACTCTAGGCAGGCTCCGTGCTTTGTGCAGATTGCCCGACTAGCTGCTATACATTGTAGCACGCTAGTAACTGCTACTAGAGTGTTGCTTTATGGGAGAGGTTCTGGTTTTCAACTCTATTCCTTAGTGCTGCTGTTATTTATCCAATTAACCACCACCTGGTAGTCTAGTTCCATTGTTTTCAAGTATTGCAGCTGGACAATTCTCCTGAGCTAGAGGCAGCCCACGTGTATCAGTTTGCAAAATCTGCTCTCCACTTCCGATTAAGCTACGTGACACTGTGACAATTAATGTCCCATCTTCTCTGAGCCCCACACAAGGCCTTAATCCTAATCTGGTCCAACTTCTCTGTTACAGTTCCCACTTATGGCTCAGGTCTGGACCGATTCTGAAGTAGGAGTGCACTCCATCGGTCCTGATCCCGATGTGAGTATCTGAGGTCGCAGATTGCCCCTCAGATTCTTTTAAAATACTTTCTCTGTGTTTATCTTAGACCCACAAGATTTGGTGATTTATATGGTCCACACCACGATAACCCCGCGTGGTGCAAGGCTACTTACTCAGGGAAGTTGCCCGGTATATAATATAAAAAGGAACAACTTCCAGATGTTCTGCAAAACTTATTTATTCGTCACAAACCGGCTTTCGGCTTCTTAGGCCATCATCAGGTGACCCTAAGGCCTAAGAAGCCAGAAGCCGGTTTGTGATGAACAAATAAGTTTTGCAGAACATCCGGAAGTTGTTCCTTTTGATATTATCATCTGTCAAGCACCGACAGAAAAATCAATTTTAGAAAGAGTTAACACATCAAGCTTGATACCTTAGACGTGATGTGGAAATCCCCGTGCATGTTTCTCTCTTCATACCTTCATCCTGATACACAAGATACTTCAATCAAAATTACTTTGTAATTTCAGTAGTGGGGAACAGCATTACTGCATAAACCAAACCAGTCCAACGGTCGTCATCTAGAGTAACATGAACAGAGCAAGAAATTTACATCTATTTGTTTTAAAGACTACCCAATCCAAATGTGCTTTTAATAATATTCACACAACAGGAGCCTGAAGATGGTGTTGTTTAACACCAAAACTGGTGGCACAGAATTTAATAAAGATTTTTAATAAAGCTGCTGGTATTTTCATCCATCTATATAATGGAATTAGCTGTGTCCCAAATCCATCCACTATGGAGACAAATTCTAAGAATGTCTCTGTACTCTACCTCAAAAGAGGCTATGGAGAGACCATGGTGCTTCAATAGGCACTAATATTTAACTGTGGCTGGCCCCTACCACTCAAATTGCTGAAATTGCAATTGCACATTAATTTTCATTACAGTATAAATAGTTCTTCGTGAAATATTGAGTTAATTATTTCAATATTATATGCATTTCATCCAATTTAATGTTACTTTCCACAAACAAAGTTAAAGTATCTACTGAAGACTCATGACAGTGCATTTGTACACAGTGTAGTGCACAATTTGTAGTCATCTGTAGAGCTACATACAGAACTGCAATCTTTACTGTTGCATTCTTATGTATTTCTTATCGTAGTGACAGAAGAAAATGAACTGAGGGAAGCGGCAAAATGTGTTACTGGAATTTAAACATAGTGAGAACACTTAACTACCCATCCTTGTCTGATTTTCCAGTTTAATTTGTAGGGAATCTGAGCAGAATGTTTGACCTACTCATACTTTTCCAGATTTCCTCCCATAGAAAGAAAAAATGGAAACAGAAGGCAATGTTTCTTTCCTAAAATCATGAATGAAAGGAAATAGTCATTATGAGTGTCATCACTCCGGCCATGCTAAAAACAAAAATACTGGCCAAAGGTTGAGTGTGGGACCATTCAAAATTAATCGTACATGTCCTGCATGATTTAAAGTTACTTCAGTGTCAAATGGTAGGGTTTGTGTGAAATTTATACCACACACTGGCTACAGCTATCTGTGGGTATCCTACGTTTGATGGTAACTGACAGAGCTATGGTTGCTGACCTAATTCAACAAGGGCTTCTGGATAATGCTATATTGAAAAAGTAACATACCATATTTTATGTGCGCATCACATTGATGCATCTTTTGAACCGACAAAATATATACAATGTACAGAGGGAGTATAATCTTTATAAGTCGTATGCACATGTAGATGAAGCTGTCAGTTTGGAGTTGTGGGTCAATGAGCAACGTAGCCTAGGGACTCATTCTTCACTTGCTTATTATAAACCACAGGGTACGGAGGATGAGAGAAATGATAACAAAACAAAGTTTTAATTGACAACTCATGCTACCAACAAATACAAATTTCATGCAGTTGGGCATGTGAGTCTGGTTCAACACTGTCACTAGACGTCCATGATGATATTTTAAGTTTTAATCAAGCACCTATACCAAGATGGTTGTATTTCCCATCTTTTTTAAAAAAATCTTTTATCTGATGATGATCTCTAAATGCGTCATATGAAAAAGCTAATTGTGACCAAGACTTTTCAAAATTTTTTTTCATGCATGGCAACGTATGGTCGCTTGTCCACAAAATGGAAGGTTTTATGAACCAAGTGATAAATACAAATTTCATTTGACAACTCTTAACTATCGGTGAATTTTGTGTTGGGTGACCAGTGGGATACTGTCTGAGCACCCAGACATCACCGGACAATGAAAGTCTTTTCGCAGTGGTTAAAACAACACACTGAGGAAATCACAATAAAGGTAGGAGACTAACTTTCATAGTCTACCTTTAGCCTAATGTCACTGACTATATTTTGTATCTATAGATTATTCACTTATTTTGTAGGTGTTCATGTCCAAATATTGTGACACTTATTATAATGGCTGGAATGAAGTAACAGGACAAAGCGAACACCGGTTATTATGTAGCTGGCACGTAGACCGGGCCTGATGGCGAAATATTAGTTCCAAAGTTAAAGGAAATAGGTATATTTTTGAAGACTGATGTCTACAGGGCTTTGAAAGTTTTTCAGTTGCAGACGGATACAGGGAAGTTGTTTGAACTGGTTAATGGTTTCCGGCATTGGTGTGAAGGAGATAGATGTACACATGAGTTTGGTGTGTACTTTGCTAATTATTATGAGGAAAGAGCAAGGATGTGGGCTTCATGTTTTAGAATTGGACTCTGAATCATTACTAACACATATCTAGAAGCAAGTAACAAAACATTAAAATATGGCAATTTATTGAAAAGTGAACAAAAGGGTCAATAAGGCTTTCAAGGTGTTGCTTTTAACCCTTTGAGAACTATGACTGTACCAGTACGGTTTTGCGTTTGTCGTCTGTATCTGTCTCCATACCAGTACATTTGCTCTCACTGTGGACTGAATGGTGCTGCCATCTCTTGGGAACATCTGGAACCACTTGCATTTGGAGGATGCCTTCATAGCTTTGGATATATCGATTGGAAGGAAATACGTAAAGCACGCTCACCACGTTTTCGTGTATACAGACTCTAAATCTACACACACATGGAACAATGATGCCGTCTAAGGGTTTGAGTGATGGCAAAATAAGAACTACTAACAAATGAAGAATCTGCTGCGGAATCAGGTAGTGATCATTAAGATCTTGAAAGTGACAGTGAAAATTCACTGAATGAAGTGTATGTCATTCCACAACTGGGTCCTTCACGGCCAAAAAAGAAGCAGAAAGTCACGAACAGTGAGTACAAGTGGGTTTCAGGTGGTGTGTTTGCACCTCACTTGCATGCATTCTCAGATGATAATTCTGGAGTGAACCCTCATTGTGGTTCGAGTGATGAACCGAGCAAGAGTGAATGCTTCGAGATTATTTTCGACAGACAGTTGATGGACGACATCGTCAGAGAAACTAATAACTATTATAATGTAGTGATTGAACAATGTGAAGGCTCTTCTAGGGGAATGAAGTGAACAGATACAAGTGAAGCTGCCTATAGATTTCTATCGGTGTACAATTTTTTGCAGTCAAAAACCGTACAGCACGCACTTCACACTTCGCGGCATTTTCAATTAACGCCGACATTTCAATCTGTCACAGTAACTCAACAGAGTACAGTACGAACCTCTCACTAGCACGGCAGGATGCCGACTAAGTGGCGAAATGCCATGACACCAAGAAGGCTGCACTAGCCCTGCCCCTAACAGACACAAACGAAATCTTCATGTACTTTGTGGCTAGCCCTCGAAAATGTAATACCCTCCACTGTACCTATAAATAATAAAATTAGAAATAGACCATAAAATTGCATGCCATTAGTTTGTATTAATTAAAAAACAAATTCAAAATAGAATAACTAGGTCCAGAGCAGCAGGCGGCTGTACAAAACCTTAGTCCTCAAAGGGTTAAGAGAGACTAATGAGGTTTCAGGGAGGGGGGGGGGGCGCCTTCAGCCACGTAGGTGCAAGCACACGCTCTACCCTCCCCCTCCTATGACTATGCCACTGACACAGTCACATAATTACCATTAATTTGTTGTATTTGTGTAACGTGTTTATGGTTGAACTGACAATTGAAAAATTGTCGTGTACATGTAAATAACCGAATAAGGAGAGCGTCTCGCCTGGACCTCGGAAATATCTACGCGGGCTGCTGCGACGGAGGCGGTAGCTACATAAACAGGGCTCACAGAGGGCTAGAGAGATTCTTCACTCATCGTGCTCTAGGGTAGGACCCGAACCACTCTAGGCAGGCACCGGGCTTTGTGCCGATTGCCCGACTAGCTGCTATACATTGTAGCATGCTAGTAACTGCTACTAGAGTGTTGCTTTATGGAAGTGGTTCTGGTTTTCAACTCTATTCCTTAGTGCTGTTATTTATCCAATTAACCACCACCTGGTAGTCTAGTTCCATTATCTTCAAGTATTGCAGCTGGACAAGTCTCCTGAGCTAGAGGCAGCCCACGAGCATCAGTTTGCAAAATCTGCACTCCACTTCTGATTAAGCTATGTGACACTGTCACAATTAATGTCCCATCTTCTCTGAGCTCCAAACAAGGCCTTAATCCTAATCTGGTCCAACTTCTCTGTTACAGTTCCCACTTCTTGCTCAGGTCTAGACCCTGATTCAGAAGTAGGAGTGCACTCCATCGGTCCTGATCCCGATGTGAGTATCTTTCTGTGTGTTCATCTTAGTCCCACAAGATTTGGTGATTTATACGGTTCACACCATGTTACCCCGCACAGTGCAAAAAATTTACAAAAAATGTCCTCAAAGGGTTAAGAGAGACGAATGAGGGTTGGGGGGGGGGGGGCTTCAGCCACGTAGGTGCACGCTCTACCCTCCCCCTCCCATGGCTGTGCCACAGAGATTGACATAATTACCATTAATTTGTTGTATTTGTATAACATGTTTAGGTTGAACTGACAATTGAAAAATTGTCGTGTACATGTAAGTAACCGAATAAGGAGAGCGTCTCGCCTGGACCTCGGAAACATCCACGTGGGCTGCTGTGATGCAGGAGGTATCTATATAAACAGGGCTCACCGAGGGCTAGAGAGATTCTCCACTACTCGTGCTCTAGGGTAGGACCCGAACCACTCTAGGCAGGCTCCGTGCCTTGTGCAGATTGCCTGACTAGCTGCTATACATTGTAGCATGCTAGTAACTGCTACTAGAGTGTTGCTTTATGGGAGAGGTTCTGGTTTTCAACTCTATTCCTTAGTGCTGTTGTTATTTATCCAATTAACCACCTCCTGGTAGTCTAGTTCCATTGTTTTCAAGTATTGCAGCTGGACAATTCTCCTGAGCTAGAGGCAGCCCACGTGTATCAGTTTGCAAAATCTGCACTCCACTTCCGATTAAGCTACGTGACACTGTGACAATGTCCCATCTTCTCTGAGCCCCACACAAGGCCTTAATCCTAATCTGGTCCAACTTCTCCGTTACAGTTCCCACTTCGTGCTCAGGTCTAGACCCCGATTTGGAAGTAGGAGTGCACGCCATCGGTCCTGATCCCGATGTGAGTATCTGAGGTCTCAGATTGCCCCCTCAGATTCTTTTAAAATACTTTCTTTCTCTGTGTTCATCTTAGACCCACAAGATTTGGTGATTTATATGGTCCACACCACTATAACCCCGCGTGGTGCAAGGCTACTTACTCAGGGAAGTTGCCCGGTATATAATATAAAAAGGAACAACTTCCGGATGTTCTGCAAAACTTATTTATTCGTCACAAACCGGCTTTCGGCTTCTTAGGCCATCATCAGGTGACCCTAAGGCCTAAGAAGCCAGAATCCGGTTTGTGATGAACAAATAAGTTTTGCAGAACATCCGGAAGTTGTTCCTTTTGATATTATCATCTGTCAAGCACCGACAGAAAAATCAATTTTAGAAAGAGTTAACACATCAAGCTTGATACCTTAGACGATAT
This sequence comes from Locusta migratoria, assembly GCA_026315105.1. NCBI lineage: Eukaryota > Metazoa > Arthropoda > Insecta > Orthoptera > Acrididae > Locusta > Locusta migratoria. Next base: position 19,518,338 of record CM048754.1, read on the forward strand.
GTGGAAATCCCCGTGCATGTTTCTCTCTTCATTCCTTCATCCTGACACACAAGATACTTCAATCAAAATTACTTTGTAATTTCAGTAGTGGGGAACAGCATTACTGCATAAACCAAACCAGTCCAACGGTCGTCATCTAGAGTTTAACATGAACAGAGCAAGAAATTTACATCTATTTGTTTTAAAGACTACCCAATCCAAATGTGCTTTTAATAATATTCACACAACAGGAGCCTGAAGATGGTGTTGTGTAACACCAAAACTGGTGGCACAGAATTTAATAAAGATTTTTAATAAAGCTGCTGGTATTTTCATCCATCTATATAATGGAATTAGCTGTGTCCCAAATCCATCCACTATGGAGAGAATTAAATTCTAAGAAAGGCTCTGTACTCTACCTCAAAAGAGGCTATGGAGAGACCATGGTGCTTCAATAGGCCCTAATATTTAACTGTGTCTGGCCCCTACCACTCAAATTGCTGAAATTGCAATTGCAAAGTAATTTTCATTAAAGTGTAAGTAGTTCTTCATGAAATATTGAGTTAATTTTTTCAATATTATATGCATTTCATCAAATTTAATGTTACTTCCCACAAACAAAGTAAAAGTACCTACTAAAGACTTTCATGACAGTGCATTTGTACACAGTGTAGTGCACAATTTGTAGTCATCTGTGTAGCTATATACAGAACTGCAATCTTTACTGTTGCATTCTTATGTATTTATTATAGTAGTGACAAAAAAAATGAACTGAGGAAAGAGGCAAAATGTGTTACTTGAATTTAAACACAGTGAGAACACTTCACTGCCTTGTCTGATGTTTCAAATATTTGTATAGCATTGCCAAGTGCCAGGAACGAACAGCTGCAACGTGCGGTATCGGGTTGAGCACTGTTCAACGAATTGCGAGTGAAGCCTAGGCATCTGTTGAAGACAATGGATCACCTATTTTTAGGTCGCCTGGGAAGTGCTGAAATCGAAAGAAATGTGACAGTGAGCTCGACGATTTCAGCAAGAATGTATTATGGCGAAAAATATTTGACATGTATAGTAAAGTTGAATATCCTACGGCAGGTAAACTTTGTTCATACATGAAAGAAGCCGACAATTTCAATGGCAGCAAATCTACCATGCTCAGAATATTAAGAGAAATGGGATTCAAATACAAAAAAACAATGACGGAAGAAAACTGCTCTTGGAGAGAAGTGACATCATAGCAGCAAGAACTGTGTTCCTGAGAACGATGCACGAGATTCGACAAGAAGGAAAATCTCTTATTATCTTGACGAAACGTACGTGAACCAGAACCATTCAAGACCAATGTGCTGGAAGACAAGTGAGGACGATGGAGGCTTTAGGGTTCCTGTGGGCCAAGGGAGACGACATTGTGTTTCACGCTGGTTCTGCAGAAACAGGATTCATACCTGAAAGTAAATTAAATATAAAAAATAGACTAAGATTACTCGGAAGGAGAGGGAAAAGGAAATGATGAGGGTTTTAAGGAAGGGGGTAAGGAGCCATTCCAATCCCGGGAGAGGAAAGACTTACCTTGGGGGGAAAATGGAGGGTAAACAAATGCACACACCCACACATTCACACAGACACAAGTACACCTAGGCAGACATACTGTGAAAGTAAATTAATATTTAAGTCATCAAAGATGAAGCATTCAGATGACTACCATTCTAAAATGACTTGTGCAGGCTTCAGTCAGTGGTTTACAAGTCAACTGCTTACATACCTCGTGGAGAATTCTGTTATAGTTATGGACAATGCAATTGTGCACTCTGTGCAAGTGAACAGAGCTCCTACTTCAAATACCAGAAAGGATGAAATTATTTCGTGGCTAACATCTAATGGAATTCCTCACAGCGTGTCACAAATCAGGGCAGAATTGCTCATGCTTGTAAATGCATATAAGCCCAAATACCGCACTTACGCGATAGATGAACTTGCAAGACAGCATGGTCACCGGGTAGTTGGGTTACCACTTATCACTGCCATTACAACCCCATTGAGCTGGTGTGGGCGCAAGTTAAGGCCCATATCGCAGAAAGAAATAGCACCTTCCGGATTGCTGACGTCGAAAGACTTACGCATGAAGCAGTGAACAACACAAAACAAGCAGAGCTTACTTTGTTAGCAAGATAAAGAATGTGAACTTTGCAATTCAATTTTTATCACTGAACCAGCCTAAAAAATTTTACTTCGAATTCGGAGATAGAGTTCCTGGTGTGTGTTTTCCTATAAAGAAAGGTAAATAAAACTAGTTTTGCACATGATTTGTTGCAGATGTTGGCAATAATTTGTCTATATCACAACATCATTTGTGCCAACAAAGTTATGAGAGGGCCATTGATTGGAATGTTGATATTTATATAAATATGTAAGAATAATGTTCTTAGGGTACTGCCCTGTGGTACCCTGGTCACTGCAGAATATCAGACCTGTAAAAAAATATTGTGATTTTTAATGTTTGTGGAAGTAATTATTAATACCTGTCTTCGGTCAAAGCAATATGACAAAACAATTTCTTTGCAACTGCTACTGGTTACATGTTCCACATTTAGACAGACCTTTTACAAAATCCAAAACAGTGTATAAATCTTTTCTTCAGGTATTACGCCACAGGTGCTTCATTTCGCCAACTCCTTTTCATTCAGAGACAACAGTGGCTAATATTATTAAGGATGTATCTCTCAGCCTCTGGACATGCTTTCAGGTAATACAGATGGATGGATATGATGTTATGGGCACACGACAACTAGGTCTTTAGCGCCCGTACAAGATAATTAGGCAATACATGTGACCTGAATAAAATGAAATGGACACAAATAGGGGACAGAAGGGAAAGTGACCAAACTAGCCAAACGATAAGGGGAACGAAGCAAAGACCCAACCAAACATGGCAAGGTAGGAACAGTTCAGGTAATACATATGCCAGAAACCAACTAAGGATTTTTTTCCTAAGTGTTGCCAAGGAATTTGACATAAAGTGGCAATTTCCAAATTGCATTCGCAGTATTCATGGAAAACACACAAGAATATGCAGTTCTGCCAATTCTGGAAGCCAATATTTTAATTAAAAATGTTTCTTCTCTATAGTCCTGACTGTAACAGATGCAAGCTACAGATTTATATTGGTTGACATTGGAGCATATGGATGAGAAAGTGATACTGCTGTTTTTAACAACTCTGTTTTTCAAAACAAAATTGAGGCAAACGAACTGATTTTACCAGAAGATTCGTATTTACCAAATAGTGAAGTGAAAGTGCCTCAAGTCTTTGTAGGAGACTAAGCATTTCCATTAAGGACATACTTAATGCGAGCTTATCCTCCACGAAATTTAACAGCTGTAAAAACAATTTTTAATGAAAGGTTGTCTACAGCCAGAAGAGTGGTAGAATGTGCTTTTGGAATAGTGTCAGCAAAGTGGAGGGTTTTATTGAAGGCAATAGAAACTGATACAGATAATGCAATTGCAGTTGTCAAAGCTACTGTTATTTTACATAACACTGCTATTGATCAGGATGGCATTGGTCCATCATTGAATGTTGCCAGCAATCAGACTACAGTAGGAGCAAACAGTCCATCAGCATGACTCAATTCTTCTCAGAGAGAGGCAATCAATGTTAGGAATGCTTTCTGTAACTATTTTAATTGTATAGAAACAAAAAATCTTAATAAATTTAATTTATAATTGTACTTGAATGTTTTCCTTACTGAATGATGCTTAAACATAAATCTTGAACATCATAAATTAATCCCATTTAAACTGTGTTGGACCTAGTAATCTCCAGAATGAAAAATAGATAAGACAAATTGGTTTTAACAAATATTTCTAATGAGAAAGCTTTTGTTATAGATTAAAATTCAGCCATAATCACGCAGTCCATTTGTGACATTGAAATTGTGGGGAAAATATTTGTCAGTTAACATTTTTGTCAATGTATGACTTATTTCTTCAGTTTCCTCTTATATCTCCTTCCAAGTGTAATCTGTTTAATGGAGTTTAACATAATCTGATGACAATACACTGACGGCTGATGTGTGGTTAGTGTCAGAAAATTTTCTCTCTATATTGATTTTAGCTAAGGTAGCAAAATCACAGATGCAACTGTACTAATACTCTCAAAACTGTAAAGGGACAAATTAGCCACAAACAGTAAAATGGGTAGGGACAACAGGGAATTTTCCAGACTTACAAGTTGGTAAGGTGGCTTGTAACAACTAAATTTTGATATTGTTACACTCATTAAAGTAAAAATGCCATGTACAATCGAACATCAGTATTTATGTAATGTTATCATGCAAATCCTTCACAGCATTTAGTATCACCAGGAAAAAAATCTAAGGGATGAGAAATCTTCAATAACTCAAAATCTTAAGGCGGGAATTTGAAGCTGAGTGTAGTACGATCTTGCTGCCGCCTACTTACATTTGCCTAAAGATCACAAAGACAAGATAATTGAAATTAGGGCTTGTACGGAGGCGCATATAGGCATTCTTTTTTGTCTCATTCAATTTGGGAGTGGAATAGGAAACGAAATGCCTAGTAGTGGTACAGTGTACCCTCCGCAACACACCTTATGGTGAATTGCGGAGTATGTATGTGGATGTATTTGGAGGACCCAAGACGAGAGGCCTGGGGCGCTACTCCCCCCCCCCTCTTTAGTCCACAACTGAATCTTTGTCCACCATACCAAAAACTTTGATCTATATCGAGATCGACGCAATCTGAACTGTTCCTACGTCCTTTCAAAGATGGCGGCTTCCCAGTACACCAAGCAACGCAGAAAAAAAACCTACTTCTGAGCAGCAGCTCCCCAAGAAAAACGGTTCGGGAGGAGGCAACCCAGATGACAGAAGAAGACGTAGAAGAGATGAGAACGATGCCAGCAAGTGACCGCAATTCGCTGTCCCCAAAGGCGAGACTTTTAATAACCCCAGGCGAAGGAGTATCCCCTCCACGACGCCACGGAGGTGACTGGTCTATAGTAGGCGCGCTGTTTCAGATTTATTTCAGGTTAGTTGGTTTGTGTCTTCTGAGTCAATGTGATTGTTCATTGTGCTTCATGTAAGTTATTCACATCTTTCTTTGTTTGCAGCTTCTATAAGGTTCAGAATGCTGACTTTTAGTTCTGATACTGTAGAGGAACGGAATAATGAAATATTTGTATGTATTTAGTAAAAATAAGTTTGCGAAAGGTAATGAGGCATATTTGACGGACTTGTCCCCAAGTCTGCTGATATGATTCTATCAGTCACATTTGTCAACATACTTTTGTAGTGGGCATTCATAAGCAGTGTCAACAAATCTAATGCCATCTTTACAATGTACATAGGTTGTGAAAAATTCATCATCATTTTACTGCAGTATCACCAAAATCTAGACATATCGAGAGATATTAGGAAATTTATCCATTGGTAAAATCAGCCAATCTTCTTGACACTCTTCTGGTATGAACAGTGAGTGCAAATTCCAGATTTCGATACACGTGGACTTAATTTCTCGTGCTGTGGTGTCAACTAACAAAATTTCAAATAATGTGACATAGAAGCTGGGGCTGGTTGCAACGTATTGAGTTAGGCAGTATAATGATCATCACATATCCTCACAAATATATATACACATAATATTGTAATGTTAAGTCCCTACCTATTGTTGAAAGATAGATGTAAATACTGTTTAAATCTAATTATTTGTTTTTAGGTAAATTGGAGCAAAATAGGTGGGAAAATTTTAAGCGCTTATTCCTCACGATAGCTTCGGGAGCAAAATACTAGTAAATCAGGCCAGTCTGCTAAAAAGAGAAGAAAGTACGAACAGTTTGACAACTTTTTACTCCTCCCAAACATGGAGACTGAAGAGTCCACAGAAAATGCAGCATTAGCACGGGAAGGAGATTGCTAAGAAGAAAATAAAGACAGCAATGAAGTACCACAGGTAAGGCAACAGATCAGAGAGAAAACTAAAAAATCCTATGACCAAATGCGCCCAGGAAAATTTCCTAACTTGTGATGTTTACACATTTAAATCTTCACATTTCCGAAAATATGATGGAAGCAATTAAACCAATATATAGAGACTTGGGGCATCCAGATCTTATGCAAAAATGTCATGGTTGTAGCCAGAATCAAAACGAGTCTTTCAGCAACCTCATATGGAGTCGTGTAACTAAAAATCTATTTGTTAGCTCAAAAATTTTGAAATGGGGAGTCAGTGATTCTGTATTTCATTCAATGATGGTCATATAGTCTAAGATCCAGTATAAGAAATATATACCCTCATCTGTTATTTAATTTGCATGAATTATATATGGTAGATAATGTATAGATTGATATATCGCTAATAGGTTGCCTAGCTAAATCTGGATCTTATGTTAAACAATAAAATGTTTTACTAAATTTTTTCGGTCAACTTCCCCCATCTGTTAGATATGAAAGTAAAGCATATTTTGCAAAATATGTGTATGTGTATTACATGTGTGCTATGCAAAACAGCGCGGAAGAATAAGTGTATGCCATAAGAAATTAAGTAATAGATAGTGAGACGATAGAAATATCCCCACATACCAAAATTACATTTTCGCAACATAAGTAGCATTTTAAAAACCTCACAAGTTGTTAAGAGATAATTTTGGTTGCAGATGACAACGCTACCACTACATTAATATGTAAAAAGGGTCCCACATGACCACAGATGTAAAATAAGGTAAAAACAAAAATACGACTGACAACTTTTTAGGCCTAAATTTACAACTAGCACAATAGTAAAATAAATGTATTTTGTTTTCACAGCATTAAATAAATTGAAAGCCACTGATGATGGCACAGAGTTGTCGAAATTAGTTTGGGTGCATAATAAAACAGCGTTTTGCGTATCAGGCGAACCTCGTACCCAGAAAAAGATTCTGTCATCGAAGGACCTCTTCAAGCAACCAAGACCTAGCAATTTCCTCAAAAATATTTTTTTTTTTTTTAAATCACTGTTTCAGGGAAGCCCCAGAACAAATCTTTAATAATTACTGGGAAAATAATATCTGAATAATCCAAAAGAAAATTTTTAAATTGGAAAACACTGTTTTTCGTACCGTACTGTCAGAAACCACGTCTTGAAACGTGAAGATTATTTATGTCAACATGAAAAGGAAGATACGCAGATAATGTTCCATATAGCACAAGCGCCACCTAATATTGGTCAAAGCTAATGACAGCGATGTCTTGGTAATTTTACTGGCCAATATCCACACAGTTCCTCAGACTCAAATTTGGTCACCAGGTTCAACATAAAAGAAGGGCGATAAAGATGTTGACTGTGTTAACTGTACTGGGCTTGCAATGAAATTGGGCCCTACTTTACGTGCATTTTCAAGCATTTACGGGGTGTGATTACACATCCGCTTTTTATTACAAAGGGAAAGTCAAGCCTTTTAAAAGGCGGAATGATTTCCGTGAAACGTTCGCATCATTAACGGATGCAGTAGATGTACTCCTTGAAAATAAAATTCTAGGTGTTCAGGAGTTTGCTTGATCGCATAAAGAAGGGCAGTAATGTGACAATATTGTCAACTTTTAAGGGCGTCGGGTCCCCTTCAAACGAGATAGGCTTCAAATAGCCATCCAAAACCTAACCACAACATTCAGGATTGACTTTAATGCAGCATGCATCGGTTGTGTGAAGCCACATTGAATTAACATACTGTATATTGTGCACGAATATGTGAAGTATAGTTAGCAACTCTTCAATTTTACTAGTGGTGAACACCTGAGATCCCATCTTTATGTGCATCAATTTTCAGAGTCAGCATTATTTTTTGACAACATTGTAATAAAAGATGTAAGATTCAGTTTTTATCTTATTCTCCTAGCAGTTGACATGCTTACCCCCTTAAAAACAATAGTGTTTATAATACATAAATTAAGCCTTCAGTTTGTCACATTCTTGATAATTTCATGACAGCTGTTGAAACCTTTATCAAATAGCTTACAAACAGAATAGCGGAAACAGTTAACCGAAATGTGCGACAATGGTCCCGAGTACCCCTAACGTCGTGAGTTGTGAACTAAAACCGGTATTATACGACATACACAAGACGTGACTCAGATCTAGATCGCCTGCCACCTAGCGGCACAACAGGTGAAGCTGTGCGTTTAGCAAATGCTTTATCCGCTGTGGCAAAATACGGACGTTTCAATTCTGCTGTGGATCGGCACATGCGCAGTAGAAGTTATGTAGCCACACATGCGTAGAATGCACAATTTTGAGTGGGCTTTCTGCTAAAGCTGTTCATTGTGTACTCAGCAGATAACAAGAGTTATCTTCTGTACAATTGGAATTTTTGGATTTTTTAAAAATACGGTAATCCATTAGTTCATGAGAAAAGTATCACATCTTCTGATTTTAAAAATGGAATGGACTTGAGAATGAGTTAGCTTGTTAGCAGCAGCATACAAGCAGGAAGAAATGCTTGTATGATCCAACAAATGCACTGTACCATAATAAGGAAAGTCTACTAATGTTTAATCTGGAGTTTACGTTTTTATGGAAAAGTGCATTTCAATTTACTTTTTATATGTGCACATATCTACTTAACAGTTGGAGAAACATGTGTTTGGCTTCATATTTTGCAGCATGCCAGGAAGGAGAGCATTGATAAAAAGTAAGGGAGGCACTAAAACAAGCTACAAGCGATGATCGCAAACACCGTTTCTCATCTCTGTGTTCGCATTACTGCACAGAATTAACCCGACACTCCATGGTGTTGCCGTTTGGCAACGCAAATGTTTGTCACTTTTTCAGACATACTTCTAGTTGACAGATGGCAACACCATGCATATCGTATACATTGGAGTCTCTTCTAAGCATCGAGTTGATCGCTTCCTTCATAGAAGGCAGCACAGTCATGAATTGAATAAAAATGCAACAAAGAGCGCTTCAGCGGATTTTACCCAATGTTGAGTATTAATGTAATTAAATTGATACGACTTCTGCCACGTAACATTTTTTTATCATGTTACAGACATCTAATTGGAGTATAAAACATGTTAGATACCAATATTTTCCTGCAGAGTGACTTATGCCTAAATGCACAATGTTGACAATGGCAAATTGTAAATAATGACTTTCACATTGTTAAATTAGTTATTTTTTTTTTTTTTCAATATTTTTCCCCTGCATAGGTGAACATTTGCCAAAATATAAATTCATGCAGTGTAGGGCTAAGAAAAGGTGCAAGAGAGTACGGAGAGTGGTACCAGCTCATATGAAGTATACACGCCAAGTGTATACACCGGTAGTGGTTTCAATAACCAAGATTTAGGAGGATGGCAAATTATGAATGTTCAGCCTGTCATCAACCAATATGCTTAAGCCATGTAAAAGCACTGTGCCAAACGTGTTTTTCCAGCTGCTAATTTGGGAGCGTCAACATCAATTTCTGGCTACGAATTTGGCGAGGAAATATAAGTATACACCAAAAGAGACTGCCTGATATCTTAAAAAAGCTTTATAACTTATATGTAAATCAGTTCGACCAATTTTAAGAATGTGTGTGGTAAATGGGTACTTTGATTGTTTCAGTTTAAGAAGTATTCTTTTTAATGAATACATTCTTTTGCTTTAAATTTGGTGTATATCCTTTCTTTAGATCCTCCTGAAGACTAGCCAACACATGTTTGATGAATAAAAGCTTACGAGAAGATAGCAAATGTTGACACCAACACCACAAGTGGTGTAGAGGCCATGAACAAGATGGTGAAACTTTTTTTTAGTCCAAACAAAGACAACATTAACAGGGGTTAACAGGGTATTGATAAATGATTTTCTTCCAAGCCTTAATAAAAAGTATTGCCTCCAAAATTCCCCCAAACAGTACAGCAGTGATGTCTCCCCCCCTTAAAAAAGTTTGTGACATGTCATGCAGAGGTACACAACATCAGCGATGACTACAATGCAACATCAGCGATGACTACAATGCAACATCAGCGATGACTACAATGCAACATCAGCGATGGCAGTTATCTGGCATTCCCTTAAAAAAAGTTTGCAGTTAATTTCCGAATAAGTAGCAATTTACGAGTTTGTGATTAGGTATGAACCTATCATCATCTTCGAGATGCAACAGTTTTTCGTGCTGGGGCACAGGTACCAATACATTTCGAGACAGTACCTTATGTCATTCGGTTTTCACCACCCTGTTTGAATTCTGATGCAGTTCAGGCTGGAATAGTTCAGTTTCCCAGTGCAGAGAGAGTGCGATTATGGAAGCAGATGAAGCAAAGGAGCAAAGGTGTTTACATACAATAATAAAAGCAAAAAGTATCACAACAAACATTGTCGAACTGGGGCATTGTCCCGCGTGTGTGAACAAGTAGAACGTATCAGGCAGAACTTATTAACTTCGAAGGAATGACAAAGTAAACATTTGGATATGCAAAATATGTACATTGTGAAAAATAAGAATATAATAGCAAGACAAGTGGAGCCGGCACCGATGATTGATTTCACCATTTACAGTTTTTTTTATTTTTTATGATATTGTGCCAAAAATGATTTGGTCGTACATTTTTATCATTATAAAATGCTTTCTGTTGATTTACTGTCTGTGTTTCTTGAAGAAAAAAATACAATTTCTGGAGAAGTATTGCATGCAACGTGCAAGCATAAGAAAGCTACAGTATTCAGTTTTTTCCGGCGTTCACTAACAGTTACTGTGTAACTTTCTGTTTACAAAGAGGGATGTGCGCAATGATCTACGCGCCAGCCCACAACAGGTGCCGGAGAGCGCTGTGGCCGCAAATCACGTCCTGTGCGATGTAGTGAGTCGTTTCAGAGCAGGGACGTCCACAGCGTGCCAAACTACATGCGTGTACAGATTTTCCATCTAGGGCTTGCCTCTCCTCGCCACTAATCGGCTTTCCTCGGTCTTTTGCGGCACTGCTCGGCAAGGTGTGACAGACTAGCTGTGCAATGCGACAATTTCTTCCGGTATGTGGTGCGTTAGTTGATTCGTAGTGGCAACCGTGTTTATTCCTCACTAGTATTTGTCAGCAATTTGTAGGAAGTTTATGAGTACACTACAGTGGTTGTTGCAATGGCACACATGTCCACAAATAGGCGGTCTAGTGCCAACATCATGAGCCTTCAGAACTGAATGGGAATTGGAAATTGTTTTCAAAGAGAAGAATGAAAATTCCCAATATCTATTATGCAGTCGCATACTCGCCGGGCAACGCAAATTTGCAATAGAATGGCATTATAACACCACACCCAAAGAACTAAATGATTTAGAGCCGGTTGTACAAGCACCGGCTACTGCGAAAAACGCGCTGTACGAGAGCGAAAATTAACCGGCAATTTTTACTCTGCTAAGAAGTTACCTGGTGGTTAAACATGGTGTGCGAGATGCCTTATTTCATGGTTCTTACGATATTATATGTCAGGAATACATTTTGTCGTGCTCATGGAGGTTTAAATTAAAAACAACTGATGATACTGTGTCTTTTAAGGTATAACATGTGGACGTTATGTTTCTGAGAGGAAAAAAAAAAAAAAAATCGCCTGTACCCTCTGAAGAGTACAAGTGCCTGTTTAGAGACTGTAGAACTGTGCTCATTCGCCCTGAAACAAGTTTTGTTTAGTGTATACATAAGGAGAAAAAACATGGCAGCTTTTCCGATAGTGGTAGAATCTGACAGTGATGATGCGATTTTAGCCAATTTGTTGGTTCGTGCAAGGAAGCAAAGGAAAGTCACACAGTGTCCAAATTATTTTGAGGAATATGACGACACCGAAGTCATAATTAGATTTCGTTTATCGAAGGTGGCCGTGCTAGTTGGCGGAATTAATGCATCGAGACGGACCAAATGTAAGTATCCCTTTTACAAATCTTTGTGTTTCTGATGTTTGTAATTGTACATATTTGTCGTTATAATTGAAATTTCGAGTTCACTCAGTTTTTGTTTCCTTTTTTTTTAGCCTGCAACCGAACGTAGCGACCTGTCTAAGAGCAAGCTACAAAATAGCACTCAAAATTGCAAGAGAATAAGCCTTTCAGTTACGGTGATTTCATCAAGGAGTGTCTGAGGCGGCGGAACTCTTGACGCCACTGGAAGTAAAGAAGTTTAGTGAACTTACTCTTTCCCGACAGACAATAGCTCGCCACATAGATGACACAGCAGCGTATGTTTACAGGCAGTTAATTGATAGTGCCAGCAAGTTTATTGCATTCTCGGTCGCTTTGGACGAGTCGACCGACATTTCGGGCACAGCACATCTAGCAATTTGTGTTTGTGAAGTTGACAAAAATTTGCACGTGACTGAACTGTTAGATTTAGTGCCAATGAAAGACAACGAGGGGTACCGACTTGCTAAAAGCAGTTGAAGAGGCAGTTGAAGCCGTTGGTCCGAATTGGAAAATTTAGTTTCAGTCATCACAGATGGAGTGCCATCAATGAGAGGGGCTCAAAATGGGCTTGCAGCATCGTTGCATAAAAAATTAGAACGATCGATAGATTTGTACGGAATTCCTCGTTTTGTACACCAAGAAGCTCTTTGTGCTAAATTTGGAGCTCGTGATGAAGTTGATAGTCACCATAGTAAATTTTTTGAAGTCGCATGGCTTAGTACATTGTCAGTTTCAGCAGTTTCTCATGGGACTGAACTAAGAGTACGGAGATGTTATTTACCACTGCTAAATACAGCTGTTAAGTCAAGAGGCATGCCTTTAAAGATTTTTCAATTTAAGACTCGCTATTGTTGAGCTCCTGAAGGATAAAGGAAAGGAAGGGCCAAAATTAGAAGATCCAAAGTGGATTGCAGACCTCGCCCTTTCAGTTGATCTGACTGCACTTTAACGCTCTTAATAAGACTTTGTAAGGTGAGAAGCAGCTTATTTCTGATCTGATGGAAAAAGTTGATGCATTTAAAAAGAAACTCTCATTGTGGAAGGAACAACTGACAAAGAATACTGCCCATTTCCCTAACGCTCTCTAAAGTCAGAGAAAACACAAATTTTGACGAATTTGTGTTGGAGGAAATACAGGCACAATTTTCTAAACTTTTCAGGACACTACCAGGCTGACACCTTTTTTCAACTATTTTCTAGACCCTTTGTCGTTTCAGTTGAAAGAGCTCATGTGCATTTGCAAATGAAATTGATTGACCTGCAGTGTAATTCCCGTTTAAAGGGCAAATTATTTTACGTAAAACTGTCCAGGAATTTTATGAATGTTTTCCACAGGAAGGGTTTCCCCTGTCTCCACAATGAGACTACAAGAGTTACATCAATGTTTGGGTATGAATGGCAGAAAATAGTGAAAGAATATGAGGAGAAATGGAATTTTCCAAGATGTTTGGGTGCTATCGATGGAAGGCACATAGACATTGTGGCACCACCAAATAGTGGTACAACATACTTCAATTATAAAGAGCACTTCAGCATTGTTTTGCTGGCAATTGCTGATGCGAAATACAAAATAATTTATGCTGATGTTGGCATGCAAGGGAGGATATCTGACAGTGGTGTCATGAAAGACATTTCATTTTACCAAATGCTGGAAAACAAAATGCTACATATTCCACCATCAGCTCCTCTTCCTGGAAGAAATAGGCCAGTTCCATACGTATTCATTGCTGATGAAGCATTTGGCCTAGAGGAAAAAATAAACCATATCCAGGTCCGCATCAGCAAAATAGTTGGCAACGCATTTTCAATTACAGACTTTGCAGAGCAAGTAGAGTTGTTGAAAATGTGATTGGCATTATAAGCTCTGTTTTCAGAATTTTAAGGAAACAAATGTTGCTAAGTCCTGAAAAGGCTACAATGGTCACATTAGCCTGTGTGTGTATATACACAGTTCTCAGACATGTTGCGTATATGGCGAAAAAGCGATATACAAAATGTATGAGCGGTATGGTGCTTGTGGTGTCGCACAAGTCTAAAGTGCACGCCACCTACTTTCGCCACGTGTAAATGTCTGTGTAAATGTGTGGGTGTGTGTGTGTATTTGTTTACCCTCCTTTTTTCCCCCCAAGGTAAGTCTTTCCTGTCCCGGGATTGGAATGACTCCTTATCCACTCCCTTAAAACCCTCATCATTTCCTTTTCCCTCTCCTTCCCTTCTGCCTGACGAAGCAGCTCGGCTGCGAAAGCTTGTATGTGTGTGTGTGTGTGTGTGTGTGTGTGTGTGTGTGTGTGTGTGTGTGTTGACGAGCCGGTCCTTTTGGTAAGTCATCTCTTTTCTATTTTTTTTACTTTTCTATATATATATTTGTGTTTCGATATGTCAGTGTGTGTGTATTTGTTTACCTTCCTTTTTCCCCCCTAAGGTAAGTCCTTCCAATCCTGGGGTTGGAATGACTCATTTTCCACTTCCTTAAAACCCATATCCTTCCCTTTTCCTCCCCTTTTTTCCTCTTTTTCCTGAAGAAGCTGCCAGTGGTGGCGAAAGCTTGTATGCGTGTTTGTGTGTGATTTTATTTGTTTCTCTCGACGAGCCGGTCCTTTTGGTAAGTCATCTCTTTTCTGTTTTATATATATATATACATGTATTCGAAACAGTGATCAAGTGACATCCATACTGATAGCAACTGTAACTTGAAGATCGTCAAAAACTTTTGCATACACCGCTTCGATTTGTTTACACAGTACAATTTTAACGCTCTTTCTTATTGGCCGCGGCATTGCGACTCCTGATTGTCTGCTCTGCCGTTCCCAACCTAGCGAGCACGACGGCTAGCCGCTGCCGCATAAACTACACTTTTACCAATAGGTAGTATGTGAAACATCAAAGAAGGCTGTAAGTCAGCCTACCATCTGTAGTATACAGAATGTGAGGAAGAGATTATTGTTGCCAAAAGGGAAAAGTTAACACACTTGTTGTCACTAAAAATGTTGTTACGTCACATAGGAATGACCCCTTACTGCATTTTTTTTTTTTTTTTAAAGAAATGCAAATTTTAAGATTATGATCAGTTGGCCCTTTCAATAAATTACTGCAATTGTTGAGTCTTCCATTAAATTACATTTGTTTCCACCTGCTGGCAACAGATGTTGGGGTGCTTCACAAACAGGGCGGTCTACTCACGGCTGCTGTCTTCTGTCGGGCAGCTGTGCTGTGTGTAATTTTTGGTACCTGAGGCGAGGCTGCCACCGAAGACAACCGCTCCACTGGGGATAAGTAGAGGCAAGTCTACAGCTACCAGAAGCCACCTGGTGGTGGGAGGAGCCTGAAACAAATTATACAAAATAGTACACGGGAAGTTTAAGGAAATATTAGAGTAGTAGCGTACGCCATGCTCTTCTAGAGACCCACGGTACACCACTGCAAGAAGGGGGGCAAGTTCCTTTGCATACTCTGTGTAAAAACGAACTGGTATCCCATCTGGTCCTGTGGCCTTTCCTCTTGAGTGATTTTAATTGTTTTTCTATCTCTCTAAATTATTTCGATATCTGCCAATTTGTAATTGTGTGGCAATCTAGAGAAGGAACTACAGTGCAATCTTCCTCTGTGAAACAGCTTTGGGAAAATTCATTAAGTAGTTCAGCCTATACAGTGTCATCCTCTGTTTCAATGCCATTTTCCTCACAGAGTGTCTGGAGATTTTGTTTTGATCCACCAACAGATTTGACAGAAGACCAAATTTTTTTATGATTTTCAGCCAAGCCTGTACATAGGACTTTACTTTTGAACTCTAACGGCTCTTGCATAGCCCTCCTCACGCTACATTTAGCTTCATTAACTTTTGTTTGTCTATAAGGCTTTGACTATGATTGTGTTTGCAGTGAAGTTCCCTTTGCTTTCGTAGCAGTTTTCTAATTCGGTTGTTGCAGCATGGTGGCTCCTTCCATCTCTTACAATCTTGCTTGGTACATACTCATCTAATGCATATTGTACAATGGCTTTGAACTTTGATCACTGTACCTCAACACTATCTGTACTTGAGATAAAACTTCTGTGTTGAGCCGTCAAGTACTCTGAAATCCGCTTTTTGTCACTTTTTCCGAACAGAAAAATCTTCCTACATTTTTTAATATTTCTATTTATGGCTGATATTATCGATGCTGTAACCGCTTTATTATCGCTGATTCCCTGTTCTGCGTTAACTGTTATGAATAGTTTGGGTCTGTCACCAGAAGGTCTAATACGTTGTCACCACGAGTCGGTTCTATGTTTAACTGCAAGGTAGTTTTCAGATAATGCACTCAAAACAATTTCATTGGATTCTTTGTCCCTGCCACCCAGCATAAGCGTTTGGGTCTCCCAGTCTATATCCGGTAACTTAAAATCTCCTCCCAAAACTATAACATGATCGGGAAATCTACTTGAAATATTTTCCAAATTTTCCTTCAGGTGTTCTGCCACAACAGCTGCTGAGCCAGGAGGCCTATAGAAACATCCAATTACCATGTTCGAGCTTGCTTTAACCGTGACGTTCACCCAAATTATCACACTTCAAATCTCCGTCTATTTCCTTCAATACTAGTGCACTTTTTATCACTATAAATACACCTTCCACTTCACTGTGCAGCCTATCTCTGTGGTATACATTCCCGTCAGAGTTAAGAATTTCATCTGATTGCAGCAAACTTTCCGTCCCTAGTACTATGTGGGCATTGTGACAGTTTATTAATGAGAGCAGTTCTGGGAGCTTTCTACAGATGCTCCTGCAGTTTATTACTATATTGATGTTTTCATTCCCTGTTGTGTTCTGCCTACTGTTACCTTGTTGTGACTCAGAAGGCGTCTTGTCGGACCTAGGGAAGGGAATTCCCTAACCTAAAAAATAAAAAAAACCATCTGCACTCCACACATACTCCACTACCCTGGCAGGTGCTTCCTGCATTTAGTGCACGCCTGACCTATTCAGGGGAAACCTACATTTCTCCACCCGATAGCGGAGGTCAAGATCTCCACAGAATCATCTCAGTCTCTGGTTTAAGCCTTCAACTTGGCTCCAAACCAGAGGAGTGCGATTGGTTCTGAGAACGACACTACAAATAGCCCAGATGCCACCCCACGAGCAAGGCTTTCAGACTCCACCAATTCCTCAAGCCGCCTTTATGAACTGAGGATGACCTCTGAACCTAGCTGGCAGGAGTCATTGGTGCCGACGTGAGTGACAATTTGCCACCAGCACCCAGTGCTATCACCGCCGGAAGGGCCGCCTCTACCTCTCGGATGAGACCCCCAGCAAGCAAACAGATTGCACACTGGCCTTTTTCCCCAATCTTCCCGCTATTTCACTAAGGGGCTCCATCACCCGCCTAACATTGGAGCTCCCAATCACTAATAAACCCCTCCCTCCATGTGCCTGCTCGGACCCTGCTGAAGGAGCTGCCACATGTCCACTCACAGGCAGAGCGGGTGACGCCGCATGGCCATTCTCCACATTGGCCTTGCTCCCAGAGCGACACGAAGGCCGCTGAAACTAACACACCCCTTGAGGAGAGGGTGGCCCAACCGCGTCTGGCACATGCAAAGATGTCCCGACGGCAGGGACCATGTGTGAAGCATGTAACACCTGTGGTGTCCCATGCGACATACCAGAGCCCACCCTGTCGCAACACTTTGAGGCAGCAGCCTGAAGATGGCTGACTGCGGCCAACAACACGCTCAGCTGCTCGTGAACAGTGGCCAGCTCCTCCTGCATCCGTACTCGGCAGTCACACATCCTATCAAATCAACAATTGCCTGTATCTTGTTACTAGCGCGAGTTTATAGAAATCGACACTGCTCAGCCCACAAAAAAAAAAAAAAAAAAAAAGTTCGCTCCTGCTTAGGTATAATTTTGCCGGTGTTGCTGTGTGTGCAGTTGGCACACCCAACACTATAAATACGCGAGAATAAACTATTAAAACGTTAGCACAACGAAATCTGACAAGTACGCAGGAATAAACCTCTTAAAATAGAACAACTAATGAAAATTTACTAGACTGGCAAATTAGACAAATTAAGTTAAATTAAGATCCTTATTATTCCTAAATTACAAACCATATTGATTCACAGTATGAACGACATTTTCATTGATTCTCCGAATGACACTTCTGATTAATTGCCTTTTGTTAACAATACCTGCACATCAGTAAGATATGAGTTAACTACAGTACACAGCTTTATGTAAAAATTATGAAGTAATTCTAATCAGAATATACAAATACTATGTTAAATTCTGGCTTGTGTTTCTCTGAGCAACCGAACATACATTTGGTAGAAGCATTTGCACTGTACACAGTGAGGCATCTTCACTGAGACATTTCCACTGAGGTTCCAAAGTCAAAATGTGGATAGAAATAAATTTGTACACACACAAAACACACACACACACACACACACACACACACACACACACACACACACACACACACACACACACCACTATCTATACAGGAAATTTTCTTAATCAGGAACAAATTAATTTTAAATTTTCGAACACACAAGTCGCACTCGGTATATTTGGTTAAATAGTACGACGACTCGCCGCGCTGCAGTGGTTATGTTCGCACCAATGGTAATGACGGCAGCTCATGAACAATAAAAGTTTTTTTCGTGACAACTTCAATTAAAAGGAGAACCTGTCAACCATAGAACAGGTACAGTACCGGTATTAATTATTATTTGCTGCTATACTCTTCAACTGAAGATCAGTTGAGTGTATACTAACTAACGAAGTATGAATTTACCATTTCCTGACTAAAATAGTGATGTTTGGCTGACAGCACTACAGATTCAAATAACAATAAAAATGACGCCATTGACAGCTTTTTTCTGTATTAAAAAAATCGTTTATAAGCCTCTGCAAGATGCGGCTGCTCTTGCTACATTCTACTTTAGAATCTATAAAATTCAAAACAAGAAAAAGTTCTATTCAGATTTAGTCACGTTAACAACTAAATTGTCGACGATGTGGTTAGCCTGTTTTGTTCCGTAACACGATCGTGATAACGAAGACAACTACCGATACCTTGAGACAGTGCCTCTAAAGACACCAGCTTGCTAATTTGAAAATTAAAATACTTGAATAACATGCTACGATGTCGTTATGTATAATTGTAAAATATATCTTACCTCCAGCAGCGTACGTATCAAATTCACCAAATGATACACCCCGCCATGAAATTTATTTAAACACCACGTGACCTCGTCATAGATAATAGAAGATCGTAAACAAAACCATGGAGGTAAAACCATGAACAAAACAACCTCAACATACATGTCTGTGGTGGCGCCAAAATTAAAGTAGCCCCGCCTGTGTGCCAGTGATCTCTATAGAGATCAATGCTGTGTGCACATAACACCATCGCTGGCGCCAACATTGGCCAATATTTTTCGGACAGCGCCCACATATTGGAGCCAAAATTAAATTGAATTTGTCGAGAGACGACATAAACATGTCTGACGCACAAGTCGCAGCCGCTGCATTAACGGTTTTGAGTGTGAATAATTATATTTTACCATTGTAAAACAAAAAGGGAACACACGTAAAAGATGAACATAAACTACAAAATCAGTAAGTTTTTAAAAAATATTACAGGAAATCGATACACATTATTAAAATTTTGAACTGCTATTTTAAATGACTAAACTTAAAAGACGAAAGATAGTTTTGGTGGAATGCTATACCAGCTAAAGTTCTTTTGGAATTGTCGCTTCGATTTATTCTTAAAAGAACCATGTAATTCAAATCACTGATGCGCTTGGGAATTATCACTGATTGCGCCTAACTTTTGCAGTGTCATTGCAATTTTTTGGTTGCTTTCACAAATGTACGACTTTCTGTTACAGTTCTAATATTTACAATTAGATTTTTAAACTTTAAAATAAACGGCGACGAAGAACGAAAAAAGAAAGAAAGTTTGGACATGAGCAGGTGACAAAAATAGAATGGAAATTTGGCGCCAATGTGCGGACGATGTACCCATATTCGTCCCACGTACTTTGATGTTTGGTCAGGATATAGACAAGCAACAGAGTCGTAGCAACGTTGAGGTCAATGATGTTGGACAATGTGTTTGTTACTGAAATGAATAACTAACAAATCTGATGTTTTCTATAATGTATTGAAAATAATATAATGCTTTGCTTATTGTAGAATTGATTAGTTACTTTGATTTAACAATTTTAAATAATGTAAACATATATTAATACTACACTAATTGTTGTTTACTTACGATCTTTTGTATTGTTTATTTGGATACGAAACATCTATTATTGAATTTGTCATAATTTTATGTACCTTTACGTAAAGCAAGATTTATGTATGTTTCATAAACAAATTTATCAAATATAAAACTTTGTAACTTCTGTGTTCTAGAATGTTCTAGAAAAGCAGACTAGATATTAATACGCGCAAATTGGCGCGAACTCAGTCTAAAGTTAGTTGTAGAGTTGGGAAGTTAGTATCACTTTGTCATTCAGTATGGAAGTCCGTCTTGGATCAGTTTTGAATGTATTACTTCTGTTTTGTGTGCTTCAAGAAGAATATAAATAAATATACGTTAAAAATGAAAAGTGTCACATGTGTAGTTTCCTGGACGTCCTAATATTATTTTCATGATGATTTACAGGCAGACGACAATTTAAAACATCTACCACTGAATAACCGAAGGTGATGTATGGAAAAATAATGGTTTAAGTATAATTGTATTATTATTATATAAAAAACTATTATAACATGTACCACTGGGCATGGGTTCCTTGTTATACCCCACAGGATTGAGTCCCTGCCTTGACTCTAGCCATCCTATTACTCCAGCCTACTGGCATGGGGGATTCCCACACCCGGTACATGGATGTGCGAGACTGGAATTACCCCAGTGGAGGAAAAGGACAGGAACATTATCTTCCTGGAGCTCGGTTAATGGTTGTGTATGCTACCAAAATCAAAGGTTATTCCTTGCTTAAGTGATGGATCAAAACTGTGGCAAAGGACTTTGCTTAATTGTCTGTGGCAGTATTTTATTAATTTGCTAGATATTGCGTCAAAACAAGTAGACTTTTTTTCTACTTTCAGAGAATGTATGACAATTTCAAATTCTTGAACAATGACTGTCGTTACTTTGGTCTGTTTCACTGTGGTAGGTACACTGACTTGCAAGAAATTCAGGTCATCATTTAAGGATCCTTTCAACCCTACTTTTAAGCTACTGTTGAACAATTTTTGGATCAATAAGAAGATAACCCCAAATTTATATTTGTATATTTTCAGTACTAACTAAACTTTTCCCTGATTCTTTACAAAATTCCATGTAGTTTTCACTTTATTATTTGACTTTTAATTTCTGCCTTCAAAAACATGTTGTATGATGACTGCATGGTCTTGTTTAGAATATTGTTGTAAAGTTTGTAGTGCCTTAGCTTATTAGGATAATTTGCTCCCTTCGTTCTCCCTTTTTGTTTAACAAGAAATTTTGATGCTCTTTTATAATCCATGGGCTGTTTACTGATATCACAGATTCTTAGGAAATTCTTCTTCAAATGCAGTCTCTATTGCATCATGTGCCTATTTGTAATCCTAATTTGTTTCCAAATGGAACTTATTTTTCTTTGAACATTCATTTGGTTAATGCCAATTCACATAGTTCATCATGTCACCATCCATCAGAACATTTCACAATGAACTTCTAATGGCGTAAAGGTTTCTTGAGAAGGATATTTTGATGGAATGGTCGTCTGCTAATATCGGAATTTAACCTATTTTTGTCAAACGTTTTTCATTTCTTAGTCGACAGTTACACGGTTTACACGCAAACGAGTCTTATTACTCTTTATTATTATACTTTGTTTTAGCTGTAAATTCCATTTGTTTCATGACAACTTTTTTTTTCAATTGAGTATCCTCCTAAAAGTGAAGTCGCATATCTGAAAACAAATAATGGTTTTCGTTTTGCAGTATTGTAAGAGAAAAGAGTGAAGCCCATTATTTATTTGAATGAGATTGTAATTTGATGACGTAATTTTCATTAAATAACATTTTAAATGAAAAGGTGAGTGCTAAGGAAGGACAAAAATTCAGTTGTGTATTAAACTTTTAACGCATTACTTTTTATTTGAAGCTATAAAAGCTACCATGATTAATACTAAGAAAAATTTTTCACACTACTAGCAACAAAACGTTCATAGCTGGACAGCTATATAATGCTTCCATGATGTACCCGATGTACTAAATGTCACTATTATGCCTCTCATCTTTCCAGAAAGTAAGTCATAATGCAACAGTAGTATGTGATTGCTACTTTCACATGGCAAAGGAGAAATACTAATGTAAAAAAAACGCACATGTTAGGAGTAACTGCTGAAATGATTCAGTAGCACTCCGCAATTTATAATTTCTAGGACGAGCTACCAGCATATGTAAGATTGTGTATACAAGCAGCTACAAATGAAATGTAGATCAGTTTGAGACATAACGAAAAAATATAATGTATGTAGCTGATCATTTACACTATTCATTAAAGGGCTAACAATGTCAGCAGGCAAATCGTAATGGATAAAGTTAACAGGCTCTATTTATGCTCTTATAAATATTGTTTGATGTGTTTAATTTTTTATTTTTTCGCTTGAAAATAGATGTTGATGTTTTGAAATATTCTTTCACTTCCCAGCACCTACCACAGTATGTTTACCAAATGCATTGAATTGGATGGGTATCGGTTGCTGCTCACAATTGTTCTTCACTGTGGTGATGGGAATCAAATAGTTTGTCTATTGTAGGGACGGGGAAAAGTTGCACGTGGCACATGTGCGCTTAGCACTGCACATGTGCTGCACACGAGAATTGTGGACTGGGGCAGCGGTGGAAATTTGCAGGTTGCGACAGTGTGACACCAGGCGTGGCTAGTGACGTTGATGCCAAGAGACCACTACATAGCGAACGTTACATTTCAAGCACCAGGAAATGCAGAGCGAATTGAAGGAACGGAGAAGTCCTTTAAAAAGCAATGTATCAGTATTTCTTAATGGAGAAAGGAAAAATGTGAAATGTTTAATATGTGGCTGTATTCTCGCTGGTCAGCGGAAATTTACTATTCAACGCCACTACAAAAGCTTTCACAAGGCCCAGTACAGCTTATTTTCGGATTCTGAGTGAATAGGGAAATTGCCGGAATCGAAAAAGAGCGCTCAGACGACGCCAGATGAATCCGACGTCAGATTTTGTATGAGAGGTCTATAACTGATTTTGTCATGTCTTCCATGTAACTGATCTAGTATCTTATGGAGCACTTGTTTATATTTTTCAGGACAACAGATATAGTCCAGTGGTACGTGTGAGTAACAAAATTGCGTATAATATTGCAAGAACCGAAAAAAAAAACTTTTGCTGAATGTGAGTTTATAAAGGAATGCATCAATGACACTGCTGATTTTCTGTGCCCACTGAATGCAAATCACTTCCATGCCATCAGTCTTTCTCAGTGAACTGTAACTCATTACGTAAGTGCCATGGCAGGTGATGTTTACTGTCAATTAATAAGTAAAGTACAAAAGTTTTTTTGCATTTTCCATCGCACTTGATGAATCCACGCACAATTACTGATTTATATCCGCGGCATGGCCGCTACTCTGCACATGAGCGAGGCTTTCTTAGATATGACACCTTTTTAAAAAGCAATACCACCGGCTTACACATTCTAAAAGCCGTTGGAGAAGCCGCTGATTCCGTTAGACTGAACTAGGATCGTTTGGTGTCAGTGGTGACAAAAGGAGCACTTGCCATGAAAGGGGAGAAAACGGGATTTGTTGGATTTCTCAGAAAGAATCATTGTACAGCATTCATTGAATTTTGCACCAAGAAATACTCTGTGCAAAAGTAGCAAAACTAGAGGACATCATGCAAGATGTTATTCGTATAGTTCATTATTTGAGATCCCACAGCTTTAGATCTTGGTAGTTTCGACACGTTTAGTCGAAATTTGGGAAGGGTATGCTGAATTGCATGCCATAGTAAAGTCCGCTGGCTTAGCCAAGGCAATGTACTAAAAAGAATTTTTGAACTCAGGATACCAATAATTAAGTAAAGGAGAAAGGAAGGCACGACCCCAAATTGGATAATCAAGAGTGGGTTGCCGACCTCACAATTGTAGTTGACATTACTTCACATATGAATAAATTGAACACTAGTTTGCTAGGTGAAAATCAATTGATTTCTGAAATGAGCGAAAAAGTGGAAACTTTCACTAGAAAGCTTGCGCTGTGGGAGCGACAGCTCCCATCAGAGAACACGGAGCATTTTCATACTCCGTCCAAGAAATGAGTTATAGTGAATATGTTTCCGTAATTATTGCCATAAAAGAAGAATTTCTCAAGCGATTTGGGGGTATATCACTTGTATCCAAACTTTTGAATGATTTTCATTTGCTGTTTCTGTAGATGATATTCATCCTGATTTGCAAATGGAACTAATAGATCTACAGTGTTGTTTTCGTCTGAAAGGCAAGTTCCTTTTGGCAAGTCGTCTAATAGACTTTTATCAAAACTTTCCACAACAAGAGTTTCCTCATCTCCATCATGAAGTGGCGAAGATCTTGTCAGTGTTTGGCTTGACATATGTAATAAAACTTAATAAGTCATGAGCAAACATGAGTGATGAAAATTTGTGTAATTGTTTGTGTTTGCCCGTATGTAGAAATTTTGTACCAGACATTAACCATATTGTACAGAACCAGTGATCATTAAATAATGTGAATCGTATTTTCAGCTATCCTACTAACCATGTACCTGTATTTAATAAACCAAGCTAAGAAAAAAAAGCATTACAGAAAGATGCAGTGAGAGGACAGTAAACTGCACATGTATGAGTGCGCTTCATACAAGCAGAATTCCTGCCTGCCCCTGGTCATTTGCTTAAAATACGCATTTTTTTGTTTCTCTATTATTACATAGCACTTCTGATAATGACATTGTTTATGGACGAAGAATGTTTGTCCGCTAGCAAAATAAGTAATCCCTTCAGAAATACAAATATCAGGATATGCTTTCACACAAAAATATATATCACTGTGCCATTCACAACTTAAAAAGATCAGGCATATACTGGGCGGATAAAAATTCCAGTAGCAAACCACTGGGCTGGGCTCTGATGGACACATGTCCGGAATCACGCAATACGTCCTCACCGTACCACGGGGCTCAATTAAATCGCGGCAAAATGGAAGCCTAAGTGGCTGGCGGCGAATTCACGACGGTGGGGAACGCGCTTTGTGGTCCGCGTTCGACAAAACCACAGTCTAGAAACGTCCGGACACTGCTGATGGAAGGCTAGCACTGCTCGCCTTTGGTGGATGCCATGTCTAGTTTACACGACGATCGAAAGTTCACAAGAAAGATTATGGTCTACTGCAGCACTCCAGGCGTACTGACTCGGTACTAATGACATGTGATCACACAGGCTTGGTTGCGTTAATATGATAAACTTCCGTCTACACGTCTGATTACCAACAGTGGCAGCGCCTGTGCGAAAATACGGGCTTATTACTGTTTGTATACCATACGTGGATTGTCCACGTTTGGGTGTATGTCATAGCTGATAATATTCAACTTAAGAAGCTTACACTGTCGGCGGTTGCAGGAGCTGTTGCTATGAAGAAGAAATAAGGCCAATTCACACTGTCCGTCACGTCAACGTCACGTCACGGAACCGTCACGTCAAGTTGTATTCACACTGTCTGTCCGTGTCCGTCACGTCAATTCGTCCATCTCAATACGCGATGTTGAAAGTGAGGTTATGAGTGGCGATCTGTTATGTAGAAAGTCATAGTTTAATACTAGAAAGGGGGAACAACAACGCTAAATGTTATTAACGGCCAAAGAAAACTTTACAGTGTATGTTTTTGGCCAACTTACTGGGAACTGAAACAACATTTCAAAACATCGACATCTATTTTCAAGCGAAAAAATAAACATATGAAGACATCAAACCATACTTGTAAGAGCATAAATAGCGCCTGTATACTTTAACCATTACGATTTGCATGCTGACATTGTTAATACGTCGTAAACAACTGAATTTTCGTCTTTCATTAGAACTGACATTTTCATTTAAAGTGTTATTTAATGAAAAATGCGCAATCAAATTACAATCTTATTCAGATAAACAGTTTGCTTCAGTCGTTTCTGTTACATTGTTACGTAACATAATCATTTTTTGGTTTCAGATATTCGACCTCGATTTTAGGGGGTCACTCAATTGACAAAAATATTTAAGTCGCCATGAAACATTTGAGATTTACCCCTAAAACGAGGTACAACAACAACACAAAGATGAATAAGACACATTTGTATATAAACAGTGCAATCGTTGATTGCAACATGTAATTCGCGTGACGAAAATAGGTTAACTTCCGATGTTAGCAGACGGCCGTTCCGTCAAGACATTCTTCTCGAGAAAGCTTGACGGACGTTGACGTGACGTGACGGTCCGGTGACGGACAGTGTGAATGCCGCCATTAGAAATACATTGCGGAATGTTCTGACGGACGGTGACGTGACGTGACGTGACGGACAGTGTGAATTGGCCAATAGAAGTTGGATGTGTCCTTGGTTGAGAGGAAGAAACGAAGAATGAGATGTCTAATGCATACAGATAATGAGGAAGTAACTAATACCAGAGGACCTCAATGATTTCAGTTTTTATTTTTATTTTTGTTTTTTTTACGAATATTAAGTGCTGAGAGTTTTACCAAGTAGCTTTCGTTTGTCCAAGGACAAAAATACGGCGATGAGAGAGAGATTAGTTAGATCGAGAGATAGAGTACTTCGTGAAGCTGAATGTACAAATACTTTTTACACTTGAATTACATTTTCTGCTTTGTTAAAGTTATGTGTCAGTTACTTCCTGTAACTGTTATTTTTTGCAGGTTCGATATAACATTGCGGTTTCTGGCGACAGGAGAATCTTTCAAAAGCATTGCCTTTGCACAAAGAATTTCTGTACCGACTCTTACAAATATTGCTGTTGAAGTCTGCACAGCAATTTCAATTTTCGATCCAAAATGGGACCTCAGTCAACTAATTTTGGTTTGCTTTTAGCATCATACTTTCGAGATTATGTGCAACTGACTTTTGACACGCTAAAAATCATAGCATTTTAAAAGTATGAAGTTAATCAACAAGACGTATTCTTACTTGTTACTTTCTTCGTAAATAACAGTCATTGTACCTACTTACAATAGAGAGGATTTTCTGCAACGACCCTGTATGCCTCAATCGAAAACAGGATTCCTGCTCTGTTCCACTCTATTGATGCAAGATATATCATTGCAACAAAGCAAGCAATTTCGGTAAGGACACGACTATTTCTACACACAAACATGAAAACCATACAACGATTTCATTTCTGCGCATGCGCACCCACTTCACTATTAGCAAATTTAGAACCTGTCCTAAAGCATACTAGCTAATACGAAACGCCGTCTGCGCTCACGAAATGCTAGTAGTTCCGCGTTTGTCACTAGATGGCGCGGAACATGATCTGTTCATTACTAGCGCGATCATCGTGTAAACTGGGCCTACGAGGCTTTTTTGCCGATTGCGGAAACAGTGCGCGTGGGCGGATATCTGACGCCGCCACCCTATGCTATCTGTCTGCCGCTCAGAGGGGGGTGTCATGACGCAAATTGCGTCATTGAAATTTCTGGGGGGGGGGGGGGGGGTAAAAATTAGCACTTTTGGCCAGCCTCGGGTGTCTTGATAATAGAACAATTTACAAAACGTGAAATAAAAAAACAATAAACCAATGCTTATATACAAAATAAATTTATCTTCACAATCCAGGACCTAATATCTCAGGTGTGGGGGGAAGTTGGTCGCAATTGGGGGCAGGGGGGTAGGGGTGATTCATTGGCCAAGGAAGGGGTGGACACCTCTGCTGCCACTCCTCATTCACACATTTTAAGCAACCAAATCACTACAACAGGCATTGTAAAGTTTTATTCAGCTGTCAATAACATTTAGTGTTGTTGTTTCCTCAATTCCAGTATTAAGCTTTGACTTTATACATAGCAGATCGCCACTCATAGCCTCACTTTCAACATCAGGTGTTGGAGTAAGCGAATTAACGTTAAGGTCAGTGTGAATACAACTTGACGTTACAGTGCCATGAGTTGATGTTGATGTGATGGACAGTGTGAATTAATTGGCCTTTATGGTGACAGACTGTCCACCATCATCAGAAAGGCCATTTATAGTACAATTCCATTACTGTATGTACCCGTATCTATAAATACGTTATCTATTAAGGTACTGGAAATGGTTGTGACTCTAGTTGGAGTGTCCACCATTGATACCAAGCTGTAAGCGTACATCTGCTGCTGAAGGTCTGTTTTGGTCCCATTAAAGTCACCTATTACAATGAAACCTTTAGTTTTTCTACTTAGATGTGACAAGAGTGATTCAATGTCTCTCAGAACAACATTCTGATTTCCAACAAGTGCCTTGTAAATTGTCAGTACAACAACTCAATGCCACACATCTCAGAATGCTGTTCAGTACAGTATTTCCTTAAATACAGAGCTTCGTACAATACATTATTTCCAACAAATTTTGAAGCTCCAACTTTTCTGATGCCTGTTCAACAATAATGACCAGCTACACAAAAGTTTTTGATTGCCTTGTTGCTTTGTTTTAAAAAGTTTTATTTTATTTTCATGACCTAGGTTTTGGTTTTGGAGCCCACTTTCTAGTGACTTACTCAGCCCAAATAAAGTCAAACCATGAAATTATTACAATTCTCTGGTTTTCGATTTCAACAATGGATGATATTGCTGTTTAATAATTAATTTTGAAACAATTACATGCATTTTGCATAATTATTCAGGTTAGTAATGAAGGTATTGTAAGAGACATATTATAAACATACTTGTGCTGATGACTTCCTGAAATTGTATAGTGACAATTAAGGGTAGAATAATTAATTTACTGTCAGTAGACAATTTCAGCAAGTCATCAGCACTAAAAAGTATATAATATGGAGCTTACAATAAGAAGTTACAAACACGAATAATTATAAAAGGTAATCCCATAATTTCAAAACACATGTCATTATTTATAAATTAATTATCAAACAGTAATACTGTCCAGTGAAGAATTCGAAAACCAGAAAATTGTAATACTGTTATGGTTTGTCTTCACTTGTTTACTTTGGAATCAGTAAGTGTAAAGGAACATTTATCTTTTTATTCCTTTTTTGACTCTTTGTTTCGTGCATAGACTTACTAAATAAAAACTAGACTGCTTGCTGGCGCTAGTGTTGCGTCACCACATTGAACGTGACAGGAGCCGCCATTTGCAGGGAAATAGTGCGTGAACATGGTGTGCTGATTTTAATTGTAACAGTAAGAATGGAAGCAAAGGCGAAGACCGAAAGATTGTTACATTTCACAGATCAGTCATTACTTGTATACCGTACAGTATTTTGATAGAGAAATAATAAATCATGAGCGCTTACTTTTGTTTAGGTTTCCTCTTACAAATGGCTCTAAAAATGAGAAAAGTACTTTGTTTCATGTCAAGTACTTATATTTTATTTGCATATAAATTACTAAAAATAATAAGTTGAACTGAATGAAGAACTAGGCATATAAGAGGTATTTAGATTTTTAATCATGTATATAAGTATGAAGCAGAAGCAGGTAGCATAATTGCTTTTAGACACTTAAAGGCCAATTCACACTGTCCGTCACGTCACGTCACGTCACCGTCCGTCAGAACATTCCGCAATGTATTTCTAATGGCGGCATTCACACTGTCCGTCACCGGACCGTCACGTCACGTCAACGTCCGTCAAGCTTTCTCGAGAAGAATGTTTTGACAGAACGGTCATCTGCTAACATCGGAAGTTAACGTAATTTCGTCACGCAAATTACATGTTGCAGTCGACGATTGCACTGTTTATATGCAAATGTGTCTTATTCATCTTTGTGCTGTTGTTGTACCTCGTTTTAGGGATAAATCTCAAATGTTTCATGACGACTTAAATATTTTTGTCAATTGAGTGTCCCAAACCAAAAAATGGTTTATGTTACGTAAAATTGTAACAGAAAAGACTGAAGCAAATTGTTTATTTGAATAAGATTGTAATTTGAATACGCATTTTTCATTAAATAACACTTTAAATGAAAATGTCAGTTATAATGAAAGACAAAAACTCAGTTGTTTACGACGGCATTAACAATGTCAATGGGCAAATTGTAATGGATAAAGTAAACAGGCGCTATTTATGCTCTTATAAGTGTTGTTTGATGTATTCATATGTTTATTTTTTCGCTTGAAAATAGATGTCGATGTTTTGAAATGTTGTTTCAGTTCCCAGTAAGTTGGCCAAAAACATACACTGTAAAGTTTTCTTTGGCCATTAATAACATTTAGCGTTGATGTTCCCCCTTTCTAGTATTAAACTATGACTTTCTACATAACAGATCGCCACTCATAACCTCACTTTCAACATCGCGTATTGAGATGGACGAATTGACGTGACAGACACGGACGGACAGTGTGAATACAACTTGACGTGACGGTTCCGTGACGTGACGTTGACGTGACGGACAGTGTGAATTGGCCTTAACAGTTGGCGATTGTACTTCGTAAATGGTCATTATTTGATCGAATGTTGCATACTCAACCGCTCTGAAAAGTACTATCTCTGTTAAAAAAAAAAATAATGTGCGAATGAAATGCCTATTCAAAGTTGTATGGGTTATTAGAATTATTCATACCCAAATTCAAGGAAGTTCAAAGAAAAAATCTATGTAATATGGAAAGGAACGTAGCAAAAACTGTGCTATACAAAAATAAAAGTGCAAAACGTGTTGAGTAGTCAGCAAAACGCAAACAGAACCTGACAGAAAATTACGCGAAATAAATAATAATCACACTGGCTACTGCTTTACAAGTTTGATACAATTATATTATTCAAATATCTGGATGCAAATCGCTCCACCTTCTCAGAAAAGAGACTTACGTCTGCATACAGATACGAAATTTAAGAATGTATTTCGGAAATTAGGAAACTTAATTCATTTAAGAATACTTTTTAAATAGACTGCAATAAACAGTAATTTATTTTAAACGTACATGCGTCTATTTTGTGCGTTGTTTTGCTCTTTTTGCGTCTCATACACTTCAAATCACAACCCCAGTACTGGGATTCTTCCCTGCAAATGGCGGCGATGAGCTGCTTCAATTCGGGGACAGTTACCTTGCTTCTCTGCTACGACGTTGTAGGGGCTTGGTTTCGTGGTTTGTTTGTTTTTCTTTGGTGTTCAGTGTGAAATCTGTATGCCGGTGAATAAATAATATCTTGTATGTATGTGTTCCTGGAAAACGATGTGTGATTTCATTGCATAAAGGCCAATTCACACTGTCCGTCACGTCACGTCACCGTCCGTCAGAACATTCCGCAATGTATTTCTAATGGCGGCATTCACACTGTCCGTCACCGGACCGTCACGTCACGTCAACGTCCGTCAAGCTTTCTCGAGAAGAATGTTTTGACAGAACGGCCGTCTGCTAACATCGGAAGTTAACCTATTTTCGACACGCGAATTACATGTTGCAGACTACGAGTGCACTGTTTATATGCAAATGTGCCTTATTAATCTTTATTTTGTTGTTATACTTCGTTTTAGGGGTAAATCTCAAATGTTTCATGACGACTTAAATATTTTTGCCAATTGAGTGTCCCCCTAAAATCGAGGTCTGATATCTGAAATCAAAAAATCGTTTATGTCACGTGACATTGTAACATAAAAGACTAAAGCAAACTGTTTATTTGTATAAATTGTAATTTGATTACGCATTTTTCATTAAATAACATTTTAAATGAAAAAGTCAGTTCTAATGAAAGACAAAAATTCAGTTGTTTACGATGGTACTAACAATGTCAGCGGGCAAATAGTAATGGATAATGTAAACAGGCGCTATCCGTGCTCTTACAAGTATGGTTTGATGTCTTCATATGTTTATTTTTTCGCTTGAAAATAGATGTCGATGTTTTGAAATGTTGTTTCAGTTCCCAGTAAGTTGGCCAAAAACATAAGTTGTAAAGTTTTCTTTGCCCATCAATAACATTTAGCATTGTTGTTCCCTCGATTCTAGTGTTAAACTATGACTTTCTACATAACAGATCGCCACTCATAACCTTACTTTCAACATCGCGTATTGAGATGGACGAATTGACGTGACGGACACGGCCGGACAGTGTGAATACAACTTGACGTGACGGTTCCGTGACGTGACGTTGACGTGACGGACAGTGTGAATTGGCCTTAAAATCAACCTAAAATCTCTCAATAAAGGACCAACAAGTTTTGACCACAGGGAGAAATTAATGAATTTTCACAAACACAAAGTATCGGCAGGAAAGATAAATCAAGATTGTAATTCTTTGCATGGCATACATTGTTGTGTTTTTATTTAGTGAAGGCACTATATTTCCCGTGTGTCCAATATGGTGCTAACGCATTTTTATTTATTTATCTTTTGAAGTACCTGAACGCATAGAAAATGACTATGAGTGGGCAATCGCTGTTTAATTTTGAAAAGTTGTCTGGTATGGCTAATTAAAACGACTGAAAATTTACGATGGAAATGTACCTAAAACATGAGGGACTATGGAACACAACGGATGGCACTGACGAAGATCCGAAGAATGTACAGAAAGCATTATTCAAAATATGCTTGACTGTAATTTAGTCTGTATATCCGAAACTTGGTGGAGCAACGACCGCGAAAGAAGCATAGCAAAATTTACAATCTGAATTCGAAGATAAGAGTTTATCTTGCTATATTGGACTGCTACAGTGTTTGATGAATGTACGATTGGCTTCTGAGAAGAATATGGAAATGTATTTGTCAAAAATCGTGTCTATTGCTCAACAAATTGGAAGTACTGGTAAGAAAATAGACGATGATTTCGTAGCTGGCTTCCAATCAATTTCCAAGCCTTGATTATGGCAGTTGAGAATTCAGGTGTAAATATTACTACTGGTTGATTTGGCCGCGGCTGAGCGGATTGAGGCGCTATGCTCCGATGCACGAGCCATTCCTCATCGGGGGTTCGAATTCCCCTCAGGCATGGATGTTTGTGATGTCTAAGTTACTTCATAAGTAGATTGTAAGTTTAGGGACTGATGACCCCACAGGTAAGTCCCTAAGCTTAACAAACATTTGATCATTTAGTGAGTCAATGATTACTTCAAGAATCAATGAAACATCAGTTTGCTTCCACAATTGAGACTACAGATTCAGCTCTGACAGCTAATAAGCAGGACGGTAAACACCAGAAATCAAACTACAATTCCTGTGTGCGAAATTTCAAGCCTTTCAAATCTTATAAATGTCAGAAACGTGGGCACAAAGCGAGTGCATGTAGAATATAAGAAGAAACCAAATAAATCTTCACATTCTGCGAATGCAGTGGAAATTAAAGACGAAAATGTATTGACGGCTCTAACTGCATCTTCATATCATAGCAATGGATGGTATGTAGATGCAGGATGTACACGTTACTTGACGCATAAAAAAGAATCATTTAAGAATTTATAATCGACCACAATTACAAAAGTGACAGTAGCAAATAACAGCCACATTGAGGCGATTGCACAGGGCAATATTCATCTACAAGTTAACATTGATGACCAGTGGCGTAGCTATCATAGGGCTAGGCGGGGCAGTGCCCCGGGGCCCCCGAGCTCCAGGGGCCCCTCGGCCTTTGTGGCCAACGATCGGCAAAAAGTTACAGTAAAGCATCGAATTTTTTAATTTTTTTTAACCCCCCACTGTGATGCTGAAACCATCCTACATGAATATTTTCCCTATTTTCCTTCTTTGACTGGGCTATCAACGAAATGAGATAACAGCGCAGTAGTTTAGCAGGAGTGAGTTGTCGGGACTGACAGAAGTCCGCTGACGAAAAATATCCCACGGGGCATTTTTCATCTTTATGTACTACCCAGGTCCAACTCCATCTCTATCCCTCTGCAAAATTTCATCCAAATCACCTAGTAATTTTTGCATGACAGCATAACAAACAAACTTTCACAATTATATTAGAGAGTACGATTAGACATTATCTGCTGCGTGACACATAATAATTTACTTAGTAGTATTTAGGTTTGCCTTATTATGTCTTCCAGTGGGCGCTAAGGAGCTGATGATGAAGTAGTTTCGCATCTGTACAGTATTAGTGTTTAGAGGGTCCGAATGTCATTTTTGCCCCGGATCCCTTGGTGACATAGTTACGCCACTGTTGATGACAAGAATAAACAGGTAACTGTTAGTGATGTTGCATATGTTCCTGAGCTTGGATACAACTTACTGTCAGTAAGTCAAATGACAAGATGTGGATTATGAGTATTGTTTGATAACGTCCAGTGTGGTATATACAACTAAAGTGATGTGACAGTCTCTTGGACACCAGTAGAATGGCAACTGAAGTAAATGCCATGTGCCAATTAAATGTAGCTTGTCATTATGCAAATGCAGTAAATATGGACAGTTATGAATTGTGGCAACGAAGATTGGGTCATTTGAACCATGTAAGACTGCATTTATTATAAGGAAAAATGGCTGTTGGACTAAACTGGGAGGACGTCAATTTAGATCTGCGTAGTTCTTGTATAAAAGGAAAACGGTCTCGAGAACCGTTTCCTACAAAATCCAGTAAAACAGCAAAATTTTAACTTCATATAGTGCATTCTGATGTCTGTGGGCCAGTGAGTACAGCATCGTGGGGAGGCTCTCATTGTCTTCTCAGATTTACAAGTGATAAGTCAAGAAAATAATTTGGTTGCATGATAAAATCAATGAAAGACATCTGCGATACTTTCGTTAAGTTCAAAGCACATGTAGAAAATAAAACTGGTCGAAAAATTAAAATACTTCAAACAGATAATGGAAAAGAGTTTTGCAGTCAGCGTATGAAGTCCTTCTTTGAAGAGAATGGAATTCGACATGAAACAACAATTCTGTACACACCATAACAGAACGGAGTTAAGGCCGATTCACACTGTCTGTCACGTCAACGTCATGTTACGGAACCGTCATGTCAAGTTATATTCACATTGTCAGTCAGTATCCGTCTCGTCAATTCGCCCTTCTCGATACACAATGTTGAAAGTGAGGTTATGAGTGGCGATCTGTTATGTAGGAAGTCATAGTTTAATACTAGAATTGAGGGAACAACAACGCTAAATGTTACTGACGGCCAAAGAAAACTTTACAGTGTATGATTTTGGCCAACTCACTGGGAACTGAAACAACATTTCAAAACATCGAATTCTATTTTCAAGCGAAAAAATAAACATATGAAAACACCAAACAATACTTATAAGAGCATAAATAGCGCTTGCTTACTTTATCCATTACGATTTGCCCGCTGACATTGTTAATACTGTCGTAAACAACTGAATTTTTATATAAGGGCAATGATCCTATCGTTAGTGGGGAGGGGTGGGCAAGTTTGAAGCTCTTACTCTTAAGGGAATTAGTTTAATAACTACGAGTTTGAGTACTGGGAATCTGTATCTGACAGAAGGCGTTGTCCTTGCAGGTGCGGTGATCACTGTGTCCCCAGTGGTGTAGAGGTCAGCGCAACTGCCTAGAAAGCAGGAGACCCGGGTTCGAATCCCCGCTGGGTACACATTTTCAGCTTTGCCCAATCACAGTTGATGTCATATGTTCTGTGAATATTAACTGAATACTTTCGTTAAGTTCAAAGCACATGTAGAAAATAAAACTGGTCGAAAAATTAAAATACTTCAAACAGATAATGGAAAAGAGTTTTGCAGTCAGCGTATGAAGTCCTTCTTTGAAGAGAATGGAATTCGACATGAAACAACAATTCTGTACACACCATAACAGAACGGAGTTAAGGCCGATTCACACTGTCTGTCACGTCAACGTCATGTTACGGAACCGTCATGTCAAGTTATATTCACATTGTCAGTCAGTATCCGTCTCGTCAATTCGCCCTTCTCGATACACAATGTTGAAAGTGAGGTTATGAGTGGCGATCTGTTATGTAGGAAGTCATAGTTTAATACTAGAATTGAGGGAACAACAACGCTAAATGTTACTGACGGCCAAAGAAAACTTTACAGTGTATGATTTTGGCCAACTCACTGGGAACTGAAACAACATTTCAAAACATCGAATTCTATTTTCAAGCGAAAAAATAAACATATGAAAACACCAAACAATACTTATAAGAGCATAAATAGCGCTTGCTTACTTTATCCATTACGATTTGCCCGCTGACATTGTTAATACTGTCGTAAACAACTGAATTTTTATATAAGGGCAATGATCCTATCGTTAGTGGGGAGGGGTGGGCAAGTTTGAAGCTCTTACTCTTAAGGGAATTAGTTTAATAACTACGAGTTTGAGTACTGGGAATCTGTATCTGACAGAAGGCGTTGTCCTTGCAGGTGCGGTGATCACTGTGTCCCCAGTGGTGTAGAGGTCAGCGCAACTGCCTAGAAAGCAGGAGACCCGGGTTCGAATCCCCGCTGGGTACACATTTTCAGCTTTGCCCAATCACAGTTGATGTCATATGTTCTGTGAATATTAACTGAATTTTTGTCCTTCATTAGGACTGATTTTTTTTCATTTAACATGTTATTTAATGAAAAATGCGTAATCAAATTACAATCTTATTCAAATAAACAGTTTGCTTCAGTCTTTTCTGTTACAATGTTATGTAACATAAACCATTTTTTTGTTTCAGATATCCGACCTCAATTTTAGGGGAACACTCAATTGACAAAAATATTTAAGTCGTCATGAAACATTTGAGATTTACCCCTAAAACAAAGTATAACAACAAAATAAAGATGAATAAGACATATTTGCATATAAACAGTGCAGTCGTCGACTGCAACATGTAATTCGCGTTTCGAAAACAGGTTAACTTCCAATGTTAGCAGATGGCCGTTCTGTCAAAACATTCTTCTCGAGAAAGCTTGACGTGACGTGACGGTCCGGTAACGGACAGTGTGAATGCCGCCATTAGAAATACATTGCGGAAACAGAATGAAACTTTCACTCTGCAGCGGAGTGTGAGCTGATATGAAACTTCCTGGCAGATTAAAATTGTGTGCCGGAACCGGGACTCGAACCTGGGACCTTTGCCTTTCACCGGCAAGTGCACTACCGACTGTGCTATTCCGACACGACTCACGATGCCGCCTCACAACTTTACTTCTGCCAGTACCTCGCTTCCTACTTTCCAAACTTCACAGAAGCTCTCCTGCGAACCATGCAAGACTAGCACTCCTGGAAGAAAGGATATGGTGGAGACATGGCTTAGCCACAGCCTAAGGGATGTTTCCAGAATGAAACTTTCACTCTGCAGTGGAGTGTGCGCCTATCAGCGACTTTGAAATATATAAAAGTGTTTTGCTTTGTTGTTTTATATTATATGCCATGCTTTTGATTTTTTAGTATGTTACATTGGAAAATAATAAATATTCATTGAAAGAGGAAATGCACTTTTCATTTAACGTATTTTTTAAATCAATTCTGAACACCTTCGTTCTGGAAATCTGTCTCAATACAAACGTACCGCGCTACGGCTATAGCCCTGTGCTAATCCATACATCAAATCGGCATCTGCTAACTCTGCATTTGTAAACATTGCACTGACTGCAAAACCACGTTCATGATGAACACTAACCAGTTGATGCTACTTACTGATGTGCTTGATGCTAGTACTATAGAGCAATGAGTCGCATGTCAATACAAGCACTGAAGTCAACATTACCTTCATTCAATTGGGCCAATGGGCGGTGAATCGAGGCAGTAGAGTACATACTATCGAAACAATTGTATATTTTGAAAATTGTCTGCACGAATTATTTCAATTTACATTTAAAGAGAAATACTAAAATGAGCTCTAACTTGGAAATTAAGCATTTCTGGACACATGTCCACTAACATATTTTCTTTCTTTGTGTACGAGGAATGTTTCCTGAAAGTTTGGCCGTACCTCCTTTTTGTAACACCCTGTATATTGGCACTGCCACATACTGGGTTTCATTACATAATACTAATACTGTATGGTTACATCAGTTAATGCCTTCAAAAAGAGAGAGGAAAGAAAGTTGTGTAAATGGTTCTTAAGAGCATGAAACTGAAAATACTATACCTGACTCAATACTTCTAAACTTCACTTGACTCTGTTTTCATTTCCTACCACACTGTCTGTTCTATTGTCACTCCATTTTCCTGTATTGTATTCATTTTTCAAATTTTAATTTATTTTATTGGGATTTCTGTAGTGTATCAATATATCTGTTGTTGCAGTAGTGAATTCTGTCTGTACTCAGATTCTGTATCACATTTCATATGTAATTTTTATTCTAGGAATAATATCTAAGTCCTCAAAATATATATCTAAAAACTCCAAAAACTGTTATAATTGTCACTCATGTCTCCTCATGTGTCAGTTTCTATATGCAACAGCTATTTTTAACTATTTTTTACTTGAAAGTAATAAGATATTTTATTCAATTTGTTAATTAAAGGTTTCCATAAGCATTGGTTCAAGTTTAAAGTAATTCCAGATTTTCTTCCTATACCGTATATTTAACCCAGATGTTCCAGAATTTTTTTGTCGTTTACTTTTTGTTTATAAAATTGTTTATTACATCTCGAATAAATCGTTCAAATGTTGCAACATTGATTTTACTCGAATTGCATCCTTAGTCTTGGCATAATAGGCCATCCTTCTGGAATGAAGTAAAAATTAGAACACTAATATTACATGTTGGATTTGACGTTTTAATTGTAAATCCATCCATATGGTTCTGAATAATAGAAATGAAATTGATGTATAAATACTTACACACCCAAAACCATGAGTTAACTGATACATTTATTTGGAATCCCGCTCTTCAAAGGGGACTAACATAGAATAATGTGATAAATCAATGATTGTTAGTATATACATGTCAATGATCGACATTCAAATGACAGTTCGATGTTGAAGAAATTTTTTTTTGTGCCAAAAAGGAAACAATTTACCTTAACTGTTTAAAAAAACGAAACACTATACTTCTGGAAGGACGTCAGGATCAAAGGTTGAACTTCTTACATTTTTCTTTTACAACCACAGCACTGTCAAAGCAAACATTTACTGTATAGTTGTGGCTCACTCTAGATGTATAACATCTTACATTGTAGTAAACAATTTTCGTATGTTTTTTGATTAAAGCATTTATGGTCTAAAGATGGCCATGTAATCCAAAAACTAGTAATGTTTCAACACACACTAGATTGTACTTACTATTTAGTATAATGTTTTCTACTAAGAAGCAATAAAAGTTTATCAAGTGAACAATAGAATATTTGAATGTTAACACTTTCGCCGCGGCTGACGCTATCCTACATTGAGCGCGAACGCTTATAAGTGTCAGCCGCAGCGAAAGTGTTAAATACACCAGTGTATCATTTCTTTAATTCTTTGTCGAATATAAATTATTTCAAATTGGCCTTCATTAATGCATAATACTTGTGTAGTTGTTCGAACTGTTACTGGTAAATAATTCACATGTTGATTGTATTTAGTATGTAGGTTAAATGTTAATATAATGTGGCCATTGTTTTATTTGGAGTTACCTGCCTTTTATAACACTTTGTTAGTAATATTTACTTTTCATTATTTTGTCACTAGTCTGTTATAAAAAGTCATTGTTTTCTTTTTACATTATCTTTTTATTCTATAAATATATAAAATTTCAATGTTAATCAGTGATAATGTATCTATCTATCCCTTGTCAACCTCCATCTGTCCAACTTCACGCATCTGCTCACATCTAACCCACCAATAAAGAACAGTACCTCCATTGTGACAGCTGCCATCCATTCCACATTAAACGATCCCTTCCCTACAGCTTAGGTCTTCATGGCAAACGATTATGCTCCAGTCCCGAATCCCTGAACCAGTACACCAATAACCTAATAACAGCTTTCACATCCCACAGCTATCCTCCTTGGTGTGGGTGTGTTGTGTGCTTGTTTACCTTTCATCCCCCCCCCCCCCAAGGTAAGTCATCCCACTCCCGGAATTGGAATGACTCCTTATCCACTCCCTTAAAACCCGCATCCTTCCCTTTCCCCCCCCCCCCTCCTTCCTTTTTCCCTGATGAAGTGGCCGATGGTTGCAAAAGCTTGAATCTGTGTGTTTTTATTGGTTTTCGTGTCTGTGAATGAGCCTGTACTTTGGGTAAGTTAAATGACCTCTATTTTTTATACACATTATCCCTTTATTCAGAATGAAATAAAATGTTGCTTGATGTGCGTAACTTATTTTCCCATGAGGAAAATCTACAGTAAAGTGCTAACTATAGTCACAAATCCTCATCCAACCTTACAACATCCCAAAACCACCCTCCCTACCTAATGGTTCCTACCCCAGCAAAAGATCCCGCTGCAAAACCTGTCCAATGCATCCTCCCACTACCACATACTCCAGCCCCACCACAGGAAAAACCTACCCGATTCAAGGCAAGGCCACATGCGAGACAACACAGCTGACATGTGTCCACTGTTCAGCCTTTTATGTTGGTGCGACTACTAACAAATTGGCTGAGCTGATGAATGGGCAGACGGACTGTTCGCCTGGGGGACACCCAATATCCTGTGGCAGAACATGCCCTTCAGCATAACTCCAGGGACCTGGGCACATGTTACACCACATGTGCCATTTGGATACTACCAACAAACACCAGTCCCTCAGAACTACGGAGGTGGGAACTTGCCCTCCAACATATCCTCTCCTCCCGCCACCCCCTGGTCTAAATCTACACTAACCCCTCCTTCCTCCATCCTCAGCTCACCTATTCATTATCCCTTTCTTACCTCTCTCCCGCCATGTGTGTGTGTCCATCTTTCCCTGTTAATGAAAAACGTTTTGGACACCCCTGCCGCTCCTACACCCCTCAGCACCATTCAGTTCACTCCTCTTCTCTTTACTACTTGATCTTTCCTCTTTGGTTATATATATCCTCTCTGGCTTGGCTCAGTACAAACATGCAGTATCTCTGATGTCCACACTCCCGAAACACCACCTTCAAGACCTAGGTCATGAATTACCTTTCCCTTCCGTTCCCATCCTTTCTTCTTCCCTTCTCTCCCACTTGATGAAGGAACTGTGTTCCGAAAGCATGTCCTTTTTGTCCCCTTTTTTCTGTTTCTTCATTTGTGTTACTATCAGCGTTACAGCACAAAGTTAAGTACTGGCCAGCCAATCTATTTCGTTTGAACAATAATTTATCATTTATGAGGAGAAGTTTCATCATTAATCGGATTAACTTCTAAGTTAGTTTTAAAAATCTTAATGGAATAACTTCCATTAATTAGCCCTAAGTCCGATAATCCATTAGTTTTGTACCCACTTCTTATGACAAAAGCCTTGCCGTGCAAATTATGCTCACTTTAACGAAGGTCACTTCTGTATGCAGCTACGCCCAGGATGTGGGTCGAATCACTCCCTGGAAGCTTGCCGTTGACCTTCCGAATGGTGCCGCTGAGACTCGAACAGAGGAAATGGGTGCCCAGGGAAAATCCACAACTTAGCGCAAGCCTGCTCCATCTGAGGGAAAATCTCT
The DNA here is from genome assembly GCA_026315105.1 of Locusta migratoria. Taxonomy (NCBI): domain Eukaryota; kingdom Metazoa; phylum Arthropoda; class Insecta; order Orthoptera; family Acrididae; genus Locusta; species Locusta migratoria. The sequence goes on from CM048754.1 coordinate 19,559,944, forward strand.
ACTCTGCGTATACCTGTGCTAAGTGAGCCTAGGAAGGAAGGAAGACTATAGTGGTCTGTACTCGCTTTATGTTAAGTGCACCTTTTGTGAGTGTGATCCAAATGTCTAACATTTGTGTGAAAACATTATCGTGGGCTCAACAGTTGATGAAAATCCTTTGCCACATCAAAGTGATTTTGTTGATTTTATATTTAGATCGGGAGAACAAATACTTTTCCACTTTAAAATGTATCTTCCAAAAAAATCAACAATTAAGGCTCACACCTCAAGCCTTAATAATCTTAAACAGCTGATGAGGAGATGCCATAAATCACAGTCCATACAGTTTGAAGAAAGAGCCAAGGCAGGTTCCAGTCAAGGAAAATCCTAAAGGTATGTTAATATTTTGCATTCTGATATTGATAGTGGCGCCATTAGCAGTACTCCTGCTAAAGAATTAATACAGATAAGAAATCTTTTGGAATTGCATTACATTATGTGATTAGACATTGTTTTTACACTCGTGGTCGACCGCCACGATAGTGGGCAAGTAATACTAAGTTCTATTTATCCTGCAAAACTCGCGTATCCAAAACATTTTTCTTAAACATTGGGTAGGGTAATTAGTTTTGTAATTGCTGATTTCAATAACATATAAATTCGGAGACTGAAGGCGATTTTTGGTAGCTGCAGAATACTGTTACGAGTTAACGATTAATATTAACTTCCATTAAATTTTCCGCTGAGTAATGCTTTAACATTTAACGAAGTTAATTTTTTTTAGGAACGGTTTAATGATTAACAAAGTTAACTTTTTGATTAACGATGCCCAGCTCTGGGAACCCTCCAACCAAGGCACATTGCCACTCATCACTGTGAGAACCTATTTCCTGGTGGTCTGATGGCCAGGTGTAGCTCCAAGGGTACAAGTTAACAGTATCCATGCTGGCAGGTCGTGCCATGGGCTTATATTTATTGGTGTAGTTGTATTAGAAATGCCTTGTGTTGGAGATCCTCAGGGTGTTGAGTAGGGTATGTTCCTGTATGTACTTAAGCACTGACCTAAGGGAGAAATTTGGTTTTCTAACACCACCAGGAGTGTGGCCAGGCACTGGTTTTAATAGTTAAATTGCCCCAGCTTTGTGGGGCTGACAAGAGTAGTGTTCTGTAAATCAGCACTGCATTTGGGAATGAGCCACGTGCCTGGAAATCCCTGCCAGGATCCACTAGCTACACAAATGTTACAGAGGTCATTGAGCTCCTGGAAGCAAAACATGTCCAAAATGACCCGGACCTCACCAGTGATAGAGGGGCCAAGCCATGAGAAAGCATTCAGATTGGAAATAATGTGTGCTGAATGGCTTTTTGTAGGCAGCATTAAGACTGACCTCTGAGGGGGAATGAACTTCTGGCAGACTGCATACAGCGCCACGGAGACCCGCACTGCTTCCTTTTGTGCACAGAATATAAGTGTAAATTTGTAGGTAATATTAAGAAGAAATAAAATGGAAAATATGTAATATATTTCAATTAAGTTAGATAAGTTACTTTGAGATAGCACACTACGTTGGTGTGTTGAAATCTGAAGGCAATTAACGCTGGATAAAACCTAAGATACTATAAGCTCTGCCAAATTTTTTTACTACAATAAGTAAATGTATGTAAGAAGTTTTTAGTATAAATATCTTTTAGCGTCTCTCTTCAATTAAAGTATAAATACATGCATATTTGTTTCTTTGGTAAAAATGATATCTTTTTGAGTGAGGTATGAGGCTTTTTTTTCTTTTAATAACAATCATACAATTTTTGTTTTCTGATCATTTTTCTTACTTTATTGATAATTTCAATTCAAGCTATTTGTGAGAGGGCTGGCAGCACCGTGCAGGCTGCTCTTCAACCAAGGGTTTAAAGCTAAGTAGTCATAGGTATACACGCAAAACAAGAACAGAAAATGAGATTCTTTTCATCACTGGTAATTTTTTAATTACTCCCTACTGGTGGTCTTTGGGGAAACATTACGCTACAATTTTATTTTGTAAGAATAATCTCTTGTTTTGGGCGAGATGCTTTTATTATTGTTATTAATAACAGTCCTATTCTTCTTCTACTACTACTAATTCAGTACAAACAAAAGAATCTGTGTGGACTTGACAACAATGTGTGAAGTACAAATAATTCACACGTACATAAGACAACGATTAAAGAGTGCTCTATCAGTCTATCTCAATGTTTCCTTATAGAGTAGTTTTACTCAACCTCCAGAGTGCGCGAGACTTTGCCTTAGCATCGTGCATTTCTCTAGCGCACTCATTGCCCATCCCCAGTCTGTATGCAATATTAGGCTTCAGAGAGGTATTCGATTACACTCCTGCACCACTAAGCACTGCTCGTGCACAAATGGCCAACATTACTCTTGTCAATTCCCTCCCACATCGTTGCAGATGGTCACATTGTGACAATGCGAGACCACAAATGCGTGCTTTTTTGTTTTTCACTTTTTATGTGCGTCAAATTGCATTGCTACCTTCAATTCTTCTGATCTCACATTTAGATAGTATAAGTGTTACAATTTTGTGGGATGCGAGAGTCTTCACAAAATTCAAAGATGGAACTGAGCTGCACCCTCAAGAACAGTGGCATCGAATGCTTGCGTGGCTCCATTGTTTTTTCCCCTCCGATGTAAGATGTGTTGAGTGACATGATTATTCACCACACCACTTTTCACTGGTGCCGTAATGACAACAGGAATGAAGACTAACTTTTGCAGACTTTTCCAGATTGTGTATCAGAATTTAAAAACTCAAAGCTAATTGTTTGAAGAAAAGAAATATTTAGAAGTATATTCAACTTTTATTAAAAACTAAAAGTCATATGGTTTCCAGATCAGAATTTACTTAAAAAAAAAAAAAAAGTGCCTTTAAGTATCAAATAATACAGACTGAAACATTACAAAACTTTATAGTAAAAACAAAGTATGGTATGTGTTTTCTCTTATTAGTTAATGTATCAACATTCAGTTACAGTTATTTAAAATCAAACATGGCATAACATAACAACTCTCAAATTGGTAGCCTATGGGCTATGCCATAGTGATTACAATTGCATCCATGTTGCTTCTGAATAACAAAACCATTTTTGGAGGCCCTTAAGTCTACTTTTCGGGCAAGTTTGAAGTCAGTTCAGGATTGTTTGTGCTTCCAAGGTTTGATAACCTAGGAGCTGGCCTGTCTAAGGAAGAATGTCATAAGACAAGTCTCTAAAATGTTCAGATTTCAATGGGAAAATTAGTGTACCACCAATAACAGCAATGGTTATCATTCTAATATTAAAAAAAATTAACTGGGTGGTAATAACCAATACATATAAGTCTCATAATTCTGTTTAGCATACCATGAAACAATTTCTTACCAAAATGTACATTCATTGTTTTGGCCTTTAATGGGTGAAAATAATGTATGATTTGATTTAGTGTCTCTAACAAATTTTGGCCAAATCCCTACATTTCTTCAACTTTAGCAACATGAAAAAAGGTGTTGACATGAGCACCCTCTTACTTACCACACAAGGAATCTTCTTCAGCTCCTATGTTAGAAAAAGCCTATGAAAGCAATACTGAATTTGCGGTTTTCAAGTTACTTCTTTAGGTTTCATGTAACAAGCAAGCTTTCAATGTCTTATCAGCACTGCTTATTGTAATAACACTGTGGCAGTCTTTGGTATTTAACAAAGAGGCATGAAACTGTGGCCCAGCTCTTGACAATGACTAAATTGAATGTCATTGAAATGTCAATTTGTTTGTCTTTATATTGGAAACTGAGAACTGTCACAAAATTAGCTTTTCTTGTCTGCATGTTCAAGGACTTTTTAGAGTTGTGTATGTGGTCATATGCACCACCAGCATGTGACTATTTAGTTCCTTTTCACAAGTTTCCTTCCCAATTACTACATGACACTGATACTAGTGAATCAAGTGATAGATTTTTGCAGGGACGTAAATTAAAACCACTGTAAATTTCAAACTTTTATTTCAGTCTGAATGATGGTGTACCTTACATAATGATTGGATAACAATGTGAGCATCCAAGAGTTATTATTTATTGTTTCAATAGACAAATATGCAGAAACAATTACAAACAATTAAGAGTTCTGTTTCATGAGATCGGTAACAAAATCAGTAGGAGGAAGTATAAATCAATACATACAAAATCCAAAGGTTATAAATTGCTAACAAGGAAGCTTCAACAGCTTAATAACAAAAAAATTTTGTATAACACTGAAGGCAAAATATACAAGTAATAAAACAGGCACATTTCAATACAGTACAATGCAATAACAATCCAAATATAACCTTATACGAAATAATTGGTTTTATTTTACTTAATTGTAGAAACATACAAAAATTGTTCCAACTCTACACATTCAAGCTTGTCCAAAATGATGGGGAAGACACTCTTCCACCACCATTCTTGACAATTAACTGCTCTGACATAACAAAACAGGACTGTCAATTTTCAGTAATTAACTATAATATTTGTTTGCTGTCATGATATTGTTCACTACACTTTATTGTTACTAACATAATATTATTGTGTGTTCCAAGATTGTGTGAAAGAATTACAATGGGCAGTTGGAAAACACGAGCTGAAAATACAAATAAAAATAAAGAGAGAGAGAGAGAGAGAGAGAGAGAGAGAGAGAGAGAGAGAGAGAGAGAGAGAGAGAGAGAGACATTAAAGACAAAGACATCTTTATACGCTTAAAATAGCCTTCCAGCTGTTACATACGGGAGAAGCATTACATGGCTTATTTGACGTCAGCATTTCTTCCAAAGCACATTTCGCTGAGTCTTCTTCAAAGCTGGAAACAGATGAGTCACTTGGTGCGAGATAACTGTATAGCGGATGGTGTAGGCACTCCGAACCGAGAGTTGCAATATGGTTTTGTGTTGCCATCACTGAATGTGGTCTCGCATTGTCATTCAACAGCAGAACGCCAATCTGAGAAGGTCAGGCCACTTTTTCCGAATCACCTCTTTCAATTTTGACAGAGTAGCACAGTACCATGCAGCATTGATGGTTGCATCCTCTAAAAAGTCCAGCAACAAAACTCCTTGGGGACTGCAGAAAACAGTGAATAGCACTTTAGCTGCAGATGGACTGCTTTTGAACTTCTTGTGGACAGGTGACGACAGATGTTTCCACTCCGTGAACCCACATTTCATCCTCGTTACAATCTAAAACAGAGTGTTATTGCCATATTTGTGGAAACGCACGAGCTGTTCCAGACTGAACACCGTGCATTGATCTACGTGTGTCGTGGTCAGTTGGTGGGGCACCCTCGTACTGATGCCTTCTTGTATCAAAGAATGTCGGGATCTTGTGGCTCGCTTATGTCCGATTCCAAGTCCTTCCGCTACTTTGTCGACGTTGATACGCTGGTTCACTTTAATCGTGTCGTCCACCTTCCGAAATTTGCAACTGTAGTGGCTGTGCGCATCCATCCAGTTCTTGGTATGTCCTGCACTTGCTGACGCACATCACTGAATTTACGGCACCACTGCTGGACCTTAAACCTCAACAAGGGGGTTAAGACTTTCTGCAGCTGATACGCCACGTGCCCATTCATAGTGGACAACAACTCTCGCTCCCACCTTTGACCACAACTCCAAAATGCACCTGCTCTCTATAGCTTCGAGAAAGGACGAGAGGCCGGCCTCCACCTTGCGCAGCGCCATCTGCTTTATCGCGGCCGACTTCTACCCACTGGTGATCAATTGTCTTGCATGTGCGTTTTCACTTGCTGTGTCATCTTTCACCCAAAGCCGTTCAATGCTTGATCCGTATGCAATGCCCTGATTTTTTTCGTGGACAGCTTTTTGAAGCTCATAAAGCAGTTTGACAAATGTCTCAATATGCTTTGAAATTATGTAGAAAAGTAATGAAATGTCTTGTCTTTAATGTCTGTCTATTTTTGGCTTTCATACACAACTCTGCCCACAGTCCACAGGGGAAACATTTTCCCATTCCACCTCATTTAACAGTCTTAAGAAATAAGAAGTGAAGTAAATAAATAAACCCAACTGGGAACTGAGCAAACAATACAATTGTGGTGTTACATCACTTAAGCAATATTATTCATAATAATTACCATTTTTTATTTATAAGCACAAATGTGTCCAAGCAATAATGGATAGGCATATGATACATGTACAGAAACAATATAATTTTGCATGCCCTCCAGCTGCCAATTCACAGATGAACTAAGTTTTACTCTCACTCTGATGTCACTATAAATATGAAATCCAGTGCAAAAGCTTATGTTGAGAATTACACACTAGTTGAAGCTAATGACTCCACGGCAGGCAACAATTATTCTCCCTACTTTCTTGGTGAGCAGTTACATACTCTAAAAGCCCTGTAGAATGTTCTCACACTGAAAGCCAATGCAGAGCGAGCTGTACTGGAGAAGGCGGATCATTTACAATTACATGTACATATAATGAATCTCCAATTGGGAAAGTTTTTACACAGTACAAATAAAAACTAAAATGTCTTTCAACTTAACTATTTTGTTACTAACTTTACATTTTAGATAAATGTTTCAGGTTGTTATGTTATCTCAAAATCCTGTTGACATCCATCTTAATTTCTTAACTGACCCATGAACACTCCATTAAAAATGTGTAGACACATTTTAGCATATAATAAGGGGGAAAAAATAACTTGTTGAATGGACTGCCGCATAAAAGATTAAGTGGAGGGACTTTGTGTCTGCTATGTATACAACAAATTACCACAGACTGTTTTGCGTTTACAATTTTCATTAGCTGATGATTATTTGACAGATATTACTACAGAATGCATGTAGTTGATCAGCCCATTGTATGTTGGAACTTCTGACAACATCTTGTTAATTTATAATCCAACAGTTAATAACCACACAGTTTGGGCAGTTCATAAAATCATATTAAATGTCAGTTTTTATTTATGGGATAGACAGATCACAAATCATTTCTATGCGGCAGCATTCAAAATGATAGAACGAGAGCCATATGAATCTTTTATTTACAAGTAAAACAAACAGCTTAAGGTGCAATGTCCAATATAAAAATGTTAAAAACAAGACTGTAAACAACACAGTACACAAAATGAAAAAACATTTTATAAACAATATTCCCACTGAAATAACCAAAGTCCAGGATTTGTGATGCTTAGATCAGGAAAATACAAGAAGGGCAGAATGATGCATCTGCTTCATGCAGCAATTTGCTAATGAATGGACCAAAGGGATGAATTTAACAGAAGTACAATCACAGTTCTGGTATCCAAAAGAGTTTCAGAACAAACCAGCATATACCCACTGATCATTTACATACCACTACTACTAATTTAAAACTTGTTTGAGAATATGCAACATGTCAAAAGTATCAGCAAAATATTACTCTATAGTTATGAGGATATTACTATATATGTTGATTATTTTTTTAGCTCCATATTTCAGTTATGGTCCCGTAACTGATTTCATTTGATAAATTATCTATGGATGGCTGTATAAATACATTTTCTGCAAATTAATGATTTAAAACAATTTAAAGTATCAGATAATACTCTTGACCAGAACTACCAGCTAGGCCTTAAATAATTATGAACATAAGTTTAAAACAACTGCCTCAATTTTAATCATGGCCAGACAGCCAGTAATTTTAACATGTGATCCCGTGAACATGTGTCTTTTAGTAAAAACAACTTGTGAATCTCTGCAATCATCAGCCACAGGGATCAACATGGAAACAATGTCTTAAACATTAAAGATAATATACAACGACTGCAAGAGTAAGAACAATTAGAAATACAGAATTATTCTCTTAAATGTTAAGTACATTTTCTATGGGCTTCTCACAAATGGAGCACAACATTGATACCCAACAGTGAAGACATTGAATAAGAATACCATTATTTCAATAGAAAAAGAACTATTCATTCATAATTAAGCAGAGTGCAAAATAACACAATCACAGACTCTCTGTGAAGCCTAATAAATATTTTTGCTTTGGTTAGCAAAATGGATTGTACTTGATAAAGTTATACAGGAAATAACCTATTTATGACACCAGTCTTAAGTTAATAAAGTCTAAACTTTCACAATGTTTTGCAAATACACAACTTTTGCCTGTAATAGAATACAGATGACATTTTTGCCAATGCATGAAATGACATTTCTTCTTAATGCATAGTATCTGCATTGTATATTAAAAATATTATCTAATACGCAGGCACCTTACAGTAATCTTCTTATTACATTTTGTCCCAATGGTTTGTTTACATCATATTTCCTGTGTACAGTATGATGCACAAAGTGATGAAATGTAATGATATAAGCACTAAAGCAATATAAACAGACAACTAAAATGGATGTAACTGTTTGTATATGGAACATTATAAGGTTCAAGAGCTGCAATCACATTGCCATGTTCTTGCTATCCATACATGAAGTGCACACACACACACACACACACACACACACACACACACACACACACACTTGCACAAAGTAATGAAAAATAAACTGCAGGAGAAAGTTCTTGGGAAGATATGGAAGAAATCCCAGAAAACAAAAATTACATTGGGATACTGCAATGCACAAGTAGGCAAAGAAAAGAAATACAAGCAAATTATGTAGCCATACATGAACAAGACTGGGGAAAATCTCTTGCATTATTGTCAAGATATTACCATAATAATAATAATAATAATAATAATAATAATAATAATAAAAAATTGGACAATTCAGAAGCGAAATTGTTGGGTGCTACGTCTTCCTAGGACACGCAAAGAAATATAGCGGAACATAATGTCATCAGGCAGCTGGCTATAAAATCCAGGCATGGAAATAATTTAGACTTATCACAATAACATATTAATGTAAAAACAAATTTACATCATACTGTTGTGTGTATTGCACTACCGATTGTTACGCACATAAATACATGTTTTTCACAATTTTTTTCCAGATTATCTTCAAGCATATGTGATTCTCAATTGAATCTCTTGCAGCTGTAAACTGATTCACAACAATGCTATTTCCAAAATAGGAAATAATCTACATGATTTTTCCAGATGCAGGTCACACTTTGCTATCTGGCTATTCTACATACCTGTCTTCATCAACTAGCGGATAACTCTTTCACAGCTTTGAACTTCTGTAACTAAATTCTAAGCATTCACAGTATTTCACTGAAGCCATTATGAAATCTGAAAGGGATGATAAAGATATGTGAAATACATAGTGAGTAGCTACTGAAGTGTCAGATGATGCGTTTTGATGAATTCGACACAGTGATATTTTTCCACACCGAAAGGTGTCCGATTCTTATCAGTTATTAAGGAGAACACTCCACTGTTGAGAGGTGTTTCCTCTGTAAGGTGATTTGGCAGCTAAAAGATCCGAGCACATCGACACTGCAGAAGCCTTGAACACACACTTCTACTTATCACCCAGGGCGTTTATTCGATGTAGTTTGATGTCTGGAGCACTGGGGACCTTTGAACTCCCTGGTACCAAAAAAATCAACAAAAATAAGAAACCATTGTTGAGAAGGTGTGGTCTAGTGGTTGTTAGGAACATATACAGAGTTATAATACTCTGAGGCTTAATATTCTGCATCAGAAGCAGGCAGGGCCATCGCTGAAGCACAGATACGGCAGATCTCTGTAGTGAATTTAAAATGTAGGCAACCAAAGACAAACAATGACAAAAATATCAGCATCATTATCTAAGTTCTGCTGCGGATCATACTCCTGGTACGAAGAAACACGATGAAGTCTACAGTAAACATTACATCAAAATAATACCAATGCCACTCATTTGTAGTGTGTGAAAAATCTCACACAGCCGATTTTTCTGCCACATAGTTATTGTTAATGGACTGGTTACCTGTACATGAAAGTTGAAGGTGAATATGGTGGGAGTACAGATCCTCCCATTACGAATATATTATTGCAGTAATTTACATGAAGAAACACAGTAAAACCCCAATTTTACATTCCCGCATTTTATATCTTCCAGCTATTTGCTTTTATTTTTGTTGGCCCCAACAAGCCCTATTCTCCCAATACAACGCATTCCCGTCATTATCACTTACACGCTACAACATTTCCCGCATTTTAATTTTTTTAACCCTTTATGTTGCACACAGAGTTATCACGAGAAGAAAAAGGTAGTATGTTACTTAAATGTGTAGGGCCGTGTGAACAGATTTATACAATTTTTTTGAAAATATAGTTTCTGGTTTATAAGTAACATTGCCCAAAAAACTTCGCATGGTGGTACAGTATCAATACTACAATGTTGTTCTTATGACTGTAGAAATTATTTTATTTTGGACTCCTTCATGTGAAACTTGTGGAAAACAGGTCGGTTTTGGTGCAAAGTTCGCAACAGTCCTATGATTTCCACATTTTACAGTCAAGTATACCTGAAGACAAAACATGCAAATTCCTTTTGGCCCGTAATCTCATGTGACAACATATTGTCATATCTGTCATACCGTACATCACTGACTGAGATGCTGTTTCATTCTTCTTTTGGACTTTTTGCCCATTTCGTAGTGGTCTACCGGGCCTCTTCCCAATACACGTAAGTCCATTTTCATAAAAGAACTCAACAATGTCCCATAATAATGAAACTCCAAAGTTACCTCTTTCCCCTTTTATAAGCAGTTTCCAATGTATCACGAAAAATTTCGTCATAAAATTGAAACAAATATGTACCTCGGTAATATTTGTTTGGAGCGTATGCTTATGAAGTTTATTGCTAAACTTTGCACAAAAGACGACGAAATATCACTTTATTGGAGAACTTAAATGTTAGTTTGAAGCACTGTCGCACATCCAAGGATGAAACATTAAATGTTTCAGAAAACCAAGCGCAATTTTGATGCTGCTTGAGTGCGACATTGCCAAATTAAGGGTTAAGCATGACTTAATATTGAATGTCAAAGATTTATGCATAAAGTGCATCATATTCCAGCTCAAAGTCAGCCTTTAACATAGCAGAAAATGCAGCCTCCTACACACGTTTAGGAAACATCGTCCGTATGAAACTCAGCTTGCCCTTTTCTCACATGAAATCTTGTGAGCCAAGGATGAAGGCCAACAGGCAATTACGGTTTTCTCGATTTCATAAAGGTAGTACCATAACACTAATAATAAGCAAAGAATTACCAGTGTAAATGTTGTGCAAGTGTGTTCGAGTTAAATGAGTAAGAAGATAGTTTTTCTTCCACAGAGAAAAATTTTCTGACTATTCTGCAACTTGTAGATTCACATTTGGATCGTGAGTTTTACTAGTGAAGGACCTAGGACTTTCCACTTCTACCCTGAATACAATTGTGAGAAATCAGCCGAACATCGAAATGGATGCAAGACAGCGTAGTTCATTTGGGGGGGGGGGGGGGAGAGGGGGGAAAAAAAAATTATGGCCCACAACATATTTTTAATGTTGACTAAACTGGTCCATTTTGTAAATTTTATTGACAAGTAAGATGTTATTTTTTTAAAGGTGAGAAATAACACAGTGGATGGGTAAAGAAAGCAAGTAAACAGAAGACAATTGTTTTACTTATGGTGAACACTGATGAGTCTGAAAAATCACCTCCCGTGATAAACAAGGAAATATATGGACATATGGACTGCTAGACTTAATAAATGTAATAAATCACCAATAGCAACACACATCAAAGAAACGGGACATCCCACAAAGATAGAAGTCAACCTTAAAATTTTACACAGAACCAGTAAAAGTATATAAAAAATGAATATCATGGAAGAAATGGAGATCTTCATCCATAATACAAAATCTGGCAACAACATGCTTAACAAAATAACACAGTTCAAAAATTCCAAAATTTTTGATAGTCAAACACCGGTTCTGTTACGATAGTCTTAAAATGTGTCCTGGCAACCCAAAAATTATCAGATAACCAACATCGAAAATACCACTACAAATACAAACAGAGAAATTGTTAAAAAACTCTTTTGCTATTTTAAGTTAATTCTGATGTAATAGATTTAAGATTTGTGAGTGCCAAAAAGTAAGCTACCAATCAAGTTAATATCGAATTATCGCTGCAAATGTGATAATCAATACTTCTTCCAAAACAAATCCACCATCTTGTTTTAGATTCAGTGTTTACATGTCTGACCATTTTGTGTGTGTGTGTGTGTGTGTGTGTGTGTGTGTGTGTGTGTGTAAGTGTCTGCTGTGACAAACTGTGAAAACCAACAGTGCACAAGTGAAACGCCATGCAGCAGCAACTTCACCAACATAACAGTGACGCAGACAAATTCTGGAACACGAAAATCATAAGTGTAAAACTGACATGTAATGCAAGTGAACCTCACGCCCATTTCATCATAACATCTGATACAATACTGTCTGCACCACCCACAGGTGTGTACACTAGACATCAGGACCAGCAGTTATTTATGGCCATTCACATATGTAATTTTATTTTCTTTATTTAATATTCACAGAATATATGACAACTGCGATTGGGCAAAGCTGAAAATGTGTACCCAGCCGGGATTCGAACCCGGGTCTCCTGCTTTCTAGGCAGTTGAGCTGACCCTTACACCACTGGGGACACAGTGATCACCGCACCTGCAAGGACTACCTAAGCATGCCTCCCGTCAGATACAAATTCCCAGCTTCACCCTGCCCACAGTACTGAAACTCGTAGTTATGAACTAATTCCCGTAAGAGTAAGGGCTTCAAACTTGCCCACTCCTCCCCACTAACGATAGGATCATTGTCCGTCACCGGTGATCACTGTGTCCCCAGTGGTGTAGGGGTCAGCGCAACTGCCTAGAAAGCAGGAGACCCGGGTTCGAATTCCGGCTGGGTACACATTTTCAGCTTTGCTCAATTGCAGTTGATGTCATATATTCTGTGAATATTAAATAAAATACACAACTGCAGGATCAGAAGTGACGTCTGTTCTTTCGGAAGAGACGCCACATGTATATTTATTTTCTTTGTTTCAAAAATGCTGTTCCCCCTAAGAACCAACTGTTGGCTATTTCATTGGAATTGATAAGGGGTCAGACAGCAGAATAATAAAGGCAGTAGAGGCCGTGGCATTCTTGGCCCCGGGCATTTATAAAATTTCATATTTGCAAGAAGAAATTGCAAGACACCAGGAGATCTTTTTTTAAAATATTGTCGTTCCCCAGAGTTTGTGGTGCTATTGACTGTACTCACACAAAAATTAATTCTCCAGGTGGTGTCAATGCGGAGGGCTACAGGGGAAGAAAAGGATATTTTTCACTGACTGTTCAAACAATGGCCAACTATGAGAAAATATTAACGGACATTGTAGGTGGCCAGCACACCATATTTAACGATTCAAGGCTGAATGCTCGATTAGAATGTGGTGTAGTGGGTTATCATGTGTTAGGTAATTGAGGCTACGCAGCCTCAAATTACTTCCTTCTTCCGATAAACAACGCAATCACAAGAGCTGACCATCGTTATAATGAAGCTTATATAAGAATACGAAATGTTGTCGAGCGACCGTACGGTGTGTGGAACAGACTGTTTCCAGTGCTGTGTAATGGGATGAGACTGCAGAGGGAACAAGCAGAGGCAGTCATTGTTGCTCGTGCTGTGCTCCGTAAGATGCCAATACAAATGAATTAACTGCCTCCAATGGATCCTGTTTTTCAGGCAGCCATTGCAGATGGTACGAGATCATGATGAGCAAAATAATGGGCAGTGTGCAACATGACATTTTTGGTAAATTCAGCAATTACCTTTTGTAAATAGAATGAAAATAAAAAAAAATTATATCAATGTTTTTATTAAAAAATCAGTTTTTCAACTTTTAAGTCTTGATTTTTCAGCTCAAGGCTCTTAACAGCTTTTCTTCCCCACTCTTCATGCTGCTTCAGGAGCAGCACATTTTTGTCTGTAAATTTTCCTGGTACAGAGTAAATTTGTACCACAGTTTTAAAAAATACTGAAAATGTACACTGATCTCCACGAGTTTGGAAAACACCAGGCTGCATATTACAACATAGCAATATGGAAGTGATCTGTGCGAGTTATGGGTTAGAATGTGGAATAAACCATTGTGGGTCGAGTTATGAACCGAGTGAGAATCCTTTGAGGTTATTTTTGACAGACAGCTGATGGACTACATTGTCACAGAAGCTAACAACTATTATAATTTAGTGACAATGATGTGAAGGCACTTGCACAGGAATAAAGTGTAGTTGAAATGTGTCAGTTTTTAGCACTGTGCATGCACGGCTCGTGTAAGAAAATAGACAGACTACTGTTCTACAGATTCTCTAAAAGAAATGCCATTCTTTTCTAAAGTAATGCCTAGGGACAGACTTCTTACTCTTCTTAGAATGTTGTATTTCAGTGGTGTGGGCGTTTTGAGATATGATGAGAGAGCTGGTAGGCTTTATAAAATGAAGTATGTTGTGAATTTTTTGACAAAAATTCAAATTAGTGTCAACTACTTTCAAAGATGTGTGTACTGACGATTCCTTAATGCTTTGGGAAGGTAGACTTGTTTTCAAACAACACATACGAAGCAAAAGGTTTGGAATGAAACTGTTCATATAGTGTGAAAAATATGTATAAAATGAAAATTTTTGACTTACCTAAAGTACAGGCTCGTCCACAGAAACACCAAACACACACAAAAACACACAAACATTCGAGCTTTCGCCACCAGTGGTGGCTTCTTCGGGGAAAAAGAGGAAGGAAGGAGAGGAGAAAGGGAAGGATATGGGTTTTAAGGAAGTGGAAAAGGAGCCATTCCAATCCCAGGAGTGGAAGGGGGGGGGGGATTGGAATGGCTCCTTTTCCACTTCCTTAAAACCCGTATCCTTCCCTTTCTCCTCTCCTTCCTTCCTCTTTTTCCCCAAAGAAGCTGCCAGTGGCGGCTAAAGCTCTAATGTTTGTGTGCGTTTTATGTTTCTGTGGATGAGCCTGTACTTTAGGAAAGTCAAAAATCTTTATTTTATACATATTTTTCCCACCAGGAAAGTCTCCTATAATATTGTGTTCATATAGTGTAATGTAGAAAAAAATTTAGATATATAAACCCCGGCCAGTGAAATAAACTTGACGTTTGCAAGTAACAAGTGAAGGGCAAGTGCGAGGCGCTAGTCGCTAGGAACGATCCAATGACAGAGCGGTAAACAATTCCAGTGGTCACGGGCCGTGACGTCAAAGTTCCTGCGTTGCCAGCTTTGTTCATTGCTACTGTAAACAATGTTTTGTATTTTATCTACTGCGTGTTTACGTTTTGTCTACTTTTTCCCTGCAATGTGTGTTACTGTGGGTGGTTTAACTCTACTTTCCAATTTCAAGTAATTGGATAATGTCACCGAAAAGAGATCTGCCTAATGACAAGTCTTCTGTGTCAAGGTGTGCTGCTGAACAGCTATACTTTGATTGGAGGAAGGCAGCTCCATCAAGTGAACTGTTAACTAGCAAGTAATTTTAATGAGCGCGCTCAACGGCACACCGAGACTGCTCCCCGTTGCCGAGCCGCCCCAACAAGTGGACAGCTCGCATCCATTGGTTGGCCAGTGCTGTGTAGGAGCGTGCGTCTTAGGTTAGGGACCATCAGCAACCGTTTTCATTGCTGTTGTCGTGCGTGTATGTTATTTGGTGTCGTCGTAATGTCTGGACTGAAGGGTTATTATGACGCATACAAAAGCGAGTAATAGATGAAGCATGGAAAATGAAGGTCTTCTGAAAGACAGTGTGACAGAACCTTTTACTTTCAGCGGTTCATCCACCTCGGAAACTTCTAGTGATTCAGAAATGAGTGGAATCTGCCCTCTTTCTGATGATGCAACGGCTTGCAGTTAGCAGTCGAAGTCGAGTCATCTTGACAATATTTCAGCGGACCACCTGGCCGCCATCTTCAGGTGCTGCTTCGGGAAACTGCGAACACCATATCCCCAACTATTTGGTGTTTACTCAACGTTTGAAATCTGTGTGTGTTGGTCCATCTGATATGCTTGTCAGCTTCGACGTAGTATCTCTGTTTACACGGGTCCCTCTTGAAGAGTCTGAAGACAGGGCACTGAGGACAGCTCGTCTGAAACCTGCCTGTTTCTGGAGATACGTGGATGACACATTCATGGTGTGGCATCATGGACCGGATGCTCTTAATTGGTTCCTGGATCATTTTAATTGCCTCCACCCCAACATCAAATTCACAATGGAAGTGGAGAGAGATAGGAAGCTTCCATTTTTGGATGTATTAGTGTACAGGAGGGACGATGTAACCCTAGGACATAGTGTGTACAGAAAACCTTCACACACAGACCGGTATCTACATGCAATGAGTTGCCACCCACCGAACCAACGCACAGGCGTCCTGAAAACTTTAGTTCGAAGAGCTTATGCCATATCGGATGCAGATACCGCAACACAGGAACTAGAACATCTGAAGTTGGTGTTTAAGGAGAATGGCTACACAGAGAGACAGATCCGTCATGCCATGCAGATTGGGCCGTCGCTAGAACCATCAGTTGCCTTCCTTCCGTATGCTGGAAGTGTGTCATCAAAAATTGGAAGGATTTAAAAAAAGTTTATTATAAAAAGTGTGTTTCGACCACCTGCCAAGACTAGGGCTCTTCTCGGCTCAGTTAAAGACGATTTGGGGCTGAGAAAACTGGTGTTTTTAAGATTCCTTGCCACTATGGGAAAGCATATGTAGGACAAACGATTCACACCGTCGATGATCAATGCACCGAGCACCACCGACATACACGTTTGTTACAACCTGACAGGTCTGCAGTAGCGGAGCATTGTTTAACCAAAGGACACAGAATGAAGTATGACGAACCACGTGTACTTGCTTCTGCGTCTCGCTACTGGGAATGCGTTTTAAAGGAATCTATTGAGATTAGGTTGGCGGACGATTTAATAAATAGAGGTAGGGGGTTCCCTCTAAGCAACGTGTGGAATCCAGTTTTGTCTAATTTTAAAAAACAGCGTGCTCTTTTCTCAACCTGTGACAACTAGCGCATGTAGCGATACATCGTTCCTGCCAGTTTTCTCCACTGAGGCGCTGCACCGGCTGCTTGCGGCAGAGGAAGCAGCCATGACACTCTGGCGCACATGCCGTTAGTACTTCGCAGCGTATATAAGGCTGCCGGGCACGGCAAGACTTCAGTTTCCTACAAGAATCAGCACCTCAAGATGGCGGCCAGGTGGTCCGCTGAAATATTGTGTCAAGATGACTCGACGATCCCGCTGGAAACCCGACATGAATATCAACAATTTTTATGCCGGGAAACTCTACGTAATCACAGTCGGTGAAGGTTTGTACACACAGAAAATTTTCTTAATTTTAAACGGTGAGCTTCGTTTTGCAATGTATGTGTTGTGACTGTCGCCTAAAAGCTGTAACACGTCAGCTCATTGAGGACAGTTTCGTGTAAATAATTAAGGCAAGAAATTATATTTTGTTTTTAAAATTGACTTCTGTTTCAAATTTGCTTGTAGATGTTAGTTTTAATCGAGTATTGGCATGTTGACAGCATTCTACATTCAGATATTGACAAAGCATCATAAAACAGCCACACAACGTTAATGTGTTCACTATTTCACTTAATCTCTAAGTATAACGACTGTCAGATTCAGTTTTTCAAGGGGTCTTTTAACTCTTGACAGTTTTAATAAAACTGTGAAACAATGGCCGAATTAACAATTTGCAGTGGTGAACGGCATATTCACTATGGCATGCCTTTCTTTATTAATTTGGAAACATGAAAGTCCCTGCAGTATATATGTAAATATTCAATGACTGCTAAATATGAATGAGCGTTACCAGATTACGAAAAAATGTAGAAATATATATTTTATGTTTGTTACCTGACTGTCTTTACAGCCCAACTATAATTACTTCACTGGTTTTAATAACAGTTTTGCTAATTGTGTTGTCTGATATGCAGCACTAAACTGCCTGTCGCCAATAATCTCAGTTACGCTACACTTAATCTCGCATCCCATTAAGGTTTTTTGTTTATCGCTCATCCCATTAACAAATTTTGTTCATCTCTGATATCACAACATTTTAGTGAGTAAATAACACAAAACAACTCTGTTCATAAACATATATTCACAGATTTTTTCTATCTGTTCTCAGGAGTATTACGTCTTTTTCGTTGTATTCGTTATAGCGAAAATAATTGCGGTACACGCTTTCTTTTTGGTATTCTACATCATAGCCTTGTTGCACTGTCAACAGTAACAGTATTATTGATGTGGACCATGTTAACAATATTTATCTGTGTAGGTCACTTCTGTACATTTAAAGATAGACTAATTTGCATTGTCAACAACTAGTGGTACTGAATGTGTGCAAATCGCTAGCAGTACTCGGCCCTGTACCGGCTGTACGGAGTGCCAGCTCTCAGCCGGCAGCTGTCATGGCAACATTGTAGCCGCCAACAAACGTCAACTCTCAAGTAATTTTAATCGGACTAGATTTGCTGCAGAGAACCTGAGTTTTACGATCTGGAGAAGACATTAGCGAATATTCGAGGACAACCATCCATTCCTGCGGATAAAGTTGCTGAACGAACAGCCGAAACTAACTAATGCAAGAACGGTGGTGAGTAAGGGAGTGTTGTTGCAAAACTTGCACGATGCAGACGAGAGCCTCGACAATCCCTAGCTGTCTACAGAGGACGTATTTTTAGACCACCGGGAAAGAAGAAGCAGCCTCGCCCTGTCACCTAATTGGATAATTTCCAGACAGATGCAACACTGTCATATTTATGCACACTACCGCAGGAAGGAATACCCTACTGAAGCAAAGTTATTGATTTCACTAAAAGAAAGCAAACTTTGATGGGTGACAAAGTTGTGCTTAAAAGTATTGGTTTCCCATACAAAAAATTATATGGACGCAAAGTCCTGTTACGAAAGGCGCATATTGTTATGGCTTGAAGCCTTTTTGTGCATAAAATAGTGGGAAAAGACATTCATTTCTTAGTATGGCAAGACAAAACATGGGTCAATGCTGGGGGGAAGCCGTGAAGAAATGCTCTGGTCGGATGACACTCCGAGCAGTAGTGGTCATCGGCCGATCAGTAGAGGGGTGCTAGATTAATAGTGGTCCATACAGACTCACCTAGTGGTTGTCCCGAATGCACTTCTTGTTTTTCAGTCTAATAAGACAGGCAATTACCACGAAGACATAGACCTCCCACACACACAATTTGTTGAGTGGTTCAGGAACCTCTTAAAAGAATTTACAGTTCCTACCAGGACTAATGGACTATGCTCCGTATCGTTCAGTGATACTGAACAAGATCCAAAGTTCAAACTATCAGTTTGGTGCAATGGCTTCAAGAAAGAAATATTGCTGCAGATATGACAATGTCAAAACTTTTATTTTGTTTTGCAAGCGAATATAAGCCTATTACGCCCACATATGTAGTAGTAGATGAAATCGCAAAGGAGTAGGGTCACAATGCAATAAGGCTGCCCCCATATCACTGCCGCTTTAACCCCCATGGAATTAGTATGGAGTGACATGGAGAATTACATAAGGAACAATAATAAATCTTCCAGAATATGAGGTGGAAAGGCTGTTGTGTGAAGCTGCATCTTTGAAGAAGAAAAGGTCAAGCACATTGAAAAACAGATTCGGGCAGTGCAGACAATGGAAGGTATCATCGGTGATCAAGCACAGTTAATGATTTGTCTTGGTGTAATTCCATCCAGCTCCCCACCATATTCACTGTTATCACTGCCAAAAGTCATCACACCACCATGTCACCGTAAATTGGCGAGTGAAACATTGCAATTATAAAAGAGGGAAGTTACTATCTTGGTTATTGTTTATTTAATCTTTGTCATGATCAAATACATATTTTTTATACAGGGTGAATCGAAATTTGTGCACCCAGGCTCTGTAGCGCGACTCCTTACATGCCAGCGATAAATGTGTGTCAAAAACTTTCGTCCTGCGAGTATTTCTGTCAGAAAAATTACAGTGGCAATCTCGCAACACTGTAACCACATGTATAGGAAACTACCTCTGTCAGCACGAAGTAGTTGTGCTGTACAGTTGGTGCCTTGGATAGCGTTTTGTGTTAGCATGCAGGAGGTCGAGGGTTCGATCCTGGGTTGAGACGCACTTTTTAAAATGTTTTTATTGTTATTTATTTGGTAAATGTAGTCCAGGTGCTACAGTATCTGGCATCTTAATCTTCGACTGCGTCTAGAAAACATTTGTACATACATATTATGATCTCACAAATGGGAGAACAAACATTTTCATTGTCACCTTTAAAGAAGCCCTTTCCACACTGTGAGCGTGAATTTATTCGCACCACTTTATCTACTAGAAGTAAAACCTGGTTTCTTTGTATCCTCCTTCAATGGTCCTATAGATCAGTACCAACTATAATTCTTGTCATTTAGTGGGGAAAATAGATACCATGCTATGGACTTCTTGGCTACATGCAAGGATAGTTTCATAAAAAGAATGAGAGATGAAATGAAGGTTCAGTTTGTGAAGAGCCAGCTCAGACTTGGCTAATCAGCATCCCGGCCAATTTGTAGATTACAACAAGTCTGAGCTAATGTTCCAGAATACTGGGGATAGGCCAAGCAATTAAGATTGCAAAACGATTTTTCAAATGGGCCAAATTACAAGTGTGACAATGAAACTACGAAAGAATTTTGTATAAGGGACCTGAGCAACTAGTACATTTAGATAGACCACTAGGAGTTCTAACAGAGTTCTCAACATTAAAATGAAGGCTTTCAGAATTACAGTGGAACCTGATACACAGCCCTTGTGATCTGGTGGGAGAGTGAGTTTTGAAGAGTTGTAGATAATAGAAATAAAACATGAGCTAAAAGGAAAAACCACAATATGCTTCTCAGATGCAGCAACAATAAAAAAGGAGTACTCCAAGGGTCCAACCTCGGGCCAATCCTCTTTCTCCTATATATCAATGATCTAGGCATAAACTTCGAGTCACATACAAATACTTTCTTTGCAGACGATACAAGCATACTTATTACTGGAAATACCATAAGCCAACTCCAAAAAAATGTAAATAAAACTACAGCACAACTAAATAAGTGGTTTGAGGATAATAAACTCCTGGTAAACACAAAGAAAACAAAGTACCTAAATTTCTATCTAAAAGGTGATCCATGCAATCCCACTGTAACAATCAGCTCCAACAAAATTTCACCCTCTTTGCGTACAAAATACTTCAAATGGCATGTACATGTAAACAAAATAAATGGAACACTGAGTAAACTATGCTATAGTCTATGTTTAGTGCCTGTCAAAGTTAGTTTTGAAACTGCCAGAATTGCCTACTTTTCACAGTTCCACAGCGTACTACTGTATGGGATTATATTCTGGGGCAATACACCACCTAGTTCAATGGTTTTCTTAACCCAGAAAAGAGCTATAAGAGCAATCCGCCATGCCCAGCAAACAGATTCCTGCAAACCCCTCTTTCAGAAGTCGTCAATCCTCCCACTCCCCTGTATGTATATACTTGAAATTTGTAAATATTTTAGGAAAAATTTAAAGAACTCAAACAAAAATTTCAATATTAATGAGCACGAAACAAGGCAAAAGGAAAATTTTCATGTCCAGCAAACAAGGACAGCAGATTATAAATGTTCCACAATAAATAGTGCTGTTCAAATCTACAATAGCCTGCCACATAAGATAAGCAGGGCACTGAGCTAGAGGCACGACATGTGAAGAGGAAACGAACCTGCAACTGTGCGAGATCTGTTATAGTTAAATAGATTAGCACAAACTCCTACTTACTATGCTAGAATCAGGAGACCGAGTGCAGGAATTTCTGTAATATTGTTTATTCGTCATCTTGAGAGAATGGGATTAAGTGTATCTGAACAATCACGTACTTTGAAGTGTTTGCTGAATTAATTGTACTATAGGGCTTACCTTTAACACTAAATAAAATTATGTGTACTCAGGGAAACTGATCACCCACCAGTAAGTAGAGAGACAGATGAGAAAATATTAAACACAACTCTGAATCACTTGTTGTTGAAGGCAATAAGTCAGTTCATGATAGTGTTCCCAGTTACCTTGTATTTACAGAGAGGAGATACCAATAGCAAGAAAATAACCGAGGTAAGATTTTGCTTAGCTACAAACAGCAGTAAGTAGAAGAAAAAGCAGTAACACAAGTCGCAAAAATATGATTGCTGGAAGGCCAAGATCTTCCATCTATAAACAAAAGTTTCCCATAACCTGTCTAACATGGTTACAAGTAGTTTGTTTAAATTAGGTAATTTATGATGGCTGCCTGAACTGGGAGGTAGGTTACGGTATGTTGTTGTTGTTGTTACTGTTTCAGAGTTGAGAGGCCAATTTGTTTGCCGCACACGATATCCTTTGTTACTTGCATTGTTTTTGTTAATTATTGATAGATCTGAAGCATTGAATTAAAATTTGTGGTGCGTCCGGGAATCGAACCCGGACCTCCATGCTTATTAGGCAGACGTCTTAACCGTTAAGACTACCACACCACTAACGATTAAGGCGCCTCGGAATAGTCTATGTTAATAATTAATAGTCTTAATTGTTAGTGGTGTGGTAGTCTAACGGTTAAGACGTCTGCCTAATAAGCATGGAGGTCCAGGTTCGATTCCCGGCCGCACCACAAATTTTAATTCAATGCTTCAGATCTATCAATAATGCCTTTGACATATTTGAGACGTAAATCCGTCTCTGGGATTCTTTGGTTTTGTTCATCTTTGTGTGTTGCGCTGTTTTTATTGTTTCGCTGTCAGCTAAACAATGGAGTGAAGAGAAAGACGATCATTTACAATGGACGTAAAGGTCTGAATTTTAGAAAAGTGGATTCTTTCCATGGATCATGTATAGCACTTAGCATGAATTAGAACATTTCCGTATCAACACTGAAAACAATAGTGAAAAACTCTGACAGTATCACATCTCACTTCAGACAGTTAAACAAATGCCAAAAAAGTATGCGACCTACTCAAAATATGACCATGTGGTTCGAGACATCAAGGGCAGCAGGTATCCCAGTTGGCAGTGTACTTTTAAGAGAGAAGGCCCTTCTTAGTGGCCAACATTCCTGGCATTAAGAATTTCAACACCTCCAATGGATGGATTTACAGATTCAGGAAAAGATACAATATCTCTTATAGAACAGTCTGAGGATAATCCAAAGATGTTGACAGTGATACAATGCACCAGTGGGTAAACAAAAAATTACGAACTAATTGCAATTATGAACCCAAAAACATTTTTAACATTGATGAACCTGGACTGTTTTTTTAATGTATTGCCAAACAAAAATTTGGCATTCAAAGCAATAAATGCCATGGTGACAAAGACAGTAAGCTGAGCTTAACAGTGATGTTGGGAGCTAATGTTGATGGCTCCAAGAAGCTTCAGCCATTTGTATCAAGGAAATAAAAAAGAAGCTATGTTTCATCTATGTTTCTCTTCCTATTCAATACAAGGTCAATAAAAAAGCTCTGATCTTGCATCTTTTTAGGAAACAGTTGGATGGCCTCAGAGCAAAAATAGTAGCTCAGAACATGAAAATATAACTTTTTGTTGACCACTGTCATGCACATCCTGTCGATATGAACTTGAGAAATGTTCAGCTTGAATTTTTCATGCTAACTGTACATACAAGAAAACTGCAGCCCATCCCCCTTCCCCGTGAACCGCAGACATTGCCGAGGTGGTGTAGCTTGCATGCCGCAACAATACAAATAACCCTACCGTAGGTACAACCGTAACAGAGGGGTATCTGTGGAGAGGCCAGACAAACGTGTGGTTCCTGAAGAGGGGCAGCAGCCTTTTCTGTAGTTACAGGGGCAACAGTCTGGATGATTGACTGAGCTGGCCTTGTAACATCAGCTAATGTGGCTTTGCCACACAGTTACTGCAAATGGCTGAAAGAAACGGGGAAACTACAGACGTTACTTCTCCCGAGGACATGCAGCTCTACTGTGACTATATGATGATGGCATCCTCTTGAGTAAAATATTCCAGAGGTAAAATAGTCCGTCATTCGGATCTCCGGGCGGAGAGGATGTGATCATAAGGAAAGAACACTGGCATTCTACGGATCGGAGTGTCGAACGTTAGATCCCTTAATTGGGTAGGGAAGTTAGAAATTTAAAAAGGGAAGTGGATAGGCTGAAGTTAGATATAGTGGGGATTAGATTTCTGGTCAGGTGAGTACAGGATTATAAATACAAAATCAGTTGGGGGGATTACAGGAGTAGGTCTGATAAGAAAATAGGAATGCGAGTAAACTACTACAAGCAGCACAGTGATCGGATTATCATAGTCAAGATAGATAAAAAGCCAACACTGACCACAGTAGTACAAGTTTATATGCCCACTAGCTCTGCCAATGAGGAGATCGAAGAAATGTATGAGGAAGTAAAGGAAATTATTCCGACAGTTAAGGGAGAGGAAAAATAGTAGATGAATACGGACTGGGCAAAAGGAAAGGAGATCACCTAGTAGAATTTTGCACGGAACATAATTTAGTTATAACAAACACCTGGTTTAAGAATCACAAAAGGAGGTTGTATATGTGGAAGAGACCAGGAGACACCAGATAGATTTTATAATGGTAAGACAGATTTCGGAACCAGGTTTTAAACTGTAAGACATACCCAGAGGCAGATATAAACTCTGACCATAACAGAACAACTGCATTCCCAAAATATATCCAGATTTATACTGATGGCGCCACAGTCTCAGATTATGGCAAGTTGGGATGTGCTTCCTCACATCCAAGTACCGGAAATGATACCACTTCCCAGTAAAACTTACAGTTTTTGGTGAACCCACAGCCATACTCGCAGCCTTAAAAGTTTCACAGACTCTAACTGAAATAAATATGATTTTAATCAGACTGCATAAGCTTAGTACAAAACATGCAGAAACCTGCCATTGATAAGCCGCAAATTAAGACTGGTCAGTCTTCTTCAAACCTTCAGGAATGAGAGGTGTTCCCTGTAAGCTGAACACATGGTGTTTACACACTGTCTTTCAGTCAGTTTTAACACTTTTAGTGCCAAATATGATCTGACATGATCCAGTTTTTCCGTGCTTGAAGGCAAAGATGTTAGTATTTCCTAGCCAAGACACAGAAGGAAGGTCAAAGGCACTGTATATCAATTCTCTTTTCGATTATCAGTGCGGTATGTTGATTAAAATAAACTTCTCTGGTGGTGTTTCCTTCCAAAGTCTCGGTTCAATACAAGTGATTTAGGCGATAATATGTTAAGTAGTGACATTGAAGACGAATTTGCAGGATTTGGAGAAAGTTAATCTGATGAGGTTAACTATCTCTTGTTCTTAAGCTATATCTTTTTTTTTTTTAAAGTAGGTAATACAATATGCCTTAATAATATTTGGATATTTATTGCAGTTTTAATGACACACAGAAAAGAACCTTGACAAATACAAGTAGTATTAAAAGTTTATTTACACTAATGGCAACTAAAACATTGATTTCATTTTAGGTGTCACCGTGAGGTCCTCAGAAAGACTAAAAACCTGTTACGAGAATTTGAAGTGACGGCTGAGGAAGGACCTCGCTGAAGAAAAGGTTAATGTATACAAAACGGGAGGTGGGTAGCCAACCCCGAAGAAACCGCACGATGCAAAGTTATTGGAGATAGTTGGTTCTTCAGTGACGCCTCTCGGTAACAGTTTTGATTCAGATGGGGCATATAATGTAGTTGTTGACATGGATGTGTCTGTCATTGAAAGTACTCAAGTGGAGTGCAGTGTTGATGTAGAAGAGCACAATTCACAGGCACTTGCTCCACTGACAAATGTTACCTTGGCCGGCTAGTACAGTGGACCAGCAGTTTAAGAGCCTGTGCCCACATCATACATACATACATAATATATATATATAAAAAATAAAAAATAGACGAAGATTACTCACCAGGCGAAGGAGCACAGGTGTGACAGCATCACAAATAAATAAATGAATACACACACACACACACACACACACACACACACACACACAATCGCAAGCTTTCGCAACCCAGTTGCGTCTTCAGGCAGTAGGGAAAGAGAGGGAAAAGGAAATGATGAGGGTTTTAAGGAAGGGGGTAAGGAGCCATTCCAATCCCGGGAGAGGAAAGACTTACCTTGGGGGAAAAAATGGAGGGTAAACAAATGCACACATGCCCACACATTCACACAGACACAAGTACACCTAGGCAGACATACTGTAGAAAGCAAAGAAGTTAAGTTATAGAAGTTAAGAAGTTAGACAGAGATACCACTTGAGGCAGAGGCTCTGTCCAGAGAACTGATGCAAAGATGTTAAGAAGGTGGGTGGGAATTCAAATTTAGCGGAGGTTGAGACCAGGTGGGCAACGGGAAGAGAGAATATGCTGAAGGGCTAGTTCCCATCTCCGGAGTTCTGAAGGATTGGTGTCAGTGGGAAGTATCCAGATAACCCGGACGGTGTAGCACTGTGCCAAGATGTGCTGGCCGTGCACCAATGCGTGTTTAGCCACAGGGTGATCCTCGTTACCAACAAACACTGTCTGCCTGTGTCCATTCATGCGAATGGACAGTTTGTTGCTGGTCATTCCCACATAGAACGCTTCACAGTGCAGGCATGTCAGTTGGTAGATCACGTGGGTACTATCGCAAGTGGCTCTGCCTTTGATCGTGTACACCTTCCGGGTTACGGGACTGGAGTAAGTGGTGGTGGAAGGGTGCATAGGGCAGGTTTTACAACGGGGGCGGTTACAAGGGTAGGAGCCAGAAGAAATGTGGCTCTCCAGCAAGGATACGACTTCCTTAAATCCTGCCCCGAAATGAGATCCGTCCTTCATGACATCCTTCCTACTCCACCGAGAGTGTCTTTCCGCCGCCCACCTAACCTCCGTAACCTCCTAGTCCACCCCTATGAAATCCCCAAACCACCTTCCCTACCTTCTGGCTCCTACCCTTGTAACTGCCCCCGTTGTAAAACCTGCCCTATGCACCCTTCCACCACCACTTACTCCAGTCCCGTAACCCGGAAGGTGTACACGATCAAAGGCAGAGCCACTTGCGATAGTACCCACGTGATCTACCAACTGACATGCCTGCACTGTGAAGCGTTCTATGTGGGAATGACCAGCAACAAACTGTCCATTCGCATGAATGGACACAGGCAGACAGTGTTTGTTGGTAACGAGGATCACCCTGTGGCTAAACACGCATTGGTGCACGGCCAGCACATCTTGGCACAGTGCTACACCGTCCGGGTTATCTGGATACTTCCCACTGACACCAATCCTTCAGAACTCCGGAGATGGGAACTAGCCCTTCAGCATATTCTCTCTTCCCGTTGCCCACCTGGTCTCAACCTCCGCTAAATTTGAATTCCCACCCACCTTCTTAACATCTTTGCATCAGTTCTCTGGACAGAGCCTCTGCCTCAAGTGGTATCTCTGTCTAACTTCTTAACTTCTATAACTTAACTTCTTTGCTTTCTACAGTATGTCTGCCTAGGTGTACTTGTGTCTGTGTGAATGTGTGGGCATGTGTGCATTTGTTTACCCTCCATTTTTTCCCCCAAGGTAAGTCTTTCCTGTCCCGGGATTGGAATGGCTCCTTACCCCCTTCCTTAAAATCCTCATCATTTCCTTTTCCCTCTCCTTCCCTTCTGCCTGATGAAGCAGCTAGGCTGCGAAAGCTAGCATTTTTGTGTGTGTGTCTGTGTGTTTATTTGTTGCTATTACTGCCTGTGCCCTTTCGCCTGGTAAGTGTACTTCATCTATTTTTTACGAATATTTTTCCTTTTAGGAATTTTTCCTCTATAATATACGTATCATATATATATATATATATATATATATATATATATATATATATATATATATATAATAATGGAAAGTCCAGGTTGGAATAAATAATATAGTGAGGACAGTTTACTACTCACCGCAAAGACGTGGCGACGAGCTGCGACAGGCACATACAAAAGACACACACATGTATGTATGTGTGTGTCTTTTGTATGTGCCTGTCGCAGCTCGTCGCCACGTCTTTGCGGTGAGTAGTAAACTGTCCTCACTATATTATATATATATATATATTCCAGTCAGCCACCAGAAGTTTCACATGACTGGTGAAAAAAAAAAAAAAACCAACCTTTTTCCACTCCATCTAGTAGCTACCATCTAAGGATGCCAACAAAACCTAGGCCTTCTGGTTCTTTGGTTGAAGGTGTCTGTAAGAAGAGAGTAGATGTATTGGAAGACCAACACAAAATGATGATAGTAGAACATGAACACAAATTAAAAGTGAAAAGGTTAAAGATCTCACTCTTGAGAGGGAAATTGAAATATTGGAGAAATAAGAACAAGCAAAGGGATGTATCATTTGTTGTTTTGTGCAGACTTTACCTCTGCAATTTGCATAAAAATGTTATAGTCGGGCCGCCAAAAGAACGACCCTGACAATTCGCACATGTGGGCTGCAGGGGTTGGGGGATTCGTAAATGTTGCCGGGATAACGGTGTCACATTGCCACCCTGCCATTCAAGGTAGCGCGGCGTGGCACGCTTCAGTCGCCGCCAAGCATCTGTCGCGTGTTTATCGTTGTGTTACCGGTTTTGTTCGTGCCCTGCTACGTGTCATTAACTTCAGACATGTGTGAGATGGCTTCCTCCTCTTACCGTAGAAAAGTCGGCAGGGGCGCTACTTTAAAGAGCCAGTCCCGTGAGCTCGTGTATAATCTACGGTGCTATTTTGAGGAGAGTAACAATGGTGAGCCTCTTTTGGCACTGTCTAAAGTAGCAGAGTGAGTAGCCGCAGCCCTGAAAATTGGAGCAACCACTGTGAAGAAAGTATCGAAGGAGACGTGTGCTGCAGATCCACAGGAGCTATTTGCTGCTCTGTCGACTCCAGGAAAAACCAGAGTGCGTGCTGCCAAAACGACAGAACTGGACAATTTTCAAGAGGATGCAATTCTACAACACATATATATATATATATATATATATATATATATATATATATATATATAAATAAAAATAGAAAAGAGATGACTTACCAAAAGGACCGGCTCGTCGAGAGAAACAAATAAAATCACACACAAACACACATACAAGCTTTCGCCACCACTGGCAGCTTCTTCAGGAAAAAGAGGAAAAAAGGGGAGGAAAAGGGAAGGATATGGGTTTTAAGGAAGTGGAAAAGGAGTCATTCCAATCCCAGGAGTGGAAGGACTTACCTTAGGGGGAAAAAAGGAAGGTAAACAAATACACACACACACTCAGACATATGTGTATGTGTATTTGTTTACCTTCCTTTTTTCCCCCTAAGGTAAGTCCTTCCACTCCTGGGATTGGAATGACTCCTTTTCCACTTCCTTAAAACCCATATCCTTCCCTTTTCCTCCCCTTTTTTCCTCTTTTTCCTGAAGAAGCTGCCAGTGGTGGCGAAAGCTTGTATGTGTGTGATTTTATTTGTTTCTCTCGACGAGCCGGTCCTTTTGGTAAGTCATCTCTTTTCTATTTTTAGTTTTATTTATCCCACCGGGAAAGTTTCCCTATATATATATATGTATATATATATATATATATAAAAATTAGAGGGAAACTTTCCCGGTGGGATAAACAAAAATAAAAATAGAAAACAGATGACTTACCAAAAGGACCGGCTCGTCGATAGAAACAAATAAAATAAATAAAATCACACACAAACACACATACAAGCTTTCGCCACCACTGGCAGCTTCTTCAGGAAAAAGAGGAAAAAAAGGGGAGGAAAAGGGAAGGATATGGGTTTTAAGGAAGTGGAAAAGGAGTCATTCCAATCCCAGGAGTGGAAGGACTTACCTTAGGGGAAAAAAAGGAAGGTAAACAAAAACACACACACCCACACATTTACACAGACGCAAGTACACTTCAAGTGTACTTGCGTCTGTGTAAATGTGTGGGTGTGTGTGTTTTTGTTTACCTTCCTTTTTTTCCCCTAAGGTAAGTCCTTCCACTCCTGGGATTGGAATGACTCCTTTTCCACTTCCTTAAAACCCATATCCTTCCCTTTTCCTCCCCTTTTTTTCCTCTTTTTCCTGAAGAAGCTGCCAGTGGTGGCGAAAGCTTGTATGTGTGTTTGTGTGTGATTTTATTTATTTTATTTGTTTCTATCGACGAGCCGGTCCTTTTGGTAAGTCATCTGTTTTCTATTTTTATTTTATATATATATATATATATATATATATATATATATATATATATATATAACTACTACACGCGGAAAGAAACTGCTTCTCTCACTATGAGATAGTGAGTTGAGGGAAAACCAGTCTCTCGTGTGTTTTAAATAAAATAGGGTTACAATGGAAAACCATTTCTGGTAGAAGAGTTTTGCTTGAACGGATAGATATCGTTGCCTGGAGATGAGGAGAATCTAAAGATGTTGACAGTGATACAACGCACCAGTGGGTAAACAAAAAATTACAAACTAATTGCAAATTATGAACCCAAAAACATTTTTAACATTGATGAACCTGGACTGTTTTTTTTTTTAACGTATTACCAAACAAAAATTTGGCATTCAAAGCAATAAATGCCATGGTGGCAAAGACAGTAAGCTGAGCTTAACAGTGATGTTGGGAGCTAATGTTGATGGCTCCAAGAAGCTTCAGCCATTTGTAACAAGGAAATCAAAGAAGCCATGTTTTATTTATGTTTCTCTTCCTACTCCATATGATGCCAATAAAAAAGCTTTGTGACCTTGCACCTTTTTAGGAAACAGTTTGCTGGCCTCAGTGCAAAAATAGGAGGTCAGAACAGGAAAATATAACTTTTTGTTGACCACTGTCATGCACATCCTGTCGATATGAACTTGACAATTGTTCAGCTTGAATTTTTCCAGCTAACTGCATAAGAAAACTGCAGACCATGGATTTGGGACTTTTACATTTATTCCCACCCTCCCACCACCACGAACCACAGACATTGCTGAGGTGGGATGGCTTGCGTGCCTCAATGATACAAATTACCGTACTGTAGGTACAACCATAACAGAGGTGTATCTGTGGAGAGGCCAGACAAACGTGTGGTTCCTGAAGAGGGGCAGCAGCCTTTTCAGTAGTTACAGGGGCAACAGTCTGGATGATTGACTGAGCTGGCCTTGTAACATCAGCTAATGTGGCTTTGCCACACTGTTACTGCAAATGGCTGAAAGAAAGGGCAAACTACAGACGTTACTTCTCCCGAGGACATGCAGCTCTACTGTATGAGTATATGATGATGGCATCCTCTTGAGTAAAATATTCCAGAGGTAAAATAGTCTCATTCGGATCTCCGGGCGGAGAGGATGTGATCATCAGGAAAGACAACGCTGGCATTCTACGGATCGGAGTGTCGAATGTTAGATCCCTTAATTGGGTAGGGAAGTTAGAAATTTAAAAAGGGAAACAGATAGGCTGAAGTTAGATATAGTGGGGGATTAGATTTCTAGTCAGGCGAGTACAGGATTATTAATACAAAATCAGTTGGGGGTATTACAGGAGTGGGTCTGATAATGAATAAGAAAATAGAAATGCGAGTAAACTACTACAAGCAGCACAGTGATTGGATTATCATAGTCAAGGTAGAAACAAAGCCAACACTGACCACAGTAGTACAAGTTTATATGCCCACTAGTTCTGCCATTGAGGAGATCAAAGAAATGTGTGAGGAAGTAAAGAAAATTATTCAGACAGTTAAGGGAGAGGAAAAATAGTACATGAATACGGACTGGGCAAAAGGAAAGGAGATCACCTAGTAGAATTTTGCACGGAACATAATTTAGTTATAACAAACACCTGGTTTAAGAATCACAAAAAGAGGTTGTATACGTGGAAGAGACCAGGAGAGACCGGGAGATACCAGATAGATTTTATAATGGTAAGACAGATTTCAGAACCAGGTTTTAAACTGTAAGACATACCCAGGGGCAGATATAAACTCTGACCGTAACAGAACAACAGCATTTACGATTACTTCCCAAAATATATCCAGATTTATACTTATGGCGTCACAGTCTCAGATTATGGCAAGTTGGGATGTCCTTCCTCGCAGCCAAGTACCGGAATTTGTATCACTTCCCAGTAAAACTTCACGTTTTTGGTGAACCCACAGCCATACTCGCAGCCTTAAAAGTTTCACAGACTCTTACTGAAAGAAATATATGATTTTAATCAGACTGCATAAGCTTAGTAAAAAACATGCAGAAACCTGCCATTATTAAGCTGCAAATTAAGACTGGTCAGTCTTCTTCAAACCTTCAGGAATGAGAGGTGTTCCCTGTAAGCTGAACACAGGGTGTTTACACACTGTCTTTCAGTCAGTTTTAAACCTTTTAGTGCCAAATATGATCTGACCATGATCCAGTTTTTCCATGCTTGCAGGCAAAGATGTTAGTATTTCCTAGCCAAGACACGGAAGGAAGGTCAAAGGCACTGCATATCGATTCTCTGTTCGATTATCAGTGCGGTATGTTGATTAAAATAAACTTCTCTGGTGGTTATTTCTCAAGTCTCGGTTCAATACAAGTGATTTAGACTATAAGTAGTGACAGTGAAGACGAATTTGCAGGATTTGGAGAAAGTGAATCTGATGAGGTTAACTGTCCCTTATTCTTAAGCTATATCTTTTTTTAAAGTAGGTAATACAATATGCCTTAATGATATTTGGATATTTATTGTAGTTATGACACACAGAATACAACCTTGACAAATACAAATAGTATTAAAAGTTTATTTACAATAATGGCAACTAAAACATTGATTTCATTTTAGGTGTCACCATGAGGTCCTCAGAAAGACTAAAAACATGTTACGAGAATTTGAAGCGGCGGCTGAGGAAGGACCTCGCTGAACAAAAAGTTAATGTATACAAAACGGGAGGTGGCAAGCCAACCCCGAAGAAACCGCACGATGCGAAGTTATTGGAGATAGTTGGTTCTTCAGTGACGCCTCTCGGTAACAGTTTTGATTCAGATGGGGCATATAATGTAGTTGTTGACATGGATGTGTCTGTCATTGAAAGTACTCAAGTGGAGTGCAGTGTTAATGTAGAAGATCACAATTCACAGGCACTTGCTTTACTGACAAATATTACCTTGGCCGGCTATTACAGTGGACCAGCAGTTGAAGAGCCTGTGCCCACAACTCCATCATCAAAAAAATGGTCCCAATCAGCCATCAGAAATTTCACATGACACTGGTGAACCAAAAAAACTTTTTCCACTCCATCTAGTAGCTATCGTTGAAGGATGCCAACAAAACCCAGGCCTTCTGGTTCTTTGGTTGAAGGTGTGTGTAGGAAGAGAGTAGATGTATTGGAAGACCAATACAAAATGATGATAGTAGAACACAAACACAAATTAAAAGCGAAAAGGTTAAAGATCTTACTCGTGAGAGGGAAATTGAAATATTGGAGAAATAAGAACAAGCAAAGGGCTGTATCATTTGTTGTTTTGTGCAGACTTTACCTCTGCAATTTGCATAAAATGTTATAGTCGGGCCGAGAAAGAACGACCCCGACAATTCGCGCACGTGGGCCGCAGGGGTTGGGGGCACACTAGCACCAACCTGAGCTCTGGAATTCGTAAACGTTGCCGGGGTAACGGTGCCACATTGCCACCCTGCCATTCAAAGTCGCGCGGTGTGGCATACTTCAGTCGCTGCCAAGCATCTGTCGCGTGTTTATCGTTTGTCTCGTCGTGTTACCGGTTTTGTTCGTGCCCTGTTACGTGTCATTAACTTCAGACGTGTGTGAGATGGCTTCTACCTCTAACCGTAGGAAAGTTGGCAGGGACACTTATTTAAAGAACCAGTCCCATGAGCTCGTGTATAATCTACGGTGCTATTTTGAGGAGTAGAGAGACAATGGTGAGCCTCTTTTGGCGCTGTCTAAAGTAGTAGAGTGAGTAGCAGCAGCCCTGAATATCGGAGCAACCACTGTGAAGAAAGCATCAAAGGAGACGTGTGCTGCAGATCCACAGGAGCCACCTGCTGCTCTGTCGACTCCAGGAAAAACCAGAGTGCGTGCTGCCAAAACGACAGAACTAGACAATTTTCAAGAGGACGCAATTCTACAACATATATATGACTATTACACGCGGAAAGAAACTACTTCTCTCACTATGAGATAGTGAGTTGCTTTCCGGAGGGAAAACCAGTCTCTCGTATGTTTTAAATAAAATAGGGTTACAATGGAAAACCATTTCTGGTAGAAGAGTTTTGCTTGAACGGATAGATATCGTTGCCTGGAGATGAGGAGAATCTAAAGATGTTGACAGTGATACAATGCACCAGTGGGTAAACAAAAAATTACAAAATTATGAACCCAAAAACATTTTCAACATTGATGAACCTGGACTGTTTTTTTAACGTATTGCCAAACAAAAATTTGGCATTCAAAGCAATAAATGCCATGGTGACGAACAGTAAGCTGAGCTTAACTGTGATGTTGGGAGCTAATGCTGATTGCTCCAAGAAGCTTCAGCCATTTGTTACAAGAAAATCAAAGAAGCCATGTTTTATCTATGTTTCTCTTCCTACTCCATATGATGCCAATAAAAAAGCTTTGTGACCTTGCACCTTTTTAGGAAACAGTTTGCTGGCCTCAGTGCAAAAATAGGAGGTCAGAACAGAATAATGTAACTTTTTGTTGACCACTGTCATGCACATCCTGTCGATATGAACTTGAGAATTGTTCAGCTTGAATTTTTCCTGCTAACTGCATAAGAAAACTGCAGACCATGGATTTGGGACTTTTACATTTATTCCCCCCCTCCCACCCCCATGAAACACAGACATTGCTGAGGTGGTGTGGCTTGCGTGCCCTAACGATAAGAATTACCGTACCGTAGGTACAACCATAACGGAGGGGTATCTGTGGAGAGGTCAGACAAACGTGTGGTTACTGAAGAGGGGCAGCAGCCTTTTCAATAGTTACAGGGGCAACAGTCTGGATGATTGACTGAGCTGGCCTTGTAACATCACCTAAAGTGGCTTTGCCCCACAGCTACTGCAAATGGATGAAAGAAACGGGAAACTACAGACGTTACTTCTCCCGAGGACATGCAGCTCTACTGTATGACTATGTGATGGCATCCTCTTGAGTAAAATATTCCAGAGGTAAAATAGTCTCATTCGGATCTCCGGGCGGAGAGGATGTGATCATCAGGAAAGACAACACTTGCATTCTACAGATCGGAGTGTCGAATGTTAGATCCCTTAATTGGGTAGGGAAGTTAGAAATTTAAAAAGGGAAACAGATAGGCTGAAGTTAGATATAGTGGGGATTAGATTTCTGGTCAGGCGAGTACAGGATTATAAATACAAAATCAGTTGGGGGTATTACAGGAGTGGGTCTGATAATGACTAAGAAAATAGGAAAGCGAGTAAACTACTACGAGCAGCACAGTGATCGGATTATCATAGTCAAGGTAGATACAAAGCCAACACTGACCACAGTAGTACAAGTTTATATACCCACTAGCTCTGCCAATGAGGAGATCGAAGGAATGTATGAGGAAGTAAAGAAAATTATTCAGACAGTTAAGGGAGAGGAAAAATAGTAGATGAATACGGACTGGGCAAAAGGAAAGGAGATCACCTAGTAGAATTTTGCACGGAACATAATTTAGTTATAACAAACACCTGGTTTAAGAATCACAAAAAGAGGTTGTATACGTGGAAGGGACCAGGAGACGGGAGATACCAGATAGGTTTTATAATGGTAAGACAGATTTCGGAACCAGGTTTTAAACTGTAAGACATACCCAGAGGCAGATATAGACTGACCATAACAGAACAACTGCATTTACAATTTCCAGATTTATACAGATGGCGACAGTCTCAGATTATGGCAAGTTGGGATGTGCGTCCTCACATCCAAGTACCGGAAATTATATCACTTCCTAGTAAAACGTCCAGCTTTTGGTGAAGCCACAGGCATACTCGCAGCCTTAAAAATTTCACAGACTCTTACTGAAAGAAATATATGATTTTAATCAGACTGCATAAGCTTAGTACAAAACATGCAGAAACCTGCCATTGTTAAGCTGCAAATTAAGACTGACCAGTCTTCTTCAAACCTTCAGGAATGAGAGGTGTTTACTGTAAGCTGAACACAGGGTGTTTACACACTGTCTTTCAGTCAGTTTTAACCCTTTTAGTGCCAAATATGATCTGACCATGATCCAGTTTTTCTGTGCTTTAAGGCAAAGATGTTAGTAGTTCCTAGCCAAGACACAGAAGGAAGGTCAAAGGCACTGCATATCGATTCTCTTTTCAATTATCAGTGCGGTATGTTGATTAAAATAAACTTCTCTGGTGGTGTTTACTTCCCAAGTCTCGGTTCAATACAAGTGATTTAGGCGATATGTTAAGTAGTGACATTGAAGACAAATTTGCAGGATTTGGAGAAAGTGAATCTGATGAGGTTAACTGTCCGTTATTGTTAAGCTATATCTTTTTTTTAAAGTAGGTAATATAATATGCCTTAATGATATTTGGATATTTATTGTAGTTTTAATGACACACAGAATACAAGTTTATTTACAATAATGGCAACTAAAACATTGATTTCATTTTAGGTGTCACCATGAGGTCCTCAGAAAGACTAAAAACATGTTACGAGAATTTGAAGTGGCGGCTGAGGAAGGACCTCAATGAAGAAAAAGTTAATGTGTACAAAACAGGAGGTGGCAAGCCAACTCCAAAGAAACCGCACGATGCGAAGTTATTGGAGATAGTTGGTTCTTCAGTGACGCCTCTCAATAACAATTTTGATTCAGATGGGGCATATAATGTAGTTGTTGACATGGATGTGTGTGTCATTGAAAGTACTCAAGTGGAGTGCAGTGCAGGCACTTGCTCCACTGACAAATATAACATTGGCCAGCTATTACAATGGACCAGCAGTTGAAGAGCCTGTGTCCACAACTCCATCATCAAAAAAATGGTCCCTGCCAGCCACCAGAAGTTTCACATGACTGGTGAGCCCAAAAAAATTTTTCCACTCCATCTAGTAGCCTTCGTCGAAGGATGCCAACAAAACCAAGGCCTTCTGGTTCTTTGGTTGAAGGTGTGTGTAGAAGAGAGTAGATGTATTGGAAGACCAATACAAAATGACGATAGTAGAACACAAACACAAATTAAAAGTGAAAAGGTTAAAGATCTTACTCGTGAGAGGGAAATTGAAATATTGGAGAAATAAGAACAAGCAAAGGGATGTATCATTTGTTGTTTTGTGCAGACTTTACCTCTGCAATTTGCATAAAATGTTATAGTCGGGCCGCCGAAAGAACGACCCTCATAATTCGTGCACATGGGCCGCAGGGGTCGGGGGCACACTAGCACCAACCTGAGCTCTGGAAGTCGTAAACATTGCTGGGATAACGGTGCCACATTGCCACCCTGCCACTCGAGGTCGCGCGGGGTGGCATGCTTCAGTCACTGCCAAGTACGTGTCTATGTTTATCGTTTGTATCGTTGTGTTACCGGTTTTATTCGTGCCGTGTTGTGTGTCATTA
Source organism: Locusta migratoria (assembly GCA_026315105.1). Classification (NCBI taxonomy): domain Eukaryota; kingdom Metazoa; phylum Arthropoda; class Insecta; order Orthoptera; family Acrididae; genus Locusta; species Locusta migratoria. Next base: position 19,597,534 of record CM048754.1, read on the forward strand.
ATTTCAGATGTGTGTGAGATGGCTTCTTGCTTCTTCCTCTAACCGTAGGAAAGTCAGCTACTTTAAAGAGCCAGTCCCGTCAAGTGTATAATCTATGGTGCTATTTTGAGGAGGAGAGTGACAATGTGGGCCTCTTTTGGCATTGTCTAAAGTAGTTGAGCGAGTAGCCGCAGCCCTGAAAATTGGAGCACCCACAGTGAAGAAAGTATCGAACGAGAAGTGTGCTGCAGGGCCACAGGACCTGTCGACTCCAGGAAAAACCAGATCTGGACAATTTTCAAGAGGACACAATTTGAAAACATATATATGACTTACACGCGGAAAGAATATCCTCCCCGAAAGAAACTGCTTCTCTCACTACGAGATAGTGAGTTGAGGGAAAACCAGTCTCTCGTGTGTTTTAAATAAAATAGGGTTACAATGGAAAACTATTTCTGCTAGAAGAGTTCTGCTTGAACGGGAAGATATCGTTGCCTGGAGATGTCTTCTTCGAGGGAAATATCTAAGTGTATGCCTAAACAAATCGTGTGGCTGGACGAAACTTGGGTGAATGCTTGTCACTCCAGACCGAATGCATGGACTGATGACACTGCACGAGAAACAATAAAAGCTCCTATTGGAAAAGGCAGTCTTATTCTTTTGCATGCTGGAACAATCTATGGGTTTGTGCCAAATGCCTTGTTGCTGTTTTCATCTAAAAAAACCTGGCGATTACCACGAGGAAATTACAGCTATGAAATTTAAAGATTGGTTCGTTACACTCTCTGCTTCCTAACATCGAGAAGAACTCTACTATTATAATGGACAATGCACCGTATCACTCTGTTCAGTTGAACAAAGCCCCTACATCCTGTAGCAGAAAGAGTGACATAATAGACTGGCTTGAAAGGAACAGCATAAATTCATTTCAGGGAGAGATGAAAAAGGCTGAACTTCTGGAAGTTCTGAAAGAAAACAAAAGCCGAAAAATCATTTATGAAATTGACACAATTGCTGAAGAAAATGGTCATAGAGTGTTGCGCCTCCCACCATAACATTGCCATTTTAATGCCGTAGAGCTCTTGTGGGCTCAGGTGAAACAGTATGTTGCAGAAAAAAATAGCTTTTCCATTAAAAGAAGTAGAATTCTTAGTTTGTGAAGGACTGGGCAGTATTACTCCCATAAAATGGAACAATGTTGTTACACATACGTGGCACATCTTAGAAGAGGCATGGGAACGAAAATATGCACTGGAAGAACGGATAGAAGAATTAATAATAAGATTAAGGGAGGATAGTAGCAGCAGCAGCGCTGATTAAGACAGTGGCAGTGACAGCAACGCAGGAGATGTGGTTACTGATGACACACAGACTGTGGAGTCTGCCCTCTTCCGTGAAGTACAGGAAAGAAATCAATCAATGCATTATAGCACGCATAAATTGCACATGATGCTGGCCGTGACTTATTTTTTATTGTGTAGTTTGTTTCGCAGCCAAAGATTGTTTACCGAAAAATTATGTTATTTTATTTCTGCTTCTGTGACCAATAGACTGGCTGTCAAAAACTGATTTGATGATATTACTCTGACACTATACTATGGCAGTCAACAGCGACCCTAAACGAATGAGGCAAAAAAATTTCATTTTATGTAAGAAGACAAATCATTTCACTGGAAGAGGCAGTTTTACTACTTGTAAAGTGATAGTCTATTTTTTTACCCTCTCGGCAGAATGCCACAATACAGTGTCCGAATAATAACAGCGAGTCTGTGGAAAATGGTTACAGAAAATGAAACATATAAAAAAAAAAAATTCTTCAACTACCAACCTTTAGCTGAAGACTAAATGATACATTATATTTAAAGGAATACTGGAACATATGAAGCTTTACTTTAACTCAACATATATTTCTAAACCATTTCCTTTGAACCGCAAAAAGAGTTTTTCATTACCTCGTGGTTGTTATTGTTCGTTCTCACTTTAGTGGTACATAGCAATGGTTCCAAAATATTCGGACGTGATATTCGTATGACGGCGACCGACACGGCGTAACAAAAAACAGCCGCGTAGCAGCATTGGCAACATAGCCACTAGCTGTCAGTGTCGTTCATTTGGCGGCTCGACTATAGTAAAATCAAAAATTACAGTGAAATAGAAATGTCAATTAGTACAGTGTTCTTTATTTGTCCAAAAATTAAAGGCCTACAAATAGGGTCTAAGCTACTATTTTGGCCACTTTCAATCTAATTTTCAAACTTGCTCTGAACATATAAAGGTGCTGTTACATTGCTTCAGGAAGTGAATTATTCGGTGCTGAAGCGGTTGAATTTTCTGGAGCTTTTCTTTTAACACAGCACAATTTTCAGTATTTTGTGTTTGTGTAAAATTAGTAGACTTAATGCATGACAACTTCATTCAGTATCAGGTAAGTTTAGGTATTACTGTTTATCTTACCAGAAATTAAATGTGGTGCAGCCTTAAAAGTTATTAGTGTGCCCCCTTGTGGAGAAATTACATATTTTTGTCTTCAGCTGTAGTTTTTGGAAGCCATTGATGGGGCAGAGAGGACAACTCCAGTCTGCACCCAAACCAATCCACGGCCTAACCTACAATTGAATCTAACAACAAAGATTACTAAAGAAGTCCCCAGAAAGTCTGTACCTAGGCCTAGAATATCTGTAAAACTTCATTACCAGTCTCTTGAGGCCAGGGTCACACTTCAAGGACACTACCAAAAGTGCTGCAGAAAGTGTCAAGTCAGACCTCGACGTTCCTGTACTCCTGGTTGGAACAAACGATATGGTGAGAAATGAAAGGCAAAAACTTATCTCCTCACTGAAAGACAAGCTGCGAGATCCATTTTATGGATGTCACTTTCTTTGACCTTAGCAACATTGGTAGGAAGTTTCATACATCTCATGGACTTCATCTAAATAGGTTAGGCAAAAAATTTGTTTCAGATGTTATTGTAGATCTAGTAGAAAATTTGTCACAAGTTAAGAACCATAATGCAATAGCTTTGGAATACAATGTGAACCACCCTGTACACTCTGATAATAGTTTTTTAGTCTAACCAAACACAATGATTCAGCTGTGAATAGTAATACAGCATTGATTCTAATTGCTCTCAAAATAACCATAGTCTGAGAATTTTCTGTCCCAATGTGCAAGGGTTAAGTAGCAAATCCTAATCCTAAATGAATTTGCCTTAGATAACCAGTTTGATGTAAACTGTATTAATGAGTGTTGGTGTAAATATGATGAAATTGGCTTTATTCAATTTGATGACTTTAAAATGATTAGTAACTTCTGTTGAGACAAGTTTATATACTTTCGTACTGCAGTCTACGTTAAAAATTCTTTGTTGGATTGTAGTAACAAGCTAGATTTAAGTTTTTTGTGTAAGGAATTTGATTTTGAGGTATCAGGAATATGTATAAATGACCTAATATTAGTAGTTTTATCTTTGTACAGATCTCCAGATGGTGACCCCTCTGTTTTTAGAAAAATTGGAGCAACTATGAGTTTTTTAGTAGTAACAAGTGGAAAAACTATGAGATACTGATGTCACAGATGAAAAACCCAGTATACGGGAATTTAAAAATTTTCTTAGGCAATTTAATTTTGACTACCAAAATAACCAACTAGAGGCTTGGCCTGTCTTAATAGCATGCTAACAAACTCCTCAAGATCAACTCATGTGGTGTAGTCAACTTTCCCTTTTCTGATCATGGTGTACTTCTCACTTTTGAAAATTCTTTTGCAATTCACAATACATCTCACAAGTCCAAATTAGTAGTAACAAGACCTGTAAATGACAAATTTCTTTAATCTTAGATCCCAGCTTAGTTCCTTTAATTGTTTTGTTATTTTTTTCTAAAAACATTTGTCAGCTGGCTGTTTTTGAGAAATTCTTTTCTGTATTCACAACTTTTGTATGAAATGGCAATCCCACAAAGAAAATGTATAGTTAAAGTGACCCACAGTGAATTTAAAATGAAAAAGAAAGAATGATATACTCCTGAACTAACCAATTAAAAAAAAAAAAAAAAAAAAAAAAAAAAAAAAAAAAAAAAAAAAAAACAAAGTCTCATCTGAAAGATAAGCTGCTCTATTACAAACGCTATGTTGACTATCATCCTGTTCAATGGCACAACAGAAATAAACATAGCTGCTGAACTTAATAAATTGCACCCCAAAATACAGTTCACAGTTGGAAATGCAACACCAGATGAAATCAACTATCTTGATCTAAAAACCTCTAACAAAAACCAGAAACACTTCTTCCAAATTTTCGGGAAACCAACAACAACAACAACAACAACAACAACAAATGTCTTCATTCATAATTCTTCTTGTCTTCCAGACCAACACAAAAAAGCATTTTTCAGATCAATGGTAAACCACATGCACAAAATTCCAATGGACACAAATGAAAGACAAAAGGTAGTGATGACGATCCGGAATATCAACCAAACAATGTTCCCAGAAGTGGTTTACGAGTTATTCAGGAATATGAGTCTGAATCTGATAAGACTCTCTGGATGTTCTCAGAAACAAATGAGCAAATACTAGTGTCTGCAAGTACTTCCAGTGCATCAAATACAAATAGGCCTAGAAGAAGCAGTAAGAATACAAGCTGGCCAAAAGAAGACATTCATTGCAATGTGACATCTGATGCTCCCTGTACGAGTGCGAGTGATTCAGTAGGTACGTCACTGCAATATTTCCGAAAATTTTTTGACAATGACCTATAGTCGGGTCGCTGAAACATGTCACTTCAAGGTCACTCCATGAGTGTTTTGAAGTTGCCAGTATGAGTGAAAAACAAATGACTAACGCGAGACGCTGCGTCATCTGAACCAGTCACAGTACAGCTACGAATGCCGGTTCCGTCGTCGTCACTACCACGTTGCCGCGTTCTATGAAAGCTTTGTGGGCTATCGTCTGCTTTTGTATCTTGTGTGATTTTACTGCTTCGCGTACATTTTTTTATTTATTAAAAAAATGTCACCGCAACGGTGTCTTCAATCAAACGACAATCCGTTGCGTCGCGGAGTGCTGTTAAATAGCCAGGCAATGGAATTAATTAGAAGAACGCGGGAGTTCTACGAAAAAGAGAGAGTGTTTCTGTTCACGGGGAACCATCAATTCCGGCTGATAAAATCTTAGAGCGTATCTCGAAAACTCTAGGACCGAGTCAAAGAACGATTATAAGGAAAGGTGTGCTACTTCAAGAACTACAAGACAGTGACGCAAATTGTGTGGAAGATAGCCCGGGTGAAGAAAACAGTGTGTTTTTAGCTACCCCAGGCAAGGAAAGGAGCAGCCTCGCCCTGTTACCAATCTCTATTTGTTTCAAACGGATGCAATCCGTCATATTTATAGCTATTATAGCCGGAAAGAATATCCGACTGTAGCGAAGTTGCTAATTTCGTTAAAAGCATGCGATCTTTTCTCGGGTGGAAAAACGTCTCTGAAAACGGTGTTAAGAAGTATGGGCTTCCGCTTCAAAAAGTTAAATGGACGAAGACTATTACTTGAAAAGCCGCATGTTGTTGCAGCTAGAAGTATATTCTTACATGAAATTAAAGGTAGTGATATACATTCCATTGTATGGTTAGATGAAACCTGGGTCAACACCGGAGAAGCTGTTGATAAATTCTGGACAGACAATACTCCAAAGAGCAGTGGTCATCAGCCAACAGGAAGAGGTGCCAGATTAATTGTGGCACATGCAGGATCTTCAAGTGGATTTGTGAATGACGGACTTCTAGTCTTCCGATCCATAAAAACTGGTGATTACCACGAAGATATGGACCACCAACGTTTCCTTCAGTGGTTTAAGAATTTGTCGTCGCAGTTTAGTGTCTCAACAGTGTTCGTAATGGACAATGCACCTTACCATTCGGTCATACGAGACAAAACTCCGACAACTAGTGACCGGAAAAAAACTATGGTACAGTGGTTGCTAGCGAGAGACATTGCTGCAGATACGAGTATGACAAAGCTGCTGTTGTATTCACTCGTGAAGCAAAATAAACCTGTGACGCCTACGTATGTAGTAGACGAAGTGGCAAGGGAACAGGGTCATACGTTAATTAGGCTACCACCGTATCACTGCCATTTCCACCCCATTGAATTGGTTTGGGGTGACAAAGACGTATATTAGGAAGAAAAAGAAGTCTTTCACTATAACGGAAGTTGAAATACTTTTACTTGAAGGACTTACTACTGTTGACGCCAACTCATGGAGAAAGAAGGTAGAGCATGTTGCGAAACTTATTAAAGAAGCGCAGACTATAGATGGAATAATAAATGAACATGAACAATTGATGATTTCCCTCGATGATGACAACAGGTTTGGTGCTGATTCGGATGCCAGTGATGGAGAACTTGACGGAATTACGCCATTGACTTCATAAACCGGTGAGTGTAAATTTACGCAAAATTAATTCTTTCACTCTGCATCGCAAAATGCAACTGTTTCTTTATTTCGTATTACGATTGTTGGTTGTGTGTTCTTTGTTATGAATAGCTTTACATTATTGTACGACATTTCATTTGCATCTATTACGTTAACAATTCGGAATAACATCTCAGACATTGTCCTTAAGTTATAATGTTTCTTTTTTTTTTATTTATTTATTTCACGGTTTCGCATATTAACAAATCTTATTTCTCTGTTGGTGATTTGTCTGTTGAAATAACACATTCTGCGTTATACTTTCGTATAAATTATTGTGCGACCGTTCTTATTCAAGGTCTTAGGCGACAATTCCAGTACATATTTCAGACATTCTGTGCTATCAGCTGACCCGGTAGTCTGCTGCATAGTTATTGCAACCTCGCAGTCGCAGTATAGCCAACCACGCGCGAACTACGTACAAACTGTCAAGTGACATGTTTCAGCAGCCCGACTATAGTGAAAAAAATTGTTACTGAAACAAATTTATACTCGGTACAGCAGACGTCTGTAGCTATCAATACCAACAAAAATGAGAGAGAACAGTTTATTGGCTTACTCATTTATACGGGTATTGTAAATATGCCTTCATCCATGGACTATTGGGCAGAAACTGCAAAACTAGAAAAAATTTCAAACATTATGAGCCTGAAACGATTCAAAAAACTCAGCAGGTTTATACATTCTGCAAATAATGAACAAGCAACTAGTAGTAATGAAAGGTTATTCAAGGTAAGACCACTCCTCGATTCTGTTATACAAAACTGTCGTCGTCTTCTGCAAGAAGCTGAACAGTCCATTGACGAAATGATGGTGCCATATAAGGGTACAAGGGCTGGCAACTTGCGCCAGTACATTCAGAGTAAGCCACATAAATGGGGTTTCAAAATATTTGTACGTGCTGGTGTGTAAGGCATGGTGTACGATTTGATTCCTTATACAGGAAAAGGAATGCTGCCAGATGTCACAGAAGATGAAAAGTCATTTGGGATTGGTGGACAAGTTGTAATATCCTATACCAAAATACCTAAACTGTAAAGTGTATTTTGACAACTTCTGCACTCTAGACTTAATAATGAATTTAAAGCAGATGAATATAGATTTAATTGGTACACTGAGGAGAAAAAAAGTTTAAAATTTGTCCTTTAGAGGACGAAAAAATTGTCCAGAAGCATGGTCGTGGCAGTTTTGATTACCGAAAGGATTCCAGTTCAGGGATCAAAATTGTACGATGGGCAGACAACAAAGTTGTATGCTTAGCAAGCTCTTTCTGTGGCATTCAACCTCTTAGTAATGTGAAAAGGTGGAATTCCCAGGAGAAGAAGAAGACTGATGTTCCCTGCCCAAACAGTGTAATGCAGTACAATAAGCACATGGGGGATGTTGACTCGGCAGGGATGCTGATCGAACTGTATAGGGTACCACTAAAATCAAAACAGTGGTATCTTCTTCTGTCTGGGTTTTGCTTAGATCTTTGTGTTGTGAAATTAGACTCATTACTTGTACCGTAATGAGTTTTAATTATTGTATCATATACTTGTACAAAAGCCAGACCGCAGTTATTAGATTCTAAGGGCATGAAAGGGAAGGGAGTGAGATAGGGTTGTAGCCTTTCTCCGATGTTATTTAATTTGTACATTGAGCAGGTGGTGAAGGAAAGCAAGGATAAATTTGGAATATGGATTAAAGTTCAGGGTGAAGAAATAAAAACATTGTGTTTTGCTGATGACATTGTAATTCTGTCAGAGACAGCAAATGACCTGGAAGAGCAATTTAACGCCATGGACAGTGTGTTGAAGAAAGCGTATAAAATGAACATTAACAAGAGCAAAACAAAAATAATGGAATGCAGTATTAGAAAATCAGGCGATGCTGAAGGAATTAGTTTAGGTAACTAAACAATGAAGGTGGTAGATAAGTTTTGTTACTTGGGTAGTAAAATAACATGTGATGGTCGCAGTACAGAGGATATAAAATGCAGAATGGCAATGGGAAGAAAAGCATTTTTGAAAAAGAGAAACTTGCTAACATCGAATATTAATTTAAGTGCAAGGACGTCCTTACTGAAGGCATTTGTGTGGAGTGTTGCCTTGTATGGGAGTGAAACATGGACGATAAACAGTGCGGACAGGAAGAGGATAGAGGCTTTTTAAATGTGGTGTTACAGAAGAATACTGAAGATTTTTGTGGGTGAATCGCGTATCTAATGAAGAGGTACTGAACAGAATTGAGGAGAAAACGAATTTCTGGCATACCTTGACTAAAACACATTCTTAGACATTGAGGAATTGTAAATTTAGCATTGGAGGGAAGTGTGTGAGGTACCAATTGCAGAGGGAGACCAAGAGACACGTATAGTAAGCAGATTCAAGTGGGTGTGGGTTGCAGTTCTTATGAGGAGATGAGAGGCTTGCTCAAGATAGAGTAGGGTGGAGAGCTGCATCAAACCAGTCTCCGGACTGAAGACCATAACAACAACATATTCTGCAAACATTGTTGGTAAGAAATATTTTACTTATATTTTTGCAGGGACAAATATTCCTAATTCGACTAATACACAGGGGAAGTTTAAATACCATTTCACGGTTCACCATTTACGGTCGAGTACACGTGATACAGACAATGTAGACTCGGCCCAAATTATCTTGATAAATACGAGAATACTGTTCCTGATCACCTGGTGCGTAAAGCAACTATAAAATTATGTAACAGCATTATATCTGAAAACAACAGCCAAGTGCTAATTAATAAGAGCCCATTGGCTCCTAGATTATATGGTTTACCTAAGTACATAAAGATCCGATTCATGTAAGGTCAGTATACTCGGGCCGCTGAAACTTTGCACTTGACGTTTACAAATAACTAGTGAAGAGCAAGAAGCGTGAGGCGCTTGTCGCTAGGAACGAACCAATCACAGCGCCGTAAACACTTCCGATGGTCACGTGCCGTGACGTCACAGTTCCCGCGTTGCCGGCTTTGTTCAGTGCTACCGTAAACATCGTTGTGTATACCGCGTGTTTACGTCAATACGTTGTGTGCTTTTTTCGCTGCGATTTGTGTTTGCTGTGAGTGGTTTTAATCGAATTTCAGTGTTCATCTAATTGGATAATTTCACCAAAAAGACGTTTGTCTAGTGACAATCCTCTGCGTCGAGGTGTGCCGCTTAACAGCCAGGCACTAGAATTGCTGAGACGAACCCGTGACTTTTACGAGCAGGAGAAGACGTTCGTGAATATTCATGGACGGCCAACCATTCCTGCGGATAAAGTTGTTACACGAACAGCCAAAACCCTTGGACTTAGTGCAAGAACAGTGGTGAGCAGATGGGAACATCGACAATCCCGAGCTGTCTGCATCACAGGACATATTTTTAGGGACACCAGGAAAGAAGAAGCAGCCCCGCCCTGTAACGCAGTTGGATAATTTCCAGGCAGATGCTATACGTAGGCATATTTATGCATACTACACTACAGCAGGAAGGAATACCCTACTGTAGAAAAGTTGTTAATTTCACTTAAAGAAAGTGAACTTTTCACGGGTGGAAAAACTTCACTTAAAGTTGTCCTTAAAAGTATCGGTTTCCGATACAAAAAACGAGATGGGCGCAAAGTACTGTTAGAAAAGGCACATATTGTTACGGCTCAAAGCCTTTTCTTGCATAAAATAGTTGGAAAAGATATTCATTCCGTAGTATGGCTAGACGAGACATGGGTTAATGCCGGCGAAGCCGTGAAGAAACGCTGGTCGGATGACACTCCTAGCAGTAGTGGTCATCAGCCGACGGGAAGAGGGGCTAGATTAATTGTGGTCCATGCAGGCTCCTCTAGTGGTTTTGTCCCTAATGCACTTCTTGTTTTCAGATCGAAAAAGACGGGCGATTATCATGAAGACATGGACCACACACGATTTGTTGAGTGGTTCAGGAACGTCTTAAAAGAGTTTATAATCCCTACCACAATTGTAATGGACAATGCTCCGTATCATTCAGTGATATTGAACAAGGCCCCAACTTCAAACGATCGGAAAGAAGTTATGGTGTAGTGGCTACAACAAAGAAATATTGATGCAGATATGATAATGACAAAACTTCTTTTATATTCGCTCGTGAAACAAAATAAGCCTGTTACACCCACGTATGTAGTTGACGAAATAGCAAAGGAGCAGGGCCACAATGTAATAAGGCTTCCCCCATATCACTGCCATTTTAACCCCATAGAATTAGTGCGGAGTGATGTAAAGAATTACATCAGGAACAATAATAAGTGCTTCACGATAACAGAGGTGGAAAGGCTGTTGCGTGAAGCAGTTGCCAATGTGGATGCTGCATCTTTGAGGAAAAAGGTCGAGCACGTAGAAAAACTGATTCGGGCAGCGCAGACAATGGAAGGAATTATCAGTGATCATGAACAACTAATGATTTGTCTTGGCGATGATGAAGACGAAATTGGCAGTGACGACGACAGTGAAGATGGGGAGCTGGATGGAATTGCACCATTGTCGCCGTAAATTGGTGAGTGAAAATCATTTTGATTATAAAACAGGGAAGTTACTGTCTTTATTATTATTTCGTATCTGTCATGATCAAATGCTTATTTTCTGTATTTCTCTGCTCCGTTACTGAAAGCGTATGGGTTGGTTGTGCTCTTGATTACATTAGTGTGCCGTTACTTAATTGTTGCTATGTGGTAACAGCTCAAGAACGAATTGTTATATGCGCTTTTATTGTTCAATAGCTTATGTTTACAAGATGCAACTGAAAACCGTTTCGTCTGCTGTGTTTACAGAGAATAGTGTTGCAACGCCACTATAGCAGTGTAGCCAACTTAACTCGCCGTAACACTAAACGTCAAGTGCAATGTTTCAGCGGCCCGAGTATAGTGTCATTTTCTGCTCCTTGTTACGAACAAGAGAGCTAGATTACATAATTAAAAAAGTTTGAATCAAAATTTGGAATAAAAATTCCATAGCTCTTCTGGACAAAATTAAGGATGTACAGGTCCCACCTAATTCTAAACTAGTATCATTTGATGTCACCAGTTTGTTTATAAATATTCTCACTGCTGAATGTATAGGCATCCCTATTGATCTTTTGCATAAATGTAAACTAAACCCTGTTGAATCACATGACAATCACTGCTACAGAAACATGTGTAAAGCAAAATTACTTCCAGTTTGAAAATAAGTACTACTATCATTCTGATGGCCTAGCTATGGGTTCCCCACTCAGTCCCATTCTGAGATCTTCATGGATAATTTTCAACAGATTTTCTTACAGAATTGGATACTGGTTCAGGTATGTGGATGTTGTGCTGTGTTTATGGACTGGTACCATCAGACATTGGATACCTTTTTCCAACATTTAAATTCCCAATACAAGAAAATTAAGATCAATATGGAACTAGGAGGATTTTCTATTAACAGATATCAGCACAAAGAAACACTTACTCAGTATTTTCAGAAAATCCATAGTAAATGATACAGTTATCCCTGCTAGTTCCCAGAACCCACACAGCCACAAACATGCAGCTTTCCACTCCATGGTCCATCGCCTCATATCTGTTCGATTATCTAATTCTGCATTTCAAACAGAATTACAAACAATGAAACATATATCTTCCAGTAATGGCTATAACCTTGCCCTGATTAGACAGTATACTGAATAACAGGAAAATGAGAAAAATTAGAACACTTTTGTATGCTGGCCAGCAAGAACAAGTCAGTAGTCAGAAAAACTGGTGTGTCATCCCATATTTAGGCAAAATTTCAGATCACATTGGTAAAAAGTTAAAAGCTCCAAATTGCAGGCCTGCATTTTACAATACAAACAACATTTCAAAGTATTTATTCAACAGCAAGGACAAAATTCAACCCCTATCACAGAGGGGTGTGTACAAGATCATGTGCAAACATTGTGGCAAAGTGTATGTTGGTCAGTCTGGTAGGACTGTGGCTATTACATTGTCAGAACACGAGAGAAGCTGGAGGTTAAAAAAGACGGATTCAACCTTTGCTGAACATCTGCTCAGAGAAAACCATGATTACAATGTACACTGAAATCCCACATACCTGAAGAAAAGCGGAAAGATGTCTACTGGAGATATTCGAAGTCAATAAACATTTGGCTCACGATGTGCCAGTTTACTATTAAACGATCATATCCAGTTCCCCTTTACACCTCTACCGAAAAAAAGTTTTATTTTCCAACTTGCCTTTTCAACAAAAATAATCATGTCAGTTTTGGTCCTTTACACATACTTATATTTTTATATAAATGTTAATAACTTTCATAAATATATACTTGTAATGAACTTTCCTGTGACTTATCAATTTTCTGTGTAACATCTTTGTAAATCATAACATGTTTGTAACATCTTTGAAAACATGTGTACTATAGTCAGTTGTAACCTGATGATGGCCTGAAGCCGGTTTGTGACGAATAAATAAGTTTTGCAGAACATCAGGAACATGTTCCTTTTTCATATCAACTTTATTTTAGTTTATTTACCTATTTGGCCAAGTTATGGGGATAATTACACCCTAGGCCCATGGCTGAATTTTAGTGGTATTACTTTTTCATGGGTTGTGCGTGCATGTATTAAATTTGTGTGTTGCAAATGAACAGAAGTAGACCTAGTACATTTTAGCCATGAGTTAGCCAGTAATGTATTAATACATTCTCAATAGTACCAGTATTTAGAGCTTTCTAGACTGCATACATATATTTGAAAAGACATGAAAACAATTTTCCAAAGACCGGGAAACAGTCCATTGCTATGGTAATGAAGGGGGACAACTTCTTAGACAGAATCATTACTGGTGACAAAACATGTATCCATCATTAGGAGCCGGAGAGTAAATGGCAGAGTATGGAATGGAAACATCCAAATTCGCCGTGCAAGAAAAAGTTCAAGACCCAACCGTCTGCAGGAAAACTGATGCTTACGGTTTTTGGGATGCACAACAATAAACAGTGTACGTTACAGAGTCCGGTCAGGAAGCTCGAGAGACTTGTGGAGGAGTTGTCTTTCGCCCAGGCAGCAACCGCTCCTCCCGAGATTACCACGGGATGGCAGGGCATGATCGACGGTCCAGACTGAGAAGAGGCAGCTCTTCATTAAGTCGAAAGACGAAGAGCCTGGTGCGGAACTCAGAAAGATTCACGTCCCCAGTTAAGTCCGAGAAGGACGGTGTCCGCATCTCCCAGGTCCGAATAACAGGACAGACGCTCACCGTAGACGTAGTGTCTGAGGCGGATCGCCTAAAACTTTTTAACAACAAGAGTCTTACATCTGCACTCAAGTAGATGCCACGCCGGCGCAAGCCAGAGGTCGTAGTCTATAATGTGCCCACGGCATACGACCGTGGCCAGACTCTTCTGGGCAAGAGAAAGGAAAATCTCTATAATCATCCCTCACTTCAAGGTTAGTTGGCGACCAGGGGGTGAAAGGCCGCCGAGTTGTGAACGGTTGCGAGCCCAACACTCTCGGCGGGTCAACCGCCCCGTTGTTGTATTAAGGCTTACCCAGGAGAGCGGGGCAACTCCTGGGCGGACCGGCTATCCCTAGCTTAACGTGGGAACTGGATACTGCTACTGAATATAGCTGTGGTGACTTAGGTGGGTCACCACATAGGGCAGAACACTTCTCTCAGGAAGAGACCGAAGCCAAAAGGCCGACGGACTAACACCGAGATGGTAACAGCGCGTCTCTTATGACGGAACGGCCGAAACATGGCCGGGATGCTAAGAGATGCGCAGAGCGCCTCCTGTCGCAGACTCGCAGACACAGCGACGGGGCTAAGTCCCGTCAGGCACGCAGAAAGCGTATTAAGCATAATTGAGCTTTCATGCGCTTCGCATGCGTCACGACATGCTTAAGCCTTATGCCACTCCCAGGAGCCCCGGGAAAACAAGGCTAAGCCGAAGGTTACTCAGGAACCAAAATTTAAGGGTACGGCCACTGTCTAAGGACATGCCGGCCCCTCATAGGAGTTGCCTCCTGGACCGGTGTCAGGCGAAAGCCAAGTACCCGCAGGAGACAACCCGGATAAGTCTTTGCCTTTCGTTCCGGGTCGTCCCTCTGGGAGAGGATGTCGCCCAAGGGTACTGAAGAGAAAGAGGGAGCAGAGGACGCCCGGCGCAAGCCAACCGACCCTGCGGACCGACGCTGAGGTAGTGCCGGACTCCCGTGCGAGGACCACGGCTGAGGACACCGCCACCAACGGAGAACTCGAAGGCGACTGAAGGCTGCCCGTGAAAGCAGGACGACCGCGCCAAAGCCGATGCCCAGGCAAAGCCTTGCCCCGAAGAGAAGTCCGAGGCCGAAGACGACTCGCAGGGAAGTAGAGACCTCGCCGGATGAGGGAACGAAGATTCCCCGAAGGAGGAAGACCGAAGCCGAAAGGCTGCAGTCGTACTCCGACAGAAGCGAAGGCACCGAAAACAGCCGCCAAGCAACAGCGAGGCGCAGACACCGGAGCCGACGCGCCGCTTCTAGGCCGCGACCCGGACCAAATGCGGGAAACAGAGCGAGAGCCCTGTGACCCAAACGAGGACGGGGAGTGGTGACTGGTCGCCCGAAAGGGTCGTAAGGACGAGGGATGGCGGGAGAGAGCAGCACGGAGATATCCGAGCAGCTCCTTCAGCGACACTGAGTCCTACGCGTCTGTGTCCCCCGTCTCGACCCCTGCGCCCAATGCAAAGAGGAAGAGGCGTCAGGCCAGACGCAAACAGGAACAGCCCGAGGCGGCTAAGGCAGCCGAGCGGCAGCAAGGCGGCCCAGTAGCTAAGGACACAGCCCTGACAAAAGGTGAGGTCGAGACGATTCACCAGCTCGCAGGCAGACTAGTGGCACCTACCTTAGCCGCCTGGGGCTGTTCCTGTTTGCGTCTGGCCTGACGCCTCTTCCTCTTTGCATTGGGCAAAAATCAGCGGTCTGTGTACCGTGCAGAAAGCGGGGGAAACCCTGCTCGAAGCCAGGAAAGGACTGAGTTCTACAAGGTGCTGCTGGAGCGCAGGATTAGGGGCACGGATTACAGGACCCCGAACCGACGCACCTGCGGCCCGACCCCAACGAAGCACAACGCAGCGGACATTTCCGACTGAGTCAGAAGGAACACAAGGCCTCGAGCCAAAGATGCTCGCTCACTGCAAACGACGACGCACAGGGGAAAACCGAGAATGGCTTCCTCATCACTGTGATCGTGCAGTTGAATTGCCAAAACAATGCATTCGTGATGCAGGAAGTTAGGCGAGTAGCCGAAGAGGACTCTGTGGACATACTCTTGTCTCCAAGAGCCCTACTCGAGAGAAGGTAAAATACTAAATCTGCCAAGTACTGCCCAAGTCGTGGCGACAGGAGTGTCAACGAGAGCGGCGATCGTCGTGCTGAATAGAGCTTATAGAGTGATCAGTGTTCCACATCTATGTGATACACACACACACACACACACACACACACACACACACACACACACACACACAGCTGGTCGAAGTGCTGACCCAACAGGGCAGTTTCTTCATAATGAATGCGTATTTCCAATATGCGGAAAGACTCCAACCATACATGAACTGGTTTCGAGAAGCGGTGGGGTTCACCTGCGGAACAAAGCTCACTGCACGATAGACGCCTATGCACGATCTCACCTATGGCACAGTGTGATAGAACCCGGCGAAGCACGACATGCTGTCCGGAGGGGCGAACGGCTCGTTGAGATGTTTCAAGAGCTGCAGCTCTAAATACTGAACCGGCCTGGCTTTCCACCAACATATGATGGGCGCCAAGGCGCCTCCTCTAACATTGATGTGACACTCAAAAGTGCACATGAGGGCCTAAGAACAGCAGACTGGAAAGTCAGCTGGAAAGTACATAGTGACCACAACAATCACATTCACTGTATCCATACAAGGTGAGACTCCTGAAGACGACCATGATAATGGCCTCGTCAGGTACACCTGGCGAAAGGCTAATTGGGAAGGGCTACGACAGGCACTTGTTCCGGATTGGCCGGAGGGCGAGAATGATGTCGACAGGGCAGCTGAGAACCTGACACAGGCCTTATTAACAGCAGTGGACACAGCCATGCCACGAGCCTACCCCTCAAAGGTGCCTCGAACGCCTCGGTCTCCCGAGCTTGACCGACTCGGGCGCGAAAGCAGACGAGCTCGGCGGGCGTACCAGCGCAGCATAGGCGACGACTTACGCCGGGCCATGCTAGCGAGATACGGAGAGGCCAAAGTGCGTTTAAGCGTACCTTGAACGAGGTCCGAATAGAAAGTTGGCAGACGTTTGTGCGAGAGAAGCTGGCGGAAGACCCTTGGGTTCTACCGTACAAGATTGCCGCAGCCAAAGTACGGACGCCCACGGTCCTATCCGCTCTCAGAAGGGCTTATGGAAGCCATACCGGGAACTGGCGAGAGACGGCAGACTTGCTCTTGGAAACCCTATTACCAGACGACATCAGTAGCGAAGACGAGGACGAGAGCCAGGCATAACTGCGGCAGAAACTTGACGAGGAGTACGCCAACAAGACACCTGTCGCTCCGTTCACGTAACGTGAAGTTACGGACGCGATCATTGGATTGCGCCGAAGAAAGGCGACAGGCCAAGACGGAATAGCCGCCGAATGTCTCCAGGCCATTAGCACGCACATCGGCCCCTACCTGACAAAACTCTTCAACGATTGCCTTGTTCAGGGAAGGGTGCCTCGTTCCTGGAAAACAGCATAAATCTTCATTCTGTACAAGGGAGACGGTAAAGACCCGGGTGTTCCGAAGTTATACTGACCCACCTGTCTCCTAAATTGCCTGGCAAAGTTGCAGGAGAAACTACTCTGCCTATGGCTGGAGCAGTATTGAGTACTCCGCGGACACATTCCTAACCAGTTCGGTTATTCAAGGGACGAATACAGTAAGCAGATACGAAAGGATGTAGGTTGCCGAACGTATTCTCAGAGGAAGAGACTTGCACAGACAGGGCAGTGCTGAGAGCTGTATCAAACCAGTCTACGGACTGAAAACAACAGCCATATCCACTAACTTTATGTGAACCAAAAATATTAAAAGCTGGTATCGTTAACGAGACTTTTCTTATGTAGGTCAAGTTTAGATAGGGATACCAAATATATAAAAAGGGCTGGTGTCGATAACTAGACTTCAACTGTATTGGTCAAGCATAGATTACAGTACCCACTAACGATATCTGAAATATTTTTCAGTTTAGTATTTCCGCGCCCAAAAACCACTATTTCCCGTGGTAGTCCCATTAAGTTCTATAAATGTCATTTATACCATAGTTATTCCCATACCAATTTTCAATCTTTTGGTCGTATATTTTATGCATTATCAAATATTCTGTTTTTCTCTCATGTACATAATTTCAAGTAATTTAATTTGAATCTTATACACATTCGTATATTCCGTTGAAAAAATGGTCATTAATACATTTGTTTATTGCAATATGGTCCCTTGTAACAGAAGTGTCGCGAACATAACATCTCTGGTTAACATTGTAGTATAACCATTTACACTACACACCTGCATGTATCAATGCCAGATGACCAAAACGTAATTAGCAGGTGAGAGGTCAAATACTGCCCCAGATCTCTTTTCTGTTTAGGTATTGGGCAGCCTGTAGCATTGATTGTATTTGAATCAGACACTAATGGACGATGTATACAGAAGAAAAAGAATCATGGAATCTTTATGTTATAATTTATGTGTTAAGTTGATTGCACTTTGTCATTACTGTCAGATTGCTGTAGAAGTTCATACTAAGACACGGATGTATGAAGTGTGTAACTAACTTGTGGGAAACAAATCCCATTGTATTTAATTCAACTGAAGCTGTGGGCTACAGTTATTTAGTAGTTAATGCCTACAGATTAAGAAACAGTTCTCTTTTTATATACAGTGGAATCTCCTTAGTACATTGCTCATTACCACGTTTTCCTGCATAGTACATGGGTTTTGGAAGTCCCAACCGCAACTGTATTAAACGCATGTTAATATGATTCTTTTACACATTCTCCCTCGCCACTCAGCGCGTTCAAATTTGGCGGTGTGTTTCAGAGCCTGCAACTACGCAAATCATGAGCCAATTTTACACGCGATCATATAGTACAGCATTTAGTTCGTAATGATTGGCAGTAGCTCCAACAGCTACCGGCTAGTTCCAATCGCAGGCGGCAGCGGCGAATATAAAAAACAAACCACACGTACCTCAGTCACTGGTCTTCTTTGTTTGAGTAAGGTAGCTGTTCGATAAATTCTGAGTACGGTATTTTCTTTTTTATGTCGAAAAGTTTTGTGATTAGTCGTGGATAAGAAGATAGTGTGACAATTCACAAATGAAGAGAAGTGGAATATTATTCAAGAAATCTATGAACAGCCACACACTAAGCGTGTGGATATTGCTCGAAAACTTTGCATCCCACCATCCACTTTAAACACGATAGTAAGCGGAAAATAATTGAAACTGTATGTCTGCAAGGAGGAAACTGCTGTGTCGATACGTATATCGACACTACGCACCAGAGAGTTGGCCAGGTCAGCATGTCGTCTTCCCGGACATGGAACTAGAGGCACCGTACCACAAATGCACAGACGCCAACCAATAGGAGTGGGCGTCGGCAGACCTGGGCGAGGAGTGAAAGGAGAGAGTCAGTCTTGGGCTGGGAACGAATGGCCATCAGTCATCCGCCTACTGTCAAGTGTACACAGTCCGGATACCTCCACAGCCTATCATCGGGTTTGGCCGAAGGAAAATATTAGCCACTATCCATGACTGTTTTACTCGCACTTTAATAGCTGGCAATAACATTGTATCTAGTTCACTCAGCCAGCTTCATGTCAAGTTCAGTATCTGTAATACACTGCTCAATGGTTTTCATCCATGTGCGGTGGCACCCTCTCACCTAATCGCTCCTACTGATTCCCAAATAACCACGGATACAGCAAAAACACCAAAATAAAGCGTGTGCACAATGGCCAGTTTCCAGAACTGGAAAATGTACTTTTGAAATGGTTCAAACAAGCTCACACAGTGAACTTTCTGATTGATGGTAATGATGTTTGCGGTAAAGCCGTCCTCTCATGGGACGTGAAAACGCACATGGAAGATGTGGTGCCTTTGGAGCGTGTAATTCCACGTTCCACTGCCCTGCGAAGCGTGGAACAAAGGATCTGGCATGTTAAAATTTTTGCTTCGTGGAGTGGAATGTGGCCAATGAGAAGCGACTTTTCATGTGACAAGCAGAACTTTTCAGCCACCATATTCCAAACTTAGCTCCGTATTTCATACCTTCTTTCATGTTAGCCTAGGATGTATAAATAAATCAACACAAAAGTGAGGAACGTTTGCATCATTTTAGAACATGATTTGTACAATAAAATCACTCGATACTATATACAGACCGATTTAATGGTTAGCATATTTAATGTTTGTAGAGTTGCAATTTGAGAACCGTGAAAGAGTATCATTTATATTATACAGCACAATAACTATCTATTGAAGGGGCGTCTTTTTGATGCTGTGTCATACCTAAATAATAAATGAACTTATTTTTGGTATGTGCATATCTTCTATGTGGTGCAACATTGAAGCTACTTCATATGTGAGGTAGAAATAGTGTAGCTGGTAGTGTTACAGATCGTGATGTAAATTTATAGTAATTGTGGGTTCAAACCCGCTTCCCACCATTTTTTTCCCTTTTACTTATTTTCTAAACGTTTCAGAGAGGATAAATATAAATAAAATTATCCTCTCTGACTTGGCCCAGTACATACATGCAGTATCTCTGACGTCCACACTCCTGAAACACCACCTTCATGACCTAGGTCATGAACTACCTTTCCCTTCCGTTCCCATGCTTTCTTCTTCCCTTCTCTCCCACCTGATGAAGGAACTGTGTTCCGAAAGCTTGTCCTTTTTGTCCCCTTTTTTCTGATTCTACTTTTGTGTTACTATCGGCGGTACAGCACAAAGGTAAGTACTGGCCAGCCATTCTATCTCGTTTTTAACAATATAAATACTTCTATTATTATGAATAATTTTTTTGTTTGTCAGATATTTGTTGGTTATGGGTCAGAAAAGTGATCTTTCACCAAGAAAAGTTGCAACAATAAAACTGTTACTCTAAGAAAAACGCTATTCACAGCGAGAAATAGCAAGTAGGTTACAGATTTCACAAAAATCTGTAAGTCGCATTTGGCAGGCAGAGAAAGATGGCCTCGATTTCAGACGTGGACGTCGAGGAAAGTGTGGACCCAAGAGCAAACTTTCCCCTAGAACTGAAAAGGAAACTTGTCCAGATGGCAAAAGACAACAGAAGAGCTACCAGCCAAAATTTGAAGAAGGCTCTGGAGAACTATGGCGTAAATGTTTGTACTTCTACAGTCCGCAGAAAGCTTATTCGCGCAGGGCTTCCAGCTCGCCGTACACGCAAAAAAGCAAAACATTACCCCTGCAATGCGTGCAAAGAGGCTGAAATGGGCTCATGAAGTTAGAAATAAGTTTGGGGAGGACTGGAGTAAGGTAAATAAACTTTATTTAAAGCAGTTGAGAAAATTTATGTGAAAATTTCTTTTGAAAAATATTCCACGAAAACATGGAAAAATTTCATTTATTACAATACGGATCGTAGGAGCATATAACATAAGAAATCGTCGACTTCTTATGATTAAAATGTTTTATTCCTTTCAGGTCTGCTTCTCTGATGAGTCAATATTCTCTATATGATGAGTTTTCTGAGCTTTGTGTACGCAAACAGTAAAACATCCCACATCTATTATGGTATGCAGTGCCATGTCAGCAAAAGGTACTGGCCGACTTTACATTGTGGAAGGCACTATGAATCAGAACCAGTATAGGAAAGTTTTGGAAACGAGGCTTTTACCTCAGGTTAAGGAATGGTTTCCTGACGGTGACTGTTCATGCAAGATGGTGCACCTTGTCAAAGCTAAATCAATTACTCAGTTCTTAGCTGAAAATAAAGTAGAAACGTTGCTATGACTTGGGAACAGTCCAGACACGAACCCTATAGAGACTCTGTGGGCAATTGTTAAGCAAAAGCTGAGGAAGATCAACATTACAACAAAGTTGCAACTCATGGAAAAACTGATACAAATATGGCACCTTGATGAAGATGTCAAATTCATGCTCCAGACTTATTAAAGCAATTCCAACACATGTTGAACTGCCCATTAAGAACAAAGGCATGCACACAAAGTATTAATGTATTCAAATTTGGGGAATAAATGCTTCTAAACTGTTAAATGTTTTCATTTTAAGAAAAAATAGCCTTGAGTCTAATAATTTTCACACCTCTGTATACGTTATACAGGACGTTATACAGACGCCTCAAACGAGAAGACACTTAATTGGTGGACAAGTTGTTATATCCTTGTGTAAAAATATACCACATAATGTTAAGTGTATTTTGACTTTTTTGTTCTCTGGACTTAATAATACATATAAAACATGCATATGGATTCAATTGGCACAGGTTGAAAAATTGCTATTTAGAGGATGAAAAAACAGCCCACAAGCATGGGCTTGGCAGTTTTGAATTCCAGGACAGCAATTCTGGCATTATAATTTTATTATGATCAGACAATGTTTAGCAAGCTCTTTCCGTGGCAATCAACCTCTTTACTGTGAAAAGGTGGAATTGCAAGGGGAAGAAAAATACATGTGTCCTGCCCAAGCGGGCAGTGCAATCTAAGGAGTAGTTTTAATTTCTCGCAATTAGAACGAAAGCCGTGAATATTCCATTGAAGGAGCTCCATGATAAAAAATAAGAGAAGAAAGGAAGATAAAAAGGAACAAGCAGGTGGGGTCACCTCGACGGCCGCTGAGGACCGGACTTCGAGGGAGCACAACTGTCGCCATCTAGTAGCAGAGAGTCATGTTCCATAGGTTCAAACGAGTCATCTGCCACCTTCCCGAGTTTATCAGGAGCGGCAGCTTCCGCCGCTGGTAAAATGCCGGTTGCCCGGCTAACAGTAGTGCATCCCGGCGAGACAGAAGATGATCGGGGCCGACTACTGTTGGACGGCGTGACGGATGGGTCACGCCTCGGCGGGGAAGGAGAGGAACTCTTTTTCTTGTTGGCTCTTCTGGAAGAGTGACGGTGAGAAGAGGCAGTTGATGGTTGGGAAGCCTGAGAACACAGAAAATCCTCATGGACGGGTTCCTTTTTCAAAGTCCGGGCATCTTGTTTAGGTGCCCGTGGTTTATTAGAGGTTGACGAGGACTGAACTTTAGAAGCAGCAGGAGGAAGCGGGGACGTGGAACGGGCAATCTTCGAGCTGGCTGATCGCACAACTGTGTCAGCAAAAGTGAAATCACAGGTCTGGGTACTGGAATGGAATCCTTAGTAGGCCGAGTGGAGGTGAGGACCTTACCTTATGTGCCCACTGGAAGGACAGTGGGCTTTCGACTCGCCAACAACTTTCGAGCGGCAGATGTTGATACCTTTTCTGTAACCCGAATTTGCTGGATGACCATTTCATCCTTATATAAAAGGCAGTCCCGAGAGGAAGCCGCATGGTCACCGTTGCAGTTAAGGCAGTGAGGGGACGAAGGTGGGCAACCCCCCCTCATGAGCGTCCCTACCACAATGACATTTTGCTGCGTTAGGGCAAGATTGACGGGTGTGGTTGTATCTGTGGCATTGAAAACAGCGCGTTGGGTTAGGTACATACGGGCGAACTGAGATGACTTCATACCCTGCTTTGACCTTCAACAGGAGTTCAACTGTGTCGAACGTCAAAAACACAGTACGAGTCGGTGTCAGCTGGTTATCTACCTTTTTCAACACCCTATGGACGGCTGTTACACCCTGATCGGACATATAGGTTTGTATGTCTTTGTCAGACAACCCGTCAAGGGTTCTCGTAGAAACTACCCCCCGTGACGAATTGAGTGTGCGGTGCGCTTCTACCTTGACTGGAAACGTGTGTAACAATGTTGTTTGTATCAGTTTTTGGGCCTGGACGGCACTGTCCGCTTCTAGCCATTGCGCTGACGCGAACAGGTTTTAACAGGGCCAGCAATTGCATCAACACCTTTCTGAATGACAAAAGGTGTTACAGAATTGAAATATTTTCCGTCGGTGCGAGACACAACAAGAAATTTCGGTAAATTAGGCAGAGTTTTCTTGTGCTGAGGTGAATCTATCTTACGTTTCTGGGTCAACGTCACTGAAGAAGAGAAGGAAGTCATCGCGGAGGTGTCCCCCGTGATTACCGGGGTCTCCGATGGCGCGCTCCTTCCTAGTGGGAGCCCTCTCCGAGGGCTTACCCACCTTAGGTGATTGTTCACACCTCAGGTCACACCTCCCGAGAACTGATGGAGGGACCAATCGGCACGTTCGGAAGGTACCAGCTCGGGTAATCACCCCTCCCTGGGCCTGGCCTTTACCAGGGGGTACGTACGTGCCCTACTTGTCTACCCGAGGCGGGGAATTACGCGTTACCCCGTCACCTGCTACACATGATAATGCGTGGGTCGGCCTTCAGACACGCACAGGGAGGAAAGAAGAATAGAGGAAGTGAAGAGAAAGAAGGAAAGAAGTGTCTCAAACTTCTAAGTGGAGACTAATGAGGAGGAGAAGAAGGCTAGGAGAGTACAGCAAGGAGAGGAAGACAAAAAAAAAGCAGGTTAGGAAAGGAAGGAACCAAGGAATAAGAGAGATGACAACAAGAAACCACCTTAACTCGCGAAAGACGCCCGTCTCCGGGTGAAGGCATAAACCGGGAGGGAAAGTGAAGCAGCCTGGGGCAGAAGAAAGGCTGCTTCAGCTCGGGGCCCCGAGCGCGCCACACACATACCCACAAAAGAACTATGGGCCCCCCTGGGGGGCTGATATTCCACTGTATTTGACGAGTTCCGGCTTAATTTCATCCACCCCAGCTGCTTTATAGTACTGTAATCTACAGACCATTTCCTCCACTTCCTCAAATGAGATCCTGTTTCCATCGTTGTTCCTATGCATGATATTTAAGTACCTGGGAGACAGGCTGCTAGCCTTACTTGCCCAGGGCCCCACTGGGTTTTACCCCTAACAGTTGAGGGACTAACCGGATGCAGTGCAAGTAGTAATAAATATCCACCCCAATGCTGTGTTGCACAAAAAGCCATAAATATTTTAGAAAATACAAACATGTGAATAGAATGTCATTTCACAAAATAGTACACAAAGAACTGTAACAGAAATAAAATATTGAGAGTAGTTCTTGTTAGGGCTTACAGAAAATTGCAGTTACATCATACAGATTCTTACAGTAATAATATCCTTACTGAATATTCCATACTGGACCTTCCATTGTTGTTAGACCCTCAGAGTAACTTTCAGAGTACCATATGCTGGAAGCAGCCTGTGGACAGCTGGATTTATGAACTGGACACTGAACTCACAACTATGGCAGATTCGGCAGCCTTTTTGGTGTTTGACGCCCGAGAGCCACCGCAGCCGGCAGGTGTCAAGGATGAGGGTCACCTGTAGAACAGCGACGAGGCAACCCTCGGAGCTACTAGGAGTCAGAAGTAGTTAGCCACCTGTGAAAAACAAACAATACCATACAGAACACACAAGGATCTGACAACTGGAAATTCCAGGAAGGGTTCAACAATATTTTTGAGAAGAATAGGTTGCTGCTTGCCACAGACACATAAGAGCTGTTGAAAGGCATACATATAGAGGAAAAATTCCTAACAGGAAAAATATATGTAAAAAATAGATGAAGTCTACTTACCCGGCGAAGGAGCACAGGCAGTGATAGTAACAAATAAATAAATAAACACACACACACACACACACACACACACACACACACACACACACACACACACACAAACGCTAGCTTTCGAAGCCTAGCTGCTTCGTCAGGCAGAAGGGAAGGAGAGGGAAAAGGGAATGATGATGGTTTTAAGGAGTGGGTAAGGAGTCATTCCAATCCCGGGACAAGAAAGATTTACCTTGGGGGGGGGGGGGGGGAGGAAGAGAAAGGAGGGTAAACAAATACACACATGCCTGCACTGTGAAGCATTCTATGTGGAACAAACTGTCCATTCGCATGAAAGGTCACAGGCAGACAGTGTTTGTTGGTAATGATGATCACCCCGTGGCTAAACACGCCTTGGGGGCAGAACCAGCACATCTTGGCACAGTGTTACACCGTCTGGGTTATCTGTATACTTCCCACCGACTCCAATCTTTCAGAACTCCGGAGATGGGAACTAGCCCTTCAGCATATTCTCTCTCCCCGTTGCCCACCTGATCTCAACCTCCGCTAAATTCGAATTCTCACCCACCATCTTAACATCTTTGCCTCGGTTATCTGGACAGAGCCTCTGCCTCAAGTGGCATTTCTGTCTAACTTCTTTGCTTTCTACAGTATGTCGGCCTAAGTGTACCGGCGTCTGTCTAAATGTGTGGGGGTGTGTGTGTGTATTTGTTTACCCTCCTTTTTTCCGCAAAGGTAAGTCTTTCCTGTCCCGGGATTAGAATGACTCCTTACCCACTCCCTTCAAACCCTCATCATTTCCTTTTCCCTCTCCTTCCCTTCTGCCTGACGAAGCAGCTAGGCTGCAAAAGCTAAAACCACACACACACACACACACACACACACACACACACACACACACACACACACACACACACGTCTACGGCTGCTGTACACAGTCTGTCTTAACCTATCCTCCTCGAAAATACATGATCTGAGTACGACAGGAGAAAAAGAAAAAATTGTCGGAAGGGGAGGGACAGGGAAATCCCAAGAAAAATACTGGCTACAATAAAATGAACAATGATCATTTGAACATATACATGTGGCACTCTGTAAATAACACTGGCAGAGTGCCTATTGAACTATTTGCATACTATCTACCAAACATTCCATTCCCCAAGTGCCCACAGGAAAGAAATAAAACCCTTAGAGTTCAGATTTCTCTTACATTGTTATGATAGTGCACCTTGGTTGTACAGTGGTAGAGTGCCAGACTATAAATCCAAAGGTCACGGGTTTGATCCCCGCCAGGTCCTAGGATTTTTATCTGTCACTTTCTACTTCTTTCACATCTGGCAGTATTGCTCATGTGAAAAATACAGAGTAGCACCCCGTGGTTCCGAACCCACGTTAAACTGTAGGTCCCCCTATAACTGGCTGGGTAAGTCAGTTTGAAGGACGGAGGAAGGCAACAGCATACCACCTCCAAACAGCCAAACAGGACCATGCCTAGTAAAGCACTGTGGTGTTCAAACCAATCTTCGGATTGTTGACTGCTTTACCTTACCTTGTTATGATAATCATCTGTCCCTGCACAGCTGGGAATCAATATATTTTCAAATTTGGAGGAGCTAGTTGGTGATCAAAATCAAATAAATCCCTAAACAAAAATGCTGCTTCCCAACCATGCATCATTTATCTTCCTCAAAGTGAGAATAACAAGCAGACCTCCATACACTGTCCTCCGTCTATCCCACCTGATAATGATCTCCTGAAGAAAACAGACAATTTTAGTACAGGCCAGGGTGCATAATTTACACTCGCAAGCTCGCCATTGGCGACTGGAAACTGGAGCTGGCGACCTCGGCTTACATTTCAAATTTATTATTTTATAAACATTAGAGGAGGGGTCGGAATAGTACATTCACAAGCCCAAAGAGCTAAGTGATAATTATACTGATGAATAAAACATGCCTATATTTACAGGTGAGCATATCATTATTTTTAATTTTTCTGTATTAGTACAAATTTCACTGAACACCAGTTCTGTGCAGGAACAGATTTATTTATTTCATGGGCAACATTATTCTTCCCCCCACACACTACATACTTCAGTTTCCAGTGAGCATTTAACAATCACACCCAACAATTCATTACACCACAGCTGCCATTAAAATTTAACCCTGTAATTTGTGACTCGGGTAATTCCATGTAAATACATCATTTTACTGTTAGGGCTTAAAATTTTCCGGCATTTTGTTGTGTAGCATGTCATATTAAAGTTCAGAATGTGTAGTTCCTGAATTTGGCAACACTGCAACAATAAACCTAGTGTGGGCTATGCAACAGAAGCCATTATTGGCAGTTTTCACTGAACGTAAGTATTTATTCCTATATTAATCATATTTTACATGCAGCGTGGTGGATTATCTTCCCTGTCAATGAACCCTAGGACGCTTAAGAGTGTGGGGGAGGGGGTTCATTGAACCCACAATTGTGTGTTCCCTGTTTTTGCCCAAGCAACTGTCATACAACATATTCCCTTTGAGTTATTTGTTGGCTACTTTATGAAACAGTATCAATATATTTTATAAAAATTTCCTTTTTTGAAAGAAAAACTTATAATATGGGTCCAACAACCTTACCTCCCGCCATCAGGCTTCCATGTTAACAAAAAATTTTCTCAAGCAGGATGTTGTATTTCTCATTTCTACAAAAATGCAAGTTCGTTTCTTGTTGGTTGGTATTCTTGACATTCACAACAATCACTTTACTTCCAGAGGAAGTGATTGTTGTCAGTCGGCTGTTACTTATTTTGTATACTTCCAGCAAGTTTGGGAACTTCCCTACTGTTCACACCCAGACTTAGAAGTGACTAAAAGAATGTGAGACTCATCTTTAGAAAGTTTACATGAAGATTCTAATTTGGGGAGTTAAAGTGAATATGACGATAGTGTTATTAACTACGAGTCAGATCAGGAAAGTGATGTGGATGTTAGAGAAGATTAAGATAACAGTTTCAGGTAGTGAGCATCAGGATGTTATTGTGGCCAAGCCTGGAAGATGGTTGTAACTGTGGTGTAGCACAACTCTGAACTGCGCGCCACGTACTTTCGCCACGCTCCGCCATGCATGAACGGCGCGGCGTTCTTACGACGTCAGCCACGAGCGCCCTCTGCTGCAACTCCGCTCGTGGCCACCACTGAACTGCATCGTTCACTTGGGAATCAGATAGACACCAGTTAACACTTGGGATTAGGAAGGCACTGAAACGGACTCATTAGTAGGCAGGCCTCTACGTAGTTAACCTATGTCTCAGCAGTACACTTAGTTGGCAGCCATGAACTTTGTAAAAGTTAAGCATATCCTATTTCTACAAAATATACAACTTGTTCTAATCTAGCATAGTGTTTCTAGTTTCTGCTGTCCCACTGGTTGGCCACCTCTGTACCCGCACACGCGTGATTTTCATGTGTCGGTCACCGACACCCAGGACAACCGGCGGAAATGAGACAAAAGTGGCGACGAGGATGGGATACAAAAGTAACCACACGACTTACAATTCCTGGGAAGTGTGCTGCTAATATAGTAAGAAAGCAGGCAGAAGAGTAACTCGAGCTGGCATTTGCCATTCTCGCGGAGAAGCCTTGAAGTTACTTTTTACACCTGACATCACGGATGTAATAAAACATTCAACTGAAGAGGCAGTTAGGCTAAATGTTACTTTGACTAATGAGAAAGAACTGTATACCTTCATAGGAATCCTGATACTTATTGCGGCGAATAAAGATAATTCTGTCAGTGTACACCATCTCTGATCGGACGTAATGGGTCAGTCTGTTTACAAGGGTATTATGGCAAGTGAACGTTTCAAGGAACTTATTGCAATCATAAGGTTTGATGACAACTACCTGACAGCTAAGAAGGGAAGCAGACATGATCCATGATGTTTTGAACAAAGTGAATGATAGTAGGTTTCCACTACTGTATAAACCAGGTGTCCACCTCACTACTGATGAGATGCTAAGCTTGTTTCGAGGGTGCTGCCCCTTCAAAGTATTTATGAAGGATAAACTGGGCAAGTATGGCATCTTTATTTGCACAATGTCAGATGCAACATATGTCACTAATATGGAACCCTATGCAGGTAAACTTCAGAATTTGTCGAAAGAAGAACGGATTCAGCAGCTGTGAAAAATACCGGTCGAAATATTACTACAGACGGATACTACACATGAATGGATTGAGACTACTAACTTACTACAGTAGGAACTCACCAGTCAAACAGGAAGCATATTCCAGACAATGAATAACACGTCAAATCTAGAGCTATATTCAATGTTCTTGTTCATAGACCCATCAACAGGTAGGCCTCCAGTAACCTTGGTGTCCTACATAGTAAAAATGAAACCAGGTAAAAACTGATGTGATCAACAATGCTCCAAGATAAAGGCACTGTTGGAGAAGAGAAGAATAAAAGCGAGATAAATGCATATTCTAATTCTACTAAACGTGGAATCGATACCATTGATCAAATGGTG
This sequence comes from Locusta migratoria, assembly GCA_026315105.1. Taxonomy (NCBI): domain Eukaryota; kingdom Metazoa; phylum Arthropoda; class Insecta; order Orthoptera; family Acrididae; genus Locusta; species Locusta migratoria. Next base: position 19,627,247 of record CM048754.1, read on the forward strand.
CATGTAACCAGCATGAGGGGAACAAAGAGATGGCTCCTATCTGTATTTTACTCTCTCATCGACATTTGTGCTATCAATGCAACCACTTTATTCATCCAGCAACATCCAAGACGGAATGAAAAGAAACATGACAAACGGAAACTTTCTTCTGCAAGCTGGGATGGAACTAGTGAATCCGCAGGTAGCAGAAAGAAGTAGCAATATAAGAGGGTTATCTAACGAAATTCAATGGAAAATATTCTGCAAAAGAAAATCAAATTAGTGGCAATAAAAGCACATCAGCTTCCTGCAGGGAAAGGTCGGTGCCATATTTGTGTAAGAGAAGCTAAAACAAAGAAGTTTAAGTACAACAATCTAAACCAAAACAGTATTATGGACAGTGTCAATATACCTTAGAGCAGGTACAGCAAGTGTTCTATTTTATCGTCTGTCTGAAAGTGTAATCAAGTGATTTCGAAAATAAAATAATTGAAACTTCATGGTAACACGTTAAGTTTCACATCTTGTATACATTGCGCGGTTTCGTGTATAAAAACATTACCGCATATTTAATTTCCAAAGTAAAAAATTCTTATTTGCATGTTGCGCGGCGGTAAGATCTTTTACCATTGGCTGACTACGATACTCTTCTTTGTGCAGTGATTCGCTAGCCACATAATCACATAGTCTGTAACAAATGAATACCGCGTTCGCAGCCTCCAATTCAGGCAAATGTGCCGTATTTGGTGGATTTTGTATTTATACTTCAATATTGCTAAAGTTGGCAGCTTAAATGTAACGGCGCTTTAAAGACATTTGAAAAACATGTATTTTAAGGTAAGGTATGTCGTAATTAAGTAAGGGGAAATTATGCCTACACGTATGATACCTTTACCGTAGGTTGTTGTTGGGTGTTTAAAAGGGGACTCAACCGTAAGAAAAAAACTGAAGCTGGAAGGGGTATCTAGATGAAGGATGGGGCGATTATATAAGGGTAAACCGTCGGTAGATAAATATATATAGCTATAGAATCGAACTATCGATGGAATATGTGAAGGGTGAGTTGCTATTCACCACCTAGTGAAAGCACCGTAGTACATAGGCTCAATGAAAAGAATGCTGTACATTTTATCTTTTGGACTAATAACTACAACTGCAATAGAAACATTGTCACCAGAGTCGCACCAATAAATTATGGCGAAATTTGTCAAACGACAATTTATTCTGTTGAGCGCAGACATAACCCGAAAATGTTTAATATTGTAAAAGTGCGATTTTGTTGATATACAATAATTCATACAATTATCACACAAATATTTTTTTATTTCGAAATCCTAATAATTTCAGCTGCAAATGTGCCAATGTGCAACTAAAGTACTTCACTTTCTTTTTTTAAAGGGCAATTATCAGTTATGCTAAGTCTGGAACGAAACTATCCGTTATGCTAAAGATTGGCGAGGCTTTTTTAACTGTCGAAAAATCTCAATTAGAAGACTAATTCAATTCAAAATAAATATAAAGACACAAAATACGTCTAATTAGAAAAAGTAACTTACACTATCACAATATTCGCAAGCAAACAATTACTTAACTACACTGAACTTTGCATTCATCTGGTGTACCTATGAGCGTAGAACTATAAAAAACAGGATATTTTTTATTGCAAGTTCTTACACAATATTCTCTTCAGCGGCATTAATGAAATTACTGCTTTTCTTTTGGTGCACACAATCTTAACAAAGGCATCACTCCCAACTATTGTATACAAGATGCGCTACACTCAGAATCTAGCTAAGTTGAAATTTTTGGGAAACAACAACAAAAACTTTGTGCGCTCGCTTTTTCAAACTTACCTATGACAGAGTATGAATGTTTCCGCTTTGTAGGACAAGTTACAGAACACAGAGACCCGCCATGCAATTCCTGTTTACACCACGTGATCACTCAACGGCTCAGAGCTTCGCTGCAGCCCTCTGGTGAAATAAATCAATAACGAAAATAAAACAAACGCGATGGCGCGAAACAATTGGTTCACGGCAACAAAATAAAGAACTATTTCGTTCTTTGTGCCTAGTATCCCAGACCAGCTGTGCCCGTTTCTTTTATTTCTACTGTAATCTCTGTAGTTTTTTGGCTTTATGCAGCAATTTTATAGAATTACGAAGTCTTTTGTAGTAAATTTATCTTGTGATGACACTGCAAAACGGCTTCGCAGTTATCAAGTGCTTTTTAAAGTGTTCAAAAATAACTAAAGGCCAATTCACACTGTCCGTCACGTCAACGTCACGTCAAGTTGTATTCACACTGTCCGTCCGTGTCCGTCACGTCAATTCGTTCATCTCAATACGCGATGTTGAAAGTGAGGTTATAAGTGACGATCTGTCATGTAGAAAGTCATAGTTTAATACTAGAAAGGGGGAACAACAACGCTAAATGTTATTAACGGCTAAAGAAAACTTTACAGTGTATGTTTTTGGCCAACTTACTGGGAACTAAAACAACATTTCAAAACATCGACATTTATTTTCAAGCGAAAAAATAGACATATGAAGACCACAAACCATACTTGTAAGAGCATAAATAGCGCCTGTATACTAGGGATGGGCAAGAAATCACGTACTCGTGAAAAATCACGGTGATTGAAAATTCACTGTTTTCACGGTCGCGGCGATCTGGAATCTGACCGTGATTTCAGTCACGGTCACGGTTTGGTAGCGACGAGCAGGAATAGCAGCGAACAGCAGTACTACAAACTACAAAGAGCCATCTGGTGGCCGAAATGAGTGCTAAATACAGCAGCGAATAGCGGAAAAGCGAAGAGGAGGTGAGGAAAGAGAAGCAGCAAAGGCTAAAAGAGCCATCTGTGGGTCGAAATCTGTACTAATATCAATGCAGCAAATAGCGGGTATAGCAGCGAATCACCGATGAGCGAAGAACGGGTATAGTAGCGAATCACCGATTAGCGAAGAGCGGGTGTACCGGCTAAAAGCCGATTATGGACAGCGACCAGTTCCCATACACTAGTGCGTTTTTCCTAGAAAATCGCCAGGACCCGGCAGGAAGATGTTAAAAACTGAAATACATATGTCATCCATTTCGCCGTTTGTCGTCTATAAGTGTGTATCTTACTAAGAATATTTACGATTCTTTCATTGTCTTGATGTGGTTAGAAAGTTTATTGTACAGTTATTTTAAACTTAACTTACTATTGACTTATTTGTTGAGATTTACTTTTCTCGGTTCACAACATAACTTTCATAACAACAAAGAGACGATAAATTAGTTACTGGCGGATGAAACATTATAACAAAAGTATCTAACTCAATTTTTGTCACTTCCATGGTAAATCATACAAGTCGCCGGAATCGCGGCGATTCAATCACGGAAATAGCGAAAAGAGCAGAAATCACGAAATAGCGGAAGGAGCTGAAATCACGGAATAGCGGGAGGAGTAGAAATCGCGGAGGGATACATGTCGTGAATACCTCAAACAGTGATTCTAAACCGTGATTAATCACGGTTTAGAATCACGGTGATTTAAAAGTAGCAATCACGGAAATCACTGGTAGCGGAAAATCACGGTTTAGCCCATCTATACTGTATACTTTAACCATTACGATTTGCTCGCTGACATTGTTAATACCGTCGTAAACAACTGAATTTTTGTCTTTCATTAGAACTGACATTTTCATTTAAAGTGTTATTTAATGAAAAATGCGTAATCAAATTACAATCTTATTCAAATAAACAGTTTGCTTCAGTCGTTTCTTTTACAATGTTACGTAACATAAACCATTTTTTGGTTTCAGATATCCGACCTTGATTTTAGGGGGACACTCAATTGACAAAAATAATCAAGTCGCCATGAAACATTTGAGATTTACCCCTAAACAAGGCACAACAACAACACAAAGATGAATAAAACACATTTGCATATAAACAGTGCAATCGTCGACTGAAACATGTAATTCGCGTGACGAAAATAGGTTAACTTCCAATGTTAGCAGACGGCCGTTCCGTCAAAACATTTTTCTCGAGAAAGCTTGACGGACGTTGACGTGACGTGACGGTTCGGTGACGGACAGTGTGAATGCCGCCATTAGAAATACATTGCGGAATGTTCTGACGGACGGTGACGTGACGTGACGGACAGTGTGAATTGGCCTTAAATGTATCACTGATTGACGATTATCGAATCTACAAATCCTCGTTATTAATTCAGATTTTGTGCAATACATGTATTTTTTCTTGTAGCCTAACGCAAAATTATACGATTATTAAACACGTCTCATGTAGCGCTACCTGCTCCCATTAAATTACAGATTCAATAAAGAGTGAAATAAAGTCCAGTCGCTGATTAAATGCACTTCAAAGTAAATGGCGAATATTAAAACAATACCACACCTCAATATCTATCCTTCCTCCCCGCTCTCAACTCACAGCACATACCCGAGCTTAAGTCTCCTCTGCAATAGATATTTAAGACCAATTCACACTGTCCGTCACGTCAACGTCACGTCACGGAACCGTCACGTCAAGTTGTATTCACACTGTCCGTCCGTGTCCGTCACGTCAATTCGTTCATCTCAATACGCGATGTTGAAAGTGAGTTTATGAGTGGCGATCTGTTATGTAGAAAGCCATAGTTTAATACTAGAAAGGGGAAACAACAACGCTAAATGTAATTAACGGCAAAAGAAAACTTTACAGTGTATGTTTTTGGTCAAGTTAGTGGGAACTGAAACAACATTTCAAAACATCGACATCTATTTTCAAGCGAAAAAATAAACATATGAAGACATCAAACCATACTTGTAAGAGCATAAATAGCGCCTGTATACTTTAACCTATACGATTTGCATGCTGACATTGTTAATAAGTCGTAAACAACTGAATTTTTGTCTTTCATTAGAACTGACATTTTCATTTAAAGTGTTATTTAATGAAAAATGCGTAATCAAATTACAATCTTATTCAAATAAACAGTTTGCTTCAGTCGTTTCTGTTATATTGTTACGTAACATAAACCATTTTTTGGTTTCAGATATCCGACCTCGATTTTAGGGGGACACTCAATTGACAAAAATATTTAAGTCGTCATGAAACATTTGAGATTTACCCCTAAAACGAGGTACAACAACAACACAAAGATGAATAAGACACATTTGCATATAAACAGTGCAATCATCGACTGCAACATGTAATTCGCGTGTCGAAAATAGGTTAACTTCCGATGTTAGCAGACGGCCGTTCCGTCAAAACATTCTTCTCGAGAAAGCTTGACGGACGTTGACGTGACGTGACGGTCCGGTGACGGACAGTGTGAATGCCGCCATTAGAAATACATTGCGGAATGTTCTGACGGACGGTGACGTGACGTGACGTGACGGACAGTGTGAATTGGCCTTTAGCCTTTCAAACGCATCTGCTGAAGCATAGAGAGTATAGACAGAATTAGAGGGCGAGACACATGAAGGGATTTGGTAGGATAATATGTGCTAATATTTTATGAAGATCAAAGACAGTACATTAGTGATACAGTCCAAGAAAGCAGTTAAACCCCCAATTTTTGTGTCCATTTTTATTAACCACATATAGTCATGTTTGAATTTGCATAAAACAGAACTGGTTTTTGATGTCACAAGCTCACACATTACAGTTTCAGACAGGGGCAGCTCGTTCTAAAGGACCACACCGTCCCACCCCCACCAGAAAATTTGTGATTTACTTTTGCAGTATCGTATCAAACAGTTGGAGTATGACATCATCCCCTCGACATCCTAACTCAGTTTACAATGACACGATCAAATGGTTTCGTTTCCTCTCGCCGCAACATAGCTGAGGGTCCCCTAGCATGTGCCCGGTGTACGTAGAGCCCCGTCTCTTCGTTACACAGCCATTATGACAGTCGAGGGCCAGCAGCATACCTAAAGGTATGCTGACACAAGCCACATAAACGGCGCCATTTGACTTACGTCACGGAAAATGCTAGCGTCAAATACAAATAATTGGGTGGCGCCACTCAACTGTCGCCACTTGTCAGGGTTTACGTCATTTGAACTTTGTGAAACCATTTCTCAAAATCATAACAAACCGCCGCCATGTTTATCTGAAGGCTATTTGTGTATTTGGCGTTTTCGTGTATTTATGCCTACGTTTTACAAACAATGTGCATTTTAATTGCTCATCAGATTAAAGATCTTTCCAAAATATGTGTTTTTAAGTATGGTTTGCTGGGCAATGGTGATAGTTAGACATCGGAATGCAGGAGAAAGTTTTCATGAGCATACTGTAGTTAATTTGCGTACCATATTTTATTATGTTTTTATACAGTATATGCTTCATTTTAGAAAAGAAGTGACAAGGTTCATGTTGTAAATTTTGATTGAGTGTATCTGTTAATTTTGGGAATGAACTGTATCATAGTAACTGTCAGTGCAGTTGTACAAAGCATAAACTCAAAAATCGATATAAATTAAAAAGTCGTCGTATTTAACTGTGGGAAAGTGTAGGTAGCTATATTAGGTTTCAAATAAGCGTCCATGACATTGTAAATAGCATCCAGAACATTAAATCAGAATACTGAACTTGTTTTGATGACAAGATATCAAGTTTCAAGAGGTGATAGGTAATGGTCAGGTGTCAAATATCAATATGAACTTGTAGTATCACTTGATCAAGTACTGCATTTCTAATGTTGATAATAGACTTTCTTACAGAGCTTGATAAGCATATCCAAATCAAAATTTACTCTTTCTTTATTCGTAATCGGTTCAGTAATAGAGGTTTGTTTACATGTGCTACTTGGTTTATATTTGTCTTTAATATATGAGTGTTGTTTATATGCAAAATACATTTCCAAACAACAATATTTACACTTTATTTCCCTCTTATCGTAGTCTTATATCAATGACATCAATGTCTGTTCGAAAAATCTCAGCTGACGCCATGTTGGGAGCTATGCAACCAGGATTCTGACAGTAGCAAGTAGAAACGGCTGTGACAGCACCACTTCCATATAAGCCATAATGCTACATGCTATGGCGCCTTTTTATGGTCAGTATCAACGTACCTTAACCCGCGATCACTCGCATTGTTAGAAAAAATCCAGCATTTACGATTTTACTTGAATATTTCATCACATTTCAAAGCTAATGAACTGACCATTTAGAAATGCATTCTTTCATATCTCGTGATTCAATTAATTTGTGACTCGACAGTCAAATTTCAACAATAGATTGTTAGTTGTGGCATTATTTGAAGTGGTGCGCAGTGTTAGATTTTTTCTAACACGGGAGTCTTTACTTAATAATTACTTCTCCTTCCGTGGAAAACCGCCTTGCTTCACTTTTAGTCTGTTTCTTGTAACATGCGGCTGTGTTCGTTTGTTTTCTCCTGAAACTGTTCAGCACATATTACGTCTTTCATGAACAAAGTAGATATTCTTATTGAGTTTTACGAATTGATTGAAGGAATTGTCTATACAGAGTACATGACATTCTCTGTCGGATATGGAAGTATATAAAACTGAAAAAGAGCGTAAGGGGCCAGCGGTTTCATCTTGAAACACAATATTCTGATTTCGAACGGTCTACAACATCTACACTTCCTTTTTTGTGATTGTGGACTGTAATTTCTTCAAGTTTGTTCCCTTCGCCACTGTCAGCGTCTACAGAATCGTCGCTGTGCATGGTGGATAACATTAGAACATTATTTTTTTATTTATTTATTTTTTAATTTTTTTTTTTTTTTTAGATGTATGAGCAAATGAAGCAGTTGTTGCTTGGTTTTTCTCCAAATGCTGATGTTTAGTTGCCTACATTTTACATCCAGAAATTCCGGTGGAATTTCTCTTTTATTCTTCCGTAGAGTATCTACTAATGTGAATCTATGGTTGGCATACATTTTGTTACCCAGTGGTATAGATGTGAAATAATTGTCCATCGTCATGTTTCTGCCTGTTTCGTCAATCAGTCTAATCAATCATAGCACCACATGCTCTGCATTATTTGCTACTTGATATGACCCAGTATGCTGTTTGCCTGCATATACTTCCATATCTAGCGTATAAAAGGTTCTGGCATCACAAAGCGCATGTACCTTGATGCCATATTTTGCAGGCTTGTTTGCTATATACTGCCTGAATTTGGAACTTCCGCGCAATGGTTCTCACATTTTGTCAATCATTCTAAGTGCGTCGGTACTATAGCTCTTCTTGCAAACATCCACAAATTCGTCAAATGACATGTTCCATACCTTGTTTATAATATTTTATAATGCTTTGGAAATAACAAAGAAATGATTTATTGTATAAACGTGTCTTTTTCTGGCACAAAGAGATGAAAAGATGCAAGATCTCATTGTTAGAATAAATCTAACACGGGAGTTATCGCGTGACAACAATGTACACGAGCAACAGCGGGTTAACACTGCAGTGACAGTGACGTCACAGAGCTGTTTTCCTTGCCCTTTCTCGCCCTTAGTGCTTCTTGGGGCCTGGCTAAGTGAGCCCTGGTGAATCGGGCTGTACCTGTCGTACTCCCACTTCTGACCCCTATTGCAGCTGTACACATGTTCCCAGCGTTTGGAGCCTGCGACCTTGGGCCCTTAACATCTATGTCAAGTGCCTTACTACATTCCTCTCCCCCCTCCCCTCCTGCCCTCCCCACTGAGACTCGTCAACAGGAAATGTTTGAAACAGCAAACAAGGTCAACCTGTTAGTAGTGTTCCGTATTCTGTAGCTGTGTCGTTGCAACTTAACCATTCATAAACTGAGTATAAAATAAATAAAGTAGGCTCTATGCTTAAAACAACTAGACTTTAGCCACCGACAAAAATTGGAAGTGATACACTTTGGTTTGTGTTTGATGTATGTAACATCCTTGAATACAATGTTTACTCTTGTGTTTCTTGCGTCTAGAGCCTACGAAATGTGAACTGAATAGTGAATACTGATACAGGGTTGAGGGTACTAGTAGAAATAACGGACAGTTATTGTAGGTAGGAAGAACAGTATAGTAGAAATAACGGACAATTATCGTCACTTCTACTCAGTACTAGTGACGATATTACTGGAATTTATCAGTAGGCATATAGTGTAGCAGGTGTACTCAAAAACAGGAGGCAATATGTAGGCTAATAGCAAGAACATCATCTGAATCATGAAACAAACATTGAAAACCAACTATCGAGTAAATTTCTGCTGTTACTGAAGGCTTATCGGTGTTTAATACAATATTACAGGTTATCCGTTGATATCAGAATTGTAGGCCTAATCTGGAAGCTCCAATAAAAAGTGTTTAAAATAAATCTGTATTATTAAAGCCGTGCTTAAATAACATGTAAACTTAGTATTCTAGTTAAAATACTTAATGGTTCTTTGATAAGTCTAGATTCTTGATATATATAAAAAAGAAGGCATTATAGTTTCGTTTATATTCCTCTACAAGATATTATATTTAAGAAATCGGGAAGTACAGTTCCTAATAAAGTTCTACATATTTGGGAAACTGCTTGATTTCTGCAAAAAGTTTCCTCAGATAACGACAGCATCTTTAGCTTGAAGTGTAAGAGGAACTATGATTCTCCAAGCCCCCACTGTGTAGTTTCTTGTCACATTCAGCATTTCTTTATGCAGAATGCTACTGAATGTATGGTTGATGTGTAAGCTTCACATGAGCAGAAGTTTAAAATGTCTCAGACGTCATTACTATGTATTTTAGGGTCAACTGAAATATGCGATACCACCTATCGGCTTGGACTCCCGACATATACATGTTGAGTTGTTTGATGATTTTCTTTGTTACGAATGTGAAATTAGTTTTTACAATAAAAACTGATATATTTATGTCCACCCATCCACCTACCTGAGCTACATGTTTTAATAAAAAAAGAGACATCACTTGAAACACTGATCATCTGTAATGACAACTGCTTGGAAGAGGAAAGGCAACTTTCTTTGTGCATTTCATAAAGTTTTATTTTATGGGTTTCTGTGTTTTGCAGTGTTTCTTTCCGTATGCCCCCACCAATGATGCCATAGGTCAGACAGTTGGTATCGAGTCCTACGTGTTGCCCATTTTATGCTAAATTCTAGAAAGGACCACAATGACCTTGTTCATAGTGCAAATGTTGGCCACACCCCTGTTAGTTTTGCAGTCAAATGACAATCAGGAAATAGATCAGCTGTTCCACCTTAAATTCAAATCACCACTCTTGCACTCCATTCATATTCTCTACATGCCCAGCTTGTGAGATTCTTGACATACAAATAGAACTCATATGAGTAATACATATTCTGTGTCAGTCCAGAAATTGATCAGATAAACACCTAACAGTCATGAGATACTTACCTAACCTGGTCTGACCTGTTTTATTGTGCAATCATAACTATCTGTAAATACATACAGGCCTAATAGATACAACAACCTCAACCTGTTAATTGTGCACCCGGCAGGAAGTGAGCTCTTTAACAGAATAAGCTATAAAAACTTGCCTAGCAATAAGCACGTGTACTACCTTAGGTATCAAATGTGATTAAATATTAGTATCGTCTTTCAAAATATGCCTCCATAAAAGTGAATATGCCATTGTACAGTTTTTGTGTATAACTGATGTTCTCAGTACAGTAGAAAATGTTAGGTCTATGGTCAAAAAGTAATTACCATGTGTAACTCAGGTATACTATTTGAAAAGTCCCTGTTACTGTTTTCTAACAGTAATGCCACAGAACGAAGTATCACCTACTAATCACATAAGTGTGTTGTTCACTGAAATGCATAAGATATACTAGCATTTTTATAAGATTAGTGTGATACCTTAAACACTGGGTATATGCTGAACTTTGAGATGGTTGGCAGCCCTTACAATTTTGGGTCACCTTCACATTAACACTTCAGCAGGTGTTAAGTCCGTAAAATAAATTTAATGTAATGCATAGCCATACTCTTTAAAGCACCTCATAGCTGTGTAAGTCTTCTACATGGGAGGTAGCACACTGAATGATATTCCCCATAATTATATCACAAAATATAAAGCACATTTTTGAAATGTGCTTTATATTTTGTGATCTCTTTTCCCTACCACCCAAAACTGATCTTACAAAAATATTGCAGAACTGTACAATATGTCTTTGTTTAATGTGGCAATTTCAACAAATTGCCTGAGTACAGTAAAGAACTAAAGAACTAAATGTTCAAATGATTGTAAATCTGGTAATTTGGTTGAATCCGTGTACATCGAAGGAAACGGCATTGCCATCGATATATATTGAATGTTGGGTATAGTGTTTCTGAACCGGACATTTGGGGGCTACGCACCCTCATGTACTAAAAAAAAAGACTTGTTTAACTTATAACTAATCTTCTTAAGGCTACGCTACAGATCATTTTTTTAAAGTCAAAGTTAGCGTAGGTATAAGTTAAACAAGAAGTTTTTCATTTAGAACGTGAGGGCGCGTACGCTGAATCTCCGGTTCAGAAACACTATATCGAACATTCAATATATATCGATGGCAGTGCCGTTTCCTTCGATGTAGTCGGATTCTACCAAATTACCAAGTAAACTACTGGTATAGCAAAATAAAACTGAATAATTTTTTTACATAACCGAAGTGAGATATTGGTGGGTTTCTTGAAAATAAAAATGCAAAATAAATATTGCTCGAGGGGAAAATGAAGCCAGATTGTGAAAAATGTAACGGAAATGAAATAATAATAATAATAATATGACTGGTAGAATTTGGAATAAATAGGAGGTCCTTGCAGGCAACGTTATAAAAAAACTTACGACACACACAGGTACTTACGAAAATTTTATATTTCTTGTAGGCTCTGAAATTGTTAAGCTGTTTACAAGTAAGTACACTTGGTGCCGTAATAAGAATTGGTAGCCAACAGTAGGTAATAATGTCGGGGCCGGATTTTGGTATACGTGATAATATTTCAACGGGGTACATGGTGCTGAATTTAAATGTATCAAAGCATCAGATGGTAATTTGGTAGAATCCGTGTACATCCAAGAAAATGGCACTGCCATCAATATATATCGAATGTTCAATATAGTGCTTCTGAACTGGAGATTCGGGCGCTACATGCCCTCATGTACTAAAAAAGACTACTTGTTTAACCTATACCTAAGCTAACTTTGACTTAAAAAAGTGATCTGTAGCACAGCCTTAAGAAAGTTAGGCATAGGTTAAACAAGTTGTTTTATTTTTTTGAGTACGTGAGGGCACGTAGCCCCCGAATCTCTGGTTCAGAAACACTATAGCGAACATTCAATATATATTGATGGCAATGCCATTTCCTTCGATGTACCGGATTCTACAAAATTACCCATCGGAATTCGAAAGAAATGTGAAAAAACTTTAGGTTCTTTATGATGGGTCCTGTTGGAAAGGTAATTAAACATGAATAATTGATTTTAGACTGTAATGGTGGCCTGACATTGTTGTACACATTAACTGCCAATTTATTAAAGAAAGCAACTGAATTTAATAAAATATTTAAACAAAAGGGAGGTAGTTATAAATGAAAAAAATGCAATGCGTAAACGGAAATTAATTCTCGAAACAGAAGGTGAATCCCAAAAAATTCGATTTTGTCTCCTCCGCTCTGGCCAGCGATATGCATATGAAGGGTTTAAATAAATTATTCCACTGACCAGAGGGGACGAGCACTGGTTGCGAAAAATGCGTAAGTGTTCAAGTGCTAACAGTCAGGGATTGAAACCACACTTACTTGGCAACACCATTTATTTATTTTTAGCACATCACATAAGTAATACAACTTTTTGTTCAGTATATTCAGTGGTACATACAATCTGCAGCAACTTCTTTCATAATATAAATAGTTATCTGTAATTGTTTTTAAGCATACACTGTGTATTGAAGGAGGAGTTTGAGGAAGCTTAAATTGTGTGTGCCAATTTTAATGTAAATTATCGCAAAGTAAGTGTATTTTGTTTAGTTTATATTACATTGATAAAATGACAAATGAACCATTTCTATAATTTGCTCTTGCAGGTATTTTCCTTTTCCTTTAACAGAAAATTTCCACCAACAGATGCATGGATGAGACAACTGAACAGGTCTGTCTGTATTGCAATGCACTCATATACATAACTTCACTTCTCCAAGAACATAAACAGCAGAGCAACAGCTGGAGATGTTGAGACGAGTGGAAATTTAGCTGTGCTTATATGTGGGAGAACACTGTGTTTGTGTGTCTTTATTTATCTGCCATCCCTTTACCATAATCATTTCTCCTCTTCCCCACTCCTCTTTCCAGGAAACGCTAATCGAATGAAGTTTTACCAAAGATGAAGTTTCCTGGAGCTTGCGGGTCTGTTGAAGAGAAGAACTCCCTCCACAACTTCTCGAAGACTTGGGGTGTAACCTTCACACTCTGATTCTGCAAAATACATGGGAAAATCATTTTTATTCAAATTCTTGTAAATCTATGGGACTGAAATACTGAGGTTATCAGTCCCTAGCCTTAAAAACTACTTAAACTAACCTAAGGACAAAAACACACACACACACACACACACACACACACACACAGACACACTCCAGAGGCAGGACTTGAATCTCTATGGGGTGCAATCGGGCATTCCACACGAAGACACCTTAGCGCACTCGGCCTTTTCCACCGCATCTCACTTTTATTGAAAATAGCTTTTGTGTAGTTGTTTCTGTGCAAAGTCAGGTAAAACAGATAATAGGAAAAACGAAAATGAAAAACACAGGTAAATATTAATTTTTCAGTAGCTGTGACATATACTAAGATGGAAGAGCACATGTTTCAAGTAAAAGTAGATATAATAAGAAATGTATCTACAAAATACGATCGTGTATATGATAGAATCCATTGAGAGTGAATGCTGGAATTACAGTACTTGCTGACTGCGCTTTACTCCGAAAACCCCATCCTATTTTCCTTAAAGAAAACCGTATCAGAGGTTTAATTTGGAGGTGAATTATCTCAAACACTCGAAGTCTTTACTGGTTTTCGAAAAACTGAAGGTTAGAGGGAGATATGTGGAGATGGCACAAAAACCGTATTTACGCACTGTTTCTGTGCAAATGGTGGCTTCAATAACATTCAATCTGGGGACGCGACACTAGCGCCAGTTTTTATTTAGTCTACGGATGAGACCTATGGTCACTGTCTCTGGTTGCAATGAACACATTATGTTCACTGAAATTCACACTGCTGCATGTGACACCTCACACAACGTCTGACAAGTCATGAGCAACCGCGGTGACAGCAGCAGAGTATTTTTTCTCGATTTAGTTGCTGAGGGAGCAAAACTTACGTTGGTGAACTTGCTGTAGGCTGCCTTGCACTCCTCTTCTGAGATGCCGTAGCTGGTGTACACCTTGACGAACTCGTCCAGGTCAATGGTTCCGTCACCTGTGGGGGGAAGATGTTGACACTAAAGATGTTTCAAATGTTTGTAATTCTATTGGACCAAACTGCATGGTCATCAGTCCGTAGCTTACAAACTACTTAAACCTAGGTAAACTAACCTAAGGACAAACACACACACCCATGCCTCAGGGAGGACTCGAACCTCCACGGCGAGCAACCGCGCGCTCCACAGTGAGACGCTTTAGACCGCTCGGCTACTCCACCGTGGCGATGTTGACACTGTCAACTTCAAAGCAGCACTTTTTACAGAGAAAAATACATATGATGACAAGTGATAAGTACGGAGCAAATGAAGTTATCAAATTGGTAACTACATATGCAAAAGGATAGAAGAAATCACTCTCACTGCATTACAAATGTATCAGAAGAAAAAGGTATCTTCTCCCCATAAACTGTGTCCTTCGTTTCATTTGTTAATATTGCATTACTCTCTTCACAGGTCTTGTAAATGTATATTGACTGGCATTATTTTTTCTAACATGTATGGTGCAAATTAATGTTTTAATTGGCACATACAACTCGAACACCCCTGAACTACGAGATTTAAATAGTATCTGCAAATGAAATTCCAGTTGGACACACAGGAGGTAAGTACTAAAACTAAACACTACTTATTATTTTCACTTTTCACGAAGATGTGTAATTTTCTCCCAATGGTGTCATTAATACTGAAATACGATCGATAGACATGGATTTCAGGAGAAATGTAGGAACATGGGAGGTAACACTCACTTTATGGCTTATCTTAGAAGATAGATTAAGGAAAGGCAAACCTACACTTCTAGCTTTTGAAAAAAGCTTATGACAATGTTGATTAGAATAGACTCTTTCAAATTCTGAAATCAGCAGGAGTAAAATAAAATACAGGGAACGGAGGATTATTTATAACTTGTACAAAAACCAGACAGCAGTTACTAGAGTTGAAGGGCATGAAAGGGATGCAGAGGATGGGAAGGGAGTAAGACAGGTTTGTAGCCATCTCCAATGATATTCAATTTGTACATTGAGCAAGCTATACAGAAAAGCAAGGTGAAATTTGGAGCAGGAATTAAAGTTCAGGAGAAGGAATAAAAACATTGTGTATGGCGGATGACATAGTAATTCTGTCAGAGACGGCAAACGACCTGGAAGAGCAGTTGAAGGGATGGCCAGAGTGTTGAAAGATGCATATAAGATGAACATTAACAAGAGCAGAATTAGGGTATGGATTGCAGTCATATACATCTACATAGATACTCTGCAAATCACATTTAAGTGCCTGGCAGAGGGTTCATTAACCACTTTCATAACTTTTCTCTACCGTTCCATTCTCTAATAGCGCGCGGGAAGAAAGAACACCTAAATCGTTCCGTTTTCGATCTGATTTATTTTATTGGGATGGTCATGTCTCCCTAAGTAGGTGGGTGCTAGCAAAATATTTTCACATTCAGAACTAAAAGTCGGTGATTGAAACTTCGCAAACAGATCACGCCCCAATGAATAACGTCTTTCTTTTAATGATTTCCACCCCAATTCGTGCAACATTTCCGTGACGCTTCCCCCCCCCCCGTAACGTGATAAAACAAAACGAGCTGCCCTTCTCTGAACCATCTCAATATCTTCCGTCAGTCCCACCTGGTGAGGGTCCCACAAGGGGCAACAGTTCTCCAAGAGAGGACGCACAAGTGTGATGTAGGCAGTCTCTTTGGCGGAGCTGGTGCATCTTCTAAGCATTCTGCCAATGAAACGTAACCTTTGGTTCGCCTTCCCCACAATATTTTCTATGTGTTCTCTCCAGTCAAAGTTGTTCGTAATTGTAACTCCTAGGTATTTGGTAGAATTTACGACCTTAAGGTTTGACTGATTTATCGCGTAATTGAAGTTCAGCGGATTTCTTTTAGTGGTCATGTGTATTACTTCACACTTTTCTTTATTTAGTGTCAATTGCCAATTTTCGCACCAAGTAGAAATTTTGTCTAAATCGCTTTGCAGTTGCTTTTGATCCTCTGTTGACTTCACTGACCGATAAACGACAGCATCATCCGCAAACAGTCTAAGGGAGCTATTCAGATTATCTCCTAAATCGTTTATAAACACGAGGAAGAGTAGGGGACCTATAACGCTTCCCTGTGGAACGCCAGATATCACTTCTGTTTTACTCGATGACTTACCCTCAATTACAATGAACTGTGTCCTTTCTGATAGGAAATCGTGAATCGTGAATCTAAGAAAATGTGGTGATGCTGAAGAAATTAGGCAAGGAAACAATAAAGGTGGTAGAGGAAGTTTGTTACTTGGGCTGTGGTGTTGCACAAGTATGAAGTGTGCGCCACGTACTTTCGCCGCGCACCACCATGCACGCATGGCACAGCGTTCTTACGACGTCAGCCATGAGCGCCCTCTGCTGCAACTCCGCTCGTGGCCACCACTGAACTGCATCGCTCACTTGGGATTCGGACAGGCACTAGGTCTCATCAGTAGGCAGGCCTCTAGTTAACCTATGTCTCAGCAGTACACTTAGTTGGCAGTCATGAACTTTGTAAAAGTTAATTATCATATTTCTACGAAATATACAACTTGTTCTAATCTAGCTTAGTGTTTCTAGTTTCTGCTGTCCCACTGGCTGGTCACCTCAGACTCTGCACCTGCACAAGCGTGCATCCTATTTCCCTGTGTCGGTCTCTCTCTACCGTTGCAGCTATTGAGATGGAGAGGGCTCTGTTGTTAAACTTGAACTTTTGTTGGTGACATCAGATGTCATTACTAATATATTGTCTCCGAGTTTGTCAGTTAAGAGCTAGTAAAGCAACTGCATTAGTGGCTGCAGTATGTGCGACGCTAAGGCAGGGCATAGTTGCCACACCAGCGCGCCGCCACTGTAGCAATACGCCAGAAGCGTCTGTGCTACTGCGAAGAACAGCAACACAGCACATGCGCACATGTAGCACATAGGAATAAAAAAAAAACAAATAAATTAATTGTGTGATATTAGCGGTTGGTGTAGATTTATGAGCATAAAATTATAACAGTTGTGAAAGACAAGGAAATAGTTTGCATTTACACTTTTCGTTTAGTTAATATAGATCATCATTAGACGTACTGCAGCAGTCTACGACTACCATTATTAGGACAAACCGATTAATCAGAAAATAATGAAACCCTGTTTGTAAATAGAACAAGATTGAATCTTTAAACTGTGCAAAGAAAAAAATGTTTCAAATGTTTGTAAATCTATCGGACGAAACTGCGTGGTCATCAGTTCGTAGCTTACAAACTACTTAAACTAAGGTAAACTAATGTAAGGGCAACACACACCCCCATGCCCTAGGACTCGAACCTCTGATGGCGAGGAACCACGTGCTCTGCAGCGAGGCGCTTTAGACCACTCGGCTACTTCACTGCGGCAGCAAAGAAAAACTTTCTCCTAATTACGGTCTGATTTCTGTGCATCCATGAAACTGAAATTCGCGGAAAACAGCCAGAAAAAGCACGCTTCCTCTGAAATAATGCTGCGTATTTCGTCCCCTTATCAAATAAAATGTAATATTCATACACCAAATAAAACTAGACATTTCAGCGATTTCGGTGAGGTATAAAACATCAATGTTCGTCATGTGTTGTGACCAGAATATGAGTTCAAATTCAGGGGTCAGTCATTAGTATGCCGGCGCGAGCCCCGGTCGGTGCCGGCGCTAGTTCTGGCTTTGCGCCACTACTGCACTGCGCCCTACCTGAGGCGTCGGCGTGCTGGAACATGAAGTCCCGGTAGCGGCTCTGCCACTCCAGCGCCGACGTGCCGCTGCTGGAGAACTCGTCCCACATCTGCACCCACTCCGCCTCGCTCACCTGTGGGTACAGACCCAGGGTTAGGGCCACTTGTAAATACCAAGGGAAGGGAAGAGGTGTTAGAGGCTAGTTTCTATTGTGATAGCACATTAGTAAAGCAGGTTGCAACACATATTATCAATATCAATTTAATACAAATAAACAATCCCTGAGACAGATTTTCGTCTCAAATATGTCAAAGACATTATTGATAAATATGAAGCAATGAATTAAAATTTGTGGTGCGGTCGGGAATCGAACACGGATCTCCATGCTTACTAGGCAGACGTCTTAATCGTTATTTAATTTTTTTTAATTTTTTTAACAAATTATTTATTTCAATGCATAAAATTATGGCTTAATATAGTTTTAGGTAATTCCATGAAAAATGAAATCAAAATGCAAAAGCGTTTGACTTGTTAGATACCAAATCAAAAGTTTGAATGTATAATTTTAGAAACATTGTAAAATACTTCATACAACAATTATGTACAGCTATATTGTTGCTGAAAAAGATTGCTGAAGATTTATTCAAAGTGGATAAAAGTAACCACAGCACTTTTGATAAATAAAATTTTTTATTCACAATTTATTAGTCCCACTTTTCAATAATTAATATCTTCAAACAATTTAAAGTAACATTCAAAAACTGTGTCCATACATTAATGGGGAAAAATATTTTAATACCCTACCAAGACAAATGAAGTGATTAAATGATGAAAAATCAGAAAACTAAATCATGGCTCATTGACCACTGCCTCTACAGATTACCATTCTGTTAAAATCGAAGTAGTATAATGAAAAAATGTATAACATTGCAATAAAAACTGCTATGCTTTTACAGACATTTCATGCAAGTAAATAACAAATTATTTGTTTTCATTTTAGAAAGATAAAGGAATGACTCACTATTGCATCCATAGTGTTAGTCCACCACACCACTATCGATTAAGGCGCCTTGGAATAGTCTAAGTACGATTTCCCTCTACGTCACAAACTTTAATTAAGCTTCTGTGTTCCAAAGGTTAAGGTAATATTAATATCAATTTAATACAAATAAACAATCCCTGCTCAAATTTTAATTCATTACTTCATATTTATCAATAATGTCTTTGACATATTTGAGACAAAAATCTGTCTCAGGGATTGTTTATTAGTATTAAATTGATATTTATATCACCTAAAAACAGGATTGTTCCACCATGTCCATTGCCGAGGTGCTATTCCGCTGCATGGAGAGCATTGGCAGTAGTGGCAATTATCTTTGGAACACAGAAGCTGAATTAAAGTTTGTTATGTGCAGGGAAATCGTGCTTAGACTATTCCAAGACGCCTTAATTGTTAGTGGTGTGGAGGTCTAACGGTTAAGACGTCTACATAGTAAGCACGGAGGTCGGGGTTCGATTCCCGGCTGCACCACAAAGTTTAATTCATTACTTCATATTTATCAATAATGTCTTTGACATATTATCAAATTAATGCATACATAAGTAAAATGAAGGAATTTTACTCCAAAATTGTCTGGACTGGTGTAGTGTCAGTGGCGAACATATCTATTTTATATACTTTACCTTGATAGTTTTACAGTTCTTTTGATCCTCTGGTGGATTTACTAACAAATTCAAAGGGTATCTTCTTCTACATTAGTCATGCTAGCAGCTGTTATCGATTAGAATTCTGAAGTGCTAAGTACAGAAGCGCATCACTGCTCACTAGGCATGGGGATAGTGCGTGGAACTTGTCAATCCCCAACCAGCGCCGCGTGGAACTTGTCAACCCACAACCAGCGCCCCAGACAAAGAAATACAGATGGCACACCTCTGTAACAGCCCACTGATGTGAACAGGGTCAGCGGCTGGGGTGATTTCAGCAGGTTCATCAGGCATCCCACGATGCCAGTGTTCCGAGAAACGTGGACAGGTACCGGGCGGCAGCTAGTAGCCACCCCACTAACAGTGGCACAGAACGACATGGGGCGCCGCAAAACATTCTTACATTTGCATCTATTCGCTATACCGCCCTCAGGGCTCAGTACTTGGTCTCCTTCTCTTCCTCATCCTTATCAGTGAACCTTGTGTACTAACCTTAAAGCTCATTTCACTCTATTTGCTGATGATGCCTCCATCCTCATTAACAAAACTCTAAACCACAATCTCGAGGAATCAGAAAATATTACCGCAAGACTCCAAGTCAACTGACTGCCGGCGTGGCGCAAGGGGTAGTGTCACTGATTGCGGTGCTGGAGGTTGCTGGTTCAATCCCGTCCACTGGCAAAAATTTATTTTTTTGTAATTATCGTTTCCAGAATGTTCTACATGTTTCTTATGTTCACTTGTAATTTCTACATGTTTTTCATGTTAAGTGTCCTTCTAATTTCTGGTACATTCTGTCTGTGCATAAATAGCAGAGCACTCTGCCCGAGAGGCAGTCAGTTCTGCATGTATGTTTCAATTCACAATAAACCTGATTTCGTATAAGTGCTGTGCTGCCATCGAAGTCAAGCCTGTTTCCGTTTCAACGTGACAGTATTGTCTTTAGTGAAGTACTTAACTGGTGCCGGCCACAGTGGCCAAGTGGACTGAGGCGCTTCAGTCACGATCTGCATGGTCACTACGGTCGGGGGTTCGAATCCCCCCTCAGGCATGGATATTTGTACCGTCCTTAGTATTAAGTAGTTCATAAGTACTTTGTAAGGTTAGGGACTGATGACCCCGTAGTTAAGTCCCATAAGCTATACAAACAAAACTTAACTGGTTTTTAAATCATGGGTTAGCTCTAAATGTTAACAAGACACAATTTGTTCATTTCTAAGTACAAAAGAACATGGAGGATCAATTAAATATTTAATGTAATGGTAGTGAGCTGCTACAAGTTGAGTCATCTAAGTTCTTGGGTGTACACATTAATAGCACTCTGAAATGGTCTGACTACATTTTACAACTTCACAAGAAACTCAGCTCAGCGACATTCGCTATTCAAATTATTTCTACTGTCTGTCACTGAGACACCACAAAAACTGCTTATTTTAGTTACTTCCATGCTTTATTGTTGTATGGCATAGTTTTCTGGGGCAATCAGCCACTTTCCAAAATAACTAAATAAAAATATTCATTGCCCAAAAGAGAGTAATCAGGTTAATGAGCGAAATCCAGCCCAGACATTATTATGGGAACCTCTTCAGGAAATTGGAGATTCTGACAACTGTGTGTCAATATATCTATTCCCCGTTGTGTTTCATTGGTAAAAATCAAGAACTATACAAAACCAATGATTCATACCATACTTACAATACTAGGAGGAAACTGAACCTCCATTATGAACTAAAAAGTGTCACTACTGTATAAAAAGGAGTCCATTATATGAGCTGCAAGGTATTCAATTCTCTCCCGCAATCACTGAAATGACTCGTCCCTGAGCTTCCCAAATTTAAGCGACAGCTCAAACATTAACTAATAGACAATTCCTTTTATTTAATTGATGAATATTTCAATTTTTTAACCGTGATTAATTCTTTCTTTCCATTACATCAGAATACTCTTTGTATAACAATAGTTACAATCACTGTTAACATTATTACGGTATGTCATTATGAAGCTATTAAGATCTTTTTGAAGTGTAATTTTTGTCTTTACCTATTAATGTGTATTTTGCCTTATATCTCCTCTTGAATGACGGATTTTTATGTGTTCCATTTATATAATTTGTAATAATATATATATATATATCCCATGAATCCAATACAGTGAGACATTCACATGGATGTAGGACATCAAGTATGGCTGAACTGATTTGGCTAATTTTAGTCTTGAAATATTCGTATAAGTCCAGGGAAGGTTTAAATGGTGATAAAATATGGAAAAGTGGTCTGGAAAAGAGGAATATTGGGAAAAACTGGAAAAACTGAAACAGCTTTTTTTAGAGAGCTATCAATACTGTTCCTTGTAAGAGCATCACTTGAGTACAGCTTGACAGGTCAAGGTTTGTATGAAATAAATTTTTTGGAAAATCTACTGGAAAATTAGAAAATTTGAGAAAAACTGAAAGTGTGTTTTTCAATGTGTTTTTGATTGAATTCAGCACTATAACTGACTATTCACAAGGCAGAGAGGGATATTTTTTGTTTTGTTTTATTTTTTTCATTATGGTCTTGGAAAAGTTTTCGGTAAAAAAAATAGAGACAGTTAAAAAGGAAAGTCACAAAGTTCGAATCAAGTTCCATTTTCAATGTGTTTCTAAATGTACCCAACACTATAAATTGAGAACCGTTAATCCGATTGTGATAAAATTTTGATCATTTGATGTTCAACTAAAGATGAACGTTCTTATGAACTAAAAATTTGGGAAAGTTACCCGGAAAATTTGAAAATTCGCGAAAAACTAAAAGAGGCTTTTTCAGTGGGATATGAAATTACATATACGTGGCAAGTAATAAAAACATTTTTCTGAGATATGGGAAAGTTAAGAAGTCAAAGAGTAAAAAGCTTTTCCAGAGAGTAATTATTGTTCGATATTTCGCTTTATGTACTTCAAATTAAAAAGTATCTTCAATTGAACACTTTTTAAAGTATGTTATCTGGTACTTCATCGCTCAAGCTATCTCCCCACCAGATTTCATCACAGTATGTTCAGTGGTTTATGTAATGATATATAGCGAAATCGGTTCAGCCGTTCTCGAGTTTTAGTGAGACTAACGTACAGCAATTCATTTTTATCTTTTACAGGTCATATACGGGTCAGATCGTGTACAGTAAAATTTTTAAAAGTATGTTTCTGAACACACCCAACACAACAACCAAGTCATTGTTTTACATGTTTTGCATCTAAATTTTTCTCGCAATTTTTCCATATCGTTTAAACCTTCCCTGAACTTCCACGAATGTGACATGAACATTATCCTGGACATGTGTGCGTGATTTGCCCCCTCCTTCCGTCCACTATCGAGCCTATACTTAGACTATCTGATGATGCCTTAATAAAGCTACTGGATCTAAAATACATGTGATTTATATTGATATGGTTTATATTAAGAGGTAAGTGATAAAAAGTTTACCAGGTCATCTAGTAAATAAATAAATCTATAAATAAAATAAAAACATCTGCATGCCCAACACACTGCCATGAGATATTTTCAGAAGGACCTCATGAAGTCTACCAGAACTAACCAGGCAAACCGCCTGACATCTTCTGTCACCTGACAGAACTACCAGAACTCCATGGAACTGTGTTTTTTTTGGGGGGGGGGGGTTTCCTGTACATCTACATGCATACTCCGCAATTCACCGTAAGGTGCGTGACGGAGGGTACACTGTACCACTACTAGGCATTTCCTTTCCTATTCCAGTCCCAAATAGAACGAGCAAAAAAAGAATGCCTACATGCCTCCGTACGAGCACTAATTTCTCTTATCTTGTCTTTGTGATCTTTACGCGAAATGTAATTAGGCGGCAGCAAGATCGTACTATACTCAACTTCAAAATCCGGCCCTCTAAATTTCCTAAATTTCTTCAACATAAATTCACGAAAATAACGTCGTCTTTCCTCCAGCGATCCTCAATTGAGTTGCCGGAGCATTTCCGTGACACACGCACATTGGTCGAACGTACCAGTAACAAACCTAGCTGCTCGCTCTGAACTGCTTCTATGTCTTCCTTTAAACTGATCTGCTGCGGGTCCCAAACACTTAAGCAATACTCAAGACGTGGTCATACAAGCGTTTTATACGCGGTCTCCTTTACAGATGAAGTACATCTTCCCAAAATTCTCCCAATAAACCGAAGTCGGCTGTCTGCCTTACTCACAACTGTCCTTATATGTTCGTTCCATTTAATATCGCTCTGCAATGTTATGCCTAGATATTTGAACAACGCGGCAGCATCAAGCAGCTCACTACTAATGCTGAATTCGAACATTATAGGATTGTTTTTCCTACTCATGCGCATCACCTTACATTTTTCTACATTGAGAGCTAGTTGCCATTCTTCGCACCGACTAGAAATTTTGTCTAAGTCATCCTGTATGCTATTACAGTCAGTTAAAGACGACACATTCCCATACACCACAGCATTATCAGCAAACAGCCGCATATTACAACTTACTCTGTCCATCAGATCATTTATTTAGGTAGAAAATAATAGCGGTCCTATCACACTCCCCTGGGGCACGCCTGACGATACACTCGTCTCTGATGAACACTTGCCGTCGAGAACAACGTACTGTGTTCTATTACTTAGGAAGTCTTCCAGCCAGTCACAAATCTGTGAACCTATTCGATAAGCTCGCATCTTCGTTAGTAGTCTGCAAGGGGCACCGCGTCGAACGCCTTTTTGAAGTCGGGAAAAACACAATCCGCCTGTTGCCCTTCGTCCATGGCTCCATGTGAGAAAAGGGCAAGCTGAGTTTCACATGAACGATGTTTCCTCACTGAGCATTGTGTCTGGCCACCCACCTGGCCGTCCTTGTCGGCGTCGGCCCTCTGCTGCAGCCCCTCCCACACCTGCAGCAGCGTGTCGCGGGTCTTCTGCTGCTCCGCACTGCCTACCGCCCATCCACCGTGTGAAGTGTCAAGTTATTGTGAACAAACACCCACCTGGCCGTCCTTGTTGGCGTCGGCCCTCTGCTGCAGCCCCTCCCACACCTGCAGCAGCGTGTCGCGGGTCTTCTGCTGCTCTGTACTGCCTTCCGCCCAGCCACCACGTGAAGTGTGAAGTTATCGTGAACAAACACCCACCTGGCCGTCCTTGTCGGCGTCGGCCCTCTGCTGCAGGCCCTCCCACACCTGCAGTAGAGTGTCACGGGTCTTCTGCTGCTCCGCACTGCCGTTCGCCCAGCCCCGGGTTCGGCAAATCCTCTAAAACACAACACCAGCAGTTGGGTACAGATAATGTAGTGAGCAGGTAGTACAATGCAACAACAACATATAAGTTACAACCTTCCTATATATATATATATATATATATATATATATATATATATATATATATGCAATGCAAGAACAACATGACTTAGCAGACGCTATGGCATGGAGAAAGATAGGATGGTTGTTATCAGGCCAGACAGACGCAGGTGGCTGCAGCTCTTGGATGTCGCACAGTGTAATTTACAGCATGTGGACACGATTTCAGGTAGCAGGAATGTTACAGGAAGGCAAAGCCAAGCTCATCCTTGGGTAGCATCAGCAGGAGATGACCATTATCTCCAGTTAACAGCCTGTCTACACAGTGGCCTGAATGCAACTCAGCTGCACCGCACCCTCCAGGCAGCAAAAGGACGAGCATCATCAACACAAACAGTCCGAAATCGCCTTCAGGAATGTGGCCCGTATGCACGAAGCAATAAGATGTGTGTCCCATTAAACCACGATATCATTTAGCCAGCAGAAACTGGGCGGAGGAACTTCGGGATTGGAGTTGTAAAGAATGGCACCGGGTTCTGTTCGCAGATGAGTCAATATTTTGTGCTTAGCCGGACAATCCCTCATCTAGCACGAACATGGTACTCGGAACAATCCTGCTTATGTGCAAGGAACATCGCCATTTCACGGTGGTGGGCGAATGGTGTGGGTAGGAGTCAGTATTGGTGGACGTACGGACCTCTGTGTCGATCAGAATGGCGCTTTGACTGCTCAGAGGTGTAGAGGCGAGATTGTCCAACCTTTTGTTGTGTCCTACACTGGTGCCACAGCAGATGGGTTCCTTCTGGTGGACAATCAAGCTCATCCCAAAAGTACTGCACTGGTGGACAACGTGCTTGAAGCTGAGGTAACTGAACGAGTGGAAAAGTCAGATTCTTCATCGAATTTACACCCATCTGAGCATGTCTGGGATGCACTTGGCAGATGTATTGCAGCCAGACCAGCACCTTTCATATCGTTTGTAGAGCTGGATATTGCACTCATGCAACAATGGCCAAATATCCCTCAAGAGCTGATTGACAACCTGTCACTGCCCATACCACGCATGTGTACAACTATACTGTCAATCCGAGGCGACCACTCAGCATATTAGAGGACAACAGGAATGTCTTTGTCACTATTATGGTAACCCCATGGTGCCTCACTCTAAGTAAAAGCCATATAATCTGTAGTAAATAGTTGAGGTGTAGAGACGAGATCCTCCAACCTTCTGTTGTGCCCTACACTAGTGCCACAGGAGACGGGTTCCTTCTGGTGGACAATCAAGCTCATACCAAAAGAGCTGCACTGGTGGACAACATGCTTGAAGCTGGCCGGTCGCGGTGGCCGAGGGAACTGAGGCGCTTCAGTCACGGTCTGCACGGCCACTACGATCGGGGGTTCGAATCCCCCCCTCGGGCATGGATATTTGTGCCGTCCTAGTTCGTAAGTAGTTTGTAAGTTTAGGGACTGATGACCCCGTAGTTAAGTCCCATAAGCTGTACAAACATTTGAACATTTTGCTTGAAGCTGAGGGAACTGGACGAGTGGAAAAGTCAGATTCTTCATCGAACTTACATTCAATTGAGCATGTCTGGGATGCACTTGGCAGACGTATTGCAGACACACCAGCACCTTTCATACTGTTTGTAGAGCTGGATATTACACTCATGGAAGAATGGTCAAATATCCCTCAAGTGCTGATTGACAACTTCTTACTGAATGATACCTTCACTCTGCAGTGAAGTGTGCACTGATATGAAACTTAAATTGTGTGCCGGAACCGGGACACGAAACTGGGACCTTTGCCTTCCGCGGGCAAGCGCTCTACTGACTGAGCTATCCCGACACGACTCACGATGCCGCCTCACAACTTTACTTCCGCCAGTACCTCGCCTCCTACTTTCCAAACTTCACAGAACCTCTCCTGCGAAAGACAAAGGTCCCAGGTTCGAGTCCCGGTTCCAGTACACATCTGCCAGGAAGTTTCATATCAGCGCACACTCCGCTGCAGAGTGAAAGTTTCATTCTGGAAACATCCCTTAGGCTGTGGCTAAGCCATGTCTCCATCATATACTTTCTTCCAGGAGTGCTAGTCTTGCAAGTTTCACAGGAGAGCTTCTGTGAAGTTTGGGAAGTAGGAGGCGAGGTACTGGCGGAAGTAAAGTTGGGAGGCGGCATCGTGAGTCGTGTCGGGATAGCTCAGTCGGTAGAGCGCTTGCCCGCGAAAGACAAAGGTCCCAGGTTCGAGTCCCGGTTCTGGCACACAATTTTAATCTGCCAGGAAGTTTCAACCTCTTACTGCCCCTACCACGCAGTGTGCAACTATACTGTCCATCCAAGGCCATCACCCAGAAAATTAGAGGACAATGGGAATGTCTTTTTCAACTATTATGGTAGCCCCATGGTGCCTCGCTCTAAGTAAACGCCATATAACCTGTAGTAAATAGTTGAGACGAAAAAATACCATACTATATGACACAAAAATACAGTTGCAAACAATATCTGAATAAAATAATTAGTATATGTATATTGTGTTTATCTAACCTGACTCCCTAATTGTTTTGAGTAGTATAGGCAGTCCTACTCAACTATTTCACTGAAAATAATTCTGGAACTACAATTAATATTGATAAACGACTTTGACCGTCACAAATATACAGCAAGGGCATGTGAGATAGTCTAAAAGTTACACAGACATTATTTTCAACAAAAATTTTTTAATATTGATACGTGATGTTATTTCTTATGCAATCAATAGCATGAAAATTCTCAAAAATAATGACATTGGCCACATCACAATACATCAATTACATTCAGAGAAAATGCGAAGCGAAGCTGACATTTGAAATAAATCAAAAAGCACAGTTAACGTGTCTCGAGACTCAATTGAGACTCATGTTTGAGTGTCTGGATAAGTTAGTTGTGCACTTCATTTACTTCGCTTAGCATTTTGTCTGAATGTAATTGACATAGTTCGTTGCAACCAATGCAGTATGGGTAGCTAACATATAATTCTGTTTTGAAAATGATATTTGCTTAAATTTTAGGCTTGCTCACAGTGTTTCCTTTCATAATCCCTTTCTTTTGTTCATATCTACAGAAGTCGTTTGTCAATATTGTTTGTAGTACCAAAGATACTTGGGGTGGTACACTCTATACAATTAGCTGGTTTTAGGAGATCAGTCACCAATTTTTACAGTTTCTGTAGATGAAAGTTCCTTAAACAAATGTTAATCTGATACAAATACTGAACTACATAATTACCTCAATGGCCATTTCAAAATCCTTTTTGTCAATAGTGCCACTCTTGTTGACATCTGAAAAAAATAAAAACAGTATGTTACCTACTGAATTTGTTAATAGTTGCAGCATTTTAATAGCAAGAAACCTCGCTTTTGCTACAATTCCCTTGACTTGGTTTCTCTCCCCCAACCCCCCGTGCCCCCCACATCCCAGGTGACAACGAAATTAAAATATGTCTTTCATAGTAGTTTTGATATTCACTGTTCAAGGTTAAATCTAACTTTGGCTCAGAAAGGGGTGAATTATGCTGCCACAAAAGTCTTTGGTCACTTACCAAGTAGCATCAAAAGTCTGACAGATAGCCAACCAATACTTAAAAATAAATTAAAGGAATTTCTGAATGGCAACTCCTTCTACAATGTAGATGAATTTTTAGATAAAACTTAAAAAAAATAAAAATAAAAAATAAAAAAAATAACAAAAAATGTAAAAAATCCTTATAATATTGATTGTCAAGTATAGACAGCATTTAGTAAACTGACACGTTCCACATCATTACGAAATGTCGTATATATGATCTATGGAACAAGTATTAATCTAATCTAATCTACTTCTGAATAAATACTTCAGTTATACCCACAGTGTCGTTTCGTGCATTTTCATCTGAACACCCGTTGTACTTGAACTAAACGAAAGTAAAAAGAAAATCCAAAATAGATATTTATACTTTGTATTTGGAATACCTTTTGTGTGAAGTACTTATCACAATGTATTTTTTATTTCATTCCAATATTTTCAGAACACAGAATACTTCACGATATTTTTCTCATCTGCCGTCACGGCATCTATCTTGCTGCTCTTCTCTATTCTCCGTGTAGTGGTACGTTTCTCTCATGTGAGCGCAAGTAACCGCTGTGTTACTAGCTCAAAGCCTTCAACGTGGAAACCAATTAAAATCAAAGTCCCACCAGCTGACAATGTCTTTAAATTGTTGTTACTGTTTTTCTTTACGAAACATGTGAAAGCGCTGCTTTCATTTGTTCCCCAGGGGTTTGCATTAGTATGAGAGATAATGTAAAGATCCCTTATTGCTCTAGTGATACTCCCGCATCTGCAAAACTCTGCAGTCGTCCGTTAGAGGCCTCCGCGTGTGCCTTGCTACATTGCACTTTGACCTGTCGGTTCGCCAGTAGGGACGGTGCAGTGTGCCTCCGAAGTGGAGGTGCGAGTCCTCCCTGGGGCATGGGTGTGTGTGTGTTGTCCTTAGGTTAGTTTACCTAGGTTTAACTAGTTTGTAACCTACGGACTGATGACCATGCAGTTTGGTCTGATAGATTTACAAACATTTGAACATTTTAACAGACATAGTACTCCTCAAAGTGGTTGAGTATGCAACATTCGATCAAATAATGACCATTTACGAAGTACAGTCACCACCTGTTGAGTGTCTAAAAGCTATTATTCGACATACTTCTGCATCATACTGATATATGTGATTAAAAATCTAAATACCTCTTATACACCTAGATCTTCATTCAGCTCAACTAAGTATTTTTAGTAATTTATATTCAAATAAGGTACAAGTACTTCACATGCAACATGATACTTTTCTAAGTTTTAGAGAATCATTTGTAAGAGGAAACCAAAACAAAAAGAAACGCTTATGATTTATTATTTTCCAAGAAAATGCTATGTGGTATACACATGTGAACTGTGAAATGTAACATTGTTTCTATCGTCGTATTTGCTTCCGTTCTCACCGTTACTATTAAAAGAAGCACATAAATGAACCATGTTTGCGCGCAGTTGCCCTGCATATGGCGGCTTCTGTCACGTTCAGTGTGGGGACGCGACGCTAGCGCCAGCGAGCGGTCTAGTGTTTATTTAGTAAGTCTATGAGGCGGCAAGAGCTCTCCCATCAGCCTCCCCTCCACGCTACCCTCTGACGTGCGAGATGCACCCTAAGCCAGCGATCCGTCTGACACCTGCTAGCATCTTACGGAACTACGAGGGGAGTGTAGGACAGTGGTTTAGGGGGGGCTGCTCCTCTGTATATGTCACTCTGTGCCGGTACTAAGCCAGGGAACCGCCTGACACCTGCTAGCATCTTACGGAACTACGAGGGGACTGTAGGACAGTGGTTTAGGGGGGGCTGCTTCTCTGTATATGTTACTCTGTGCCGGTACTAAGCCAGGGAACCGCCTGACACCTGCTAGCATCTTACGGAACTACGAGGGGAGTGTAGGACAGTGGTTTAGGGGGGGCTGCTCCTCTGTATATGTCACTCTGTGCCGGTACTAAGCCAGGGAACCGCCTGACACCTGCTAGCATCTTACGGAACTACGAGGGGACTGTAGGACAGTGGTTTAGGGGGGGGGCTGCTTCTCTGTATATGTTACTCTGTGCTGGTACTAAGCCAGGGAACCACCTGACACCTGCTAGCATCTTACGGAACTACGAGGGGAGCGTAGGACAGTGGTTTGGGGGGGGGGCTGCTCCTCTGTATATGTCACTCTGTGCCGGTACTAAGCCAGGGAACCGCCTGACACCTGCTAGCATCTTACGGAACTACGAGGGGAGCATAGGACAGTGGTTTAGGGGGGGCTTCTCCTCTGTATATGTTACTCTGTGCTGGTACTAAGCCAGGGAACCGCCTGACACCTGCTAGCATCTTACGGAACTACGAGGGGAGCGTAGGACAGTGGTTTAGGGGGGGGGGCTGCTCCTCTGTATATGTCACTCTGTGCCGGTACTAAGCCAGGGAACCGCCTGACACCTGCTAGCATCTTACGGAACTACGAGGGGAGCATAGGACAGTGGTTTAGGGGGGGCTTCTCCTCTGTATATGTTACTCTGTGGTACTGGCCAAGTTCAGGTGGGAGCGGCTTGAGCATCCGACCTACAGTCCGGACATGTGGCCCTGTGACTTCCGTCTGTTTGATCTGCGGACAAAAAACATCTCAGAAGGAAGCGCTTCAACTAAGACGACGAACTGAAGGACACAGTCTCTTGTCACAGACACAGGAATTTGGGAACAGCAAATCCTCTGACTCGGTAGGATAGCTGTGCTCAGGCCTTGTATATTCCAACCTGTCAAATCGTTTAGTAAGCTTCTGTTATGCAAATGATGATGCTGTTACACTGCTAAGAGTAGCATTTCCACGTGCATATATCGAGGGCTGCACCGGCGAACTCACCAAAGAACACGTGGAAGACGTACATCAGCTTCTTCTTCCTGAAGTCTGCCATCGCGACGGCTTCGATGCTGCGTTATCTTCCTGCAGTGAGAGAAGAATGGAGCTACAGTGTCACCTCATACGCAAAGAAGTGGAGAGAGTATGGACACGAGAGTTCACTTGATAATTTTTTATTAAAAAAAATGTTCAAAAGTTTGTAGAGCTTATGGTACTTAACTACGTGGTTGTCAGTCCCTAAACTTACAAACTACTTATGAACTAGCTAATACTAAGGACAGCACAAATATCCATGCCCGAGGGGGAATTTGAACCCCCGACCGTAGTGGCCGTGCAAGTCATGACTGGAGCGCCTCAGTCCCCTCGGCCGGCCATTTCAGAAACTTGCAATTAAAACAGCAACTGAAATTACGTTGGCGATGAAAAGAATGCTGAAATTTCTCAAAGTGAACACAGCTCACTGCCCTTCTGATCCGCATGAGATTCTGTTGTTGTTGTTGTGGTCTTCAGTCCGGAGACTGGTTTGATGCAGCTCTCCACCCTACTCTATCCTGAGCAAGCCTCTTCATCTCCTCATAAGAACGGCATCCCACATCCATTTGAATCTGCTTACTGTATTCATATCTTGGCCTCCCTGTGCGATTTTTATCCCACACTCTTCCCTTCAATGCTAAATTCGCTATTTCTTGTTGTCTAAGAATGTGTCCTATAAATCGATCCATTCTTTTAGTCGAGGTACTCCAGAAATTGCTTTTCTCCCCAATTCTCTTCAGTACCTCGTCATTAGTTACATGATCCATGCACCTAATCTTCAGCATTCTTCTGTAGCACCACATTTCAAAAGCCTCTATCCTCTTCCTGTCCGCACTGTTTATCGTCCATGTTTCACTCCCATACAATCCCACACTCCACACAAATGCCTTCAGAAAGGACTTCCTTACGCTTAAATTAATATTCGAGATTAACAAATGTCTCGTTTTCTAAAACACTTTTCTTCCCATTACCATTCTGCATTTTATATTCTCTGTACTCCGACCATCACGTGTTATTTTACTGCGCAAGTAACAAAACTCATCTACCACCTCTACTGTTTCGTCAGCTAATCTAATTCCTTCAGCATCACCTGATTTTCTAAGACTCCATTCCATTACTCTTATTTTGCTTTTGTTAATCTTCGTCTAAACCTTTCAACACACTTTCCGTCCCGTTCAACTGATGTTCCAGATCCTTTGCTGTCTCTGACAAAATTACAATGTCATCAGCAAAACGCAATGTTTTTATTTCTTCCCCCTGAACTTTAATCCCTATTCCAAATTTTTCCTTCTTTCCTTCACCGCCTGCTCGATACACAAATTCAATAACATCGGAGAAAGGCTACAACCCTGTCTTACTCCCTTCCCAACTGATGCTTCGCTTCCATGCCCTTCGAGTCTAATAACTGCGGTCTGGCTTTTGTACAAGTTATAAATAACTCTCCTTTCCCTGTATTTTACCCCTGCTGACTTCAGAATTTGAATGAGTGTATTCCAGTCAACATTATCAAACGCTATCTCCAAATCTACAAAAGCTAAAAATGTAGGTTTGCCTTTCCTTAATCTATCTTCTAAGATAAGACGTAAAGTGAATATTGCCTCCCGGTTTCCTACGTTCCTCCTGAATCCAAACTGATCTTCCCCGAGGTCAGCTTCTACCAGCTTTTCCATTCTCCTGTAGATAATTCGTGTTAAAATTTTGCAACCATGACTTATAAAACTGATGGTTCTGTAATTTTCACACCTGTCTGCGTCTGATTTCTTTGGAATGGGGATTATTACATTTTTCTTAAAATCTGAGGGTATTTCGTCTGTCTCATACATCCTACACACCAGTTCAAATAGTTTTGTCATGGCTGGATCTCCCAGAGACTTTAGTAGCTCTGAGGGTATGTCATCCACTCCTGGGGTCTTGTTCCGACCTAGGTCTTTCAGGGCTCTGTCAAAATCATCTCTCAGTATAGTATCTCCTATTTCATCTTGATCTACTCCCTCTTCCCTTCCTACAACATCGTCTCTAAGTTCATTTCCTTGTAGAGCTGCTCTATGTACTCTTTCCACCTGTCGGCTTTCCCTTCTTTGCTGAGAACTGGTTTCCCATCTGAGTTCTTGATATTTCTTGTCCGCAAATGTCTCTTTTATTTTCCTGTAGGCGGTATCTACTTTTCCCCTTCTTATACATTCTTACTATGTCATCGACAAAACGCAATGTTTTCAATTCTTCACCCTGAACTTTAATTCCTTCTCCAAATTTCTCCTTGCTTTCCTTTATAGCTTGCTCAATGTATAAATTGAATAAAATTGGAGAAAGGCTTATGGGACTTAACTTCTGGCTCATCAGTCCATAAACTTACAAACTACTTATGAACTCCCTTACACTAAAGGCGGCACAGACATCTATGCTCAAGGGGTATTCGAACCTCCGACGGGGAACGGCCTCTCGCATCGTAGCATAGCGCCTCAATGCGCTCGGTCGCTCCGCCTCCCCAGAATGATCAGCGAGTTAATAGATAGATGCCTTTGATCCGCTTACCGATTTTACACAGGACCAGAATTTTTTTCGGGTTCTCGGCAAGATTTGTTTCCAAGGTACGACGGTGGTAGTATTGTATGCTTCGCGCATTGCTCATTTTATAGACGCGCGAATCTCTACTACTGTTTGACAATTTGATTTGCTCGACCTCTTTTAAACCGAGAGCGCAAATGTCTTTGCTTTCTCAGCATATTTCGAATATTATATTGATCTATGTGAAACGTCAACTCCAAAACGGCTTCAACAATTTGCACGGGGTTTTGCAGGTAACTTGAGCATAAGTTGGGGCACGATTTCACAAAAATCGGATCACGGAAAAATCATAACATGATTTTTAAATTTTTTATCTACGACCGTCGTGTCTGTCTGTGTCTTTGAGCGCGTTAATCTCCCAAAATACTTGAATTTTAATTGGATTTTCGCACGTAGCGCGATCGTATCGTGCGGTTAGATAAAGGCTTAATCAAAATCGCATCAGAGAAAGTACAGATATCAAAACTGAAACATTTGTTTGTAAACGTAGAGTGCGTTTATCTCTACAGGTTAATCTGTAAGAGTACTACCACAGTGTAACATATACAGCGGCGACGATTGCACTGGTTTTTGTTATACGCCACGACAGCAGCGCTCCAAGCGGCCGGCAAGCTACATTTCTGAAAACGGTATCGCACGAGTGTGAATAGTATCATTTAAACTGATTTTACCACACTTTTTACAACAGGTAAGGTACTTACAAGGAAAGTACATACTAATCTGTATGAACGTTTGGTTACAGGATCTCTACGTACACCTCAATGTGCTGGTGGGTGTCGTTTTTATGTTAAGCTCTGCAATCATGCTCTAGATAGCACTGTAGATGTAATTGTAGACGCCATGCGTAATGCAGATATCTTAACTATAACTTATGCAATAATCATCGTACATGTTCTCTAGCGAATTGTCATCCAAAGCCGTGATGATAGTTGCAACTTTTACCTTCTTCCTGAAAGACTGTTGGTATTCACCGCCACTGCTTCCATCGCTTTATAACGTTGCCCTTGCTTAGTATGATGCCATAATTGTTAAAGTAGATTCCGCGATTAGATTTTGGACAAGGAATTGATGGTACCGAATTTTTGAATTTGAAATAATTTAGTTAAAGTACAGCACAAAATGAACATTAAAGCAAATAAACCGCGGGTTGCATATTAAAGTCGGGCACCATACAAGCAACAGCACGTTGTAAGACTTACGGAAAGCATCTAGCTGGATCCTGCACTTCGTATTGTAGAAGCTGGAAATGATAACTTTTTCTTATTTAATCCGTGAAATTCGAGATACTTTCCGTAGGAGATCAATGTTCAGACTGTCCACTTCGCTTTTCATTGTTGTGTGACCGTGGGTGGAACATGAAGTTACTGGTAATGATAAAATAATTTTAAAAAAATGATCGGACTTCTGAAATTACAAAAGAAAAGACTGCTGGTTCTAAAATCAAGCAAAGTATTCTATAAGGATGATTGATTGATTGAAATTTTGCAGACAATGCGAAGCGATTGTAATGGCGTCTGAACATTAAACTATTACGGATGGCGAGGAGCTGAAAACGTTAAGAAATTAAATATTTCGCGTGCAGGAGTTTGATTTAAATGAAAACCAAAGAGAGGGAATGCTTTTAAATTTAAATAACATATTTTCAGTAACAGCTTGCATTCTTCTTACTTACATGGGTGGATACAGGTATGAAAGACGTCTACACCGATTAGATACAGACCAGAGAGTGTAAAACTACTATCACGGTTCCGTCTTCTCGCTTGTTTGGCAGTAAAAAATGACGAACGAAATTAAATTAGTTGCATTGCGAGTCAGAGGGAACCGGAGGCGATAAGCATTGCTGATCCAAGATAAACAAAAAATAAAATTTAAGTGTATCGTTACAGCCTCTTCCCGCACTTACCGTAGCACTACCACTAGCAAAGAGTTGTTCGTCATTATCATCCCTATTATCATTATTATGAGTGTGTAACAACAGTATCTAACTTATGCTCATATTTCTGTACCATAACAGATACGAGAAAGCATGCGAATGATTCATCTTCTGCACTAATTCCATCTTCACGAAGAAGGGTTCTTCGTAACTTCATCTCAACTAATCGCAATACATTAGCAGGATTGATTAGCAATCGCCGCCCCATCTGACGCTTCACCACACAAATAACGTCACAAAACACAACTTGGGAGGCACACTGCACCGTCCCTACTGGCGAACCGACAGGTCAAAGTGCAATGCGGCATGGCACACGCAGAGGCCTCTAACGGACGACTGCAGAGTTTTGCAGATGCGGGAGTGTCACTAGTGCAATAAGGGATCTTTACATTATCTCTCATATGATTTTGGTGTATATGTGTTTGTTCGAGCCGGAGTACTTTCCTTGTTACTGCCATAAAATCGGTAATAACGAGAAAGTAATTCCTCATTTGACGCTATTAGAAGGTACAAACCGGAACTCTGCAGCATAGTTTATTTAACCCTCTAGCAGGCGCGCTTTGTACACAGGTAGTCAAAAGCTGTCAGCGTGCTACCAAGAGAAACACGTATGAGTTAAGTCATGGTTTAATTTCAGTTTATTTACACAACAATGCAATAAATGTATATTACATGCCTAAGTTACTGTTTGATTAAGCAAATAACAAAACTTTCGTATCATTTCAATGCCGTAGCTGACATACAGGGTTTCCAGAAAAGGGCTCCCTGATTTCAAAATTAAATATCTCGATAACAAAGATCAACAGAGAAATGCAGTAAACGGTATGTTTATTGTGAAAGCTGTAAGAAGTTTATACAACAGTTTGAAATAATAGTTACAAAAGCTGCTAACAAATGGCGCTGTAATCCCCATACGTAATGCCTAGTATAAATAGTGATCCGAAGCCTAGAGCAATCAGTTCCACTATGAATCGTGAAAGGAGGTTAGCGTACCGAAGGCAGAGATTAAAACCATGTACTCCATTGAACAACGCGTTTTTCTGGTACTAGAGTACCACAGGTTAGAAGAGAGTCCTACGGCAACAAGGCCAAGTTTTCAAGCACGATTTAATGTTCATAGCTCCGCAGAAGGTGTAACATTTCTTGTGTTGACCTACCGCATTAAAATTTTCCGTCACCTATTATTTTATAAGATACAGAGGCAAACACACTTAGTGAAACACCCTGTATATTACTGACCTGAGATTTTGAGTCTTATTTTGAGAATTGCCAAGATGTTTGATAGTTCAATACCTGTTAGGAACATGTATTGTTCAAATGTTTGTTAAGCGTATAGGACTTAACTACGGGGTCATCAGTCCCTAAACTTACAAACTAATTACGAACTACCTTATACTAAGGACAAATATCCATGTCCGAGGGGGGATTCGAACCCCCGACCGTAGTGGCCGTGCAGACCGTGACTGGAGCGCCTCAGTCCCCGCGGCCACCGCGGCCGGCAGGAACATGTATGATGTAGTCATTAAGAAATTAATTGACATTTAACGCGGCACTTTGTTGTCAAACAAAAAGGACCTAGATTAAGACTTAAAACGATATGCGCCATCTAAAATTATTGTATGTATAGTTTTCATTTTATATTGTGATTATTTTTGTGTACATGAGATGTTTTAGTTGAGTTTTCGTTAATTGGAAAATAGTATATTCAATTGTTATGAACAATGCACAATGTAATGCCATTATTGTCAATGTTATATATTTGCCCCACCGCCTTGCGTGGGGGAGTTCGAGTTTGGCTTTTGTAAAGTATTTTGGAATCTATGTCAGTCTGTGTTTTAAAATGGAAGTACTATCAGTTAAGTTCTGGTGAAGTGATTACGCAAGTTATGAAATTGTAATGTTTTTCTGGAATAAGAAGCAGTTTGATTGGAAATTAAAGAAGAAGTGAAAAATTGTAGCTTCGAGTATTTATTTCTACCACGACGCCACTGGTGAATATTTTTTGCAGCGAGCAGAACCCCCATACATCGCATTGTTGAAAAGCTGAGTATCGTTTTTGATATGTTTGAAATTGGTAGAATGATTGATTACTTATTAACCTAGTAACGTGAACTAACTGAGCATAATGAAGGCAGAGATTGCAACAAACAGTATGTCAACAGAAGCCAGACCCAAGAGGAAGGGGCAGCACTGAATGACGAAGATGGAGGAGATGAGGACCACCATCCAGGAGAATTGTAACGTATTTTATATGTAGCAGCTGGCTGTACATTAAAATTTTTCCTTTAAACGCAATTTTCTTAAACTGTCATATTTCAGTATAAATGCATCCTTTTCTCAGAAATTTCTGAACGTACATCAGTGAATAATTTACCACATATCATAAATAGTATAATGTAGCTCTACTTCAGTTAAAATCAGAAAATTATCATTGTGAAAATTTGCACGAAGATATTATAAGTATGACGGGAAAAATCACAACTTTTTGCAGCTTATTTTTTTAAGTGTTTGTAGAGCAACACAATCACCTATTATTTTATAAGTTACAGAGGCAAACACACTTAGTGAAACACCCTGTATATATTTAGCCTTAGTCCCCCTTAAACAACCTAACAACCTATACATAGCCGGCCGCGGTGGCCGAAGGGACTGCGGCGCACCAGTCACGGTCTGCACGGCCACTGCGGTCGGAGGTTCCAGCCCCCTCGGGCATGGATATTTGTGCCGTCCTTAGTAGTAGTTATTTGATAAGTAGTTTGTAAGTATAGGGACTGATGACCCCGTAGTTAAGTCCCATAAGCTATACAAACATTTGAACATATTTATTTTAGCCGGCCGCGGTGGCCGAGGGGACTGAGGCGCTCCAGTCACGGTCTGCACGGCCAGTACGTCCGGGGGTTCGAATCCCCCCTCGGGCATGGATATTTGTGCCGTTCTTAGTGTTAGCTAGGTGATAAGTAGTTTGTAAGTTTAGGGACTGATGCCGCCGTAGATAAGTCCCATAAGCTATACAAACATTTGAACATATATATTTTAGCTGGCCGCAGTGGCCGAGGGGACTGAGGCGCTCCAGTCACGGTCTGCACGGCCACTATACTGGGGGTTCGAATCCCCCCTCGGGCATGCATATTTGTGACGTCCTTAGCATTAGCTAGTTCATAAGTAGTTTGTAAGTTTAGGGACTGATGGCCTCGTAGTTAAGTCCCATAAGCTATACAAACGTTTGAACATATATATTTTATTATTGACAACTGGTGCGTGAAGTAGAGTAATAATATAAGTATTTTGCCTTTCGTGTAGACGTACCCTGGAGAACAGACGTGCTCACCTGATAGTGGAGAGTGGTGTAGCTGGCCGATGCGTGGTGCAGACTTCGGCCATGGCCCCCTGGATATATACCCACCTGACTGACGCATTCCTGGGCTTCGAGTGTCGCAGGATTAATTACCGGCGCGAGATAATGAGTGCAATTAAGACGGCGCTATCAGCGGCGGTCGAGCATCGGCCTCTCAGGAGCGGCTATCTCGAGTGCCATCTGCAGACTACAGCTGTGCTGCAGCTTACATTATGTCATCTACCAGATACGCCGAAGTCCGCAGTACAACAAACTTGTCCCATCACCCAATACAACTTACACACAACACTTTCACGAAGAGCAGTCCACGGCCTGTCGTGTGTACCAGTCATCCCAACTAGAGCCGTGTACTGGGAGAGTACCGCCAACCGGGCGAGCGCCGCCATTGTAGGCCTG
Organism: Locusta migratoria; assembly: GCA_026315105.1. Lineage (NCBI taxonomy): Eukaryota > Metazoa > Arthropoda > Insecta > Orthoptera > Acrididae > Locusta > Locusta migratoria. The sequence continues at coordinate 19,667,077 of CM048754.1, forward strand.
TTATATCTGGCAGTAGCAGCGCTATGCACAACGCTGTTAAATTAACATTTATGATGAAGGAAACCGGTCTGTACATCAACGTCGTATGACAGTACGTTAAGTAAACGATGAACTTAAGTTTTTAATCGTTTTCTCACCTCTACTGCGAATATTAAGGAAAAATTGGTAATCTGAGATCAAGACCCCTTTATTTTTTAGCAAACTAGTTGTAAAATTGTTTCGTGCAATTGTTTCGACAAAAGTAATAACTGTAGTAATGATAAGAGACTTTAAGTCGCTAGAGTTAACATATTTCATTTAATGTAATGGTACTTAAAAGGTAAAGCAGTCAACAATCCGAAGATTGGTCTGAACGCCACAGTACTTTACTAGGCATGGTCCTGTTTGGAGGTGGTATACCGTTGCCTTCCTCCGACCTTCGGACTGACTTACCCAGCCAGTTATAGGGGGACCTACAGTTTAACGTGGGTTCCGAACCACGGTGCTACTCGGTATTTTTCACGTGAGCAATACTGCCAGAGGTGAAAGAAGTGGAAAGTGACAGATAAAAATCCCAGGACCTGGCGGGAATCGATCCCGCGACCTTTGGATTTGTAGTCTAGCACTCTACCACTGTGCAACCGAGGCGCACTTACTGGTACTTAATATTATACAAATATGTAGTTTAGTTATTTAGGCTGCGAAGGAATGGTACTTAATATTATACAAATATGTAGTTTAGTTATTTAGGCTGTGAAGGAATGGTACTTAATATTATACAAATATGTAGTTTAGTTATTTAGGCTGCGAAGGAAATGAATAAAAATTGGAAAATTGCAAATTAATTTGTCTAAAAAATTTGAATGGTATTTTATCTACATAGTAACTGCATCTTAAAATACCTTCACGGCATGCATTCATCATGCCAATACTTTTACCACCGCCCTCTGCTTGGCGATTATATTTTCTCAGAAGAATATGTACTCTAGTGGTTAAAAAAATGCGTGCACAAATTTTTCCACAACACTGTAACACGAAGTAATATTCTGAAACACGTTCATTGATTGATTCATGTCCAAGCAGCATTGTTCGCTATCTTCAAATGTATAAAAAAAGTTTTGTCTAAACAAATAAATTTACGTAAAATGAGTAAGATACGAATTCTTATTTATATGCATACAATATATGTAAACAGTTCTGCCTGTCCAGACTTTCGTCATATGCAGTATAAATGCGAAATTCGTCAAATTCGGCAGATTATGTTAGATTTTAACGTATTTGTATCTTTTAAAAATATCTTTTCTCTTACATGATTGTCCGGCCAACATTACTCGCAAGAAACAGATGAACTTAGAAGTTTACTCGATATTTCAATACAAATTTGTTTACTTCACACAATTTTGCATTCTCGTATGGAAATGCATCTTTTCTTCCAATGCGATGTACCCGCAATTCGCGTCTTTTCGCATCTCTTTCGCCCTGTGGAATGCGGAAACCTCGGACTGTCTTAGTGTAACAATTAACTGCACAACACTGCGACATTCTTCACCATATATAAAACTGGAATATGCTATGTTAAGCTCTTAATTTAATACACAATGAGTCTACAGATTTCCAACACCTCTAAATGCTAAAATAACAGCGAGTTAAGTGAAATATGCCATTTACGCTCATGGACTGCTCAGGCCTAAGATGGCGGACGTGCCCCATCCACGCTCAACTGACCAATAGCAGCCGGCGGTTGTCGGCAAGCCACACATAAAAGGTTGGCGCAACTCTCCCAATACAGGGCTCTAATCCCAACGACCAATATAGACAACATTCACTGGCTAAGGTGCTGCCATACCTGAAGCATATTGAAAGCTCGGCCGCCATGTTTTACAACGTCACGTGGGCGTAAACAGTCGTCTGCTATAGCACTGAATCATATCATTTTCACTTTCTGCAATGACTTAACAAACCGCAACTTGCGATGTTATGGCACCACTGTATGAGGATTAGGTGGAATACCAAATTGTGGCGAATGAAAATTTGTGCCCGGCCGAGATTCGAACCCTGTATCTCCTGCTTACTAGGCAGACGCGTTGACCACTCCGCCACCGAGGACACAGTGACCAGCCCGACTGCAGAGGACTCTTCCCTGCACGTCTCCCGCCACACACAAATCTCCATTCGCCACGCTGTCTCTTTCCTATTACCACAGGCTATTTGTTCTATAATGCTCGCGGCCACAATACTGTATTCCCGTATCAGGGAGAACAGACCATGAGGTATCGAGACATAATTAATTGTCGTCAGGAGCCCAGCCTCGGCATGTATACATTTATATATATTTTTGACGAATTACAGCGTTCGAATGAATGAAATAAATCACAGTTTGCGATGTTATGGCATCACTGTATGAGGTTTATGTGGATTACCATACTGGCTGTGAAATAGGCTGTGGTTATAGGAAAGAGACAGCGTGGCGAATGGAGATTTGTGTGTGGCGGGAGACGTGCAGGGAAGAGTCCTCTGCCGTCGGGCTGGTCACTGTGTCCTCGGTGGCGGAGTGGTCAACGCGTCTGTCTAGTAAGCAGGAGATCCCGGGTTCGAAACCCGGACGGACACAAATTTTCATTCGCCACTGTTTGGTATTCCACCAAAACCTCATACAGTAATGCCATAACATCGCAAATTGCGATTTATTTCATTCATTTGAACGCTGTAATTCGTCAAAAATAGATATAAAAGACTTAACAAACCATTCTCTACCTGAAACTTTCTGGCAGATTAAAGATGTGTGCCGGAACCGGGACTTTTTCGACTGAGCTATCCGGACACGACTCACGATACCGTCTAACAACTTCTGCTTACATCTATCCTCCGCAGATTTGGCTTTGAGTAAATACTGTATTCTACAACTGAAGTAATGTTTTAATAACAGTCCATTCCATTCCATGATGGTGGTGGTGGCGGCTAGTGCAGCAACAGTGTTGAATAATTAAATAATTCTCAGTCTGTTGCAGTGTTTTATTCTCCAATTACGCGTTTCGCGCTGTTAGCGCATCGTCAGACGGGAAAAAGACAAATGTTTTGTTACAGTCCGTGTACCCGGCGGGCAGCGAATCTAATGTGGCTAAGGTGAGTGAATTCTGAAAAGTCATAACTTACTTGGGTGGATACGTTGCTTGCAGTGGCCCTTTTGAGCAGCAGCTGAATTGTATTTCACTGTAATGCTTTTAAAGGAAACGCCTTTTGCTACTGCGAATGAAGGGTTTTATTACTATAAGTCACCCATACGCGTTTCGCCTTTGTCTCAAGGCATCATCAGTGGGTGTCCTGAAATATTTACATGTTTCTGTTTACACATAAAGGTTTTGTACATATGTAAGAAACCTAACCTTTATGTGTAAACAGAAACATGTAAATATTTCAGGACACCCACTGATAATGCCTTGAGACAAAGGCGAAACGCGTGTGGGTGACTTATAGAAATAAAACCTTTCATTCGCAGTAGCAAAAGGCGTTTCCTTTAAAAGCATTACAGTGAAATACTTGGGTGGAGATGGAGCCACAGAACTATCTGAAGCTGTGATGGAAGTAGCTTAGCAAATTGTGTTCTGTCGTTGGGTCCCTGCAAAGACGTAAACGTACAAAATACGTAACGGCTATTTGAAGTAGAATAACTAGGGTCAAAACGGGTGCAGTATAAAAAGCATTCTATTAACTTACATACTGCACCTGTTTAGACCCTAATTATTCTACTTCAAATAACCGTTAGGTACTTTGTACGTTTACCTCTTTGCAGGGGCCCAATGGCAGAGCACAAATTAAGCTACCTCCACCGCCTAAGTAAGTTCTGAATTTTCAAAATTTACTCACCTTAGCCATCTTAGATTCGCTGCCCGCCAGGTACACGGACTGTAACAAACATTTGTCTTTTTCCAGTCTGATGATGCGCTAACAGCGCGAAACGCGTAATTGGAGAATAAAAATATTGCAACAGAGACTGAGAATCATTTAATTTTAATAACAGCCTTATTAGGCTGGAATAATGAGATTCCTCCCAAAATTCCGAGGATACCATTAAGTACTCGTAGTTGGTAAACAAAATAGGTTTCCCAACATTCTAAATACATCTACATACATTCGCAAAAGGAAAATTTTTCTTCCCTAATGACGGAGTTTTTGTAGTTTGAAGATGTTCAGGGAACGAAAATATCGTCGGAATCGCATTAGCAGAAGACGTTTTGTATCATTTGTTGCGTTCATGATTTCTCCTCAAAATGCGATGAAGAAATATAACTGTAGGCCTATGCAGTTCAAAAATGTTCAAATGTTTGTAGAGTCTATGGGACTTAACTACGGGGTCATCAGTCCCTAAACTTACAAACTACTTATGAACTAGCTAATCCTAAGGACGGCACAAATATCCATGCCCGAGGGGGGATTCGAACCCCCGACCGCAGTGGCCGTGCAGACCGTGACTGGAGCGCCTCAGTCCCTTCGGCCACCGCGGCCGGCTGCCTATGCAGTAGTTTTCCACTTATTTCGCCTTATATTGGCTAAACATCGTTTTGTAAGATCTTCATTTTTCAAAGAAAAAACGAAAAACATAATTACAGCTTACTTTAGTTACAGTTAAACACATACACAACCCATAGGACAGAAATGTGGTAAGTACAAAAGACGTGTAGGGGAGACCGGGGCACATTTTCCATAGGGGCAGGTTTTCCAACTCCCTTTAGTTTCGAAACAAACCGCTAGATGGTACCACCGTTGATAATGTAGGAAGTAGCAACTAAGCACGCTTCATTTAGGAAATTTTCAGTGCTGTACCAGCAGTCACAACCTCGGCAGGGCTGTTTTCGTCATTTTTGCAAAGGTGAGTAAACTTTCACATTTCTATTGAAACTTCAAATAAACATACTAGCGTGAAACCTATTATTTTGACACTGCACGCACTAAAAGTGGGTTTTCTTCTTCACGTAACTGTGCATTTGTTTTGTAAATAGCTTACACGATTACTCGTGGACGTAGTGTCATAGTTCCGAATATGGTGACGGGACACGTTTTCCCAGAGCATACGGGGCACATTTTCCTTATTGCTTTGAGTCTTAACGCCAAGTCTAAAGCAAATGAAAAGTGGGTACTGTGCACGAAATGGGCGCATGGAGACTGTACGGAAATGCTGCATTTTTTTGTTTGCTTACATTGTCATTCAGACAATGAGTATGAGTTTTGTTAAAAAAATGTCTGTAGTTGTGAAATATTTGAGACACATATTTTGTAAAACCTTTCAGTGGCATTTATTTTTATTTAATGTGGTTACTTTTACTATCCTTCTTTTGTAATGTATTGTAAATGCATAATAAAAATACTTATTCAGTGAATTCAAGATAATTATCTCTGTTTTACCATTTAAAGTACAGTTGGAAAATTTGCCCCTGTACATTTTACGAAAGCTGGAAAACGTGCCCCGCATACGGGGCAAATTTTCCAACGCAACATGACCAGACAAAATCATTTGTTGCCAAGAAGGATATTTACTATTTTCAAAAATATCTGTACAAGATTGTAGATAAAAGTATAGGAAATATAATGTTCTGCTGTTTACCTCAAAACCGATAAAAATAAAAAGTACAAAAATAAAAATGTAAAATGGTGGAAAACGTGCCCCGGTCTCCCCAACACGAAATTTTAGAAACTGAAGCATACGGTGTCCCAACAGTCTTATTACTCTGCGATTTGTACAGTTATATGCTGCGCATACACTCGGCATGGTTTCAAGCATACTACGATACATAAAATGTGAAACCAAAACACGTAAATAGCGTCGGTCTTACCTCTTTATACGGCGCACTAGACGTTGGGAAAAATGGCTGCCACAGTTGCTGGTTGCTGCCACTAGGAGCGTTGTTAACCCAGAGTTGGATAGAGCCGTGTATTGGGAGAGTACCGCCAACCGGGCGAGCGCCGCCATTGTAGGCCTGTTATATCTGGCAGTTCAAAATGTTCAAATGTTTGTAAAGCTTATGGGACTTAACTACGGGGTCATCAGTCCCTAAACTTACAAACTACTTATGAACTACTTACGAACTAGGACGGCACAAATATCCATGCCCGAGGGGGGATTCGAACCCCCGACCGTAGTGGCCGTGCTGACCGTGACTGGAGCGCCTCAGTCACCTCGGCTACCGCGGCCGGCTATATCTGGCAGTAGCAGCGCTATGCACGGCGCTGTTAAATTAACGTTTATGATGAAGGGAACCGGTCTGTTCATCGACGTGGTATGACAGTACGTTAAGTAAACAATGAACTTAAGTTTTTAATCGTTTCATCACATCTACAGCGAATATTAAGGAATAATTCGTAATCTGAGATCAAGACCTTTATTTTTGAGCAGTTGTAAAATTCTTTCGTGCTAAAATTTAAACCCTCTACCAGATGCACTGCTTTCGCAATAAGTGACGTTCCTGCTTTCAAATTAGCTAAGGACTGACATTTTATCTGTAATATATTGGTTTTTATCAAAGTAGATGTAATTAATACATGTTGCTTTCCATTAATCTAGTGCCTAATGTTGATTAGGTGCTGTGTGCTAACCAACATGTGATATTATCACATAACATTAACTGAGCGAACATTTTGGGAAGGTTTAAGTTTTTACACATTGTTATCGCACTGCTGGGTACTTCAGTAAAATAAACTTTATCTTAAAATTCGAGTTTTGGAGATCTATTTAATGGGCGGTTTCCTTTACCGCCCAACACTATGCTGGCTAAGTATAAATACGAAATTCGTCAAATACGGCACATTATGTTAGATTTTCATGTATTTGTATCTTCTAAAAATATCTTTTCTCTTACATGTTTGTCCGTCCAACATTGCTCGCAAGAAACTTGTATGAACAGATAAACCTAGAAGTTTACTCGATATTTCAATACGAATTTACTTACTTCGCAAAATTTTGCATTCTCGTATGGAAATGCATTTTTTCTTCCAATGCGGTGTACCCACAATTCGCGTCTTTTCGCATCTCTTTCGCCCTGTGGAATGCGTAGAACTTGCTAGTTGCTACCTCGGACTGTCTTAGTATAACAATTCACTGCCAACAATGCGTCATTTTTCACCATATAAAAATGGAATGCGCTATTTTAAGCTCTTGATTTAATACATATTGAGTCTACACATTGCCAACACCTCTAAATGCTAAAATAACAGCTAGTTAAGTGAAATAAGCTATGTCCGCCGATGGATCGCTTAGGCCTAAAATGGCGGACGTGCCCCACCCGCGCTCAACTGACCAATAGCAGCCGGCGGTTGCCGGCAAGACACACATAAAAGGTTGCCGCTACTCTCCCAACTACACTCTGTGTAGTTTATATTAGAGCTCCTAAATAGCCGGCCGCGGTGGCCGAGGGGACTGAGGCGCTCCAGTCACAGTCTGCACGGCCACTACGGTCGGCGGTTCGAATCCCCCCTCGGGCATGGATATTTGTGCCGTCCTTAGTATTAGCTAGTTCATAAGTAGTTTGTAAGTTTAGGGACTGATGACCCCGTAGTTAAGTCCCTTAAGCTATACAAACATTTGAACATTTTTTAGCTCCTAAATACCCAGGCTGAATCGTCCGCCATGTTTTCCCCAACATGGTTGGAATCACGCTACACTAACAGCGTAGAGGCAGAAAAATTTAATTTTTTCGCCACTTAAATCTTTATATATCAGCATTGTGACGAAGTGCGCATCATCTCGTTAATAGTTATAGTTAATAAGATATTGGCTTCGAAATAAGAGACTGCGCAAGGTTAGGATAAGTTTGCAGTACAAAATAGGGGCTGCTATGATATTCTACTTGGTACATATTACACCATATGCTGCTGCGGATGAAATTTTTCTAACGTATTGAATTTTATTTTCGACTTTGGAGGAGATCTTTACTTTTCACTCATACTGCTTGTTGTTGTTTGTTTGTATAGCTTATGGGACTTAACTACAGGGTCATCAGTCCCTAAACTTACAAACTACTTATGAACTAGCTAATCCTAAGGACGGCACAGATATCCATGCCCGAGGGGGGATTCAAACCCCCGACCGTAGTGGCCGTGCAGACCGTGACTGGAGCGCCTCAGTCCCCTCGGCCACCGCGGCCGGCACTCATATTGCTCATATTTATTTTATGTAGCGAACACATTTTCGATGGTGATAAGGACACAAGGAAATATAACGCGTCTCATACACGGTTAGATAAGTCAAAATGTTGTCTATTTTTTTTTTTTTTTAACATGATAACATGCGAAGAGGGGCGTATTTTGCCATATGGTTACTATGCAAAACTTCATTAACTGTTTAGTTATTCAAGAAATAAGATGTAGATTTTTTTTTTTTTTAAGAGTAAAGTTAGGGATTTATTAATCGGTGTAAAGGTATTCCTTCATTAGTCACAAATATTTATTTCTTTGCTTGTTGTCCAACACGTTTCAAAGCTACTATTCCATTTTCGAAAACTAATAGGAGTTACACTTCTTTCAGTTTATCGCCTAGCAGTAACAGAACGAAAATCACTACATCCAATGAGGATTTTATGCAAGAATACTAGAAAATGACAAATACCAAGAATCTCTTTACTGCCTAATGAACTGACTTGTTCTCATTTCCTCACATAATAAAGCACTATGTATTGAGATATTTAGAATGTCCTTTTTATATAACTGAAAAATTGAAATTGAATATTACATACTCAGACAACACTTTTGTAGTTTGCGACTATTAAATTTAATGGTTTAAAAGAAGTCACTACCAGTATCTTCAAGTATGGGTGTTATGCAGTAACAACATGTGCCTAATTATTAGGAGCTCTAATATGGAAGACGTGTTACTACTAGACGGGCGGGCGGATCTCAGTACGTCATATTTAACTGACATTATCTCAACTTCTAGATTTCTCTCAGATTTCCTGTTTGGAGAGGATGAAAATATGATCTATTTCGAACATTTCATCCGCTTCATGTGTTCACCTAACTTCAACAGAAAAAAAGTTCCTCGCATGTCGAAAATTCCGTAACGTCGTCAGAAAGTGCAGGTTTCTAAACTGTCAGTATGTCCTCTTAATCAACTATTACCTCAAATGAAACTAAAATGAAAATGTAGTGTAGTCCTTCACGAACACACTGATGAAAATTCCACGTTGATACAATGAGTAGTTTTGCGAGTGTGAGCGAGTTAAATGAAACGCGAGGTAACGTTTGAGCTTCGTCCGGAACGTGCCAATTCCTACAGCTTGGGGAAAAAATGGCGGACAGTTCAGCTCGGGTTTATAGGAGCCTTAGTTTATATAGGTCGTTGAGTCATCCACTCACGCTAAACTTTTGGTTGGAAAAGTGTACGAGGACGAAGCACGCTCCTGTAGTGTTCGAATAAAGAACCTGCACCTACGCAACTACAAATAAAATGCGATTTTTCTCACCAGACGCATTTCGTTTTAATGACAATAAGACATCTTCAGCGGTCTGCAATAATAGAGGTCTACAGTATGTTTTGTTTTTCGATCGAAAACAGTTCGTTAGCGAAACATGAAAAGTAGGCCTAATGTTTTGATTTTTAAGGAAATTTTTTCTTGAAACTCCCTGGCAGATTAAAATTGTGTGCCGGAACCGGGACTCGAACCTGGGACCTTTGGTCTACCACTGAGCTACCCCGACACGACTCACGATGCCGCCCCACAACTCTACTTCCGCCAGTACCTCGCCTCCTACTTTCCAAACTTCACAGAAGCTCTCCTGCGAAACTTGCAAGACTAGCACTCCTGGAAGAAAGGATATGGTGGAGACATGGCTTAGCCACAGCCTAGGGGATGTTTCCAGAATGAAACTTTCACTCTGCAGCGGAGTGTGCGCTGATATGAAACTTCCTGGCAGATTAAAATTGTGTGCCGGAACCGGGACTTGCCCGCGAAAGGCAAAGGTCCCAGGTTCGAGTCCCGGTTCCGGCACACAATTTTAATCTGCCAGGAAGTTTCATATCAGCGCACACTCCGCTGCAGAGTGAAAGTTTCATTCTGAAATTTTTTCTTGTTTTCACCTTACATCATTGAGTGCCGGTCTGTTTCATGCAGTACCGCCGATTCTTCTTGTTGCATCATTGTCTTTTCCACTAATTTCACTTTCACTGTTGCACTATCCCTAACTGTTTCTTACAGATCGGACGTGTTTGTTTTGATTGTGACTGAGTCTGCACAGTGTGTTATTATACTGTTGCCAACATCACAATTGTAATTTTTATATGTTTTATAATAAATTATGTTATAGTATATTTGATTTTGATGTAAGCGGATTGGAGTAGTGGCAAAATTATACTTCTGTGAAATGGGAATTGGTGTTTTATTTATTTATTATATCTTGGATCCACAGTGTTACAGATGTCGTATAATGACATAATTGTAAGAGGCTAGTCCAAAACACTGTAATGAATTATATTATTTATTTATCGCAAGATATCTTCCGGCTTTAATTGCTATCGTCAGGTGTTTCTGCAAAAACATTTTCTTTTATCAGTATGTATCCTAGTACTAGATAAGTAAATATACACAAAAATAAAATGAATTTACGAATTTCATTTTTAAAGTGCAGTACGTACGGTATTTAGAGGCCTTAACTTCTTCAACTGACTACTTATAGGTGGTGTTTTGTATTTCATTTACGAATTTTAGCCAGTTACTGTATCTGTCAATGCCTCATATACTATACGTTTACAAAGTTTTCTTTCAAAGAGAAAATATAGAAGTTAAGAGATGTTGTTGTTGTGGTCTTCAGTCCGCAGACTGGTTTGATGCAGCTCTCCACGCTACCCTGTCCTGTGCAAGTCTCTTCATCTGAGAATATGTTCGGCAACCTACATTCTTATGAGTCTGCTTACTGTATTCGTCCCTCGGTCCCCCTCTACGATTTTTACCCCACACACCTCCTTCTAATGCAATTCCTTGATGTCTCAGAATGTGTCCTACCAATCTATCCCTCCTCTTAGTAAGGATATGCCAGAAACTCCTTTTCTCCCCAATTCGGTCAAGCACTTCCTCATTAGTGACGGTTAACAGTATGTCATAATTTTATTTATGGTTTCCGTGCATGTTATTATGTAGCGAGTATGGCAAAAGATTTTCTTAGAAATTTTAGGACGACATTATGGATGATACAGACAACCATGTCAAACATAAATGTATCATACATAATATCCTCCTAAAATTTCTAATAAAATCTTTACTCGCTACATAATAACATGCACAGAAATCATGAATAAAATATGCCATATCTGTCAGCTTCTACATTTTCTCTTTCAAAAAAAATTTGTAAACGTATAGAATTGAGAGGCATTGACAGATATGATAACTGGCTGAAATTCGTAAATGAAATACAATACACCACCTAATAAATAGTCAGTTGAAGTAGTTAAGGTCTCTAAATACCGTACGTACTACACTTCATAATTGAAATTTGTAAATTTATTTTATTTTTATGTACATTTATTTATCTAGTACTAGGATACATACTGATAGTTAAAGGCAGCACGTTGTGTATTGTCACGATACAGGGGAAACAGCGTTACGAAAATGATACAGGATCTGGGATGGGAATCATCACAACAACGGTGCTTATCGCTGCGGCGTGGACTTCTTACGAAACTCCAATCACCAACATTCTCCTCCGAATGCGAAAATATATTGTTGACTCCCACTTACATAGTTAGAAATGACCCATCAGAATAAAAAACGAGAAATCAGAACTTGAACGGAGAGATTCAGGTGTTCTTTCTTCCCTTGTGCTATTCGAGAATGGAATAGGAGATAATTAGTATAACGGTGGTTCGATGAACCCTCTGCCAGGCACTTAAATGTGATTTGCAGAGTATCCCATGTAGATGTAGATGTAGAAAATGTTTTTACAGAAACACCTGACGATGGCACTTAAAGCCGAAAGATATCTTGCGATAAATCTTGCGATAATATATAAAGCAGAGTGCTCGTATGTTTGTTTGTGTGTACGTGTTGCATACAAATCTACAGTTTTGTTCCGACCTTTTTAAAATTTTGTACACGTAAATTTCAATCCATGAGGACATAGTTCACGAGATATGACGTCATAAACAATGAGATGCGCGAGAAACTGCTGCATTTAGCGACAATGCTGCACATTTTCTCCTAAACCAATGTACCGATTTCAACCAAATTTGGTACACACATTTCTTACCGTGAGTTAACAATTACTGCAGGCTTAAGAATCACATATGACTCATGGTTCAGAAGATATGACGTCATAAACAATAGGAATAGCAAAAAAACTGCCACATAATGCGGCGAGACTTTATGAATACGCTGTATGAGAATGACAGTGCTTAACGACTTGTAGCCAACTTTAAACATAATTTCAAACCTTTATTAAACTTTTATCGTTGACAACCATAGAAAAAGATAACAGGAAAACGTTTCTCGCTTACTACTTTCCCACTGTTTTATGGAGTAAAACTTCGGTATTCGCTATGACGTTACAATTTATAATTTCTACACTACAGATTGTAGCCTCAGAAAATTTTACGGACAGTATACACGTATATAATTGAGTATACCTTCTAAATTGTATCACAGTACGACACGTAGTTCATTAGATATGAGCACATAAACAGTAACGTTCATGGAAAACCGTCCCGTCAGGCACCAAGTTTTAATCTATTATTTCTTTACTACTGATTGTAATGAGAAGAGTTTTAAAGACATACAGCCCTTCTACAAATGAATATATACCTGGAAAATGACAGGAGTAAATAAATAAAATCCCGGGCAACGCCGGGTTTTCAGCTAGTAAATAATATAATTCATTACAGTGTTTTGGACTAACCTCTTTTTTGTTATAGTCTTCAGTCCGGAGACTGGTTTGATGCAGCTCTCCACCCTACTCTGACCTGAGCAAGCCTTTTCATCTCCTCATAAGAACGGCAACCCACATCCATCTGAATCTGCTTACTGTTTTCGTCTCTTGGTCTCCCTCTGCGATTTTTACCCCACACACTTCCCTCTAATGCTAAATTTACGATTCCTCGATGTCTAAGAATGTATCCAACCAATATATCTCTTCCCTTAGGATATGCCAGAAACTCCTTTTTTCCCCGATTCGGTTAAGCACCTCCTCATTAGTTACGTGATCTACCCATCTAATTTTCATCGTTCGTCTGTAGCACCACATTTCAAAAGCTGAACGCCTTATCATCCACGTGTCACCCCATACAATGCTACACTCCAGACAAATGCTTTCAGAAAGGACTTCCTTACATTTAGAATAATATTGGGTGTTAACAAGTTTCGCTTCTTTAGATAAACCTTATTTTGGTGTGCAGGATAAATAAGACAACCTGACTGGTGTATACCGATCGGTACTGGTTCATATTGTGTACCTAGAAAAATAAAACGAGCAAGAGGGAAACCATTAAGTGCTTATGAGAGTTGATGGTAGCAGACCGTATTATTCGTTTCGGACCTCTTGGTAAGTATGGAAGTGCGATTACGCATGTCAATCACATCGCGATTACGGTTAGCATGGGGTTCACGCCTGAGCCTCAGGACGTGCGCTAGCAGCGTATTTCTGGTTTTTCAAGCGTCAACTTCGCGTCGCAATATCTCGGGATGTAATTGGAATATTGCGATGCAATCAACGCCATTGTCTATGTGATTTGTCACGCTATGGATAGCTGAAGAAAAAATATAGAGTGTCCATTTAAAAAAAAGAAAAAACATAAGTTAATGTTAAAAAACACATTTGCTTTCGTTTTAGAATATTTCCAAATATGTACATTCATGGGCCCCAGGCATACATTGATACCGGTGAAAGTCGTTTTCCAATAACAATAGCTGTTACTGAAACTTCCTGGCAGATTAAAATTGTGTGCCGGAACCGGGTCTCGAACCGGGGGCCTTTGCCCTACGCGGGCAGAGCGCACTACCGACTGTGCTATCCCGACACGACTCACGATGCCGCCTCACAACTTTACTTCCGCCAGTACCTCGCCTCCTTCTTTCTGAACTTCTCAGAAGCTCTCCTGCGAACCACACAAGTCTAGCACTCCTGGAAGAAAGGATATGGTGGAGACATGGCTTAGCCACAGCCTAAGGGATGCTTCGAAAATGAAACTTTCACTCTGCAACGGAGTGTGCGCTGATATGAAACTACCTGGCAGATTAAAATTGTGTGCTGGAACCGGGACTCGAACCTGGGACCTTTGCCTGTCGCGGGCAAGCACTCAACCACTGAGCTATCCCGTCCTCGCAACTTTACCTCTTGCCTGAGAAAGGCAAAGGTCCCAGGTTCGAGTCTCGGTTCCGGCACACAATTTTAATTTGCGAGGAAATTTCATATCAGCGCACACTCCGCTGCAGAGTGAGAAAGTTTCATTCTAATAGCTGTTATTGTTCGGGAGATATTTTGGGTGGACGAGACAGCTGGGACACACTGTGTATTATCTATGGTCTATGGCTTCAACTATGGCGGCGCTGTGGCCAGTCTACGTTGTTTATATAGGTGTTTGGGCTGCACTGACGTGTACCGGAGCGTCGCACAGTGGTTCAGAACGGCCTAATCCCTGGCCAAAAGTCGAAAAGTGAGAATAATAATTTCAAAATTTCCAATTTTAGGTTTTTAGGGTCGCTGATTAAGAATTTGATAATAGATTCACGACATTCGAAATTCTAAAAAGGAAAATGTTTTTTTTAGAATATGTAAATTTCTATTTTATCTTGTGTACATAATTCCATATGACTTGCACAGGACGGGGTGGCGTGGAGAGATGCATCAAACCAGTCTGCGGACTGAAGACGTCTGTTGATGTACAAATAATCTCTTTGCATGTAAGTCCAGTTAAAATTGAAAAATGTAAAAATATTGTAAGCAATCCTACAGTCGTGAACAATCGATATTATTATGTTTTACAATTTGTGTTTAGTCTCCATGAATAATATCTGAAATAATATTTGTAAACATATTTCTGTAAAAATGGTCATTACGGTTGGAATTTTAGTTAAAATCTGTATTCACAAAGCTACACCGTTGCAATAATATATCGTACTTAGCTCCACAATATTTTAGAAAGAGACAGAAAACATCTACGAAAAGCCCTCCATACCTGGGACCTTTCAAGCCTCAGATATAGAAAGTTGAGGGGAAAGTATCGCCATTAGTCACAGTACGTAATGCGCACGACAGCGTGCACAGTAACACTAAAATCGTTATTATTTTAAATGGGCAACTTTGGAGCAGCTAATTCTTGAAAATTTCATTAATAGATAGTTCAACTAACATGTCCGTGTCAATTCCAGCGTTAAAATGTGTTAAAATATTTTTGTATCGCCACAAATGTATTTCTAAAGAAGCGAGAAAACATAATAATCACGATTGCCTTTAGCATAACGTTTCATAAATAACAACAAACATTTTCGAACATTGAAGTACATAAACTGTTTCTACATACCTTCGTAAACATTTTCCGTTTTGGAACATTGGAATCGGACGCTTCGTTGTAAAATTCTGTATGATTTTCTGAAGCACTGTATGACTGAGCTCTGACGCGTCGCGAGTGTGTTTCTACGAGAGGCAACTTCCGACTGTCGCAGGGAAGCAGGTGTACAATATTGTCACCTCTGCTAATGAGATCTGAGTGCCCCAAACCTTCCTCAACAAGAATCCATTCCAAAAACATTGATTTTTCAACCTTCATTTTTCGACTTTTGGCCAGGGAATCGGCCGTTCTGAACCACTGTGCGTCGTGGAGGCACGAGCGCCTTGAAGACGGAGCAGGTGTGTAGCGGATCTCTCGTGTGTTGACGGTTGGGGTCCGGCCTATGTTGTGCGTTCACAGGGAGTTCGCGGCCCGCTGCCCGCCCATTATAGTGCTGCCGAGTGCCCCGGGCAGGAATTCCTATTAGCGCCGCTATGTGGGCCACGCGCTTTTAGAAGCCAACCGGCGCTTTGCCGAAGAAGCGGCAAGGCCGGGCATAATAGCGCCAGGAGGCGAGGTGGGCCGAGCATGGCGAAACGGCCAGCACGGCTGCCAGCGGACCAAGGCACGAGGACTGGCCAACCACGCCGAGCGACGGCTGACACTAGCTTCGTTTGAGTGGCGCTGCTGACTGTCAGGAACGGTTTGAGGCGTTCGAGTGGCACTTTTGCCTCTTTCTGACGATATCTGACTGGCCAATCTGGTGTTCGAGTGGCGGAGCTGATACTTGGCGACCGTAAGTTTAAGTCAGCGGATTTTCGTCAAACTGTTTTCTGACTGACTCCAAAGCGTTTAACAAGCCTCCTCCAAAAGACAAGCCAGCATATTTACGAAGAGGTTTGTGTTCCAAGTCTTCCATTTTCTCTTGATTGAGGCTGAGTTTGTATGTTAGGCAGGCATTCTTCCAACTTATGTGGCCTTCTAATACAGTACGTCCCCTTTTTATTACACCCATACATACTATAAATGAAAGGTGTGGAAATTTTCATAACACGAATTTAAAGATGAATGCGTATGTTTTTACAGTTTGGATTGTGATATATTCGCCTGAAAATGAAGTAAAAATAGTCCTACTGAGAATTTCTGTGCCATCTGTAAATGAAGTGATTGACACATAAGAATAATATAGTTCATAACAGGCATTAGCAGTGATAGATTTTTATAACCGACATGTGTGCCACTATAGCGTCTCACAATTACTGTTCCGTGTTTCTCCTTGTGGTTATATATTATAGAAATCTATTAGTGCCAATGTGGGCGTCTCTACACTAAATGTGTAACTTCTGGGAAAATCATGTACGATGATAATTCTTGCACAATACCTGCAAATTTTTGTATATTAATTTGTATGTTTCATTTTTTAAATTTTATTGTAACTCATAATAATGGGACAAAATGCATATGAAGTTGTATGTTACCAAATATTCCTTTCACACACAACTATCCTAATTTACCTCATTTTTGTATGAGGTTTTGTCAGGTTGAATTGGCTACATTATTTATAAATGGGGGGACATGTTTACGTATATTTTGCGTTTTGTCGAAGTTTATGATCAGAATGTATTCCACAATGTATTTCTAATGGCGGAATGCACACTGTCCGTCGCCGGTCCGCCACCTCACGTCAACGTGAGCTTTCTCAAGAAGAATGTTTTGATGGAACGGTCGTCTGGTAACATCGCGACTCGCAAGTTAACCTAGTTTCGTCACGCGAATTTTATACTCGACAGATACACGGTTTGCAGGCAAATGTGTCTTGTTAATCTTTATTATTATACTTTGGTTTAACGGTAAATTGCAAATGTTTCATGACGACTTAAATAGTTTTCTCAATTGAGAAATGCATAACATATCGCCAGTCATAACTTCACTTTCAACATCGGTAGAGAGAAAAGATGCCAACTAGCGCTATGGGTGGCCAATATGCGAAACAGGTGAAATAAGCGTTCGAGTTGGCTTCGGAGTTGGCAACTGTCAAAAAGCGCGCATGCGCAGTAGAGGCCTTCCAAATCGTCAGCAACTGTCAGGAACTATCAGCGCTTGGGCCACTCGAACGAACCTACTGTCAACACTGGAGGTACGACAACCCAACACCCAGGTGAAGCGGCGCAGTTTGGAACGCGTCATCAAGTCTGTGAACATGCACCGGTCAAAACAAATACACCGTCAGTCGAGATATCTAGCTCCTTATGTATTTTCATCGCTACAACAAACTAAAATGCTTCGGCACCTTTCTGTCAGTCGTACGGAATGGAGACGAAACATTAAAGGCAACCGAGATAGGGGTAAACCACGGTTGTTCCGAAAGTAAGGGCCGATCGCCGTAAATATTTGAAAGCGGTGCCAAGGACAAAACACGCATGCTCGCCGACTCCTGCCTTGCATAAAATATATGAAGGTAAAGCAGTCAACAATCCGAAGATTGGTTTGAACACCACAGTGCTTTACTAGGCACGGTCCTGTTTGGAGGTGGTATGCCGTTGCCTTCCTCCGACCTTTCGAACTGACTTACCCAGCCAGTTATAGGGGGACCTACAGTTTAACGTGGGTTCCGAACCACGGTGCTACTCGGTATTTTTCACATCAGCAACACTGCCAGAGGTGAGAGAAGTGGAAAGTGGCAGATAAAAATTCTAGGACCTGGCGGGGATCGAACCCGCGACCTTTGGATTTGTAGTCTGGCACTCTACCACTGTGCAACAAAGGCGCACTAAAAAAAAGGTAAAGCAGTCAACAATCCGAAGATCGGTTTGAACGCCACAGTACTTTACTAGGCATGGTCCTGTTTGGAGGTGGTATGCCGTTGCCTTCCTCCGACTTTCGAACTGACTTATCCAGCCAGTTATAGGGGGACCTACAGTTTGACGTGGGTTCCGAACCACGGTGCTACTCGGTATTTTTCACATCAGCAACACTGCCAGAGGTGAGAGAAGTGGAAAGTGGCAGATAAAAATTCTAGGACCTGGCGGGGATCGAACCCGCGACCTTTGGATTTGTAGTCTGGCACTCTACCACTGTGCAACAAAGGCGCACTAAAAAAAAGGTAAAGCAGTCAACAATCCGAAGATCGGTTTGAACGCCACAGTACTTTACTAGGCATGGTCCTGTTTGGAGGTGGTATGCCGTTGCCTTCCTCCGACTTTCGAACTGACTTATCCAGCCAGTTATAGGGGGACCTACAGTTTGACGTGGGTTCCGAACCACGGTGCTACTCGGTATTTTTCACATCAGCAACACTGCCAGAGGTGAGAGAAGTGGAAAGTGGCAGGTAAAAATTCTAGGACCTGGCGGGGATCGAACCCGCGACCTTTGGATTTGTAGACTGGCACTCTACCATTGTGCAACCGAGGCGCATATAAAAATTAAAAAATTCTTTATTAAGAAATAATATTATACTATTAACACATTACCTACAACAAAAATGGTTCATAATATGATACAATGGTTGATGTTAAAGACTTATCATTAATGATCGTAAACGGCGCGTGCGAATATGCAATTCTTTAGGGGCCCATACCTCAGGTTCTATTCATCTCAGAATGGAGGGGTAAAGTGTTCTCGATAGATGTTGACCTAGTGATCATTTATGTACATATTAGAAGAATGGGTACACTATAGCTATCATACAGTACAGCGTCAAAATTTTCAAAGTTACACACTTCCTGGATCCCATCCAAATTGAGCAAATCAGTTGGCTTTTGTTCATGACGTGTAGTCTATGGTGGGCTTTAAACGGCTTACAAAAGCACCATTCATTCATGGGCGGTTGCTGAGAAAATCATAAAAAAGAAATTTTGGGTAAACATACACAGACACACACAAAAAAGAAGAAAAAATCCGAATTGTGGGGGTGGTCACTTCGATACTTTCTATTCATTGCAAATGTTAGAAATTTTTACTATACGTGCTTGTGATGATAGTCTCGAGGTCGTTTTTTTAATTTTTTTCGATATCGTTATCCGTTACGGAGATATAGAGGTTGAAACGAATCAAAATTTTGCACAAAATCACTAAACCCGATTTTTAGCCGTTTTAGCACCGTGAATCGCAAATATCTAAATAACTAACCATAGAAAATTGTTCAAATATTTACAATACATCCTGTAGACATTTATCTGTAAACGGCATTTTTCAGTTTTCGTAAATCTCAGTCCGTTAGTAAGACAAGATACGGCCGAAAAACCGCGATATTTTGCTAGAAAAAGTGCGTATTGTGCTGAAAGACGGCGTTCGGACAGCTCTTAAACTTACCATGCGATTTGGAAAAAGGTACTCGGCGAAAAAATTTGACTTTTGTACATCTTAAAGATTGAAGTCTTCGGTCGATGAAGGGGCGATTTTTTTTTTCCTAATTGTTGTGCCTGCAGCACCATATATGTCGTAGAAAGACATTGCAATAAAGTTCCGGTTTCCTGCTTGCGTTTTATTTAATAGTGCTAAAGCTGTTACGACAGTTTGTCATTCTCAAGCGCGTCTACGATGTTTGGACGTTAAATGTTGGCATCTGGCGTAACTGGTACATAAACTATATGGAAATATACACGTGTTTAGTTGTTGTATACGGTTTTTAGCTGTCAGGTATTATGCAGCTTTTTACGTTAAAAAGTTAAATTAAAGAAAACTTTTATATCTTTTTCGTAATTAACAACAGCTTTGCCAAAGATGTTTACATATATAGTAATCAGCTAATAATATAATAATAATAATATAATAACCTATGGCAAAGCTGTTGTTAATTACGAAAAAAATATAAAAGTTTTTTTTTTAAATTTAACGTTTTAACGTAAAAAGCTGCATAATACCTGACAGCTAAAAACCGTATACAACAACTAAATACGTGTATATTTCCATATAGTTTATGTAACAGTTACGCCAGATGTCAACATTTAACGTCCAAACATCGTAGACGCGCTTGAGAATGACAAACTGTCGAAACAGCTATAGCACTATTAAATAAAACATAAGCAGAAATCCGGAACTTTATTGCAAATTTTTGTTTTTGTTTACTTTACAGTTAATATGCAGCATCCGGTTTAGTGAACTATTGCAACATATTGCGTAGACTTCTCGTACGGTTGATTTTAGGTTACACATAGCTGTGTATGCAATGTAGATAACATATCGAAATGTTATTTAAAGTTTAGAGCAGAATGACATCTTATGTGGTTCTTCAGTTATCGGTAGGTGAATGATAGCATGCGACAGTAATAGATTCGAAAACGCCAATTGTGAGGTAATGTATCTTGAGGAACAGGAAATGACAAAAATGTTATGTGTATGTTGTTTAGGTGTTTATCTGGAAAATCAGTTTCCTTTTTCTGGAAATGTGTATTCGTTATCGTGATGCGCTACAAAAATAATAATTTTTGGTATCAAAAGATCCAACTGATGCATTGGCAAATGCACACTTCTATTCATGGCAAATCGTCGAAATTTGTACGATGCGTTCTAATATTATGATTCCAGAAAGCTTTGAAAGTTTTTCCGATAATACTATCCATTACTGAGATCTGTAGATTCCTAGTTACTGCACATATTCATGAAAAATATGCATGTAATATCCGGTCCGACGTGTAATTATTGTTTAACTAACGTAGCGAACGTACAGCAAGGGTTCCTGGTTTGGAGGCCACGAACCTGTGTTTCTAGTCGCCGTTTATTAACCGATAACATTTATAAAAGTTACAAATCATCATAAATCTTTCAGGCCATTGGACGAGCAGAATTCGTCGTCATAATGATTGGATCAACGTGAACGACTTGAATTATCATGAAATAGCAACATCCTATAAAACTAAATTCTTAGCTGGACTCGAAAATATTTACATGCTTTTTATGGAACGATATTGATAGTGTTTAACAATGTTCTTTGAAATAGTTAAGCGTGTTTAGCAATAATCTGAATGTGAAACTCTTTTTAGAACGTAAAGTACTACATAGTCAATTTGTATCAAGGTATATAAACTACTATCCAAATTTTACTCATCACTGATTTCATGTTATATAAGCAGTACACTGATGTAACAGGAAAAAGACGGCAACCAGCTGAAAAATGCTCCTGCAGGAACACAGAAAAGTCTAATATGTTTTCTGACACAAAAGTGTGGAACCAGCTGCCTCAATCCTCATTCCGACTTTCGCACCAAAAATTTTGGCATGCGAACATATTCGCGCTTTTTTCGGCTGAATGTGAGTAGGACAGAGACAGTGCAACAGGCAGAGAGAGCCATATATGATGGAACAGAGAAAATGTCAGTTCAGGAAAAAGGCATATTCATGAAAACAGCCGTGGGAAGCGAAACGAGATGTCGTAAGTCAGGAACAGTGGCAACAACAAACTAGGTTCAGATAGTAGCAATAGGAGCAAAAGGAAAACAGTGGGAAACTGAGACCATACATAAAGCATGAGCGTGCGGCTCTCCAGTACTACAGCACGAAACAATTTGTCCATTTTTCCCATCCCCAGTACCCACGTGCTAAAGTTTTCCAGTCTACAGGTCAAACCCCAAGCAAACCATCCCCATGGACATATGTGTAAAGGAGACCATCGTGATTGAAGACAATGAAAGCCGACTCGAAGTGAGGAAGAAAGGATACTGGGAACAGGACAGGAAGTGAATGGGACAACTTCAGTGGGGCAGAGAGACGATGAAAGTGGCACAAACAGACAGCGGTGAGGAATCGCAAGGGAAAGGGATGAAGACATTGAAAGTTTGACACAGACAGAAAGCGGCAGTGGGAGAGACAGCAAACAAACGGACAGAGAAATATATAGACACTGACAGTGAAACGACATTGCTGACAATGACGGCTTAACTGAGCAAAAGTATTTACAAAGTTATGCGCTGAAAGTGCGCGAATATGTTCGCATGCCAAAATCTTTGATGAGGAAGTCGGAATGAGGATTACATACTTTCGTGTGAGACAACATATTCGCCTTTTCTGTGCTCCAGGAGGGAGCATTTTTCGTCTGGTATTACTAATTATTATTATTTATTAGCAAACCACTGGTCAAACGTCCCTTTTGTTAGTTTGACTAGATGTTTTTCTACAGCCTACTAATCTACTGCTGTAGTTTTCAGAATGAAACTTTCACTCTGTAGCGGAGTGTGCGCTCATTTGAAATTTCCTGGCAGATTAAAATTGTGTGCCGGAACCGGGACTCGAACCTGGGACCTTTGACTTTTGCGGGCAAGCGCACTACCGACTGTGCTATCCCGACACGACTCACGTAGCCACCTCAAAATTTTACTTCCGCAAGTACCTCGCCTCCTACTTTCCAAACTTCACAGAAGCTCTCCTGCGAACCATGCAAGACTAGCACTCCTGGAAGAAAGGATATGGTGGAGACATGGCTTAGCCACAGCCTAAGGGATGTTTTCAGAATGAAACTTTCACTCTGTAGCGGAGTGTGCGCTCATTTGAAACTTCCTGGCAGATTAAAATTGTGTGCCGGAACCGGGACTCGAACCTGGGACCTTTGACTTTCGCGGGCAAGCGCACTACCGACTGTGCTATCCCGACACGACTCACGTAGCCACCTCAAAATTTTACTTCCGCAAGTACCTCGCCTCCTACTTTCCAAATTTCACAGAAGCTCTCCTGCGAACCATGCAAGACTAGCACTCCTGGAAGAAAGGATATGGTGGAGACATGGCTTAGCCACAGCCTAAGGGATGTTTTCAGAATGAAACTTTCACTCTGTAGCGGAGTGTGCGCTCATTTGAAACTTCCTGGCAGATTAAAATTGTGTGCCGGAACCGGGACTCGAACCTGGGACCTTTGACTTTTGCGGGCAAGCGCACTACCGACTGTGCTATTCCGACACGACTCACGTAGCCACCTCAAAATTTTACTTCCGCCAGTACCTCGCCTCCTACTTTCCAAACTTCACAGAAGCTCTCCTGCGAACCATGGAAGACTAGCACTCCTGGAAGAAAGGATATGGTGGAGACATGGCTTAGCCACAGCCTAAGGGATGTTTTCAGAATGAAACTTTCACTCTGTAGCGGAGTGTGCGCTCATTTGAAACTTCCTGGCAGATTAAAATTGTGTGCCGGAACCGGGACTCGAACCTGGGACCTTTGACTTTTGCGGGCAAGCGCACTACCGACTGTGCTATTCCGACACGACTCACGTAGCCACCTCAAAATTTTACTTCCGCCAGTACCTCGCCTCCTACTTTCCAAACTTCACAGAAGCTCTCCTGCGAACCATGCAAGACTAGCACTCCTGGAAGAAAGGATATGGTGGAGACATGGCTTAGCCACAGCCTAAGGGATGTTTTCAGAATGAAACTTTCACTCTGTAGCGGAGTGTGCGCTCATTTGAAACTTCCTGGCAGATTAAAATTGTGTGCCGGAACCGGGACTCGAACCTGGGACCTTTGACTTTTGCGGGCAAGCGCACTACCGACTGTGCTATTCCGACACGACTCACGTAGCCACCTCAAAATTTTACTTCCGCCAGTACCTCGCCTCCTACTTTCCAAACTTCACAGAAGCTCTCCTGCGAACCATGGAAGACTAGCACTCCTGGAAGAAAGGATATGGTGGAGACATGGCTTAGCCACAGCCTAAGGGATGTTTTCAGAATGAAACTTTCACTCTGTAGCGGAGTGTGCGCTCATTTGAAACTTCCTGGCAGATTAAAATTGTGTGCCGGAACCGGGACTCGAACCTGGGACCTTTGACTTTCGCGGGCAAGCGCACTACCGACTGTGCTATCCCGACACGACTCACGTAGCCACCTCAAAATTTTACTTCCGCAAGTACCTCGCCTCCTACTTTCCAAACTTCACAGAAGCTCTCCTGCGAACCATGGAAGACTAGCACTCCTGGAAGAAAGGATATGGTGGAGACATGGCTTAGCCACAGCCTAAGGGATGTTTTCAGAATGAAACTTTCACTCTGTAGCGGAGTGTGCGCTCATTTGAAACTTCCTGGCAGATTAAAATTGTGTGCCGGAACCGGGACTCGAACCTGGGACCTTTGACTTTTGCGGGCAAGCGCACTACCGACTGTGCTATCCCGACACGACTCACGTAGCCACCTCAAAATTTTACTTCCGCCAGTACCTCGCCTCCTACTTTCCAAACTTCACAGAAGCTCTCCTGCGAACCATGGAAGACTAGCACTCCTGGAAGAAAGGATATGGTGGAGACATGGCTTAGCCACATCCTAAGGGATATTTCCAGAATGAAACTTCACTCTGCGTTACTGTGCAGTTTTATCCTTTGTTGGGACTAAGAAACGTCGTTGTTTGCTTTATTCCTTGTTCTCCACAGTATTTATTACATTAATTACAGTTATGTGCTTTTCAACGTGTCTGGATTCACATGTAAACACGTAACTCTTTCACTAAATGACTGGACAAAGGAGAATCGCTCCCAAAAAATTGCAAAGGAACTGAATGTAGGTGTTACGACAATTAAGGATTGGAGGAAGAATCGGAAAGACATTGAATCCTATACAGTTACGCCTGTCTTCTTCCTGTCGGTTAAATTTCGCGTCTGTAGTACGACATCGTCGTGGTGTAGCAATTTTATTGGGCAGGATTGTATCTATTCAGAATTTTACGATTCGTTTCTGACGAGTAGAAGTTATCGTACATTTTCCTCATATCGCTGAAACACGGTTGCTAAAAGTTACAAAGGAGCACATAGTGAGATTTTATCGCTAGTTTTTGACTTTCCGTTACAGTTTCATATTTCCTGACATAATTTTCATGTTTGTCTTGTAGTTACTTTTCACCTTAAGTATGTGAGATAGTTTCGCCTGCCTTCCTTTCCACACCGTAATTTTATCGTATTTCTTCTTAATCTAGCTTGATCTTGATTAATTGTACCGTAATCTCCAATATAATTCCTACTAACGACCTTATCGCCACAATTTTTTTTTTTCCAGCAACAAGTGAACACTGTCGTTATGAACGTTATCTGCATCTGATAAGTCGAGCTGTACGCGGTATTTTATCAAGTAATTCACAATGTTTACGAGTGACTACACACCGATTCCCTGCAAATGGGAATGTGCTTGGTACAATATGGCCTGTGAGTAGGGTTGGCAGATCTCCGGGCGCCGCCCGGAGTGCCCGGGTTTGGAATGAATTCTCCGGGTCTACGGGACAATCACTCTCATCTCCGGGCTTAACCTCCCTTTTTTTTTTACGGCGCTTTTAAGTACTATGCCCATCTAGTGACGATCTGCATCGAACTTAACGTAACTTAAACTAAGGACGAACACAACATCCATGCCCTAGAGGGGGATTCGAACCTCTGGCGGGAGCAGCCTCGCGCACCGTGGCAAGACGCCTCAGTGCGCCCGGCCATTCCCGGCCGGCTCCTCTCTAGTAATTATGAATAACTTTATATAAATGTCAATTTCTTATTGCAACAAAACGCTACTTTTCTATTCTTCCTCTGAAAACTTTCATGTTTGCGTCGGTCGTAATCGGCTAGCGCATTATTAAGCAAACACTGTTGCGGCAACGTGTGAACTGGCGACGTCTATTATTTGTGTTCGTTCGTTCATTGTTTATCAATTTACCGGCAATTTTTGGATTACTCGGATCGTGTGTGAACAGACAAGCTTACATTAACTCAGATTAATGAGTAATAACAGTGAAATGAAGAGACGATATCTAAGTTCGTTCCGTGAAGAATGGTTGCAGGAAGAAAATTATAAAGAGTGGCTACAAAAAGTCGATACTGATGAGTGTATGTGTAAGTGCAGAATATGCAATATCTCATTTACTGTTAAGTACGACGGAGTGAAATCTGTGAATAAACATTTACAATCAGAAAGACACAAAGCGAATATTACCACACAAAAGAAAAATCAGTCGCTTCTTAAATTCTTGCCGAAACAATTTTCTACAAAAGACGACAAAGTAACTGCAACGGAATTTACTTTGACTTACCATGGTGTGAAACACCACCATTCTTACAATTCTCAAGATTGTGGTAATAAGCTATATCCTTATGTTTTTAGAGCTTCCTCAGTGGCAACGAAAGTAAGATGCGGCCGAACAAAAAGCGAGGCATTAGTAAAAAATGTGCTTCTGCCTTATGCTAAAGAGAAGCTATTAAGCGAATTAAAGCAAAATGCCCCGTTTCCATTAGGTTCAGACGCTTCAAACAAGGGCAATAAAAAACATTCTCCGATAGTTGTAACATACTTCTCCAATGGGAAAATGTAATGAAGTTCTTGATTTTTACGAAGATGTTAACGAATCTGCAGAAGCCATCTCAAACAAACTAAAATCCATTTTATTGGAAAATGGTTTGACACTAAATAATGTAGTTTCGTATTCAGCTGACAATGCATCAGTTAATTTCGGGAAACACAATTCTGTCTTTACTAAATTGAAAGAAGAAAATGAAAACTTAATCAAATCCAATTGTTGTTGTCATATTTTACATAACTGTACTAAGTTTGGGTTCAAGCTTCTAAAATATGATGTAGAAACTCTAGTTCTTAAAATATATTCAGACTTTTCATCATCAAAAAATTCGGAGGAACTAAAAACATTTTGCGAGTTTGCTCAGCATGATTACAGCGAAATTCTGCGACACACTGTAGTGCGATGGTTGTCTTTAGAGTCAGCTGTGGCCAGTATTGTTAAGATGTGGCGAGTTTTAAAGATGTATTATGTAGCACGGGGTGAGGAAAAAACACATCCCCTAATTTGGAAGTTTATTAGTTCACAACAAGACGAAATAAAAGAGTATTCGCTAACACTACCAGAGTGATTTCTGTATTTTTTAAAAGCAATTTTGCCTGTTTTTTGTAAAGCAATCAGTCTTTTAGAAAAAGAGGACACACTTTCCACAGACGTTAACGAGATTATGTTGGAAGCGAGAAAACAAATAGAGGGTCGTAAGGATGATAAGTTTTATGAATTTGAAGTTAATATGTCTTTAGAACACCTTACAGAAGAAGAAAAGAATATTGTAGTAAAAGAGTGCACACTTGTTTATGACAGGTTATTAAGCTATTTTGGTAAATGGTACAACTTTAGTGGGAATGACAATGTGTATGAAGTTGTATCAGTGCTAGACTTATGTCAACCAAAACTATTTTCATTTAATGACTTGGCCAAAGTGGGAAAGAAATTGCGGTTGCTCGCCGTGGAGGTTCGAGTCCTCCCTGGGGCATAGGTGTGTGTGTCTTGTTTACCTAGGTTTAAGTAATTTGTAAGCTACGGACTGATGACCACGCAGTTTGGTCCGATAGATTTACAGACATGAAAATGGTGTATCACCGAAACTAGTTAGCGGAACAAATTTGGTCAGCAAAGTGTACAAATATGCAGTTTTCAAAATTTATTGCTGCCGAGGATCGCTTCACCAAAATGTATGAAGTATTTCTTTAATTACACATTGGGTACGGTAGGTGGATGCGTGAACGTAAATGGATAAATTTGTATTGTAAAAAGTAATGACAGGTTCTTAAGGTATCATGTCATTGTCCAAATCTCCCGCAGTGCACTGTTATTTACTGATGTCACGACAGTGAAGTAATTTTCGCGTAAGTACAACATAATGGAGAACGAAGCACCAGTCACTGGCCACTGCACTTCCCTGTCGACCCTGGCAACTGCGCTGCTAGCTGTCAGATGTTCAACTCTCGCCGTACGTAGTATAGCACTGTCGATCAATTCACTATACAATTCGCGATCGTTGTTGATATCCTGTACTTCGGCGTATGATGTTTAATTGATATTACATTAGAACGTCGATTATCCGAACTAATTAGGGAACGTGGGTGTTCGGAAAACTGGTTTATTCGAATAATCGAACTGTACAGTTTCATTCCACCCCCATGAACCACAGACATTGCCGAGGTGGGGTGGCTTGCGTGCCTCAACGATGCAGATAGCCGTACCGTAGGTGCAACCACAGCGGAGGGGTATCTGTGGAGAGGCCAGACAAACGTGTGGTTTCTGAAGAGGGGCAGCAGCCTGTTATCTACAGGAGAATGGAAAAGCTGGTAGAAGCTGACCTCGGGGAAGATCAGTTTGGATTCAGGAGGAACATAGGAACCCGGGAGGCAATACTCACTTTACGTCTTATCTTAGAAGATAGATTAAGGAAAGGCAAACCTACATTTTTAGCTTTTGTAGATTTGGAGAAAGCATTTGACAATGTTGACTGGAATACACTCTTTCAAATTCTGAAGTCAGCACGGGTAAAATACAGGGAAAGGAGAGTTATTTATAACTTGTACAAAAGCCAGACCGCAGTTATTAGACTCGAAGGGCATGAAAGCGAAGCATCAGTTGGGAAGGGAGTAAGACAGGGTTGTAGCCTTTCTCCGATGTTATTGAATTTGTGTATCGAGCAGGCGGTGAAGGAAAGAAGGAAAAATTTGGAATAGGGATTAAAGTACAGGGGGAAGAAATAAAAACATTGCGTTTAGCTGATGACATTGTAATTCTGTCAGAGACAGCAAAGGACCTGGAAGAGCAGTTGAATGGAATGGACAGTGTGTTGAAGAGAGCATATAAAATGAATATTAACAAGAGCAAAACAAAAAATTATGGAATGCACTCTTAGAAAATCAGGCGATGCTGAAGGAATTAGATTAGGTAACGAAACAATGAAGGTGGTAGATGAGTTTTGTTACTTGGGTAGTAAAATAACATGTGATGGTCGCAGTACAGAGGATATAAAATGCAGAATGGCAATGGGAAGAAAAGCATTTTTGAAAAAGAGAAATTTGCTAACATCGAATATTACTTTAAGTGTAAGGAAGTCTTTTCTGAAGGCATTTGTGTGGAGTGTTGCCTTGTACGGGAGTGAAACATGGACGATAAGCAGTGCGGACAGGAAGAGGATAGAGGCTTTTGAAATGTGGTGCTACAGAAGAATGCTGAAGATTAGGTGGGTAGATTGCATAACCAATGAAGAAGCACTAAACAGAATTGGTGAGAAAAGGAATTTTTGGCATACCCTGGCTAAAAGAAGGGATCGCTTGGTAGGACACATTCTTAGACATCGGGGAATTGTAAATTTAGCATTGGAGGGAAGTGTGTGGGGTAAAAATCGCAGAGGGAGACCAAGAGACTCGTATAGTAAGCAGATTCAAGTGGATGTGGGTTGCCGTTCTTATGAGGATCTGAAAAGGCTTGCTCAGGATAGAGTAGGGTGGAGAGCTGCATCAAACCAGTCTCCGGACTGAAGACCATAACAACAACAACAGTTTCATTTGCCAATAAGTACTTTACAGTAAATGTATTTATAACAACAGGTATCTCTTTTACTACGGTACAGTAATAATCTCGTATTTATCTCTCATAGAATGGATAGCACTATTACGTTTAATCATTTTATGCCCTCAAGTTTACTTCTTTACGCGGCAGCAAGTGGTCGTAACAGGGGGCAGACGGTAACTGTGCCCCTTCACATGGAGCCCGTGAGAAGCGGGCGATTCTATTTACACTACGGTAAAATCAGACGTGACTTCATCATGACGTATCCACACTATCGACGTCCAGAAGAGCGGCGCATCGACTTTTGCGATCGTTCGAGACGCTGGTTTCGGGTGGGACAACATGCTTAATTCGACATTCTTCCTGAACTGCATACTTTTTTCCTTCGTAGTTTAGTGACAAAACTAGGCCTTACTTAATACTGGTATCATGTTTTGGAAAGCACTGACGGAAATTTCAGTAAATGTAAATTGAAAATTATGTCAGAAATAACGAAGACCGAGCCTTAAGAAAACGACAACTTCACACATTTTCAAAGAAAAGAACTAGCATGTTGCAGCAACTTGGCCGTAGATGAGTACCCAGTTTTACGAAATGTTTTACCTGATGTTCGCAGAGCCTCTGTAACAAATGACTGTATAAATATCCAGCTCATTTGATTTATAGTTTCGGCGAAAACATACATATACCTACGGCGACTATATCCTGTTTTTGTATATCGCGTATTTTGACATATCCAAGTACACATTGTCGCTTCATAGCCTGATAACCGTATTTTGTCCTCTTAGTTTATCGTAGACTCCGTACTACAATGCAACTCGGTAGCATTTTTCGCTTAGAGAAAAAGTTTCCATTAGTTTTAAACACAACCTTCACAAATGGGCCACGATGACATCAGATTTGGCTGAATAATGTTTCAGAGCTCACAGTGTAGGTCCTTTTTCAGAAAGTTTATAGCTTCTTACTTTCAAAAAAGAAAGCAAAGTTATACCTTCCGAAACTGTAATGAATATACCATTACCAACTGAAGATATTATCAGCTACTCCTGTAATTCGTCTGCTACAATTGCAACCGCAGTTTTGCGTCTAGAACGACCACTCAAGTCGATCATGGCTCCAGTCGACTTCGATAGTGTGGATACGTCATAATGACGTCACGTGATTTTACCGAAGTGTAAATAGAATCACCCGTGAGAAGCACTTCTTGGTGGCACGCGATCCTTCACACTGTTTGTATAGTCTATGGAACTTAACTACGGGGTCATCAGTCCCTAAACTTACAAACTACTTATGAACTAGCTAACACTAAGGACGGCACAAATATCCATGCCCGAGGGGGGATTCGAACCCCCGACCGTAGTGGCCGTGCAGAGCGTGACTGGAGCGCCTCAGTCTCCTCGGGATCCTTCACAGTGCGCGGAGCCGCAAGCGGCAAAACCTTGGAAGGCGCAGCTGTTGATGTGAGCAGCTTTGATGCTGCCGCCACTTCTGCTGGCACGCCGACCCGACTGAAGTGTGCCGATTGTTGATCCACAGTAACTGGCGGCCTGTGAAGTGAAGGACACCCCTAGCAATGTTCCACCGTAGGATACTTGCTGGGAGGGAGGAGATGATTAGGTGTTTCTTTTCTTTTAGAATTCACGTGTAATCCTGGTTGGGGCGGGGGAGTTCGTCGCATTTGGGGGGGGGGGGTGAGTCATTGGCCAAGGGGGAGGGTAGCACGTCTGGTCTCCGGGCCTGCCTCGAGTTCAATCTGGCAACCCTACCTGTGAGCTGTCTAACTGCTTTTACTAAGTATATGGGAGGAATATGTCAAGAGATAACAGTACAGACAAATTCTAATAAAACATGATATTTTGTCTCTGCCCGTACAGTAAATATTGATACTAGAACGACCAGTTGTGTTCGTGTTGTTGTGGTCTTCAGTCCGGAGACTGGTTTGATGCAGCTCTCCACCCTACTCTATCCTGAGCAAGCCTCTTCATCTCCACATAAGAACGACAACCTACATCTGTCTGAATCTGCTTACTGTATCCATCTCTTGGTCTTCCCCTGCGATTTTTCCCCCACACACTTCCCTCCAACGCTAAATAAACAATTCCTTGATGTCTAAGAATGTGTCCTACCAATCTATCCCTTCTTTTAGTCAAGGTATACCAGAAATTCCTTTTCTCCCCAACTCTGTTCAGTACCTCCTCATTAGATACGCGATCCACCCACCTAATCTTCAGCATTCTTCTGTAGCACCAAATTTCAAAAGCTTCAACCCTCTGCCTGTCCGCACTGTTTATCGTCCATGTCTCACTCCCATACAAGGCAACACTCCATACAAATGCCTTCAGAAAAGACTTCCTTAGGTTTAAATCAATATTCGATGTTAACAAATTTCTCTTTTTCAAGAACGCTTTCCTACCCATTGCCATTCTGCTTTTTATATCCTCTGTACTGCGACCATCATTTGTTATTTTACTGCCCAAGTAACATAACTCATCTACCTCCTTTATTGCTTCGTTTCCCAATCTAATTCCTTCAGCATCACCTGATTTTCTTACACTGCACTCCATTACCCTAGTTTTGCTCTTGTTAATGTTCATCTTATATGCACCTTTCAGCACACTGTCCATTCCGTTCAATTGCTCTTCCAGGTCCTTTGCTGTATCTGACAGAATTACTATGTCGTCGGCAAAACGCAATGTTTTTAATTCTTCACCCTGAACTTTAATTCCTTCTCCAAATTTCTCCTTGCTTTCCTTTATAGCTTGCTCAATGTACAAATTGAACAACAATGGAGAAAGACTACAACCCTGTCTTACTCCCTTTCCAACCACTGCATCCCTTTCATGCCCTTCAACTCTGACAACCGCTGTCTGGTTTTTGTACAAGTTGTAAATAACCTTACGTTCCCTATATTTTACTCCTGCTTGCTTCAGAACTTGAAAGAGTTTATTCCAATCAACATTGTCAAAAACCTTCTCCAAATCTACAAAAGCTAGAAATGTAGGTTTGCCTTTTCTTAATCTATCTTCTAGGATAAGCCGTAAAGTGAGTATTGCCTCCCGTGTTCCTACCTTTCTCCTGAACCCAAACTGATCTTCCCCGAGGTCGGCTTCTACCAGCTTTTCCATCCTTCTGTATATAATTCGCGTTAATATTTTGCAGCCATGACTTATTAAACTGATAGTTCTGTAGTTTTCACACCTGTCTGCACCTGCTTTCTTAGGGATGGGAATTATAACATTTTTCTTAAAGTCTGAGGGTACTTCACCTGTCTCATACATCTTACACACCAGGTGAAACAATTTTGTCATGGCTGGTTCTCCCAGAGACTTCAGTAACTCTGAGGGAATATCATCTACTCCAGGAGCCTTGTTTCGACTTAGGTCTTTCAGGGCTCTGTCAAATTCTTCTCTCAGTACAGTATCTCCTATTTCATCTTCACCTACATCCTCTTCCCTTCCTACAATATTGTCTCGAAGTTCATTTCCTTTGTAGAGTCCCTCTATATACTCTTTCCACCTTTCAGCTTTCCCTTCTTTGCTGAGAACTGGTTTTCCATCAGTGTCCTTGATATTCATAGAGCTGTTTTTCTTATCTCCAAATGTTTCTTTTATTTTCCTGTAGGCTGTATCTATTTTTCCCCTATTTATACATTCTTCTACATCCTTGCATTTGCCTTCTAGCCACTCCTGCTTAGCCATTTTACACTTCCTGTCAATCTCATTTCTTAGTCGTCTGTACTCTATTTTGCCTGTTTCATTTACTGCATTTTTATATTTTCTCCTTTCATCGATTAAATTTAGTATTTCCTGTGATATCCAAGGATTTTTTGTAGGTCTTTCCTTCCTACCTACTTTGTCCTCTGCTACCTTCACTATTTCATCTCTCAATTTTACCCATTCCTCCTCTACTGTTTTATTTTCCCCCGTTTCTGTCAATTGTTGCCTAAAGCTCCCTCTGAAATTCTTAAGAACCTCAGGTTCCTTCAATTTATCCAGGTCCCATCTCCTTATATTCCTACCTTTCTGTAGTTTCTTCAGTTTCAGCCTACAGTTCATAACCAACAAGTTATGGTCAGAGTCTATATCTGCCCCTGGGTACGTCTTACACTGTAGAACCTGATTCCGAAATCTATGTCTTACCATTATAAAATCTATCTGGTATCTTCCGGTGTCTCCTGGTCTCTTCCACGTATACAACCTTCTTTTGTGATTCTTGAACCAGGTGTTTGTTATAACTAAATTATGTTCTGTGCAAAATTCTACCAGGCGGCTTCCTCTTTCCTTCCTTTTGCCCAGACCATATTCACCTACTATCTTCCCTTCCCTTCCTTGTCCTACTACCGAATTCCAGTCTCCCATTACAATTAAGTTTTCCTCTCCCCTAATTGTCTGAATAATTTCCTTTAGCTCCTCATATATTTCTTCGATTTCCTCATCATCGGCAGAGCTAGTTGGCATATAAACCTGTACTACTGTTGTCGGTGTTGGCTTCGTATCTATCTTGACAATGATAATGCGATCACTGTGCTGGTCATAGTAGTTTACCCGCATTCCTATTTTCTTATTCATTATCAATCCTACTCCTGTGATACCCCCAATTGATTTTGTATTTATAATCCTGTACTCACCTGACCAGAAATCCTGTTCATCCTGCCACCGAACTTCACTAATCCCCACTATATCCAACTTCAACCTATCCATTTCCCTTTTTAAATTTTCTAATTTTCCTACCCGATTAAGGGATCTAACATTCCACGCTCCGATCCGTAGAATGCCAGTATTGTCTTTCCTGATGACAACATCCTCCTGAGTAGTCCCCGCCCGGAGATCCGAATGGGGGACTATTTTACCTCCGGAATATTTTACCCGAGAGGATGCCATCATCATAAGTTCATACAGTAGAGCTGCATGTCCTCGGGAAAAATAACGGCTGTGGTTTCCCCTTGCTTTCAGCCGTTCGCAGTAGCTGTGTGGCAAAGCCACATTAGCTGATGTTACAAGGCCAGCTCAGTCAATCATCCAGACTGTTGCCCCTGTAACTACTGAAAAGGCTGCTGCCCCTCAGTTGTGTTCACAAAGTAACAAAACTCAAATCTAATATATAAAACGGAGTGTCCGTATATTTGTACGTGATGCATACAAATCTACAGTGTTGATCCAATCTTTTTCAAATTTTGTTCACGTAAGCTTCAATCCATGACAACGTTCGCGCCGGCCGCGGTGGCCGAGGTGATTGAGGCGCTCTAGTCACGGTCAGCACGGCCACTACGGTCGGGGGTTCGAATCCCCCCTCGGGCATGGATATTTGTGCCGTCCTAGTTCGTAAGTAGTTCATAAGTAGTTTGCAAGTTTAGGGACTGATGACCCCGTAGTTAAGTCCCATAAGCTTAACAAACATTTGAACATTTTTGAACAACGTTCGCCGTAAGTGTAAGAATCATGTACGATACATAGTTCACGAGATATGACATCATAAACAATGAGATGCGCGAAAAACTGCTACATTTAGCGACAATGCTGCTCATTTTCTCATAAACCACTGGACCGATTTCAACCAAATTTGGTACACACATTCTTTACCGTGAGGTAACAATTGCTGCATGGTTAAGAATCACATACGGCAAATGGTTCAAAAGATATTACGTCATAACCAATGGAAATCGCAAAAAATGGCGTATAATGCGGCGAGACTTTCGAAATACACTGTATGAGAATGAGAGTACTTAGCGACTTGCAACAAACTTTAAACATAATTTCAAACCTTTATTAAACTTTTTCTCGCTGACAACCACAGCAATATGATGAAAGGAAAAACGTTTCTCGCCTACTACTTTTCCGCTGTTTATGAAGTAAAACTACGTCATTCGGTACGACGTTATAATTTATAATTTGTACACTACAAATTGTAGCTGCACGAAATTTTACAAACAGTATACACACATATAGTTGAAGGTACCTTCGAAATTGTATGACAGTAGGACACGTAGTTCATGAGATATGAGCACGCAAACAGTAACGTTCCGCTGTTCATGCACTAAAAGTACGGCTTTCAGTATGATGTTACAATTTTTAATTTCTACACTACAAATTGTAGTCGTAGGAAATTTTACAGACAATATACACGCATATAGTTGGGTGTATCCTCTAAGTTGTATCACAGTACGACATATAGTTCATGAGATATGAGCACATAAACAGTAACGTTCATGGAAAACCGCCCCATCACGCACCAAGTTTTAATCTATTACTTCTTCACGACAAATTGTATTCCCAAGAGATTTTATAGACATACGGACCTTATACAAACGAATATATACCTAACAAAACAAATGACAGAAATAAATAAATAAATACCCGTGCAACGTCGGGTTTTCAGCTAGTTTTTCTTATATAATTGGTCAGATAGATTTTATAATGGTAAGATATAGATTTCGGAACCAGGTTTTAAGCTGTAAGACATACTCAGGGGCAGATTCAGACTCTGACCATATCTTATTGATTAATAAATTGTAGGCTGAAACTGAAAAAAAAAAACTGCAGAAAGGTAGGAACATAAGGAGGTGGAACCTGGATAAATTAAAGGATCCTGAAGTTTTTGAGAATTTCAGAGGGAGCTTTAGGCAACAATTGATAGAAACTGGGGGGGGGGGGGAACTGAACTAGTTCGCGTAGTTCGCCTGCGGGAGCGCTCTTCCGAACTAGTTCGTTCGTGAACTACACAAGAATAATAAATACGTAATGTACTTCAAAGCATGAAACACCATTTGAACCTCAGGCAGAATAAAGGTGATTAAAGACTTTAAAGAAATTCGCCTGTATTTATAGGGAAGATTTATCGGCGAATACAAACGATTATTGACATTGTAATAACATCAAATAATGCAGCAGTTAGACGGTTATAAACATTACACTTAGGATGCAGTAGTGAACGAGAAATGCTTATTCGTAGTGGGAATTACTTTCCGAAAGGTGTCGCCCAGAAATTAAGGAAAAATCAAGACTGGCAGTGATCAATATAAAACCTATGATTCAGTTGTTAGCAGACGTCCAGTACCACCTGGCTTGGCACTGACGTTCTCAAAGATGGCGGCAACCATCCCAACTGGCTTCAACTATGGCGGCGCTGTGGACAGTCTATGTTGTTTATATAGTTCTTTGCGCACGTACAATACCAACCAATGGCAATAACTAAGAGCGTCAATGGAAGTAATCGTTTCAGATAAGCGCTTTATCATAAATATCTACTACATGGTGTCCAGAAAAGGATTATCTGATTTAAAAATTAAATATCTCGAAAACAAAGATCGATATAGGAATGCAGTAAACGGTATGTTTATTGTGAAAGCTGTAAGAAGTTTATACAGCAGTTTGAAATAATAGTTACAAAAGCTGCTAACAGATGGCGCTGTAATCGCCATGCGTAATGCCTAGTATAAATAGTGATTCGAAGCCCAGAGCGATCAGTTCCACTATTGAAACGTGAAAGGAGGTTAGCGTACCGAAGGAAGAGATCAAAACCATATACTCCATTGAACAACGCGTTTTTCTGGTGCTGGAGTACCACAGGTTAGGAGAGAGTCCTACGGCAACAAGGCCAAGTTTTCAAGCACGATTTAATGTTCCAAAAGGACCCGATGCGAAAACCATTCGTACGCTTTTCGCAAAATTTGAACAGATGATCTAGTGGGGCATTTGGCCGCAAGCAAACTGCAGTTACGCCTGAGAATATCGCCGCAGTTTCTGGAATTATTCAGCGAAATCCAATGTCATCCGTCCGTAGAATTGCATCTGAGATTGGTTTGAAGCGTTCCAGCACGTAGAAAATACTGACAAAGAGCCTACACATGTTTCCATTCAAAATTCAAACGCACCAGGCCATACCCGTACGAGCTGTGCAACAAAGGGTTGTCTTTGCCAATCAGATGCTTACAGTGATTGATAGTGAAGGATTTGATATTGGCTGCATCTGGTTTACAGATGAAGCACACTTCCACCTGAATGGATACGTGAATAAGCAGAAGTGGCGATTTTGGGGTTCCGAAAAGCATTATTGGTATGAAGCGAAACCCCTGTATTCTCCCAAAGTTACTGTGTGGGCTGCAGTATGCAGCAGAGGCATTATTGGCCCTTTTTTCATTTGAGAAACGGTCACTGGTGCACGTTACGTTGCAATTTTGGAACAATTTGTTGCCACACAGCAAGCGTTAGAGGATCGACCAGGTACTGAACGGTTTATGCAAGATGGAGCCCGACCACATCGGACCGAACAAGTGTTTCGCTTTCTTGAGGAATTAGGTGGTTAGATCGCATAACTAATGAAGAGGTACTGAACATAATTGGCGAGAAAAGGAATTTTTGGCATACCCTGACCAAAAGAAGGGATCGCTTGGTAGGACACATTCTTAGACATCGAGGAATCGTAAATTTAGCATTGGAGGGAAGTGTGTGGGGAAAAAAATCGCAGAGGGAGACCAAGAGACGCGTATAGTAAGCAGATTCAAGTGGATGTGGGTTGCCGTTCTTATGCGGAGATGAAAAGGCTTGCTCAGGATAGAGTAGGGTGGAGAGCTGCATCAAACCAGTCTCCGGACTGAAGACCATAACAACAACAACGAGGAATACTTCGGGAATCGAGTCATTGCTTTGGAATATCCC
Source organism: Locusta migratoria (assembly GCA_026315105.1). Taxonomy (NCBI): domain Eukaryota; kingdom Metazoa; phylum Arthropoda; class Insecta; order Orthoptera; family Acrididae; genus Locusta; species Locusta migratoria. The sequence continues at coordinate 19,705,441 of CM048754.1, forward strand.
AAATTTACAGGTGCAGGCATGGATCGGCCTCCGTATTCGCCAGATTTGACTCCCTGTGACTTTTTTTTTTTTTTTTTTTTTTTGTGGGGCACAGTGAAAGACATGGTCTACCCGAAGCATCCCGCCACGCTGGACGAGCTTGAATCGGCAATCTCTGTGGCATGTGAATCCATTTCGGTCGAGACACTACGAAATGTGATGGTGAACTTCATTCTTCGTTTGCGCCACCTCTGTAGTGCCAATGGTGAACATTTTGAAAACATTGTGATGTGATTGTTTGCAAAGAGTGTTTTCATACGATTATTTCAAAAATGTTCAAATGTTTGTACAACTTATGGGACTTAACTACGGGGTCATCAGTCCCTAAGCTTACAAACTACTTATGAACTAGCTAAGACTAAAGACGGCACAAATATCGATGCCCTAGGGGGGATTCGAACCCCCGACCGTAGTAGCCGTGCTGACCGTGACTGAAGCGCCTCAGTCACCTCGGCCACTGCGGCCGGCACGATTATTTCACTTGTGTATGCTGATGTGAGCTGTACAGCGTACAGCGCCATCTGTTAGCAGCTTTTGTAACTATTATTTCAAACTGCTGTATAAACTTCTTACAGCTTTCACAATCACCCCGTTTACATGTGCTCCCAAAACCGGATTTCGTAAACCGATTTCCCAATTCCGCTTTTGGTTGGTCATGTAAACACTTCAGAATCGATTCTGGAAATCCGCTTCTCTAAAGCGGTTTTCCAGTTCCACAATCGATTTTCGTGCCCATGTAAACGCAACCGTTTTTGAAGCGTTCTTGGCTTGTCAGATTGTGTTTTCTTGTTAAAAATTTTCGGCACATATGGAAAGAGTAATATTTTCTAATGTGAAATAAAAGTATAAATATTTAAACTGAACATAAATCTCCGTATTTAAATAAAGAAAAATAGCGATTGTGCAGACTAAATAAGGAACTGAATCAGCTGTTTTCCAGCCGCCATTTTAAGTGAGCTACGAAATCCAATTCAGGCTATGCCATGTAAACGCGACAGCGAAAAACGGTTTACGAAAATCGGTTTTCGTCTTCCGGAAGATGTATTCCATGTAAACGTAGTGAATAAACAGACAGTTTACTGCATTCCTCTATCGATCTTTGTTTTCGAGATATTTAATTTTGAAATCAGGGAACCGTTTTCTGGACACCCTGTACAATTGCCTGTAGAATCTTCCAACATTTCGTTGGATGAAAAGTATTAAACGTGTGGTTTTTTCTAGTTTATTTTCAATTTCAGTAACCAAAACATTGAATCAATGGCTGGGCTGGTCTCGGGTCCCCTTCAGCACCGGGACCTTGACCCAGGGGTCGAGCCACGGTCACGAGCCATCGCCAAAGCGGGCAGTCGGAAGTAGAGGTCTGCACGTCGCTCGGTTGCTCGCTCGAATCGCGTGATACACGTCGTTGTATGACAGTCCGACAGGTGTCGCTACTGCAGCTTGCGGTAAGGCGTGTGGCTGCGCTCGACCTCCTGCACGCTCGACCGGCCCGACCGTCCACACTGACCGCTACCCACTCGGTCGTAGAGATGGGCTAAACCGTGATTTTCCGCTAACAGTGATTTCCGTGATTGCTACTTTTAAATCACCGTGATTCTAAACCGTGATTAATCACGGTTTAGAATCACTGTTTGAGGTATTCACGACATGTATCCCTCCGCAATTTCTACTCCTCCCGCTATTTCGTGATTTCTGTTCTTTTCGCTATTTCCGTGATTGAATCGCCGCGATTCCGGCGACTTGTATGATTTACCATGGAAGTGACAAAAATTGAGTTAGATACTTTTGTTATAATGTTTCATCCGCCAGTAACTAATTTATCGTCTCTGTTGTTATGAAAGTTATGTTGTGAACCGAGAAAAGTAAATCTCAACAAATAAGTCAATAGTAAGTATAGTTTAAAATAACTGTACAATAAACTTTCTAACCACATCAAGACAATGAAAGAATCGTAAATATTCTTAGTAAGATACACACTTATAGACGACGAACGGCGAAATGGACGACATGTGTTTTTCAGTTTTCAACATCTTCCTGCCGGGCCCTGGCGATTTTCTAGGAAAAACGCACTAGCGTATGGGAACTGGTCGCTGTCCATAATCGGCTTTTAGCCGGTACACCCGCTCTTCGCTAATCGGTGATTCGCTGCTATACCCGCTATTTGCTGCATTGATATTAGTACAGATTTCGACCCACAGATGGCTCTTTTAGCCTTTGCTGCTTCTCTTTCCTCACCTCCTCTTCGCTTTTCCGCTATTCGCTGCTACACCTGCTATTCGCTGCTGTATTTAGCACTCATTTCGGCCACCAGATGGCTCTTTGTAGTTTGTAGTACTGCTGTTCGCTGCTATTCCTGCTCGTCGCTACCAAACCGTGACCGTGACTGAAATCACGGTCAGATTCCAGATCGCCGCGACCGTGAAAACAGTGAATTTTCAATCACCGTGATTTTTCACGAGTACGTGATTTCTTGCCCATCCCTACTCGGTAGTGATGGGACAATCGACTGTTTTTAACAACCGATTGGTCAATTGGTTGTTTTTCGGTTCAGTCGGTTTTTTCAGTCGAATGAAACAACCGAATGAAAATAGTCTCTGTGGCCGTATGAATGTTTTCACTCGCTGGCGGGGTTTGAGTGGTTTCAGTCGATGCGAAACAATCGAATGAAACCAGTCTGTCGGTTGCAGCCGCTATATGAATGTTTTCACTCATTCAGTGGGTTTGAGTGGTTTCAGTCGATGCGCGAGCACCGAATCGAACAAGTCTCTGTCCTTTATATGAATGTTCTCGGCACTTGATGCGATACAACCGACTGGAAAAAAGTCTTTGTCGGTTTCTGCAGTTATATGGATGTTTTTTATTAATTCATCCACTTTGTGGGACTTTATTTGCATACTCCTTCAGCCTTTTCGGGTATAAATGAACCGTGATTCAGCATGAAACTTTCTTAGAGACAAATCTTAAAAATATAGGAGTGTGTACGTGTGTGTGTTTCTATTGCATGCAAATCTGCATTTTTATTCCAATCTTGATGAAATTTTGCACACTTGACCTTCAAAGCAAGAGGAACGTCACTGTCTACATCAAATTTCATTCGGTGTATGGCGGAGGGTACTTTACATACTGACTTCGACAAAAACCACAATTTGGCTGCGATCTTGATGAAATTTTGCACACTTGACATTTAAAACAAGGCGAACGTAACTGTGTACAATAAATTTCGTAGGTGCAAGGCGGAGGGTACTTTACCTACTAACTTCGACAAATTCGGTTTGCATTCGAATTTTAATGATATATTTCACTCTTCACCTTCAAAGAAAGAGAATGGTCACCACCTATATCTACTTTAGTTTGATGTATGAGAGAAGGTATTCCAGACTTCGACGCCAATATACAGTTTCATTCCGATCTTGATGAAATTTTGCACACTTGACTTTCAAAACAAGTGGCAGTTCACTGTTCATCTAAGATTGTTGTATGGTACATGGCGGAGGGATGGAATAAACCTCCACACCGTTTCACCGATAACCACAAAAATATCTGTGACAAGAGTGAATAATTATGAAACTTGAGATGAATGTTTTCATACATGCTGACGAATACAGATGCGCTGAAGAAAATTTACAGCACTGATAAATGTGGTATGTCTTCTCGTACCCCTTCAAATTAGATGGAATTAACAAAAATATTTTTACAAGAAATATTTTTATACAAAATACTTCAATGAACTTTTCTTTTTTTTTACAATACCTAATGTTTTAGTGATATTCGAATTTGGATCTAGCAAATATGCTCAAAGTTAACATACTTAACACTGTCCTGCTAGTACCTTAGATATATATGAACAAGAAGCCGCAAACCGCACGTTTCTACCTGTTCCCACTTCGGAGTTACAGTATGCGAGATTAAACTTGTAGCGATCATTTTGGAACACCCTGTAGTTTCCACGCCTCTTTATTGAGACAGTAAGAAACCGACAACAATCAGCGATGGTACGCCGCCCCACCCGTCAGACACTGTTGTGTGGAGTTTGACGGGTATGGCGCGCGCCCGAAGAAAGAATGAGTAATTTAGTCAATGTACCAAACTGCAAAAGTGTCGCATGTTTTCATTCGGTTGTTCCCACAGACTACTTTCATTCGAAAAAAATAAACGAATATTAATCCAACATAGTAAAACTACGACCGACTGACTGTTTCATTCGGTTGCTCCCACTGACTTGTTTCACTCAAATGAACTAATGAAGAGGCCAACGTACTGTGTCAATTTTTTCATTCGGTTGGCCCCATCGACTGATTTAACTCAAAAGAAAAGGAATGAGTGGTCCAACCGACTGTGTCGATTTTTTTATTCGGTTGCTCCGACCGACTGATTTCACTCAAAAGAAGGAATGAGTAGTCCAACCGACTGCGTCGATTTTTTCATTCGGTTGATCCCACCGACTGGTTTCACTCAAAAGAACGAATGAATAGTCCAACCGACTGAATCGGTTGTTTCATTCGGTTGGTCCCACCGACTGGTTTCACTCAGAAGAATGAATGAATAATTCAACCGATACGAGAATCTACAACCGAATGATCGATTTTTTTCCAACAACCGAATGAATCGATTGTTTTCATTCGATTGTTCCCATCACTACTACTCGGTCGCCCACCGCAGCGCCACTCCAGTCCAAGGCGAGTGTCGGGGGCAAACTAGACGCTAGAGATTACATCCTGACTGCGAAATTTGCAATTGTTTCCTTTCCCGGGTGCTTCGAAAGCTTTTCTCTCAATCCACTTAGAGCAGCCATTCGGTTTCGCATTTTGTACTTTACCATACAAGTTATTATGCGTGATTAATATAAAGTTTCTGTGCTAAGATCATTTACTAAATGAGTTAGCCATGATCTTTCTTCCTTTCTTGTTTCCATTTTGTGGACTGTTAGTGCCTGTTTAGTGGTAGGTGTAACTTGCCGTCTTAACGAGGACGTGATAGTATTTTATATCCATTCCACTTATCACTCTCAAGTCCTGGAATACTTTGTCCGTCTTTTATATTGATACTAAACACACGATATTGATGTACACCCGTTAGGTTAGGTTTGTGCATCTCTCTCTGTTGCACCCCGTTAATATATATTCCCGTAGCATTTCGCCACTGTGCGTGGTTGCTGCGCCTCTACCTTTTCCGAGTGAGTCCTTAACGGGAATTTTTCTAGTTGCAACATTCATACATCTCCCACTGCCACTGTCGTCTTTCTTATCTATATAACAAAGAACGTATGCTTGTTTTTGTGCAATATATAGGATCCACGCTTTCTTCCGTGTCTTGATAAGAGATCGGCCTAAGTACATTGCAGGGGGAGTGACAATTAGGGGGACAGCTCAAAAAATTATTTTGATTTTATCGAAGTTGAATCTATGGAAATTGTCTTTCATCAAAAGATATTTTCATACCAAACATCATTAAAATCGCTTCTCTTGTCTGTAAGTTATCGCCATGTTTCTATTTAAGCGACAATTTAAAAAAAAATGTTCAAATGTTTCTATAGCTTATGGGACTTAACTACGGGGTCATCAGTCCCTAAGCTTACAAACTACTTATGAACTACCTATGACTAAGGACGGCACAAATATCCATGCCCGAGGGGGGATTCGAACCCCCGACCGTAGTGGCCGTGCAGACCGTGACTGGAGCGCCTCAGTCTCCTCGGCCACCGCGGCCGGCAAGCGACAATTTTGGAGGGATTGTTTCACCCCTTAAATATGTTTCTTCGCCGCTTTTTTTTAAAAGAAAAACCTGTCCCATTGTTTTTCATGTATTACAATTTTTTTCCTTTATTGTGATTTCTATTCCCCTAAAAAAAGGGGCGGGCCGGCAGCGCTCACTGGCGCTCTTCGGCCTACAGAAATAAAAAATGACAGCGGAGAACATAAAAACACAAAGGAGATAAAATTTTGGAGATAATACAGACATAAAACGGAGATTTAAAATGGAGATAAAACAAAGTACATAAAATGGAGGAAAACAGTGGTGACATAAAACGCTTGGAACGACGAAAGTGGTGAATAAAAACAGTTGCTCGAATGTCAGTGGCACACACACAGTTTAAAATGAGCATAGGGCGGCGGCCATATTGAGACCGTCCGCTATTTGGAGTTAAAACAAAAAAACACAACACACACTCAGAGAGATACACAAGTTAAAACTGACGGTGTCGGCTGCGGGTTGGCCGTCCACTGTTGTAAAATAAAACAATGTAACTAAAACACACCACACTTTACGAAGCACAAAGGAGGTTCCGTAGATGGTGGGGCACTGACAGCATTGAAGATGTGGTGTGGGGGGAAAAGAGATGAAAGGAGATGGAGAGGGTGGGGAGGAGCCACAGAGCCGGTAGGGAAGGGACGGGGGGGATGATGTCCCAGGAAGCCACGGGGAAGAAGGATAGGGGAGGGCGGTAAGAGGAGGAACCGGAGGGACGGAGGAGGGGAGAGGGAACAGGAAGGGAGGGATAGTCGGGGCCCTCAGGGAGAGAAAGGGGAGAGGGAGCAAGGAGAAGGATCAAAGCTGGTATGAAGGGTAGATGTCAGGTCGGAGGGCATCATCCGGGAGGGGGAGGGTACGGAAGTTGCCACGGGAAAGGTTCCGGAGGGTGGACAAGTGGAGAGCAGGGGGAATACAGTGGTGGAGGCGCAGCAATGTACCAGGTGCAGAGAGGAGGGGATGGGCTAGAGGATTAGGCGGATCTGATTTGCGGGATATATAACGGAGGCGGAGATTTTCAATAAAGAGAACGAGTCTGGGGAAAGTAATGAGATCATAGAGGATCCGCGTGGGGGAGGGGGGGATAAAGTGGGATACGGAAGGCGAGGCGGAGGGCATGGCGTTCCAGTATCTCCAGAGATTTGTAGAAGGATGGGGGAGCGGAAATCCAGGCGGGATGGGCGACACAGAGGACTGGGCGGATGAGGGATTTGTAGGTATAGAGGATGGTAGAAGGGTTGAGGCCCCATGTTCGGCCAACAAGGAGTTTGCGGAGGCGGGAGCGGGCTTTTTCTTGGATAGCGCGTAGATGGGGAGTCCAGGAGAGGGTGCGATCAATAGTGAGGCCCAGGTACTTTAGGGTAGGGGTGAGACGAATGGGACGGTTATTATGGAGGGTCAGATAAAAATCTCGGGGACGGAAGGAACGGGTTGTACGACCTACGATGATCGCTGTATTACAACATACAATTTTCATAAAAATCGGAGAGCGGTAGGTTTCCTTGTGAGTACGGCGGCAGCAGTACGCTGTGCGGCCTCTGCCCGCCCCGCCCCACGCAGCCTCGTTCGAGTGTCAACACGCTCGCTGCTCGCTGCTCGCTGCGAGCGTAACACACTCGGCGCGCCACCGCCGAGCCACAGAATAGGGAACATACAGAAGGGAAAGCTGGGGGCGGCGCCTTTGATCTGTATGTTACCAAGCGTTGCGCTCGACGCCATATTGAAAAGCAGTAAACGCGGAACCCATAGCCACTTAGTACTTTGGCTGGAAATGGACTATTTACCAACTGCAGATAATCTCACCGTCTTTTACGAAAGGAAACGGCCTTTCATTGTGCTCTCATCTATTTTGCGCCCTCTTCTTGCATCTAATTGTAATCCAACGAAAAAGATAGGCCTAAATTTTAATACAACTACGAAAATGTACGGTGGAATCGATGATCTTTTATTTGGTGCTTATCTCTAGAAAAATCTCAAATAACGCGAAGTTATGTTTGGGAAATTAGTTATGAACAAGAAAGTGACTTTACAACTGCCAGGTTTTATTTGACACGAATTAATTCGCTCAAAATATTGAGTCAGACTTAGCAGTACAACGTGATTACACAGAACTAATGACGTCTGGGCATATATAAAAGTTGTATTTGCTTTAGGAGTGTCTTTAATTTACTGATCGAAGAAGGGCGTATACAGGAAAAGTTGTATTTGCTTTAGGAGTATCATTAATTTACTGATCGAAGAAGGGCATATACAGGAATCTGTCAATCACAGAGCAGGAACAGTATAAAATAATTATTCCCCTTAATCTATTTGTTTGAATATCCGAGGAGCATTCGTTGCTAACATTGGCACACTACACCTCCAATGCCGTAAGTAAAATTTTACCTGCCTACTTGCGCACTATTCTTTGTCATTCATTTTATATTATTCCCTGCAACGTGAAACTTATTAAATGTAAATGTACTTCAACATTTCGATGCTGTTGAACTGTTGCAGCAACAGCAACAGCAACAGCGAGAGTTATCGTCAAGAGAAGAAGCGAGGCTTTAATAATTATGCACACATTGCTCTCATTCGAAACTGGTAACATTTAACTTTCACTACACATCTAGCGACGTTCACTTACTGCTCAGCATGTTTTGGGAAGGTGAAGAAACTTATATCCTTATTTGTATTCGAATTATTGCGGCAATTAGGTGCTGAACACCATCGGCCACCTTTTTTTTTTTTTTTTTTTTTTTTTTTTTTTTTTTTTTTTTTTTTTTTTTTTTTGTATTGCTGCTCATAATAAAAACGGAACAGCTGCAACTACTGACACACAGTTCTTTCTTTTCACTGCACCAAATACATGTTTACTTTTATGCAATTCGGGCATTTAAAATACACAATTAACAAACAAAGACGGCGCATTACCACGCCACAGAGTAGGGAGTGATCACACGTTTACTGCTTTTCAAGATGGCCGATTCCGCGCATGCGCACTAAATTTTGGACGACAGACTGTAGCCGGAGTTTCCTTTCTGTATACTCCTTATTCTGTGGCCGAGCGTTGCGCACTCGACCGAGTACGAGCGAGCGAAACCGGCCATTTGCAGACCTCTAGTCGGAAGCGCCCACTACTAAAGCACCTGATATACCGAGCTGAACAATCCGCCATTTTGAGTCCCAACCCGACGACAGTGTTGTGTGCTGCTGCGAAGTGAATCAGCGAATAATTTGTGATTTTATCGTTTCGCAGTGTGAAATGGTTGGTTGTGCAGCTGCAAAAAAAAATAGCACACATGCTCGATATAAGTTTTATCGGTTTCCTTCAAACATAGATCGGCGTAAAAGGAGGCTTGTAAATTTCAGACGCCAAGTATGGACGCTAAAATCAAGCAAATAACTGTGTAATGTTAAGAACCTTTTTTTTATTATTTGTATTTGAAATAGTTAACGCTCACACAGAGTTAGTAATGAAAATATAGGCCTAAACATTTAAGGAATACAGAAAGGCAAAGGTCCCATGTTCGAGTCCCGGTTGCGGCACACAATTTTAATCTGACTGGAAGTTTCATGTAAGGAATAGTTTATTTTAACAATTTTGAAATATTTGTAAATCTATGGAACTTAACTACTATGGTTATCATTCCCTAAGCTTAGAACTATTTAAACTAAATTTAATTAACTTACACTAAGGATGACACACACACACACACATGCCCGAGGGTGGATTTGACTTGGTGTGTTTAAAGTTGCTAGGGTCTATGTAGGCCTAAGAAAAGCAGTGAAGAGGATGGCTAAACACACTGAACTTCGCAAAGAACGGGAACAGGAAAGAAGTCGTACATGAAAGGCATTAAATTCAAAACTTATAATGCAACATTAACTTTGTTTCAAAGTGCATGCTACCAAAGAGACTTTATTTAGTCGTTATTTAACGAAACCAGGCGTTCAAAATTATTAAACACATTTTTGACGTAAAATTTTCTCTGAAATATTGTGTGTGTAAAATATGGGAGACATTAGAGGGGGGAATACGGAAAGTATAGTATCGTAATTTAACATTATTCCGCTATTGTTATCGAATGCAACTCTTACTTACCCTAAACGTATGTGGACGCACCATTTATAAACCAGAAGATTCGATAATATTGTAACGTATTTTAACTGTATGTGGTAAATATTTAGAACCGCAACATATTACTTAATATGGACTGTGACTGTATCATATCTCTAAAAAATATCCCTCTAATCACTAACTTTTAACTTGCTTGCTTCTTACAGTCAAATGAATAAATTTACTATGCTGTAACTGTTTCTCCGTCAGGAAAGTATATTTAACGGCCTAAGAGCCATATTAAAAAGCATAATGGTTCCATAGCTTTAAATGCGCGCCTTCAACTTGGGATTCAAAATGGCGGATTGTTCTGCTTGAACTATACAGTGCTCTACCCGCTACTACAGCACTGTATAGTATATGCAGAACAATCCGCCATTTTGAATCCCAAGTTGAAGGCGCGCATTTAAAGACCACGGAAGACTTACGCTTTTTAACGAGCGCTTAAGGTCATTAAATATATTTTCCTAACGCAGAAAGTAATATTAAACAGTAAATTTATTTGATTGGAATAAACTCTTTCAAGTTCTGAAGCAAGCAGGAGTAAAATATAGGGAGCGTAAGGTTATTTACAACTTGTACAAAAACCAGACAGCGGTTGTCAGAGTTGAAGGGCATGAAAGGGATGCAGTGGTTGGGAAGGGAGTAAGACAGGGTTGTAACCTTTCCCCAATGTTGTTCAATTTGTACATTGAGCAAGCTATAAAGGAAAGCAAGGAAAAATTTGGAGAAGGAATTAAAGTTCAGGGTGAAGAATTAAAAACATTGCGTTTTGCCGACGACATAGTAATTCTGTCAGATACAGCAAAGGACCTGGAAGAGCAATTGAACGGAATGGATAGTGTGCTTAAAGGTGCATATAAGATGAACATTAACAAGAGTAAAACTAGGGTAATGGAGTGCAGTGTAAGAAAATCAGGTGATGCTGAAGGAATTAGATTAGGTAACGAAACAATAAAGGAGGTAGATGAGTTTTGTTACTTGGGCAGTAAAATAACAAATGATGGTCGCAGTACAGATGATATAAAATGCAGAATGGCAATGGGTAGAAAGGCGTTTTTGAAAAAGAGAAATTTGTTAACATCGAATATTGATTTAAGCCTAAGGAAGTCCTTTCTGAAGGCATTTGTATGGAGTGTTGCCTTGTATGGGAGTGAAACATGGACGATAAGCAGTGTGGACAGAAAGAGGATAGAGGCTTTTGAAATGTGGTGCTACAGAAGAATGCTGAAGATTAGGTGGGTGGATCGCGTAACTAATGAGGAGGTACTGAACCAAATTGAGGAGAAAAGAAATTTCTGGCATACCTTGACTAAAAGAAGGGATAGATTGGTAGGACACATTCTTAGACATCAAGGAATTGTGAATTTAGCGTTGGAGGGAAGTGTGTGGGGTAAAAATCGCAGAGGGAGACCAAGAGACGCGTATAGTAAGCAGATTCAAGTGGATGTGGGTTGTCGTTCTTATGAGGAGATGAAAAGGCTTGCTCAGGATAGAGTAGGGTGGAGAGCTGCATCAAACCAGTCTCTGGACTGAAGACCACAACAACAACAACAAATTTATTTGCTTACATTACACTGTAAGAGGCAAGAAACTTAAAGTTAATGATTAGACGGTTATTCAGAGATGTGATACATTCACTTACATTCCATATTAAGGCATATGTCGCCGTTCCGAATATTTACCAAATGCAGCTAAAATACGGTACAAGTATCGTATTTTCTGGTTTATAAATTTTACATCCAATACGTTTACGGAAACCGAGAGTTGCATTCGAAAACAGTTAACGAATAATGCTAAGTAGAGATACTTCCCGTGTTCGTATATTTTGCACACATCATATTTGAGAGAAGATCTTAGTCAAAAATGGTTTAGTAACTTTGAGCTTCTGGTTTCGTTAGATAACGATTAAATAAAGTCTCTCTGGTAGCATGTACTTTGAAATAAAGCGAATGTTGCATGCTAAGTTTTCAATTTCATGCCTTTTATGTATGACTTATTTACTGTTACCATTCTTTGCGAAGTTCAGTTTATTATTATTTATTTATACAGACATCGTTTTCAGAGTTTGGCTTAGGTGTACATATTCCCCTGCTGAGAGTCACAGTTAAACACTGATTAATGGAAATAATGTAATTTAAAAACCACTAGCTCAGTAAAGGCAGCTGCACTAATACATAACTTAAAATACAATTAACAGGCCTTATAATAACTCCTTAGTTGGTCTAAATAAAATTAGGAAAAGCAACCTTAAACTATTTCTCGTGTTATGTTAACAATGTGCAGCAAATTTAAAATAAACTATTGCTTACATATTTAGGTCTTTATTTTATTACTACCTCAACGTGAGCATAACTATTTCTAATACAAATAAACAAAAAGGTTTTGTTCTTAGCGTTAGACAGATAGTTGCTTGATTTTAGCGTTCATACCGTTCATACCTAGCGTCTAGAATTTACAAGGCACATTTTACGCCGATGTATGTGTGAAGGAAAGCGATAAAACTTGTCTACTATTATATGATCGGTATGGAGCAGCACAACCTGTATATAAATCATGTATTACTGGGTTGTTGTTGTGGTCTTCAGTCCGGAGACTGGTTTGATGCAGCTCTCCACCCTACTCTATCCTGAGCAAGCCTTTTCATCTCCTCATAAGAACGGCAACCCACATCCACTTTATCTGCTTACTATACGCGTCTCTTGGTCTCCCTCTGCGATTTTGACCCCACAGACTTCCCTCCAATGCTAAATTTACGATTCCCCGATGTCTAAGAATGTGTCCTACCAAGCGATCCCTTCTTTTAGTCAAGGTATGCCAAAAATTCCTTTTCTCACGAAGTCTGTTCAGTACCTCTTCATTAGTTATGCGATCCACCCACCTAATCTTCAACATTCTTTTGTAGCACCACATTTCAAAAGCCTCTATTCTCTTCCTGTCCGCACTGCTTATCGTCCATGTTTCACTCCCGTACAAGGCAACACTCCACACAAATGCCTTCAGAAAAGACTTCCTTACACTTAAATTAATATTCGATGTTAGCCAATTTCTCTTTTTCAAAAATGCTTTTCTTCCCATTGCCATTCTGCATTTTATATCCTCTGTACTGCGACCATCGCGTGTTATTTTACTACCCAAGTAACAAAACTCATCTACCACCTTCATTGTTTCGTTCCCTAATCTAATTCCTTCAGCATCGCCTGATTTTCTAAGACCGCATTCCATTATTTTTGTTTTGCCCTTGTTAATGTTCATTTTAGTGCGCCTCGGTTGCACAGTGGTAGAGTGCTAGACTAGAAATCCAAACGACCCGGGTTCGATCCCCGCCAGGTCCTAGGATTTTTATCTGTCACTTTCCACTTCTTTCACCTCTGGCAGTGTTGCTCATGTGAAAAATACCGAGTAGCACCGTGGTTCGGAACCCACGTTAAACTGTAGGTCCCCCTATAACTGGCTGGGTAAGTCAGTTGGAAGGTCGGAGGAAGGCAACGGCATACCACCTCCAAACAGGACCATGCCTAGTAAAGCACTGTGGTGTTCAAACCAATCTTCGGATTGTTGACTGCTTTACCTTTTTTTAATGTTCATTTTATATGCTCTCTTCAACACGCTGTCCATTCCATTCAACTGCTCTTCCAGGTCCTTCCCTGTCTCTGACAGAATTACAATGTCATCAGCAAAACGCAATGTTTTTATTTCTTCCCCTTGAACTTTAATCCCTACTCCAAATTTTTCCTTGCTTTCCTTCACCGCCTGCTCGATGTACAAATTGAATAACATCGGTAAAAGGCTACAACCCTGTCTTACTCCCTTCCCAACTGATGCTTCCCTTTCGTCGTGCACATGAGTACGAGAAGAAATCCGTTAAATTTTGTTTACAAGATAAATCGATCAAAAGTGAAGGCCGTAAACTCCAACAAAATACCTAGGAATTACTATTACTTCAGACTTAAACTGAAAAGAACCCGTAGATAATATCGTGGGAAAGGCGAACCAGAGACTGCGTTTTATTGGCAGAACCCGTAAAAGATGAAACAGAACTACTAAAGAAATTGCATACAATACGCTTGTCCGTCCAGTTTTGGAGTATTGCTGCCCAGTGTGGGATCCTTATCAGGTGGGTTTGACGGAGGACATCGAAAGAGTCCAAAGAAGGGCAGCTCGTTTCGTATTGTCACGATACAGGGGAGACAGCGTTACGGAAATGATACAGGAGCTGGGATGAGACACATTACAACAACGGCGCTTATCGCTGCGGCGTGGGCTACTTACGATACTCCAGTCGCCAAAATTCTGTTCCGAATGCGAAAATGTATTGTTGACTCCCACTTACATAGGTAGAAAAGACCATCAGAATAAAATACGAGAAATCAGAGCTCGAACGGAGATATTCAGGTGTTCTTTCTTCCCGCGCACTATTCGAGAATGGAATGGGATATAAATAGTATAATAGTGGTTCGATGAACCCTCTGCCAGGCACTTAAATGTGATTTGCAGAGTATCACATGTAGATGTAGATGTTTACATAGGTCTTTGCGCACATACAATACCAACCAATGGCAATAACTAAGAGCATCAATCAAGTAATCGTTTCAGATAAGCTCTTTATCATAATTATTTACTACAATTGCCTGTGGAATCTTCCAACATTTCGTCGGATGAAATGTATTCAACATGCTTTTTTTTTTTTTTTTTTTTTTTTTTTTTTTTTTTTTTTTTTTTCAGTGAACAAAACATGGAATTACGTAGGATTGTCCTGGGGCCCCCTTCAGCACCTAGCGCTTGACCCAGGGGTCTATCCAGCCCCACCCTTATGGTGGCCACGGTCACGAGCATAGACCATAGATAATATAGACTGCGCATGACGTCACTATACTGAAACCAACATCTAAGTTACGTGACTCGGGGCAGGGAACCCTGTTCATCATTATAAGCAATGTGAAGTGCAGCTGATAGTCGCAGTTCTTCTCCTTCCTAGTGTAAATTAAGCGTAGATTTCAACAATAAAACGTCTTATCGTATTCTTATTACATATTCAGTAGTACAACAGGCGTTAGTTATCCGTAATTCGCAATATCAATGCAGCGATTACCGTTTGTACTTGTGCCTAGATGAAATGTATTCACAGTTCTTTTTATAAGCAGCAGAACTGCAATTCTTAATGAATGCTTGTTTTTGTTCTACCGTAAATCTTTTTGTTTGTAGCTTACGCAGGAGACGAAATATTAGTTTGACAAGCAGCATCAGTTTTCATACGATTCCTCAAGAATACATGTGATATTTCGTCATGCTTTTATATATATCTGAAATCGGTTTGCATCCATAATGTCCTATTTTAATATAATACAAGCGTTTATATTTAATGACTTTTTCCACATACAGTGAAGCCAAAACGTAAAAGAAGAAAAATATTGGCTTTTTACATTAAATGACAATGTGATCAAACAATTATTCATGTTCGTCACAAGAACTGATTTTGTAGGGATAATAAAAAGTCTGTGTTCACCTTCATCGTTGTGAAACGCTATTAATGGCGGATCTGCACCAGAAATTACTTACTTGCTGACATGTACACTCAGTCAAGACACGCTGAAATAATCTTCCATTAAAAATCACCTTGGTCATTTGGGAAAAAAGGCAAAATACATAGTGCAACACAAACACTGAGGAACTGTAATTCTTTTGCTTGTAAAAGCAATTGAAAATAATTTTCCCCTGGTCACGTGTAAAAACGATACTCACCCCATTAATATCAGTAATGTGGAGAAATCACGATACTTTTATATATAAAATGTGTAATATGAATACGAGCAGTCGTTTTATTGTAAAAATCAACGATTGACTTCACCTGTAAAATTGAAACGCTGTTTTTCGTAATGACGAAGTCTCAGTCACGTGAATCGGGGCAATTAGATGTTGGTTTCAAACTACAACACAGCACAGATAGGGACGTGAGCTGTCTATGTTATCTTTGGTCTATGTTCACGAGCGTTCGCCAAAGCGGGCAGTCGGAAGCGCGCCAGTGACGTCACGACCGCAAACAGTCGAGCGCCGCTTCCGGCTGGTGGGTCTAGTCTAGCAGGGCACAGAGTCGCCCCAATTAGCCGCCAATTAGGCTGATGACTGCACGGGGGCCGGCCAAGGCGAACACTCCTCTTAACATCCACTGCGTCTTCTCGAGCGTCGCTTCCAACACGGAGGCCACATGCGTCTCGAAATTTTTTCCACACCTACATACTCCTCAATCCACCGTAAGGTGCGTGGCGTAAGGTACACTGTACCACTACTTTCCTATTCCACTCCCAAATAGTTGTTGTTGTTGTGGTCTTCAGTCCGGAGACTGGTTTGATGCAGCTCTCCACAATACCCTATCCTGAGCAAGCCTCTTCATCTCCTCATAAGAACGGCAACCTACATCTGCCTGAATCTGCTTACTGTATCCATCTCTTGGTCTTCCTCTGCGATTTTTACCCCACACACTTCCCTCCAACGCTAAATTCACAATTCCTTGATGTCTAAGAATGTGTCCCACCAATCTATCCCTTCTTTTAGTCAAGGTATGCCAGAAATTTCTTTTCTCCCCAATTCTGTTCAGTACCTCCTCATTAGTTACGCGATCCACCCACCTAATCTTCAGCATTATTCTGTAGCACCATATTTCAAAAGCCTCAATCCTCTTCCTGTCCGCACTGTTTATCGTCCATGTCTCACTCCCATACAAGGCAACACTCCATATAAATGCCCTCAGAAAGGACTTCCTTAGGCTTAAATCAATATTCGATGTTAACAAATTTCTCTTTTTCAAAAACGCTTTTCTACCCATTGCCATTCTGCATTTTATATCCTCTGTACTGCGACCATCATTTGTTATTTTACTGCCCAAGTAACAAAACTCATCTACCTCCTTTATTGCTTCGTTTCCCAATCTAATTCCTTTAGCATCACCTGATTTTCTTACACTGCACTCCATTACCCTAGTTTTACTCTTGTTAATGTTCATCTTATATGCACCTTTCAGCACACTGTCCATTCCGTTCAATTGCTCTTCCAGGTCCTTTGCTGTATCTGACAGAATTACTATGTCGTCGGCAAAACGCAATGTTTTTAATTCTTCACCCTGAACTTTAATTCCTTCTCCAAATTTCTCCTTGCTTTCCTTTATAGCTTGCTCAATGTACAAATTGAACAACATTGGGGAAAGGCTACAACCCTGTCTTACTCCCTTTCCAACCACTGCATCCCTTTCATGCCCTTCAACTCTGACGACCGCTGTCTGGTTTTTGTACAAGTTGTAAATAACCTTACGCTCCCTATATTTTACTCCTGCTTGCTTCAGAACTATAAAGAGTTTATTCCAATCAACATTGTCAAAAGCCTTCTCCAAATCTACAAAAGCTAGAAATGTAGGTTTGCCTTTTCTTAATCTATCTTCTAGGATAAGCCGTAAAGTAAGTATTGCCTCCCGTGTCCCTACATTTCTCCTGAACCCAAACTGATCTTCCCCGAGGTCGGCTTCTACCAGCTTTTCCATCCGTCTGTCCCAAATAGAACGTCGAGAAAAACAATGCTTGTATATACCTTCGTACGAGCTCTAATTCCTCTTATCCTGAATTTGTGATCGTTACGCGAAATGTAAGTAGGCGGCAGCGAGATCGTTCTACAGTCACAAGGAGAACACCAAGTATGGTACCAACGAATTTTGATGATGCGCAGGTATACTGTGCGGGAACTCCTCCAGACCACCAAACTAAAGGATTTGTTCCAATGCGCCTTAGTTTCCACGAAAATCGCGATCGAAGTCCAAATTCAAATGTTTGTTAAGCTTAAGGGACTTAACTGCGTGTTCATCAGTACCTAAACTTACAAACTACTTATGAACTACTTACGAACTAGGACAGCACAAATATCCATGCCCGAGGGGGGATTCGAGCCCCCGACCGTAGTGGCCGTACAGACCGTGACTGGAGCGCCTCAGTCCCCTCGGCCACCACGGCCGGCGATCGAAGTCCAGCGCGTGAAAAAACCGTTCGTAAATCTATCGGACCAAACTGCGTGGTCATCAGTCCGTAGCTTACAAACTACTTAAACCTACGTAAACTAACCTACGGATAAACACACACACACACCCATGCCCCAGGGAGGACTGGAACCTCCACGGCGAGCAACCGCGCGCTCCGCAGCGAGACGCCTTAGACCGCTCGGCTACTCCACCGCGGCTGTACTGAGTCACCAGGAACACGTGAGACAGACGCTAGCCTGTCGCGCATACGACCCGAGTTTAAATCCTGCTTGGAACCTGCTGAAAACCTGCTGAAAACCTTCATATTGCAAGCAAAAAGAAACACTATGTAACAAAAAGAGCCACCCATGACAACCATATCGAAAACCTTAAGAGTATGCTCAAACGCTTACAATGGAATGAAAATAACTGTATCACTTTCAATGAATTTGCATCTGACTTCTATTATTGCTTCAACGTCTCATGCCCAGAAACAACCCTGCCAGTAAATGACTGTAAAAAAATAAAAAAGAATAACTGGATAAACACTGAAGTAAAAACAGCAAGAGAAAAACTAAGACTTTTCCAATGCGCAATGACAAAGAATAGTGATAATCATAGACTGAAGGAAGAGTTTAACAACTATCATGATCACTACAAAAATCTCCTCCTAGAAACCAGAAGTAAACACGTAGCTAACATGTTAAGAGGCTCCAACAACTCTGGCAAAGCTGTCTGGCAAGTTATAAATAGCTTCAGGGACTGTAAGGACAAATCTGCTAGTGACCTTAGTATCAATTTCAAAGGTGGTAACATCAAATGCCCCTACCAGATAGCAAATATTTTTAATGAGTACTTTTCTTCTATGGGAAAATCCATCAATGACCAGTTCAACAACCTCCAGTATACATATAAGGGCAATCCAGTAAGACATAGCATATACTTGACACCTACGAACAGCAGGGAAATAAAACACATAGTGATGTCACTAAAAAACTCAAACTCTGCAGGTTATGAAGGACTGTCTATCAGCACACTTAAAAGGTGCATAGACAACATATCAGATGCCTTGGCGACAGCAGTAAATGACATAATCACAACGGGCATTTTTCCAGACAGACTAAAGATAGCACAAGTAACTCCGATTTACAAGAAAGGTGATAAAAATAAAATTGAAAACTACCGACCGATCTCAATCTTACCTGCATTTTCCAAGGTAATCGAGAAAGTTATTTATAATAGACTAATGGCATTTCTGAGCCTACACAACCTAATATTCGAGAATCAAAATGGTTTTATGAAGAACAAGTCAACTTCAGTAGCTGCAGCACAGCTCGTAGATGAAATAATAACTGCCATAGAGAACAACGAACAAGTTGCTGGAGTGTTCCTTGATCTCGAAAAAGCTTTTGACTGCGTCAATATCACCATACTACTTGACAAGATATGGAACATGGGTATTAGAGGAACATGCTTTGACCTAATAGAGTCATATATGAGCAACAGGAAACAATTTGTCTTGATTAAAACAAACAGTGGGTATTTCAAATCCAAAGTAGCAGATGTCAAATACGGAGTGCCCCAAGGTTCCGTCTTGGGACCCCTCCTGTTCCTGATTTATGTGAATGATATAAAGTACTGTTCCCCAGATAATAAAATAATATTCTATGCAGACGATACAACAATTGTGTGCAAACACAAAGACCACGGCAGTCTGGAAGTGCTGTGCAACACTGTTACTAATGAAATAGTCAAGTATTTCAATGAAAACCATCTAAATGTAAGTGCCTCCAAGACTGCAATTGTAGAATTTAACCCTAGAAAGCAAACAGACTTTGACATGAAATTATCAATAGCAAATCAAACTATTAATAAGGAAAAATATACAAAATTTTTGGGTATCACAATTCAAGACAACCTTAAGTGGGACTTGCACATAGATTCCCTAGCCAAAAAGCTGTCTAAAAATATCTTTGCCATAAACCAGATCAGCAAATATTGTAAAGATATGCATATCCTTAAGACTGCATACCATGCATTATTTGCATCCAACACAAACTATGGAATAGAAATTTGGGGTGGAACATCACAAGCTAACATTAACACTTTGTTGATACTACAGAAGAAAGCGGTCAGAATTATCTGTGGGGCCAAACCAAGACAATCATGTCGCAATCTCTTTCCAAAATTGGGCATACTTACCATTACTGGTGTATACATATTAAAAATAATAATGTATGTGAAAACAATCAATCCAGATCTAAATTGTGATCTACATCAACACAATACACGACAAAAACTAAGATACCATTTAAACAGCCACAGAACAGCATTATATGAAAAAAATGGACTTCATGTTGGCCTGAAGCTTACCAATGCACTACCAAAAAGCCTTGCAGCCCTTCCTAAAAATAAATTAAAAGACCAACTAAAAAGGATCCTAATTGAAAATGCATTCTATTCTCTAGATGAATTCTATGACTATATGAAAAATGTTTCTTAACCAAGACAAGTATGTACTGTAGTTAACTGTTTAGTTGTCAAGTAGACTTAAAACATGTAATGCTGTAGTTAAGTGTTTAATTAATTGTATAAAAGAAATAATGTCTATATGAAACAGTAATCATTAGTTTATAATTTATGAAAATGACGTATTCAGAAGAATAATCTGTACAATGTCAATGTCAATGTATATGTATTATTCGATGTTGAATAAATATTATTATTATTATTAAATATCCGTGCCCGAGGGGGGATTCGAACCCCCGACCGTAGTGGCCGTGCAGGCCGTGACTGGAGCAACTCAGTCTCCTCGGCCACTGCGGACGGCACAAATATCCATGCCCGAGGGGGGATTCGAACCCCCGACCGTAGTGGCCGTGCAGGCCGTGACTGGAGCAACTCAGTCTCCTCGGCCACTGCGGACGGCACAAATATCCATGCCCGAGGGGGGATTCGAACCCCCGACCGTAGTGGCCGTGCAGGCCGTGACTGGAGCAACTCAGTCTCCTCGGCCACTGCGGACGGCACAAATATCCATGCCCGAGGGGGGATTCGAACCCCCGACCGTAGTGGCCGTGCAGGCCGTGACTGGAGCAACTCAGTCTCCTCGGCCACTGCGGACGGCACAAATATCCATGGCCGAGGGGGGATTCGAACCCCCGACCGTAGTGGCCGTGCAGGCCGTGACTGGAGCAACTCAGTCTCCTCGGCCACTGCGGACGGCACAAATATCCATGGCCGAGGGGGGATTCGAACCCCCGACCGTAGTGGCCGTGCAGGCCGTGACTGGAGCAACTCAGTCTCCTCGGCCACTGCGAACGGCACAAATATCCATGGCCGAGGGGGGATTCGAACCCCCGACCGTAGTGGCCGTGCAGGCCGTGACTGGAGCAACTCAGTCTCCTCGGCCACTGCGGACGGCACAAATATCCATGCCCGAGGGGGGATTCGAACCCCCGACCGTAGTGGCCGTGCAGGTCGTGACTGGAGTAACTCAGTCTCCTCGGCCACTGCGGACAGCACAAATATCCATGGCCGAGGGGGGATTCAAACCCCCGACCGTAGTGGCCGTGCAGGCCGTGACTGGAGTAACTCAGTCTCCTCGGCCACTGCGTACGGCACAAATATCCATGGCCGAGGGGGGATTCAAACCCCCGACCGTAGTGGCCGTGCAGGCCGTGACTGGAGCAACTCAGTCTCCTCGGCCACTGCGGACGGCACAAATATCCATGGCCGAGGGGGGATTCGAATCCCCGACCGTAGTGGCCGTGCAGGCCGTGACTGGAGCAACTCAGTCTCCTCGGCCACTGCGGACGGCACAAATATCCATGCCCGAGGGGGGATTCGAACCCCCGACCGTAGTGGCCGTGCAGGCCGTGACTGGAGTAACTCAGTCTCCTCGGCCACAGCGGACGGCACAAATATCCATGGCCGAGGGGGGATTCAAACCCCCGACCGTAGTGGCCGTGCAGGCCGTGACTGGAGCAACTCAGTCTCCTCGGCCACTGCGGACGGCACAAATATCCATGGCCGAGGGGGGAACCGAATCCCCGACCGTAGTGGCCGTGCAGGCCGTGACTGGAGCAACTCAGTCTCCTCGGCCACTGCGGACGGCACAAATATCCATGGCCGAGGGGGGATTCGAATCCCCGACCGTAGTGGCCGTGCAGGCCGTGACTGGAGTAACTCAGTCTCCTCGGCCACTGCGGACGGCACAAATATCCATGCCCGAGGGGGAATTCGAACCCCCGACCGTAGTGGCCGTGCAGGCCGTGACTGGAGTAACTCAGTCTCCTCGGCCACTGCGGACGGCACAAATATCCATGGCCGAGAGGGGATTCGAACCCCCGACTGTAGTGGCCGTGAGGCCGTGACTGGAGCAACTCAGTCTCCTCGGCCACTGCGGACGGCACAAATATCCATGCCCGAGGGGGGATTCGAACCCCCGACCGCAGTGGCCGTGCAGGCCGTGACTGGAGTAACTCAGTCTCCTCGGCCACTGCGGACGGCACAAATATCCATGGCCGAGGGGGGATTCAAACCCCCAGACCGTAGTGGCCGTGCAGGCCGTGACCGGAGCAACTCAGTCTCCTCGGCCACTGCGGACGGCACAAATATCCATGGCCGAGGGGAGATTCAAACCCCTGACCGTAGTGGCCGTGCAGGCCGTGACTGGAGCAACTCAGTCTCCTCGGCCACTGCGGACGGCACAAATATCCATGGCCGAGGGGGGATTCGAACCCCCGACCGTAGTGGCCGTGCAGGCCGTGACTGGAGCAACTGAGTCTCCTCGGCCACAGCGGACGGCACAAATATCCGTGGCCGAGGGGGGATTCGAACCCCCGACCGTAGTGGCCTTGCAGGCCGTGAATGGAGCAACTCAGTCCCTCGGCCACTGCGGACGGCACAAATATCCATGGCCGAGGGGGGATTCGAACCCCCGACCGTAGTGGCCGTGCAGGCCGTGACTGGAGCAACTCAGTCTCCTCGGCCACTGCGGACGGCACAAATATCCATGGCCGAGGGGGGATTCGAACCCCCGACCGTAGTGGCCGTGCAGGCCGTGACTGGAGCAACTCAGTCTCCTCGGCCACTGCGGACGGCACAAATATCCATGGCCGAGGGGGGATTCGAACCCCCGACCGTAGTGGCCGTGCAGGCCGTGACTGGAGCAACTCAGTCTCCTCGGCCACTGCGGACGGCACAAATATCCATGGCCGAGGGGGGATTCGAACCCCCGACCGTAGTGGCCGTGCAGGCCGTGACTGGAGCAACTCAGTCTCCTCGGCCACTGCGGACGGCACAAATATCCATGCCCGAGGGGGGATTCGAACCCCCGACCGTAGTGGCCGTGCAGGCCGTGACTGGAGCAACTCAGTCTCCTCGGCCACTGCGGACGGCACAAATATCCATGGCCGAGGGGGGATACGAACCCGCGACCGTAGTGGCCGTGCAGGCCGTGACTGGAGCAACTCAGTCTCCTCGGCCACTGCGGACGGCACAAATATCCATGCCCGAGGGGGGATTCGAACCCCCGACCGTAGTGGCCGTGCAGGCCGTGACTGGAGCAACTCAGTCTCCTCGGCCACTGCGGACGGCACAAATATCCATGGCCGAGGGGGGATTCGAACCCCCGACCGTAGTGGCCGTGCAGGCCGTGACTGGAGCAACTCAGTCTCCTCGGCCACTGCGGACGGCACAAATATCCATGCCCGAGGGGGGATTCGAACCCCCGACCGTAGTGGCCGTGCAGGCCGTGACTGGAGCAACTCAGTCTCCTCGGCCACTGCGGACGGCACAAATATCCATGGCCGAGGGGGGATACGAACCCGCGACCGTAGTGGCCGTGCAGGCCGTGACTGGAGCAACTCAGTCGACTCGGCCACTGCGGACGGCACAAATATCCATGCCCGAGGGGGGATTCGAACCCCCGACCGTAGTGGCCGTGCAGGCCGTGACTGGAGCAACTCAGTCTCCTCGGCCACTGCGGACGGCACAAATATCCATGCCCGAGGGGGGATTCGAACCCCCGACCGTAGTGGCCGTGCAGGCCGTGACTGGAGCAACTCAGTCTCCTCGGCCACTGGGGACGGCACAAATATCCACGGCCGAGGGGGGATTCGAACCCCCGACCGTAGTGGCCGTGCAGGCCGTGACTGGAGCAACTCAGTCTGCTCGGCCACTGCGGACGGCACAAATATCCATGCCCGAGGGGGGATTCGAACCCCCGACCGTAGTGGCCGAGCAGGCCGTGACTGGAGCAACTCAGTCTCCTCGGCCACTGCGGACGGCACAAATATCCATGCCCGAGGGGGGATTCGAACCCCCGACCGTAGTGGCCGTGCAGGCCGTGACTGGAGCAACTCAGTCTGCTCGGCCACTGCGGACGGCACAAATATCCATGCCCGAGGGGGGATTCGAACCCCCGACCGTAGTGGCCGTGGAGGCCGTGACTGGAGCAACTCAGTCTCCTCAGCCACTGCGGACGGCACAAATATCCATGGCCGAGGGGGGATTCGAACCCCCGACCGTAGTGGCCGTGCAGGCCGTGACTGGAGCAACTCAGTCTGCTCGGCCACTGCGGACGGCACAAATA
Organism: Locusta migratoria; assembly: GCA_026315105.1. Taxonomy (NCBI): domain Eukaryota; kingdom Metazoa; phylum Arthropoda; class Insecta; order Orthoptera; family Acrididae; genus Locusta; species Locusta migratoria. The sequence continues at coordinate 19,729,924 of CM048754.1, forward strand.
TCCATGGCCGAGGGGGGATTCGAACCCCCGACCGTAGTGGCCGTGCAGGCCGTGACTGGAGCAACTCAGTCTCCTCGGCCACTGCGGACGGCACAAATATCCATGCCCGAGGGGGGATTCGAACCCCCGACCGTAGTGGCCGTGCAGGCCGTGACTGGAGCAACTCAGTCTCCTCGGCCACAGCGGACGGCACAAATATCCATGCCCGAGGGGGGATTCGAACCCCCGACCGTAGTGGCCGTGCAGGCCGTGCCTGGAGCAACTCAGTCTCCTCGGCCACTGCGGACGGCACAAATATCCATGCCCGAGGGGGGATTCGAACCCCCGACCGTAGTGGCCGTGCAGGCCGTGACTGGAGCAACTCAATCTCCTCGGCCACTGCGGACGGCACAAATATCCATGGCCGAGGGGGGATTCGAACCCCCGACCATAGTGGCCGTGCAGGCCGTGACTGGAGCAACTCAGTCTCCTCGGCCACAGCGGACGGCACAAATATCCGTGGCCGAGGGGGATTCGAACCCCCGACCGTAGTGGCCGTGCAGGCCGTGACTGGAGCAACTCAGTCCCTCGGCCACTGCGGACGGCACAAATATCCATGGCCGAGGGGGGATTCGAACCCCCGACCGTAGTGGCCGTGCAGGCCGTGACTGGAGCAACTCAGTCTCCTCGGCCACTGCGGACGGCACAAATATCCATGCCCGAGGGGGGATTCGAACCCCCGACAGTAGTGGCCGTGCAGGCCGTGACTGGAGCAACTCAGTCTCCTCGGCCACTGCGGACGGCACAAATATCCATGGCCGAGGGGGGATTCGAACTCCCGACCGTAGTGGCCGTGCAGGCCGTGACTGGAGCAACTCAGTCTCCTCGGCCACTGCGGACGGCACAAATATCCATGCCCGAGGGGGGATTCGAACCCCCGACCGTAGTGGCCGTGCAGGCCGTGACTGGAGCAACTCAGTCTCCTCGGCCACTGCGGACGGCACAAATATCCATGGCCGAGGGGGGATTCGAACCCCCGACCGTAGTGGCCGTGCAGGCCGTGACTGGAGCAACTCAGTCTCCTCGGCCACTGCGGACGGCACAAATATCCATGGCCGAGGGGGGATTCGAACCCCCGACCGTAGTGGCCGTGCAGGCCGTGACTGGAGCAACTCAGTCTCCTCGGCCACTGCGGACGGCACAAATATCCATGCCCGAGGGGGGATTCGAACCCCCGACCGTAGTGGCCGTGCAGGCCGTGACTGGAGCAACTCAGTCTCCTCGGCCACTGCGGACGGCACAAATATCCATGCCCGAGGGGGGATTCGAACCCCCGACCGTAGTGGCCGTGCAGGCCGTGACTGGAGCAACTCAGTCTCCTCGGCCACTGCGGACGGCACAAATATCCATGCCCGAGGGGGGATTCGAACCCCCGACCGTAGTGGCCGTGCAGGCCGTGCCTGGAGCAACTCAGTCTCCTCGGCCACTGCAGACGGCACAAATATCCATGCCCGAGGGGGGATTCGAACCCCCGACCGTAGTGGCCGTGCAGGCCGTGACTGGAGCAACTCAATCTCCTCGGCCACTGCGGACGGCACAAATATCCATGGCCGAGGGGGGATTCGAACCCCCGACCATAGTGGCCGTGCAGGCTGTGACTGGAGCAACTCAGTCTCCTCGGCCACAGCGGACGGCACAAATATCCGTGGCCGAGGGGGGATTCGAACCCCCGACCGTAGTGGCCGTGCAGGCCGTGACTGGAGCAACTCAGTCCCTCGGCCACTGCGGACGGCACAAATATCCATGGCCGAGGGGGGATTCGAACCCCCGACCGTAGTGGCCGTGCAGGCCGTGACTGGAGCAACTCAGTCTCCTCGGCCACTGCGGACGGCACAAATATCCATGCCCGAGGGGGGATTCGAACCCCCGACAGTAGTGGCCGTGCAGGCCGTGACTGGAGCAACTCAGTCTCCTCGGCCACTGCGGACGGCACAAATATCCATGCCCGAGGGGGGATTCGAACCCCCGACCGTAGTGGCCGTGCAGGCCGTGACTGGAGCAACTCAGTCTCCTCGGCCACTGCGGACGGCACAAATATCCATGGCCGAGGGGGGATTCGAACCCCCGACCGTAGTGGCCGTGCAGGCCGTGACTGGAGCAACTCAGTTTCCTCGGCCACTGCGGACGGCACAAATATCCATGCCCGAGGGGGGATTCGAGCCCCCGACCGTAGTGGCCGTGCAGGCCGTGACTGGAGCAACTCAGTCTCCTCGGCCACTGCGGACGGCACAAATATCCATGCCCGAGGGGGGATTCGAACCCCCGACCGTAGTGGCCGTGCAGGCCGAGACTGGAACAACTCAGTCTCCTCGGCCACTGCGGACGGCACAAATATCCATGCCCGAGGGGGGATTCGAACCCCCGACCGTAGTGGCCGTGCAGGCCGTGACTGGAGCAACTCAGTCCCTCGGCCACTGCGGACGGCACAAATATCCATGGCCGAGGGGGGATTCGAATCCCCGACCGTAGTGGCCGTGCAGGCCGTGATTGGAGCAACTCAGTCTCCTCGGCCACTGCGGACGGCACAAATATCCATGGCCGAGGGGGGATTCGAACCCCCGACCGTAGTGGCCGTGCAGGCCGTGACTGGAGCAACTCAGTCTCCTCGGCCACTGCGGACGGCATAAATATCCATGGCCGAGGGGGGATTCGAACCCCCGACCGTAGTGGCCGTGCAGGCCGTGACTGGAACAACTCAGTCTCCTCGGCCACTGCGGACGGCACAAATATCCATGGCCGAGGGGGGATTCGAACCCCCGACCGTAGTGGCCGTGCAGGCCGTGACTGGAGCAACTCAGTCTCCTCGGCCACTGCGGACGGCACAAATATCCATGCCCGAGGGGGGATTCGAACCCCCGACCGTAGTGGCCGTGCAGGCCGTGACTGGAGCAACTCAGTCTCCTCGGCCACTGCAGACGGCACAAATATCCATGCCCGAGGGGGGATTCGAACCCCCGACCGTAGTGGCCGTGCAGGCCGTGACTGGAGCAACTCAGTCTCCTCGGCCACTGCGGACGGCACAAATATCCATGCCCGAGGGGGGATTCGAACCCGCGACCGTAGTGGCCGTGCAGGCCGTGACTGGAGCAACTCAGTCTCCTCGGCCACTGCGGACGGCACAAATATCCATGTCCGAGGGGGGATTCGAACCCCCGACCGTAGTGGCCGTGCAGGCCGTGACTGGAGCAACTCAGTCTCCTCGGCCACTGCGCACGGCACAAATATCCATGTCCGAGGGGGGATTCGAACCCCCGACCGTAGTGGCCGTGCAGGCCGTGACTGGAGCAACTCAGTCTCCTCGGCCACTGCGGACGGCACAAATATCCATGCCCGAGGGGGGATTCGAACCCCCGACCGTAGTGGCCGTGCAGGCTGTGACTGGAGCAACTCAGTCTCCTCGGCCACTGCGGACGGCACAAATATCCATGGCCGAGGGGGGATTCGAACCCCCGACCGTAGTGGCCGTGCAGGCCGTGACTGGAGCAACTCAGTCTCCTCGGCCACTGCGGACGGCACAAATATCCATGTCCGAGGGGGGATTCGAACCCCCGACCGTAGTGGCCGTGCAGGCCGTGACTGGAGCAACTCAGTCTCCTCGGCCACTGCGGACGGCACAAATATCCATGCCCGAGGGGGGATTCGAACCCCCGACCGTAGTGGCCGTGCAGGCCGTGACTGGAGCAACTCAATCTCCTCGGCCACTGCGGACGGCACAAATATCCATGCACGAGGGGGGATTAGAACCCCCGACCATAGTGGCCGTGCAGGCCGTGACTGGAGCAACTCAGTCTCCTCGGCCACAGCGGACGGCACAAATATCCGTGGCCGAGGGGGGATTCGAACCCCCGACCGTAGTGGCCGTGCAGGCCGTGACTGGAGCAACTCAGTCCCTCGGCCACTGCGGACGGCACAAATATCCATGGCCGAGGGGGGATTCGAACCCCCGACCGTAGTGGCCGTGCAGGCCGTGACTGGAGCAACTCAGTCTCCTCGGCCACTGCGGACGGCACAAATATCCATGGCCGAGGGGGGATACGAACCCCCGACCGTAGTGGCCGTGCAGGCCGTGACTGGAGCAACTCAGTCTCCTCGGCCACTGCGGACGGCACAAATATCCATGCCCGAGGGGGGATTCGAACTCCCGACCGTAGTGGCCGTGCAGGCCGTGACTGGAGCAACTCAGTCTCTTCGGCCACTGCGGACGGCACAAATATCCATGCCCGAGGGGGGATTCGAACCCCCGACCGTAGTGGCCGTGCAGGCCGTGACTGGAGCAACTCAGTCTCCTCGGCCACTGCGGACGGCACAAATATCCATGGCCGAGGGGGGATTCGAACCCGCGACCGTAGTGGCCGTGCAGCCGTGACTGGAGCAACTCAGTCTCCTCGGCCACTGCGGACGGCACAAATATCCATGGCCGAGGGGGGATTCGAACCCCCGACCGTAGTGGCCGTGCAGGCCGTGACTGGAGCAACTCAGTCTCCTCGGCCACTGCGGACGGCACAAATATCCATGCCCGAGGGGGATTCGAACCCCCGACCGTAGTGGCCGTGCAGGCCGTGACTGGAGCAACTCAGTCTCCTCGGCCACTGCGGACGGCACAAATATCCATGCCCGAGGGGGGATTCGAACCCCCGACCGTAGTGGCCGTGCAGGCCGCGACTGGAGCAACTCAGTCTCCTCGGCCACTGCGGACGGCACAAATATCCATGCCCGAGGGGGGATTCGAACCCCCGACCGTAGTGGCCGTGCAGGCCGTGACTGGAGCAACTCAGTCTCCTCGGCCACTGCGGACGGCACAAATATCCATGCCCGAGGGAGGATTCGAACCCCCGACCGTAGTGGCCGTGCAGACCGTGACTGCAGCGCCTCAGTCCCCTCGGCCACCGCGGCCGGCCATGCATGACAGTTGAACACCTTGCTAATTGCGCTACGCTGGCTCACTGCTCCTGATGACTGAGTACAGGTATAGCTGTTACGCGCTGGACTTTGATCGCGATTTTCGTGGAAACTAAGGCGCATTGGAACAAATGCTTTTAGCTTGGTGGTCTGGAGGAGTTCCCACACAATATACCTGCGACTCATCAAAATTCGTTGGTACCATACTTGGTTTTCCTCTTGTCAGCTTCAAATGTTTACTCAATTTTTTTCTGAATATGTCGCGATTTCTGAAGGTGTAGTCAGTCAAGAACCTAAGAGCGTCTGGCCAATGGTGGCCTAGCAACTGGAGCCCCGACCGTAGTGGCCGTGCAGGCCGTGACTGGAGCAACCCAGTCTCCTCGGCCACTGCGGACGGCACAAATATCCATGCCCGAGGGGGGATTCGAACCCCCGACCGTAGTGGCCGTGCAGGCCGTGACTGGAGCAACTCAGTCTCCTCGGCCACTGCGGACGGCACAAATATCCATGCCCGAGGGGGGATTCGAACCCCCGACCGTAGTGGCCGTGTAGGCCGTGACTGGAGCAACTCAGTCTCCTCGGCCACTGCAGACGGCACAAACATCCATGGCCGAGGGGGGATTCGAACCCCCGACCGTAGTGGCCGTGCAGGCCGTGACTGGAGCAACTCAGTCTCCTCGGCCACTGCGGACGGCACAAATATTCATGGCCGAGGGGGGATTCGAACCCCCGACCGTAGTGGCCGTGCAGGCCGTGACTGGAGCAACTCAGTCTCCTCGGCCACTGCGGACGGCACAAATATCCATGGCCGAGGGGGGATTCGAACCCCCGACCGTACTGGCCGTGCAGGCCGTGACTAGAGCAACTCAGTCTCCTCGGCCACTGCGGACGGCACAAATATCTATGCCCGAGGGGGGATTCGAACCCCCGACCGTAGTGGCCGTGCAGGCCGTGACTAGAGCAACTCAGTCTCCTCGGCCACTGCGGACGGCACAAATATCCATGGCCGAGGGGGGATTCGAACCCCCGACCGTAGTGGCCGTGCAGGCCGTGACTGGAGCAACTCAGTCTCCTCGGCCACTGCGGACGGCACAAATATCCATGGCCGAGGGGGGATTCGAACCCCCGACCGTAGTGGCCGTGCAGGCCGTGACTGGAGCAACTCAGTCTCCTCGGCCACTGCGGACGGCACAAATATCCATGGCCGAGGGGGGATTCGAACCCCCGACCGTAGTGGCCGTGCAGGCCGTGACTGGAGCAACTCAGTCTCCTCGGCCACTGCGGACGGCACAAATATCCATGGCCGAGGGGGGATTCAAACCCCCGACCGTAGTGGCCGTGCAGGCCGTGACTAGAGCAACTCAGTCTCCTCGGCCACTGCGGACGGCACAAATATCCATGGCCGAGGGGGGATTCGAACCCCCGACCGTAGTGGCCGTGTAGGCCGTGACTGGAGCAACTCAGTCTCCTCGGCCACTGCGGACGGCACAAATATCCATGGCCGAGGGGGGATTCGAAACCCCGACCGTAGTGGCCGTGCAGGCCGTGACTGGAGCAACTCAGTCTCCTCGGCCACTGCGGAGGGCACAAATATCCATGGCCGAGGGGGGATTCGAACCCCCGACCGTAGTGGCCGTGCAGGCCGTGACTGGAGCAACTCAGTCTCCTCGGCCACTGCGGACGGCACAAATATCCATGGCCGAGGGGGGATTCGAACCCCCGACCGTAGTGGCCGTGCAGGCCGTCACTAGAGCAACTCAGTCTCCTCGGCCACTGCGGACGGCACAAATATCTATGCCCGAGGGGGGATTCGAACCCCCGACCGTAGTGGCCGTGCAGGCCGTGACTAGAGCAACTCAGTCTCCTCGGCCACTGCGGACGGCACAAATATCCATGGCCGAGGGGGGATTCGAACCCCCGACCGTAGTGGCCGTGCAGGCCGTGACTGGAGCAACTCAGTCTCCTCGGCCACTGCGGGCGGCACAAATATCCATGGCCGAGGGGGGATTCGAACCCCCGACCGTAGTGGCCGTGCAGGCCGTGACTGGAGCAACTCAGTCTCCTCGGCCACTGCGGACGGCACAAATATCCATGGCCGAGGGGGGATTCGAACCCCCGACCGTAGTGGCCGTGCAGGCCGTGACTGGAGCAACTCAGTCTCCTCGGCCACTGCGGACGGCACAAATATCCATGGCCGAGGGGGGATTCGAACCCCCGACCGTAGTGGCCGTGCAGGCCGTGACTGGAGCAACTCAGTCTCCTCGGCCACTGCGGACGGCACAAATATCCATGGCCGAGGGGGGATTCGAACCCCCGACCGTAGTGGCCGTGTAGGCCGTGACTGGAGCAACTCAGTCTCCTCGGCCACTGCAGACGGCACAAATATCCATGGCCGAGGGGGGATTCGAACCCCCGACCGTAGTGGCCGTGCAGGCCGTGACTGGAGCAACTCAGTCTCCTCGGCCACTGCAGACGGCACAAATATCCATGGCCGAGGGGGGATTCGAACCCCCGACCGTAGTGGCCGTGCAGGCCGTGACTGGAGCAACTCAGTCTCCTCGGCCACTGCGGACGGCACAAATATCCATGGCCGAGGGGGGATTCGAACCCCCGACCGTAGTGGCCGTGCAGGCCGCGACTGGAGCAACTCAGTCTCCTCGGCCACTGCGGACGGCACAAATATCCATGCCCGAGGGGGGATTCGAACCCCCGACCGTAGTGGCCGTGCAGGCCGTGACTGGAGCAACTCAGTCTCCTCGGCCACTGCGGACGGCACAAATATCCATGCCCGAGGGAGGATTCGAACCCCCGACCGTAGTGGCCGTGCAGACCGTGACTGCAGCGCCTCAGTCCCCTCGGCCACCGCGGCCGGCCATGCATGACAGTTGAACACCTTGCTAATTGCGCCACGCTGGCTCACTGCTCCTGATGACTGAGTACAGGTATAGCTGTTACGCGCTGGACTTTGATCGCGATTTTCGTGGAAACTAAGGCGCATTGGAACAAATGCTTTTAGCTTGGTGGTCTGGAGGAGTTCCCACACAATATACCTGCGACTCATCAAAATTCGTTGGTACCATACTTGGTTTTCCTCTTGTCAGCTTCAAATGTTTACTCAATTTTTTTCTGAATATGTCGCGATTTCTGAAGGTGTAGTCAGTCAAGAACCTAAGAGCGTCTGGCCAATGGTGGCCTAGCAACTGGAGCCCCGACCGTAGTGGCCGTGCAGGCCGTGACTGGAGCAACCCAGTCTCCTCGGCCACTGCGGACGGCACAAATATCCATGGCCGAGGGGGGATTCGAACCCCCGACCGTAGTGGCCGTGCAGGCCGCGACTGGAGCAACTCAGTCTCCTCGGCCACTGCGGACGGCACAAATATCCATGCCCGAGGGGGGATTCGAACCCCCGACCGTAGTGGCCGTGCAGGCCGTGACTGGAGCAACTCAGTCTCCTCGGCCACTGCGGACGGCACAAATATCCATGCCCGAGGGAGGATTCGAACCCCCGACCGTAGTGGCCGTGCAGACCGTGACTGCAGCGCCTCAGTCCCCTCGGCCACCGCGGCCGGCCATGCATGACAGTTGAACACCTTGCTAATTGCGCCACGCTGGCTCACTGCTCCTGATGACTGAGTACAGGTATAGCTGTTACGCGCTGGACTTTGATCGCGATTTTCGTGGAAACTAAGGCGCATTGGAACAAATGCTTTTAGCTTGGTGGTCTGGAGGAGTTCCCACACAATATACCTGCGACTCATCAAAATTCGTTGGTACCATACTTGGTTTTCCTCTTGTCAGCTTCAAATGTTTACTCAATTTTTTTCTGAATATGTCGCGATTTCTGAAGGTGTAGTCAGTCAAGAACCTAAGAGCGTCTGGCCAATGGTGGCCTAGCAACTGGAGCCCCGACCGTAGTGGCCGTGCAGGCCGTGACTGGAGCAACCCAGTCTCCTCGGCCACTGCGGACGGCACAAATATCCATGCCCGAGGGGGGATTCGAACCCCCGACCGTAGTGGCCGTGCAGGCCGTGACTGGAGCAACTCAGTCTCCTCGGCCACTGCGGACGGCACAAATATCCATGCCCGAGGGGGGATTCGAACCCCCGACCGTAGTGGCCGTGTAGGCCGTGACTGGAGCAACTCAGTCTCCTCGGCCACTGCAGACGGCACAAATATCCATGGCCGAGGGGGGATTCGAACCCCCGACCGTAGTGGCCGTGCAGGCCGTGACTGGAGCAACTCAGTCTCCTCGGCCACTGCGGACGGCACAAATATCCATGGCCGAGGGGGGATTCGAACCCCCGACCGTAGTGGCCGTGCAGGCCGTGACTGGAGCAACTCAGTCTCCTCGGCCACTGCGGACGGCACAAATATCCATGGCCGAGGGGGGATTCGAACCCCCGACCGTAGTGGCCGTGCAGGCCGTGACTAGAGCAACTCAGTCTCCTCGGCCACTGCGGACGGCACAAATATCTATGCCCGAGGGGGGATTCGAACCCCCGACCGTAGTGGCCGTGCAGGCCGTGACTAGAGCAACTCAGTCTCCTCGGCCACTGCGGACGGCACAAATATCCATGGCCGAGGGGGGATTCGAACCCCCGACCGTAGTGGCCGTGCAGGCCGTGACTGGAGCAACTCAGTCTCCTCGGCCACTGCGGACGGCACAAATATCCATGGCCGAGGGGGGATTCGAACCCCCGACCGTAGTGGCCGTGCAGGCCGTGACTGGAGCAACTCAGTCTCCTCGGCCACTGCGGACGGCACAAATATCCATGGCCGAGGGGGGATTCGAACCCCCGACCGTAGTGGCCGTGCAGGCCGTGACTGGAGCAACTCAGTCTCCTCGGCCACTGCGGACGGCACAAATATCCATGGCCGAGGGGGGATTCAAACCCCCGACCGTAGTGGCCGTGCAGGCCGTGACTAGAGCAACTCAGTCTCCTCGGCCACTGCGGACGGCACAAATATCCATGGCCGAGGGGGGATTCGAACCCCCGACCGTAGTGGCCGTGTAGGCCGTGACTGGAGCAACTCAGTCTCCTCGGCCACTGCGGACGGCACAAATATCCATGGCCGAGGGGGGATTCGAAACCCCGACCGTAGTGGCCGTGCAGGCCGTGACTGGAGCAACTCAGTCTCCTCGGCCACTGCGGACGGCACAAATATCCATGGCCGAGGGGGGATTCGAACCCCCGACCGTAGTGGCCGTGCAGGCCGTGACTGGAGCAACTCAGTCTCCTCGGCCACTGCGGACGGCACAAATATCCATGGCCGAGGGGGGATTCGAACCCCCGACCGTAGTGGCCGTGCAGGCCGTCACTAGAGCAACTCAGTCTCCTCGGCCACTGCGGACGGCACAAATATCTATGCCCGAGGGGGGATTCGAACCCCCGACCGTAGTGGCCGTGCAGGCCGTGACTAGAGCAACACAGTCTCCTCGGCCACTGCGGACGGCACAAATATCCATGGCCGAGGGGGGATTCGAACCCCCGACCGTAGTGGCCGTGCAGGCCGTGACTGGAGCAACTCAGTCTCCTCGGCCACTGCGGACGGCACAAATATCCATGGCCGAGGGGGGATTCGAACCCCCGACCGTAGTGGCCGTGCAGGCCGTGACTGGAGCAACTCAGTCTCCTCGGCCACTGCGGACGGCACAAATATCCATGGCCGAGGGGGGATTCGAACCCCCGACCGTAGTGGCCGTGCAGGCCGTGACTGGAGCAACTCAGTCTCCTCGGCCACTGCGGACGGCACAAATATCCATGGCCGAGGGGGGATTCGAACCCCCGACCGTAGTGGCCGTGCAGGCCGTGACTGGAGCAACTCAGTCTCCTCGGCCACTGCGGACGGCACAAATATCCATGGCCGAGGGGGGATTCGAACCCCCGACCGTAGTGGCCGTGTAGGCCGTGACTGGAGCAACTCAGTCTCCTCGGCCACTGCAGACGGCACAAATATCCATGGCCGAGGGGGGATTCGAACCCCCGACCGTAGTGGCCGTGCAGGCCGTGACTGGAGCAACTCAGTCTCCTCGGCCACTGCAGACGGCACAAATATCCATGGCCGAGGGGGGATTCGAACCCCCGACCGTAGTGGCCGTGCAGGCCGTGACTGGAGCAACTCAGTCTCCTCGGCCACTGCGGACGGCACAAATATCCATGGCCGAGGGGGGATTCGAACCCCCGACCGTAGTGGCCGTGCAGGCCGTGACTGGAGCAACTCAGTCTCCTCGGCCACTGCGGACGGCACAAATATCCATGGCCGAGGGGGGATTCGAACCCCCGACCGTAGTGGCCGTGCAGGCCGTGACTGGAGCAACTCAGTCTCCTCGGCCACTGCAGACGGCACAAATATCCATGGCCGAGGGGGGATTCGAACCCCCGACCGTAGTGGCCGTGCAGGCCGTGACTGGAGCAACTCAGTCTCCTCGGCCACTGCGGACGGCACAAATATCCATGGCCGAGGGGGGATTCGAACCCCCGACCGTAGTGGCCGTGCAGGCCGTGACTGGAGCAACTCAGTCTCCTCGGCCACTGCGGACGGCACAAATATCCATGGCCGAGGGGGGATTCGAACCCCCGACCGTAGTGGCCGTGCAGGCCGTGACTAGAGCAACTCAGTCTCCTCGGCCACTGCGGACGGCACAAATATCTATGCCCGAGGGGGCATTCGAACCCCCGACCGTAGTGGCCGTGCAGGCCGTGACTAGAGCAACTCAGTCTCCTCGGCCACTGCGGACGGCACAAATATCCATGGCCGAGGGGGAATTCGAACCCCCGACCGTAGTGGCCGTGCAGGCCGTGACTGGAGCAACTCAGTCTCCTCGGCCACTGCGGACGGCACAAATATCCATGGCCGAGGGGGGATTCGAACCCCCGACCGTAGTGGCCGTGCAGGCCGTGACTGGAGCAACTCAGTCTCCTCGGCCACTGCGGACGGCACAAATATCCATGGCCGAGGGGGGATTCGAACCCCCGACCGTAGTGGCCGTGCAGGCCGTGACTGGAGCAACTCAGTCTCCTCGGCCACTGCGGACGGCACAAATATCCATGGCTGAGGGGGGATTCAAACCCCCGACCGTAGTGGCCGTGCCGGCCGTGACTAGAGCAACTCAGTCTTCTCGGCCACTGCGGACGGCACAAATATCCATGGCCGAGGGGGGATTCAAACCCCCGACCGTAGTGGCCGTGTAGGCCGTGACTGGAGCAACTCAGTCTCCTCGGCCACTGCGGACGGCACAAATATCCATGGCCGAGGGGGGATTCGAAACCCCGACCGTAGTGGCCGTGCAGGCCGTGACTGGAGCAACTCAGTCTCCTCGGCCACTGCGGAGGGCACAAATATCCATGGCCGAGGGGGGATTCGAACCCCCGACCGTAGTGGCCGTGCAGGCCGTGACTGGAGCAACTCAGTCTCCTCGGCCACTGCGGACGGCACAAATATCCATGGCCGAGGGGGGATTCGAACCCCCGACCGTAGTGGCCGTGCAGGCCGTGACTAGAGCAACTCAGTCTCCTCGGCCACTGCGGACGGCACAAATATCTATGCCCGAGGGGGGATTCGAACCCCCGACCGTAGTGGCCGTGCAGGCCGTGACTAGAGCAACTCAGTCTCCTCGGCCACTGCGGACGGCACAAATATCCATGGCCGAGGGGGGATTCGAACCCCCGACCGTAGTGGCCGTGCAGGCCGTGACTGGTGCAACTCAGTCTCCTCGGCCACTGCGGACGGCACAAATATCCATGGCCGAGGGGGGATTCGAACCCCCGACCGTAGTGGCCGTGCAGGCCGTGACTGGAGCAACTCAGTCTCCTCGGCCACTGCTGACGGCACAAATATCCATGGCCGAGGGGGGATTCGAACCCCCGACCGTAGTGGCCGTGCAGGCCGTGACTGGAGCAACTCAGTCTCCTCGGCCACTGCGGACGGCACAAATATCCATGGCCGAGGGGGGATTCGAACCCCCGACCGTAGTGGCCGTGCAGGCCGTGACTGGAGCAACTCAGTCTCCTCGGCCACTGCGGACGGCACAAATATCCATGGCCGAGGGGGGATTCGAACCCCCGACCGTAGTGGCCGTGCAGGCCGTGACTGGAGCAACTCAGTCTCCTCGGCCACTGCGGACGGCACAAATATCCATGCCCGAGGGGGGATTCGAACCCCCGACCGTAGTGGCCGTGCAGGCCGTGACTGGAGCAACTCAGTCTCCTCGGCCACTGCGGACGGCACAAATATCCATGCCCGAGGGGGGATTCGAACCCCCGACCGTAGTGGCCGTGCAGGCCGTGACTGGAGCAACTCAGTCTCCTCGGCCACTGCGGACGGCACAAATATCCATGCCCGAGGGGGGATTCGAACCCCCGACCGTAGTGGCCGTGCAGGCCGTGACTGGAGCAACTCAATCTCATCGGCCACTGCGGACGGCACAAATATCCATGGCCGAGGGGGGATTCGAACCCCCGACCGTAGTGGCCGTGCAGGCCGTGACTGGAGCAACTCAGTCTCCTCGGCCACTGCGGACGGCACAAATATCCATGGCCGAGGGGGGATTCGAACCCCCGACCGTAGTGGCCGTGCAGGCCGTGACTGGAGCAACTCAGTCTCCTCGTCCACTGCGGACGGCACAAATATCCATGCCCGAGGGGGGATTCGAACCCCCGACCGTAGTGGCCGTGCAGGCCGTGACTGGAGCAACTCAGTCTCCTCGGCCACTGCGGACGGCACAAATATCCATGCCCGAGGGGGGATTCGAACCCCCGACCGTAGTGGCCGTGCAGGCCGTGACTGGAGCAACTCAGTCTCCTCGGCCACTGCGGACGGCACAAATATCCATGCCCGAGGGAGGATTCGAACCCCCGACCGTAGTGGCCGTGCAGACCGTGACTGCAGCGCCTCAGTCCCCTCGGCCACCGCGGCCGGCCATGCATGACAGTTGAACACCTTGCTAATTGCGCCACGCTGGCTCACTGCTCCTGATGACTGAGTACAGGTATAGCTGTTACGCGCTGGACTTTGATCGCGATTTTCGTGGAAACTAAGGCGCATTGGAACAAATGCTTTTAGCTTGGTGGTCTGGAGGAGTTCCCACACAATATACCTGCGACTCATCAAAATTCGTTGGTACCATACTTGGTTTTCCTCTTGTCAGCTTCAAATGTTTACTCAATTTTTTTCTGAATATGTCGCGATTTCTGAAGGTGTAGTCAGTCAAGAACCTAAGAGCGTCTGGCCAATGGTGGCCTAGCAACTGGAGCCCCGACCGTAGTGGCCGTGCAGGCCGTGACTGGAGCAACCCAGTCTCCTCGGCCACTGCGGACGGCACAAATATCCATGCCCGAGGGGGGATTCGAACCCCCGACCGTAGTGGCCGTGCAGGCCGTGACTGGAGCAACTCAGTCTCCTCGGCCACTGCGGACGGCACAAATATCCATGCCCGAGGGGGGATTCGAACTCCCGACCGTAGTGGCCGTGCAGGCCGTGACTGGAGCAACTCAGTCTCTTCGGCCACTGCGGACGGCACAAATATCCATGCCCGAGGGGGGATTCGAACCCCCGACCGTAGTGGCCGTGCAGGCCGTGACTGGAGCAACTCAGTCTCCTCGGCCACTGCGGACGGCACAAATATCCAAGGCCGAGGGGGGATTCGAACCCCCGACCGTAGTGGCCGTGCAGGCCGTGACTGGAGCAACTCAGTCTCCTCGGCCACTGCGGACGGCACAAATATCCATGGCCGAGGGGGGATTCGAACCCCCGACCGTAGTGGCCGTGCAGGCCGTGACTGGAGCAACTCAGTCTCCTCGGCCACTGCGGACGGCACAAATATCCATGGCCGAGGGGGGATTCAAACCCCCGACCGTAGTGGCCGTGCCGGCCGTGACTAGAGCAACTCAGTCTTCTCGGCCACTGCGGACGGCACAAATATCCATGGCCGAGGGGGGATTCAAACCCCCGACCGTAGTGGCCGTGTAGGCCGTGACTGGAGCAACTCAGTCTCCTCGGCCACTGCGGACGGCACAAATATCCATGGCCGAGGGGGGATTCGAACCCCCGACCGTAGTGGCCGTGCAGGCCGTGACTGGAGCAACTCAGTCTCCTCGGCCACTGCGGACGGCACAAATATCCATGGCCGAGGGGGGATTCGAACCCCCGACCGTAGTGGCCGTGCAGGCCGTGACTAGAGCAACTCAGTCTCCTCGGCCACTGCGGACGGCACAAATATCTATGCCCGAGGGGGCATTCGAACCCCCGACCGTAGTGGCCGTGCAGGCCGTGACTAGAGCAACTCAGTCTCCTCGGCCACTGCGGACGGCACAAATATCCATGGCCGAGGGGGAATTCGAACCCCCGACCGTAGTGGCCGTGCAGGCCGTGACTGGAGCAACTCAGTCTCCTCGGCCACTGCGGACGGCACAAATATCCATGGCCGAGGGGGGATTCGAACCCCCGACCGTAGTGGCCGTGCAGGCCGTGACTGGAGCAACTCAGTCTCCTCGGCCACTGCGGACGGCACAAATATCCATGGCCGAGGGGGGATTCGAACCCCCGACCGTAGTGGCCGTGCAGGCCGTGACTGGAGCAACTCAGTCTCCTCGGCCACTGCGGACGGCACAAATATCCATGGCCGAGGGGGGATTCAAACCCCCGACCGTAGTGGCCGTGCCGGCCGTGACTAGAGCAACTCAGTCTTCTCGGCCACTGCGGACGGCACAAATATCCATGGCCGAGGGGGGATTCAAACCCCCGACCGTAGTGGCCGTGTAGGCCGTGACTGGAGCAACTCAGTCTCCTCGGCCACTGCGGACGGCACAAATATCCATGGCCGAGGGGGGATTCGAAACCCCGACCGTAGTGGCCGTGCAGGCCGTGACTGGAGGAACTCAGTCTCCTCGGCCACTGCGGACGGCACAAATATCCATGGCCGAGGGGGGATTCGAACCCCCGACCGTAGTGGCCGTGCAGGCCGTGACTGGAGCAACTCAGTCTCCTCGGCCACTGCGGACGGCACAAATATCCATGGCCGAGGGGGGATTCGAACCCCCGACCGTAGTGGCCGTGCAGGCCGTGACTAGAGCAACTCAGTCTCCTCGGCCACTGCGGACGGCACAAATATCTATGCCCGAGGGGGGATTCGAACCCCCGACCGTAGTGGCCGTGCAGGCCGTGACTAGAGCAACTCAGTCTCCTCGGCCACTGCGGACGGCACAAATATCCATGGCCGAGGGGGGATTCGAACCCCCGACCGTAGTGGCCGTGCAGGCCGTGACTGGAGCAACTCAGTCTCCTCGGCCACTGCGGACGGCACAAATATCCATGGCCGAGGGGGGATTCGAACCCCCGACCGTAGTGGCCGTGCAGGCCGTGACTGGAGCAACTCAGTCTCCTCGGCCACTGCGGACGGCACAAATATCCATGGCCGAGGGGGGATTCGAACCCCCGACCGTAGTGGCCGTGCAGGCCGTGACTGGAGCAACTCAGTCTCCTCGGCCACTGCGGACGGCACAAATATCCATGGCCGAGGGGGGATTCGAACCCCCGACCGTAGTGGCCGTGCAGGCCGTGACTGGAGCAACTCAGTCTCCTCGGCCACTGCGGACGGCACAAATATCCATGGCCGAGGGGGGATTCGAACCCCCGACCGTAGTGGCCGTGCAGGCCGTGACTGGAGCAACTCAGTCTCCTCGGCCACTGCGGACGGCACAAATATCCATGCCCGAGGGGGGATTCGAACCCCCGACCGTAGTGGCCGTGCAGGCCGTGACTGGAGCAACTCAGTCTCCTCGGCCACTGCGGACGGCACAAATATCCATGCCCGAGGGGGGATTCGAACCCCCGACCGTAGTGGCCGTGCAGGCCGTGACTGGAGCAACTCAGTCTCCTCGGCCACTGCGGACGGCACAAATATCCATGCCCGAGGGGGGATTCGAACCCCCGACCGTAGTGGCCGTGCAGGCCGTGACTGGAGCAACTCAATCTCATCGGCCACTGCGGACGGCACAAATATCCATGGCCGAGGGGGGATTCGAACCCCCGACCGTAGTGGCCGTGCAGGCCGTGACTGGAGCAACTCAGTCTCCTCGGCCACTGCGGACGGCACAAATATCCATGCCCGAGGGGGGATTCGAACCCCCGACCGTAGTGGCCGTGCAGGCCGTGACTGGAGCAACTCAGTCTCCTCGGCCACTGCGGACGGCACAAATATCCATGGCCGAGGGGGGATTCGAACCCCCGACCGTAGTGGCCGTGCAGGCCGTGACTGGAGCAACTCAGTCTCCTCGGCCACTGCGGACGGCACAAATATCCATGCCCGAGGGGGGATTCGAACCCCCGACCGTAGTGGCCGTGCAGGCCGTGACTGGAGCAACTCAGTCTCCTCGGCCACTGCGGACGGCACAAATATCCATGCCCGAGGGAGGATTCGAACCCCCGACCGTAGTGGCCGTGCAGACCGTGACTGCAGCGCCTCAGTCCCCTCGGCCACCGCGGCCGGCCATGCATGACAGTTGAACACCTTGCTAATTGCGCCACGCTGGCTCACTGCTCCTGATGACTGAGTACAGGTATAGCTGTTACGCGCTGGACTTTGATCGCGATTTTCGTGGAAACTAAGGCGCATTGGAACAAATGCTTTTAGCTTGGTGGTCTGGAGGAGTTCCCACACAATATACCTGCGACTCATCAAAATTCGTTGGTACCATACTTGGTTTTCCTCTTGTCAGCTTCAAATGTTTACTCAATTTTTTTCTGAATATGTCGCGATTTCTGAAGGTGTAGTCAGTCAAGAACCTAAGAGCGTCTGGCCAATGGTGGCCTAGCAACTGGAGCCCCGACCGTAGTGGCCGTGCAGGCCGTGACCTGAGCAACTCAGTCTCCTCGGCCACTGCGGACGGCACAAATATCCATGCCCGAGGGGGGATTCGAACCCCCGACCGTAGTGGCCGTGCAGGCCGTGACTGGAGCAACTCAGTCTCCTCGGCCACTGCGGACGGCACAAATATCCATGCCCGAGGGAGGATTCGAACCCCCGACCGTAGTGGCCGTGCAGACCGTGACTGCAGCGCCTCAGTCCCCTCGGCCACCGCGGCCGGCCATGCATGACAGTTGAACACCTTGCTAATTGCGCCACGCTGGCTCACTGCTCCTGATGACTGAGTACAGGTATAGCTGTTACGCGCTGGACTTTGATCGCGATTTTCGTGGAAACTAAGGCGCATTGGAACAAATGCTTTTAGCTTGGTGGTCTGGAGGAGTTCCCACACAATATACCTGCGACTCATCAAAATTCGTTGGTACCATACTTGGTTTTCCTCTTGTCAGCTTCAAATGTTTACTCAATTTTTTTCTGAATATGTCGCGATTTCTGAAGGTGTAGTCAGTCAAGAACCTAAGAGCGTCTGGCCAATGGTGGCCTAGCAACTGGAGCCCCGACCGTAGTGGCCGTGCAGGCCGTGACCTGAGCAACTCAGTCTCCTCGGCCACTGCGGACGGCACAAATATCCATGCCCGAGGGGGGATTCGAACCCCCGACCGTAGTGGCCGTGCAGGCCGTGACTGGAGCAACTCAGTCTCCTCGGCCACTGCGGACGGCACAAATATCCATGCCCGAGGGGGGATTCGAACCCCCGACCGTAGTGGCCGTGCAGGCCGTGACTGGAGCAACTCAGTCTCCTCGGCCACTGCGGACGGCACAAATATCCATGGCCGAGGGGGGATTCGAACCCCCGACCGTAGTGGCCGTGCAGGCCGTGACTGGAGCAACTCAGTCTCCTCGGCCACTGCGGACAGCACAAATATCCATGGCCGAGGGGGGATTCAAACCCCCGACCGTAGTGGCCGTGCAGGCCGTGACTAGAGCAACTCAGTCTCCTCGGCCACTGCGGACGGCACAAATATCCATGCCCGAGGGGGGATTCGAACCCCCGACCGTAGTGGCCGTGCAGGCCGTGACTGGAGCAACTCAGTCTCCTCGGCCACTGCGGACGGCACAAATATCCATGGCCGAGGGGGGATTCGAACCCCCGACCGTAGTGGCCGTGTAGGCCGTGACTGGAGCAACTCAGTCTCCTCGGCCACTGCGGACGGCACAAATATCCATGGCCGAGGGGGGATTCGAACCCCCGACCGTAGTGGCCGTGCAGGTCGTGACTGGAGCAACTCAGTCTCCTCGGCCACTGCGGAGGGCACAAATATCCATGGCCGA
Source organism: Locusta migratoria (assembly GCA_026315105.1). Lineage (NCBI taxonomy): Eukaryota > Metazoa > Arthropoda > Insecta > Orthoptera > Acrididae > Locusta > Locusta migratoria. The sequence continues at coordinate 19,749,059 of CM048754.1, forward strand.
GGGGGGATTCGAACCCCCGACCGTAGTGGCCGTGCAGGCCGTGACTGGAGCAACTCAGTCTCCTCGGCCACTGCGGACGGCACAAATATCCATGGCCGAGGGGGGATTCGAACCCCCGACCGTAGTGGCCGTGCAGGCCGTGACTAGAGCAACTCAGTCTCCTCGGCCACTGCGGACGGCACAAATATCTATGCCCGAGGGGGGATTCGAACCCCCGACCGTAGTGGCCGTGCAGGCCGTGACTAGAGCAACTCAGTCTCCTCGGCCACTGCGGACGGCACAAATATCCATAACCGAGGGGGGATTCGAACCCCCGACCGTAGTGGCCGTGCAGGCCGTGACTGGAGCAACTCAGTCTCCTCGGCCACTGCGGACGGCACTAATATCCATGGCCGAGGGGGGATTCGAACCCCCGACCGTAGTGGCCGTGCAGGCCGTGACTGGAGCAACTCAGTCTCCTCGGCCACTGCGGACGGCACAAATATCCATGGCCGAGGGGGGATTCGAACCCCCGACCGTAGTGGCCGTGCAGGCCGTGACTGGAGCAACTCAGTCTCCTCGGCCACTGCGGACGGCACAAATATCCATGGCCGAGGGGGGATTCGAACCCCCGACCGTAGTGGCCGTGCAGGCCGTGACTGGAGCAACTCAGTCTCCTCGGCCACTGCGGACGGCACAAATATCCATGGCCGAGGGGGGATTCGAACCCCCGACCGTAGTGGCCGTGCAGGCCGTGACTGGAGCAACTCAGTCTCCTCGGCCACTGCGGAGGGCACAAATATCCATGGCCGAGGGGGGATTCGAACCCCCGACCGTAGTGGCCGTGCAGGCCGTGACTGGAGCAACTCAGTCTCCTCGGCCACTGCGGAGGGCACAAATATCCATGGCCGAGGGGGGATTCGAACCCCCGACCGTAGTGGCCGTGGAGGCCGTGACCGGAGCAACTCAGTCTCCTCGGCCACTGCGGACGGCACAAATATCCATGCCCGAGGGGGGATTCGAACCCCCGACCGTAGTGGCCGTGCAGGCCGTGACTGGAGCAACTCAGTCTCCTCGGCCACTGCGGACGGCACAAATATCCATGCCCGAGGGGGGATTCGAACCCCCGACCGTAGTGGCCGTGCAGGCCGTGACTGGAGCAACTCAGTCTCCTCGGCCACTGCGGATGGCACAAATATCCATGCCCGAGGGGGGATTCGAACCCCCGACCGTAGTGGCCGTGCAGGCCGTGACTGGAGCAACTCAATCTCATCGGCCACTGCGGACGGCACAAATATCCATGGCCGAGTGGGGATTCGAACCCCCGACCGTAGTGGCCGTGCAGGCCGTGACTGGAGCAACTCAGTCTCCTCGGCCACTGCGGACGGCACAAATATCCATGGCCGAGGGGGGATTCGAACCCCCGACCGTATTGGCCGTGCAGGCCGTGACTGGAGCAACTCAGTCTCCTCGGCCACTGCGGACGGCACAAATATCCATGCCCGAGGGGGGATTCGAACCCCCGACCGTAGTGGCCGTGCAGGCCGTGACTGGAGCAACTCAGTCTCCTCGGCCACTGCGGACGGCACTAATATCCATGGCCGAGGGGGGATTCGAACCCCCGACCGTAGTGGCCGTGCAGGCCGTGACTGGAGCAACTCAGTCTCCTCGGCCACTGCGGACGGCACAAATATCCATGCCCGAGGGGGGATTCGAACCCCCGACCGTAGTGGCCGTGCAGGCCGTGACTGGAGCAACTCAGTCTCCTCGGCCACTGCGGACGGCACAAATATCCATGCCCGAGGGGGGATTCGAACCCCCGACCGTAGTGGCCGTGCAGGCCGTGACTGGAGCAACTCAGTCTCCTCGGCCACTGCGGACGGCACTAATATCCATGGCCGAGGGGGGATTCGAACCCCCGACCGTAGTGGCCGTGCAGGCCGTGACTGGAGCAACTCAGTCTCCTCGGCCACTGCGGACGGCACAAATATCCATGCCCGAGGGGGGATTCGAACCCCCGACCGTAGTGGCCGTGCAGGCCGTGACTGGAGCAACTCAGTCTCCTCGGCCACTGCGGACGGCACAAATATCCATGCCCGAGGGGGGATTCGAACCCCCGACCGTAGTGGCTGTGCAGGCCGTGACTGGAGCAACTCAGTCTCCTCGGCCACTGCGGACGGCACAAATATCCATGCCCGAGGGGGGATTCGAACCCCCGTCCGTAGTGGCCGTGCAGACCGTGACTGCAGCGCCTCAGTCCCCTCGGCCACCGCGGCCAGCCATGCATGACAGTTGAACACCTTGCTAATTGCGCCACGCTGGCTCACTGCTCCTGATGACTGAGTACAGGTATAGCTGTTACGCGCTGGACTTTGATCGCGATTTTCGTGGAAACTAAGGCGCATTGGAACAAATGCTTTTAGCTTGGTGGTCTGGAGGAGTTCCCACACAATATACCTGCGACTCATCAAAATTCGTTGGTACCATACTTGGCTTTCCTCTTGTCAGCTTCAAATGTTTACTCAATTATTTCAGAATATGTCGCGATTTCTGAAGGTGTAGTCAGTCAAGAACCTAAGAGCGTCTCGTCAATGGTGGCCGAGCAACTGGCTCGTCACAATACGCCAGTCACTACTCTTGATGAACTGTGGTATCGTGTTGAAGCTGCATGGGCATCTGTACCTGTACACGCCATCCAAGCTCTGTTTGACTCAATGCCCAGGCGTATCAAGGCCGTTATTACGGCCAGAGGTGGATGTTTTGGTACTGATTTCTCAGGATCTATTCACCCAAATTGCGTGAAAATGTAAACACATGTCAGTTGTATAATTTATTTGTTCAATGAATACCCGTTTATCATCTGAATTTCTTCTTGGTGTAGCAATTTTAATGACCAGTAGTGTAAGATTATTTGCTTGTGGCTGCAATGTGCAGGTGTAATTTAATCTTGTGACATTAATGAAACGTTTTTGCAAAGTCAGATTGGTTATTGTCACACCCTTACCAATATTTCTAGAGCTAACTTTGTTCTTTTTGTCACAGGTGTGATAATAACACCTGACACTTTCAAAAAAATATTTTTTTTCTTTTTTTTTAAATCGGTGAGTCCTATCAAGGAAGCCTCTTGTTACATAACAGGCTCCTCTGTGTCATCATACGAGTCACAAAAAGGCAATATAACATAGTTTCTTGGTGTTCTACATCTACATACATACCCCGCAATTCACCGTAAGGTGCGTGGCGGAGGGTACACTGTACCACTACTAGGCATTTCCTTTCCTATTCCACTCCCAAATTGAACGAGGAAAAAAGAATGCCTCTATGCCAACGTACGAGCCCTAATTTCTCTTATCTTGTCTTTGTGATCACTACGCGAAATGTAAGTAGGCGGCAGCAAGATCGTACTACACTCAGCTTCAAATTCCGGCCCTCTAAATTTCCTCAGCAGAATTACTCGAAAAGAGCTTCGTCTTTCCTCCAGCGATCCCCAATTGAGTTGCCGGAGCATTTCCGTGACACTCGCGCATTGGTCGAACCTAACAGTAACAAACATAGCTGCTCGCCTCTGAACTGCTTCCATGTCTTCCTTTAAACTGATCTGCTGCGGGTCCCAAACACTTGAGCAATACTGAAGACGTGGTCGTCCTTACATGTTCGTTCCATTTCATATCGCTCTGCAATGTTACGCGTAGATATTTGAACGACGCGACTGCTTCAAGAAGCTCACTACTAATGCTGTATTCGAACGTTCTGGGATTGTTTTTGCTACTCATGCGCATCACCTTACATTTTTCTACATTCAGGGCTAGCTGCAATTCTTCGCACCTACTGGAAATTTTGTCTACGTTCTGCTGTATGCTATTACAGTCATTTACAGACGACACCCTCCCATACACCACAGCATCATCAGCAAACAGCCGCAAATTACAACTTACTCTGTCCATCAGATCATTTATATAGATAGAAAATAATAGCGGTCCTATCACACTCCCCTGGGGCACGCCTGACGACACTGATGAACAGTCGCCGTCGAGAACAACGTACTGCGTTCTATTACTTAGAAAGTCTTCTAGCCAGTCGTAAATCTGTGAACCTATTCCATAAGCTCTTATCTTTGTTAGCCGTCTTCATAAAAAAAAAAAATGTTCAAATGTTTGTTAAGCTTGTGGGACTTAACTACGGGATCATCAGTCCCTAAGCTTACAAACTACTTACGAACTACCTTATACTAAGGACGGCACAAATATCCATGCCCGAGGGGGGATTCGAACCCCCGACCTTAGTGGCAGTGTAGACCGTGACTGGAGCGCCTCAGTCCCCGCGGCCACCGCGGCCGGCCGTCTTCAGAAAGATTGGAACAAAACTGTAGATTTGTATGGAACACGTACACACTAACAAACATATGGACACTCTGCTTTACATTAGAAGATGTAGGGCGTGGTGTGACAGGAAAATGGCCCGAGTGGGAACTCCAGATGGCCAAGGGTTTAGGAAATGAAAGGAAGTTTGATCCGGATTTATCACCATATGCACCTTATCTACTTTGTCTGTGACGGCGTGTTTAGGAAGCGGTGTTTGGCTCGGCGGTAAAGAGATCGGATTTATATTGAGAAGGTCGCGAGTTCAACTCTACCCTGCGGCACGTTTTTTTCTGCTCCTTCATAATGCGTACACCTACATATTGTTCTCGTAGTGATCGTGAGGACCGTCACAACTAACAACTAACCGCAACAAACATTTAAAAAGGGACTGCAGTTAACGCGTATCTGGGAATATCGTGTATGTAAACCTATATATATATATATATATATATATATATATATATATATATATAAATGTATCACCTGGTATGCAAGATGTAAGAGACGGGGGAAATACCCTCCGACTTCAAGAAGAATATTGCAATTCCAATTCCAAAGAAAGCAAGTGCAGACAAGTGTGAAAATTACAGAACTATCAGTTTAATAAGTCATGGGTGCAACATACTAACACGAGTTATTTACAGACGAATGGAAAAACTTGTGGAATCCGACCTGGGGGAAGATCAGTTTGGATTTAGGAGATATGTAGGAACACGGGAGGCAATACTCACATTACGTCTGATCTTAGAAGATAGGCTAAGGAAAGGCAAACCTACGTTTTCAGCGTTTATCGATTTGGAGAAAGCTTTTGACAATGTCGATTGGGATACACTCTTCCAAATTCTGAAGGTAAGATAAGATAAAGCAGTCAACAATCCGAAGATTGGTTTGAACACCACAGTGCTTTACTAGGCATGGTCCTGTTTGGAGGTGGTATGCCGTTGTCTCCCTCCGACCTTCGAACTGACTTACCCAGCCAGTTATAGGGGGACCTACAGTTTAACGTGGGTTCCGAACCACGGTGCTACTCGGTATTTTTCACATCAGAAACACTGTCATTGGTGAAAGAAGTGGAAAGTGACAAAAATCAAGGTATCAGGTGAAAAATATAGGAAGCGAAGAGTTATATTCTACCTATACAAAAACCAGACAGCGGTTATTAGAGTCGAAGGGCAAGAGAGGGACGCAGAGGTTGGGAAGGAAGTTAGACAGGGTTGTAGCCTTTCCCCAATGTCGTTCAATCTGTACATTGAGCAGGCAGTGAAGGAATGGAAGGAGAAATTTGGAGAGGGCATTAAAATGCAGGGAGAAGAAATAAAAAGTTTGCGGTTTGACGATGACATAGTAATTCTGTCAGAGAGCGCAAAAAATCTGGAAGAGCAATTGAATGGGATGGACAGTGTCTTCATAGGAAGATATAAGATGAACATTAACAAGAGTAAAACGAAGGTAATGGAATACAATGTCAGAAAATCAGGTGATGGTGAAGGAATTAGATTAGGTAATGAGACACTAAAAGTAGTAGATGAATTTCGTTATTTGGGTAGCAAGGTAACTTCTGATGGCCGAAGTAAAGAAGATATAAAATGCAGACTGGCTTTGGGAAGAAAAGCGTTTGTGAAGAAGCGAAACTTGTTAACATCCAATATTAATTTAAATGATAGGAAGTCCTTTCTGAAAGCATTTGTCTGGAGTGTAGCGTTGTATGGGAGTGAAACGTGGACGATAAGGAGTTCAGAGAAAAAGATGTCAGAAGCTTTTGAAATGTGGTGCTACAGACGAATGATGAAAATTAGATGGGTAGATCGTGTAACTAATGAGGAGGTGCTTAACCGAATCGGGAAGAAAAGGAGTTTCTGGCATATCCTGACTAAGAGAAGGGATAGATTGGTTGGACACATTCTGAGACATGGAGGGATTGTCAACTTAGCATTAGAAGGAAGCGTGTGGGGTAAAAATCGTAGAGTGAGACTGTAGGATGAATACAGTAAGCAGATTCAAAAGGATGTAGGTTGCCGAACGTATTCTCAGATGAAGAGACTTGCACAGGACAGGGTAGCGTGGAGAGCTGCATCAAACCAGTCTGAGGACGGAAGACCACAACAACAACAACTTCCATTCTTTTGCTATTGATAAATTACATGTACCGGGGCGATATTCATCGAAGAGACGGGGGAAGTATAAATTTTGACAGCATCTTGCGTACGTTATGAACGCAGACATTCTGCAGTTACATATTTATGTTTTTTTTTAAATTTTTTTTATTATTATCTCCATCGAAAAACAAACTTGACTGACATTCTGAAAACGGCTTCTTTCATCGCACAGTCCACATAGCGAACCACGCGTAACGCAGCATGTCGCTGAATACTTGCGAGCACAGCTGGTGATGTTTGATACATCCGTATCGAACTTGCTTTTATTTCCTAAACGCTTAGCCATCTTCATTTCCCACTTCCTGCAAATTCATATCTCAAAAGTAGAGCTTATGGGACTTAACTACGGGGTCATCAGTCCCTAAACTTACAAACTACTTATCAACTAGCTAATACTAAGGACGGCACAAATATCCATGCCCGACGGGGGACTCGAACCCCCGACCGTAGTGGCCGTGCAGACCGTGACTGGCGCGCCGCAGACCGCTCGGCCACCGCGGCCGGCAATTCATGTCTCACCGCGCCCTGCATGTACCATAAATTTTGACGAATTCGGCGATGACGAGTAGGCGTCCTCTCCTTGTAAGTAATTTCGGTAAATTGTTTATACGCAAAACGAAATCAGTAAACATCCCATCGAAATATTTCCAACCAATGGCGTAATTTTCCGAAAATACTGTACTACTAACTATGACCTATTGCTCCTCGATGTACTGCGAAAAACAGACCAAAGATTGCGCGTGTCCACAAATATATACTACTAGACTGACAATGCCTTATACAGTATAATTGGTGTCAGTGAAATCTCGCTGCCATATTTCTATACTACATACGTCTGAGCAGTCGTGCATGTATGCATGTGCAACTCAGTCTCTGAGTTCTATTTTTGTAATTACTTGAGGTTGCTTTCTCTATGGCATAACGTCCGTCACACTTGAAAATGGCCCAACATAGAGGCCGAAACCGGTAGAGTGGGCTTAAATAAAGCACCAATAAATACAACTAGAACTGGAGTTTCATTAAAATTTACACAAATAGTAGTTAACCAATGTACCTATGCCGTATTTACACTTTTGTCACACTCGTCTATTAGTGTGTTGTATGTGGCAGTAATTTTTCGTGCAGCAAACGGAAGGTACATACACCAATCAAAATGCGTGCTGTGGAATATCGCCTCAATTGTGCGATCGGATTTTCTGTCAGATATGACACAGTTCGTAGTAATTGACGGTAAGTCATCGAGTAAAACATAACTGATATCTGGGAGTTCCCTAGGGAAGCGTTATAGGTTCCCTACTCTTCCTGGTTCAGGAGACAATCTGAATAGCTCCCTTAGACTGTTCGCGGATGATGCTGTCGTTTATCGGTTAGTGAAGTCAACAGACGATCAAAAGCAACTGCATAGCGATTTAGACAACATTTATACATGATGCGAAAATTGGCAATTAACCCTAAATAATGAAAAGTGTGAAGTAATACACATGACCACTAAAAGAAATCCGCTGAACTTCAGTTACACGATAAATCAGTCAAACCTTAAGGTCGTAAATTCTACCAAATGCCTAGGAGTTACAATTACGAACAACTTAGACTGGATGGAACACACAGAAAATATTGTGGGGAAGGAGAACCAAAGGTTACGTTTCATTGGCAGAACGCTTAGACGATGCACCAGCTCCACCAAAGAGACTGCCTACATCACACTTGTGCGTCCTCTCCTGGAGTACTGTTGCCCCTTGTGGGACCCTCACCAGGTGGGACTGACGGAAGATATTGAGAAGGTTCAGAGAAGGGCAGCTCGTTTTGTTTTATCACGTTACAGGGGGGAAAGCGTCACGGAAATGTTGCACGAATTGGGGTGGAAATCATTAAAAGAAAGACGTTATTCATTGCAGCGTGATCTATTTGCGAAGTTTCAATCACCGACTTTTACTTCTGAATGTGAAAATATTTTGCTAGCACCCATCTACTTAGGGAGACATGACCATCCCAATAAAATAAGAGAAATCAGATCGAAAATGGAACGATTTAGGTGTTCTTTCTTCCCGCGCGCTATTAGAGAATGGAACGGTAGAGAAAAGTTATGAAAGTGGTTAATGAACCCTCTGCCAGGTACATAAATGTGATTTGTAGAGTATCTATGTAGATGTAGATGAGTTGCACTGGTTTCCTGTTTATATTCATTTGTTATCAATTTCATACAACTTCGGCTTTTCTGTTTGTAGTATGTTTGAAATGAAAGTGCTGTTTGTCGGGGATAATACGTATCTTTATTCTTTCCAGTGTTCTTACGAAATCTATATCTGCCATGACACATACATTAATGAGTCGTGTTATTTGGTGTTTTTATTAATCTATCTCCAGTCTCGAATAACTTCGGCTTTTCTTTCAATTGTATAACTGATTGACTTCTCTGGTAGTAATGGATCACACACATCTTAATTCTTCTGAGTATTTTCCCGATAACTACAGTATGTTTCAACTGTATGTGACATGTTCTTCTTATAACACGATTTTACGATAAATTTGTTAAATACAACTATTAGGCAAGTCTTAGCTCAAATGCAGAGCACGTTTACACCAACTAGTTAAGCTTACATTATTTCGCGTTAGAAGATCATTTGTTATTAACAGTCCGACCGAATTCAAAAGTAATAGTAGTATGCATAGCTACAACACTAGGAGAGAGGGTGATATTCACTGTTCAAGGTTAAATGTAACTGTTCCAGAGAAATGGGTGAACTATGCTACCACAAACGTCTTTTGTCACTTTCCAAGTAGCGTTAAATGTCCGACAGATAGCCAACTAGAATTAAAAAAAAAAAAAAAAACTTAAAAGAATTTACGAATGGCAACTGCTTCTACACTTTACATGAATCAATATACGTATACAAAAATGGTACGAGGGACGTGTGTCCGTATATTTCACTTGGTAGCCAAAATTATTCACTGCAGACCAGTGGCGGTTATGCATGAGAGTAGCCTTTAGGTTGTCGGTGTGCACTATGGGGTTTTGGTCGCGGTGTGTGGCGGTGGGTGAGTGTGGCGAACGAAAATCCGTAAAATGTGGAGCAATACGACGATCGACAGAGGCTAAAAGATAAAAAGACTCAAAGATAAAACACTGGGAAACGCAGACATACATGGGTGATTCTATTTACACTTCGGTAAAATCAGACGTGACGTCATTATGACGTATCCACACTATCGATGTCCAGAAGAGCGGCGCATCGACTTTTGCGATCGTTCGAGACGCTGGTTTCGGGTGGGACAACATGCTTAATTCGACATTCTTCCTGAACTGCATACTTTTTTCCTTCGTAGTTTAGTGACAAAACTAGGCCTTACTTTATATTGGTATCATGTTTTGGAATGCACTGACGGAAATTTCAGTAAATGTAAATTGAAAATTATGTCAGACCGCAGACCGAGCGTTAAGAGAACTTCACACATTTTCAAAGAAAAGAACTAGCATGTTGCAGCAACTTGGCCGTAGATGAGTACCCAGTTTTACGAAATGTTTTACCTGATGTTCGCAGAGCCTCTGTAACAAATGACTGTATTAATATCCAGCTCATTTGATTTATAGTTTCGGCGAAAACATACATATACCTACGGCGACTATATGTTGTTTTTGTAAGTCGCATATTTTGACACGTCCAAGTACACATTGTCGCTTCATAGCCTGATAACCGTATTTTGTCCTCTCAGTTTAACGTAGACTCCGTACTACAATGCAACTCGGTAGCATTTTTCGCTTAGAGAAAAAGTTTCCATTAGTTTTAAACACAACCTTCACAAATGGGCCACGATGACAACATCGGATTTGACTGAATAACGTTTCAGAGCTCACTGTAGGTCCTTTTTCGGAAAGTTTATAGCTTCTTACTTTTAAAAAAAGAAAGCAAAGTTCTACCTTCCGAAACTGTAATGAATATACCATTACCAACTAAAGATATTATCAGCTACTCCTTTAATTCGTCTGCTACAATTGCAACCGCAGTTTTGCGTCTAGAACGACCACACAAGTCGATCGTGGCTCCAGTCGTCTTCGATAGTGTGGTTACGTCATAATGACGTCACGTCTGATTTTACCGAAGTGTAAATAGAATCACCCGACATACATTAACTGACCATTAACTACACTGGCAATACACCAATGATGTCAATATAAACACTGGAATGACAACTGTAGTGCTTAGGATAAAAATACTGACAACTGGGCTAGCAGTTCCATGTCGATAGCTATAAGAGGGTGGGTTATATAGTAGTTGAAAGTCGTCGGCTGATACAAAATTTGCACTGAAGACCAGCCATGACTTTTGACACTATAATAGCAATGAGGTTATATACAGTGAAACGTGATGCACATTCTTCAGTTGTTTTTCTGCAGCAAGCGTACGAATAAAGAAACATAAGTGCATATTGCAGTTTGTGAAGTGAAACTACAAAGAAAGTTGCCAAAGCGTGATAAAGAAATTTCGCGTTCTCGGTCTGTTTCTAATTCTCAGAAAACGTCGCTGAAAAGTGAATCTACAGACGATAGAAACTTGAAATTTGTAGATGTCGTCCTTCTTACAATGTAAGCATCAGCGATTTATCGATATTCCCATCCCTAAGGGGGTGAGATAGGGGTTGAAGGGTTTGTGAAAATACGTTGCTATTCAGGCAATTTTGAAGAAGAAGTATAAAACATCCGATTTAGATTTCTGATTGGAATTTAAAAAAAACACGTGTTTCGATATTTTTGGAAATTCAACCATTAAGCTGGTGAAATAAGGGAAAATCTATTAAGGGTGCTATTAAAACTTATTTTGATGTTAGAAATGTGAAAATTTGGGTTTGGAACTAGGTTATAATTTTTAAAAATGCATTTCAGGATGTTTTGAATTGTACTAACAATGGTGCCATAGGGAGTAGCAAGTTGTATCAGAATACTTGATTAGGGAAGCATTTTTAAAGCTAAATCTCTGAAAATTTATATTTAGGAGTAGAAACAATCAATTCAAAGCATCCAGTCTACGTGTGCGAAGCAGCGGGAGCAGGTTTTAGATAAAACTTGGTAATTTCGCTAAAAAGGAAATTAAAAAGTATTGAGTGTCATGTATATACGACTTTTATAAACTGACACGTTCCACATCACTGTGTAATGTGGTATTTATGGTCTATGGGACAAGACAAGTATTACTCTAATCTAAGCTAATGTTGTGCAGTCAGGACGGGTGGCAATGCAGGCGTTTGTTATGGCTTCCATTCCACTACAGAGACAGCATGTTGAAACAGCCCATCATGTCACATCGGCCAGACCGGGACCTTCAGCTGACTGGCTGGCTGCTGTGGATCCTCACAACAGCGTACATCATGTGTCCAGGCTAAGGCAGCCAGCTGACTGGCTGGCCGCTATGGCATGTTGAAACAGCCCTACATGTCACATCGGCCAGACCGGGACCTTCAGCTGACTGGCTGGCTGCTGTGGATCCTCACAACAGCGTACATCATGTGTCCAGGCTAAGGCAGCCAGCTGACTGGCTGGCCGCTATGGCATGTTGAAACAGCCCTACATGTCACATCGGCCAGACCGGGACCTTCAGCTGACTGGCTGGCTGCTGTGGATCCTCACAACAGCGTACATCATGTGTCCAGGCTAAGGCAGCCAGCTGACTGGCTGGCCGCTATGGCATGTTGAAACAGCCCTACATGTCACATCGGCCAGACCGGGACCTTCAGCTGACTGGCTGGCTGCTGTGGATCCTCACAACAGCGTACATCATGTGTCCAGGCTAAGGCAGCCAGCTGACTGGCTGGCCGCTATGGCATGTTGAAACAGCCCTACATGTCACATCGGCCAGACCGGGACCTTCAGCTGACTGGCTGGCTGCTGTGGATCCTCACAACAGCGTACATCATGTGTCCAGGCTAAGGCAGCCAGCTGACTGGCTGGCCGCTATGGCATGTTGAAACAGCCCTACATGTCACATCGGCCAGACCGGGACCTTCAGCTGACTGGCTGGCTGCTGTGGATCCTCACAACAGCGTACATCACGTGTCCAGGCTAAGGCAGCCAGCTGACTGGCTGGCCGCTATGGCATGTTGAAACAGCCCATCCTGTCACATCGGCCAGACCGGGACCTTCAGCTGACTGGCTGGCTGCTGTGGATCCTCACAACAGCGTACATCATGTGTCCAGGCTAAGGCAGCCAGCTGACTGGCTGGCCGCTATGGCATGTTGAAACAGCCCTACATGTCACATCGGCCAGACCGGGACCTTCAGCTGACTGGCTGGCTGCTGTGGATCCTCACAACAGCGTACATCATGTGTCCAGGCTAAGGCAGCCAGCTGACTGACTGGCCGCTATGGCATGTTGAAACAGCCCTACATGTCACATCGGCCAGACCGGGACCTTCAGCTTGACTGGCTGGCTGCTGTGGATCCTCACAACAGCGTACATCACGTCACAATGTCCAGGCTAAGACATCTAGCTGACTGGCTGGCCACTATGGCGCATTGAAACAACCCATAATGTCACATCGGCCAGACCGGGACCTTCAGCTGACTGGCTGGCTGCTGTGGATCCTCACAACAGCGTACATCACGTGTCCAGGCTAAGGCAGCCAGCTGACTGGGTGGCCGCTGTGGCATGTTGAAACAGTCCATCATGTCACATCGGCCAGACCGGGACCTTCAGCTGACTGGTTGGCTGCTGTGGATCCTCACAACAGCGTACATCACGTGTCCAGGCTAAGGCAGCCAGCTGACTGGGTGGCCGCTGTGGCATGTTGAAACAGTCCATCATGTCACATCGGCCAGACCGGGACCTTCAGCTGACTGGCTGGCTGCTGTGGATCCTCACAACAGCGTACATCACGTGTCCAGGCTAAGGCAGCCAGCTGACTGGGTGGCCGCTGTGGCATGTTGAAACAGCCCATCATGTCACATCGGCCAGACCGGGACCTTCAGCTGACTGGCTGGCTGCTGTGGATCCTCACAACAGCGTACATCATGTGTCTAGGCTAAGGCAGCCAGCTGACTGGCTGGCCGCTATGGCATGTTGAAACAGCCCTACATGTCACATCGGCCAGACCGGGACCTTCAGCTGTCTGGCTGGCTGCTGTGGATCCTCACAACAGCGTACATCATGTGTCTAGGCTAAGGCAGCCAGCTGACTGGCTGGCCGCTATGGCATGTTGAAACAGCCCTACATGTCACATCGGCCAGACCGGGACCTTCAGCTGACTGGCTGGCTGCTGTGGATCCTCACAACAGCGTACATCATGTGTCCAGGCTAAGGCAGCCAGCTGACTGGCTGGCCGCTATGGCATGTTGAAACAGCCCTACATGTCACATCGGCCAGACCGGGACCTTCAGCTGATTGGCTGGCTGCTGTGGATCCTCACAACAGCGTACATCATGTGTCCAGGCTAAGGCAGCCAGCTGACTGGCTGGCCGCTATGGCATGTTGAAACAGCCCTACATGTCACATCGGCCAGACCGGGACCTTCAGCTGACTGGCTGGCTGCTGTGGATCCTCACAACAGCGTACATCATGTGTCCAGGCTAAGGCAGCCAGCTGACTGGCTGGCCGCTATGGCATGTTGAAACAGCCCTACATGTCACATCGGCCAGACCGGGACCTTCAGCTTGACTGGCTGGCTGCTGTGGATCCTCACAACAGCGTACATCATGTCACAATGTCCAGGCTAAGACATCTAGCTGACTGGCTGGCCACTATGGCGCATTGAAACAACCCATAATGTCACATCGGCCAGACCGGGACCTTCAGCTGACTGGCTGGCTGCTGTGGATCCTCACAACAGCGTACATCACGTGTCCAGGCTAAGGCAGCCAGCTAACTGGGTGGCCGCTGTGGCATGTTGAAACAGTCCATCATGTCACATCGGCCAGACCGGGACCTTCAGCTGACTGGTTGGCTGCTGTGGATCCTCACAACAGCGTACATCACGTGTCCAGGCTAAGGCAGCCAGCTGACTGGGTGGCCGCTGTGGCATGTTGAAACAGTCCATCATGTCACATCGGCCAGACCGGGACCTTCAGCTGACTGGCTGGCTGCTGTGGATCCTCACAACAGCGTACATCACGTGTCCAGGCTAAGGCAGCCAGCTGACTGGGTGGCCGCTGTGGCATGTTGAAACAGCCCATCATGTCACATCGGCCAGACCGGGACCTTCAGCTGACTGGCTGGCTGCTGTGGATCCTCACAACAGCGTACATCACGTGTCCAGGCTAAGGCAGCCAGCTGACTGGCTGGCCGCTATGGCATGTTGAAACAGCCCATCCTGTCACATCGGCCAGACCGGGACCTTCAGCTGACTGGCTGGCTGCTGTGGATCCTCACAACAGCGTACATCACGTGTCCAGGCTAAGGCAGCCAGCTGACTGGCTGGCCGCTATGGCATGTTGAAACAGCCCATCCTGTCACATCGGCCAGACCGGGACCTTCAGCTGACTGGCTGGCTGCTGTGGATCCTCACAACAGCGTACATCACGTGTCCAGGCTAAGGCAGCCAGCTGACTGGCTGGCCGCTATGGCATGTTGAAACAGCCCATCATGTCACATCGGCCAGACCGGGACCTTCAGCTGACTGGCTGGCTGCTGTGGATCCTCACAACAGCGTACATCACGTGTCCAGGCTAAGGCAGCCAGCTGACTGGGTGGCCGCTGTGGCATGTTGAAACAGTCCATCATGTCACATCGGCCAGACCGGGACCTTCAGCTGACTGGCTGGCTGCTGTGGATCCTCACAACAGCGTACATCACGTGTCCAGGCTAAGGCAGCCAGCTGACTGGGTGGCCGCTGTGGCATGTTGAAACAGCCCATCATGTCACATCGGCCAGACCGGGACCTTCAGCTGACTGGCTGGCTGCTGTGGATCCTCACAACAGCGTACATCACGTGTCCAGGCTAAGGCAGCCAGCTGACTGGGTGGCCGCTGTGGCATGTTGAAACAGTCCATCATGTCACATCGGCCAGACCGGGACCTTCAGCTGACTGGCTGGCTGCTGTGGATCCTCACAACAGCGTACATCACGTGTCCAGGCTAAGGCAGCCAGCTGACTGGCTGGCCGCTATGGCATGTTGAAACAGTCCATCATGTCACATCGGCCAGACCGGGACCTTCAGCTGACTGGCTGGCTGCTGTGGATCCTCACAACAGCGTACATCACGTGTCCAGGCTAAGGCAGCCAGCTGACTGGCTGGCCGCTATGGCGTGTTGAAACAGTCCATCATGTCACATCGGCCAGACCGGGACCTTCAGCTGACTGGCTGGCTGCTGTGGATCCTCACAACAGCGTACATCACGTGTCCAGGCTAAGGCAGCCAGCTGACTGGCTGGCCGCTATGGCATGTTGAAACAGCCCATCATGTCACATCGGCCAGACCGGGACCTTCAGCTGACTGGCTGGCTGCTGTGGATCCTCACAACAGCGTACATCACGTCACAGCTTCCAGGCTAAGACAGCTGACTGGCTGGTGCGGCGGAACGACCTCTTCGTGCGGCGGAACGTGTGCTAAAACCTCATCTTCAGAAGCACTCGTCTTGTATGGTTAGGGTTGAATGTGGCCGTGTCAGACTTCGTAATCCTTGAGGTGTCCACTCGCCCATAAAAATTTATATAAAATTAAAAAAAAACATGTTCATGTAAAATCTTTACACGTTGCAATATTTCAAAATCAGATTCTTGCGCCGAGGGAAAAAGTCTTTAACTGTCACTCTTGTTAAAATATTTCTAAGTTCTCTCATAGATAAGACAGTCAAAAAAAATTCTTCAGTTTGTGGTCGTTGCTATAGCCACAGATAAAAAAATAATATTTCTTCAATGATTATCGATCAATGTGTATGATCGATTAACCAAAGTCATAAACAAAAACATTTATCGAAGTCTTCTTGACGTAACTTTCCCACCAATGAAAATTCATAAGAATCTTCCTTCAGATTGAAGAATATTTAAATTAAATCATCTGCTCATTTCATTAATATATTATTCATCGTAAAATAATTCTTCATAAATGATGTAGTCTGACACTTTCGTCAAGTTTAAACACGATGACATTTATTACTTTCTAAGACATTACATATGTAGTCATCGACAGACAAAAGGGAAGTGACTTTTAAAATTTGCTGTTTTAACATGAATCTTCTATAATAATGTCAACTCTTACGACGACAACCGCAGAGATCAACATCTTCTTGCCCGCGACTTGATGTGGCCGGATGTTTACTCCTTGGAATCGTCGTCGAAGATGTTGCCCTCGTAGGTTGACTCGCCTCACACCACATGAAACAAAAAACATACAAAAAACTTCTTTAAGATTCATAACATTAAACATTTACATAAAATCATTTAAGAACACAAATATAAGTAAGTTATTCTGCGCAAACTGAGCTGACATGAGATATGTAGCGGAGACAATAATCCGTCCCACTACATACCCCACCCGCAAGCTCAGTTTAGCAGGTAATCAGAATGAAATAAAATTCTTTTAGCTAATCTTTTAGAATATAAGAAGTCCTGCTTCATAAGCTATGCGTGATAATTATCAGAATCATGCTTTAATTCATTAAACAGTTTCCACACAAACACTAAGAGAGTCACTTCAAACTGGTTTAGTTAGTCATGGCTCTTATTGTCCATGTAATATTCTGAATGTCACATAACTTTTATCTTAAAAAAGAAAATGGTTTATTGTTCTCTTAAAAAAAGTTTATGTATAGACTCTGAATGTCTGTGTATTCTATATACACCACTATCATATTTCTTGCTTGCCTTCATAATGCATTAAAATCTTGTTTATGGACATATACCTATATATATATATATATATATATATATATATATATATATATATATGGAACATTATGTGCATATGATAATTGTCTGACAGAATATCCAAACGGTAATAAATCAGTGTCAAATATTTTCTCATGACGTTATTACCTAGATATTCTATGGAATAATTTCCTTCCCTTCATATCAGAATGCGCTTGTTTAAATTAATTTCAATTCAAATACGAAAAATACAATTTATTCCCTAAACAAATTTGGGAAAAATCTTTCTTATTGTTGAAATATGGTTAGGTCAGAAAAGGATCAACCACATATTATTATAGTGAACATACCGTACATAAACCCTATGTCTTCTGTAACTCTCTCGCAAATCAATTATTTGACCGATAAAATTAAGAGTCTAATCAGTTTAATAATTCTCGTAATATATACCTATCGATAAAACGATAAATAATCGTCTTCATCATGGACGTTATCGAAATATTACGACCAGTTGCTGTGTCAACGTAACGTCTTTGACGTGTTGCCAACTGCTCGAAATTACACCTACTTATATTATTTTCGTACTTTAAATTCACAATTATAGTGAACCAGTCATAATAAGATATCATATACTTTGACAATTCTTAATTTGCTTCCGTATATAATTGGTAGTTATGACTAAAACACTACCATAAAGCTTTCGACGTTTCGTCGCCTCAAGTAAAATTTTACCAGTCACCTCTTGAGATCCTCACTAGGCAATACCAGTGTATCTTTGTACACTCTTTGTACTTACCTCACCATACGTATATGAAAAAAGAAATATATAAATAAATAAATATTCTCTTCTGAATAGAATTATTCTCTATATTTCTTAATTACATGAGGTCATAAGAAGATTAATTTGCATTGTCGTTGAAACATCGGCACGGCGCTTTCCTTTCGGCCTTCGTACTATTTTAGGATAATAGATGCAGTATTACCTAACTATGAGAACTGTGACAGTGTCAAGTTTGGCCCATGCAAACTTATATATAAGACACATCACTAAGTTCTCGCAAGCCGTAGCTTTGGACGCCTCATGGTCCACATTTCATTTAATATAAACTAACATCCATTCCTATTACGACTACAATCCGAGTTTCCTTTGCCATTTACTGCTAAAATCTCATATGTACCTCTGTATTCTTATTATAGCTTAAGACTAAAAGAAAAAATTTAATAAATTCATTTTATAGAGAATATCTCCTAATATGGATAGACTCGCTACCCTTCAACATAAGTCACATCATATTCATTATGTGTATTCGCTGAGGATTACAGTGTACTATATATGTTGCCTTTGAATACACAATGAAGGATCTCTCTTCGGTGAGCTGTAGAAAAACTTACTTATACTTAACAGATTTCGTTTAAAATTTAATCATCGTCTTGTGTCAAAATTTAATTCTCGTCGGTCGGTTGGATGATCGTGTTACTATGTTACGCATTCTCACCCCTCCTTGGGCAAGAAAGACTTAATTTGACTTACATTATAAAGTCCCTTTATTATTCCTGTTGAAGGCTCTTGCAACACTACAGCCTTCGGATGAGGAACTTTGTATACTACGTAAGGGCCTTCATATAAAAAGAAAAACTTCTTGCATTCTTTGTTTTCCTTACGACTCTTAGGATGAGACAAAGCAAGTACCAAATCTCCAATCTGGTAACAGGGTACCTTAGCTTGGAGGCCAAGGAATAGCAGTTAATAAAGGTTCTCCTAAGATACGTTTACTTAAGTGAGGCAATTCATTTAATATCTTTTCAAATTCTGGAATTATCTTAGCCCATCGTGTATGTCTGGAAGCACAATATGTCCTACAAAGTGTACCTAGTTCTTTCATTACTCGTTCCACCGGATTTCCTTGTCGATGATATTTGGAAATGAGAATATGTTTTATATTATATGACCTTAACAACTCTTTAAATAAAAGCACTACCATTATCAGATAATATTCTCTTAGGTGTGCCCCAATTAACAAAATAATCTCTGCTAAGACAACGTATTACACTTGAAGTTGTTGCTCTTTTTAACATGTACAACTTCACATATTTCGACCTGCATTCCAGTATTACAAAGATATAACTAAAACCACCTGAGCTGCGTGGTAAAGGGCCGAAAAAGCCTATTGAGAGAATATCCCATAATCCAACAGGAATTATAGAATATAATTTATAATTATGGGGATTATTTCCTAGTTTTACCTTCTGACACAATTCGCATGTTCGAATAATAATTCTAACTATACGTGTCATATTCCTAAAATAGTAAAACTTCATGAGATGTTTGACACATTTGTGGATACCAAAGTGACCATATCCTTCATGTATGTATACTACCAAGTCATGTACGACGGCTTCAGGTACACAAATCTTCCAATAGTTATGTTCAGGTTTCGCTTTCCAATACAATGAATTATTAAAGTACAACCAATTATCTTTAACTGCATAAGTGTCCTCACTGTTGTCAAAGGTTTGCAATATTTTACCAAAGATAGGGTCAAGTCGTTGGTTAACTTTAATAGCTGTTAATATTTGCTTCATTTTCTGTTCATTTTCTTTATTGGTCAGGAAATACACATGATAGTTAGTCCCTGGTTCCTCAGTGATCGAAATATTTTCCATCCCTAGAGGAAGCCTGCTTAATGCATCTGACACTACATTCTGTGAACCTTTTATATAACGTATTTCATAATGAAACTCCTGTAAATACAAGACCCATCTCATTAACCTACGGTGTAATAACCTAGAATTGGACAGAAAAACCAAAGCCTGATGGTCGGTATACACAATAGTTTTCCTTCCGCTAAGTAATCCACGAAACCTTTGGAAGCTCCAAACAACTGCAAGAGCTTTTTTTTCCGTTACGAAGTAATTTCTTTCGTGTTTATTCAACGTTCTGCTAGCAAAAGCTATAGGACGATGTAATCCATTTTCGTCAGTTAATTCGCCCTGAAAGATCTCACACGAAATTCCGTAATCGGAGGCATCTGTATACATACAAAATTCTGCTTCAAACTTTGGATGGTATAGCATTTTCGCGTTTATTAAAGCATTCTTTATTCTATTGAAAACTAATTCTTCTTCCTGTCCCCAAGTCCACACAGACTTTTGTTTAAGCAAATCTAAAAGCTTAGGATTTGTAATATCAGTTCCTGGAATAAATCTTCTCAGGAAACTTACCATTCCTAAGAAGGACTTTAACTGTTTCTTATTCCTATGACTAGGGCATTTAGCAATAGCTTCAATACGTTGAGGATCCGGTCTTACTCCCTTACTATTCTCTATATGTCCTAAAAACCTCACTTCTTCTCTCCCGAAATAAGATTTAGACAATTTTAAAGTGATGCCATTAGCAATCAACCTTTCGAACAACTCCTGTAAAACAGAGAGATGTTCTTCCCATGTTCTTGTAACAACAAGGATGTCATCAACGTACACAATTATCTTACTGGACAGTTGTGGACCTAATGCAGAGTCTAACGCTCTTATAAAGGGTTGCCACAGATATGTTAAGTTCAAATGGTAGCACCTTAAATTGGTAAGACTTACCTGCAAAGAGAAAAGCTGTATATTCTCTTGTGTCAGGATGTAAAGTAACTTGAAGATATCCAGCTGTTAAGTCCATAGTACTCATATAACGAGATCCTGCAATTGTTAAAAGTACTTCCTCCATAGGTAAAGGTCTACCCCTTTCCATCTCAATGATTTTATTTAATTCCCTAGCATCTAATACTAGGCGAACTCCACCTCCAATCTTCTTCACCGCCCACAATGGACTGTTGAAGGGACTACATGATCTCTCAATGACACCTTGTTCCAACATTTTATTTACCTCTCTTGTGGCAGCTTCTTTTAGCTCCACAGAAATTGGATAAGGTTTCTTAAAGAACGGTTTTGGGTTCTTAATCTTAAGCTTACATACATAGTCTTTAATGCATCCAGGTTTGTCTGAAAAAAAAAAAAACTGACTTAAATTTTAATAATACTAATTCAAGCTCTTCTTTCTCCTGCTGAGAAAGGAATGTATTTGAATAACACTTATCTTTTATTTCATTATAGATACTATCATTGAAATCAGAATGATAACCTTCCTCTGGTACCTCCTCACAACCTAATGATAAGTTCATGGCATCCACGTATTTAAGATGCATAGACTCATAATTATTATCCACATCTTTGAGGTGTTCAAACTTAAATCTTTCTATACGGTTTTCTACATAAACTGTAAGAGTGGAATTCTTAAAATCCAAGAGAGCCTCATGCTTATATAACCAATCAACACCTAAGATTAAGGCTACATTTAATTTATCCACTACAAGAAATGAATGCGAGAAAGCTTGCTGGTTAAATGTAAAAGATAGAAAAACTTCTTCATATATGTTTTGACTTTTCTTGCCAGTAACCCCTACAATTCTTACATTACTTACTGGTAACGTTGGAAATTTCCAATATTTCCTCTTGATTTTAAATAATTCTTAGATAGTATACTAACCTCACTACCAGAATCAATAATGATATTTACTTCTGTATCTTTGCTGAAACCCTTGATGAATGGTTTAAAATTCCTTACTTTCTCTATGTTATTCTCTCTAAACAGGAGATCATCTTGTATACTGTCTTTATCCGATCGATTTAAAGAAAAATTACAAGTGGGTCGTATAGAAAATAAATCTACGGTCCGCTTTAGTAGACCCGCACTAAGGGACGGTTTTAGTTTCCCGAATTTTCTATGATGATGTCACCTATGATCTCGCCATTATCCGTTATTTGTTTTGTGTTCGATTGATTACCTTGACCACGTATTTTACATACCTTAGAACCACCTTCTTTATTCCCTATACTACCAGTATAGGGTCTCTTAACTTGACAAAAACGACTTTGATTTGCGTTGTTGCCTTTGCGAGGCTCAAATCGATTATTGCCGTTGTTCCGAACATTATTTTCTCGGTTATTCCTAAGTTGCTCGTCCTCCTTTTCCTTGTTTAAGTTGTCGAGCTGTTCTGGGTAATTTAATAAATCTCTCGGACGTGACCATTCCCTTTCTATCATTTTTTCCTTAACATAATAAGGCAGTCTACTAATCAATACCCTGATTAGATGTTTTTCCATTATGGGATGCTCTATCAGTTTTACCCGTTTTTAATGCCATTCAAAATACTTTCTGAATCCTCCCCAACGTTTTGAATAATAGGGTGGATCTAATAATTCAAGAGTAAGACGTTGTTGCTCCCCTTTTGACCAATATTTTTCTTTAAATTGGGTGATAAAATCATCCCATGTCTTAAATTCACTACGGTTTAGAATAGCCCGTTCTGTAGCATTAGCTTCTAATTGTCCGATTATAAATTGTATTTTTCGTCTATCATCCCAGTTAACAGGAAATGAACTCTCTATGGCTTTTACAAATATAATAGGATGCAAGCCACCCTCTGGGTTGAAGGTCGGAAATTTATTTGCTGCTTCTGAGGTCACTATTGCATGACAATTTCCTTCACAATCATTAACTGGTCTTGTTTTGTTCACTTCACATTGCGAGGAAGTAGTCGCATCTTTTTTATCGTCTGCTGATATGCGTGCTACAATTATATTGTCAGCGCTTAAAATTTCACTAGCGGTACGACTATCGATCCTAACAATGTTGGTAGAACTGCTTTTACCGTTAGTCATATTATCTTTGGCACTGAACTCTGCTAACTGTTTATTAATTTCGCGCGACTGGAGTTCAGTATTGGACACACGGCTGAACAGTTCCGCGTTTCGACTGTCACCACAGTTTGAACATTCTGCCGACTGATGGTTGTCACTATCTCTGACTGTCTCTATGTTATTATAGATATCAGAGATTAAAGTTTTAAGATTCACTATCTCAGCATGATCTTTTTCCACTTGCTGGGATAGCTGGTTTAAAGCAGGATTTTCTATCGAAGAATTCTCTACGTTCCTGGTAGAAATTTCTTGGATAGATTCTTGTAACTCTTTCCGAATATTTTCGATTTGTAATATAAGCTCTTCATGGATCTTAATATTATTAACTCCTACCTCGTCACGTATCTTAATATTATTTGTTTCTATCTCCTCACGTAACATAACATTACTCTTTTCTATTTCAGTAGATACTAAAACATGAATATTATCTAATCTATGTGTTAGCTCAGCGATATCTTGGCGCATTTGAATTTTTTCTTTGATATGTTCCTCGAGCCTATTATTGAGACCTAATATTTGTCCCTGAGTTTCAGTTTGAGCCGATTCTACCCTAGCCATTTGTTTCTGGGTTTTGTTTTGAGAAGATTCTATTTTAGTTTGAGCCGATTCCATTCTAGCCATTTGTTCCTGGGTTTTGTTTTGAGAAGATTCTATTTTAGCTATTTGTTCCTGGGTTTTGTTCTGAGAAGATTCTATTTTAGTTTGAGCCGATTCCATTCTAGACATTTGCTCCTGGGTTTTGTTTTGAGAAGATTCTATTTTAGCTATTTGTTCCTGGGTTTTGGTTAGAGTAGCTGCTATCTGTCTAAACATGTCCTTAATTTCAGTATTATTGTCACTTATTTTATTCTCAATTCTATTTATGGATTTATCTATTTTCCTATTGAGAAACCGTCCTTCCCTACTAAGTGGAGGTAATCCTACTTGTTCGTCACCCGATATTTCACCTGCTGACATATTGGCTCGATATGCACTGTCTGCACACATAAAATAACCTTTTGAACACTGTTCACTGTCACACACCAATATTGCCTACGTGAAATTGACTCACCGGATGTTTTAATTTAAATTTATGCAGCTCCGTGATACGTCAGATGTTACTGGCAGTCACACCAACTGCCGTCTGCGTTGCACCGTATGATCAGGGTTGCCAGGTGTGGCGATTTTTCGCATTCTTGGCTATGTTTTTGTTAGAATAATAGCCATTCTAGCGTTATGGCGACTGGCAATTAAATGTGGCTAGTAAAAGAATTAGTTGGCGACTTAAAGACTATTTTATTTTACTTCAAATAAGACGAATTGAAAGCAATCCCTCTTGAGTCATTGTATAAATGAAACCGACTGAACATCGATAGAATACTGGGGAAATATAATCACACTATAGAAGATGCACGTATCTATGATCTGTGAGAGAATGTTAGAGATGCAAAGAAATTAAATCTTGCAGACGTAGACGTAAAATACTCCTAAACTATACTACAACCCCGTATGTATGGCTGCCGTAGACATCTCGAGGATTACAGCATGCACAGAGGCATTTAAATAGTTTTTTCGCGCTCTATGTCAGCACAACAGAAATTCCTAATAATTGCTACTGTGAGACAAGTCCTTTGCTACGCACTTCGCAGTAGTTAGCAATGGTTTGCAGATATAAATGACAATGTAGAACACTTGGTAATTTCCCTGCAGTCCCCATGGCCTCTAAATATCAGTTTTGAAGAAGATATAAGTGATTAGTAATCGAAGCTATGCATCAGATCTTCCTTGTGTAAGATTGGTAGAATCATTCTTGAATTTTTTTATGTTACGATTTTATTAGTTCTGAAATTAATAGACATGATTCTTAAATGTAAGTCTGTTTAAATTTAGTATCCACTGTCTCTCTCTAGGGTCTCGCTTACATTTACAATATGACTATATTTCGACTGGGTTTGTTGATCAGTTGGTGGTGTGTGTGGGTTCAGTTCCTGGCTGGGCTCAGATAAATGTTTCCTTTAAGAACGAGGTGTCTTGGAATGTCCAGTCTGGTGTCTATGAATTTGAGAGCGCCATAGTTTGTGTTATTTGTTACTCAGAAACCAACATACTCCCTGAATTTCAGGATTATTGTTGTAGAGACACACGACATAGGCTAATACCATAGCACAATGACGTTAACTGATTATAAATTGCGATAGGCCTACTTGACTATTTTTACTGAGGAAAACGTGGATATATTTAGGCATTTTATTGATAAAGAGATGGCGATATATTGGCTATTTTTTGTTTAAAATTTGGCGACAGAGCAGTGGAAAAACCTGGCAACCCTGCGTATGATGCCGATGCGGGTGTGTCTGCTCTCTCTCGCAGACGCTGCCGACGACCCCAACTGCTTTGTCACCAGGGGACCTTCTCGACTGCACTGCGCACCGTAATCACCCACGACAGCGTCGTAGCGATGCCGCAGAGATGACTGCTCACAGCTGCTGGACTGGGCCTGTTAAGCTTAAAAGAGAAAGGGTGTCGGGAACGGCAAGGTGCTGTTCACGACTGCAGCGTAGTCTCGTAGAATATCTGGGTGGCCGTTCTCCAAGGCTGCCCCCGTCGTCAATCAGACCTCTCGTTGATGGAGTGACACAGGCTGCTTCTTCCTCCGCGTCTGTGTGCTAAATTTCTTCTTCGAATGGCACACAAGTCCTTTATCATCGGTCGCCACGTGCGGCGGAACGACCTCTTCGTGCGGCGGAACGTGTGCTAAAACCTTATCTTCAAAAGCACTCGTCTTGTATGATTAGGGTTGAATGTGGCCGTGTCAGACTTCGTAATCCTTGAGGTGTCTTCTTGCCCATAAAATTTTTTATAAAATAAAAAAAATATGTTCATGTAAAATCTTTATACGTTGCAATATTTCAAAATCAGATTCTTGCGCCGAGGGAAGAAGTCTTTAACTGTCACTCTTGTTAAAATATTTCTAAGTTCTCTCATAGATAAGACAGTCAAAAGAAATTCTTCAGTTTGTGGTCGTTCCTATAGCCACAGATAAAAAAATAATATTTCTTCAATGATTATCGATCAATGTGTATGATCGATTAACCAAAGTTATAAACAAAAACATTTATCGAAGTCTTCTTGACGTAACTTTCCCACCAATGAAAATTCATAAGAATCTTCCTTCAGATTGAAGAATATTTAAATTAAATTATCTGCTCATTTCATTAATATATTATTCATCGTAAAATAATTCTTCATAATTGATGTACTCTGATACTTTCGTCAAGTTTAAACACGATAACATTTATTACGTTCTAAGACATTACATATGTAGTCATCGACAGACAAAAGGGAAGTGACTTTTAAAATTTGCTGTTTTAACATGAATCTTCTATAATAATGTCAACTCTTGCGACGACAACCGCAGAGATCAACATCTTCTTGCCCGCGACTTGATGTGGCCGGATATTTACTCCTTGGAATCGGCGACGAAGATGTTGCCCTCGTTGGTTGACTCGCCTCACACCACATGAAACAAAAAACATACAAAAAACTTCTTTAAGAATCATAACATTAAACATTTACATAAAATCATTTAAGAACACAAATATAAGTAAGTTATTCTGCGCAAACTGAGCTGACATGAGATATGTAGCGGAGACAATAATCCGTCCCACTACACTGGCCACTATGGGGTATCGAAACAGCCCGTCCTGTCACATCGGCCAGACCGGACCTGCAGCTGACTGGCTGGCTGCTATGGATCCTCACAACAGCCCTCATCACGTCACACCGACCTGCTTTAGAGTCCCAGCTGAGTGGCTGGGCACTATGGGGCATCGAAACAGGCCATCATGTTTCTTCGGCCAGACCGGGACCTGCAGACCTGCTGGCTGCTATGGATACAACAGCGTACATCACGTCACAGTGTCCAGCCTAAGACAGTCAGCTGACTGGCTGGCGACTATGGCGCGTCGAAACAGCCCATCATGTCACATCGGCCAAACCGCGACCTGCAGCTGACTGGCTGGCAACTATGGATCCTCACAACAGAGTACATCACGTCACAGCGTCCAGGCTAAGCCAGTCAGCTGACTGGCTGGCCACTATGGCATGTCGAAACAGCCCATCATGTCACATCAGCCAGGTCGGGACCTGCAGTTGACTGGCTGGCTGCTATGAATCCTCACAACCGCCCACATCACGTCACAATCATCAGGCTAAGACAGCCAGCTGACTGTCTAGCCACTATGGTGCATTGAAACAGCCCATCATGTCACAGCTCGAACACTCAGAACCTGCAGCTGACTGGCTGGCTGTTATGCATCCTCAAACACCGTACATCACGTGACAGCATCCAGGCTAAGACAGTCAGCTCACTGGCTGGCCACTATGGCACGTCGAAACAGCCCATTATGTCACATCGGCCAGACAGGGACCTGAAGCTGAGTGTCTGGCTGCTATGGATCCTCAAACAGTGTACATCATGTCTCAGCGCCCAGGCTAAGACAGTCAGCTGATTGGCTGGCCACTATGACGTGTCAAAACAGCCCATTTTGTCACATTGACCCGACTGGGCCCTGCTGCTGACTGGCTGGCTGCTATGCATCCTCACAACAGCGAACAACACGTCACAGCGTACTGGCTAAGACAGTCAGCTGACTGGCTGGCCACTATGGCGCATCAAAACAGCCCATCTTGTCACATAGGACAGACCGGGCCCTGCTGCTGCCTGGCTGGTTGCTATGGATCCTCACAAAAGCCTACATCACATCACAGCGTCCAGGCTAAGACAGCCAGCTGACTGGCTGGCCACTATGGTGCGTCGAAACAGCCCATCAGGTTACATCGGCCAGACCGGGACCTGCAGCTGACTGGCTGGCTGCTATGGCTCCTCACGACAGCACACATCACGTCACAGCATCCAGGCTAAGACAGCCAGCTGACTGGCTGGCCACTATGGCATGTCAAAACAGCCCATCATGTCACATTGACCAGACGGGGACCTACAGCTGACTGGCTGGCTGCTATAGAACCTCACGACAGCGTACATCACCACCCAGCGTCCAGGCTAAGACAGCCAGCTGACTGGCTGGTCACTATGGCGCATCGAAACAGCCCAGCATGTCACATCGTCCAGACTCTGACCTGCAGCTGACTGGCTGGCTGCTAAGGATCGTCACAACAGCCCACATCATGTCACAGTGTACAGGCTAAGACAGTCAGCTGACTGGCTGGCCACTATGGCGCATCAAAACAGCCCATCTTGTCACATTGGCCAGACCGGGACCTGCAGCTGACTGGCTGGCTGCTATGGCTCCTCACGACAGCGCACATCACGTCACAGCATCCAGGCTAAGACAGCCAGCTGACTGGCTGGCCACTATGGCATGTCAAAACAGCCCATCATGTCACATTGACCAGACGGGGACCTGCAGCTGACTGGCTGGCTGCTATAGAACCTCACGACAGCGTACATCACCACCCAGCGTCCAGGCTAAGACAGCCAGCTGACTGGCTGGTCACTATGGCGCATCGAAACAGCCCAGCATGTCACATCGTCCAGACTCTGACCTGCAGCTGACTGGCTGGTTGCTATGGATCCTCACAAAAGCCTACATCACATCACAGCATCCAGGCTAAGACAGCTAGCTGACTGGCTGGCCACTA
Source organism: Locusta migratoria (assembly GCA_026315105.1). Lineage (NCBI taxonomy): Eukaryota > Metazoa > Arthropoda > Insecta > Orthoptera > Acrididae > Locusta > Locusta migratoria. The sequence continues at coordinate 19,777,733 of CM048754.1, forward strand.
TGGCACATCGAATCAGCCCATTATGTCACATCGGCGAGACTCGGACCTGAATCTGACTGGCTGGCTGCTATGGATCCTCACAATAGCCCACATCACGACACAGCGTCCAGGCTAAGACAGTCAGATGACTGGCTGGCCACTATGGCGTGTCAAAACAGCCCATCATGTCACATTGACCAGACCGGTACCTGCAGCTGACTGGCCGGCTGCTTTGGATCCTCACAACAGCCCACATCACGACACAGCGTCCAGGCTAAGACAGTCAGATGACTGGCTCGCCACTATGACGTGTCAAAACAGCCCATATTGTCACATCGACCAGACGGGGACCTGCAGCTGACTGGCTGACTGCTATGCATCCTCACAACAGCGTACATCACGTCACAGCGTCCAGGCTAAGACAGCCAGCTGACTGGGTATCCACTATGGCACGTCGAAACAGCCCATTATGTCACATCGGCCAGACAGGGACCTGCAGCTGAGTGGCTGGCTGCTATCGATCCTGAAACAGTGTACATCATGTCTCAGCGCCCAGGCTAAGACAGTCAGCTGACTGGCTGGCCACTATGACGTGTCAAACAGCCCATCTTGTCACATTGACCTGACTGGGCCCTGCTGCTGACTGGCTGGCTGCTATGCATCCTCACAACAGCGTACAACACGTCACAGCGTACAGGCTAAGACAGTCAGCTGACTGGCTGGCCACTATGGCGCATCAAAACAGCCCATCTTGTCACATAGGACAGACCGGGCCCTGCTGCTGACTGGCTGGTTGCTATGGATCCTCACAAAATCCTACATCACATCACAGCATCCAGGCTAAGGCAGCTAGCTGACTGGCTGGCCACTATAGCGTATCGAAACAGCCCATCTTGTCACATCGGCCAGACCGGGACCTGCAGCTGACTGGCTGGCTGCTATGGATCCTCAAGACAGCGCACATCACGTCACAGCATCCAGGCTAAGACAGCCAGCTGACTGGCTGGCCACTATGGCGCATCAAAACAGCCCATCTTGTCACATAGGACAGACCGGGCCCTGCTGCTGACTGGCTGGTTGCTATGGATCCTCACAAATGCCTACATCACATCACAGCATACAGGCTAAGACAGCTAGCTGACTGGCTGGCCACTATGGCAAGTCGAAACAGTCCATCATGTCACATTGGCCAAACCGGGACCTGCGGTGACTGGCTGGCTTCTATGGGTCCTCATAACAGCCCACATCATGTCACAGCATACAGGCTAAGACTCTCAGCTGACTGGCTGGCCACTATGGCGCATCAAAACAGCCCATCTTGTCACATAGGACAGACTGGGCCCTGCTGCTGACTGGCTGGTTGCTATGGATCCTCACAACAGCCCACATCACATCACAGCATCCAGGCTAAGACAGCCAGCTGACTGGCTGGCCACTATGGCGTGTCGAAACAGCCCATCATGTCACAATTACCACACTCTGAACCTGCAGCTGACTGGCTGGCTCTTATGGATCCTCACAACAGCCCATATTACGTCACACGTCACGTCACACAGTGTGGTCTATTCATTTTTATACGGGCTGCTGTGCGTCCTTTTGTAACTGGTGGAGGACGGATGCGGCTATACAGGTAACTGCGACCTCAAGCAGTGCTCCGCTATATCGACTGCCGGGGAGGTGCACTCGCCTCGACGAAGTATCGCGGCCACAGTATAGTATTTAAGAGTGGCTATAGAAAGGCCTTAAAAGCCATGCAGCTATAAAAACTGAAAGCCGGCAGTTGCAGCTCGGCCATTGCAAGCTACATAAGTGGATTGGACGCTTTCAACTGCGCGTAATCCAGTTTATTACTCTTGACATAAAAATACTGAGAGTCGCTTCGTGCAAATTACACACCAGCATCTACATATCTACATACTTACTGCGCAATCCACGCTTAAGTGCGTGGCGGAGGGTACTCAGTACCACTGCTAATTACTGGCTTTCATGTTTCACTCCCATACAGAACGAGGGAAAAACGAATACTCATATGCATCTGCACGAGACCTAAACTCACTGATCTTATCCTTGTGGTCTTTATGCTCTCCAGCGATTCCCATTTCAGTTTATAACGTTTCCATGGGCCACCTGGACTTTATTTCAACATTTATTTATTTATTCTGCCCTAGCTGAACCCCCACTACTGTTCATGCGTAGGCTGGTTGGTCTGCACCAGTTGTTTCTTTTTAATCCTGATGAAGAATCCATATATTAAGTTACGTAGTTATAGCTTGAATTTTGAGTTAACAGCACCATATTTTCGGAAATCAATTTTTGTATCTCGTATTTCACCCCCTTATTGGTCGAATTTCCAAAAATACCGAAACAAGTGTCTTTTAAATTTGAACCCCGAATCCAAATCCGAAAATTTGTAGTTCTAACTTCAAAATTGCCTAAATAGCAACAGATTTTCGAAAAGCACCCCCTCTCCAATTTAACCCCCTTGATGGTTGAATTTCCAAAAATACCGTAACACGTATTTTTTAAATTCTAACGAACAATACAAATACCAATTTTTGTAGCTATAGCTTCAAAATTGTCTTGACAACAATGTGTTTTCGAAAAGAATTTTTGATCCCCTCTTTTACCCCCTTAGTTTTTGAATTTCCAAAAATACCGAAACTCGTGTCTTTTTAATTCTGATCAAGAGTCCATATCCTAAGTTTCGTAGTTATAGCTTGAAATTTGAGTTAACAGCAACATATTTTTGAAAATCAATTTTTTGCGTCCTCTATTTTACCCCCTTATTGGTTGAATTTCAAAAAATGCCGAAACACGAGTCTTTTATATTCGAACACCGATTCCAAATCCCAAAATTTATAGTTCTAACTTCAAAATTGCCTAAATAGCAACATATTTTCGAAAAACACCCCCTTTCCAATTTAACTCCGTTGATGGTTGAATTTCCAAAAATACCGAAACACGTATTTTTTAACGTGTAACCAACTATACAAATCTCAATTTTTGCAGCTCTAGCTTCAAAATTGTAACAATAGCAACGTGTTTTCAAAAAGAATTTTTGATCCTCTATTTAACCCTCTTACTTGTTGAATTTCCAAAAATACTAAAAATCATGGATTTTTAATCGTCACCAAGATTCCTTATCCGAAGTTTCGTAGTGGTAGCTTAAAATTTGAGTTAACACCAACATATTTTTGAAAATCAATTTTTAGCGTCACCCATTTTACCCCCTCGTTTGTCGAATTTCAAAAAATGCCGAAAAACGTATCTTTTAAATTCGAACCCTGAATTAAAATGCGAAATTTTATTGTTCTAGCTTCAAAATTGCCTAAATAGCAACGTATTTTCAAAAACGTTTCATCCCCTATTTCACTCCCGTACGGAGGGAATATCGAAAAATCGCTTCTTAAATGACGCCTACAGAGTAAGAGCAACACCCTCCACAAATTTCAAGTTTCTATCTTCAGTGGTTTGGGCTGGGCGATGATGAGTCAGTCAGTCAGTCAATCGGGACACTTCCTTTTATATATAGAGATAATTAATCTCTTGTATGTGTTACGGTTATTCTGTGTTTAATTCATGCAAATTATTATGTATCGATAATAGACTATCTTATGCAAAGGAAGAATAATGTTAACAAGCACATTATTATCTGTACATTTACGCTTATCATATGTTTTACTATATAAGAAGGAGCAGCAGTCTCTATTCTTCCTCTCTGTGGTCTAGCATTGGTACGTTTCGGAAGCAATAGCGCATTGCTCTTAGTTTAATTTATCAAAATCATAAATTATTTTCGTGCACAAAACGCATGTAAGAAATAATTGCAAGTGTATGTTCAGCATCTTGAAAATATAAACCGCTAATTTAATTTAAAGAAAATTTGCATTTCTCAATATATTTTTTATATATATTTTTTATTATTCCTAATGGTACAATATATTAATAGTGTGTGCAATTTTCTTAGAGATTACCATCGGCCGCCATTTTCTTGCAGTGTGCGAAATTAAGTATTGGGACGATGCACAATACTACATGATAATCTCAGAATCTTTTGTTCCGCACCAAACGTCCCTGAGATATACGCCGGTTTATCAAAATTTAACTGTTTCAATTTTTAGCTAGCCGCGGACTTGAGATAAATTGCTGTTTTACGAGTGCGTTCCAACAGTTAATTTCTGTGCAGTGTATACGTGGTGAGCCAGTCTTCTATTTAATCAGACAGGATTTTAGGCAGGTTGCTAAAAATTAAATATTTCTGTGCCATTTGCCATATTCATTAAATTGCAGAAAATTTTTACAGGCTCATTTTTGGCCCATTTTAGGTTACGGTAGTAACACTAAAAGTGGGCCTTTGCGATCGCCTTTTGACAGCTCGAAATCTAAATGAAAATAACGGCTTAACCATGCATCTGTCACGAAAATTGAATAACCGAATTTTAAGAGGAGAAAATTCTCTACAACTTTGCTCTCTTATGTTTTTTTCATGTCTCGTATCGTTTCAGAGATATTTGCAAAAACAACGACGATTTTGGGATATCTGTCTGTCCGTATAGTGTTCCCTGTTTTTAAGACGAACCGTTCAACCGATCAGCACCAGAATCTTGCACACATAATTGTAGGCCGCCAGAGACCAGAACCTCCCTTTTTCAAATTTTTCGGACAAAAAATACGGTAGTAATACAAAAAAAGCCGTTTTTAATGTAATTGTAATTGCAAACGAACCGTTCATCTGACACGAAAATTGAATAAGTTAATTGGTAGATGGGAAAATTCTATACAACTTCACTCTATTATGTTTTTTTCATGTCTTGCATCGTTGCAGAGATATTTGCAAAAATAACGGCGATTTGACGATGTATGTCTGGCTGCAACGTGTTCCCACTTTTTAGGTCGAATCGTTCAACCGACCGGAACCAAATTTTACAGACATAATTGTTGGCTACCAGAGACCAGAACCTCGCTTTTTGTAATATTTCGGACAAGAAATACGTTAGTAATACCAAAACAAGCAGTTAGTAATGTAATTTTAATTGAAAATAAACCGGTCATCTGACGCGAAACTTGAATAAACGAATTTGTAGAGGAGAAAATTCTGTACAACTTTATCCCCTTATGTTTTTTTTTTTTTCATTTTTTTTTCATATGTCGTATCGTTTGGGAGATATTTGCAAAAATAACGGAGATTTGACACCCTCCATTAAATTAACGAAAACCAGCCGTTCGCAGATGTCACGTGACATTCCTCGCCCAGAACTCTCTCTGGCATACGCCATCTTGGGTTGCGTATTTGATGATTTTGTTATTGTACCTTACGCGTTCTCATTTAAAAGCAATGGCGCACTGAAGAATTAACAAACACACTTCGTTCTTCGTACGACAAATGATAATCTAGTGTCTACAAATGCCATATTAGCATCAGTTAACAACGCCCATCAATAGTATGAAATTAAAGAACGTAACTTCTAAGTGTTGTCCGTAGAATAGTGGACAATGCGTTGGACCCGTGACGCTGAAGGACAGTGGTTCGAATCCCGCGTCTACCTAAACTTTTTTTCTGCAAGGGTTTCAGACACTGTTACTAATTTTTTAATATTTAGATTATTATTTTGGTCCAAAATGCTTGGAAAACTACAAATCTAAAGTGGGCCGTAAAATACGCCAGTGCAATTTTTTTTTTTTTTTTCATAACGATGTTTTGCAACCCGGCCATTAATTTGAAATATTTCTCCCGCCGTAATTTTAGCGCCCTAGTTTTCGTATCAGTATCTAAAATCAATTTCAAACTTCATTTGCTTTGGTTCTAAACTTTCTTTTCGCGAAACATCATTTTCTCAGGCGCTACCTTTTATCATTTTTAAGTATTCTTATTATTATTATTGCAGTTATTTACCAACGCCAATTAAATTTTAAGGGAGGAATATTTCAAGTTCCCGAAGCATTTCGGCAACCCTCTCGCACTGATCGAATCTACCAGTTACAAACCGAGACGCCTGCTCCTGAACGCTTCTCAGTTTTCCATTAAACTATTCTCATGGCGATCCCAGACACTGGAGCTATACCGATCGTGGAGTTGCACAAGCGTTTTATACTCTGTCTCCTTTACAGACGAATCACACCTTGCCAAAATTATCTCAATCAAGCGGAGTCGACCATCCGCCTACCCCATGACTGTTCTAAACTAGTTCCATTCTGTATCGCTTTGCGGCGTTGAATTGATGCGACTCTTCATCCTATCAGAATGCCGCTTCTTCCGTTCTTCTGTCCATTGTTTACAAGGATGGAGTGACGTTCTTTCCTCAAACATGACACTTCCGATTTTACTCCGGCATTCAGTGCGGTCTTCGATATTTTTCTATGTTCATCCGCTATAGATCCCTCTGGACTTCTTTCAGGCAGTCTGTGCCACATTTATGGCCTACTATTTGTTATAATAAACTAGCTGTTAATAATGCGCTCATGCAGCCCTGTAGAATGGCGTATTGTATCACAGCCGTCCACAATACGAGCACGAAGAGTCTCTACATTTGGTACCGGGGTTGCGTAGAGACAAGAGCTTTCAAATGCCCCCATAAATGAAAGTCGAGAGGGTTGAGGTCAGGAGAGCGTGGAGGCCACGGAATTGGTCCGCCTCTACCAATCCATCGGTCACCGAATCTGTTGTTGAGAAGCGTACGAACACGTCGACTGAAATGTGCAGGAGCTCCTTCGTGCATGAACCACATGTTGTGTCGTACTTGTAATGGCACATGTTCTAGCAGCACAGGTAGAGTATCCCATATGAAATCATGATAACGTGCTCCAGTGAGCGTAGGTGGAAGAATACGAGGCCCAATCAAGACATCACCAACAATTCCTGCCCGAAAGTTCACAGAAAATCTGTGTTGATGACGTGATTGCACAATTACGTACGGATTCTCGTCAGCCCAAACATGTTGATTGTGAAAATTTAGAATTTGATCACGTTGGAATGAAGCCTCATCCGTACTAAAATGAGCTCTAACACGGAAATTAAGCGTTTCCGGACACATGTCCACATAACATATTTTCCTTCTTTGTGTGTGAGGAATGTTTCCTGAAAGTTTGGCCGTACCTTTTTGTAACTCCCCGTATACCCGGGGAGTGCGGGGTTTTGCAGCTAATATTGAATACTTTCTTTGCTGTTCTGGAGTCTTCCGTCCTGTATATGCCTGTATAAAATGTGGCTCGAGGTATTCTGATTTCGTCTCTTACTGTGTTGATCTCGCTGTAGAGTTCGTCTTGCGGCCTCTTCATCCAAATGCCGATTCTGTTGATTGTACCGTAAATATTCCTGTGAATTTATCTTTCCTACTTTTCTATTTGCCTTATTTTTGTATGAGCATCAATTACCATTGTTTCAACTGCATAGATTGCCTCTGGAAGAATTGCTGTTCTATAGTGTCTTAATTTTGCGTCTGTGGAAATGCACTTCTTGTCGTAATGCGTCTTTGTTAGCTTGTACGTCTTCCGGCGCTTGGTTAGTCTTTGTTCACTGGTGATTTGGTTTAATCCTGAGGACTGCATAGTTTCTCCGAGGTATTTGAAATGGCAGACTTGTGGTATTTTACCATATTTTGTGATTAAAGGGGATTCATTTTCTGGATGTCTTTCCATTAATATTGGCGTTCACACAACTCCTCATTCTTTGCTAAGGTTCCTCAGTTACTATTATAAACAACTATCTGTAAACCCGGCGTTGCGCGGGTGTTTGTTTACCCTACACTCTGGTAGTCCACATCCCCTTCCCCCCTCTCTCTGCATCCACCTCTTTCTCTCCCATCTCTCTGTTCGTTTCCACCTTTCCCTCTCTTGGCAAAGTTTTTTGCAAGGTATCCTCTGTCATGTACCATACAAACATTTATGTACCCATTGACCTTCCTCTTGGTTTAAAGGTCATGTGTGTAAAAATTCATAAAGATTGGAGCATAACTATGCATTCCGTAAAATTCCGTAAGTACCCTCTACCACGCACCGAACGAAATTTTATACAGACAGTGACATTACTCTTGTTTTTAAGGTAGAGTGTGCAAAAACAAAACTACAGATTTCTATGCAATAGAAACGCAGGGTCATATTGAAAAACGCACTTTGTTCTTCTCAAATATTCCAGTTTTATTTCATACGACCCTTCTTCTGAGAATAACGAAAACAACAAAAAAATCTGTGAAATCGGTCGAGTCGTTCTCTAGTTATGGCGCGACCAAGGTATTTATGTTGCAAAGTACCCTCCCCCATGCACCGTATGAAACTTAAGGTGGACGGTGACCTTCCTCTTGTTTTGAAGGTCAGGCGTGCGAAATTTCGTGAAGATCGTAATGAAACTGTAGATTTCGTGAGTCTGTAGGAGAAGTATGCTCCGCCATGCACCTATGACAAAATACTTCCTTAGCTGACGTTTTCTAGCTATAAACTACATTCCTGCCAAATTTCAGCTTCATAGGTGAAGTAGTTTTTGAAATTTCGTGTTTAGTCAGTGAGTGAGTGAGTGTCCTTTCACTTTTATATAGATAGAGATTAAGAAAACAGATTGCTTACTTTTGGATGCAAAAGAATTAAGGAAGACTTGCAGACAAAAATAAATAGTAACATGTAAATCTGTAATGCTAACTTTATTTGATACAAGGTCATGCCTGATGCGACAGTTTTACGGCATCTACAGCGAAACTGTTGTGAGCTGTAGACTTCTTTTCGTTTTATCATTTTGTGGGGTGGGGATAAGTTACAAAACGCTTCATAAACGTCCGAAATTACATGCATACTTGTTCTGCAGGTCCATAACTACTCCCATTTTACAATAACTGACGCATAAATCTGGGTATTCTCACGCGGTGGCCTCTCATTATTTTTGACGTCATATCTCCTGAGCTATGTGTCGTGCTCTTTTGTTTTTGGGTCAGGAACCTTCGTGGGGGTACGGTGAACAGTTCACTAAAGTTTGATTGCAATCGAATGAACGGTTTATGTACACATAGAGGACATACAGACAATCATATATATATATATATATATATATATATATATATATATATATATATATATATATATATATATATATATATTCTGTAACTGTTTTCGAATGCAACTCTTAGTTACCGTAAACGTATGTGGACGTACCATTTATAAACTAGAAAATACCATAATTGTAAGTATGTGGTAAATATTCAGAAACGCAACATATACCTCAATTTGGAATGTAATCTCTAAATATCCATGTAATGACTAACTTTAAATTGCTTGCCTCTTACAGTCAGATATAACGAAACAAATTTACTATACTTAATATTTTCTGCGTTAGGAAAGTATATTTAATGTCCTTAACCCTTCAATGCATAACTTTTTATTTGAAACTATAAAAACTATCACGATTAATGTATAGTGCGTATATATACTGAGAGAAATATTGAAAAGAAGTCCTTAAAATTATTATGCACTACTTGCAACAGACCATTCATAGTTGGTCAGGTATATAATGCTTCCATGACGTACCCGATGCAGTAATTGTCACTATTGTGCGTCTCATATTTCCAGAAAGTAACTGACAATACAATAGTAGTATGTGACTGACTACTTTTACATGGAAGAGAAGGAATACTGATGTGAAGAAACGCACATGTTAGGAGTAACTCACTGCAGTTAACTGTCGAAGTGCTTCAGTAGCACTCTGCAGGTTATAATTTTTAAGACGAACTTCTTGCAAGTGTAAGGGAGAAGCGGGTAATGACGAACAGCGGGCAATATCGAACACGCATCCTCCCCTCCAAAGGTATAATTTCTCAGTTCCGCGAGATGCTGCAGTCTAGAGGAAACAATGCGAAACCGCAGCGCCAACCACGCCATCTTGCCAGTTCAGTTGAGTTGGTGGATGACGAAAGTGCGTTTTCAGTTTTTTTTTACTAAAGAAATTCCAATTTGCTGCTAAGTTTATATATTTTTATTAAGTCACAACAGACTGTTTCGGCGCATTAATGCCATTTTGAAGTGACGTCTAGATGGAATGACGTGCATATATCATCGAATCTGACTGTCTTCTGGTGTTATAAATTTTTTTAAATATTTTAAATTACGTTTGACAGTTCGATAATATATATGATAATATGTAAACATATATCATCGAACTGCCAAACGTAATTTAAAATATTAAAAAAAATTTATAACACCAGAAGACAGTCAGATTCGATGATATATGCACGTCATCCTACACATATTATAAATGCGAAAGTTTCTATGTTTGTTACCGCATCACGCTAAAACTACAGCACTGATTTAGATGAAATTTCATATAGAGATCTCGTATGTCTTGGATTAGGACATAGGCTACTTTTCAAAATGTTTATTACAAGTTATTTATTTGAAATATATCCATAGAAATACGTAACGGTTGTAAGAAACTCTAATACAACAGCAAAATAACATTGTAGTGTATGTCATATTTAGCCGCGGGGGTTAACGCGTCATGTAATACACTGCCGTTATTTTGGGCAATGGTTCGGGTCCTGCTATAGTGAAAATTTTTCTTTGTTATTATTACCTTTTTTACTTTCGAATATATAAAATGATTCTTGGATACTGCCAAAACGGCTTAACTGATATATAATTACATACACAAGAAATCTCAATGTTGGCGTTTATGCCGCATTCATTTTCATTTGTTGTAACAAATGAAGGAAGTATGTATATAAATTGAAAACTTTAAATAAAATATGCTCTAAGTACCATGGCAAGAAAATGCATTGACGTTTTGTGTAGAATGGGATCTAGATACCAAGCCCTATTTTGTGTACAAAGCGCGAACTGCCACGTATAAATAGCATACGTAAACTGCAACGAAAGTAGTAGCAAATGCACTCAACAGATGGCGGGCGGTACGCTGCAGATATGAAACTTTATAGATGTTCGTACATTGCGATGTTATCGTAATTCTTTAAAATTGTATTCTCTTTGGATTTCAATGAATAATAGTTTCTTTGGTTTTTCGATTATTTATAGCATTCGAACGTTTTCATTTAGTTCTTTTGTTGGTTCGCTTTGCATTTGTAGGATTTCAACAGTTCGTTTCTCCGTTAGATGTCTTTTTATCTCTTTACTTTTCTCCGTTAGGTTTGTTGTTTATTTCGTTACTTTTCTCCGTTAGGTTTGTTTATTTCGTTCCTTTACTTAGCATTTGTTTTCGATTACTGTATTGTTGTTATTGTAGTTACTGTCAGGGGTGCCATCCCACAAGTTGGAGCTGAAGGTGGGTGTGCCTGTTTCATTGATGCGTAACTTGGATGCACCACGATTATGCAATGGCACCAGGTTACGCATCACGGACCTGAGAAGGCATATCGTGCCACCATCATCACCGGTGGAGCGAAGAGAGAGACTGTATTAATACCACGAATTCCCATCATCCCAACAAACTTGCCATTCCAGGTTAACCGGTTACAGTTCCCATTGAAAGTGGTCTTCTCGATTACTATAAACAAGAGTCATGGACAAACATTAAAAGTGTCAGGTATTCATGTGGCCACCCCATGTTTCTCGCACGGTCAGCTCTACGTAGGCTGCTCCCGTGTATCGAGAGCTAGAAATCTCTACGTATACTCGGAGAACAAGAAGTCTCGAAACGTAGTTTACAGGGACGTATTGCAATAGATTTTTGGCTCTCCATCAGTTCCAAGACAATTATATATTCCGTGCTAACAATGTCGCAAACAGTCATGTAGTTATTTATGCCGTTTCTTGGCACTTTAATGTCTGACTATTGAACCGCGGGTAACACCGCGGGAAGCAGCTAGTTCCATATAGACGTCACTTGAAAATGGCATTAATGCGTCGAAACAGTCTGTTGTGATTTAATAAAAATATCTAAACTTAGCAGCAAATTGGAATTTCTTTAGTAAAATGTCATTATATGACCTTTATTATGCTGCATATCCCAAAGAGCAAAAAAAAAAAAAAAAAAAAAAAAAAAAAAAAAAAAAAAAAAAAAAAAAAAAAAAAAGAGCGTTTTCAGTGTTTACGATCTAACAACAACACCTTAACACCTTATGATATGAGATACGTATATGTTATTATTGACTGTTGATGTTTTAATCTTATGCTCATAGATTGTCCAACACATATTTAATACGAATATAGTTAAGGTTTAAGTAAATAGGCAACCGTTCGTTCACAAGATATTTTTTAAAGTGGAGTTCTAGTTTTGGGTAGTGGTGTAGACTGTCCGGTATTCCCCGCCGTTTGCTCAGCATTATCCTCCTCATACTTGTCGCTTACCCTACACGCTTTATAGTGGGATTTAATTGTTCCAGATGCCGAGCAATCGCAAGCGTACGACAAGTGAAGCCAAGTGGTCTAGAGAAACACTGGAGGTGTCCCTGCAGGGGAAGGGAAATTAACAATGAAAGTGAAGCCGAAGGCTAAGAGAAAACTCCTCAAGGAATTTCAATCCTCATCGGAAGACGATTTAAGTGGCGTCAATTTGTGTAATTATGATGAACTTGATCTACATCTACATCTACATGGGATACTCTGCAAATCACATTTAAGTGCCTGGCAGAGGGTTCATAGAACCACAATTATACTATTTATCTCCCATTCCATTCTCGAATAGCGCGCGGGAAGAAAGAACACCTGAATCTCTCTGTTCGAGCTCTGATTTCTCTTATTTTATTCTGATGATCATTTCTACCTATGTAAGTGGGAGGCAACAATATATTTTCGCATTCGGAAGAGAATGTTGGCGATTGGAGTTTCGCAAGTAGCCCACGCCGCAGCGATAAGCGCCGTTGTTGTAATGATTCCCATCCCAGATCCTGGATCATTTCCGGAACACTGTCTCCCCTGTATCGTGACAATACGAAACGAGCTGCCCTTCTTTGTACTCTTTCGCTGTCCTCCGTCAAACCCACCTGATAAGGATCCCACACTGGGCTGCAATACTCCAAAAATGGAAGGACAAGCGTAGTGTATGCGGTTTCTTTAGTAGTTGTGTTGCCTCTTTTAAGGGTTCTGCCAATAAAACGCAAGCTCTGGTTCGCCTTTCCCACGACATTATCTACGTGTTCATTCCAGTTTAAGTCTGAAGTAATTGTAATTCCTAGGTATTTTGTGGAGTTTACGGCCTTCACATTTGATTGATTTATGTTGTAAACAAAGTTTAACGGATTTCTTTTCGTACTCATGTGGACGACTTCACACTTCTCATTATTTAGAGTCAATTGCCAATTTTTACACCACACTGATATCTTATTCAGATCATTCTGCAGTTGATTTTGATATTCAGATGATTTTACTAGACGGTAAATGACGGCGTCATCTGCAAACAACCTAAGAGAGCTACTTAGATTTTCCCCTTCACGATACGGATACCGACAAAGAAAAGTGTTTCGTCTGTGACGACTTTGGTCAGGATGGTGAAGTTGCACTTCATGTGGAATGTGGGCACATGCTTTGTGCTCTGGCTGGGACACTCCTGAGCGGTACCAGTGTGATATTTGCGAAAAAGATTGGCACTTATGATTTGTAAGACTGATGTCGTTCCCTTATCAAAAGTGGAAGGTGCAAAAAAAAAAAAAAAAAAAAAAAAAAAAAAAAAAAAAAAAACAAACCCTAAACCTAATGTTGTCTTCTGTTTTTATTAATACTTATCCTAATTGTCCTTATAATAGAGCTCTACTACTATATTAAAAAGCCAAGTGTTGCGCGCCTTCAACGTGGCGGATTGTTCAGCTCGGTACACCTAGTGGCGTAGGTGTGTGCTGTGACGTCATGCGGTGCTCCCCCCCCCCCCCCTATACAGTCGCGTCTTTATTGGCCGTCGTGCGTCCACGCCATAACCCCTCGGCGAGACGAGCGCCGCGGCCGGGCAATAACTGGCCATAACGACCCGCACATCGACTGCGAGGAAGATAAAAGACAAACGTAAAGCCAGCGGCGACGACGACTGCCCAGGCCGGAAAAGCCTCAGCGGGTTCACACTCACTGCACGTCGAACACGAGACCAGCCAGGTGACTGCACTGTTCTACATTGACCATTTCAATTCTGTTTATTGCCGCAATATTTAGCCCTGTTACCTTCAACCTTTTGAAAATCAGTGTGGGTGCTCTATATCAGGGTTCACAAATGTTCGGAACCAACCCTCCTGAAAATCATGCATTTTTGAATGAGCAATAGATGAAAGTAAATAGGCAGTTGTCTGGCCTTTTAAAGACAGAAGGGAGAAGGAGGAGGAAGAAAAGAAAAGCATGGCTGCTTTAGGACACTACAATGAAGCGATCTAACCGGCCGAAGTGGATACCTCGATATGAGTAACACCCCAAAACTTGTACACGACCAATGAAATAATTTTAAACATGGCTGCAGTTCAGCAACGGTGGAACACGATCCAAAAGTCAACACAGTTTCAGCCGACCAGTTGCATAAACATAGTTTAAATGCATAAACCTTGACCTAGGTTTCGGCAAAAGTAATTTTGCCTTCTTCAGAAGTATTACATGAAGCTCACATTAAAAAAGTTGTTAAGTAAAATGTGGCTGACTCCATGTCAATAGAATAAAGAGTAAAATTTAAAACAATGTCTACATCATAAAATTGTGGAGCACGTCCACACTGTTTTAAATTTTACTTTTTATTCTATTGACATGGAGTCAGCCACATTTTACTTAACAATGTGAGCTTGATGTAATACTTCTGAAGAAGGCAAAATTACTTTTGCCGAAACCTAGGTCAAGGTTTATGCATTTAAACTATGTTTATGCAACTGGTCGGCTGAAACTGTGTTGACTTTTGGATTAAAAAAAAAGTTCAAATGTTTGTAGAACTTATGGAACTTAGCTACGGGGTCATCAGTCCCTAAGCTTACAAACTACTTATGAACTAGCTAACACTAAGGACGGCACAAATATCCATGCCCGAGGGGGGATTCGAACTCCCGACCGTAGTGGCCGTGCAGACCGTGACTGGAGCGCCTCAGTCCCCTCGGCCACCGCGGCCGGCGACTTTTGGATAATGAAATAATTGTTCACTGTACACTAATCTAACACTTTTTGCGCGAAGGTATTCTCTCTGACAAAAGCGTTTGGTAGAACACCACCACCAAGGTTTAAAGAAATCTTTGAAATATTTTGAGTTTTTGAAGTCCGGCATCAATATTTTTTGGGTCAGTTCCAAGTAAGAGCTGTATACTTCATCGAAACTTTCATGTCTTTGAGTTAACTTCATAACATCTCTGACAGTATTAATATAGTCCAAGGTTTTTTAAGCCTGAGAGAAAAGCATTACAAATTTCAACTGAATCTATAATTTTAATAACAAAGGAAGTGACAAAGATAGATGAGAAAAAGATTAACTTTAGCATCAGCATCAGATTCTTCAAGCTAAATTCCTGAAAGAACACAATTGAATGTTCATAAATACGTACACCTGAAAGGTCAAAAGGACCGACGTGCTTCAGGATGAATAAAGCTAGCGTAGTGGCTAAAATATGGATACTCATTACTACTCGCTTGGGGACCCGCGTACAAAACTGATCATTTCTTTCGCGTATGAAATATCGTCTCTCGCTATGGTCACGTTTTGCATTGCCTCTTGAGTCATAAGGAAGGTTTTGATTTTTCCCCGTCAGAGCTACTGAAGTCTCTGGGAGAACCAGCCATGACAAAATTGTTTCACATTGTGTGTAAGATGTATGAGACAGGTGAAATACCCTCAGACTTTAAGAAAAATGTTATAATCCCCATTCCAAAGAAAGAGGGTGCAGACAGGTGTGAAAACTACAGAACCATCAGTTTAATAAGTTATGGTTGCAAAATATTAACACGAATTATACACAGAAGGATGGAAAAGCTGGTAGAAGCCGACCTCGGGGAAGATCAGTTTGGGTTCAGGAGAAATGTAGCAACACGGGAGGCAATACTCACTTTACGGCTTATCCTAGAAGATAGGTTAAGAAAAGGCAAACCAACATTTCTAGCTTTTGTAGATTTGGAGAAGGCTTTTGACAATGTTGATTGGAATAAACTCTTTCAAGTTCTGAAGCAAGCAGGAGTAAAATATAGGGAGCGTAAGGTTATTTACAACTTGTATAAAAACCAGACAGCGGTTGTCAGAGTTGAAGGGCATGAAAGGGATGCAGTGGTTGGAAAGGGAGTAAGACAGGGTTGTAGCCTTTCCCCAATGTTGTTCGATTTGTACATTGAGCAAGCTATAAAGGAAATCAAGGAGAAATTTGGAGAAGGAATTAAAGTTCAGGGTGAAGAATTAAAAACATTGCGTTTTGCCGACGACATAGTAATTCTGTCAGATACAGCAAATGACCTGGAGGAGCAATTGAACGGAATGGACAGTGTGCTGAAAGGCGCATATAAGATGAACATTAACAAGAGCAAAACTAGGGTAATGGAGTGCAGTGTAAGAAAATCAGGTGATGCTGAAGGAATTAGATTGGGAAACGAAGCAATAAAGGAGGTAGATGAGTTTTGTTACTTGGGCAGTAAAATAACAAATGATGGTCGCAGTACAGATGATATAAAATGCAGAATGGCAATGGGTAGAAAGGCGTTTTTGAAAAAGAGAAATTTGTTATCATCAAATATTGATTTAAGCCTGAGGAAGTCCTTTCTGAAGGCATTTGTATGGAGTGTTGCCTTGTATGGGAGTGAAACATGGACAATAAGCAGTGTGGACAGAAAGAGGATAGAGGCTTTTGAAATATGGTGCTACAGAAGAATGCTGAAGATTAGGTGGGTGGATCGCGTAACTAATGAGGAGGTACTGAACCGAATTGGGGAGAAAAGAAATTTCTGGCATACCTTGACTAAAAGAAGGGATAGATTGGTAGTACACATTCTTAGACATCAAGGAATTGTGAATTTAGCGTTGGAGGGAAGTGTGTGGGGTAAAAATCGCAGAGGGAGACCAAGAGACGCGTATAGTAAGCAGATTCAAGTGGATGTGGGTTGCCGTTCTTATGAGGAGATGAAAAGGCTTGCTCAGGATAGAGTAGGTTGGAGAGCTGCCTCAAACCAGTCTCTGGACTGAAGACCACAACAACAACATAGAATTTTATTTTCCACCTCAACTTTATGTGGGTGCTCAGCACCCCCAAAAAATTCTTAGGGGTGCACGAGCCCCGGAGCACCCACTGAGTTGGGGCCCCTGACCTTCAAACTCTAAACGGGTCGTACATAATCATTTTACAATGTCTCATACACTGTTTTATAAATGTAAATGCAGTTATTACTTGGGGAGCAACTATTCAAAACGTATAATGTCCGTTGATTCAAATTTTTCAGGAGAAGCGAAAAACTGATACAGTAGAGTGTCGGTTATCCGACCTTCCGTGTTATCCGACCCTTTCACAGCGCCGGGACGGTACGCGAAACAATGCTTGGATAAGCCCAGAAATTTTTAACCCTCCGTCGGGCGCACCTCCAGATGAAACAAAATCAGGCGCACCCGGCCTGAGAGGCCACCCACATATTTTGTGGACTAGCCCCGCCATGTTAAATCAAATTCAAAATGCGTGTTGGCTAGTCTTCAAGACGATCTAAAGGAAGGAATTACAGCAAACGTAAAGCATAATAATGGATTTATTGAACACAATACCTCAAAATTACCAATTTCCCACAAAGAGCATTAAAAATTGGTTGAACCGACATCCATAAAATAATGAAGTTATTTTTAAAGGACATTAGGCAGTCTATTCTGACATGGAATCATCTTTTCTCGCCACATTTGCAGCCAAAAACCGATGCTATAGCTTCCAAATCAACAGCTGAAACACAGGTATGGCACAAAACGCATACGTCACTCAAGCAGATTGGTTGATGACAAGCTGAACATTCGTGATTCTTCATCCTCCTAACTCTTGTTTCAGCCACGCATGGTCGACGTTTTAGCCATTGGGAGGTAATGTGGGAGAACTTTCCCGTTCCTTGTGGGGTAGAAATTTTTTCAGTCGAGTTTGCGGCCGAATCGACATTCCACATATATTCATAGCATACACAGGCTAAACTGTCCAGTTAGAAGTTGATGACACAAGGTTTTGCAATTGGTGGCGTCATTTGTAACAATATCTTTTACACTGGATGTTGTGTAATAATGGTGTGACTCTTCACACTATGAATAGTAGAAGGTATCTACTTAGACTAACTACTTCGTCTTCTTATCGTTTCCAAAATAAAAACTCCTCACATATTTTCTTCTCTTCTTCATATTCCGTAAACTTCCTGTTCAGCTGCTGAGTCCTCCTTGCCTTCTCCTACCTCATCCTGAGAGTGGGTGTCTCTCTCATCGACTAAATCTTCGAGTGCGGCTGGATCTTCAGCAGTTTCGTCCTCGAGGAGGTGCATTATTTCCACAAGATCATTGGCTTAAAGGTATAATATACTTTTCTGGACATTTCAGCAGAAAATATGGATGTGATAACGTAGGAAAAGAAAGGAAAACTGAAATTAGAACTCGATCAGGCGCACTCAGTCTGAAGGGCCAGGGTCGTCAAAGTCTTCTTTTTTCCGAAGGTAACGGTGAAAATCACAGAGGACAGATTTATTTTGATTGAAACGAAGTAATAAAATAAAAATATCTTGAAAAATCTCACCTTAAAATCTATAACGTAATCGGGCGCAGACGGCCTGTGAGGCCCAAGGAGTTCCCCGTGATCCGCGTGGATATCGACGGCAGCCTGCGGATCGGCACTGTGTGAGGTTCCCAAAGCTACGCGAGTAAACGGAGAGGCGGGCCGCTGGGCCACCACTGTTAAGCACGGGGATCAGAAAAGGGTTTTGCTGGCCTGTGAGGCCGACTGCGCCCGACGGAAAGTTTTTTTAACGACTTCGTGCCACAAACTGAGAAGTTTTTGAAAGCGATCAACTTGCCTCGCGAAGTATTATTGCTTCTATACAGTGCCACGTATCATCCTAATGAGGATGAACTTCAACAGCAAGATATAAAGGCCATGTTTTTGCCTGCAATGTCACATCCTTATGTCAGCCTATGGACAAAGGGACCTTAGTAGTGGCGTAACTATGGGAGGGGGGGGGATGAGGGGGATAGAACCCCCCCAGAACCCCTCCCCCCCCCAAAAAAAGAAATTGTATAACAGCAATCTGGTAAAGGTAAAGATTGGAAACTTGGAGTGTTTTACCACAAGCTTTCATTGGATGCGAGTGAATTAATCTTCAACGGGAGTGGTAGATGGTAGTCTGTCTGGAAACTGACTAAAATTTTGCTCATCAAACAGATCTATCTCCCCCCCCCCCCCAAAGCCAAGTCCTAGTTACGCCACTGGACCTTAGAGACACTGAAGTGAAACTATCGCAGAACTTTGCTTTCCTCTTTAGTTAATGCTATGGACGATGGAGAAGACATGGTAGCGAAGTTGCTCCGCATTAATTTGAAAGACGTAGCTTATGACGTGGTCCAATCTTGGGAGAGTCTTGGGGGCAAATACGACTGCAAAATACTGAAAAATTTTGCTACCCGAAAATCAACTAAATTATCCAGACGATGAACATCTACAACAGACCGAACCCGAATATACTACCCCACTTTCATTGTTATCAAATGTTCAAATGTTTGTAAAGCTTATGGGACTTAACTACGGGGTCATCAATCCCTAAACTTACAAACTACTTATCAACTACTTACGAACTAGGACGGCACAAATGTCCATGCCCGAGGGGGGATTCGAACCCCAGACCGTAGTGGCCGTGCAGACCGTGACTGAAGCGCCTCAGTCCCCTCGGCCGGCTTCATTGTTATGAAAAGTTGTGGAATGTGCTAATGCCGCAGAAGATAAAGTAAATGAATGGATTGGTCAAGATGAAGAATTTGAAGTTATAGATGAAGATATAGTCAACATGATTTACTAAAAGGAAGAAGAAGACGATGAAACGGATGTACAGCAGCTAAGACAAGAAAAGCAACTCTACGAATATCAAGAACTCAGATGGGAAACCAGTTCTCAGCATAGAAGCGAAAGCTGAAAGGTGGAAAGAGTACATAGAGCAGCTCTACAAAGGAAATGAACTTAGAGACGATGTTGTAGGAAGAGAAGAGGAAGTCGATCAAGATGAAATAGGAGATGCTATACTGAGAGATGAATTTGACAGAGCCTTGAAAGACCTAGGTCGGAACAAGGCCCCAGGAGTAGATGACATACCCTCAGAGCTACTAAAGTCTCTGGGAGAGCCAGCCATGACAAGACTATTTGAACTGGTGTGTAGGATGTATGAGACAGGCGAAATGCCCTCAGACTTTAAGAAAAATGTAATAATCCCCATTCCAAAGAAATCAGGCGCAGACAGGTGTGAAAATTACAGAACCATCAGTTTGATAAGTCATGGTTGCAAAATTTTAACACGAATTGTCGACAGGAGAATGGAAAAGCTGGTAGAAGCTGACCTCGGGGAAGATCAGTTTGGATTCAGGAGGAACGTAGGAACCCGGGAGGCAACACTCACTTTACGTCTAATCTTAGAAGACAGATTAAGGAAAGGCAAACCAACATTTTTAGCTTTTGTAGATTTGGAGAAAGCTTTTGACAATGTTGACTGGAATACACTCTATCAAATTCTGAAGTCAGCAGGGGTAAAATACAGGGAAAGGAGAGTTATTTACAACTTGTACAAAAGCCAGACCGCAGTTATTAGACTCGAAGGGCATGAAAGGGAAGCATCAGTTGGGAAGGGAGTAAGACAGAGTTGTAGCCTTTCTCCAATGTTATTCAATTTGTACATCGAGCAGGCGGTGAAGGAAAGCAAGGAAAAATTTGGAATAGGGATTAAAGTTCAGGGGGAAGAAATAAAAACATTGCATTTTGCTGTTGACATTGTAATTCTCTCAGAGACAGCAAAGGACCTGGAAGAGCAGTTGAAAGGAATGGACAGTCTGTTGAAGAGAACGTATAAAATGAACATTAAAAAGAGCAAAACAAAAATAATGGAATGCGGTCTTAGAAAATCAGGTGACGCTGAAGGAATTAAATTAGGTAACGAAACAATGAAGGTGGTAGATGAGTTTTGTTACTTGGGTAGTAAAATAACATGCGATGGTCGGAGTACAGAGGACATAAAATGCAGAATGGCAATGGGAAGAAAAGCATTTTTGAAAATGAGAAATTTGCTAACATCGAATATTAATTTAAGTGTAAGGAAGTCTTTTCTGAAGGCATTTGTGTGGAGTGTTGCCTTGTACGGGAGTGAAACATGGACGATAAGCAGTGCGGACAGGAAGAGAATAGAGGCTTTTGAAATGTGGTGCTACAGAAGAATGCTGAAGATTAGGTGGGTAGATCGCATAACTAATGAAGAGGTACTGAACAGAATTGGTGAGAAAAGGAATTTTTGGCATACCCTGACTAAAAGAAGGGATCGCTGGTAGGGCACATTGTTAGACATCGAGGAATCGTAAATTTAGCATTGGAGGGAAGTGTGTGGGGTAAAAATCGCAGAGGGAGACCAAGAGACGCGTATAGTAAGCAGATTAAAGTGGATGTGGGTTGCCGTTCTTATGAGGAGATGAAAAGGCTTGCTCAGGATAGAGTAGGGTGCAGAGCTGCATCAAACCAGTCTCCGGACTGAAGACCATAACAACAACATAGACTATTCACGTGAGAAAGACCTATTTATCGAACAAAATAACAGAAGAACTACATTTATGAAAAACAAGTGTGGAAAGCAGCTTTATTGGAAAATTCTATCGTCATATTTCTCGCTTCATTCATGTCAGTAGCTATTAGATAACTTTGACATATTGAAGATATGCAACATAACCTTAAAATTATTGTTCCGTTATCAAAATGCAAACTTAACGACTAGTTAAGTGAGAATCGGTATGATGAAAATGGCTGGAATAAGAAATTTGGTTAAAAATTACGACGATTTCAATATTTTGGACGATCTAGAGGTCATTGCCCCTATAAGACATCCTAGACGTATTTATGTTCGTTCAAATCATTTTGTATGCTGGGATGATGCAGAATTTGTTACTCGATTTCGTCTTCGAAAAGCCACTTTGGAAACGCTACATGAAAAACTCCACGACCATCTGAAGAGTCCAACAGATAGTTACGTATTTTGTAAGTTATCAGTTGTGATAGAAAACAGAATACATTGTTTATGTCAGCAAGCTTATTAATTCAGTATTTACATATACATGTTGCGCCTAGTGTAAGACCTAAAATGTGATTTCTTCCTCCGATTTACAGGAAAAGTGCACTTTTGCCTATGTGCAAGTTATTGCTTGCACTAACATACTACGCACTTGGCAGCATGTTATCGTACTTAGCACTTTTGCTGTTCTACATCTTCCATGGACAGCATTGAATTCATGTGCCACAATGTCGTTTCCTTTTCCTTCCGTGGTTTTTTGTTTTAAAATCCAATGTGTCGATATATTTCACTATTAAGGACACAAGACTGTCGCACTAACTTCTTGTAAAATTCGAGCTGCTTTCGCGTTTGTTTTCCATAGTGCCAAATAACAACTGCCTGCTAACCTCTTTCCTGATAGTCAAATATGGCGAACAGCTGTTTATTCAGACTGCACTTTCATTTGTTTCTATTGCCAACACAGTCGAAATACGAGGCATGTCCACAAAGTAAGTTCCGTTTGGTTACATCAATCAAACGTGTACAGATACAGAAAAAATATTTATTGTATAAAAATCTACAACTTTTCAACTACTTTTCTACATATCTTCCGAAATTTTTGAGACACTGCTCATAGCGTGGCACTAGTTTTTGTGTGCCTTCTTCATAGAAGGTTGCCGCCTGTTTATTCAACTAAGTGGTAACATGTTCTTGTAGCTCATCATTGTTGAAGTGTTGACCACCAAGGACAGATTTTAGGTGTAAAAGAGATGAAAGGAGTCTTCTTCTCCCCTTCACGTTGCCGCCCGACCTCACAAGGCGAATGTGACCAAACAACTCTTATACGGGAATTGCACTGCGACGTGTTTGATCATCGTCCGTACAGTCTCGCTCTTAGCGACTTTCTTCCAACAGCTATAACCTGTCCATGGTGGTCAACACTTCAGCGATGATGACGAGCTGAAAGAACATGTTACCACATGGTTGAATACACAGGCGACAACTTTCTACGAAGAAGGCATAGAAAGACTTCTGCCACACTATGACAAATGCCTACAAAATTTCGGAAGCTTAGTCCAGTCAAATAAGCCGAAAAAGGGCGTCAACCTCGGAATGAGAGGTAACAAGCTGAATATTTGCATGAGCCTTTGTTTTGGCATTCTAAACGATGTGTCAAAAGTCTCATAAAATCTCGTGTTCGCGTCTTAAGATATTAAAGGTCAAAGGTCACGAAAATCAGTTTTTCGCAAATATCTCGCTTCCTATGCGTTAAATGGTATTTGCATCTCCGATAAGAGTTGTAGAGCATGAAGTACAATTTTTGTTTTAAACATTTTTTTTGTGCAATTCGTCGTTTTTTAGATAGAGCGCGGAGAGCGCACAGGTCACAGCGCTCAGAAATACAAGACGAATCCCAGTCAATGGTAGGTTGTTTAAAGTTAATAAATCATTGCAACAATTACTATTACAAACCTTCATTCTTTATGAATTATGTTCAATATTTCTTAATATTAATCAAAAAGATTTGTTTAATAATATTTACTTATTTTTTTGAAATTATTAAGTTATAAAGCCAAATACTTCAAGTATATTTTAATTATATTCTAATATATCTTAATTAAGTTTCATGTAGAAAAGAATACAATTAAGATATATTAGAATATAATTAAAATGGACTTGAAGTATTTGGCTTCATAACTTAATAATTTCAAGAAATAAGTAAAAATTATTAAACAAATTTTTTTGATGTATGAATAATATTATGAAATATTGAACACAATTCATAAAGAATGAAGGTTTGTTATTGTTGCAATGATTTATTAACTTTAAACAACGTACCATTGACTGTGATTCGCAGCTGACCTCGTATTACGTCTTATATGTCTGAGCGCTGTGACCTGTGCGCTCTATCTAAAAAACGATGAATTGCAGAAAAAAATTTTCAAACAAAAATTGTAGAGAATTTCATGCTCTACAACTCTTATCGGAGATGCAAATACCATTTAAGGCATAGGAAGCGAGATATTTGCGAAAAACTGATTTTTGTGACCTTTGACCTTTAACATCTTAAGACGCGGGCACGAGATTTTATGAGACTTTTGACACATCGTTTAGAATGCCAAAACAAAGGCTCATGCAAATATTCAGCTTGTTACCTCTCATTCCGAGGTGAATCCCTAATTTGACTGGACTAGCTATGTAGAAACGTAGTTTAATAGTTGTATATTTTTGTACAATAAATATTTTTTCTGTATCTGTACATGTTTCTTGTATATAACCAAACGGAACTTACTTTCTGGACTACCTCGTATATCGCACCTCTCCGTTTTCCCCAGGTTAACAAACGAGAGGTGTACCTGGAAATAACAAACGCAATGCAGTTAACTGGACGTTAAAGACATCTTCTCGTTTACTTACGAGAAGATTAACGAGAGATGGACGACCGGCCCTAAATCGTTTATAAAAATAAGGAACAGCAGAGGCCCTATAATGCTTCCATGAGGAACGCCAGACATCACTTCTGTACTAGTCGATGACTTACCGTCAATTACGACGTACTGTGTCCTTTCTGACAGGAAATCACGAATTCAATGGCGAAACTGTGCCGATACTCCCCAAGCACACTTGTGAGCAACAATCTCAAAACCCACCCGGAAATCTACAAATACTGAATCTATTTGACATCCCTTGCCGATAGCCCCCATCACATCATTTGACGAGAAACAGGCGCCTCTATTAATGAATGTGTCTGAATCCGTGTTGACTATGGGTCAATGAGCCGTTGTCTTTGAGGTAGTCCATAATATTCGGGGAAAGTATACGTTCTAAAATCCTGCTGCAAACAGACGCCGATGATATAGGCCAGTAGTTTTGGGGATCACTCCTATTGGCTTTTTTTTAATATTGTCGTAACCCTTAGAATTTTCCAGTCTTTGGGTACGGAACGTTCGCTAAGCGAGCGGTTGTATATCGATACCCAGGTATGTGGCCATTGTATCAGCATACTCTGAAAGGAAACTAATTGGTATTATGTCGGGACTGGGAGACGTACTTTTGTAAAGTTTCCTAAAAGTTTGAAATTATGCTTAGTTTGTTACAAGTCGCTAAGTTCTGTCCTTCTGAAATAGTGGACTGATAAAGTCACACTATCACTTCCCCCCGGCCGCGGTGGCCAAGGGGACTGAGGCGCTCCAGTCACGGTCTGCACGGCCACTACGGTCAGGGGTTCGAATCCCCCCTCGGGCATGCATATTTGTGCCGTCCTAGTTCGTAAGTAGTTCATAAGTAGTTTGTAACATTTTCTTGAACTACCGACTCTCTGGCATAAATCGTTTTTTAGCTGAAGTCTTCTGCCTATAAGCTACATTCCTGCCAAATTTCAGCTTCATAGGTTAAGTTGTTTTCGTGACTTCATGTTTAGTGTGTGAGTGAGTGCATAAGTGTCCTTTCGCTTTTATGTAGATAGAGATATGATGTGAAAAAAATATTGCACTGACGTGTTTTACGGCCTACTTTAGATATGTAGTTTTATAAGTTTTTGCAAACATTTTGGACCAAAATAATAACAAAAACAAAAACAAAAAAAAGTTCAAATGTTTGTTAAGCTTAAGGGACTTAATTACGGGGTCATCAGTCCCTAAACTTACAAACTACTTATGAACTAGCTACAACTAAGGACGTCAAAAATATCCATGCCCGAGGGTGGAGTCGAACCCCCGACCGTAGCGGCTGTGCAGACCGTGACTGAAGCGCCTCAGTCCCCTCGGCCACCGCGGCCGGCATAGCATTTGTCTGGAGTGTAGCATTGTATGGGAGTGAAACATGGACGATAAGGAGTTCAGATAAAAAGAGGTTAGAAGCATTTGGAATGTGGTGCTACAGACGAATGATGAAAATTAGATGGGGGAGATCACGTAACTAATGAGGAGGTGCTTAACCGAATTGGGGAGAAAAGCAGTTTCTGGCATATCCTGACTAAGAGAAGGGATTGACTGGTTGGACACATTCTGAGACATCAAGGAATTGTCAACTTAGCATTAGAAGGAAGCGTGTGGGGTAAATATCGTAGAGGGAGACCGAGGGACGAATACAGTAAGCAGATTCAAAAGGATGTTGGTCGCAGAACGTATTGTCAGATGAAGAGTCTTGCACGAGACAGGGTAGCGTGGAGAGCTGCATCAAACCAGTCTGCGGACTGAAGACCAAAACAACAATTGCGACGAAATATGCGAACTATGGAGACTCTTGCATGGTAACTCCAAGCTAGAATTACATCACATGAAATCTTTTTTCACTTGATTATTTCGCACAGAAATAACTGTTTAAGAAGAATTCTGGGGTGTGAACTGGTCACCAAAAGAACAGAGCATTTTTATCACGACCTACATGAGAAGAATAAGTGGTGTTTCATTGTGGCGGTCTAAAACAGCTGCTAGAGAACAAAGAGAAGAGTTATGTTCGTATGTTCCACATATGATAGGAAGCGGTTTATAACGTCTTGTCTGACAGTTGTGAGTTACACTTAGCGATAACTTAACGCAAACAGATGGGCCGGAATATTCTTTGTGTGTAGTACGTGTGCCAAGTAACAAGAATGCATCGTGATGAGAAATAAAGTGTAAATTGAAAGAGAGAGAGAGGAGGGGGCAGTTGAGTGAGAGCGAAAGAAGGAGAGGGGATGGAGAAAGAGAAATAGAAAGCAATGTTGACTACATTTAATGACAAAAACAACATGTACACACCTACATACTCAGACCATCTGACTATAAATCTTGCTGAATAGTGCTGTAACACTAATGTAGATGAAGTGTTAACTACAGTTACCTTACTGTCCTTCGAAACAGTCACCTCCCACAACTATGCACCGCTGAGCTCTGAGGTAACTAGATGTCCTGGGAACTTTGCATTAAATCTTCCTTTGTGAAGGTGATCAAGATTCACGAATGTATCGTTGTATGTCAGGAATATCGTCAAATCTTTTAATTCTAAGGTAAGTTACCCCAAAGAGGATAATTGTTTCGCGTGTTCGCATCTTAATTTTTAAGTCGTATTTTAAGTTATTTTCCTTGTTTCTTGTAGGACTTCAGAATGGGATAAGGCTGGTCCCGAAACATGTCGTTCTGACAATTTTATATAACTGACAAATGGTGAGAGAATTAGCTAGATTCCCCGGGCTACTCTTACTTGCGTTTTTAAACACGACGCACCATCTAAATGTGCGTAAATTATCGACGTCGGCAACGGACCGGCTTAATATGTTTGGACAACAACAGCGATATGATGTGAAATATTTAAAATATTTCCATCAAACAGTTTTCTCAAAATCGGCTGATAAATATTGTAAGTGATCGGAAGTTTGATGCGGTGAGCGTGTAAGCAGCAGCGGAATGTGTCCATCACGGCGGACGCTGGGAGGCTGCCCGTGCTTTGCCTACACAGGGCTTCCGTCGTGCTCGGGTGGCAGTGGCGTGTAGGCCAGAGGTCGGGTCGGCTGCCAATTGAACCAATAGCGGCCGCCTTTGTCCGCCAGACAGACGTTTGAGCCGTCCCTCACAAGCTATGATCTCTGTCAGCCTGACAAGCGAGGCAGCGGCGCTCGAGGACATGTCTCCAGTTAGCTGATACAAAGCGAGGCTTGCTTCTCAAGCTACACTACTGGCCATTAAACTTGCTACACCAAGAAGAAATGCACACGATAAACGGGTATTCATTGGACACATATACTATACTAGAACTGACATGTCATTACATTTTCACGCAATTTGGGTGCATAGATCCTGAGAAATCAGTACCCAGAACAACCACCTCTGGCCGTAATAACGGCCTTCATACGCTTGGGCATTGAGTCAGACAGAGCTTGGATGGCGTGTACAGGTACAGATGCCCATGCAGCTTCAACAAGATACCACAGTTCATCAAGAGTAGTGTCTCCAGTTAGCTGATACAAAGCGAGGCTTGCTTCTCAAGCTACACTACTGGCCATTAGACTTGCTACACCAAGAAGAAATGCACACGATAAACGGGTATTCATTGGACACATATACTATACTAGAACTGACATGTCATTACATTTTCACGCAATTTGGGTGCATAGATCCTGAGAAATCAGTACCCAGAACAACCACCTCTGGCCGTAATAACGGCCTTCATACGCTTGGGCATTGAGTCAGACAGAGCTTGGATGGCGTGTACAGGTACAGATTCCCATGCAGCTTCAACAAGATACCACAGTTCATCAAGAGTAGTGTCTCCAGTTAGCTGATACAAAGCGAGGCTTGCTTCTCAAGCTACACTACTGGCCATTAGACTTGCTACACCAAGAAGAAATGCACACGATAAACGGGTATTCATTGGACACATATACTATACTAGAACTGACATGTCATTACATTTTCACGCAATTTGGGTGCATAGATCCTGAGAAATCAGTACCCAGAACAACCACCTCTGGCCGTAATAACGGCCTTCATACGCTTGGGCATTGAGTCAGACAGAGCTAGGATGTCGTGTACAGGTACAGATGCCCATGCAGCTTCAACACGATACCACAGATCATCAAGAGTAGTGTCTCCAGTTAGCTGAAACAAAACGAGGCTTGCTTCTCGAGCTACACTACTAGCCATTAAACTTGCTACACCAAGAAGAAATGCACACGATAAACGGGTATTCATTGGACACATATACTATACTAGAACTGACATGTCATTACATTTTCACGCAATTTGGATGCATAGATCCTGAGAAATCAGTACCCAGAACAACCACCTCTGGCCGTAATAACGGCCTCGATACGCCTGGGCATTGAGTCAGACAGAGCTAGGATGGCGTGTACAGGTACAGATGTCCATGTAGCTTCAACACGATACCACAGTTCATCAAGAGTAGTGTCTCCAGTCAACTAATACAAAACCAGGCTTGCTTCTCGAGCTACATTACTGGCCATTAAACTTGCTACACCAAAAAGAAATGCAGATGATAAACGGGTATCCATTGGACAAATATATTACACTAGAATTGACATGTCATTACATTTTCACGATATTTGGGTGCATAGATCCTGAGAAACCAGTACCCAGAACAACCACCTCTGGCCGTAATAACGGCCTCGATACGCCTGGGCATTGAGTCAAACAGAGCTTGGATGGCGTGTACAGGTACAGATGCCCATGCAGCTTCAACGCGATACTACAGTTCATCAAGAGTAGTGACTGGCGTATTGTGACGAGCCAGTTGCTCGGACACCATTGGCCAGACGTTTTCAGTTGGTGAGAGATTTGGAGAATGTGCTGGCCAGAGCAGCAGTCGAACATTTTCCGTATCCAGAAAGGCCCGTACAGGACCTGCAACATACGGTCGTGCATCATCCTGCTGAAATGTAGGGTTACGTACGGATCGAATGGAGGGTAGAGAGAGGGTAGAGAGAAATGTAACGGCCACTGTTCAAAGTGCCGTCGATGCGAACAAGAGGTGACCGAGAAGTGTAACCAATGGCACCCCGTACCATCACGCCAGTATGGTGATGACGAATACACACTTCCAATATGCGTTTAACGCGATGTCGCCAAACACGGATGCGACCATCATGATGCTGTAAACAGAACCTGGATTCATCCGAAAAAATGACGTTTTTGCCATTCCTGCACCCAGGTTTGTCATTTCGTACACCATCGCAAGCGCTCCTGTCTGTGATGCAGCGTATAGGGTAATCGCAGCCACGGTCTCCGAGCTGATAGTCCATGATGCTGCAAACGTCGTCGAACTATTCAGGCAGATGGTTGTTGTCTTGCAAACGTCCCCATCTGTTGACTCAGGGATCGAGACGTGGCTGCACGACCTTTTACAGCCATGCGGATAAGATGCCTGTCATCTCGACTGCTAGTGATACGAGGTCGTTGGGATCCAGCACGGCGTTCCGTATTGCCCTCCTGAACCTACCGATTCCATATTATGCTAACAGTCATTGGATCGCGACCAACGCGAGCAGCAATGTCGCGATACGATAAACCGCAATCGCGATAGGCTACAATCCGATCTTTATCAAAGTCGGAAACGTGATGTTACGCATTTTTCCTCCTTACACGAGGCACCACAACAACGTTTTACCAGGCAACTGCTGTTTGTGTATGAGAAATCGGGTGGAACCTTTTCTCATGTCAGCACGTTGTAGGTGTCGCCACCGGCGCCAACCTTGTGTGAATGCTCTGAAAAGCTAATCATTTGCATATCACAGCATCTTCTTCCTGTCGGTTAAATCCGCGTCTGTAGGACGTCATGTTCTTGGTGTAGCAATTTTAATGGCCAGGAGTGTACTTTTGTCAAATATTATGAACTACCCCGAAGAGAACATAGTCAACACGGATACAGAAAGTATAGTTCTTGTGAAACACAGCTAGTTCTTTACTCACTTGAAGTGATGAGTGCTATCGAGAAGAGATGTCAAATAGATTCCGTATCTCGTTTTCCTTTAGGCTTTTGACTCTGTATGTCACAAATGCCTTCTAATTAAATTGCATTCTTATGGAATATCGCTCTGTTTGACTCAATGCCAAGGCATATGAAAAGCCGTTATTATGGCCAGAGGTGGTTGTTGTGGGTACTGATTTGTCAGGATCTATGCACCCAAATTGCGTGAAAATGGAATCACATGTCACTTCTTGTGTAATGTACAGGGTGTTACAAAAAGGTACGGCCAAACTTTCAGAAAACATACCTCACACACAAAGAAAGGTAATATGTTACGTGGACATGTGTCCGGAAACGCTCAATTTCCATGTTAGAGCTCATTTTATTAGTTCTCTTCAAATGACATTAATCATGGAATGGAAACACACAGCAACAGAACGTACCAGCGTGACTTCAAACACTTCCTCACAGGAAATGTTCAAAATTTCCTCCGTTAGCGGGATACATGCATCCACCCTCCTTCGCATGGAATCCCTGATGCGCTGATGCAGCCCTGGAGAATGGCGTATTGTATCACAGCCGTCCACAATACGAGCACGAAGAGTCTCTACATTTGGTACCGGGGTTGCGTAGACAGGAGCTTCCAAATGCCCCCATAAATGAAAGTCGAGAGGGTTGAGGTCAGGAGAGCGTGGAGGCCACGGAATTGGTCCGCCTCTACCAATCCATCGGTCACCGAATCTGTTGTTGAGAAACGTACGAACACGTCGACTGAAATGTGCAGGAGCTCCATCGTGCACGAACCACATGTTGTGTCGTACTTGTAAAGGCACATGTTCTAGCAGCACAGGTAAACTATCTGGTGTGAAATCATGATAACGTGCTCCAGTGAGCGTAGGTGGAAGAACATGAGGCCCAACCAAGACATCACCAACAATTCCTGCCCAAACGTCCAAACAGCAAGTGGGCATCTGCCAACTCCGCATTTGTGAACATTGCACTGAGTGCAAAACCACGTTCGTGATGAACACTAACCAGTTGATGCTACGTACTGATGTGCTTGATGCTAGTACTGTAGAGCAATGAGTCGCATGTCAACACAAACACTTCAGTCAATATAACCTTCCTCCAATTGGGCTAACTGGCGGTGAATCGAGGAAGTACATACTACCGAAACGATTGGGTATTTTGACAATTGTCTGCAGAAATTATTTCAGTTTACATTTAAAGAGAAATACTAAAATAAGCTCTAACATGGAAATTAAGCGTTTCCGGACACATGTCCACGTAAGATATTTTCTTTCTTTGTGTGTGAGGAATGTTTCCTGAAAGTTTGACCGTACCTTCTACATCTACATACATACTCCGCAATTCACCGTAAGGTGCGTGGCGGCGGGTAAACTGTACCACTACTATGCATTTCCATTCCTATTCCACTCCCAAATTGAACGAGGAAAAAAAGAATGCCTATATGCCTCCGTACGAGCCCTAATTTCTCTTATCTTGTCATTGTGATCTTTACGCGAAATGTGAGTAGGCGGCAGCAAGATCGTACTACACTCAGCTTCAAATTCCGGCTCTCTAAAACTACTTAACAGAAATTTCTTCTAGCGATCCCCAATTGAGTTGCCGGACCATTTCCGTGCCACTCGCGCATTGGTCGAACCTACCGGTAACAAATCTAGCTGCTCGCCTCTGAACTGCCTCTATGTCTTCGTTTAAACTGATCTGCTGCGGGTCCCAAATACTTGAGTAATACTCAAGACGTGGTCGTACAAGCGTTTTATACGCGGTCTCCTTTACAGGTGAAGTACATCTTCCCAAAATTCTTCCAATAAACCGAAGTCGGCTGTCCGTCTTACTCAAAACTATCCTTACATGCTCGTTCCATTTCATATCGCTCTGCAATGTTACGCCTAGATATTTGAACGACGCGACAGCATCAAGAAGCTCACTACTAATGCTGTATTCGAACATTATGGGATTGTTTTTTCTACTCATGCGCATCACCTTACATTTTTCTACATTGAGAACTAGCTGCCATTCTTCGCACCAACTAAATTTTGTCTAAGTCATCCTGTATGCTATTACAGTCAGTTACAGACGACACCCTCCCATACACCACAGCATCATCAGCAAACAGCCGCAAATTACAACTTACTCTGTCCATCAGATCATTCATATAGATAGAAAATAACAGCGGTCCTATCACACTCCCCTGGGGCACGCCTGAGAAACGTTCGAACACGTCGACTGAAATTTGCAGGAGCTCCATCGTGCATGAATCACATGTTGTGTCGTACTTGTAAAGGCACATGTTCTAGCAGCCCAGGTAGAGTATCCCGTATGAAATCATGATAACGTGCTCCAGTGAGCGTAGGTGGAAGAACATGAGGCCAAATCAAGACATCACCAACAATTCCTGCCCAACCTTTCACAGAAAATCTGTGTTGATGACGTGAATAGAGGAAGTACAGAACATACTAACGGAACAATTGGGTGTTTTGACAGTTGTCTGCACGAATCATTTCAATTTACATTTAAAGAGAAGTAAAGAAATGAGCACTAACATGTAAATTAAGCGTTTCCGGACACATGTCCGCATAACATATTTTCTTTCTTTGTGTGTGAGGAATGTATACTGAAGTTTGGCCGTACCTTTTTGTTGTTGTTGATGTTATGGTCTTCAGTCCGGAGACTGGTTGATGCAGCTCTCCTCAATACCCTATACTGTGCAAACCTCTTCAACTCCACATAAGAACGGCAACCTACATCTGTCTGAATCTGCTTACTGTATCCATCTCTTCGTCTTCCTCTTCGGTTTTTTACCCCACACACTTCCCTCCAACGCTAAATTCACAATTCCTTGATGTCTAAGAATGTGTCCTACCAATCTATCCCTTCTTTTAGTCAAGGTATGCCAGAAATTTCTTTTCTCCCCAATTCTGTTCAGTACCTCCTCATTAGTTACGCGATCCACCCACCTAATCTTCAGCATTCTTCTGTAGCACCACATTTCAAAAGCCTCAATCCTCTTCCTGTCCGCACTGTTTATCGTCCATGTCTCACTCCCATACAAGACAACACTCCATACAAGCCTTCAGACAGGACTTCCTTAGGCTTAAATCAATATTCGCTGTTAACAAATTTCTCTTTTTCAAGAACGCTTTTCTACCCATTGCCATTCTGCTTTTTATATCCTCTGTACTGCGACCATCATTTGTTATTTTACTGCCCAAGTAACAAAACTCATCTACCTCCTTCATTGCTTCGTTTCCCAATCTAATTCCTTCCGCATCATCTGATTTTCTTACACTGCACTCAATTACCCTAGTTCAAAAAAATGTTCAAATGTTTGTTAAGTTTAAGGGACTTAACTACAGGGTCATCAGTCCCTAAACTTACAAACTACTTATGAACTACTTACGAACTAGGACGGCACAAATATCCATGCCCGAGCGGGGATTTGAACCCCCGACCGAAGTGGCCGTGCAGACCGTGACGGGAGCGCCTAAGTCTCCTCGGCCACCGCGGCCGGCTTACCTTAGTTTTGCTCTAGTTAATGTTCATCTTATATGCACCTTTCAGCACACTGTCCATTCCGTTCAATTGCTCTTCCAGGTCCTTTGCTGTATCTGACAGAATTACTATGTCTTCGGCAAAACGCAAAGTTTTTAATTCTTCACCCTGAACTTTAATTCCTTCACCAAATTTATCGTTGCTTTCCTTTATAGCTTGCTCAATGTACTAGTTGAATGACATTGGAGAATGACTACAACCCTGTCTTACTCCATTTCCAACCACTGCATCCCTTTCATGCCCTTCAACTCTGACAACCGCTGCCTGGGTTTTTGTACAAGCTGTAAATAACCTTACGCTCCCTACATTTTACTCCTGCTTGTTTCAGAACTTGAAAGAGTTTATTCCAATCAACATTGTCAAAAGCCTTCTCCAAATCTACAAAAGCTAGAAATGTAGGTTTGCCTACCTTTTTGTAACACGTTGTATTTGTCCAATGAGTACCTACCTGTTTACCATCTGCATTTCTTCGTGGTGTAGCGATTTTAATGCCCCCCCCCCCCTGTACTGCCATCAGGGCATGTGTGGAGGAGAATTTGCGTAGGTGCTACAAAGATCGTAGCATCTATATCTATTCAGACAGCCAGGCAGCCCTGAGATCACTGGCAGCTCCTGCAACAAGGTCTAAAATTGTTGCAGAATGTCACAGGGTTCTGGTGGAGCTAGGGGAAAGCAATAGAGTAAACCTATTGTGGGTCCCTGGCCACTCGGGGATCAGTGGTAACGAACATGCCGACAGATTAGCCAGGATGGGGGCAGAGACTCCATTTATTGGACCGGAACCTGTCCTGACAATCACCGAGGCAATGATAAAATTGGAGCTACGTAACTGGCTCAGAAGACAGCACGTAGAATATTGGAGCAAAGTCCATCAACAAAAAGATGGCAAGGTAATGATGCCAAAGCCTTGTTTTAAAAGAAGCTCTGCAATCCTGGGCCTGAACAGGAGAGAGATTAGACTCACGGTTGGATTGCTGACAGGCCACGGGAATTTCAAAAAACACCTACATACAATGGGAATAACAGAAGAGGACCCTAAATGTAGGATCTGTGATGACGGTGATGAAACTGCATCACATCTAATCTTCGAATGCATTGCACTGGAGAGTAAAAAGCACAGAACATTTGGGACAAACAGACCCGAAGAAATTGTGTCTAATAAAGAAGTGGTTAAGGGACTCCTTGCACTGTTCAAGGGCATCGGTTGGCTTTACTAGACATAGGGGAGACCGGGGCACATTTTCTATAGGGGCAAGTTTTCCAAATCCGTTTATTTTCGAAACAAACCGCTAGATGTTACCACCGGCGATACTGTAGGAAGTAGCAACAAAGCACGCTTCATTTACGAAAGTTTCATTGTTGTACCAGCAGTCACTGCGTCGGCAGGGCTGTTTTTGTCATTTTTGCAAATGTGAGTAAACTTTCACGTTTTTATTGAAACTTAAAACAAACATTCTAGCGTTAAAATTATTATTTTGACATTGCACACACTAAACGTGGGTTTCTTTCTTCACGTAACTGTGCATTTGTTTTGTAAATAGCTTACACTGTTACTCATGGACGAAGTGTTATAGTTCCGAATATGGCGACGGGGCACGTTTTCCGAGCGCATATGGGGCACATATTCCTTATTGCTTTGAGTCTTACGCCAATTCTAAAGCAAGTGAAAAGTGTGTACAGTGCACGAAATGGGCGCAGGGAGACTGTACGAAAGGGAATGTTGCATCTTTTTTTTTTTTGCTTACATTGTGATTCAGACAATCAGTATAAGTATTGTTAAAAATGTCTGTATTTGTGAAATATTTAAGTCACATATTTTGTAAACCCATTAAATAGCATTTGTTTTTATTTAATGTGGCTATTTTTACTATCCTATTTTGTAATGTATTGTAAACGCATGATAAAAATACGTATTCAGTGAAATCTAGATAATTTTAACATTGAAAGTATAATTGGAATATTTGCCCCTGTACGTTTTAAGTAAGCTGGAAAACTTGCCCCGCATACGGGGTAGATTTTTCCAACGCAACATGGTCAGACCAAACCGTTTGCTGGTGGAAAACATGCCCCGGTCTCCCCTACAGGGAGCAATACCGCACAATAAACTTAGTTTCGGTGCGGGCAGTGGCGGGTTAGACCAAGACTGTTTTGGCTTCCCTGAAAGAATCAAATCAAATCGAATCAATCTTCCCCCCCCCCCCCTGTCATCAACGCCGGTGTTTCGGCCGGGAGATTATAACATGTGGTAGCAGACAGGCGGGCGTGTTCCGATGAGCTACCCCGACACACGCAAAGTGTTGTTCGCATTGGCTCTCCCAGCGGCCGTGATGGCTTCAGCTGCGCGCCTCGCTTTTCAATTTCCTGGCGATAAGCCTCGGTTGCACAGTGATCACGACGTCGGTGATTATAGAACTTTTATAGAGAGCCAACATTCGAAAATTAAGAGGAATGCAAACTACCGGAAAAATTACGCAAACTTTCTCCTGAAGGTGTTTGATGACTTCTTGGTGGTCCGTTGAAGCCGGGCATGAGCAGATATTAAGTAAAGAAACTGGAGATGACCTGGTTCGTTAAGAAAAAAAAAAAATAGATTTATGATCGAATTTACCGGTAATAAACACACCACGAGAAGACGGCCAAGGCTCCGGACAGTTAGAAAGTCACGTTAAATACCTTCCTTACGTTCAAGTAGAAGAAGGAAAGAAAATCTTTTTAATATTATTTATAGTTCAAAGAATTCGGTAAGACTTCAAAACACAACGGTTAGGATGGGCCTTTTTGTTTCTCCTGTTGTCTATTTGTATTTACAATAAAAGCCATGAAGTTTAAATAAAAGAACACATTATTTCTTTTTCTTTCCCTTAGTTGCATCCTTGATTTAGTATAGGGTAAATGTGGCGGTGACACTAGACTTTTTTTATTTTTTATTTATTTTATTTTATTTTTTGGCAGGCGAGATGTTTAGGTTTATGTGGGATATAGTAGTTAGGCGCCAACGCCTGAAGTGGAAAAGATTAGGCAAAAAAAAAAAAAAAAAAAAAAAAAAATATATATATATATATATATATATATATATATATATATATATATATATAAATAAATAAAATAAAATAAAAGTTGGTAGAGCGTTAACTTGTGGTGCAGCAGGTCCTGGGTTCAAACCCCAACTCTCTTTAATTTTTTTTCATTGTTTAAACTATATAAAAAAACACACAAAAAAAGAATGAATAAAAAAACAAAAAAACAGTGGTAGACTGCCAGACTACAAATCCAAAGGTCCCGGGTTCGATCCCCGACAGGTCCTAGGATTTTTATCTGTCACTCTCCACTTCTTTCACCTCTGGAAGTGTTGCTGATGTGAAAAATACCGAGCAACACCGTGGTTCGGAACCCACGTTAAACTGTAGGTCCCCCTATAACTGGCTGGGTAAGTCAGTTCGAAGGTCGGAGGAAGGCAACGGCATACCACCTCCAAACAGGACCATGCCTAGTAAAGCACTGTGGTGTTCAAACCAATCTTCGGATTGTTGACTGCTTTACCCTTTTTTTAACGCGGCCCAAAAACCTAGCCGTGCCAGAGACAACGTCAGCATTCAGTATGACGTTGAAATTTATATTTTCTACACTACAAATTGTAGCCAAAGGAAAATGTTACAAACAGTATACACTCATATGGCTGAATGTACCTTCTAAATTGTATCACAGTACGACATGTAGTTCATGAGATATGAGCTCATAAACAATAACATTCCTCTGTTCATGGACTAAAACTACAGCATTCAGTATGACGTTACAATTTTTAATTTCCACTCTACAAATTGTAGCCGTATGAAATTTTACAGCCGGCCGCGGTGGCCGAGGGGACTGAGGCGCTACAGTCACGGTTTGCACGGCCACTACGGTCGGGGGTTCGAATCCCCCCTCTGGCATGGATATTTGTGCTGTCCTTAGTATTAGCTAGTTCATAAGTAGTTTGTAAGTTTAGGGACTATTGATCCCGTAGTGAAGTCCCATAAACTATACAAACATTTGAACATTTTTTTGAAATTTTACAAACAGTATACACGCATATAATTGATTGTACCTTCTAAATTGTATCACAGTACGACACGCAGTTTATGAGATAGAGCACATAACAGTAACGTTCATAGATAACCGCCCTTTCCCGCACCAGGTTTTAATCTATTACTTCTTTACTAATAACTGGATTCCAAGAGATTTTACCGACATACAGAACTTATACAAATGAATGTATACGTGAACAGTGGCAGGAGTAAATAAATAAATAAATACCCGGGCAAACCGGGTTTTCAGCTAGTATAATCACAGTCTAATAAATATACTCGCGACACTCACTGCTTTACAGTCTGACATTTGGAGCGACACTAGCGCTCCAAGCGGTCGTAAAGCCGGCTGTCCCTTAACGCCGTATACGACACATTAATAATGCCCGCTTTTAATTACTTCTCTGTGTGGTTTGCTAAATATTGCATACATTCTTGCAATCGAAGCTTTATGTAAGTATCTTGACACATGACTGAGTCTAAAAGAAACGTAAACCGAGCAAAAACTCGTTGTGAACTGACACAAACTGCAATATGTTACGAAGTAATTCTTTAGACATTGCTTGCAGCTTACCTTGCTGGTAGTGATAGATAAACATAGTATTTTGCGCAGACAAGCCTATAATTGAACCTCCAAGGGAGAGATAAATATCAATAAATGTAAATTTAGCAAAAACTGACGCTAACTGCAACGTATTTATGACGAAATTCTTCAGACATCGCACCTTACTTTGCTTGTAAACACAGTATTTCGCACATGAGAAGGATTTAATTAGCCTTCCCGGTCTTAAAAGGTGCGAAAAAGGTTTTTCCTCCACTTTTTTTTTAAACACCCATTGGCAATAAAACTTTCGCCTAATATAAATTTTCTACGAGGCTATTTCAATTATATTTTATTTTAAGACAGTTTAAATGTCATATTATATGGATGATCCTCAGTCATTATCACAGTCTGTCACTGTATGGTTAATAGAAGAGGGAGTAGTGGGAGGGGGCAGGGCGACAATCGTCTGTAAAATAAGACGGCTCTGTGGTTTCAGGTAAATAGGTTTATGTGTTAGACTGTGGTTTCCATTAGAAAAAGAAAAAAAAAAAGAAACAGCATATTTAACCTTTCAATCATTAATGACGCCCACACTGAACACTTGTTTTCCATACATTTGCCTCAGTAGTAAATTATTTTCGAATGCCTACACATAAATGCTCAGCAGTAACAACAACCAACACACCTCTCGTATACGATATAGAATAACGTGGCTTTAGTCCGCAAGGAGCGCTGCAGTCGCCTAGTATAACAAAAACCAGCGGTAGTGGCGCGACTGTATATATTAGACTGTGGTATAATATATTTGTCCAATGAATTCCCGTTTATCATGTGCATTTCTTCTTGGTGCAGCAATTTTAATGACCAGTAGAGTAGAATGAAACCACGCCGTCGTCTTCCCATCCCCCCCCCCCCCCCCATCAACGCCGGTCTTTCGGCCGCTACATATGGTCGCAGATAGGCAGGCGTATCCGATGAGCTATCCCGGCGGACACAAAGTGTTGTGCTTCGTTTCGTCGCTCCCAGCCGCCGTGATGGCTTCAGCTGCGCGCCTCGCTTTTCAATTTCCTGGCGATAACGCGGCCCAAAAACCTAGCCGTGCCAGAGACAACGTCAGCCGCGCCTCATGTAGCGGACACCACTCAGCCATCGAGCCCGCCGCCAGCTTCCGACAGCGAAGGCAGTCGCTTCATCAAGTCCAGGCGACGGCCCAGTCCGGTACAGGGCTGGGCATTCGAAGCGCGACTCACCGGAGATTTCGTAGCCGAATGTATCCGGCAGATGAGACGTCGAGCAGCCAGCACCTGCAATGTGACGTCACAGCTAACTAGCTGAAAACACGGCGTTTGTCGGCTATTTATTTATTCATGCCTTTTTCCAGATATACGAGGCGCGTCCAGAAAGTAAGTTC
This sequence comes from Locusta migratoria, assembly GCA_026315105.1. NCBI lineage: Eukaryota > Metazoa > Arthropoda > Insecta > Orthoptera > Acrididae > Locusta > Locusta migratoria. The sequence goes on from CM048754.1 coordinate 19,817,811, forward strand.
CGTTTCAATTTATCTCCGCTGCAGCGCTGCGATTGCAGTTCCGCACATGCGCTGTAGACGACGTGTATCAAGGAGAAGAACGTGCGCCATTTGGAGATCGCCGTCAGTTACGTACGCTTTGTTGTGCTCGTTTGAAATGTCGGCGTCGATTGAAAATCCAGCCGCCTGTGAAATCAGGTCGGTGATTCCGTTTCTGAATGCGAAGAAAGTGAAACCGAGTGAAATTTATCGGCAAATTTGCGATGTTTACGGACCAAATGCGATGAGTGATTCGACGGTGAGAAGATGGGTCCGACAGTTCAATGGCGGGCGTAGTGATGTCCACGATGCAGAACGAAGTGGGCGTCCACCTTTGATTACAGAAGAACTGGTTCACGAGATTGATGACAAGATCCAGGACATCTCAAGTCTTTCCTTGGCGGTCATCACTTCAGCAATGACGACGAGCTGAAAGAAACTGTTTCCAACTGGTTGAAGACACAGGCGGCAGATGAAGAAGGTATACAAAACCTGGTGCCACGCTATGACAAATGCCTGCAAAATTTCGGCAGTTATGTGGAAAAGTAGTGTAAGAGTTATAGAATTTTGTGCAATAAAAATTTCATTTTATTACCAAACGGAACTTACTTTCTGGACGCGCCTCGTATATTCATCTGAATAAGAACCATATGTCTGTAACATATCTTGGAAATACAAATAGTAGTAAAGAAGTAATAGATTAAAACTTGGTGCGGGAAGGGGCGGTTTTCCACGAACGTTACTGTTTACGTGCTCATATCTCATAAACTACGTGTCGTACTGTCAGTCAATTTAGAAGGTACACTCAACTATATGCGTGTATACTGTCTGTAAAATTTACAGCGGCTACAAATTGCAGTTTACGAATTATAAATTGGTACATCATACCGAATGCCGTAGTATTACTAATAAACAGCGGATAAGTAGTAACCCAAGAAGTTTTTTCTTTTTATCATTTTGCTATGGCTGTCAGTGAGAAAAAGTTTAATCAAGTTTGAATTATGTTTAAAGCTTCTTTCAAGTTGATAAGTATTCTCATCCTCATACAGCTTAATCTTAAAGTCTCGACCATTATGAGGCAGTTTTTTTGCGACTTCTATTGTTTATGACGTCATATCTTCTGAACTATGTGTTGTATGTGATTGTTCACCCTGCAGCAATTGTTACCTCACGGCAAGGAATGTGTGTACCAAATTTGGTTGATGTTCAAAAAAATGTTCAAATGTTTGTTAAGCTTATGGGACTTAACTACGGGGTCATCAGTCCCTAAACTTACAAACTACTTATGAACTACTTACGAACTAGGACGGCACAAATATCCATGCCCGAGGGGGGATTCGAACCCCCGACCGTAGTGGTCGTGCTGACCGTGACTGGAGCGCCTCAGTCACCTCGGCCACCGCGGCCGGCAAAAATTTGGTTGAAATCGGTCCAGTGGTTTAGGAGAAAATGAGCAGCATTGTCGCAAAATGCAGCAGTTTTTCGTGCATCTCATTGTTTATGACGTCATATCTCGTGAACTATATATTATACGTGATTCTTAGACTTGTGGCGACCGCCCTCATGGATTGAAGCTTACGTGTACAAAATTTCATAAAGATTGGAAGAAAACTGTAGATTTGTATGCGACACGTACAAATATACGTACACTATGACTTATATATTAGAAGAAGATGTATAAATGTATACTGGATCCTATTTGAGGTCTGTGACGTCCTTGTGTAGTAATTTATTTTACGCCTTCCCCCTGAAATTTGCGTTGCAAACAGATTTCTAATATATGTAACGCACCTAGATACGTCACTGGTACCAACACACACACACATATATAACGCACCTAGATACGTCACTGGTACCAACACAAAAAAGTCAGAATAATGTTGATTCAATTAACATTCAAATAAAATTAAAAATTCATTTTCGATAGCAAATTTTTGCCACCCCCGAAATCTTGGCTCCCCGTGCAGCTACACATGTTGCATCTGCCTAAATAGGGCCCTGACTGTATAATGCATAAAGATTGCATCAACACTGTAGATTTGTATGCAACACGTACATAAAAACACGCAAACCCACAAACACACAAACATACGGACACTATGCTTTATACATTAGGCAACGTACAACACCTTTTCGGAGCGCAAAAGCTTCGAAAGGTGCGGCGAACGAGCAGGCCATCAGCCGTTGTGGTGAGTTAAAGCCCCTTTCCACGATCCACTCACTTTCTTGCGAAAATTGATTACTCGAAGCGTCGACGGCTTTTCCGCCGTCGTGTGGATCAGGGGCCAACCACGATGCGATTGCGACAAAGGCTCCTACAAACCCGAGCTGAACTGTCCGCCATTTTTTCCCCAAGCTGTAGGAGTCGCCACGTCCCGGACGAAGCTCACGCGTTACCTCGCGTTTCATTCAACTCGCTCACACTCGTAACTACTCACTGTATCAACGTGGAACTTTCATCAATGTGTTCGTTAAGAACTACACTACATTTTCAGTTCAGTTTTATTTACGGCAATTATTTATAAACAGCATATACTGATACTTTACGACCCTGCACTTTCTGATAACGTTACGGAATTTTCGACATGCGAGAAACTTTTTTTCTGTTGAAGGTAGGTGAACACATTGAGCGAATGAAATGTTCAAAATACATCAAACTTTCATTCTCCCCAAACAGAAACTCTGTGAGAAACGAACAACTTGAGATAATGTCAGTTAAATATGACGCACTGGGATCCGCCCGCCCGTCTAGTAGTAACACGTCTTCCGTATCAGAGCTCCTAATAATTAGTCACATGTTGTTACTGCATAACACCCATACTTGAAGATACTGGTGCTGACTTCTTGTAACCCATTAAATTTAATAGTGGCACACTACAAAAGTGCTGTCTCTCTATGTAATATGCAATTACAACTTTTCAGTTATATGAAAAGGATATCATAAACATCTCAATACAGAGTGCTTTATTATGGAAGGAAATGAGAACAAGTCAGTTCGTTAGCTAGTGAAGAGATCCTTGCTATCCGTCATTTTCAAGTACTCTGACATAAAATCCTCATTAGATCTAGTAACTTCCGTTCTGTTACTGCTAGGCGTTAAACTGAACGAAATGTAACTCCTATTAGGTTATGGAAACGGAGAAGTGGCTCTGAAACACAATGGACAAGAAGCAAAGAAATAAACATTTGTTAGTGACGAAGGAATATCTGCAAATCGAATAATAAATCTTTCAATAACGCGACAATTAATGAAGTTTTGCGTAGTAACCATGTGCCAAAATACTCCCCTCTTTGCATGTTATCATTTATCAAAATATCATTTTGACACCTGTAACCGTATATGAGACACGCAATGATTCATTCTGGCCTTACCGCCATCGGAAATGAGTACGCTAAATAAAATAAAGTATAGCGGTATGAGTGAAAGGTAAACATCTCCTCCTAAGTCGAAAATAAAATTAAATCCATTAGGAAAGTTTCATCCGCAGCAACATATGGTGCAACAAGCACCAAACGGAATATCATAGCAGTCTCTATTTTTTACTGGAAACTTTTCGTAATGTAGCGCAGTCTCTTATTTCGAAGCCTATTAACGAAATGACGAGCATTTCGTCACAATGCTGACATATAAAGATTTAAGTAGCGGAGAAATTAAATATTTCTACCAATTAGTTTTTGCGAAATCGTTTGTGAAAGATGACAGGCATGCGACTCTACGCTGTTGGTACTGCGCGATTCCAACCATGTTGGGGAAAACATGGCGGACGATTCATCATGGGTATTTAGGAGCTCTAACTGCGACTATGACGTCAATAATCTTTCGATTCTGCCGAGTATGGAGTTGTGTATTTCCGAGTGCGGTGAACACTGCGCATGCGCAGAAGCTGCGTTGCCCAGCGGAAGACGCGAGCTACTGTTTTGCGAACAACGAACACACGTGGTAAGGAATGAAAATCTAGTAAGCCACCACAAGTCTTTCACGTTTTCCATCGAAATTGTACAAAGCATGCTGACTGTGGATTACACTTTATTTTTTGTACAAATGGAATGCACGAAAGCGTTAAGGCTCTTATTTCGGCTTACGAAGAGGAGAAATGTTCCAATGTTTGTAAATCTATCGGACCAAACTGCGTGGTCATCAGTCCGTAGCTTACAAACTACTTAAACCTAGGTAAACTAACCTAAGGACAAACACACACACCCATGCCCCAGGGAGGACTCGAACCTCCACGGCGAGCAACCACGCGCTCCGCAGCGAGGTGCTTTAGACCGCTCGTCTACTTCACCGCGGCACGAAGAGGAGAAAGCCCTCGTTGATATAGAACATAATTTATATCACAACAAGGCAATTTAACCACCTGTAGTATTATTTGTGATCTTTGTGTGTTACGGCAACGGCAGATACTCATTTAAAACGTCGTATATTCCCTAGAATACACGGAAAGAAATGCTAAAAGTACCGGGTGATCAAAAAGTCAGTATAAATTTGAAAACCTAATAAAATCATGCAATAATGTAGACAGAGAGGTAAAAACCGACACACAAGGGTTTTTTTAGAACAAAAAAAAGTTCAAAAAATGTCCGACAGATGGCGCTTCATCTGATTAGAAAAGCAATAATTAGCATAAGAAATTAAGACAAAGATGATGTTCTTTACAGGAAATGCTCAGTATGTTCACCATCATTCCTCAACAATAGCTGTAGTCGAGGAATAATGTTGTGAACAGCACTGTAAAGCATGTCCGGAGTTATGGTGAGGCATTGGCGTCGGATGTTGTCTTTCAGCATCCCTAGAGATGTCGGTCGATCACGATACACTTGCGACTTCAGGTAACCCCAAAGCCAATAATCGCACGGACTGAGATCTGGGGACCTGGGAGGCCAAGCATGACGAAAGTGGCGGTTGAGCACACGGTCATCACCAAACGACGCGCGCAACAGATCTTTCACGCGTCTAGCAATATGGGGTGGAGCGCCATCCTGCATAAAAATCGTACGTTCCAGCAGGTGTTTATCAGCCAGGCTGGGGATCATGCGATTCTGTAACATGTCGGCGTACCTCTCACCCGTCACGGTAGCAGTTACAAAACCAGAATCATGCGCCATCTCTCGAACATTTTCTTTTTAGGATCTAATAAAACCCCATGACATTCTAAGCATGTGTGTCAATATTTACCTCTCCATCTACATTATTCCGTGATCTATCACGTTTTCAAAGTTATACTGACTTTTTGATCACCCGGTGGTCGCAGCCAAAGCGGAGTTAAAAAAATTCACCAGAGTGAAAAAGACCGAGTGCTGTACCATCCACGATCGCACCAAGACGCTTCTCTTCCTGCTTCACCGCTCTTACCTCTTGCCTTCCTGCAAAACCACGGCGGTTACTACCGTTGCTGCAGCCAATACCACAAGATTTTCAGCAATTTCGCTGTGCTGGATAAAAGGTTGTGATTAAAATGCAAATCAGCACACGAAGTACACTCCTTACTATTAAAATTGCTACACCGCGAAGATGACGTGCTACATACGCGAAATTTAACCGACAGGAAGAACATGCTGTGATATGCAAGTTATTAGCGTTTCAGAGCATTCACACAAGATTGGCGCCGGTGGCGACACCTACAAAGTGCTGACATGAGGAAAGTTTCCAACCGATTTCTCATACACAAACAGCAGTTGACCGGCGTTGCCTGGTGAAAAGTTGTTGTGATGCCTCGTGTAAGGAGGAGAAATGCGTACCATCACGTTTCCGACTTCGATAAAGGTCGGATTGTAGCCTATCGCGATTGCGGTTTATCGTATCGCGACATTGCTGCTCGCGTTGGTCGCGATCCAATGACTGTTGGCAGAATATGGAATCGGTGGGTTCAGGAGGGCAATACGGAACGCCGTGCTGGATCCCAACGGCCTCGTATCACTAGCAGTCGAGATGACAGGCATCTTATCCGCATGGCTGTAACGGATCGTGCAGACAGAGTCAACAGATGGGGACGTTCGCAAGGCAACAAACATCTGCACGAACAGTTCGAAGACGTTTGTAGCAGCATGGACCATGAGCTCGGAGACCATGGCTGCGGTTACCCTTGACGCTGCGTCACAGACAGGAGCGCCTGCGATGGTGTACGCAACGGAGAACCTGGGTGCACGAATGTCAAAAAGTCATTTTTTGGAATGAATCCAGTTTCTCTTTACAGCATAATGATGGTCGCATCCGTGTTTGGCGACATCGCAGTGAACGCACATTGGAAGCGTGTATTCGTCATCGCCATACTGGCGTATCACCCGGCGTAATGGTATTGGGTGTCACTGGTTACACGTCTCGGTCACCTCTTGTTCGCATCGACGGCACTTTGAACAGTGGCCGTTACATTTCAGATGTGTTACGACCCGTGGCTCTACCTATCATTCGATCCCTGCGAAATCGTACATTTCAGCAGGATAATGCACGACCGCATATTGCAGGTCCTGTACGGGCCTTTTTGGATACGGAAAATGTTCGACTGCTGCCCTGGCCAGCACATTCTCCAGATCTCTCACCAACTGAAAACATCTGGTCAATGGTGGACGAGCAACTGGCTCGTCACAATACGCCAGTCACTACTCTTGATGAACTGTGGTATCGTGTTGAAGCTGCATGGGCATCTGTACCTGTACACGCCATCCAAGCTCTGTTTGACTCAATGCCCAGGCGTATCGAGGCCATTATTATGGCCAGAGGTGGTTGTTCTGGGTACTGATTTCTCAGGATCTAAGCACCCAAATTGCATGAAAATGTAATCGCATGTCAGTTTTAGTATAATATATTTGTCCAGTGAATACTCGTTTATCATTTGCCTTTCTTATTGGTGCAGCAATTTTAAAGTGTATTTCATAGTTTAAAATACAGAAGTGTGATTACGTAGCTCGAGTCTTCAGGAAGTGAATTTCCGCATGCAGTAATATAAACGGTATTGCTTGACCTACTGTCATTTCCCTATTGTCCCCTGTTGTTGTTGTGGTCTTCAGTCCGCAGACTGATTTGATGCAGCTCTCCACGCTACCTTGTCCTGTGCAAGTCTGTTATATGTTCGGCAAACTACATCCCTTTGAATCTGCTTGCTGTATTCGTCCCTCGGTCTCCCTCTACGATTTTTATCCCAAACGCTTCCTTCTAATGCTAAGTTGACAATTCCTTGATGTCTCAGAATGTGTCCAACCAATCTATCCCTTCTGTTAGTCAGGATATGCCAGAAACTCCTTTTCTCCCCGATTCGGTTAAGCACCTCCTCATTAGTTACGTGATCTACCCATCTCATTTTCATCATTCTTCTGTAGCACCACATTTCAAAAGCTTGTATAATCTTTTTGTCTTAAATGCTTATCGTCCACGTTTCACTTCCATACAATGCTACACTCCAGACAAATGCTTTCAGAAATGACTTCCCAACATTTAAATTAATATTGAATGTTAACAAGTTTCGCTTCTTTAGAAACGCTTTTCTTCCCATAGCATTCTGCATTTTATGTCTTCTTTACTTCGGCCATCGGAAGTTATCTTGCTACCTAAATAACAAAATTCATCTACTACTTTTATTGTCTCATTACCTAATCTAATACCTTCAGCATCGCCTGATTTTCTGAGATTGCATGCCATTACCTTCGTTTTACTCTTGTTAATGTCCATCTTATATCTTCCTTTCAAGACACTGTCCAAACTATTCAACTGCTCTTCCAGATCTTTTGCGGTCTCTGAAGAATTACTATGTCATCGGCAAACCGCAATGTTTTTATTTCTTCTCCTTGCACTTTAATGCCCTCTCCAAATTTCTTCTTCCATTCCTTCACTGCCTGCTCAATGTACAGATTGAACAACATTGGGGAAAGGCTACAACCCTGTCTTAGTCCCTTCCCAACCTCTGCGTCCCTTTCTTGGCCTTCGACTCTAATAACCGCTGTCTGGTTTTTGTATAGGTTGAATATAACTCTTCCCTCCCTGTATTTTACACCTGATACCTTCAGAATTTGGAAGAGTGTATTCCAGTCGACATTGTCAAAAATTTTCTCCAAATCGACAAACGCTAAAAACGTAGGTTTCCCTTTCCTTAGCCTATCTTCTAAGATAAGTCGTAATGTGTTCCTAAATCCAAACTGATCTTCCCCGAGGTCCCCTACTGAAATAAATTCAAAGGCGAAGATGAAAATTTGTGTTGGACGGAGATCGAACCAGACCTTTCCGCCTCGTCGCAGCGGTCGCGTTAACCACTAGGCTACCCGGACCCGCTTCCCCTCTTGTCCAAAATCTCGCCTCTCAGCCCACTGCGGTGTTGGCAGCACTGAAATTGGCGCCTCTTGCTCACACACCACGGAAAAGCTTCTTTCTATGAATCAGCACGGGTTTATGAAACATCGTTCATGTGAAACTCAGCTTTCCCTTTTCTCACATGACATCTTGCGAGCCATGGACGAAGGGCAACAGGCGGTTTGTGTTTTTCTCGACTTCAAAAAGGCGTTCGACGCGGTGCCACACTGCAGACTGCTAACGAAGATACGAGCTTATGGAATAGGTTCACAGATTTGTGACTGGCTGGAAGACTTCCTAAGTAATAGAACGCAGTACGTTGTTCTCGACGGCGAGTGTTCATCAGAGACGAGTGTATCGTCAGGCGTGCCCCAGGGGAGTGTGATAGGTCCGCTATTATTTTCTATCTATATTAAATGATCCGATGGACAGAGTAAGTTATAATTTGCGGCTGTTTGCTAATGATGCTGTGGTGTATGGGAGGGTGTCGTCTGTAACTGACTGTAGTAGCATAAAGGATGACTTAGACAAAATTTCTAGTTGGTGCGAACAATGGTAGCTAGCTCTCAATGTAGAAAAATGTAAGGTGATGCGCATGAGTAGAAAAAACAATCCTATAATGTTCGAATACAGGATTAGTAGTGAGCTTCTTGATGCTGTCGCGTCGTTCAAATATCTAGGCGTAACATTGCAGAGCGATATGAAATGGAACGAGCATGTAAGGACAGTTGTGAGTAAGGCAGACAGCCGACTTCGGTTTATTGGGAGAATTTTGGGAAGATGTACTTCACCTGTAAAGGAGACCGCGTATAAAACGCTTGTGCGACCACGTCTTGAGTATTGCTGAAGTGTTTGGGACCCGCAGCAGATCGGTTTAAAGGAAGACATAGAGGCGGTTCAGAGGCGAGCAGCTAGGTTTGTTACCGGTAGGTTCGACCAATGCGCGAGTGTCACGGAAATGCTCCGGCAACTCAATTGGGGATCTCTGGAGGAAAGACGACGTTCTTTTCGTGAATTTCTGTTGAGGAAATTTAGAGGGCCGGAATTTGAAGCTGAGTGTAGTACGATCTTGCTGCCGCCTACTTACATTTCGCGTAAAGATCACAAAGACAAGATAAGGGAAATTAGGCCTCGTACGGAGGCATATAGGCATTGATTTTCTTTTTTTTCCCTCGTTCTATTTGGGAGTGGAATAGGAAAGGAAATGCCTAGCCGGGGTACAGTGTACCCTCCGCCACGCACCTTACGGTGAATTGCGGAGTATGTATGTAGATGTAGATGTAGAGACGAGTCGGCGGCTATTGCCTTATCGACGCCACCGCTCGTCCGCTGCTATCGGTGCAGCAGATGCCTATCGTAATTGGCCCTCCACCCGTCTGTAATCCGCAGTCGTCGTCGTTGTTGTTGCTGCTATCGACATGAGAAATTCTCCGTTTGATGTCCCATTGACGTCAATGGGATTATCAGAATTTGCAGCGCCGAGGTCAAGAGGGTGCTCGACCACTACTCGAGGCTCTGTTGTGGCGGAGTACCGTGACTCAGGAGGTCCTAAAGGCACTCCAGCCGTCTGGAGGACGGGGGGCGAGTGGCCGAGCGCGCTAAGCCGCCTAAGCGCGCCTGCCCCACGTCCGAGTTGCGAATCCTCCTTCGGGCATGATGAGATCTACATCTACATAGATACTCTGCAAATCACAATCAAGTGCCTGGCAGAGGGTTCATTAACCACTTTCATAACTTTTCTCTACCGTTTCATTCTCTAATAGCGCGCGGGAAGAAAGAACGCCTAAATCGTTCCGTTTTCGATCTGATTTCTCTTATTTTATTGGGATGGTGGGTGCTAGCAAAATATTTTCACATTCAGAACTAAAAGTCGGTGATTGAAACTTCGCAAACAGATCACGCCGCAATGAATAACGTCTTTTTTCAATGATTTACACCCCAATTCGTGCAACATTTCCGTGACGCTTTCCCCCCCGTAACGCGATAAAACAAAACGAGCTGCCCTTCTCTGAACCTTCTCAATGTCTTCCGTCAGTCCCACCTGGTGAGGGTCCCACAAGGGGCAACAGTACTCCAGGAGAGGACGCACAAGTGTGATGTAGGCAGTCTCTTTGGTGGAGCTGGTGCCTCTTCGAAGCGTTTTGCCGATGAAACGTAACCTTTGGTTCGCCTTCCCCACAATATTTTCTATGTGTTCTCTTTAGTCAAAGTTGTTCGTAATTGTAACTCCTAGGTATTTGGTAGAATCTACGACCTTAAGGTTTGACTGATTTATCGCGTAATTAAAGTTCAGCGGATTTCTTTTAGTGGTCATGTGTATTACTTCACACTTTTCTTTATTTAGTGTCAATTGCCAATTTTCGCACCATGCAGAAATTTTGTCTAAATCGCTTTGCAGTTGCTTTTGATCCTCAATTGACTTCACTAACCGATAAACGACAGCATCATCAGCATCATCCGCGAACAGTCTAAGGGAGCTATTCTGATTGTCTCCTATATCGTGTATAAACACGAGGAATAGTAATGGACCTATAACGCTTCCCTGTGGAACGCCTGATATCACTTCTGTTTTACTCGATGACTTACCGTCAATTACAATGAACTGTGTCCTTTCTGATAGGAAATGGTGAATCCAATCGCACAATTGGGGAGATATTCCATAAGCTCGCAATTTCAAAAGAAGCCGCTTGTGGGGTACAGTGTCAAAAGCCTTCCTGAAATCCAGAAATGTGGAATCGATTTGAGATCCCTTGTCGATGGCACTTAACACTTCATGTGAATAAAGGGCAAGCTGTGTTTCGCAAGAGCGATACTTTCTGAATCCGTGTTGAGTACTGGTTAATAGATCGTTCTCTTCGAGGTAGTTCATAATATTCGAACAAAGTATATGTTCCAAAATCCTACTGCAAATCGACGTGAATGAGATTGGCCCGTAATTTTGGGGATCACTCCTATTGCCTTTCTTGAATATTGGAGTAACTTGGGCAACTTTCCAGTCTTTGGGTACGGATCTTTCGCTGAGTGATCGGTTGTAAATGATAGTTAAGTACGGAGCTATTGCATCAGCATACTCTCAGAGGAATCTAGTTGGTATACAATCTGGCCCGAAAGGTTTATTTTTGTTTAGTGACTTAAATTGTTTTGCTACTCCAGGAACATCTACTTCTAAGTTTCGCATGCTGGCAGCTGTTCTTGGATTGAATACTGGAGTGTTCACTTCGTCTTCTTTGGTGAAGGAATTTCGGAAAGCTGTGTTTAGTAATTCTGCCTTAGCAATACTGTCATCGGTAGTATTACCATTGCTATCGCGTAGTGAAGGTATTGTTTGTGCTTTGCCGCTAGTGTACTTCACATATGACCAGAATTCTTTGGATTTTCTGCAGGCTTCTCGCATTAAAGTCCGCGCTAGGTTGCGAGTTTCAGTAAAAGATTACAGGCTTGTGGATTCTGTGTCTTTTTAAATTTTGCATGCGTTTTTCTTTGTTTCTGCAACAGTGATCTGACCTGTTTTGTGTACCACGGGGGGTAAGCCCCTTCTTTTATTAATTTATTTGGTATAAATCTCTCGATTGCTACTGATATCATGTCTTTGAAAGTAAGCCACAACTGATCTACACTCGCATTTTTAGTTTTGAAAGACTGGAGACTATCACTCAGGAAAGCGTGAAGCGAATTTTTATCTGCTTTATTGAATAGATATATTTTTCGTTACTTTTGGCGCATTTGGGCATTTCGACATTCAGTCTCGCTACTACAACTCGATGTTGTAGGCAAGCTACAGAGCTAAATTTTTTACTGCTTCATCACCCAAATAACAAATTATTTTATTAGAGCCTCAAATGTTGAATGCCAGTTCGTGACCTCAGAGTATGCGTAATATAAGAAACATGATTTCTAGATAAATTAATGATTAAGAGAAGATGCATACATTGCTAGGAAGACAAACAAATAACATTTCATCAAAAAATAGGAAAATAAACAAGAGCACATGGCCATGAAACTAAAACCTGCTAATATGCACTTTAGGAAAACATAAAGTGAAATAGTATGCTTATAGATATATTCTATTGTATATTTTGAGTTGGAACTGGCCATGAAAACACAAATATAATAAATGTTTCGAATATAAATTTGCCAGCATGGGCAGCATTGTAGATTAACTAAGCCTATACGAAATATTCCCGTGTCCTTGAATACAGCAACACAACTGATACTTTCAAACTTCCTGGCAGATTAAAATTGTGTGCCGGAACCGGGACTCGAACCTGGGACCTTTGCCTTCCGCTGGCAAGCGCACTACCGACTGAGCTATCCCGACACGACTCACGATGCCGCCTCACAACTTTACTTCCGCCAGTACCTCGCCCCCTACTTTCCAAACTTCACAGAAGCTCTCCTGCGAAACATGCAAGACTAGCACTCCTGGAAGAAAGGATATGGTGAAGACATGGCTTAGCCACAGCCTAAGGGGTGTTACCAGAATGAAACTTTCACTCTGCAGCGGAGTGTGCGCTGATATGAAACTTCCTGGCAGATTAAAATTGTGTGCCGGAACCGGGACTCGAACCTGGGACCTTTGCCTTCCGCTGGCAAGCGCACTACCGACTGAGCTATCCCGACACGACTCACGATGCCGCCTCACAACTTTACTTCCGCCAGTACCTCGCCCCCTACTTTCCAAACTTCACAGAAGCTCTCCTGCGAAAGTTGCAAGACTAGAACTCCTTGAAGAAAGGATATGGTGGAGACATGGCTTAGCCACAGCCTAAGGGGTGTTTCCAGAATGAAACTTTCACTCTGCAGCGGAGTGTGTGCTGATATGAAACTTCCTGGCAGATTAAAATTGTGTGCCGGAACCGGGACTCGAACCTGGGACCTTTGCCTTTCGCAGGCAAGCGGTAAAGTTGCGAGGACGGATGGTTAGTCGTGTCGAGATAGCTCAGTGGTAGAGAGCTTTCCCGCGACAGGCAAAGGTCCCAGGTTCGAGTCCCGGTTCCGGTACACAATTTTAATCTGCCAGGAAGTTTCATATCAGCGCACACTCCGCTGCAGAGTAAAAAGTTTCATTCTGAATTCCTTTACCGTTCATCTGAGACGCAAACTGAATAAACGTACTTGCATAGGAGAAAATTCTCAACAGAAGAATATGTTTGTCGAAGTTAAACTCAAGTTTCAAATAATTTTGGTTGCTTGTTACAATACGGTCAGAGAGAATATTACGTGTTGAATTGTGAGGTGCCTGTCTATTCCGCCCTTTCCAATTGCTTCCCGCACATGAGGTGATAAAACTCTGAGGACAATGCCATGGACTACACTACCACTTTCCGACATCAGTTGATTTCTGTGACTGCTACTTGTAGGTATCTGCGATTCTTAGTTGCGATTTGTCACTGTTTACAATCACAGTTTCATATCCTCTACATTTATCCTTCGGCACTCAAACTGCGACTTCCGTGACTGACAAGGAAAGTGCATGGTCTCGAACAAACATATCTGTATGAACGTTTGCTTACAGGATCTCTACGTACACCTCAGTGTGCTGGTGGGTGTCGTTTTTCTACAAAGCTCTGCAATCAGGCTCTAGATAGCGCTGTAGATGTAATTGTAGACGCCATACGTAATGCAAATATCTTAACTATAACTTATGTAGCCGGCCGCGGTGGCCTAGGGGACTGAGGCGCTTCAGTCACGGTCTGTACGGCCACTACGGTCGGGGGTTCGAATCCCCCCTCGGGCATGGATATTTGTGCCGTCCTTAGGATAAGCTAGTTGATAAGTAGTTTGTAAGTTTAGGGACTGATGACCCCGTAGTTAAGTCCCATAAGCTATACAAACATTTGAACATATTGAACTTATGTAATAATCATCGAACATGTTCTCTAGCGTATTGTCATCAAAAGCCGTGATGATAGTTGCAACTTTAACCTTCTTCCCGAAAGACTATTGGTATTCACTGCCACTGCTTCCATCGCCTCTTCCCGCACTTACCGTAGCACTACCGCTTGCAATGAGTTCTTCGTCATTATCATCCCTATTATCATTATTATTAGTTTGTAACATCAGTATCTAACTTATGCTCATATTTCTGTACCATAACAGATACGAGAAAGCATGCCAATGATTCATCTTCTACACTAACACCATCTTCATGAAGAAGGGTTCTTCGTCACTTCATCTCAACCAATCGCAATACATTAGCAGGATTGATTAGCAATCGCCGCTCCATCTGACGCTTCACCACACAAATAACGTCACAAAAGGCAACTTCGGAGGCACACTGCACCGTCCCTACTGGCGAACCGACAGGTCAAAGTGCAATGCGGCATGGCACACGCAGAGGCCTCTAACGGACGACTGCAGAGTTTTGCAGATGCGGGTGTGTCACTAGTGCAATAAGGGTCCTCTAATTATCTCTCATACGATTTTGGTGTATATGTGTTTGTTCGAGCCCAAGTACTTGTGAGTCTACTACTTGCATTATTTCTGCTACTTCTGTGATTTCTGCTACTTCCGTTATTTGTGTGACAGATGTTGTACATGGCTATGATCGATAAGGGATTCCCCGTCCTACAAATAAAAAAAAATATTGATGCTCCATTTGCAATGTAATGTTCGAAATTATACATCCATTATATACACCTATGCAAATGTGAATTACTCTCCTAAAAGTTGTTTCAATGTTTGGTGTGTAATGTATAGTTAAATTGTGGTTATTGACAGGTAGAATCTAATAGAAATTGGCAAATAGGAGCTATAGCCTATCTAACCGAAACATTCGGCCAGATTACAGCAAGTGTGTCACTGCAACCAAAGTCCTATGTTATTGCCTGTAAAGTGCATAAACACATTTTTAACATCGTGTCGTATCAGTCACTTACCAATTTGAAAGAGATGGTAACTAAAAGTGGAATACACCGTGAATAACTTCTAAAAATTTTATTTTCTCTATAAAACCTATCGATGCCACTAAATATTCTGCCAAATAACTATTGATAAGAGCTTGTGTTATATTTCACTTATGGAAGTGCCGATATGGTGTGCTAATGTTGGCAAAGAAATCTTCACTTTATAATATTATTTACTTTACTGACTCTAGAAGCTTACGCAGAAATTGAGAATAAGAATTATTAATTTATTGAAAAAAAATTATTTCCATTATTCTGTGTGATTTCTAAGATCATTATCTAGTCGTTGCCAACATAAGCATACTATGCCACCACTGCCGTAAACAAAAGTTTTCAATGCTGAAGGACTCGATACCACTCATTTTCTTTCAATCAGGCTATCACAGGAGTGAACGTACTAAAAGGAAAATGGCAGAGAACAACATTCCTAAACCAAAAACAAATGTCATAAAATAAAACTCTGTACTACGCGGAAAAACGTTTGTATTTTCAAGTGTACAAATTTTATCGTATCCTCGAAGGTACAAGTTTTCTCCTATATCGTAGAGCTTAACACAGTCCGCACTGAAAACAGAGTATGTCTACTGTTAAACTTTCCGTAAAATTGCTTAGTTGACCACTTGATCCCAACCCGTTGGAAATCTCATTTTATATACGACTAGCTGAAAACCCGGCGTTGCCCGGGTATTTATTCCTGCCTTTTTTCAGGTATATATTCATTTGTATAATGACTGTATGCCTGTAAAATCTCTTGGGAATACAGTTAGTAGTAAATAAGTCATAGATTACAACTTGGTGAGAGAAGGGGTGGTTTCCCATGAACGTTAATATTTACGTGCTCATATCTCATGAACTTCGTGTCGTACTGTGATACAATTTAGAAGATAAATTCAGCTATATGTGTGTATACTGTCTGTGAAATTTCCTGCGGCTATAATTTGTAGTGTACAAATTATAAATTGTAACCTCATACCGAATGCCGTAGTTTTACTCCATAAACAGCAGAAAGGTAGCAAGCGAGAAACTTTTTTCCTATCATCATTTTGCTATGGTTGTCAGCGAGAAAAAGTTTAATAAAGGTTTGAAATTATGTTTAAGTTTGCCTTCAAGTCGATAAGTACTTTCATTCTCATATAGCATATTTTTAAAGTCTCACCGCATTATGTGGCTGTTTTCTGTGATTCCTATTGTTTATGGCGTCATATATTCTTAACCCCGCAGCAATTGTTACCTCCCGGTAAGGAATGTGTGTACCAAAATGTTCAATGTTTGTAAACCTTATGGGACTTAACTACGGGGTCATCAGTCCCTAAACTTACAAACTACTTATCATCTACCTTATACTAAGGACGGCACAAATATCCATGCCCGAGGGGGGATTCGAACCCCCGACCGTAGTGGCCGTGCAGACCGCGACTGAAGCACCTCAGTCCCCTCGGCCACCGCGGCCGGAATGTGTGTACCAAATTTGGTTGAATTCGGTCCAGTGGTTTAGGAGAAAATGAGCAGCATTGTCGCAAAATGCAGCAGTTTTTCGCACGTCTCACTGTCTATGACGTCATATTTCGTGAACTATATAACGCATGTGATTCTTACACTTACGGCGACCGTTCTCATGGATTGAAGCTTACGTGTACAAAATTTCATAAAGATTGGAACAAAATTGTAGATTTTTGTGCAACACATACAAATATACAGACAGTCTGTTTTATATATTAGCTGTATAAATGTATACTGGGTCCTATTTAAGGTCTGTGATGTCCCTGTGTAGTAACTTATTTTACGCCCTCCCCCTGAAATCTGGGTTGCAAACAAATTTCTATATAAAGCACCTAGATACGCCATTGGTACCAACACAACAACTTGAATTTTAAAATTTATTGCCGTAATCCAAAGTCTGAATAATGATGATTCAGAATGAAACTTTCACTCTGCCGCGGAGTGTGCGCTGGTATGAAACTTCCTGGCATATTAAAATTGTGTGCCGGAACCGGGACTCGAACCTGGGACCTTTGCCTTTCGCGGGCAAGCGCTCTACCGACTGAGCTACCCCGACACGACTCACGATGCCGCCTCACAACTTTACTTCCGCCAGTACCTCGCCTCCTACTTTCCAAACTTCACAGAAGCTCTCTTGCAAACACGCAAGACTAGCACTCCTGGAAGAAAGGATAGGGTAGCTCAGTCGGTAGAGCGCTTGCCCGCGAAAGGCAAAGGTCCCAGGTTCGAGTCCCGGTTCCGGCACACAATTTTAATCTGCCAGGAAGTTTCATATCAGCGCACACTCCGCTGCAGAGTGAAAGTTTCATTCTGGAAACATCCCTTAGGCTGTGGCTAAGCCATGTCTCCACCATATCCTTTCTTCCAGGAGTGCTAGTCTTGCGTGTTTGCAAGAGAGCTTCTGTGAAGTTTGGAAAGTAGGAGGCGAGGTACTGGCGGAAGTAAAGTTGTGAGGCGGCATCGTGAGTCGTGTCGGGGTAGCTCAGTCGGTAGAGCGCTTGCCCGCGAAAGGCAAAGGTCCCAGGTTCGAGTCCCGGTTCCGGCACACAATTTTAATCTGCCAGGAAGTTTCAATGATGATTCAATTAACATTAAAATAAAATTAAAAATTTATTTTCGATGGCACATTTTTGCCACCCCCAAAGTGCACATTTTGTACCTGCCTACATACGGCCCTGACTGTATAATGCATCTAAAAATACTCGTCGAAACCCGATTTGCAATGTACAATTCGTAGGACTATTCTGAATTTACATAATAGTGCCGCGTGGCGCAGGGGATAGCGTCACCGACTGCGGTGCTGAAGGTCGCTGGTTCAATCCCGCCAACCGGCAGAAGTTTATTTGTTTGTAATTAACAATTCCAGAAGGTTCTACATCTTCCTTATGTTCACTTGTAAATTCTACTTGTTTCTTGTGTTAACTGTTCTTCCAATTTCTGTTAAATTCTGTCTGTGTATAAATAGCAGAGCACTCTGCCTGAGAGGCAGTCAGTGCTGCGTGTATGTTGAGTTCGTAATAAACGTGCTTTCAGTATAAGTGCTGTGATCAATTGTCTTTGAAGTGACGCCTGCTTCCATTTCAACGCGACAATAACTACAGATTTTGCAATGTAGGCTTTCACGAGCGGATGCCATAGTTGCTGGTAGAGCTTCCGGGTTATAAGGGCGTGGTCCATAAAACTTTGCAGTTTTTGCTAACGTTTCGTCCAGAGCTGCGCTGGACATCTTCGGAAGTCTTGCCGAATGATGAGTCGGGTGTCTGAGAGCGACATATATATATACTGTGGAAAGTGGGCGTGGCCAAGCTGTCACGTTATCACCAGAGATAGTCCTTGTCAGAGATAAAATATCGCTATCGATTGCAATCGGTCAAAGATAAAAACCTATCGATCTTTTAAAGCTACTGTATATATGTCACTAACTTTGATAGCTTCTTCGTTCGTGTTATAATTTTCCTCGTGTTTATATATTTCAATAGCCTCCCTGTATTGCTGTGGATAATAATTCGTCATTGTAGACGAAATTATAATAGGAAAGAAGAAACTATGAAACTTAGCGACATATGGACAGTAGCTTTGAAAGATCGACACGTTTTATCTATGACCGATTGCAATCGATAGTGATATTTTATCACAGTCTAACAAATACAGTCACGACACTTCCGCGGATTTTGGTTATACACTGCGATAGCAGCGCTCCAAGCGGAGGTCAAGCTACTTTTATGAATATGATAGTGGATGAGTGCGAATAGTATCGTTTACATTGATTTTAACACATTTTTGTACATTAGAGAACGTATGTAGTATCATAAAATAGATAATAACTTAAAAATAGCTCCACCTTTGTCTTCCTTACGTCTCCTAAGATCACTGACAAAGATGGAAACGGTACATTACGGCACAGTTGATTTACTGTTATCTTGTAACCCACAGGGTTATACTAAATAATTTGACTTACTATTAAAATAGAAAAATGGCTAGGAAACACCGAATACCCGCCCTTTGGCAGAAAGACGTGTTTTTTCTTCTGAAGAACGTTAACGTTTCTCCACTGTAATTCCAGTGAAATCGGTGAGCGTGGAACGTAGGAAACGAATGTAGAATGCAATAACTGCGGTATTTAACATACAAAATCAGCCACCACAACTGTCGCTGAAGGAAAACATCAGAAACGTGACAAGAAAACTGAAAAAGCAACCAAACTGTATTCAACAAAGAAGAACCCAATTCCGCAATTGTTGCTACAGCTGAACCACAAACGGCAAGAATCTTCAAGACATTGTCTTCTTAAGCTAAAGTAATCACACTCAAAAGAATATGCGCTTATAATAAAGACGAGTGAAGCCTAAAGATGTGCGAATCATTAGACCCCATACCACAACGATACGTGTCAAAAAACTCTTTGTCATAGTAAGAACACACCAAAATAGACATTTATGTTTCTATTATGTTTATATTCTACTTACTTTCAGCGGAATAAGCTGCAAATATACACATATTCGTAAGTATTGGTTCATGACGAAGTTCTTCGTTATACCACTGAATCAGTAAGTTCGACTGTTTTTACATTACTTTCCGTGTTATGTATGCCTCTTGATATATTACTGATGCTTGTAACACAAAAATTATATTAACTATTTCAATAATTACGCACACAAATAATTACAAACAAACATCACTCTTTCGGTGCTTACCCACCGCTAGGAGCGCTAGTCTCGTTGCAGCTGTCAGTTGGTAACAACTTTCACAACAGTGAGTGTCGCGACTGTATATGTTAGACTGTGATTTTATCTCTGACAAGGACTATCTCTGGTGGTAACGCGACAGCTAGGCCACGCCCACTTTCCACAGTATATATGGCGATCTCAGAGACCGGACTCATCAGTCGGCAAGACTTGTCTAAATCATGGGATTCTTCTAGATAAGCTTAAGTGTTGTGGTATGAATGGGACAGTGCACGAATGATTTAAATCATACTTAACTGGGAGATGCAGGAAGTTGAAATAAGCGGTTCACACAATACAGAAGAGACAATTAATTCCTCTAACTGGGGAGTTATCAAAAATGTGGCCCCACGAGGTTCGGTCTTTGGTCCCTTGCTGTTCTTAATATATATTAATGACTTGCCATTCTATATTCAAGATGCTAAACTAGTCCTTTTTGCTGACAATACAAGTATAGCTATCACGCCTGACAAACAGGAATTAACTGATGAAATTGTAAATGATGTTTTTCAGAAAATTATTAAGTGGTTCTCTACAAATGGACTCTCATTAATTTTTGATAAAACCCAATGTATACAGTTTCATACAGTAAATGGCATGACACCATTAATAAATTTAGACGTCAAACATAGATCTGCAGCTAAGGTAGAATATTCAAAATTTTTAGCTATTTGCATTGACGAGGGACTGAATTGGAAGAAACATATTGAAGAACTCCTGAAACGTTTGAGTTCAGCTACTTACGCTATCAGAGTCATCGCAATATTTGGTGATATACATCTCAGTATATTAGCTTACTATGCCTATTTTCATTCATTGCTTACATGTGGGATCATATTCCGGGGCAATTCAACATTGAGTAAAAAAGTATTCATTGCACAAAAGCGTGTAATCAGAATAATTGCTGGAGCCCACCCAAGAGCATCCGGCAGACGTTTATTTAGGAATCTTCACTGTAGCTGCACAATATATATATATATATATATATATATATATATATATATATATATATATATATATATATATATTCCTGAAGTTTCTTATTAACAATCCGACCCAATTCAAAAGTAATAGCAGTGTGCACAGCTACAACACTAGGAGAAAGGATGATATTCACTATTCAAGGTTAAATCTAACTTTATCTCAGAAAGGGGTGATGTATGCTGCCACCAAAGTCTTTGGTCACTTACCCAGTAGCATCAAACGTCTGACAGAAAGCGAACTAGTATTTAAAAAGTAATTAAAGGAATTACTGAATGGCAACTCCTTCTACAATGTAGACGAATTTTTAGATAAAACTTAAAAAAATAAAAAATAATAATAAAAATGAAAAACAACAAAAAATGTAACAAAATTCCTTAAAATATTGATTGTCAAGTATAGACAACATTTACTAAACTGACACGTTCCACATCATTACGAAATGTCTTATATATGATCTATGGAACAAGTATTAATCTAATCTAATCGAATCTAATCAGTGGAAGTAGGAAGACTTCCGAAGACGTCCGGCGTAGCTCTGGATGAAATGTTAGGAAAAACTTAAAAGTTTTATGGACCAGGACCTTATAACCCGGAAGGGTACAGGTTATATAATGAAAAAGTTTTTTTACAAGAGTAATCAAGTCCATAACATAATCTTTATTTGGCATTCACATGCCTTGTCTTTACCCTTCAACCTAACATATGTGCTAGGCTTTGCTTCACAACAAAAACGTCAGGCTCCAATGTCGAATATCGTACTTGGACGAATCATGTAACTACTGCCGCCAGGTAAAATAGTGCCAATAAGTGTAACAGTTTCACAAAACCAAATATTTTTTTTATCCTTTATTGTATTTTAATGCTCCGTGGGGTTCGTACACTGCTCTTCAGCCCAGTGTACATGTGAGTTTGACAGCAAGAGTGGTTGTTTAAAACAGGAGATAAAAATGTTGGATTTAACAATAAACATAAGATAAAACTGGCGAATTAGAAACAATTAAATGAAGGCTTTAAAACACACATAATCAGTATTAATAACTGCCACGGTGGCTAGAAAAAAAAACCCACAGATTTTGCATAGTTAACGGCGATGACAACAGAGAGAGACAATAAAAAATATGGCAACACATTGTTCTGCCTATGCGGCAGTTGCTGAAGTCTTACAATCACGCTCGCCACTTGACACTGACAGAACTCCTTAGCACAGTGCAGCACTAAAAACACTGTGCAAAAGTAAAGCACGGAGACCCCACAGGGAGATAGCGGAAGGAAGTACGGCACGGGAAGCGGGGGGGCGGGGGAGCGAGGAAGGAAAAAGTAAGTCGAGTTCGATAGATTTACAAAAATTTGATTTTTCGCCTTTTAGCGCAGAGTTTTATCACAGAATAGGGAACATACAGAAAGGAAAGCTAGGGGCGGCGCCTTTGATCTGTATGTCACCAAGCGTTGCGCTCGACGCCATATTGAAAAGCAGTAAACGCGGAACTGTAGCCACTTGGTACTATGGCTGGAAATGGAGTTTTTACCAACTGCAGATGATCTCACCGACTTTTACGAAAGGAAACGGCTTCTCATTATGCTCTCCTCTATTTTGCGCCCTGTTCTTGCACCTAATTGTAATCCAGCGAAAAATAAATAGACCTAAATTTTAATACAACTACGAAAATGGACGGTGGAATCGATGATCGTTTTATTTGGTGCTTATCTCTAGAAAAATCCCAAATAACGCGGAGATATGTTTGGGAAATTAGTTATAAGCAAGAAAGTGATTTTACATCTGTCAGGTGTTATTTGACACGAATAAATTCGCACAAAGTATTGAGTCAGACGTGAGTACAACGTGATTACACAGAACTAATGACGTCTGGGCATATATAAAAGTTGTACTTGCTTTAGGAGTATCATTAATTTACTGATCGGAGAAGGGGATATAAAAGAATCTGTCAACCACAGAGCAGGAACAGCATAATATAATTATTCCTTAATCCCCTTGAGTATCCGAAGAGCATTCGTTGCCAACATTAGCACACTACGCCTCCAATGCCGTAAGTAAAATTTTACCTGCCTACTTACGCACTATTCTTTGTCATTCATTTTAAATTATTCCCTGCAACGTTAAACTTATAAGATATAAATGTACTTCAACATTTAGATGCTGTTGAACTGTTGAACTGTTCATTTTAAATTATTCCCTGCAACGTTAAACTTATAAGATATAAATGTACTTCAACATTTAGATGCTGTTGAACTGTTGCAGCAACAGCAACAGCAACAGCGAGAGTTATCGTCAAGAGAAGAAGCAAGGCTACTTTTAATAATTATGCACACGTCGCTCTCATTCGAAACTGATAACATTTAACTTTCACTACACATATAGCGACGTTCACTTACTACTCAGCATCTTTTGGGAAGGTGAAGAAGCTTATATCCTTATTTGTACTCGAACTATTGCGCCAATTAGGTGCTCAACACCATCGGCCGCCTTTTCTTTTATTGCTGCTCATAATAAAAACGGAACAGCTCCAACTACTGACACACAGTTCTTTCTTTTCACTGCACCAAATACTTGTTTACTTTCATGCGATTCAGGCTGTTAAAATATACAATTAACAAATAAAGTCGGCGTATTACTACGCCTCAGAGTAGGGAGTGACCACACGATTACTGCTTTTCAAGATGGCCGATTCCGCGCATGCGCACTAAATTTTGGACGACAGACTGCAGCGGGAGTTTCCTTTCTGTATACTCCTTATTCTGTGGTTTTAGTTTGACAACAATGAACAGCCAACCCATAGCTGACACCTTCGGTTTTAATCTGTGTGTTCCTTTGACTGTGAGGTGTCTCTTTGCGTTTCTTCTTTTTATTCGCCAGTGACTGGCCTATCCGAAGCCACCGCCCAGTGTTATGTCAATTGTCTTTATTTCATGTGCCTCCACATCTGCAGCAGTTCTCTTACTCATAGTCTACAGCTACATCTACATCTACATGGGATACTCTGCAAATCACATTTAAGTGCCTGGCAGAGGGTTCATCGAACCACCATTATACTATTTATCTCCCATTCCATTCTCGAATAGCGCGCGGGAAGAAAGAACACCTGAATCTCTCAGATCGAGCTCTGATTTCTCGTATTTTATTCTGATTGCCATTTTTACCTTGTAAGTGGGAGTCAACAATATATTTTCGCATTCGGAGGAGAATGTTGGCGATTGGAGTTTCGCAAGTAGCCCACGCGTCAGCGATAAGCGCCATTGTTGTAATGATTCCCATCCCAGATCCTGTAACATTTCCGTAACGCTGTCTCCCCTGTATCGTGACAATACGAAACGAACTGCCCTTCTTTGGACTCTTTCGATGTCCTCCGTCAAACCCACGTGATAAGGATCCCACACTGGGCAGCAATACTCCAAAAATGGACGGACAAGTGTAGTGTATGCAGTTTCTTTTGTAGTTCTGTTGCATGTTTTAAGGGTTCTGCCAATAAAACGCAGTCTCTGGTTCGCCTTTCCCACGACATTATCTACGTGTTCTTTCCAGTTTAAGTCTGAAGTAATAGTAATTCCTAGGTATTTTGTGGAGTTTACGCCCTTCACATTTGATTGATTTATCTTGTAAACAATGTTTAACGGATTTCTTTTCGTACTCATGTGGACGACTTCACACTTCTCATTATTTAGAGTCAATTGCCAATTTTTACACCATACTGATATCTTATTCTTATTCAGGTCGTTCTGCAGTTGGTTTTGATCTTCAGATGATTTTACTAGACGGTAAATGACGGCGTCATCTGTAAACAACCTAAGTATGGTAGTTTAAAACAGGAGATAAAAATAAGGATTTTAACAATAAACATAAGATAAAACTGGCGAATTAGAAACAATGAAATGAAGGCTTTAAAACACACATAATCAGTATTAATAACTGCCACGGAGGCTAAAAAAAAAAAAAAAACAAAACAAAAAAAAACAAAAAAAAAAAACACAGATTTTGCACAGATAACGGCGATGACAACAGAGAGAGAGACAATAAAAATCATGGCAACACATTGTTCTGCCTATGCGGCAGTTGCTGAAGTCTTACAATCACGGTCATAACTTGACAGTTGACACTAAGACAACACTTTAGCACGGTGCAGCACTGTAAAAGTCGACCACTGTACGAAACAAGAGCCTTGCTTTATCACAAAAATTAGCAAATGAGGTCCGTGTGAACTACCGGTTACTCCCTGATATAAAGCTTTGTTCCCTGGCCCAAACTGAGAACTGACTCGTTTCATATTACTTCAAGAACAGGAAGTTAATACTACAGTGGCCAATATACATAGCAGCTCACACGTTATCACACACAGACGCTGGAATTCAACAATACTCGTTCAGTGTTACTGATGGTTAGGTGGTGGTTACCTGAGCAATATTATTATTATTATTATTATTTTTTTTTTTTTTTTTTTTTAATTGGTAAGATTTTCTGACAGCCCTGAAAGTTGCTCCCGAATTTTGCCTAGGCCTCACGAAGGACACCAGTGAGACACTCGAGACGAAGTGTCCTGACTGACCTACCGACAACGCGAGAGGCCATGGCTAAGGACTACTACAACATTTTACAAAGAAGGAATCCATGTAACATGATAGAACGGCGACACCCGAACATCTGCTGGAAAAGAGTGTGGCGGGCGATTCATTCACCTTTCCTGCCAACAGAAATACGGACATCGTGGTACGTCTTGTTGTTGTTATGGTCTTCAGTCCGGAGACTGGTTTGATGCAGCTCTCCACCCTACTCTATCCTGAGCAAGCCTTTTCATCTCCTCATAAGAACGACAACCCACATCCACTTGAATCTGCTTACTATACGCGTCTCTTGGCCTCCCTCTGCGATTTTTACCCCACACACTTCCCTCCAATGCTAAATTTACGATTCCTCGATGTCTAAGAATGTGTCCTACCAAGCGATCCCTTCTTTTAGTCAGGGTATGCCAAAAACTCCTTTTCTCGCCAATTCTGTTCAGTACCTCTTTATTAGTTATGCGATCTACCCACCTAATCTTCAGCATTCTTCTGTAGCACCACATTTCAAAAGCCTCTATTCTCTTCCTGTCCGCACTGCTTATCGTCCATGTTTCACTCCCGTACAAGGCAACACTCCACACAAATGCCTTCAGAAAAGACTTCCTTACACTTAAATTAATATTCGATGTTAGCAAATTTCTCTTTTTCAAAAATGCTTTTCTTCCCATTGCCATTCTGCATTTTATATCCTCTGTACTGCGACCATCGCATGTTATTTTACTACCCAAGTAACAAAACTCATCTACCACCTTCATTGTTTCGTTACCTAATCTAATTCCTTCACCATCGCCTGATTTTCTAAGACCGCATTCCATTATTTTTGTTTTGCTCTTGTTAATGTTCATTTTGTACGCTCTCTTCAACACACTGTCCATTCCATTCAACTGCTCTTCTAGGTCGTTCGCTGTCTCTGACAGAATTACAATGTCATCAGCAAAACGCAATGTTTTTATTTCTTCCCCCTGAACTTTAATCCCTATTCCAAATTTTTCCTTGCTTTCCTTCATCGCCTGCTCAATGTACAAATTGAATAACATCGGAGAAAGGCGACTGGATTGTAGCACTGCGAGTGCGTGTTGGAAGCTCACAAGGCAAATGCTGGCCCTCCTCCTACGTCGTCCTTTCACGTCGATCCTATCTACCGAAGTTTTCTACCCTGATGGCGTCTATTTTCCACGAGCGAAGACGAATGCAATCAACTGGATTAAAGGCATGGCGCTACATTACCTTTACCGAGAGAGCGACAAAAACTTCCTGGATTTCTGGCAATATTTGCTTGAAACACACACGACTGTCCAACGTGGAGCAACCTACCGAACCACTTTTGCGAACTTTTTAGGGTCATTGTTCACGAACCCTCCACCCAGCTGGGGTGTCCCAGGTATGAGAAGAGAATAATGATGCAGCCCATAGAACCTGATTGATCCCAACGGTACAAAGGCTACAGCCTTGAATGGGAGAAGACGACTGGGATACTCATGTGCAGGATTGTCGACGGGTTACGTTCTTCAAACTGTTGGCCCCCTATAATAATCATTAAATGAAATAAAGCAATATATTACAACAGACTAAAAAAAAAAAAAAAAAAAAAAAAAAAAAAAAAAAAAAAAAAAAAAAAAGACAAGAAGGAAGAGGCCAGAGCTCAACTGAGCATCGATTACATCTTACAGACACCCTGGTACCTCTGTTTGTTGGCAAAGTTTTCAGTCTAACTTTCATATTCATTACACAAATTATTGTCAATTTTTAATTTTAAAAGCACAAGTGACAAAAAAGTTCTTGAAGGGGGGTGGGTTGGAACCCCTCCCCCCTTCCCGCCCCCTGTGACACGTTCTCAACCCTCTGTTCCCCAGCGGTACTCCCATCGAAACCTGGTTGCGCTGGTTTGATTGGGTAATCAAACACTCTAATGTCATCCCTGTGTTACTAGTAGCCACAATTAAGTCTCAGTTTTGAACATTTTGGCCGTATTTAGGTTACGGTAGTAACACTAAAAGTGGGTCTTGCACGAACGCCATTTGACAGCTCGAAATTTTAACAAAAGTAACGCATTAACCGTCTATCTGACCCGAAAATCGAACACACGAATTCGTAGAAGACGAAATTCTCTACAACTGTGCTCTCTTACGCTTTTTTTCATATCTCGCATCGTTTCAAAGATAACATCTACATAAATATTCTGCAAATCACATTTAAGTACTTGGCAGAGGGTTCATTAACCACTTTCATAACTTTTCTCTACCGTTCCAATTTCCAATAGCGCGCGGGAAGAAAGAACACCTAAATCGTTCCGTTTTCGATCTGGTTTACCTTATTTTTTTGGGATGGTCATGTCTCCCTAAGTAGGTGGGTGCTAGCAAAATATTTTCACATTCAGAACTAAAAGTCGGTGATTGAAATTTCGCAAATAGATCTCGCCGCAACGGTTATCGTCTTTCTTTTAATGATTTCCACCACAATTCGTGCAACATTTCCGTGACGCTTTCCCCCCTATAACGTGATAAAACGAAACGAGCTGCTCTTGTCTAAACCTTCTCAATATCTTTCGTCAGTCCCACCTGGTGAGGGTCCCACAAGGGGCAACAGTACTCCAGGAGAGGACGCACAAGTGTGATGTAGCCAGTCTCTTTGGTGGAGCTGGTGCATCTTCGAAGCGTTCTGCCGATGAAACGTAACCTTTGGTTCGCCTTCCCCCACAATATTTCCTATGTGTTCTCTCCAGTCAAAGTTGGTCGTAATTGTAACTCCTAGGTATTTGGTAGAATTTACGACCTTAAGGTTTGACTGATTTATCGCGTAATTGAAGTTCAGCGGATTTGTTTTAGTGGTCTTGTGTATTACTTCACACTTTTCTTTATTTAGTGGCAATTGCCAATATTCGCACCATGTAGAAATTTTCTGTAAATCGCTTTGCAGTTGCTTTTGATCCTCTGTTGACTTCACTAACCGATAAACGACAGCATCATCCGCGAACAGTCTAAGGCAGCTATTCAGATAGTCTCCTAAATCGTTTATAAACACGACGAAGAGTAGGGGACCTATAACGCTTCCATGGGGCACGCCAGCTATCACTTCTGTTTTACTCGATGACTTACCGTCAATTACAACGAACTGTGTCCTTTCTGATAGGAAATCGTAATCCAATTGTGGCGATATTCCATCTGCGCGCAATTTCATTAGAAGCCGTGTGTGGGGTAATGGGACTTGACATAGTCCCCTCTTTTCCGGTCACCCCATTCAACTGATCGTCAGCGAATTTTCCAGACGTAATTGTTGGTCGCCAGCGACCAAAACGTCCCTTCGTCAGGTATTTCGAAGAAAAATAGGACACTAACACTAAAAGCAGGTCGTTTGTGATGCGCTTTTTATAGCAGGAAATTTAATTGAAAATATCGCCTTAGCACGCATCTGAGACGAGAACTGAATACTTGTATTTGTAGATGTGAAAAATTTCTACAACTTTGCTCTGATATGTTATTTCCATAGCTCGCGCCGTTTCAGAGATATTTGCAAAAAATAGTGACGATGTGACAATGTCTGTTTGTTTGTAACGTGTTCCCACTTTTTAGGTCGTACGGTTCAACCGATCGGCTCAAAATTTTACAAACGTAAACCATCCTTTTTTAAAGGATAGTAATAATAAAAATAAGCCGTTTATGATAGGCTTTTGACAGCTGGAAATGTAATTACCGGCGGCGGTGGCCGAGGGGTCTGAGGCGCTCCAGTCTCGGTCTGCACGGCCACTACGGTCGGGGGTTCGAATCCCCTCTCGGGCATGAATATTTGTGACGTATTTGTATTAGCTAATTCGTAAGTAGTTTGTACGTTTAGGGAATGATGACCTCGTAGTTAAGTCCCATAAGCTATACAAACATTTGAACATTTTGCAAATGAAATTGCAAATAACGCCTTAATTGTTCATCTGAGACGAAAGGTGAATAGACGTATTTGTATAGGAGAAAATTCACTACAACTTTGCTCTGTTATGTTATTTCCACAATTTGCGCCTTTTCAGAGATATGTGATAAAATAACGATGATTCGAGACTGTCACTTGATTTTACGTAAATCAATACAGACAAATAAAATAAACTTGAAAAACAGGGCAAACTTGCACGTCAGGTGTTAATATTTTAACAGAAAAATATAATGAAAATATGGGAGAGATATTATATTAACTAATATTGCCTGTGGTCGAAAATCGACCAATTGTGTTTACAATCGTCACTGGGGGTAAAATTTTACGTATCATGTCGGCGGCCTCGCGTGATTATGTTGGCAACATCAACAACACGATAGAAAATCTTTGCCCATTTGTTCGAATCACAAAGAATGACTCGATTAGTGTATCGTGCAGACCATGAAGTAAACAAATAATGCTGTTCCTGCTTTATGGTTGACAGGTTCTTGTATGTACCCTCGTCCGCTCAGTAAAAATAATTGCCCTCGTAAAGCGAAGATTCCATGAGAAAACATTAGCGTTGTCAAGCGATTGGCTAAAATGAAGACTCACAGGATTCTGACTATTCAGCATCTGTTGCCAACATTATTATAGAAGGCCGCTGGGATATTTGGTAAAATTTAACAGACACTGGGGTATCTTTTACATGTTAAGGAAAATGCATGACACAATAACAACAAATAAAAACGGAAGTATATACTTCTCATG
This sequence comes from Locusta migratoria, assembly GCA_026315105.1. Classification (NCBI taxonomy): domain Eukaryota; kingdom Metazoa; phylum Arthropoda; class Insecta; order Orthoptera; family Acrididae; genus Locusta; species Locusta migratoria. Next base: position 19,847,957 of record CM048754.1, read on the forward strand.
CCATTCTCGAAGTATAGAACTTTCATTACTCCAATATTTGAAATGGAACTACAATTTCGGTGTTCGTATATTTATACAACGCCAACAAATAATGTTATTTCGATACTGCGATATTCAGAAATCCAGAGCTGACAACATGTCGACTTCGTAGTTCCACCCGTGCACCGCTAGATGCCTCTCCCGGCGCATCATCCTTTATATCGGCATTCATATGAAAACATCCATTTCCTTTAAACACTCTTAATAAATGCGAAAATGAAGCATTTGAACGGCACACTCCATGTTTCGATATTCACTTATTTTAATACTGCAGATGCGCTGCATTACAGCGTCTTTGGTCAAGGCGATTGTTGGAGAATGTAGAACTTGATCCAAGCTGTGGATAGGAAAATTTATACTTCCTTTAACCATTTTTAATGGCTAAATGCACACGTAATATTTATATTCGTGAAATCTACGACACACAATCTTTCGAATTACGTAACTTTCATTGGCCTTCACCTACGAATAAATTAGTAATCTGTACCACAATTTTCGTGTTAGCGTATTTATGTAATGATTGTTGAAAGAGATAGAAGCCCAAAAAGAAAAAGAGTGTGTTTGTTAAAGCTAAACTCAAAAAATTTTGGCCGTTTGTTAAAATACGGTTAGAGAGGATATTACGTGTTTAATGCTTAGATATTATCACTATATTAGATTCGTGATGGTATCGCCAATAATTCTTTATTATTTCTGTTATTTTTCTCCGATATGTTTGCAAAAACAGGCCAGTGGGATTTTTCTGAGTTCTTCGAATTAAACTATGACCTCCCGTGTTCCTACATTTGTCCTAAATCCAAACTGATCTTCCCCGAGGTCAGATCCACAAGTTATTTCATTCGTCTGTAATTAATTCTAGCTTACTAATCATTACGTGCTTAAAGAAATGCCATTCATCTATGCTCATACAGGCCTAATAAATTTGTAAGCTGGCCGCAGCTGTACTGCCCTGCAGTTATAAGTGATTTAAGATCACTTATGAACTAGCTAAGACTAAGGACGGCACAAATATCCATGCCCGAAGGGGGATTCGAACCCCCGACCGTAGCGGCCGTGCAGACTTTGACAGGCGCGCCGCAGACCGCTCGGCCACTGCGGCCGGCTTAAAAAATTTATTAGGCCTGTATGAGCATAGATGAATGGCATTTCTTTAAGCACGTAGTGATTAGTAAGCTAGACGATGTGCTTTAGTGTAATGGGTAAAAGTGATGCCTTATTTCAATCGTCAAGTGACTGCATTTTTGGCTGGGTCGCTATGAAAACACACGGCCCGCTAGCAGTCTGGTAAAAACATGGCAGCCATAGCCCAGTTGGCCACTCTCTCCCTATATAGTAGACTTGAGCATAATAGTTCGCGGTCGGGAGCGCTCACTTTAGTTCGCGCCTCAGTTCGCGAACTAGTTCGTTCTTTTAGTTCGTCCGCTCCCAGTGACGGCTGAGCGGTGTGGTCTGCGCATGCAGGTGGAGGGAGAAGTTCCCCCACCTAGCTGCTTCATGCGCTTGCTGCTTGAACCGCTAACGATATCACGCAAACCAAAAGAAACAGTTTGTGGATACTTTCTCGCGTTTAAGTTTAGACTTATCTCTATATCTTGGCATTATGGAATTTATTAGTCAGATATTGCAGAGTGCAGAATACTTCAAAGCAGAAATTTTGTAACACTGAACTATGTAATCTAGCAGGCAGACGCTCACCTCGAAATGGCTCTCATCAGCAGAAGACAAACACGTCATTTTTAATTCTGCTGCGCGCCCTCTCGCTATTGCCCGTCGGTCTTTGGAAAAGAATCCAATGAACTAAGAAGCGAGATACGTTTAGCATAATAGTTCGCGACAGGTAGCGCATATTTTAGTTCGCGACCTATCGCGCATATCTTAGTTCACGACCGGTAGCTCTCCTTTTAGTTCGCAGCTCGGCCGCAAAGTAGGTCGCTCTTTTTAGTTCGTCCGCTCTTTTTAATTCGTCCGCTCTTTTTAGTACGTACGTTCTTTTTGGCTTTTGCTGCCGCTACTAAAAGAGCTCTTTCTTTTGTTATGACAGCTTTTTTATATAATGATCAGTTTTGCCCAAGCCCGTATTTTTGGGCAATTAGACATCAAATACTTAAGCAAATAAACCAGCTACTTACACGCATGGAAGATACAATGGTATTCAACTACTTTGCATACAGATCACTCGTACTAAATATTATTTAGACACTTCTGAATACCTCAGAAAAGAAAATTTGTGTCAGTGAACTATGAAACTACAGCTGAGCTGCATCTCAGCTCGAACTGACGGCAACTGGCAGAAGGGAATCACGCGATTCTGCGCGCTCTCGCGTCCTCTCGCTGTTACCCGTCAGTCTTCGGAAGAGGAGCGGACGAACTAAGAGGCGAGGGATCTGCGAACTAGTTCGCGTATTTCGCATATGGGAGCGCTCTTCCGAACTAGTTCGTTCGAGAACTACACAAGACTATTATACAGGCTCTCATAGGTGCCGTGGATTAGGTATAGAAATTTCGTGAACATGATAAAAGTTGCTATTTGATACCCTAGGATAACCGAACTCTTAGTTTTGAAGAGTAAAATGAAGTGTCATTTTGTCATTCGGGACAAGTGTCACAGGTCACATGTGCCTATTCCTTATAGTTATGTGACGACAGCTGTTGTTCTGTTTCATGCGGCACTGTTATCGTATTTCTAAGGCTTCTGTATATTTCTCACAAGGACATTCCATAATGGCTCGATAGGATGTCAGTGCCTTTCATGGCGTCAAAAAAAAAAAAAAAAAAAAAAAAAAAAAAAGGAAAGTATCGCACATTGTTGATCATACCACATACATCTTCGTCGTTATTTCAACAGATTTTGTGTAGGATGTTTATTTTTCTCTTTCCGTTTCTAGGTCAGCGTAAAAATTTTGATTATTGGTAACAGTTTGAAGTGTTTATTTAGCGCATTTTATGTAGGCCTAAGGTAGGTGCACCAGTTCTTCATCTTTCATTAAACTAAAATATAAATAAAACATTGGATGGTATTCGGTTGTGACTTTAAAGTAAAAACAACAGTTCGGAAACAAATAATTCTGAGAGAGACGTGGTATATGCAGGTGAGCTCTGCTTGAGAAGTATATACGTCTGTTAGCAAATTGTCACCTCTCTCTTGTCTTGTAAATCTATGACTGTACACATATTCCACAAAGTAGTGAAAAATGCATTTTGAATATTAGTTGCTAAAACCTCAACTTATTCTCTTTCCTACCCCACTCGTAAATTAGGCGTGGAATAAACGAATGTTTGCAAAACTTTGTACAGCCAGTAAATTCTGTTATATCATTACACAGTCATAAAAGATAGGCCTACAAAATTTAGACTTAATTACAACCCCATAGGTTGCCTAAAATAACATGTTAGCTTTCATTATCGCTTTGTGGTACATACTTATGAAAAGTGACTTCTCCTCCTTTGACGTATTTTTCTTTACAACCGTAGTGACCACAGTAATTCAACGTTGCTAGTAATAACAAGCCACAGTTGAAAACGTAAGAAATACGTGTAATAGGATAAATTTCGATATCATTCACAATCACTAGCGGAAAGATGCGCACCAAAATCACGTGACTCTGCCATGTAGATGTTGAGAACATGCGCAGAACGCTTTGCTCTCTCCAGAGATATCTTCTCTACATCTATTACCGAAGGCAGCGCATTATCTATACCTAGGGTTAGCAAATTTTCAAAATAAAAAACCGGGGGGTATTACAGAGATTCTTTATTTCGATCGCAACAGCTTTTTTTTTCAGAATGAAACTTCACTCTGCAGCGGAGTGTGCGCTGATATGAAACTTCCTGGCAGATTAAAATTGTGTGCCGGAACCGGGACTCGAACCTGGGACCTTTGCCTTTCGCGGGCAAGCGCACTACCTACTGTGCTATCCCGACACGACTCACGATGCCGCCTCACAACTTTACTTCTGCCAGTACCTCGTCTCCTACTTTCCAAACTTCACAGAAGCTCTCCTGCAAACACGCAAGACTAGCACTCCTGGAAGAAAGGATATGGTGGAGACATGGCTTAGCCACAGCCTAAGGGATGTTTCCAGAATGAAACTTCACTCTGCAGCGGAGTGTGCGCTGATATGAAACTTCCTGGCAGATTAAAATTGTGTGCCGGAACCGGGACTCGAACCTGGGACCTTTGCCTTTCGCGGGCAAGCGCACTACCTACTGTGCTATCCCGACACGACTCACGATGCCGCCTCACAACTTTACTTCTGCCAGTACCTCGTCTCCTACTTTCCAAACTTCACAGAAGCTCTCCTGCAAACACGCAAGACTAGCACTCCTGGAAGAAAGGATATGGTGGAGACATGGCTTAGCCACAGCCTAAGGGATGTTTCCAGAATGAAACTTCACTCTGCAGCGGAGTGTGCGCTGATATGAAACTTCCTCTTTATTTCGACTATTTTTTTTTTTTTTTTTTTTTTTTTTTTTTACAAAATCATATTTCTGACTTCCTCGAATTTTCTTAAGTAATTCTTTGTTGGTTTTGATATTGTCATAGAACTGAGAGCAATTGATATCTTTGTAGTTGTAACAGATGGTCAACAAATCCCTTACACATTGTACAGACATGACATTCGATTTCTTTCATCAGTCCATTGTATATTTAATAATGAAAGTACCCTTTCCACAGTGGCGTTGTGGGCAGGATTGCGAAAAAGTACTGAACAATTTTTAAAAGTTCTCAATATTTATCTCTTCAACGATCATTCATTAACTCACACGATCTATCAGATACAGTTTTTTTCCAAAAAAATGTTGGCTCAATTTCAGATTTGAACTGTTCACACAGAAACGTTTTTAGGCGAATTACCTCATCAAACAATTCAATGTCATTCACAATTTCTGTTTCTCAAGTAGGCAACAATATTTTCCACACTTTCCCAATCACCTTCCTTGTTTAGAGTTAACCAACTGAATACAGTTAATTCCTCATACTGCCTCATCCACTTACTTATGCAATCACCACATACAGTATAAAAAGCGTTCATGTCTTTCCCTGAACATGTCAACAACCTGGTCATTGTCACATTTGGAGATGACGTCTGTTACTTTTAGGGGAACGAAGTTATTTTAGCTCTCTCTCTCTCTCTCTCTTGTAGACTTGACACAGTATCAGAGAGGACAGAATACACTTCTACGACAGTCTTTTTTTCACCTTCAATACACTTTTTTTTTATTTGTGTAGGTAACTGGAAACACTATGTAGAAACTTGTAATTACGCCGTGTGCCGCGACAGACGACACTCACCTAGTTGTCAGCTTGTTTTTGGTCTCTCCGTTCTTTTTTTTTTTTTTCTATGGGACTTAACTACTGGCTCAGCAGTCCCTAAACTTACAAACTACTTATGAACTACCTACGGCACAAATATCCATGCCCGAGGGGGGATTCGAACCCCCGACCGTAGTGGCCGTGCAGCGCGGCCGGCTCTCCAGTTTTACTCCGTCAAATCACACTCGACTCCACAGAACAACAGTTTGACGTGGAGGACCAAAAAATCGGGAGATTTTTACTGTTTTGGATGTTTGCAACCGGGGGGCTGAAATAGAGCTTAAAAACCGGGTGGACCCCGGAAAAACCGGGTGATTTGGTAACCCTATCTAGACCGAGCACATACGTCAGTTGAAGTTTGTCCGCCATTTTGGTCAGTTTTGGAATGCTATTTCTCCGTTTAAATGTTCAAATGTTTGTTAAGCTTATGGCACTTAACTACGGGGTCATCAGTCCCTAAACGTACAAACTACTTATCAACTACCTTATACTAAGGACGGCACAAATATCCATGCCCGAGGGGGGATTAGAACCCCCGACCGTAGTGGCCGTGCAGCGCGGCCGGCTCTCCAGTTTTACTCCGTCAAATCACACTCGACTCCACAGAACAACAGTTTGACGTGGAGGACCAAAAAATCGGGAGATTTTTACTGTTTTGGATGTTTGCAACCGGGGGGCTGAAATAGAGCTTAAAAACCGGGTGGACCCCGGAAAAACCGGGTGATTTGGTAACCCTATCTAGACCGAGCACATACGTCAGTTGAAGCTTGTCCGCCATTTTGGTCAGTTTTGGAATGCTATTTCTCCGTTTAAATGTTCAAATGTTTGTTAAGCTTATGGGACTTAACTACGGGGTCATCAGTCCCTAAACGTACAAACTACTTATCAACTACCTTATACTAAGGACGGCACAAATATCCATGCCCGAGGGGGGATTCGAACCCCCCACCCGTAGTGGCCGTGCAGACCGTGACTGGAGCGCCTCAGTCCCCTAGGCCACCGCGGCCGGCTTTCTCCGTTAAAACTATGCGTTAAGTCGACCCTTGTACTGTTCATCCATGAAACTGACAGTAACTGCAAAGTATCTACTTTCAAACAATATACTTTCTTCAATAAATAGTTGGCCGCGGTTCGCGAACAGCTGAGCGTGCTGTTGTCTACGGTCAGTCGTCTTCAGGCTGCTGTCTCGGGGTGCAGCGATGGTGGGGAGTCTGGTGCGTCGAGTGGGACACCTCAGGTGTCTCACGCTACGCTCTCTGTCCCTGCTACCGAGGCACCTTCAGGTGTACCGGACGTCGTCGAGCCGCCTTCTCCGCAAGGGGAGTGGCGTGTTGTACGGCGTTCGCGTCGCTCGAGGCGGAAGGCCAATGTGGAGGCTGGACGTCCGTCCGCGCCCGTTCGTCCTGGGAGTGAAAGTGTGGCCACTCCTTCAGCAGGGTCCGAGCAGGTGCACGGGGGGAGGGGATTATTAGTTATTGGGAGCTCCAATGTCAGGCGCGTGATGGAGCCCCTTAGGCAGATAGCGTCCAGATCTGGAAGGAATTCCAACGTGCACTCGGTGTGTTTGCCGGGGGGCCTCATCCGAGATGTGGAGGCGGCCTTGCCGGCGGCTATCGAGGGTGCGGGGTGCAGTCGACTGCAAGTCGTAGCTCACGTCGGCACCAATGACGCTTGTCGCTTGGGTTCTGAGGACATCCTCGGGTCCTACGAGCGGCTGGCGGAATTGGTGAAGGCTGCTGCCTTCGCACGCGGGGTGCAAGCAGAGCTGTCGATTTGCAGCATTGTTCCCAGGGTTGATCGGGGTCCTTTGGTTTGGAGCCGAGTGGAGGATCTGAACCAGAGGCTTCGCCGACTCTGTGACAGTCATGGCTGCAGATTTCTGGATCTGCGTTATCGGGTGGGGAATTGTAGGGTGCCCCTAGATAGATCAGGGGTGCACTACACTAAGGAAGCGGCTACTCGGGTAGCAGAGTACTTGTGGAGTGCACATGGGGGTTTTTTAGGCTAGGCGCTAACTCTGATGAGCACTCGCCTGTCAGCATTCAAACAGCGAATTCAGGCCACGTTCGGAACAAAAATTCGAACATAAAAATATTAGCCGCGAACTTACAAAGTATTAGAAACAAAGTTCCCGAATTTGCAGCGCTGCATGGAAGTTATTGCGCTCAGATAGTTTTAGGCACCGAAAGCTGGCTAAATGATGATGTGGCAAGTTCAGAAATATTTAGCGAAGCGTGGAATGTATATCGGAAAGATAGATCTGATACAACTGGAGGAGGAGTGTTCATCGCTGTGGACAAAGATATTGTTTCTACTGAGATCGAGGTTGAAAGTAACTGTGAAGTTATCTGGGCACGCATAACAGGTCTAAAAGAAGTAAAGTTAATAGTTGGGTGTTTTTACCGGCCCCCCAGTGCTGCTGTAGCAGTTTTAGAATCATTCAAGGAAAGTCTACACCAGGTAGTGCATAGGTATCCGGGCCATGCAATATTAGTCGGAGGTGACTTCAACCTTAAGAGTATAGATTGGGACCTCGCTAGTTACATTTCAGGCGGTACAGACAAGCAGTCTTGCGAGCTACTTTTGAACACATTCTCCGAAAACTGTCTTGAGCAGTTAAACCGGCAACCCACGCGCAATGGAAATATTCTAGACCTTATAGCCACAAACAGGCCTGACCTTATTAACGATGTCTGTGTAGAGACAGGAATTAGTGATCATGATATCGTCATAGCGTCGATGGTCACCAAAGTTCATAAACCAGTCAAGAAGGCTAGGAGCGTGTTTTTGTTGGGAAAAGCCGACAAGCAAAGGTTACGATCGCACTTAGAAACTGAATGGGCATCGTTTAATTCTGCGACTATGGATGTAGAGGAATTGTGGACTAAATTTAAATGCATTGTTAATGAAGGGTTAGAGAAATATGTGCCAGTAAAGACGATTAAGGATGGAAAAGATCCACCGTGGTATAATAATAATGTTAGAAAGCTGCTGAGAAAGCAAAGGCTGTTGCACTCTCGATTCAAAAAAGAACACGCAAATGATGACAGGCAAAAGTTAGTAGAGATTCGTGCGTCTATAAAAAGATCGATGCGTGAAGCATACAATAATTATCACAGCCATACCTTAGCAAAAGATCTTTCCGAGAACCCGAAAAAATTCTGGTCCTACGTAAAATCGATAAGCGGGTCAAAGCCCACTGTCCAGTCACTAGTTGATCATTCCGGGGCAGTAATAGAAGAAAGCAAACGGAAAGCTGAAGTTCTAAATTTAACCTTTAAGAAATCTTTCACGCAGGAGGACCGCACAAATATACCATCATTTGATCAACGTACTAATTCCGAAATGGGGGACATAGCAATAGGTATTTCCGGTGTAGAGAAGCAGCTGAAAGAGCTAAATACGAAAAAGTCTGCTGGTCCGGATGGAATACCAGTTCGGTTTTACAAAGACTATTTTGCGGCATTGGCCCCCTACTTAGCTTGCATTTACAGCGAATCTCTAATTCAGCGCAAAGTTCCTAGTGATTGGAAAAAAGCGCAGGTGACTCCCGTGTATAAGAAAGGAAAGAGAACTGACCCATACAATTACAGGCCAATATCGTTGACATCGGTTTCATGTAGAATTTTGGAGCATATTCTCAGTTCGAATATAGTAAATTTCCTTGAAACGGAAAAGCTTCTTTCCATGAATCAGCACGGGTTTAGGAAACATCGTTCATGTGAAACTCAGCTTGCCCTTTTCTCACATGACATCTTGCGAGCCATGGACGAAGGGCAACAGGCGGATTGTGTTTTTCTAGACTTCAAAAAGGCGTTCGACACGGTGCCACACTGCAGACTGCTAACGAAGATACGAGCTTATGGAATAGGTTCACAGATTTGTGACTGGCTGGAAGACTTCCTAAGTAATAGAACGCAGTACGTTGTTCTCGACGGCGAGTGTTCATCAGAGACGAGTGTATCGTCAGGCGTGCCCCAGGGGAGTGTGATAGGACCGCTATTATTTTCTATCTACATAAATGATCTGATGGACAGAGTAAGTTGTAATTTGCGGCTGTTTGCTGATGATGCTGTGGTGTATGGGAGGGTGTCGTCTGTAACTGACTGTAATAGCATACAGGTTGACTTAGACAAAATTTCTAGTTGGTGCGAAGAATGGCAGCTAGCTCTCAATGTAGAAAAATGTAAGGTCATGCGCATGAGTAGAAAAAACAATCCTACAATGTTCGAATACAGCATTAGTAGTGAGCTTCTTGATGCTGTCGCGTCGTTCAAATATCTAGGCGTAACATTGCAGAGCGATATGAAATGGAACGAGCATGTAAGGACAGTTGTGAGTAAGGCAGACAGCCGACTTCGGTTTATTGGGAGAATTTTGGGAAGATGTACTTCACCTGTAAAGGAGACCGCGTATAAAACGCTTGTACGACCACGTCTTGAGTATTGCTCCAGTATTTGGGACCCGCAGCAGATCGGTTTGAAGGAAGACATAGAGGCGGTTCAGAGGCGAGCAGCTAGATTTGTTACCGGTAGGTTCGACCATTGCGCGAGTGTCACGGAAACGCTCCGGCAACTCAATTGGGGATCGCTGGAAGAAAGACGACGTTCTTTTCGTGAATTTCTGTTAAGTAAATTTAGAGGGCCGGAATTTGAAGCTGAGTGTAGTACGATCTTGCTGCCGCCTACTTACATTTCTCGTAAAGATCACAAAGACAAGATAAGAGAAATTAGGGCTCGTACGGAGGCATATAGGCATTCTTTTTTTCCTCTTTCAATTTGGGAGTGGAATAGGAAAGGAAATCCCTAGTAGTGGTACAGTGTACCCTCCGCCACGCACCTTACGGTGAATTGCGGAGTATGTATGTAGATGTAGATGTAATAAGTACTCATCGCAATATATTTGTAAACTTAATTTTAACGGCTAATTTGCACTCCATTAACACGTTGTAGATCAGGGCAAAACCGTCGGACATTTTATCCCTGTTTTAAGTGACATTAAACATTAGCTCTACAAAACGAACATTTTTGCAAAACTTAGCAATATGCAGGAGGCAGGCTTCACTTTTTCAGCGTAAAGGCTTCTCCCTTGGTTATTACCAACGGCCTATATAAACAACACAGACTGGCTAAGGTGCCGCCATACTTGGAACAAATTGAAAGCTCGGCCGCCATGTTTTAGAACGTCACGTAGGCGTAACCAGTCGTCTGCTATAGCACTGAATCATGTCACTTTCACTTTTTGCTATGACTTAACAAACCATTCTCTACCTGCTTATTGTTATTTTTATAGCCAAGCTAAAATGAATACAGGATAAATGTTAGACAACAGCTGTGTGGCAGGCAAATCGGAAAGTTTAATTACAAATGGCACATACACTACATCGGCTAAACATCATCTCATTCATTAAAAAAAAAAAAAAAAAAAAAAAAAAAAACCACGCCTTTTCACCGTCCTTTAAACAGTATTAATTTGTGTACATTTGCCTAATCTGCTTACCTCTTTCCTCCGTAGATTTGGCTTTACATAAATGATGTTTTCTACAACTGAAGTAATGTTTTAATAACAGCTTTATTAGACTGGAGTAATGAGATTTCTTCCAAAATTCCGCGGATCCCATTAAGTGCCCGTAGTTGGTAAATAAAGTTGGTCTGTTTCCCAACGTTCTAAATACATCTACATACATTCGCAAAAGAAAAAAAAAATTATACAAGATCTTTAGAGGGATTGACAAGCTGTTTTCTATTCCTTATAATCCGATTAATTCTGCTTGATTCTCATTTTTAGGAGCAAGGAGAACTTCGAAGCAATCTATCACTTAAGTTTTCTACTCACTTGCGTAATGATGATTCCAGATATATACTCAACTACTTGTTTGGGATGCATTTCGTATTCTGCCACATAGTCATGGTCACAATGAATAGGCCTACAGCTCTCTGAATGACTTGAATCATGATTTGCAATAGGTAATAAGAGAGGTTCCATCTCTCCTGCTTGGCTACATGACATATCTTCAAAGGAAGATGATTCAGCCATCCTACGGTCGGGGGTTCGAATTCCCCCTCGGGAATGGATATTTGTGCCGTCCTTAGTATAAGGTAGCTGATAAGTAGTTTGTAGGTTTAGGGACTGATGACGCCGTAGTTAAGTCCCATAAGCTTAACAAACATTTGAACATTTGAACATTCAGCCATCTGACGTTTTTTTGGAGATCTCCTTGCTGGCGTTTTTGCTCTTTGAATATGTTCAGGGAACGAAAATATCGTTGGAATCGAATTAGCCAGAAGCCGCTTTATATCATTTGTTGCTTACATGATTTCTCCTCAAAATGCGATGAACAAATGCAACTGTATACAGTAGGTTTCCACTTGTCTAAGAATGTGTCCTACCAAGCGATCCCTTCTTTTAGTCAGGGTATGCCAAAAATTCCTTTTCTCGCCACTTCTGTTTAGTACCTCTTAATTAGTTATGCGATCTACCCACCTAACCTTCAGCATTCTTCTGTAGCACCACATTTCAAAAGCCTCTATCCTGTTCCTGTCCGCACTGCTTATCGTCCATGTCTCACTCCCATACAAGGCAACACTCCACACAAATGCCTTCAGAAAAGACTTCCTAACACTTAAATTAATATTCCATGTTAGCAAGTTTCTCGCCTCATATAGGCTAACCATCGTTTTGTAAGTTCTTCATTTTCCAAAGGAAAACTTGAAAATATAATTACAGCTTACTTTGATTACAGTAGGACTATTGTATGCAGAAGTGTAGAAGGACAAAAGACGAGTACACGAAATATTAGAAACGAAAACATACAAATACTACCTGAAAATACTATATTCCAACAGTCCCATTACTGCGATTCGTACAGTTATAGGCTGCGCACACACTCGGCAAGATTTCAGCTCAATAAATAACCTTTGAAGCTTACTACGATACATAAAATGTGAAACCAAAACACGTAAATAGAGTCGGCCTAACTTTCGTATTCGGCGCACTAGACGTTGGAAAAAATGGCTGCCACAGTTCCTGGTGCTGCCACAAGGAGCGCTGTTAACCCAGACATAGCCTCTCTATGTAGTTTATATAGCTATTTGTTATCGAGGGCAGTGCATTATCTATACCGAGCACATACGTCAATTGAAGCTTGTCCGCCATCTTGTTCAGTTTTGGAATGCTATTTCTCCGTTAAAACTACGTGTTAAGTCTACCCTTGTACTGTTCATCCATCGAACTGACAGTAACTATTAATAACAAGCAACAGTTGAAAACGTAAGAAATACATGTAATACGATAAATTTCGGGATCATTCACAATCACTAGCAGAAAGATGCGCTTGCCGCGGTGGCCGAGGGGACTGAGGCGCTCCAGTCACGGTCTGCGCGGCCACTACGGTTTGGGGTTCGAATCCCCCCTCGGGCAAGGATATTTGTGCCGTCTTTAGCATAAGGTAGTTGATAAGTAGATTGTAACTTTAGGGACTGATGACCCCGTAGTTAAGTCCCATAAGCTATACAAACATTTGAATATTTGCACAGAAAGATGCGCACCAAAATCCCGTGACTCTGCCATATGGATGCTGAGAACATGCGCAGAACGCATTGCTCACTACAGTGTCCGCCATCTTGTTCAGTTTTGGAATGCTATTTCTCCGTTAAAACTATGCGTTAAGTCTACCCTTGTACTGTTCATCCATCGAACTGACAGTAACTATTAATAACAAGCAACAGTTGAAAACGTAAGAAATACATGTAATACGATAAATTTCGGGATCATTCACAATCACTAGCAGAAAGATGCGCTTGCCGCGGTGGCCGAGGGGACTGAGGCGCTCCAGTCACGGTCTGCGCGGCCACTACGGTTGGGGGTTCGAATCCCCCCTCGGGCAAGGATATTTGTGCCGTCTTTAGCATAAGGTAGTTGATAAGTAGATTGTAACTTTAGGGACTGATGACCCCGTAGTTAAGTCCCATAAGCTATACAAACATTTGAATATTTGCACAGAAAGATGCGCACCAAAATCCCGTGACTCTGCCATATGGATGCTGAGAACATGCGCAGAACGCATTGCTCACTACAGTGTCCACCATCTTGGTCAGTTTTGGAATGCTATTTCTCCGTTAAAACTATGCGTTAAGTCTACCCTTGTACTGTTCATCCATCGAACTGACAGTAACTATTAATAACAAGCAACAGTTGAAAACGTAAGAAATACATGTAATACGATAAATTTCGGGATCATTCACAATCACTAGCAGAAAGATGCGCTTGCCGCGGTGGCCGAGGGGACTGAGGCGCTCCAGTCACGGTCTGCGCGGCCACTACGGTTGGGGGTTCGAATCCCCCCTCGGGCAAGGATATTTGTGCCGTCTTTAGCATAAGGTAGTTGATAAGTAGATTGTAACTTTAGGGACTGATGACCCCGTAGTTAAGTCCCATAAGCTATACAAACATTTGAATATTTGCACAGAAAGATGCGCACCAAAATCCCGTGACTCTGCCATATGGATGCTGAGAACATGCGCAGAACGCATTGCTCACTACAGTGTCCGCCATCTTGTTCAGTTTTGGAATGCTATTTCTCCGTTAAAACTATGCGTTAAGTCTACCCTTGTACTGTTCATCCATCGAACTGACAGTAACTATTAATAACAAGCAACAGTTGAAAACGTAAGAAATACATGTAATACGATAAATTTCGGGATCATTCACAATCACTAGCAGAAAGATGCGCTTGCCGCGGTGGCCGAGGGGACTGAGGCGCTCCAGTCACGGTCTGCGCGGCCACTACGGTTGGGGGTTCGAATCCCCCCTCGGGCAAGGATATTTGTGCCGTCTTTAGCATAAGGTAGTTGATAAGTAGATTGTAACTTTAGGGACTGATGACCCCGTAGTTAAGTCCCATAAGCTATACAAACATTTGAATATTTGCACAGAAAGATGCGCACCAAAATCCCGTGACTCTGCCATATGGATGCTGAGAACATGCGCAGAACGCATTGCTCACTACAGTGTCCACCATCTTGGTCAGTTTTGGAATGCTATTTCTCCGTTAAAACTATGCGTTAAGTCTACCCTTGTACTGTTCATCCATCGAACTGACAGTAACTATTAATAACAAGCAACAGTTGAAAACGTAAGAAATACATGTAATACGATAAATTTCAGGATCATTCACAATCACTAGCAGAAAGATGCGCTTGCCGCGGTGGCCGAGGGGACTGAGGCGCTCCAGTCACGGTCTGCGCGGCCACTACGGTTGGGGGTTCGAATCCCCCCTCGGGCAAGGATATTTGTGCCGTCTTTAGCATAAGGTAGTTGATAAGTAGATTGTAACTTTAGGGACTGATGACCCCGTAGTTAAGTCCCATAAGCTATACAAACATTTGAATATTTGCACAGAAAGATGCGCACCAAAATCCCGTGACTCTGCCATATGGATGCTGAGAACATGCGCAGAACGCATTGCTCACTACAGTGTCCACCATCTTGGTCAGTTTTGGAATGCTATTTCTCCGTTAAAACTATGCGTTAAGTCTACCCTTGTACTGTTCATCCATCGAACTGACAGTAACTATTAATAACAAGCAACAGTTGAAAACGTAAGAAATACATGTAATACGATAAATTTCGGGATCATTCACAATCACTAGCAGAAAGATGCGCTTGCCGCGGTGGCCGAGGGGACTGAGGCGCTCCAGTCACGGTCTGCGCGGCCACTACGGTTGGGGGTTCGAATCCCCCCTCGGGCAAGGATATTTGTGCCGTCTTTAGCATAAGGTAGTTGATAAGTAGATTGTAACTTTAGGGACTGATGACCCCGTAGTTAAGTCCCATAAGCTATACAAACATTTGAATATTTGCACAGAAAGATGCGCACCAAAATCCCGTGACTCTGCCATATGGATGCTGAGAACATGCGCAGAACGCATTGCTCACTACAGTGTCCGCCATCTTGTTCAGTTTTGGAATGCTATTTCTCCGTTAAAACTATGCGTTAAGTCTACCCTTGTACTGTTCATCCATCGAACTGACAGTAACTATTAATAACAAGCAACAGTTGAAAACGTAAGAAATACATGTAATACGATAAATTTCGGGATCATTCACAATCACTAGCAGAAAGATGCGCTTGCCGCGGTGGCCGAGGGGACTGAGGCGCTCCAGTCACGGTCTGCGCGGCCACTACGGTTGGGGGTTCGAATCCCCCCTCGGGCAAGGATATTTGTGCCGTCTTTAGCATAAGGTAGTTGATAAGTAGATTGTAACTTTAGGGACTGATGACCCCGTAGTTAAGTCCCATAAGCTATACAAACATTTGAATATTTGCACAGAAAGATGCGCACCAAAATCCCGTGACTCTGCCATATGGATGCTGAGAACATGCGCAGAACGCATTGCTCACTACAGTGTCCACCATCTTGGTCAGTTTTGGAATGCTATTTCTCCGTTAAAACTATGCGTTAAGTCTACCCTTGTACTGTTCATCCATCGAACTGACAGTAACTATTAATAACAAGCAACAGTTGAAAACGTAAGAAATACATGTAATACGATAAATTTCGGGATCATTCACAATCACTAGCAGAAAGATGCGCTTGCCGCGGTGGCCGAGGGGACTGAGGCGCTCCAGTCACGGTCTGCGCGGCCACTACGGTTGGGGGTTCGAATCCCCCCTCGGGCAAGGATATTTGTGCCGTCTTTAGCATAAGGTAGTTGATAAGTAGATTGTAACTTTAGGGACTGATGACCCCGTAGTTAAGTCCCATAAGCTATACAAACATTTGAATATTTGCACAGAAAGATGCGCACCAAAATCCCGTGACTCTGCCATATGGATGCTGAGAACATGCGCAGAACGCATTGCTCACTACAGTGTCCGCCATCTTGTTCAGTTTTGGAATGCTATTTCTCCGTTAAAACTATGCGTTAAGTCTACCCTTGTACTGTTCATCCATCGAACTGACAGTAACTATTAATAACAAGCAACAGTTGAAAACGTAAGAAATACATGTAATACGATAAATTTCGGGATCATTCACAATCACTAGCAGAAAGATGCGCTTGCCGCGGTGGCCGAGGGGACTGAGGCGCTCCAGTCACGGTCTGCGCGGCCACTACGGTTGGGGGTTCGAATCCCCCCTCGGGCAAGGATATTTGTGCCGTCTTTAGCATAAGGTAGTTGATAAGTAGATTGTAACTTTAGGGACTGATGACCCCGTAGTTAAGTCCCATAAGCTATACAAACATTTGAATATTTGCACAGAAAGATGCGCACCAAAATCCCGTGACTCTGCCATATGGATGCTGAGAACATGCGCAGAACGCATTGCTCACTACAGTGTCCACCATCTTGGTCAGTTTTGGAATGCTATTTCTCCGTTAAAACTATGCGTTAAGTCTACCCTTGTACTGTTCATCCATCGAACTGACAGTAACTATTAATAACAAGCAACAGTTGAAAACGTAAGAAATACATGTAATACGATAAATTTCGGGATCATTCACAATCACTAGCAGAAAGATGCGCTTGCCGCGGTGGCCGAGGGGACTGAGGCGCTCCAGTCACGGTCTGCGCGGCCACTACGGTTGGGGGTTCGAATCCCCCCTCGGGCAAGGATATTTGTGCCGTCTTTAGCATAAGGTAGTTGATAAGTAGATTGTAACTTTAGGGACTGATGACCCCGTAGTTAAGTCCCATAAGCTATACAAACATTTGAATATTTGCACAGAAAGATGCGCACCAAAATCCCGTGACTCTGCCATATGGATGCTGAGAACATGCGCAGAACGCATTGCTCACTACAGTGTCCACCATCTTGGTCAGTTTTGGAATGCTATTTCTCCGTTAAAACTATGTGTTAAGTCTACCCTTGTACTGTTCATCCATCGAACTGACAGTAACTATTAATAACAAGCAACAGTTGAAAACGTAAGAAATACATGTAATACGATAAATTTCGGGATCATTCACAATCACTAGCAGAAAGATGCGCTTGCCGCGGTGGCCGAGGGGACTGAGGCGCTCCAGTCACGGTCTGCGCGGCCACTACGGTTGGGGGTTCGAATCCCCCCTCGGGCAAGGATATTTGTGCCGTCTTTAGCATAAGGTAGTTGATAAGTAGATTGTAACTTTAGGGACTGATGACCCCGTAGTTAAGTCCCATAAGCTATACAAACATTTGAATATTTGCACAGAAAGATGCGCACCAAAATCCCGTGACTCTGCCATATGGATGCTGAGAACATGCGCAGAACGCATTGCTCACTACAGTGTCCGCCATCTTGTTCAGTTTTGGAATGCTATTTCTCCGTTAAAACTATGCGTTAAGTCTACCCTTGTACTGTTCATCCATCGAACTGACAGTAACTATTAATAACAAGCAACAGTTGAAAACGTAAGAAATACATGTAATACGATAAATTTCGGGATCATTCACAATCACTAGCAGAAAGATGCGCTTGCCGCGGTGGCCGAGGGGACTGAGGCGCTCCAGTCACGGTCTGCGCGGCCACTACGGTTGGGGGTTCGAATCCCCCCTCGGGCAAGGATATTTGTGCCGTCTTTAGCATAAGGTAGTTGATAAGTAGATTGTAACTTTAGGGACTGATGACCCCGTAGTTAAGTCCCATAAGCTATACAAACATTTGAATATTTGCACAGAAAGATGCGCACCAAAATCCCGTGACTCTGCCATATGGATGCTGAGAACATGCGCAGAACGCATTGCTCACTACAGTGTCCACCATCTTGGTCAGTTTTGGAATGCTATTTCTCCGTTAAAACTATGCGTTAAGTCTACCCTTGTACTGTTCATCCATCGAACTGACAGTAACTATTAATAACAAGCAACAGTTGAAAACGTAAGAAATACATGTAATACGATAAATTTCGGGATCATTCACAATCACTAGCAGAAAGATGCGCTTGCCGCGGTGGCCGAGGGGACTGAGGCGCTCCAGTCACGGTCTGCGCGGCCACTACGGTTGGGGGTTCGAATCCCCCCTCGGGCAAGGATATTTGTGCCGTCTTTAGCATAAGGTAGTTGATAAGGAGATTGTAACTTTAGGGACTGATGACCCCGTAGTTAAGTCCCATAAGCTATACAAACATTTGAATATTTGCACAGAAAGATGCGCACCAAAATCCCGTGACTCTGCCATATGGATGCTGAGAACATGCGCAGAACGCATTGCTCACTACAGTGTCCACCATCTTGGTCAGTTTTGGAATGCTATTTCTCCGTTAAAACTATGCGTTAAGTCTACCCTTGTACTGTTCATCCATCGAACTGACAGTAACTATTAATAACAAGCAACAGTTGAAAACGTAAGAAATACATGTAATACGATAAATTTCGGGATCATTCACAATCACTAGCAGAAAGATGCGCTTGCCGCGGTGGCCGAGGGGACTGAGGCGCTCCAGTCACGGTCTGCGCGGCCACTACGGTTGGGGGTTCGAATCCCCCCTCGGGCAAGGATATTTGTGCCGTCTTTAGCATAAGGTAGTTGATAAGGAGATTGTAACTTTAGGGACTGATGACCCCGTAGTTAAGTCCCATAAGCTATACAAACATTTGAATATTTGCACAGAAAGATGCGCACCAAAATCCCGTGACTCTGCCATATGGATGCTGAGAACATGCGCAGAACGCATTGCTCACTACAGTGTCCACCATCTTGGTCAGTTTTGGAATGCTATTTCTCCGTTAAAACTATGCGTTAAGTCTACCCTTGTACTGTTCATCCATCGAACTGACAGTAACTATTAATAACAAGCAACAGTTGAAAACGTAAGAAATACATGTAATACGATAAATTTCGGGATCATTCACAATCACTAGCAGAAAGATGCGCTTGCCGCGGTGGCCGAGGGGACTGAGGCGCTCCAGTCACGGTCTGCGTGGCCACTACGGTTGGGGGTTCGAATCCCCCCTCGGGCAAGGATATTTGTGCCGTCTTTAGCATAAGGTAGTTGATAAGTAGATTGTAACTTTAGGGACTGATGACCCCGTAGTTAAGTCCCATAAGCTATACAAACATTTGAATATTTGCACAGAAAGATGCGCACCAAAATCCCGTGACTCTGCCATATGGATGCTGAGAACATGCGCAGAACGCATTGCTCACTACAGTGTCCACCATCTTGGTCAGTTTTGGAATGCTATTTCTCCGTTAAAACTATGCGTTAAGTCTACCCTTGTACTGTTCATCCATCGAACTGACAGTAACTATTAATAACAAGCAACAGTTGAAAACTTAAGAAATACATGTAATACGATAAATTTCGGGATCATTCACAATCACTAGCAGAAAGATGCGCTTACCGGGTGGCCGAGGGGACTGAGGCGCTCCAGTCACGGTCTGCGCGGCCACTACGGTTGGGGGTTCGAATCCCCCCTCGGGCAAGGATATTTGTGCCGTCTTTAGCATAAGGTAGTTGATAAGTAGATTGTAACTTTAGGGACTGATGACCCCGTAGTTAAGTCCCATAAGCTATACAAACATTTGAATATTTGCACAGAAAGATGCGCACCAAAATCCCGTGACTCTGCCATATGGATGCTGAGAACATGCGCAGAACGCATTGCTCACTACAGTGTCCGCCATCTTGTTCAGTTTTGGAATGCTATTTCTCCGTTAAAACTATGCGTTAAGTCTACCCTTGTACTGTTCATCCATCGAACTGACAGTAACTATTAATAACAAGCAACAGTTGAAAACGTAAGAAATACATGTAATACGATAAATTTCGGGATCATTCACAATCACTAGCAGAAAGATGCGCTTGCCGCGGTGGCCGAGGGGACTGAGGCGCTCCAGTCACGGTCTGCGCGGCCACTACGGTTGGGGGTTCGAATCCCCCCTCGGGCAAGGATATTTGTGCCGTCTTTAGCATAAGGTAGTTGATAAGTAGATTGTAACTTTAGGGACTGATGACCCCGTAGTTAAGTCCCATAAGCTATACAAACATTTGAATATTTGCACAGAAAGATGCGCACCAAAATCCCGTGACTCTGCCATATGGATGCTGAGAACATGCGCAGAACGCATTGCTCACTACAGTGTCCACCATCTTGGTCAGTTTTGGAATGCTATTTCTCCGTTAAAACTATGCGTTAAGTCTACCCTTGTACTGTTCATCCATCGAACTGACAGTAACTATTAATAACAAGCAACAGTTGAAAACTTAAGAAATACATGTAATACGATAAATTTCGGGATCATTCACAATCACTAGCAGAAAGATGCGCTTGCCGCGGTGGCCGAGGGGACTGAGGCGCTCCAGTCACGGTCTGCGCGGCCACTACGGTTGGGGGTTCGAATCCCCCCTCGGGCAAGGATATTTGTGCCGTCTTTAGCATAAGGTAGTTGATAAGTAGATTGTAACTTTAGGGACTGATGACCCCGTAGTTAAGTCCCATAAGCTATACAAACATTTGAATATTTGCACAGAAAGATGCGCACCAAAATCCCGTGACTCTGCCATATGGATGCTGAGAACATGCGCAGAACGCATTGCTCACTACAGTGTCCACCATCTTGGTCAGTTTTGGAATGCTATTTCTCCGTTAAAACTATGCGTTAAGTCTACCCTTGTACTGTTCATCCATCGAACTGACAGTAACTATTAATAACAAGCAACAGTTGAAAACTTAAGAAATACATGTAATACGATAAATTTCGGGATCATTCACAATCACTAGCAGAAAGATGCGCTTACCGGGTGGCCGAGGGGACTGAGGCGCTCCAGTCACGGTCTGCGCGGCCACTACGGTTGGGGGTTCGAATCCCCCCTCGGGCAAGGATATTTGTGCCGTCTTTAGCATAAGGTAGTTGATAAGTAGATTGTAACTTTAGGGACTGATGACCCCGTAGTTAAGTCCCATAAGCTATACAAACATTTGAATATTTGCACAGAAAGATGCGCACCAAAATCCCGTGACTCTGCCATATGGATGCTGAGAACATGCGCAGAACGCATTGCTCACTACAGTGTCCACCATCTTGGTCAGTTTTGGAATGCTATTTCTCCGTTAAAACTATGCGTTAAGTCTACCCTTGTACTGTTCATCCATCGAACTGACAGTAACTATTAATAACAAGCAACAGTTGAAAACTTAAGAAATACATGTAATACGATAAATTTCGGGATCATTCACAATCACTAGCAGAAAGATGCGCTTACCGGGTGGCCGAGGGGACTGAGGCGCTCCAGTCACGGTCTGCGCGGCCACTACGGTTGGGGGTTCGAATCCCCCCTCGGGCAAGGATATTTGTGCCGTCTTTAGCATAAGGTAGTTGATAAGTAGATTGTAACTTTAGGGACTGATGACCCCGTAGTTAAGTCCCATAAGCTATACAAACATTTGAATATTTGCACAGAAAGATGCGCACCAAAATCCCGTGACTCTGCCATATGGATGCTGAGAACATGCGCAGAACGCATTGCTCACTACAGTGTCCACCATCTTGGTCAGTTTTGGAATGCTATTTCTCCGTTAAAACTATGCGTTAAGTCTACCCTTGTACTGTTCATCCATCGAACTGACAGTAACTATTAATAACAAGCAACAGTTGAAAACTTAAGAAATACATGTAATACGATAAATTTCGGGATCATTCACAATCACTAGCAGAAAGATGCGCTTACCGGGTGGCCGAGGGGACTGAGGCGCTCCAGTCACGGTCTGCGCGGCCACTACGGTTGGGGGTTCGAATCCCCCCTCGGGCAAGGATATTTGTGCCGTCTTTAGCATAAGGTAGTTGATAAGTAGATTGTAACTTTAGGGACTGATGACCCCGTAGTTAAGTCCCATAAGCTATACAAACATTTGAATATTTGCACAGAAAGATGCGCACCAAAATCCCGTGACTCTGCCATATGGATGCTGAGAACATGCGCAGAACGCATTGCTCACTACAGTGTCCACCATCTTGGTCAGTTTTGGAATGCTATTTCTCCGTTAAAACTATGCGTTAAGTCTACCCTTGTACTGTTCATCCATCGAACTGACAGTAACTATTAATAACAAGCAACAGTTGAAAACTTAAGAAATACATGTAATACGATAAATTTCGGGATCATTCACAATCACTAGCAGAAAGATGCGCTTACCGGGTGGCCGAGGGGACTGAGGCGCTCCAGTCACGGTCTGCGCGGCCACTACGGTTGGGGGTTCGAATCCCCCCTCGGGCAAGGATATTTGTGCCGTCTTTAGCATAAGGTAGTTGATAAGTAGATTGTAACTTTAGGGACTGATGACCCCGTAGTTAAGTCCCATAAGCTATACAAACATTTGAATATTTGCACAGAAAGATGCGCACCAAAATCCCGTGACTCTGCCATATGGATGCTGAGAACATGCGCAGAACGCATTGCTCACTACAGTGTCCACCATCTTGGTCAGTTTTGGAATGCTATTTCTCCGTTAAAACTATGCGTTAAGTCTACCCTTGTACTGTTCATCCATCGAACTGACAGTAACTATTAATAACAAGCAACAGTTGAAAACTTAAGAAATACATGTAATACGATAAATTTCGGGATCATTCACAATCACTAGCAGAAAGATGCGCTTACCGGGTGGCCGAGGGGACTGAGGCGCTCCAGTCACGGTCTGCGCGGCCACTACGGTTGGGGGTTCGAATCCCCCCTCGGGCAAGGATATTTGTGCCGTCTTTAGCATAAGGTAGTTGATAAGTAGATTGTAACTTTAGGGACTGATGACCCCGTAGTTAAGTCCCATAAGCTATACAAACATTTGAATATTTGCACAGAAAGATGCGCACCAAAATCCCGTGACTCTGCCATATGGATGCTGAGAACATGCGCAGAACGCATTGCTCACTACAGTGTCCACCATCTTGGTCAGTTTTGGAATGCTATTTCTCCGTTAAAACTATGCGTTAAGTCTACCCTTGTACTGTTCATCCATCGAACTGACAGTAACTATTAATAACAAGCAACAGTTGAAAACTTAAGAAATACATGTAATACGATAAATTTCGGGATCATTCACAATCACTAGCAGAAAGATGCGCTTACCGGGTGGCCGAGGGGACTGAGGCGCTCCAGTCACGGTCTGCGCGGCCACTACGGTTGGGGGTTCGAATCCCCCCTCGGGCAAGGATATTTGTGCCGTCTTTAGCATAAGGTAGTTGATAAGTAGATTGTAACGTTAGGGACTGATGACCCCGTAGTTAAGTCCCATAAGCTATACAAACATTTGAATATTTGCACAGAAAGATGCGCACCAAAATCCCGTGACTCTGCCATATGGATGCTGAGAACATGCGCAGAACGCATTGCTCACTACAGTGTCCACCATCTTGGTCAGTTTTGGAATGCTATTTCTCCGTTAAAACTATGCGTTAAGTCTACCCTTGTACTGTTCATCCATCGAACTGACAGTAACTATTAATAACAAGCAACAGTTGAAAACGTAAGAAATACATGTAATACGATAAATTTCGGGATCATTCACAATCACTAGCAGAAAGATGCGCTTGCCGCGGTGGCTGAGGGGACTGAGGCGCTCCAGTCACGGTCTGCGCGGCCACTACGGTTGGGGGTTCGATTCCCCCCTCGGGCAAGGATATTTGTGCCGTCTTTAGCATAAGGTAGTTGATAAGTAGATTGTAACTTTAGGGACTGATGACCCCGTAGTTAAGTCCCATAAGCTATACAAACATTTGAATATTTGCACAGAAAGATGCGCACCAAAATCCCGTGACTCTGCCATATGGATGCTGAGAACATGCGCAGAACGCATTGCTCACTACAGTGTCCACCATCTTGGTCAGTTTTGGAATGCTATTTCTCCGTTAAAACTATGCGTTAAGTCTACCCTTGTACTGTTCATCCATCGAACTGACAGTAACTATTAATAACAAGCAACAGTTGAAAACTTAAGAAATACATGTAATACGATAAATTTCGGGATCATTCACAATCACTAGCAGAAAGATGCGCTTACCGGGTGGCCGAGGGGACTGAGGCGCTCCAGTCACGGTCTGCGCGGCCACTACGGTTGGGGGTTCGAATCCCCCCTCGGGCAAGGATATTTGTGCCGTCTTTAGCATAAGGTAGTTGATAAGTAGATTGTAACTTTAGGGACTGATGACCCCGTAGTTAAGTCCCATAAGCTATACAAACATTTGAATATTTGCACAGAAAGATGCGCACCAAAATCCCGTGACTCTGCCATATGGATGCTGAGAACATGCGCAGAACGCATTGCTCACTACAGTGTCCACCATCTTGGTCAGTTTTGGAATGCTATTTCTCCGTTAAAACTATGCGTTAAGTCTACCCTTGTACTGTTCATCCATCGAACTGACAGTAACTATTAATAACAAGCAACAGTTGAAAACTTAAGAAATACATGTAATACGATAAATTTCGGGATCATTCACAATCACTAGCAGAAAGATGCGCTTACCGGGTGGCCGAGGGGACTGAGGCGCTCCAGTCACGGTCTGCGCGGCCACTACGGTTGGGGGTTCGAATCCCCCCTCGGGCAAGGATATTTGTGCCGTCTTTAGCATAAGGTAGTTGATAAGTAGATTGTAACTTTAGGGACTGATGACCCCGTAGTTAAGTCCCATAAGCTATACAAACATTTGAATATTTGCACAGAAAGATGCGCACCAAAATCCCGTGACTCTGCCATATGGATGCTGAGAACATGCGCAGAACGCATTGCTCACTACAGTGTCCACCATCTTGGTCAGTTTTGGAATGCTATTTCTCCGTTAAAACTATGCGTTAAGTCTACCCTTGTACTGTTCATCCATCGAACTGACAGTAACTATTAATAACAAGCAACAGTTGAAAACTTAAGAAATACATGTAATACGATAAATTTCGGGATCATTCACAATCACTAGCAGAAAGATGCGCTTACCGGGTGGCCGAGGGGACTGAGGCGCTCCAGTCACGGTCTGCGCGGCCACTACGGTTGGGGGTTCGAATCCCCCCTCGGGCAAGGATATTTGTGCCGTCTTTAGCATAAGGTAGTTGATAAGTAGATTGTAACTTTAGGGACTGATGACCCCGTAGTTAAGTCCCATAAGCTATACAAACATTTGAATATTTGCACAGAAAGATGCGCACCAAAATCCCGTGACTCTGCCATATGGATGCTGAGAACATGCGCAGAACGCATTGCTCACTACAGTGTCCACCATCTTGGTCAGTTTTGGAATGCTATTTCTCCGTTAAAACTATGCGTTAAGTCTACCCTTGTACTGTTCATCCATCGAACTGACAGTAACTATTAATAACAAGCAACAGTTGAAAACGTAAGAAATACATGTAATACGATAAATTTCGGGATCATTCACAATCACTAGCAGAAAGATGCGCTTACCGGGTGGCCGAGGGGACTGAGGCGCTCCAGTCACGGTCTGCGCGGCCACTACGGTTGGGGGTTCGAATCCCCCCTCGGGCAAGGATATTTGTGCCGTCTTTAGCATAAGGTAGTTGATAAGTAGATTGTAACTTTAGGGACTGATGACCCCGTAGTTAAGTCCCATAAGCTATACAAACATTTGAATATTTGCACAGAAAGATGCGCACCAAAATCCCGTGACTCTGCCATATGGATGCTGAGAACATGCGCAGAACGCATTGCTCACTACAGTGTCCACCATCTTGGTCAGTTTTGGAATGCTATTTCTCCGTTAAAACTATGCGTTAAGTCTACCCTTGTACTGTTCATCCATCGAACTGACAGTAACTATTAATAACAAGCAACAGTTGAAAACTTAAGAAATACATGTAATACGATAAATTTCGGGATCATTCACAATCACTAGCAGAAAGATGCGCTTACCGGGTGGCCGAGGGGACTGAGGCGCTCCAGTCACGGTCTGCGCGGCCACTACGGTTGGGGGTTCGAATCCCCCCTCGGGCAAGGATATTTGTGCCGTCTTTAGCATAAGGTAGTTGATAAGTAGATTGTAACTTTAGGGACTGATGACCCCGTAGTTAAGTCCCATAAGCTATACAAACATTTGAATATTTGCACAGAAAGATGCGCACCAAAATCCCGTGACTCTGCCATATGGATGCTGAGAACATGCGCAGAACGCATTGCTCACTACAGTGTCCACCATCTTGGTCAGTTTTGGAATGCTATTTCTCCGTTAAAACTATGCGTTAAGTCTACCCTTGTACTGTTCATCCATCGAACTGACAGTAACTATTAATAACAAGCAACAGTTGAAAACTTAAGAAATACATGTAATACGATAAATTTCGGGATCATTCACAATCACTAGCAGAAAGATGCGCTTACCGGGTGGCCGAGGGGACTGAGGCGCTCCAGTCACGGTCTGCGCGGCCACTACGGTTGGGGGTTCGAATCCCCCCTCGGGCAAGGATATTTGTGCCGTCTTTAGCATAAGGTAGTTGATAAGTAGATTGTAACTTTAGGGACTGATGACCCCGTAGTTAAGTCCCATAAGCTATACAAACATTTGAATATTTGCACAGAAAGATGCGCACCAAAATCCCGTGACTCTGCCATATGGATGCTGAGAACATGCGCAGAACGCATTGCTCACTACAGTGTCCACCATCTTGGTCAGTTTTGGAATGCTATTTCTCCGTTAAAACTATGCGTTAAGTCTACCCTTGTACTGTTCATCCATCGAACTGACAGTAACTATTAATAACAAGCAACAGTTGAAAACTTAAGAAATACATGTAATACGATAAATTTCGGGATCATTCACAATCACTAGCAGAAAGATGCGCTTACCGGGTGGCCGAGGGGACTGAGGCGCTCCAGTCACGGTCTGCGCGGCCACTACGGTTGGGGGTTCGAATCCCCCCTCGGGCAAGGATATTTGTGCCGTCTTTAGCATAAGGTAGTTGATAAGTAGATTGTAACGTTAGGGACTGATGACCCCGTAGTTAAGTCCCATAAGCTATACAAACATTTGAATATTTGCACAGAAAGATGCGCACCAAAATCCCGTGACTCTGCCATATGGATGCTGAGAACATGCGCAGAACGCATTGCTCACTACAGTGTCCACCATCTTGGTCAGTTTTGGAATGCTATTTCTCCGTTAAAACTATGCGTTAAGTCTACCCTTGTACTGTTCATCCATCGAACTGACAGTAACTATTAATAACAAGCAACAGTTGAAAACTTAAGAAATACATGTAATACGATAAATTTCGGGATCATTCACAATCACTAGCAGAAAGATGCGCTTACCGGGTGGCCGAGGGGACTGAGGCGCTCCAGTCACGGTCTGCGCGGCCACTACGGTTGGGGGTTCGAATCCCCCCTCGGGCAAGGATATTTGTGCCGTCTTTAGCATAAGGTAGTTGATAAGTAGATTGTAACGTTAGGGACTGATGACCCCGTAGTTAAGTCCCATAAGCTATACAAACATTTGAATATTTGCACAGAAAGATGCGCACCAAAATCCCGTGACTCTGCCATATGGATGCTGAGAACATGCGCAGAACGCATTGCTCACTACAGTGTCCACCATCTTGGTCAGTTTTGGAATGCTATTTCTCCGTTAAAACTATGCGTTAAGTCTACCCTTGTACTGTTCATCCATCGAACTGACAGTAACTATTAATAACAAGCAACAGTTGAAAACTTAAGAAATACATGTAATACGATAAATTTCGGGATCATTCACAATCACTAGCAGAAAGATGCGCTTACCGGGTGGCCGAGGGGACTGAGGCGCTCCAGTCACGGTCTGCGCGGCCACTACGGTTGGGGGTTCGAATCCCCCCTCGGGCAAGGATATTTGTGCCGTCTTTAGCATAAGGTAGTTGATAAGTAGATTGTAACTTTAGGGACTGATGACCCCGTAGTTAAGTCCCATAAGCTATACAAACATTTGAATATTTGCACAGAAAGATGCGCACCAAAATCCCGTGACTCTGCCATATGGATGCTGAGAACATGCGCAGAACGCATTGCTCACTACAGTGTCCGCCATCTTGTTCAGTTTTGGAATGCTATTTCTCCGTTAAAACTATGCGTTAAGTCTACCCTTGTACTGTTCATCCATCGAACTGACAGTAACTATTAATAACAAGCAACAGTTGAAAACTTAAGAAATACATGTAATACGATAAATTTCGGGATCATTCACAATCACTAGCAGAAAGATGCGCTTACCGGGTGGCCGAGGGGACTGAGGCGCTCCAGTCACGGTCTGCGCGGCCACTACGGTTGGGGGTTCGAATCCCCCCTCGGGCAAGGATATTTGTGCCGTCTTTAGCATAAGGTAGTTGATAAGTAGATTGTAACTTTAGGGACTGATGACCCCGTAGTTAAGTCCCATAAGCTATACAAACATTTGAATATTTGCACAGAAAGATGCGCACCAAAATCCCGTGACTCTGCCATATGGATGCTGAGAACATGCGCAGAACGCATTGCTCACTACAGTGTCCACCATCTTGGTCAGTTTTGGAATGCTATTTCTCCGTTAAAACTATGCGTTAAGTCTACCCTTGTACTGTTCATCCATCGAACTGACAGTAACTATTAATAACAAGCAACAGTTGAAAACGTAAGAAATACATGTAATACGATAAATTTCGGGATCATTCACAATCACTAGCAGAAAGATGCGCTTGCCGCGGTGGCCGAGGGGACTGAGGCGCTCCAGTCACGGTCTGCGCGGCCACTACGGTTGGGGGTTCGAATCCCCCCTCGGGCAAGGATATTTGTGCCGTCTTTAGCATAAGGTAGTTGATAAGTAGATTGTAACTTTAGGGACTGATGACCCCGTAGTTAAGTCCCATAAGCTATACAAACATTTGAATATTTGCACAGAAAGATGCGCACCAAAATCCCGTGACTCTGCCATATGGATGCTGAGAACATGCGCAGAACGCATTGCTCACTACAGTGTCCACCATCTTGGTCAGTTTTGGAATGCTATTTCTCCGTTAAAACTATGCGTTAAGTCTACCCTTGTACTGTTCATCCATCGAACTGACAGTAACTATTAATAACAAGCAACAGTTGAAAACGTAAGAAATACATGTAATACGATAAATTTCGGGATCATTCACAATCACTAGCAGAAAGATGCGCTTGCCGCGGTGGCCGAGGGGACTGAGGCGCTCCAGTCACGGTCTGCGCGGCCACTACGGTTGGGGGTTCGAATCCCCCCTCGGGCAAGGATATTTGTGCCGTCTTTAGCATAAGGTAGTTGATAAGTAGATTGTAACTTTAGGGACTGATGACCCCGTAGTTAAGTCCCATAAGCTATACAAACATTTGAATATTTGCACAGAAAGATGCGCACCAAAATCCCGTGACTCTGCCATATGGATGCTGAGAACATGCGCAGAACGCATTGCTCACTACAGTGTCCACCATCTTGGTCAGTTTTGGAATGCTATTTCTCCGTTAAAACTATGCGTTAAGTCTACCCTTGTACTGTTCATCCATCGAACTGACAGTAACTATTAATAACAAGCAACAGTTGAAAACTTAAGAAATACATGTAATACGATAAATTTCGGGATCATTCACAATCACTAGCAGAAAGATGCGCTTACCGGGTGGCCGAGGGGACTGAGGCGCTCCAGTCACGGTCTGCGCGGCCACTACGGTTGGGGGTTCGAATCCCCCCTCGGGCAAGGATATTTGTGCCGTCTTTAGCATAAGGTAGTTGATAAGTAGATTGTAACTTTAGGGACTGATGACCCCGTAGTTAAGTCCCATAAGCTATACAAACATTTGAATATTTGCACAGAAAGATGCGCACCAAAATCCCGTGACTCTGCCATATGGATGCTGAGAACATGCGCAGAACGCATTGCTCACTACAGTGTCCACCATCTTGGTCAGTTTTGGAATGCTATTTCTCCGTTAAAACTATGCGTTAAGTCTACCCTTGTACTGTTCATCCATCGAACTGACAGTAACTATTAATAACAAGCAACAGTTGAAAACTTAAGAAATACATGTAATACGATAAATTTCGGGATCATTCACAATCACTAGCAGAAAGATGCGCTTACCGGGTGGCCGAGGGGACTGAGGCGCTCCAGTCACGGTCTGCGCGGCCACTACGGTTGGGGGTTCGAATCCCCCCTCGGGCAAGGATATTTGTGCCGTCTTTAGCATAAGGTAGTTGATAAGTAGATTGTAACTTTAGGGACTGATGACCCCGTAGTTAAGTCCCATAAGCTATACAAACATTTGAATATTTGCACAGAAAGATGCGCACCAAAATCCCGTGACTCTGCCATATGGATGCTGAGAACATGCGCAGAACGCATTGCTCACTACAGTGTCCACCATCTTGGTCAGTTTTGGAATGCTATTTCTCCGTTAAAACTATGCGTTAAGTCTACCCTTGTACTGTTCATCCATCGAACTGACAGTAACTATTAATAACAAGCAACAGTTGAAAACTTAAGAAATACATGTAATACGATAAATTTCGGGATCATTCACAATCACTAGCAGAAAGATGCGCTTACCGGGTGGCCGAGGGGACTGAGGCGCTCCAGTCACGGTCTGCGCGGCCACTACGGTTGGGGGTTCGAATCCCCCCTCGGGCAAGGATATTTGTGCCGTCTTTAGCATAAGGTAGTTGATAAGTAGATTGTAACTTTAGGGACTGATGACCCCGTAGTTAAGTCCCATAAGCTATACAAACATTTGAATATTTGCACAGAAAGATGCGCACCAAAATCCCGTGACTCTGCCATATGGATGCTGAGAACATGCGCAGAACGCATTGCTCACTACAGTGTCCGCCATCTTGTTCAGTTTTGGAATGCTATTTCTCCGTTAAAACTATGCGTTAAGTCTACCCTTGTACTGTTCATCCATCGAACTGACAGTAACTATTAATAACAAGCAACAGTTGAAAACTTAAGAAATACATGTAATACGATAAATTTCGGGATCATTCACAATCACTAGCAGAAAGATGCGCTTACCGGGTGGCCGAGGGGACTGAGGCGCTCCAGTCACGGTCTGCGCGGCCACTACGGTTGGGGGTTCGAATCCCACCTCGGGCAAGGATATTTGTGCCGTCTTTAGCATAAGGTAGTTGATAAGTAGATTGTAACTTTAGGGACTGATGACCCCGTAGTTAAGTCCCATAAGCTATACAAACATTTGAATATTTGCACAGAAAGATGCGCACCAAAATCCCGTGACTCTGCCATATGGATGCTGAGAACATGCGCAGAACGCATTGCTCACTACAGTGTCCACCATCTTGGTCAGTTTTGGAATGCTATTTCTCCGTTAAAACTATGCGTTAAGTCTACCCTTGTACTGTTCATCCATCGAACTGACAGTAACTATTAATAACAAGCAACAGTTGAAAACGTAAGAAATACATGTAATACGATAAATTTCGGGATCATTCACAATCACTAGCAGAAAGATGCGCTTGCCGCGGTGGCCGAGGGGACTGAGGCGCTCCAGTCACGGTCTGCGCGGCCACTACGGTTGGGGGTTCGAATCCCCCCTCGGGCAAGGATATTTGTGCCGTCTTTAGCATAAGGTAGTTGATAAGTAGATTGTAACTTTAGGGACTGATGACCCCGTAGTTAAGTCCCATAAGCTATACAAACATTTGAATATTTGCACAGAAAGATGCGCACCAAAATCCCGTGACTCTGCCATATGGATGCTGAGAACATGCGCAGAACGCATTGCTCACTACAGTGTCCGCCATCTTGTTCAGTTTTGGAATGCTATTTCTCCGTTAAAACTATGCGTTAAGTCTACCCTTGTACTGTTCATCCATCGAACTGACAGTAACTATTAATAACAAGCAACAGTTGAAAACGTAAGAAATACATGTAATACGATAAATTTCGGGATCATTCACAATCACTAGCAGAAAGATGCGCTTGCCGCGGTGGCCGAGGGGACTGAGGCGCTCCAGTCACGGTCTGCGCGGCCACTACGGTTGGGGGTTCGAATCCCCCCTCGGGCAAGGATATTTGTGCCGTCTTTAGCATAAGGTAGTTGATAAGTAGATTGTAACTTTAGGGACTGATGACCCCGTAGTTAAGTCCCATAAGCTATACAAACATTTGAATATTTGCACAGAAAGATGCGCACCAAAATCCCGTGACTCTGCCATATGGATGCTGAGAACATGCGCAGAACGCATTGCTCACTACAGTGTCCACCATCTTGGTCAGTTTTGGAATGCTATTTCTCCGTTAAAACTATGCGTTAAGTCTACCCTTGTACTGTTCATCCATCGAACTGACAGTAACTATTAATAACAAGCAACAGTTGAAAACGTAAGAAATACATGTAATACGATAAATTTCGGGATCATTCACAATCACTAGCAGAAAGATGCGCTTGCCGCGGTGGCCGAGGGGACTGAGGCGCTCCAGTCACGGTCTGCGCGGCCACTACGGTTGGGGGTTCGAATCCCCCCTCGGGCAAGGATATTTGTGCCGTCTTTAGCATAAGGTAGTTGATAAGTAGATTGTAACTTTAGGGACTGATGACCCCGTAGTTAAGTCCCATAAGCTATACAAACATTTGAATATTTGCACAGAAAGATGCGCACCAAAATCCCGTGACTCTGCCATATGGATGCTGAGAACATGCGCAGAACGCATTGCTCACTACAGTGTCCGCCATCTTGTTCAGTTTTGGAATGCTATTTCTCCGTTAAAACTATGCGTTAAGTCTACCCTTGTACTGTTCATCCATCGAACTGACAGTAACTATTAATAACAAGCAACAGTTGAAAACGTAAGAAATACATGTAATACGATAAATTTCGGGATCATTCACAATCACTAGCAGAA
The DNA here is from genome assembly GCA_026315105.1 of Locusta migratoria. Taxonomy (NCBI): domain Eukaryota; kingdom Metazoa; phylum Arthropoda; class Insecta; order Orthoptera; family Acrididae; genus Locusta; species Locusta migratoria. Next base: position 19,881,118 of record CM048754.1, read on the forward strand.
AGATGCGCTTGCCGCGGTGGCCGAGGGGACTGAGGCGCTCCAGTCACGGTCTGCGCGGCCACTACGGTTGGGGGTTCGAATCCCCCCTCGGGCAAGGATATTTGTGCCGTCTTTAGCATAAGGTAGTTGATAAGTAGATTGTAACTTTAGGGACTGATGACCCCGTAGTTAAGTCCCATAAGCTATACAAACATTTGAATATTTGCACAGAAAGATGCGCACCAAAATCCCGTGACTCTGCCATATGGATGCTGAGAACATGCGCAGAACGCATTGCTCACTACAGTGTCCACCATCTTGGTCAGTTTTGGAATGCTATTTCTCCGTTAAAACTATGCGTTAAGTCTACCCTTGTACTGTTCATCCATCGAACTGACAGTAACTATTAATAACAAGCAACAGTTGAAAACGTAAGAAATACATGTAATACGATAAATTTCGGGATCATTCACAATCACTAGCAGAAAGATGCGCTTGCCGCGGTGGCCGAGGGGACTGAGGCGCTCCAGTCACGGTCTGCGCGGCCACTACGGTTGGGGGTTCGAATCCCCCCTCGGGCAAGGATATTTGTGCCGTCTTTAGCATAAGGTAGTTGATAAGTAGATTGTAACTTTAGGGACTGATGACCCCGTAGTTAAGTCCCATAAGCTATACAAACATTTGAATATTTGCACAGAAAGATGCGCACCAAAATCCCGTGACTCTGCCATATGGATGCTGAGAACATGCGCAGAACGCATTGCTCACTACAGTGTCCGCCATCTTGTTCAGTTTTGGAATGCTATTTCTCCGTTAAAACTATGCGTTAAGTCTACCCTTGTACTGTTCATCCATCGAACTGACAGTAACTATTAATAACAAGCAACAGTTGAAAACGTAAGAAATACATGTAATACGATAAATTTCGGGATCATTCACAATCACTAGCAGAAAGATGCGCTTGCCGCGGTGGCCGAGGGGACTGAGGCGCTCCAGTCACGGTCTGCGCGGCCACTACGGTTGGGGGTTCGAATCCCCCCTCGGGCAAGGATATTTGTGCCGTCTTTAGCATAAGGTAGTTGATAAGTAGATTGTAACTTTAGGGACTGATGACCCCGTAGTTAAGTCCCATAAGCTATACAAACATTTGAATATTTGCACAGAAAGATGCGCACCAAAATCCCGTGACTCTGCCATATGGATGCTGAGAACATGCGCAGAACGCATTGCTCACTACAGTGTCCACCATCTTGGTCAGTTTTGGAATGCTATTTCTCCGTTAAAACTATGCGTTAAGTCTACCCTTGTACTGTTCATCCATCGAACTGACAGTAACTATTAATAACAAGCAACAGTTGAAAACGTAAGAAATACATGTAATACGATAAATTTCGGGATCATTCACAATCACTAGCAGAAAGATGCGCTTGCCGCGGTGGCCGAGGGGACTGAGGCGCTCCAGTCACGGTCTGCGCGGCCACTACGGTTGGGGGTTCGAATCCCCCCTCGGGCAAGGATATTTGTGCCGTCTTTAGCATAAGGTAGTTGATAAGTAGATTGTAACTTTAGGGACTGATGACCCCGTAGTTAAGTCCCATAAGCTATACAAACATTTGAATATTTGCACAGAAAGATGCGCACCAAAATCCCGTGACTCTGCCATATGGATGCTGAGAACATGCGCAGAACGCATTGCTCACTACAGTGTCCACCATCTTGGTCAGTTTTGGAATGCTATTTCTCCGTTAAAACTATGCGTTAAGTCTACCCTTGTACTGTTCATCCATCGAACTGACAGTAACTATTAATAACAAGCAACAGTTGAAAACGTAAGAAATACATGTAATACGATAAATTTCGGGATCATTCACAATCACTAGCAGAAAGATGCGCTTGCCACGGTGGCCGAGGGGACTGAGGCGCTCCAGTCACGGTCTGCGCGGCCACTACGGTTGGGGGTTCGAATCCCCCCTCGGGCAAGGATATTTGTGCCGTCTTTAGCATAAGGTAGTTGATAAGTAGATTGTAACTTTAGGGACTGATGACCCCGTAGTTAAGTCCCATAAGCTATACAAACATTTGAATATTTGCACAGAAAGATGCGCACCAAAATCCCGTGACTCTGCCATATGGATGCTGAGAACATGCGCAGAACGCATTGCTCACTACAGTGTCCACCATCTTGGTCAGTTTTGGAATGCTATTTCTCCGTTAAAACTATGCGTTAAGTCTACCCTTGTACTGTTCATCCATCGAACTGACAGTAACTATTAATAACAAGCAACAGTTGAAAACGTAAGAAATACATGTAATACGATAAATTTCGGGATCATTCACAATCACTAGCAGAAAGATGCGCTTGCCGCGGTGGCCGAGGGGACTGAGGCGCTCCAGTCACGGTCTGCGCGGCCACTACGGTTGGGGGTTCGAATCCCCCCTCGGGCAAGGATATTTGTGCCGTCTTTAGCATAAGGTAGTTGATAAGTAGATTGTAACTTTAGGGACTGATGACCCCGTAGTTAAGTCCCATAAGCTATACAAACATTTGAATATTTGCACAGAAAGATGCGCACCAAAATCCCGTGACTCTGCCATATGGATGCTGAGAACATGCGCAGAACGCATTGCTCACTACAGTGTCCACCATCTTGGTCAGTTTTGGAATGCTATTTCTCCGTTAAAACTATGCGTTAAGTCTACCCTTGTACTGTTCATCCATCGAACTGACAGTAACTATTAATAACAAGCAACAGTTGAAAACGTAAGAAATACATGTAATACGATAAATTTCGGGATCATTCACAATCACTAGCAGAAAGATGCGCTTGCCGCGGTGGCCGAGGGGACTGAGGCGCTCCAGTCACGGTCTGCGCGGCCACTACGGTTGGGGGTTCGAATCCCCCCTCGGGCAAGGATATTTGTGCCGTCTTTAGCATAAGGTAGTTGATAAGTAGATTGTAACTTTAGGGACTGATGACCCCGTAGTTAAGTCCCATAAGCTATACAAACATTTGAATATTTGCACAGAAAGATGCGCACCAAAATCCCGTGACTCTGCCATATGGATGCTGAGAACATGCGCAGAACGCATTGCTCACTACAGTGTCCACCATCTTGGTCAGTTTTGGAATGCTATTTCTCCGTTAAAACTATGCGTTAAGTCTACCCTTGTACTGTTCATCCATCGAACTGACAGTAACTATTAATAACAAGCAACAGTTGAAAACGTAAGAAATACATGTAATACGATAAATTTCGGGATCATTCACAATCACTAGCAGAAAGATGCGCTTGCCGCGGTGGCCGAGGGGACTGAGGCGCTCCAGTCACGGTCTGCGCGGCCACTACGGTTGGGGGTTCGAATCCCCCCTCGGGCAAGGATATTTGTGCCGTCTTTAGCATAAGGTAGTTGATAAGTAGATTGTAACTTTAGGGACTGATGACCCCGTAGTTAAGTCCCATAAGCTATACAAACATTTGAATATTTGCACAGAAAGATGCGCACCAAAATCCCGTGACTCTGCCATATGGATGCTGAGAACATGCGCAGAACACATTGCTCACTACAGTGTCCACCATCTTGGTCAGTTTTGGAATGCTATTTCTCCGTTAAAACTATGCGTTAAGTCTACCCTTGTACTGTTCATCCATCGAACTGACAGTAACTATTAATAACAAGCAACAGTTGAAAACGTAAGAAATACATGTAATACGATAAATTTCGGGATCATTCACAATCACTAGCAGAAAGATGCGCTTACCGGGTGGCCGAGGGGACTGAGGCGCTCCAGTCACGGTCTGCGCGGCCACTACGGTTGGGGGTTCGAATCCCCCCTCGGGCAAGGATATTTGTGCCGTCTTTAGCATAAGGTAGTTGATAAGTAGATTGTAACTTTAGGGACTGATGACCCCGTAGTTAAGTCCCATAAGCTATACAAACATTTGAATATTTGCACAGAAAGATGCGCACCAAAATCCCGTGACTCTGCCATATGGATGCTGAGAACATGCGCAGAACGCATTGCTCACTACAGTGTCCGCCATCTTGTTCAGTTTTGGAATGCTATTTCTCCGTTAAAACTATGCGTTAAGTCTACCCTTGTACTGTTCATCCATCGAACTGACAGTAACTATTAATAACAAGCAACAGTTGAAAACGTAAGAAATACATGTAATACGATAAATTTCGGGATCATTCACAATCACTAGCAGAAAGATGCGCTTGCCGCGGTGGCCGAGGGGACTGAGGCGCTCCAGTCACGGTCTGCGCGGCCACTACGGTTGGGGGTTCGAATCCCCCCTCGGGCAAGGATATTTGTGCCGTCTTTAGCATAAGGTAGTTGATAAGTAGATTGTAACTTTAGGGACTGATGACCCCGTAGTTAAGTCCCATAAGCTATACAAACATTTGAATATTTGCACAGAAAGATGCGCACCAAAATCCCGTGACTCTGCCATATGGATGCTGAGAACATGCGCAGAACGCATTGCTCACTACAGTGTCCGCCATCTTGTTCAGTTTTGGAATGCTATTTCTCCGTTAAAACTATGCGTTAAGTCTACCCTTGTACTGTTCATCCATCGAACTGACAGTAACTATTAATAACAAGCAACAGTTGAAAACGTAAGAAATACATGTAATACGATAAATTTCGGGATCATTCACAATCACTAGCAGAAAGATGCGCTTGCCGCGGTGGCCGAGGGGACTGAGGCGCTCCAGTCACGGTCTGCGCGGCCACTACGGTTGGGGGTTCGAATCCCCCCTCGGGCAAGGATATTTGTGCCGTCTTTAGCATAAGGTAGTTGATAAGTAGTTTGTAAGTTTAGGGACTGATGACCCCGTAGTTAAGTCCCATAAGCTATACAAACATTTGAATATTTGCACAGAAAGATGCGCACCAAAATCCCGAGACTCTGCCATATGGATGCTGAGAATATGCGCAGAACGCATCGCTCACTCCAGTGTCCGCCATCTTGTTCAGTTTTGGAATGCTATTTCTCCGTTAAAACTATGCGTTAAGTCTACCCTTGTACTGTTCATCCATGGAACTGACAGTAACTGCAAAGTATGTACTTTCAAGCAATATAATTTCTTCAATAAGTAGGAATAAGTACTCATCACAAAATATTTGAAAACTTAATTTTTAACGGCTAATTTGCACACATTTAACACGTTGTAGATCAGGGCAAAACCGTCGGACATTTTATCCCTGTTTTAAGTGACATTAAACATTAGCTCTACAAAACGAACATTTTTGCAAAACTTAGCAATATGCAGGAGGCAGGCTTCACTTTTTCAGCGTAAAGGCTTCTCCCTTGGTTATTACCAACGGCCTATATAAACAACACAGACTGGCTAAGGTGCCGCCATACTTGGAGGAAATTGAAATCTCGGCCGCCATGTTTTAGAACGTCACGTAGGCGTAACCAGTCGTCTGCTATAGCACTCAATCATGTCACTTTCACTTTGTGCAGTGACTTAACAAACCATTCTCTACCTGCTTATTGTTATTTTTATAGCCAAGCTAAAATGAATACAGGATAAATGTTAGACAACAGCTGTGTGGCAGGCAAATCGGAAAGTTTAATTACAAATGGCACATACACTACATCAGCTAAACATCGTCTCATTCATACTAAAAAAAAAAAAAAAAAAAAAAAAAAAAAAAAAAAAAATAAATAAATAAAAAAAAAAATAAAAAAAAATCAAAAAAAATCGCGTGTTCACCGTCCTTTAAACAGTATTAATTTCGTGGACATTTGCCTAACCAGCATACCTCTTTCCTCCGCAGATTTGGCTTTACCTAAATGATGTATTCTACAACTGAAGTAATGTTTTAATAACAGCTTTATTAGGTTGGAGTAATGAGATTACTCCCAAAATCCCTAGGATGCCATTAAGTGCTCTAGTTGGTAAATAAAGTTGGTCTGTTTCCCAACATTCTAAATACATCTACATACATTCGCAAAAGAAAAAAAAATTATACAAGATCTTTAGAGGGATTGACAAGCTGTTTTCTATTCCTTATAATCCGATTAATTCTGCTTGATTCTCATTTTTAGGAGCAAGGAGAACTTCGAAGCAATTTAAACACTTAAGTTTTCTACTCACTTGCGTAATGATGATTCCAGGTATATACTCAACTACTTGTTTGGGATGCATTTCGTATTCTGCCACATAGTCATGGTCACAATGAATAGGCCTACAGCTCTCTGAATGACTTGAATAATGATTTGCAATAAGTAATAAAAGAGGTTCCATCTCTCCTGCGTGGCTACATGACATATCTACAAAGGAAGCTGATTCAGCCATCCTACGGTCGGGGGTTCGAATCCCCCCTCGGGAATGGATATTTGTGCCGTCCTTAGTATAAGGTAGCTGATAAGTAGTTTGTAGGTTTAGGGACTGATGACGCCGTAGTTAAGTCCCATAAACTATACAAACGTTTGAACATTTGAACATTCAGCCATCTGACGTTTTTTTGGAGATCTCCTTGCTGGCGTTTTTGCTCTGTGAATATGTTCAGGGAACGAAAATATCGTCGGAATCGCATTAGCCAGAAGCCGCTTTATATCATTTGTTGCTTACATGATTTCTCCTCAAAATGCGATGAACAAATGCAACTGTATACAGTAGGTTTCCACTTATCTCGCCTCATATAGGATAACCATCGTTTTGTAAGTTCTTCATTTTTCAAAGGAAAACTTGAAAATATAATTACAGCTTACTTTGATTACAGTAGGACTATTGTATGCAGAAGTGTAGAAGGACAAAAGACGAGTACACGAAATATTAGAAACGAAAACATACAAATACTAACTGAAAATACTATATTCCAACAGTCCCATTACTGCGATTCGTACAGTTATAGGCTGCGCATACACTCGGCAAGATTTCAGCTCAATAAATAACCTTTGAAGCTTACTACGATACATAAAATGTGAAACCAAAACACGTAAATAGCGTCGGCCTAATTTTCGTATTCGGCGCACTAGACGTTGGAAAAAATGGCTGCCACAGTTGCTGGTTGCTGCCACAAGGAGCGCTGTTCACCCAGAGATAGCCTCTCTATGTAGTTTATATAGCTATTTGTTACCGAAGGCAGTGCATTATCTATACCGAGCTCATACGTCAATTGAAGCTTGTCCGCCATCTTGGTCAGTTTTGGAATGCTATTTCTCCGTTAAAACTATGCGTTAAGTCGACCCCTGTACATCCATGGAACTGACAGTAACTGCAAACATATGTACTTTCAAACAATATACTTTCTTCAATAAATTGTAATAAGTACTCATCGCAATATATTTGTAAACTTAATTTTTAACGGCTAATTTGCACTCATTTAACACGTTGTAGATCAGGGCAAAACCGTCGGACATTTTATCCCTGTTTTAAGTGACATTAAACATTAGCTCTACAAAACGAACATTTTTGCAAAACTTAGCAATATGCAGGAGGCAGGCTTCACTTTTTCAGCGTAAAGGCTTCTCCCTTGGTTATTACCAACGACCTATATAAACAACGTAGACTGGCTAAGGTGCCGCCATACTTGAAGCAAATTGAAAGCTCGGCCGCCATGTTTTACAACGTCACGCAGGCGTAACCAGTCGTCTGCTATAGCACTGAATCATGTCACTTTCACTTTTTGCTATGACTTGACAAACCATTCTCTACCTGCTTATTGTTATTTTTATACCCAAGCTATTATGGATACAGGATAAATGTTAGACAACAGCTGTGTGGCAGGCAAATCGGAAAGTTTAATTACAAATGGCACATACACTACATCGGCTAAACATCGTCTCATTCATTAAAAAAAAAACACGCCTTTTCACCGTCCTTTAAACAGTATTAATTTGTGTACATTTGCCTAATCTGCTTACCTCTTTCCTCCGTAGATTTGGCTTTATATAAATGATGTTTTCTACAACAGAAGTAATGTTTTAATAACAGCTTTATTAGACTGGGGTAATGAGATTTCTTCCAAAATTCCGCGGATCCCATTAAGTGCCCGTAGTTGGTAAATAAAGTTGGTCTGTTTCCCAACATTCTAGATACATCCAAATACATTCGCAAAAACTGTAGATGTCATTTGGCGGAGGCAGGTTTCAGTTTTTTAAGCGTAACAACGTCTCACTTGGTTAGGCCGGTATTACACTATCAAATTTTCTTTCACAAAGAATCTTGGACGTAGTGAAATGCTGACATTACACTATCAAATTTTCTTTGACAATGAATCTGTCACAGTGCATCGAAAATAGCGGATGAATATTAGTCATTAACCTTAGTTGTTGATTACATAGATTATAAATAACTATTTATACACTGTGATTGCATGTACGCCTACAACATTGTAACGACTAGACATTTGGAAACGTGACTTTATTCACAGAACCGTTTTCGACTTGCACCGCGGTACTCGCCTCAGGTGTATCGTACAATAAGGCCTATATTATTATGGTCTTCAGTCCGGGGACTGGTTTGATGCAGCTCTCCACCCTACCCTATCCTGAGCAAGCCTTTTCATCTCCTCATAAGAACGGCAACCCACATCCATTTGAATCTGCTTACTATACGCGTCTCTTGGTCTCCCTCTGCGATTTTTACCCCACACACCTCCCTCCAATGATAAATTTACAATTCCTCGATGTCTAAGAATGTGTCCTACCAAGCGATCCCTTCTTTTAAATTTTCTAACTTTCCTACCCGATTAAGGAATCTAACATTCCACGCTCCGATCCGTAGAATGCCAGTATTGTCTTTCCTGATGACAACATCCTCCTGAGTAGTCCCCGCCCGGAGATCCGAATGGGGGACTTCTTTTACCTCCGGAATATTTTACCCGAGAGGATGCCATCATCATATGTTCATACAGTAGAGCTGCATGTCCTCGGGAAAGGTAACGGCTTTAGTTCCCCCTTGCTTTCAGCCGTTCGCAGTAACTGTGTGGCAAAGCCACAGTAGCTGATGTTACAAGGCCAGCTCAGTCAATCATCCAGACTGTTGCCCCTGTAACTACTGGAAAGGCTGCTGCCCCTCTTCAGGAACCACACGTTTGTCTGGCCTCTCCACAGATACCCCTCCGCTGTGGTTGCACCTACGGTACGGCTATCTGCATCGTTGAGGCACGCAAGCCACCCCACCTCGGCAATGTCTGTGGTTCATGGGGGTGGAATAAGGCCTAACATCAGATATTTGTAGAAAAGGGCGAAGTACTTTTGACTAGCTAGACTGTGGATGTCATCGCTGCTTGTTCACCACAACAATTTAAGCTGTACTCTTTTAAAAAAAAAAAAAAAAAAAAAAAAAAAAAAAAAAAAAAAAAAGAGAGAGAGAGAGAGAGAGAGAGAGAGAGAGAGAGAGAAAGTGTAGTACTTTTGTTAATCGTAATAGACATCTACAGTGTAGCTTGTAAAAGTGCTTCGTCATTTTCTACAAATATGTAATATTAGGCTGCATTACATGATACACCTGAGGCGAGAATCGCTATACCACTCGAGAACGGTTCTTCTCGTCGTTTGGAAGACTCACAATAATGGTGACGCTTGCGTCTGCAGTGGTTTCCAGCTCTAAATATTGCAGTACATTTGTCGCTGGTGAGAAGCCTGTGCCCTGTTTCCGGTTTTGCTAGTACTCGGTCGCACTTACAGCAAACAAAAACTTTTGAAATATGTATATTTCGTCTAAATACTATTTGTCTGACTAAATATATGTAGGGAATTAAACAGTGTCAATATGTACTTTTGCTATCTCCGCTGCAAAACTGGTGCAGAGACAATTTTTGTTGTTATGGTATTGAGTCCGGAGACTGGTTTGATGCAGCTCTCCATCCTACTCTATCCAGAGCAAGCCTTTTAATCTCCTCATAAGAACGACAACCCACATCCATTTGAATCTGCTTACTATACGCGTCTCTTGGTCTCCCTCTGCGATTTTTACCCCACACACTTCCCTCCAATGCTAAATTTACAATTCCTCGATGTCTAAGAATGTGTCCTACCAAGCGATCCCTTCTTTTAGTCAGGGTATGCCAAAAATTCCTTTTCTCGCCAATTCTGTTTAGTACCTCTTCATTAGTTATGCGATCTACCCACCTAATCTTCAGCATTCTTCTGTAGCACCACATTTCAAAAGCCTCTATTCTTTTCCTGTCCGCACTGCTTATCGTCCATGTTTCACTCCCGTACAAGGCAACACTCCACACAAATGCCTTCAGAAAAGACTTCCTAACACTTAAATTAATATTCGATGTTAGCAAGTTTCTCTTTTTCAAAAATGCTTTTCTTCCCATTGCCATTCTGCATTTTATATCCTCTGTACTGCGACCATTGCATGTTATTTTACTGCCCAAGTAACAAAATTCATCTGCATCCTTTATTGCTTCGTTACCTAATCTAAATCCTTCAGCATCACCCGATTTTCTTAGACTGCACTCCATTACCCTAGTTTTGCTCTTGTTGTTAATGTGCAGAAACAATTAATTTTCTTTTTTCGTCGTCTGCCGTACAAACAGTACTCATTTGATCGCTAATGAACTCCGCAATTATCTAGCTTTCTGCTCAATACAGCCGGTTTTTATCATCAACCTTATACAGCTGCATAAATTTAGTTGTTGCGACGACACGCAATACGAATTACGCGGTCATGATTTCAAACAGTTCGTCAAAAACTGCTACATCGATGGTAGCGCTTCAAACGGTCATATTTCTCACCGCAGTTAACATACGTGCTTTTATTCGGAGAACCGTTTTCGATTCGTACTTCGGCTCTTCGGCTCTCAAAGACGTACTTTGGAGGCAACGATAGATATATGTCTGATGGACAGAGTAAGTTGTAATTTGCGGCTGTTTGCTGATGATGCTGTGGTGTATGGGAGGATGTTGTCTGTAACTGACTGTAATAGCATACAGGTTGACTTAGACAAAATTTCTCGTTGGTGCGAAGAAAGGCAGCTAGCTCTCAATGTAGAAAAATGTAAGGTGATGCGCATGAGTAGAAAAAACAATCCTATAATGTTCGAATACAGCATTAGTAGTGGTGACCTTCTTGATGCTGTCGCGTCGTTCAAATATCTAGGCATAACATTGCAGAGCGATATGAAATGGAACGAGCATGTAAGGACAGTTGTGAGTAAGGCGGACAGCCGACTTCGGTTTATTGGGAGAATTTTGGGAAGATGTACTTCACCTGTAAAGGAGACCGCGTATAAAACGCTTGTACTACCACGTCTTGAGTATTGCTCAAGTGTTTGGGACCCGCAGCAGATCAGTTTAAAGGAAGACATAGAGGCGGTTCAGAGCCGAGCAGCTAGATTTGTTACCGGAAGGTTCGACCAATGCGCGAATGTCACGGAAATGCTCCGGCAACTCAATTGGGGATCGCTGGAAGAAAGACGACGTTCTTTTCGTGAATTTCTTTTAAGTAAATTTAGAGGGCCGGAATTTGAAGCTGAATGTAGTACGATCTTGCTGCCGCCTACGTACATTTCGCGTAAAGATCACAAAGACAAGATAAGAGAAATTAGAGCTCGTACGGAGGCATATAGGCATTATTTTTTCCCTCGTTCAATTTGGGAGTGGAATAGGAAAGGAAATGCCTAGTAGTGGTACAGTGTACCCTCCGCCACGCACCTTACGGTGAATTGCGGAGTATGTAATGTAGATGTAGATGTAGAAGTCTGCGGTAGCCTTTCTAGCAGACGAATTAAACCAGTTGTTCATTACTTGTTTAGCTGTGTAATTGGAAACTGTTACCTACATTTCCGTACCTGTTATGTGTTTATATTTCGAGTTGAAAATAAAATGTTGTTTGTACTTTCCGATTCCGAAACTACAATCCACTGCCAAAATGCTGCATTTGACTAGTATTAAATGGAAAAGTGTAAGTTTTGCGTTTGAATTCCAAGGCACGTAGCTTGAGTATCATTGGACAATGTAGTTTCTAAGCTAACGTGCATTAAATAATTACGACAAATACTTTATTTTTTTTACTGTTAAATGCCTTTGTTTACGTTTTAAGATCTTAAAGAGGACAACGAACACAAGGTCTATAGGCCTGAAGACTGTCCGTTAAAGGCACGTGTAGAGATGCCAGCAGAAGACGTTGTTCTGAATATTCTGTATGCACTTGCAACAGAAATTAAAGTTATCCTGTTAGGATCTTAGTTAACAACACACACGGTAATCGTGACATATTCAGAAACAAACCACCAAATATTGGTGACAAGCAGCGGCGTAGCTATGTCACCAAGGCCCCGGGGCAAAAATGACATTGGGACCCTCTTTAAACTAAAACTATGCAAAACTACTTCATCATCAGTTCCTTACCGCCTACTGGAGCCCATAATAAGGCAAACCTAATTACTATTAAGTAAATTATTACGTGTCACGCAGCACATAATATTTAATTATACTCTCAAATATAATTTTAACTGTGAAAGTTGGTTTGTTTGTTATGCTTTCACGAAAAAGTTACTGGGCGGATTTGAATGAAATTTTGCAGAGGGATAGATTTGGACTTGGGTAGGACATACAGATAAACGACCTCTTGGTATAGTCTCAGAAGTTGCTCCATACTAGGTGAATGAAGTCGCAAGCATAAGCTAGTAAAAAATAAAGAAAAAGTATTACTTAACCATGTAAACATGGCCCCCTGCCGCGAAGCAAACCGGGAACAGTCAAGTCCGCGGTGACAGCAGGCGGACTGTTGTCAGTGCCGACATCTCACTGTCGCTAAACTCCTCGCTGTTAGCTCACTGCTCCGTACCGATCAGCCTAATTTCGTTGATATCCAAATCAAAGAAGGAAAATAGGGCAAATATTCGTGTAGGATGGTTTCAGAAAAGAAAGTTGCCGGATTTTGTTTGATGGAATACTTTGGTTTGAGCCGTGCCCCTACCACGCTTCATGAAGTATTTATTAATGTCTGGCCAGGAACAAGTAATAAGTAAAATAACTAAGTTGGCATCTTCCCTTATTATAGTGGCAGTGGTATACAGTACCTTGAATGCACAATTTACTATTGTGACAAACTAACCATATTTTCTCTTCTTCTTGCACGAAATTCAGAGTGCAGTTGGTTACAGCACTTCATTGGGATCTATGATTATGGAGCACACCCTTGGGGAATTCACTACACAAACAGTTGAGTTACCATAATAATACCGTTCTGTAATAATACATTGTAGAGACTTCACACTCAAATGTGGTCACATTGTCTACTGTCAAACACTGTGCTAGTAATTCAGCACCATTCACTGTTATTTCGCAAAGATTGACAGGCACGGCAACTCGGACTTCAACCGATAATACGCTGACGATGGCAGTGTTCACGTCTTAGCGGACAAGCAAAGGACCTTGTTATGTTTATATTCTGGGGTGCGAATAATTTTTGGATTTCACTTCGTGCGTTTGAGGTTTGTTGGTCAGGGTTCAAAAAGTTCAAAGTCGGAAAACCTTCATTCAACTAAATTATTATATATAGTTGAACTTCGATTATCGGAAGTAATTGGGGGACATGAAAGTGTTCAAGGATCTACGGTAACATTTTTCGAACGCCGCTCTAGCAGGCCGAGGGGCCCCTTGAGCTCGGGGGCCCCGGGGCACTGCCCTATGATAGCTACGCCACTGGTGACAAGGAATATCTGTCTAAGCACACTCTCGGAAATCGCGATATATTCGAAACTAAGCAGCAAAATATTGAGGAGAACTAGCCTTCCCATACCCTCGGAAATCTGACTAGCGAATGGTGTAGGCCTAAATGTCATTGATACTCATTTCACTTACTGTTCCAGCGATTTTTAACGTTCCCCTAGTTTTGTCTCCAACAATATTCTCGAAAATCGCAACATAGTTGGAACGAAGTCAAATATTTGTGAGAAGGAAGAACACAAAATGTCATTGCTGATCGTACCACTTGCAGCAGCAATTTATTTCTGCGTTCTTTAGTCACACACAAAATCACCAAATCGACGTTACTAACTCCTAAGACAGCATGTAAGAGTACAGGCTAACATAATACTGTTATGTGAATACGAAAACCCCACAAAGTGTTTTGGATAAATAATTTCTACAATGTGTTACAAAGGATAAGATTAAAATGAATATTTGCATTAGACGAGCCTCGATCGTGGAACCTCTTTCTTTGTAGCCAATCACTCTACCCATTACACTACACCAACTTCACGCTTTTAGTTCCCTCATACTTTGTATAGTCGTGCCCACAAGTTTGTTTCTCGATGTTAATATGCTTTTAATTACATTTAGTTGTAATAAATTCATCCAGAGGTGATTGTGTGAAGTCATCGTTAATTCGCTGTTGCCCTGAAACAGTTTACTGCGAGATATACGGCAAATCAAGATGGCGTGTGTGACATGGAGGGAACAAGTGAATATCGTTTTCACGTCACTTTCTAAAGTCGTCCTTCATTGGCTAATGTAACAGCGATTTTCATTGGAGGGAAAGAAATTTTTGCTAGACATATATTTATCGTTGTCTCCAAAGTACGTCTTTGAGAGCCGAAGAGCCGAAGTACCACTCGAAAACGGTTCTACGAATAAAAGGCACGTAGTTAACATAAGACTAGAGTTGGCTGCGGTTTCATGGTTTCGAAACCAGGTTTCGATACACACAGCAGTTTCAGTGTTTCAAAACCGGCATCTTTCACGGTTTCGAAACCATGCGGTTTCATTCCGTTCTGTTTCGGATGACATTCGCGGTCGATTGTCGATACACTGAAACCGTTTCTTCCTGTCGGTTTCACGGTTTCGTGTCGGTTTCACAACACCGGTGTTTCAAACCATTAATGCAGAAACGCGGGACAGACTAATGGTATCGAAATGTGGTGTTTCATTTTACTGAAGCTCCACACAGATACACATGTAACTTACTAGTATATAAACCATTTAGAGAGTGTCAAATAGTAGTTGACACTCTTGAGTCTGCAGCTTATGATTACTGATATCAAGATTCGTTTGCAAGAGACTGCTGTATTTCGAAATGACATAATGTCTGCTTTATAAATGTAAAAGAACAATAAAACAACGTTCACTATTTGCATTGAAAAACCAGTTAAATTATAGGTTTATCTATCATATTAAAGACACACGAGTGGAACTACATTCTTTAAAATAAGATACAACATGAAGCCTGAAATGACAGTTTTTATACTAACAAGGGTAGATCGCATATTTAATCTCGTGTTAAAGAGTTGGTTTCTTATGAGCGAAAACGAAGTTACCTACTGTCATTATAATTTTTCGACACTCATGTTAAAAGAATTGCGGCGGTGGTGTAACGGTCAAGACGTACAAGTGGTGAACTTGACTCTTACTTTATTATTTTTGTAATTCCATAGCATTACTTGTGATTCTTTATTCCCTATAATTTATTTAGTACGTATAGAAAGTAGCATTTATGATCCATCACTGTAATATGCGTACCGTATTGCAGTTTGTGAGTTCCTAACGGGGTAAAACTTTTACCTACCATACCGGCGGTCTCGTGTGACTATGTTGGCAACATCAACAAACACGGGAGAAAATCTTTATCGACATGTTTCGTACATACCAATAAGTAAATATATACTCTATGGTTGACAGGTTCTTGTATGTGCCCTTGTCCACATAAAATATTGCCCTCCTAGAACGAAGATTTCATGACAAAACGTACATTGCTTCACGGTTTTATGGTTTCGAAACCACAGATGGTACGGTTTCATTTGTTTCGAAACCGTCAGATGTTTCAGTTTTCCCATCTCTAGTTTATATAGCTTGTTGGTTATTAACAGTGATCTCTATACAAATTGGATGTATAACTCTGGTGTCTGGGCATTGAATTGCAGTGTGCCAGCACATTCATATGTTTTGCACACGATTTCGTATTGTCCGCCATGTTTAAATTTGGCAAACGAGTTTCCATGAGTCATTACGTGACAAAGAATTGCTTGCTTACCTATTGACTTGGAATGTAATTCAATATTCCATGTTGTAGGCTGATATGGGAACGTAATCGAAACATATTTTCTTCTCTTTTTCTTCAAATGCTTCTTAGCAGCCATGTTTGAATTTGGCAAGAAACTAAATACGAATATCTATGGCTGGCACGCTAGGACAACTGAAGTTCAGGATCCAGATAGTATAGAAATCATTGGTTATTAATTACAAATGTCGCCCTTGCGGCCCGTTCCGCGGCCTTCTATAAAAGCCGTTCTGCCTCTTTCACCGGAGCGCCCCCTGCTAGTTCCGCGGCCCGCCGCCAGATCGCAGCACCGGCGCCGACCGCAGCGCCAGCGGCCGCCACCGGCACCACCCAGCCGGCTCGCCCGGCGCGCGCGAAACCACTCCCACCGTTGCCGCCGAGCGAGCCCAACCGAACCGAACGGCAGCGCCGGACGCAGACGCAGCGCGCGAGACTCAACGCAGCGGCACAGCGGACGGACGCGAGCGCAGCCCAGCAACAGGTAGGCCGCAGGACCCCACACTGCCCCATTCCACTACCCAATTTTTCCTTCATTACTTCAGCGCAAGAGTCGACTACCAACGTTTGCCCCATTCTACAACCCCGTTACTCTCAATACTTCGATACCATTTTAAATTTTTTTTTTTTTTTTTTTGTTTCGTTTCTTCAATTCCTCTCTCCATTTGACTAATTCACCGTCCCATTCGACTACCCAAGTTTTCCTTCGTTACTTAACTGCAAGAATCAACTACCAACGTTTGCCCCATACTACATCCCCATTGCTCTCAATACTTCGATATCTTCCTAATTTTTTCCTTTTTTCAATTCCTCTCTCCATTAGACTACTTCACCTCTCCACTCGACTACCTAATTTTTCCTTCCTTACTTAAACGCAAGAATCAACTTCCAACCTTTGTCCCATGCTACATCCCCATTACTCTCAATGCTTTGATATCTTTCCATTTATTTTTTTTTCTTTTTCAAATCCTCCCTCCAATTGACTATTTCACCGTCCCATTCGACTACCCAAGTTTTCCTTCGTTACTTAACTGCAAGAATCAACTACCAACGTTTGCCCCATTCTACTTCCCCATTACTCTCAATACTTCGATATTTTTTTTTTTTTTTTTTAATTTCGTTTCTTCAATTCCTCTCTCCATTTGACTAATTCACCGCCCCATTCGACTACCCAAGTTCTCCTTCGTTACTTAACTGCAGGAATCAACTACCAACGTTTGCCCCATTCTACATCCCCATTGCTCTCAATACTTCGATATCTTCCTAATTTTTTCTTTTTTTCAATTCCTCTCTCCATTTGACTACTTCACCTCTCCACTCGACTACCTAATTTTTCCTTCCTTACTTAAATGCAAGAATCAACTTCCAACCTTTGTCCCATGCTACATCCCCATTACTCTCAATGCTTCGATATCTTTCCAATTTTTTTTCTTTTTCAAATCCTCCCTCCAATTGACTATTTCACCGCCCCATTCGACTACCCAAGTTTTCCTTCGTTAATTAACTGCAAGAATCAACTACCAACGTTTTCCCCATTCTACATCCCCATTACTCTCAATACTTCGATATCTTTCTATTTTCTTTCTTTTTTCAAATCCTCTCTCCATTTGACTAATTCACTGCACCATTCGACTATCCAATTTTTCCTACGTTACTTAACCGCAAGAATCAACTACCAATGTTTGCCCCATTCTACATCCCCATTACTCTCAATACTTCGATATCTTTCTATTTTTTCTTTTCTTTTTTCAACTCCTCTCTCCATTTGACTAATTCACTGCCCCATTCCACTACCCAAGTTCTCCTTTGTTACTTAACTGCAGGAATCAACTACCAACGTTTGCCCCATTCTACATCCCCATTACTCTCAATACTTCGATATCTTTTTTTCTTTTTTTCTTTTTTCAAATCCTCTCTCCATTTATTTGACTAATACACCACCCCATTGGACTACCCAAGTTTTCCTTCGTTACTTAACCGCAAGAATCAACTACCAATGTTTGCCCCATTCTACATCCCCATACTCTCAATACTTCAATATGTTTCTATTTTTTGTTTCTTTTTTCAAATCCTCCCTCCATTTGACTAATTCACCACCCTATTCGACTACCCAATTTTTCCTTCGTTAATTAACCACATTCTACCTCCCTACTACTCTCAGTACTTCGATATCTTTCTATTTTTTTTTTCTTTTTTCAAATCCTCTCTCCATTTCACTAATTCACAGCCCCATTCGACTGCCCAAGTTTTCCTTCGCTACTTAACCACAAGAATCAACTACCAACGTTTGCCCCATTCTACTTCCCCATTACTCTCAATACTTCGATATCTTTTTTTTTTTTTAATTTCGTTTCTTCAATTCCTCTCTCCATTTGACTAATTCCTCGCCCCATTCCACTACCCAAGTTCTCCTTCCTTACTTAACTGCAGGAATCAACTACCAACGTTTGCCCCATTCTACTTCCCCATTACTCTCAATACTTCGATATCTTTTTCTTTTTTTTTTTTTAATTTAGTTTCTTCAATCCCTCTCTCCATTTGACTAATTCACCGCCCCATTCGACTACCCAAGTTTTCCTTCGTTACTTAACTGCAAGAATCAACTACCAACGTTTGCCCCATTCTACATCCCCATTGCTCTCAATACTTCGATATCTTTCTAATTTTTTCCTTTTTTCAATTCCTCTCTCCATTTAACTACTTCACCTCTCCACTCAACTACCTAATTTTTCCTTCCTTACTTAAACGCAAGAATCAACTTCCAACCTTTGTCCCATGCTACATCCCCATTACTCTCAATGCTTCGATATCTTTCCATTTTTTTTTTCTTTTTCAAATCCTCCCTCCAATTGACTATTTCACCGCCCCATTTGACTACCCAAGTTTTCCTTCGTTAATTAACTGCAAGAATCAACTACCAACGTTTGCCCCATTCTACATCCCCATTACTCTCAATACTTCGATATCTTTCTATTTTTTTTTCTTTTTTCAACTCCTCTCTCCATTTGACTAATTCACCGCACCATTCGACTATCCAATTTTTCCTACGTTACTTAACCGCAAGAATCAACTACCAACGTTTGCCCCATTCTACATCCCCATTACTCTCAATACTTCGATATCTTTTTTTCTTTTTTCAAATCCTCTCTCCATTTATTTGACTAATACGCCACCCCATTGGACTACCCAAGTTTTCCTTCGTTACTTAACCGCAAGAATCAACTACCAATATTTGCCCCATTCTACATCCCCATACTCTCAATACTTCGATATGTTTCTATTTTTTGTTTCTTTTTTCAAATCCTTCCTCCATTTGACTAATTCACCACCCCATTCGACTACCCAATTTTTCCTTCGTTAATTAACCACATTCTACCTCCCCATTACTCTCAGTATTTCGATATCTTTCTATTTTTTTCTTTTTTCAAATCCTCTCTCCATTTCACTAATTCACAGCCCCATTCGACTGCCCAAGTTTTCCTTCGCTACTTAACCACAAGAATCAACTACCAACGTTTGCCCCATTCTACATCCCCATTACTCTTAATACTTCAATATTTTTCTATTTTTTTTCTTTTTTCAAATCCTCTCTCCATTTGACTAATTCTTTTTTCTTTCTCAATACATGCTGGAAAATTTAGACACATTGTTCCAGATCTCTATGCTGCGTTGGTCCTACCTAACAAATGCGTGCTACTGCGGTACCTTTTTACTTCATCTCTGGGAAAGACAAAAACTTAAAAAGAAACTGAAACCGAAACTTGCGCAATTAAGTTAAAATTTCGGTAAATTTACATTACACCAGAAATAAATGGATGTTCCACATGTTGGAAGATCCCCTCTCTGTATTAAGCCTACTTGGAGCTAACCAGGAATCTGTACAAGATGATATGGGAGGCGAATAGGTTTCGACAGATCGATGGTACTTTTATTAAAGTGCTTTCAAATGGGGTTTTGTACGTAAAAAATTAAAGTAACTTAGAGAAGAAATAAACTGAGCTTCATGCAGTCGAAACTCGATATTTCGACTCTCGAAATTACGAGTTTAACATGAATCCGTGCGTAAAAAACAAAACAAAAGAAAACTTCAGGTATATTCTATCTTCACCGAATAAGGCACTCCACTGTTATATCGCGAAGTAAGGAGTTGAATGACTTTAAAACCTTTAGCCTGCCAACGTAAATGCCTGTTTAAACACTCTCTTTAAGAAGTTCGTGGTTTTAGAGAGATGTATTCTTTTCAAGACTGTCGATTTACTTCTTCTTCGCACACAAATTTCGGTAGTTCGAGGTGGTCCCATTCACATCCAATTAACGACACTACTGTATAGCCACCACAAAAAAATTACACAGTCCAGCATATCGTCTTCTAGGAAGATACTCCTTAGTTACGCAACAGACACTCTAAACAGATACTACGAAATGCTGGACATGACTACCACAACAAAAAATACGCAAAACCCAATAATTCTTTTGCTTTATAAGCAGCCTCTTTACAGTTTTTTTTTTTTCCTTGGGAGTGCTAGCTTTCTATTAAATCTTCATTTTTCTTTCTGCAATCAAAAAGAATTTAACATATCTTCTCTCATATATATATATATATATATATATATATATATTGCTGTTCGTTAGTCAACGGTGATAATATATGGAAAAGTTGTCCGGAAAAAGAGGAGAATCGGGAAAAAACTGAAACAGCTTTTTCCATTGAGCTATCAATACCGTTCGTCCAATTGCGATAAAATTTTGTACATATCATGTTGAAAGCAAGAGGAAGATTCGCATCAAATAAAAATTTGCAAAAGTCGCCGGGAAAGTAGGAAAATTTATTTCTATGAATAATAATCAATTGCCGCATGGTTGTAAGGGCATCACTCGAGTATGGTTTGACAGGACAAGGCTTGTATGAAATAAATTTTTCGGAGAAATCTACCAGAAAATTGGAAAATTTGGGAAAACTGAAAGTGTGTTTTTCAATGTGTTTTTGATTGAATTCAACACTATAACTGACTATTTGTATGATTTAGAGGTGTAGTTCATTCTTTGTTTTGTTCATTATGGAACAATTCATTCTTGGAACAGTTTTCAGTTTAAAAGAAAATACGGACAGTTAAAAAGGAAAGTCGAAAAATTCGAACCAAGTTCCTTTTTTAATATCTTTCTCAATGTACTGAACAGTATAAGTTGAGAACCGTTCATCCGATTGCGATAAAATTTTGATCATTTGACATTCAACGAAACATGAACGTTTTTATGAACTAAAATTTTGGGAAAGTTACCCGGAAAATCTGAAAATTCGCGAGGAATAGAAAGAGGTTTTTTTCAATAGGACATCAATACCATTCGACTGGTTCCGATAAAATTTTGAATATTTGACGTCGAAAGCTTGAGTAGCGTTCTTATGAAATAAAAATTTGGAAAAGTTCTCCGAAAAACTGAAATATTCAGAAAAAAACAAAGAGATTTCTCTATTAAAAATCAATACGATTCATCTGATCGCGATTAAATGTTGCACATTTGACGTTCAAAGCAAGAGCACATATACATCAGAAATTGCGAAGCATTGTCGGGTCGACTAGTTTCTAAATACATAATGCATTGAAGTTACAGTTAGAAAAAAATCTTCAATCAGTTCTGCAGAAAGTATTTCGAAAAATAACGTGACCGTTCCGACCGTTCGAGTAACGCAAAGTGAACAGGAAAAGAAGTGTAGCACATGATCACTGTTTCCTAAACCAATAGTAGTTATTTAAAAACTCCTTTCTGTCAAGGAAACACATTAATAAAGATTTTCAGCATAACTACTTGAAAACCCTTTCCAAAGCGTTGTTGTTATTGTGGTCTTCAGTCCACAGACTGGTTTGATGCAGCTCTCCACGCTACCCTGTCCTGTGCAAGTCTCTTCATTTGAGAATACGTTCGGAAACCTACATCCTTCTGAATCTGCTTACTGTATTCGTCCCTCGGTCTCGCTCTACGATTTTTACCCCACACACTTCCTTCTAGTGCTAAGTTGACAATTCCTTGATGTCTCAGAATATGTCCAACCAGTCTATCCCTTCTCTTAGTCAGGATGTGCCAGAAACTCCTTTTCTTCCCTATTCGGTTAAGCACCTCCTCATTAGTTACGTGATCTACCCATCTAATTTTCATTACTCGTCTGTAGCACCACATTTGGAAAGCTTCTATCAACTTTTTATATGAACTCCTTATCGTCCACGTTTCACTCCCATATAATGCTACCCTCCAGACAAATGCTTTCAGAAAGGACTTCCTAACTTTCAAATTAATATTGGATGTTAACAAGTTTCGCTTCTTTAGAAACGCTTTTCTTGACATGGCCATTCTGCATTTTATATGTACTTTACTTCGGACATCAGACGTCATCTTGCTACACAAATAACAAAATTCATCTACTACTTTTATTGTCTCATTATCTAATCTAATTCCTTCAGCATCGCCTGATTTTCTGACAATGGATTCCATTACCTTCGTTTTACTCTTGTTAATGTTCATCTTATATCTTCCTTTCAAGACACTGTCCGTCCCATTCAATTGCTCTTCCAGATCTTTTGCGCTCTCTGACAGAATTACTATGTCATCGGCAAACTGCAATGTCTTTATTTCTTCTCCCTGCAATTTAATGCCCTCTCCAAATTTCTCCTTCCATTCCTTCACTGCCTGCTCAATGTACAGATTGAACAACATTGGGGGAAGGCTACAACCCTGTCTTATTCCCTTCCCAACCTCTGCGTCCCTTTCTAGCTCTTCGACTCTAATAACCGCTGTCTGGTTTTTG
This sequence comes from Locusta migratoria, assembly GCA_026315105.1. NCBI lineage: Eukaryota > Metazoa > Arthropoda > Insecta > Orthoptera > Acrididae > Locusta > Locusta migratoria. The sequence goes on from CM048754.1 coordinate 19,903,875, forward strand.
TATAGGTTGAATATAACTCTTCGCTCCATATATTTCAGAGTTCGGAAAAGTGTATTGCAGTCGACATTGTCAAAAGCTTTCTCGAAATCTATAAACGCCAAAAACGTAGGTTTGCCCTTCCTTAGCTTCTGAGATAAGTCGTAATGTGAGTATTGCTTCCCGTGTTCCTACATTTATCCTAAATCCAAACTGATCTTCCCCCAGGTCGGATTCCACAAGTTTTTCCATTCGTCTGTAAATAATTCGTGTTAGTATTTTGCAACCATGCGTTATTACACTGATAGTTCTGTAATTTTCACAATTGTCTGCACTTGCTTTCTTTGGAATTGGAATTACGATATTCTTCTTGAAGTCGGAGGGTATTTCCTCTGTCTCATACATTTTGCATACCAGGTGATACATGTTTTTCACGACTGGCTCTCTTAACGACATCAGGAGTTCAGACGGAATTGCGTATCTTATTAAAATAGTATAAGAATATATAAGACACAATTGCGTTCTCTTGTGGTTAAGTGCAAAATACAATTTTTACGCGTGAGGAAAGACTGCTAGCAATGAAACGACGCACCGTCAGCTGAAATAAAGCGATAGTTGACTAAATCCACCCAGAACGCAACCCGACATCATCAATTAGTTCAACAAAGTTAGTTTCGGTCAAACCGAAGATGCAGTCGGTTCTTAAAAGAAATACTAACAGCATTTATTTTTGACACAGTTGCGAACGATTCATGCTAAATTTTGATCAGTGGCGTTTTGCACATAAAAATCACTTTTTTTCTCGGGCACCAACGCATTCTTCGTAGCACCAAACATTGCAGTTTCAGCAGCGAATCCAGTCATCCTTAGCTACTTATTTACATTACTAGCTATTAAAATTGCTACATCAAGAAGAAATGCAGATGGTTAAAAGGTATTCATTGGACAAATATATTATACTGGAACTGACATGTCATTATATTTTCACGCAATTTGGGTGCGTAGATCCTGAGAAATCAGTACCCAGAACAACCATCTCTGGCCGTAATAACGGCCTTGATACGCCTGGGCATTGAGTCAAACAGAGCTTGGATGGCGTGTACAGGTACAGATGCCCATGCAGCTTCAACACGATACCACAGTTCATCAAGAGTAGTGACTGGCGTATTGTGACGAGCCAGTTGCTCGGCCACCATTGACCAGACGTTTTCAGTTGGTGAGAGATCGGAGAATGTGCTGGCCAGGGCAGCAGTCGAACATTTTGCGCATCCAAAAAGGCCCGTACAGGACCTGCAACATGCGGTCGTGCATTATCCTACTGAAATGTAGGGTTTCGCAGGGATCGAATGAAGGGTAGAGCCACGGGTCGTAACACATCTGAAATGTAACGGCCACTGTTCAAAGTGCCGTCGATGCGAACCAGAGGTAACCGAGACGTGTAACCTATGGCACCCCATACCATCACGCCGGGTGATTCGCCAGTATGGCGATGACGAATAGACGCTTCCAATGTGTGTTCATCGCGATGTCGCCAAACACGGATGCGACCATCATGATGCTTTAAAAAGAACCTGGATTCATCAAACAAGTGACGTTTTGCCATTCGTGCACCCAGGTTTGTCGTTGCGTACATCATCGCAGGCACTCCTGTGTGTGATGCAGCGTCAATGGTAACCGCAACCACGGTCTCCGAGCTGATAGTCCATGCTGCTGCAAACGTCGTCGAACTGTTCGTGCCGATGATTGTTGTCTTGCAAACGTCCAAATAAATGCTGCATGGAATCCTGTCATTGAAAAACGTCGTAGTTTCCTGCAACTGAATGACGATGAGAATCGATCAGATATCGAAGCGGCAAGCCTTCACCACGGAGGGCGCTCTGAGCAGCGTACGTAGTTGTAGTGAACGTGCACGCTAAGTACGCGCATGCGCAATGTCGGCTGGATTGGGCATAAATAACACAGCTCAGTGTGTCTTCGCCAGTACTTCGGCGGTACTCACCTGAAGATGGCCAGGAGACTCTGCGCCGAAATATCGTGGAAAGAAGTTACGGACATCCGGCAGTTCACCCGAGATTTTATTAAATATATAAGAAGGCCGCTATGCCAAGATCGCTAATAAATTTATTTTCACTGACCGGTTTCAATGATTCAAGTCATCATCTTCAGAATGCTTTAGGTCTTCACTTAGGTCACCATCTCAAATGAAATGCTGCCTTGTACTTAGAAATAATCACATTTTATCTTTTTAATCTCTTATGACGATCCATTTTGGTGACGTATTTTTAACATGCAGACCATTCTTTGTTATTATCTCGATAACAAACTTTTTTATTTCACATGTTCTGTTAAAGTGAAGACCTAAACCATTCTACATCTACATCTACATGGGATACTCTGCAAATCACATTTAAGTGCCTGGCAGAGGGTTCATCGAACCACAATTATACTATTTATCTCCCATTCCATTCTCGAATAGCGCGCGGGAAGAAAGAACACCTGAATCTCTCTGTTCGAGCTCTGATTTCTCTTATTTTATTCTGATGATCATTTCTACCTATGTAAGTGGGAGTCAACAATATATTTTCGCATTCGGAGGAGAATGTTGGCGATTGGAGTTTCGCAAGTAACCCACGCCTCAGCGATAAGCGCCGTTGTTGTAATGATTCCCATCCCAGATCCTGTATCATTTCCGTAACGCTGTCTCCCCTGTATCGCGTCAATACGAAACGAGCTGCCCTTCTTTGGACTCTTTCGATGTCCTCCGTCAAACCCACCTGATAAGGATCCCACACTGGGCTGCAATACTCCAAAAATGGACGGACAAGCATAGTGTATGCAGTTTCTTTAGTAGTTCTGTTGCATCTTTTAAGGGTTCTGCCAATAAAACGCAGTCTCTGGTTCGCCTTTCCCACGATATTATCTACGTGTTCTTTCCAGTTTAAGTCTGAAGTAATAGTGATTCCTAGGTATTTTGTGGAGTTTACGGCCTTCACTTTTGATTGATTTATCTTGTAAACAAAGTTTAACGGAATTCTTTTCGTACTCATGTGGACGACTTCACACTTCTCATTATTTAGAGTCAATTGCCAATTTTTACACCATACTGATTGATATCTTATTCAGATCGTTTTGCAGTTGGTTTTGATCTTCAGATGATTTTACTAGACGGTAAATGACGGCGTCATCTGCAAACAACCTAAGAGAGCTACTTAGATTTTCCCCTAAATCGTTTATGTAAATAAGGAATAGCAGAGGACCAATAACACTACCCTGTGGAACGCCCGATATCATCTGAAGTTGATGATTTAAATCATTTGAACCGGTCAATGAAAATAAATTTATTAGCGATCTTCGCATAAAGGTCTAAAGAAGCACTTCAGTGTGACTTGCGCAGTTTTTATGTAGATGTAGATCATCCTCGATTGTGACACGATTTTTCAGCAGAGATTCAGAATCAATTAGGGGATGGTGATTTTTCGTAGTATTCAATCGCCTCTTAACTTTTTGGTAGAAGAAATAGATGGCAGACCGACTAAGTTCTGATTCTATTCCCTGTTTTGTCACATACTTTGATTCTACATATCTCAAAAAAAAAAAAAAAAAAAAAAAAAAAAAAAAAAAAAAAAAAAAGTAGAATAGACAAGTCTGATTCTGTTCCCTGCTTTGACACATATTTTAATTCTACATATCTCGAAGAAAAGTAGAACAGAAAAGTCTGAGGTGCCTTAAAATTTTTCAACTTTTCACTTCTACATTTGTCTGTTGAAAGAATCGAGTAAGAATAAAAATAGTTATAGACAACAAGATTATAGTGCAAAACCATGTTGTCGTACTGGGAGATCTAGATTAAAAAAGTGAGAAATATATTGTCGACTCTCACTTACAAAGGTAGAAATGATCATCAGAATAAAATACGAGAAATTAGAGTTCGATCTGAGAGATTCAGGTGTTCTGTCTTCCCGCGCGCTATTCGAGAATGGAATGGGAGATAAAATAGTATACCGGTGGTTCGATGAACCCTCTGCCAAGCACTGAGATGTGTATTTGCAGAGTATCCCATGTAGATGTAGATGTTGAATGGCACTATTAGAAGAGCCCTCCAAAGTAAAGTAAGAACAGAAACATATCTAAAATGTTGTAGAGTTATGTCAGTACCAACACTACTATATAGAAGTGAATCTTAGGTAATGAAAAAGAAAGATAAACATGATTACAAGCCAATGAAATAAAATTCGTCAGGTTCATAGCAGGATACACCAACCTAGACTACAAAAGAAATACAGATATCATGAGGGAAGAAAATATTTTCAATATAAACAGTAAGGTTGACGAATAATGACAAAAATGGATCTCCCATCTGCTACGAATGGACGAATCATTCTTACCACTACATTTTTGGCGATTCACTCCACAAGGAAAAAGATGCATTGAAGGCAGGGACGGATATAGGCTTTTCGGCGCCCGGGGCAAGATTGTCATTTGGGTCCCCCCCCCCCCCCCCTCTCGCTGCTTCGTCGTCGCAATGACGAAGTATGAGATTTAATAAATATAACAAAAACTGGGTTTATATTGAGTTCCTTTATTCACAAACAGGAGAAAATGTACTGCACGATGAAGTCATAAATGAATAAAGATAAATATGTGTGGTGTTGCACAAATCTAAAGTGCACGTCACGTACTTTCGCCGCGCGCCGCCATGCACGCACGGCGCGGCGTTCTTACGACGTCAGCCACGAGCGCCCTCTGCTGCAACTCCGCTCGTGGCCACCACTGAACGACATCGTTCACTTGGGACTGAGATAGGAACCAGCTAACACTCCGGAATCAGATAGGCACCAGTGAAGACTTGGCTATCGGATAGGCACTAGGAATCATCAGTAGGAAGGCCTCTAGCTCAACTATGTATCAGCATTCTGCAGTACTGAGCTATGTAAAAGTTAAGTATTATTAAGTGTCTAAGAAATATATATCTCGTTCCAATTTACTCTAGTGTTTCTAGTTTCTGCTGTGCCACTGGCTGGTCACCTCCTACCTGCACAAGCGTGATTCCTTTATTCCTGTGTCGGTCTCTTTCTACTCGGCCACCGACACCTACGACGGAAACGAGACACAAAAGCGGCGACGAGGCTGGGACACAAAAGTGGCGACGAGGATGGGATACAAAAATATGTAAATAAAGAATAAATTTAAAAATTTTAGGGATAGGCCTAACTTAAAATTTTATTAAAAAAATGCAAAATATTTCGTATTAAGTAAAACATAAATGCAGATTAAACAGTCAAATTTTCCAAGTATAATATGTAATAGAATAAAATCTTGGAATCTTTACTGAAAAATGGATCAGTATGAACAAGAACTGTTCAAATGTTTGTAAATCTATGGGAATTAACTACTGCGGTTATCAGTTCCTAGGCTAACAAACTGAATTATGGTAAGGACAACAAATACACCCATTCCCGAGGGAGGACTCGGACCTCCGACGGCGAGCAGCGGCGCGCTGCGCAGCTAGGCGCCTTAGAACGCTCGGCCACTCCACCGCGGCAACAAGAACTGTAAACTGTAATTTTTATTCCACTTTATAATGGCTGGCTATGGGGAGGGGGAGCTACAATGGATAAATAATCTAAATTGTGAGCAGTCTCAAATTTGTAATTGATTATTATGTCCGATTACGCGTTTCGTCCTGTTAGCGTATGAACTGATTGTTAGCCGGCCGCGGTGGCCTAGGGGACTGAGGCGCTTCAGTCACGGTCTGCACGGCCACTACGGTCGGGGGTTCGAATCCCCCCTCGGACATGGATATTTGTGCCGTCCTTAGTTGTAAGTAGCTTGTAAGTTTAGGGACTGATGACCCCGTAGTTAAGTCCCATAAGCTATACAAACATTTGAACATTTTTTGAACTGATTGTTGAATGTTGCAGGGTCTCGAATGCCATATCTGACAGACAAGCTAGTGCCACTGTAGGTTTGTAATGACTTCACTGAACATTCATGACTGATGTAAATCGTGAGCAAGTGTTCTTTTTTAAGTTACATTTATGACTAGTACCTACAATACGGAGAAGTAGTGTGCCTCTAGCTTTATGAGAAATGGGTGGTTTGGATTTTCTGCCATATGCAAGACACCTGATTTTTTATTTTAATTGTTCCCAAATATGTTTCAGCACATTTTGTGCTATCATCAGTGGGATGGTTTATTTTTGTTCTGAAATTATATTTACTGTACAATAGTCTTTTCAATTACTTCTAGGTTCATTCGTTTTTAAATTTCACTTAGGTTAGCTGACTATATAACTATTTCAGTTTGGTGAATATTTCACTTAGGTTATCTGACTATATAACTATTTCAGTTTGGTGAATATTCACCAAACTGAAATAGTTATATAGTCAGATAACCTAAGTGAAATTAAAAAAAAAACGAATGAACCTAGAAGTAACTGAAAAGACTATTGTACAGTAAATATAATTTCAGAACAAAAATAAACCATCCCACTGATGATAGCACAAAATGTGCTGAAACATATTTGGGAACAATTAAAATAAAAAATCAGGTGTCTTGCATACGGCGGAAAATCCAAACCAATTTATCCAAGCAAGCACGGAAGAAAGAACAGCAACATCCAAAAGATGGTTATGAGAAATAGATTTTTTCAAAGATATTTTAATGGTAATATATTCAGAATAATAAATACAAATGCTGCAACCTCAACTGTTTGTAAAGCTTATGGGACTTAACTGCGGGGTAATCAGTCCCTAAACTTACAAACTACTTATGAACTAGCTTATAGTAAAAAGGGCACAAACATCCATGCCCGACAGGGATTCGAACCCCCGACCGGGAACGGCCTTGCGCATCGCAGCATAGCGCCTCAATGCGCTCGGCCGCTTCGCCGCGGAACAGATATATTTGTGAAAAGTGCGATCACTTCATGACTAAAAAAGATTTGGAACTGAAGCAACAGACGAGTGAAAAACATGATTCTGGCTTAACTAAAAACTATATACCTAATAACTCACATTTCATATCTCCTCTCAACCAAGTTGACATTAAAGAAGATTTCTTTTTCTCGGGCTTTCCTCCTGAATGCCGCTCCAGGTAGTTTTTTGGCTCCTTCCCACACTTCATACCTAAGTAATAAGCTAATACTTGATACTTCAGAGTACATCAGTCAGAACTCCTTTAGTCTGAAAAAAACTTCAAATGCATCCGTCAAAAGCAGAGATCTCTATACAAACTGGATGAGTAACTCTATAGAACTGCAGCGTGCCTGCACATTCATATGTTTTACAGACGATTTCGCATGATCCGCCATGTTTAAATTTGGCAAACGATTTTCAATCAGTTATTACGTGACAAATAACTGCTTGCTTACCTTTTGATTTGAAATTGGTATCAATACGTGATTAATAGACTAATATGGGATCGGAATCGAAACGTACGTACTTTTCGTTTTCTTGTTATACCACAGTCTAACACATACAGTCGCGACACTCCCGCAGATTTTTGTTATACACTGCGACAGCAGCGCTCCAAGCGGAGGGCAAGCTACTTTTATGAATACGATAGTGGATGAGTGCGAATAGTATCGTTTATATCGATTTTAACACATTTTTTACATTAGAGAACGTATGTAGTATCATAAAACAGGTAATAACTTAAAAATAGCTCCACCTATGTGTTTCTTAGGTTTTCTAAGATCCGTGACAAGGTTGGAAACGGTACATTGCGGCACAGTTTATTTAATGTTATCTTGTAACCCACAGGGTTATACTGAATAATTTAATTTACTATTAAAATAGAAAAAAATGCTTGGAAACACCGAATACCCGCCCTTTGGCAGAAAGACGTGTTTTTTCTTCTCAAGAACGTTAACGTTTCTCCATTCCGATCCCAGTGAAATCAGTGAGGGTGGAACGTAAGAAACGAATGTAGAATGCAATAACTACGGTATTTAACGTACCAAATCAGCCACCGCAACTGTAGCTGAAGGAAAACATCAGAAACGTGACAAGAAAACTGAAAAAGCAATCAAACTGTGTTCAACAAAGAAGAACCCAATTCCACAATTGTTGCTACAGCTTAACCATAAACGGCAAGAATCTTCAAGACATTGTCTTCTTAAGCTAAAGTAATCACACTCAAAAGAATATGCGATTATAATAAAGACGAGTGAAGCCTAAAAATGTGCGAATCATTAGACCCCATACCACTATGATACGTGTAAAAAAACTCTTTGTCATAGTAAGAACAGACGAAAATAGAAATTTATGTTTCTATTATGTTTATATTCTACTTACTTTCAGCGGAATAAGCTGCAAATATACACATATTCGTAAGTATTGGTTCATGACGAAGTTCTTCGTTATACCACTGAATCAGTAAGTTCGACTGTTTTTACATTACTTTCCGTGTTATGTATGCCTCTTGATATATTACTGATGCTTGTAACACAAAAATTATATTAACTATTTCATTAATTACGCACACAAATAATTACAAACAAACATCACTCTTTCGGTGGCTTACCCACCGCTAGGAGCGCTAGTGTCGTTGCAGCTGTCAGTTGGTAACAACTTTTACAGCAGTGAGTGTCGCGACTGTATATGTTAGACTGTGGTTATACTTCATAGCGGCCATATTTAAATTTGGCAAGAAACGAGATATTAACATCTATGGTCGGCACGCTCAAACAGCTGAAGTTCAACATCCAGGTAGTATAGAGATCAGTGGTCAAAAGTAAAGGGTACATTACACGGAGCGTATTTGGTCGCTAGTCGCTGGCGTCTGTTGTCGCTCGGCGTATGGGCGAACAGCGGACGAATACGCTGACGCAATGACACGCAGCCACTTCAGACGCTAGCGTCTTCGTAAAAACAATTGAAACACGACATAGCATATGATACATCGTTTTGGAGGTTAGGTGGTACCAAACAGTTCTGTTTCCCAAGGTGCGACATGGTCGCGAATTTATATCAGTGATCCATTCTGTAATTACTTTTAATATCTTTATTTACGTCGATCATTACAAAATTTCTCGTCGTTTTGACGACCGGTTTCGGTCAGTGATGACCATTTTCAAGTCTACAGCAAATCAGAAACACAAGGACACATTTAGTAATAAACTACCTTATAAAACATAAATAAGGCATTACAGTCATCAATACATAAAACGCGTTAAAAATATTATACATCATACCTGTTGTTACATTCTTTAACGAAGATACACTTATGCTGTGATGATGCCATGTGGCTATTTACATGTATTGATGACTGTAATGCATTATTTATGTTTCATAAGGTAGTCTAATACTTGATGTGTCCTTCTGTTTCTGATTTGCTGTAGACGTTGAAATGGTCATCACTGACAGAAACCGGTCGTCAAAACGACGAGAAATTTTGTAATGTTCGACGTAAATAAAGATATTAAAAGTTCTGTGTCCCACAAAACAAAATATGAAGTGGAACTGTAATCAAATTTCTGAAAATTTATCGAAGTTTTCCAGTATTATGGGACATTGAAAATAAGGATTATTTCAATTTTATTCTTGGCGAGATCGCCATCCTCATGATGGTATTCTGTTTCCTTATTTTATCCTCTACCATTTACAGTAATCTATCAAAATTTTCTTATGTGATCCTCGTTATATTTCTGTAGGCAGAAGGACCTTCACACGATAATTCACCCAAAAGATTTGCAGAAGCACCATATTTATCCCTCCTCGCAATCCACCTTCTAATCCATTTTCTTTTATTCTTTACTACTTTTCTGTTTTGCTTTTGGTTCATTAATTGTTCGTCTAAAACTGTTGTGAGAAACACAACGCCAGCATTTACAATTTCCTTCGACACTTTGACTCGACTGGTGGCTACTTTAGACGCTCCCGTATGTGACACGGGGCGACCAAAAACGTCTAAAGTAGGCCACCCCACCCTTCAACTTTAGACGCTCGCGTTTCGGAGCAGCGACTTTGTTCGCTGTCCCTGTTTACACGGAGCGAATTTAGCAGCTGTGTCCAAATACGCCAGCGACTAGCGACCAAATTCGCTCCGTGTAATATACCCTTAAAACATAGAAGGGACAACAAAGAGAATATTGACACGATTAAGTCGATTACAACAGAGAAACTCGCAGTTCGTGTTTCTGCCACTGCGGCGCTGGTGTCACAATACTACTTAATAAGCGTACTGAATGGTCCGTGGTCAGCGATTTCGGGATAACTTGGCTAATACTTCTGTAATCGAAATAGCACAGGTACAGGGACTGCCCAGACATTATGTGTTTAATAGTTCTAAACGACCAGGAATGTAAATAAAAACACTTATAATTACTTATTGCTAAAGTAACGAAATTCGTACTATAGCTTACAGTAAAGTTGAATTAGTTCATGTAATTATGTAATGCAAAAATCATAATAATTATAGTAAAGCTTTTGCCCATTTTGGCATTTTGAACTCTGCACCCGGGGCAACGTGCCCCCTTTGACCCCCCTTAGATCCGTCACTGACTGAAAGACTTGCAAAACGGTGGAAGGACCAGATCTTAGCTGCTGAGGGAAAGCCTAATGCATGACAGAAAAGAAAGCATTCGTTAAGGGAGAAAATTGCGATAAAAAACCTAAAAGCGGTTATTTAAAAAACTGGTTCGATTTTTACAGTAAGGTGAAATGGGAGATGAAGAAATGAGTTGTTTGAGTGCGCATCGAACTAGGGATGGGAAAAACCGACCGGTTAAAACCGATACCGGTATTTTAGTTTTGAATAACCGGTTTTTCGGTATTTATTTGGTGTCGGTTGTAACCGTTTATTTTTGTGATTGCCAAGAACCGGGTAAAAAAACCGGTACGACTACTTCCTGTAGTAGTGGTTCAAAATGTACTTTTTGTAAATAATTTTAAAAAATTAAAACTAGTAGACCCTAATATTTAGAGCTATTCCTGAAATTTCCACTGCTGTGAAATATTAGGTCATGGCAGAAACTAAGAAAAGCGATCAGTGATAATTTAAGAACAATCCCGGCAGTCAGAAACGCGCAACAAACGCGTGGCATAAGAACTTAAGGACTGGTGCAGCTACTGAGGCATCGACGCAGCTGTTGCCGTGTGGCGTGGCCTATTAGACGATGCGCGTGCACCGGCAGTGTACGAGACTTGCCTCCGTCTGGTCATGCGGCAGTTCCTTGCTGTCGTCGCCAGACATCGGTTGTGTCTTAAATGCCACCATCCCGAGTGTGGAAGTACTTCACCAAGTACGGGAGCAGTGAGGTACAATGCTCCATTTGCTTTAAAAAGCTGAAAACGGGTGGAGGTACTACAAACATGCTGTGTCATTTAATGGGAAAGCTTCTAAAATGTTTCTTGGAAGACAAAGTAAATTCTATTCATATACCTATTATGTAAGCTTGGAATAATAACTTTTACTGTATTATCATATTGTTATGCTAACAAGTTTTATTAATGTGATTCCTTGAAAGCGAGGGGCGTTTTTAATAACCAATATGGGTTTAAGTAACATTAATCATGTGATGCGTCGCGAGGGTGCCGTGCGGTCTGAGGCTCCATGTCACAGACTGCGCGGCTGCTCCAGTTGGAGGTTCGAGTCCTCCCTCCTCCCTCGGTCATGCGTGTGTATGTTATCCTTAGCGTAAGTTGGTTTCAGTTAGATTAAGTAGTTTGTAAGTATAGGGACCGATGTTCAAAATGTTCAAATGTTTGTTAAGCTTAAGGGACATAACTACGGGGTCATCATCCCTAAACTTACAAACTACTTATGAACTACCTACAACTAAGGACGGCACAAATATCCATGCCCGAGGGGGGATTCGAACCCCCGACCGTAGTGACCGTGCAGACCGTGACTGAAGCGCCTCAGTCCCCTCGGCCACCGCGGCCGGCAGGGACCGATGACCTAAGCAGTTAGGTCTCATAAGAACTCACACCCATTTGAACATTCTTTGATCATGTGGTACACAGCTTTCCTAGTTCAATTTGCGTAAATTTACACTGACAACAATCATGCTGTTAGTCGGAACTGTGACTTTATTTTTCGAAATACTTCTGCAGCACTGATTGAAGTTTATTTACTGACTGTAACTTATATATGTTGTGTGTATAATGAGATATTCGTATGCGCCGGCTCACAAGTCCAACTTACAGAGTGGATGGCTCAATATTCGCAACTGCCGGATGGAAATACTAGGCCAGTAAATTTGTATGCTTCGTATATCGTCTTCTACGGACTCCTGGCTAGGCTTACACACAACTCAAGAAAGCGTAGTATTGGGAGGGGATCTTGCAAAATATGGAAAGACTAGCGATTTGTCGTATAACGTAAATTTACCCAAATTTTAACTAAACGTCGTAAGTTTCGGTTTCGGCCGAAACTGGGAGGAACCGACCATTACGGTTACTGTTTCGGCCGCAAAATATGTTTCTTTCGAACTCTACTGGAAATAATAGCAATAAAAACCGAAAACCGGTTATATAAAAAACCGGTTATCTTGAGCAATTACTACGGTGCGGTTAAACTGGAGATGAAAAGAACCGGTATAACCGAAAACCGGTTGTTTCAGCGATAACCGCCATCCCTACACAGAACCCTTACAGGGGAAGCTTCGCGAGCCACCTGTTGCCTCCCGCTGAGTAGAGGGGCAGGGCGGATATCAGCTCCGGCTGACAAAGACTCCCTGTAGGGGGCGCTGCCGCCGCATCGGCAGACGTCGCCCACGATAATTACCCCTCTGCAGGGGATGAAAAGAAGCCAGCAGCCCATTCTGCCCTACCCTGCCCCGCCTCCCCCTTCTGTAACTCCCGTTAGCCTCTTCGCTGCTCCCGAGGCAACAGAAATTACCTCGCTAGCGCGGAAGACAGGTTATCCGACACAGTTTCCGGCGGCGGTGAGCAGAAACGGAGATGAGGTGTTCCTGGCGTTCTTTACTCTTTACTCTGCTAGGAGTTCCTCGCAATTACCTCAGCCTCACCACGCCACAGGGATACTGAAGACGGGTACAGAATGCAGGCTGTGACGGGTCGGATCCAGTCGAGGACGGGCTTTGTCGATGGAAAGAGAGCGAACCAAATAACCTTCATTTTCAATGTTTGCTTCCCAGTGGTACAATAGAAATGCAGTTGCCTTAACCTCCTCAGTCCCTGCGTCCCCTGTAGGGGACATTAAATAAAATAAATCTGGTGTCAATATTCAAATGTTGGTCGCACTGTTAGGCATCTCAACACACAAACAGAAGGTGGCACCACTTCTTGGAACTGAAAAAGATTCACTATCTTGCCATTTGTTCACTCTGCAGCAATGCTTAAATGGTTGACATAACCATTTGTTGGCTATGTGAGCATTCAAATTTCCATGCAACTCTTTAGTTAATGACAAATCGGTCTATGCCATTAATAAAAAAGGTAAATCAGTGAACAATCCGAAAATTGGTTTGAACATCACAGTGCTTTACTAGGCATGGTCCTGTTCGGTGGTGGTATGCCGTTGCCTTCCTCCGACCTTCGAACTGACTTACCCAGCCAGTTATAGGGGGACCTACAGTTTTAACGTGGGTTCCGAACCACGGTGCTACTCGGTATTTTTCACATGAGCAATACTGCCAGAGGTGAAAGAAGTGGAAATTGACAGATAAAAATCCTAGGAGCTCGTGGGGACCGAACCCAGGACCTTTGGATTTGTAGTCTGGCACTCTGCCACTGTGCAACCGAGGCGCACATGCCATTAATAACATAAGTAAATAAAAGTATATTAACACGAACTCCATAGAGAAATATTGCTCCCCATACTGACAGATGCGGTACCTAGTGTCCTGATGTTCCCTAGGGGGGACAAGAGTTTTTTTAGATAATAAAAGAGTCAGGAATTTTTAAAAATATTTTTGAGGCCTTTTTGGAATATTGTTAATCATAAAATGCAGATAATACTCAAAAATAATGGAAAAAAATTCACAGGACTGAGGAGGGTAAGTAAATGGAACTTCAGTCCAGCGCACTGCACGACATCGCAGCTGGTGCAGACTCCGTGACACAGCACTCTGTGTGCTCCTTTTAAAACGTTGCTGTGCATGACAGTGACTGGTGTAACGCCATTGCCTTATGGGCTCAATACACGTGAATTTGGCAGCCAATCTGCTGTGCCAGAATGACTTGTATTAAATGGGGTGCCAATAATTGTGAATGATAGCTATTGACCACATGCGATTTCATTACCATACTCTCAGTACACAAACGAAATATTAAATTTGTTCAAGATTATATATATATATATACCCTACTGCCCATTAAAATTGCTGCATCAAGAAAAAAATTCTGATGATAAACGGGTATACATTGGACAAATATATTATACTAGATCTGACATGTGACTTCATTTTCACGCACTTTGGGTCCACAGATAATGGGAAATGAGTACCCAGAACAACCACCTCAGGCCGTAATAACGGCCTTGATACGCCTGGGCATTGAGTCAAACAGAGCTTGGATGGCGTGTACAGGTACAGATGCCCATGCAGTGTCAACACGATACCACAGATCATCAAGAGTAATGTCTCTAGTTAGCTGATACAAAGCGAGGTTTGCTTCTCGAGCTACACTACTGGCCATTAAACTTGCTACACCAAAAAGAAATGCACATGATAAACGGGTATTCATTGGACAAATACATTACACTAGAACTGACATGTCATTACATTTTCACGCAATTTGGGTGCATAGATCCTGAGAAATCAGTATCCAGAACAACCACCTCTGGCCGTAATGACGGCCTTGATACGCCTGGGCATTGAGTCAAACAGAGCTTGGATGGCGTGTACAGGTACAGATGCCCATGCAGCTTCAACACGATACCACAGTTCATCAAGAGTAGTGACTGGCGTATTGTGACGAGCCAGTTGCTCGGCCACCATTGACCAGACGTTTTCAGTTGGTGAGGGATCTGGAGAATGTGCTGGCCAGGGCAGCAGTCGAACATTTTCCGTATCCAGAAAGGCCCGTACAGGACATGCAACATGTGGTCGTGCATTATCCTGCTGAAATGTAGGGTTTCGCAGGGATCGAATGAAGGGTGGAGCCTTGGCTAGTAACACATCTGAAATGTAACGGCCACTGTCCAAAGTGCCGTTGACACGAACAAGAGATGACCGAGACGTGTAACCAATGGCCCCCCATACCATCACGCCAGTATGGCGATGACGAATACACGCTTCCAAAGTGCGTTCACTGCGTCGCCTAACACGGATGCGGCCATAATGATGCTGTAAACAAAAACCTGGATTCATCCGAAAACATGACGTTTTGCCATTCGTGCACCCAGGTTCGTCTTTGCGTACACCATCGCAGATGCTCCTGTCTGTGATGCATTGTTTATGCTCATCCACTAGGTGGCATCTCTGCTTCAAGTCCAGGAGAAACTGTATCCTGATTTCCTCTCAAAGAGCTGTAGCTGACTGCTTTTATCCACAGAGGGTTTATCTACACCGTATTTATTCTTCTGGTTTGAATTACTACTTTTTCTCTCAACTTTTTCTCTCAATGTTTGAAACAGATTCTCAGGCTACCAGTCACATTCATATTCTTCCTTGTCACAAATGTTTACTCAATTTTTTTCAATAGTCCTGTCACTACTCTTGATGAACTGTGGTATCGTGTTGAAGCTGCATGGGCATCTGCCATCCAAGCTCTGTTTGACTCAATGCCCAGGCATATCAAGGCCGTTATTACGGCCAGAGGTGGTTGTTCTGGGTACTGATTTCCCAGGATCTATTCGCCGAAATTGCGTGAAAATGTAAACACATGTCAGTTGTAGTATAATATATTTGTGCAATGAATACTCGTTTATCATCTGCATTTCTTCTTGGTGTAACAATTTTAATGACCAGTAGTGTAAGATTATTTGCTTGTGGCTGGAATGTGCAGGTGTAATTTAATCTTGTGACATTAATGAAACGTTCTTGACAAAGTCATATTGGTTATTGTCACACCCTTAGAAATATTTCTAGAGCTAACTTTGTTCTTTTTGTCACGGGTGTGATAATAAACCCCTGACACTTTCAAAAAGAGAAAAAAAATGAGAATTTTTTAAAATCTTTTTCTAAAATCAGTGCAGGCTATCAATGTAGCCTGTTGTTACATAACATGCTCCTCTGTGCCATTGTCCGATTCACAGAAAGCAAACCAGTACAGGCAAAACTGTTGGTGTTCAACCAGTATATTCCACTACAACCTTTGGGATGAGAAATCAATTCCAGACATCTTTAATGCAGAGTTAGTGTAGATGAGGCTACCACCCTGTCCGCCTCCGCAGTCCAGTGGACAGCGTGGTGGGTTGCCACGCAGGGGGCCCGGGTTCGATTCCTGGTCTGGTTGGAAATTTTCTCCACTCGGGGACTGGGTGTTGTGTAGTCCTCATCATCATTCCATCATCATTGACACGCAAGTCGCCGAAGTAGCGTCAGATAAAAAGACTTGCACCAGGCAGGCCGAACACGACCCCATTTGGGGTCCAACGGTCATAAATGCCACACGATCATCATCATCATCATCAGGCTACCACCCTTCGGTTTTGACAGCCAATGAGGAGTGTCATTCAGGCAGCCATCTTTGAGACATTGCATTCAGGCAGCCATCGTGAGACGTCAAGTCTTTGTTCAATCTCAAAACAAGACGTATATATCAAAATAATTGACGCCACACAGTCACCACTATCAACGTTTAAAATTGCTCAGGTAAGCACCACCTTACCATCAGTTACATCATCACATCATCATCATTAGAGACAGATTATGCCTTTCAGCGTTTCAGTCTGGAGCATAGTACCTCTAATAAAATTTCCTCACGGTGTGGGTTCCTCTTTCAAGTTCTGAAGCAAGCACGAGTAAAATATAGGGAGCGTAAGGTTATTTACAACTTGTACAAAAACCAGACAGCGGTTGTCAGAGTTGAAGGGCATGAAAGGGATGCAGTGGTTGGGAAGGGAGTGAGACAGGGTTGTAGCCTTTCTCCAATGTTATTCAATTTGTACATTGAACAAGCTATAAAGGAAAGCAAGGAGAAATTTGGTGAAGGAATTAAAGTTCAGGGTGAAGAATTAAAAACATTGCGTTTTGCCGACGACATAGTAATTCTGTCAGATACAGCAAAGGACCTGGAAGAGCAATTGAACGGAATGGACAGTGTGCTGAAAGGTGCATATAAGATGAACATTAACAAGAGCAAAACTAGGGTAATGGAGTGCAGTCTAAGAAAATCAGGTGATGCTGAAAGAATTAGATTGGGAAACGAAGCAATAAAGGAGGTAGATGAGTTTTGTTACTTGGGCAGTAAAATAACAAGTGATGGTCGCAGTACAGAGGATATAAAATGCAGAATGGCAATGGGTAGAAAAGCGTTTTTGAAAAAGAGAAATTTGTTAACATCGAATATTGATCTAAGCCTAAGGAAGTCCTTTCTGAGGGCATTTGTATGGAGTGTTGCCTTGTATGGGAGTGAAACATGGACGATAAACAGTGCGGACAGGAAGAGGATCGAGGCTTTTGAAATATGGTGCTACAGAAGAATGCTGAAGATTAGGTGGGTGGATCGCGTAACTAATGAGGAGGTGCTGAACAGAATTGGGGAGAAAAGAAATTTCTGGCATACCTTGACTGATAGATTGGTGGGACACATTCTTAGACATCAAGGAATTGTGAATTTAGCATTAGAGGGAAGTGTGTGGGGTAAAAATCGCAGAGGAAGACCAAGAGATGGATACAGTAAGCAGATTCAGACAGATGTAGGTTGCCGTTCTTATGTGGAGATGAAGAGGCTTGCTCAGGATAGGGTATTGTGGAGAGCTGCATCAAACCAGACTCCGGACTGAAGACCACAACAAAAACAACACGTGGGTTCATGTAGTCATTTCCTAGTTCATGAACCACGGGCAACGTATGAGTGGCCAAGTAAGTGGTCCTGACAGTTGGGATACCAGTTACTCTGGAATAAGGTTGGGCACCTCGGACATATTCTGAGTCGTGGCCACCTTTGTGCTCAGACGGCAAAGACTACCAAATCCACCGGTTAGTCCCTCAACCGTTAGGGGTAAAACCCAGTGGGGCCCGGGGCAAGTAAGGCTAGCAACCTGCTTCCCAGGTACTTAAATATCATGCTGGCAACAATCAGAGGTCAGACCATCAGTAACAATTAACTAGTTTTAATTCCCGGAAGCAACACGCACTCTTATTGTCTTCTGGACCACCACTCCTGATTAGTTACGTTGTCCAAAGCCCATGGATGGTACCCTCATCTACACCAAACGCTTGAATATAATGAAAATGAGTTTCAAATCTGTAAATTATAGGTATATTTTGTTATTGTATTGACATTCCTAATTTTTTCTAAAAATGTCCATTTGACTCATTTGATGTGTAATTTTCCTCCGAGCAGAGTGCCGCCTACATTTTTTTATCAACTAAAGCACTGATAATAATATATCAACAGTCAATTCCTGAAACTGTACTGTACACGTATACTCAAAGATGCGGTTCTGCTAGCGTAGTGGATAACGTTAGAAGTCAACACTATAAAGGTTTTCGGTTCGAAACTCCTCCTATGTATTTTTTTTTTTAATTCTTACAGTTTGTAACATAAAAATAACAAATCTTGCATACTTTGCTTACTTCCATTCCCTAATGTCATATGGTATAATATTTTGGGGTAACTCTTCAAGTCAGTCAAAAGTCTTCAGAGTCCAAAAACGTGTAATACGTATTATTTGTGGAGTAAATTCACGGACGTCTTGTAGAAGCCTCTTCAAAGAACTGGGTATATTAACTACTGCCTCTCAGTATATTTATTCCTTAATGAAATTTGTCATAAATAATATATCCCTTTTCCCAACAAACAGCTCAGTTCATACATACAATACTAGAAATAAAAATGATCTACACAAGGATTTAAAAACACTTACTTTAGTTCAAAAAGGGGTCCACTACTCAGGAACACACATTTTCAATAATTTACCATCAAGTATAAAAGATTTAGCTACAAATAAAGATCAGTTTAAGAGGAACCTAAGAGACTTTCTAGTGGCCAACTCCTTCTACTCCATTAGTGAATTTCTAAATTGTACCAAATGATGCATGCACTCATACTATATTAGTATTATTATATTATCAGCAAAAAAAAAAAAAAAAAAAAAAAAAAAAAAAAAAAAAAAAAAAAAAAAAAAAAAAAAAAAAGAAAAAAAGAAAAAAAACCTTAAAAATTATGTATCTGTATTTATATTATAAGTGTATGTATTTATATTATTAGTATTATTTGTTATTCAACTTGTAAATTTTGTTTCTTGACATGTTCCACATCCACGAGGATCCCCTCAATATGGATCTACGGAACAAATAAATAATCTAATCTAAATCTAATCTGTAGATGTTGCTTAAACGTACCACATTGGGGGCTTTGCTATTCATATAACTGTAGAATCGTATGCAATACATCATGTTTCCTGTAACAGAGCGCTGTCTCAGAAATTAGTGACATCGATTTGGTGACTTTGGTCTGGTTAGAAAATCGAGAATGGAATTCCTGGAAGTGATACGGCCAGCAATGACATTTCTGTCGATAGTGGACTACATAGAAATGGTACGACCAGCAGTCACATTTCTATTTGGCTTTTTTTGCTTCTAACAAATATCTGTCCTTTGTTCCAAATATATAACGATTTCCGGGGATATGGGTAGAGACAAGCCGAAGGAAAACGTTTACTAGCCTACATTGCAATAGTAAAAGAAACTTATTGTACGGTATACAATATCTCTTCAAACAGCAATCAAAGGATGAATAAATAAATAAACTGCTGATAAGTAAACTAAGTGCCATTGCCATTTATATTGTTCACTTATCAGAAATCTCTCATCTCTCTCTCTCTCTCTCTCTCTCTCTCTCTATTCGTTTAGTCGACTCCTACTCTTGGTGACCCCATGAACCACAGCTCGCCACTTCTCTCTGTCCTGCACTTTCTCCCGTAGACCTTCCAGGTTGGAATCCGTTGCTTCTGTCATGCCATCGATCCACCTCGTATTCTGCCGTGCTCTTCTTCTAGTGCCTTCGATCTTCCCCAGCATTAATGTTTTTTCCAGTGAGGCATGTCTTCGCATTATGTGTCCAAAGTAGATCAGCTTTTGTTTTAATATTAGACCTTCCAGAGAGCAATTTGGTTTTATTTGCTCTAATATAGATCTGTTGGTTCCTTTTGCCGTCCATGGAATCCTAAGAATAATCCTGCAGCACCATAATTCAAAGGAGTCAATTCTTCGCCGTTCACCCTTTCTAATGGTCCAGGTCTCGCATCCATACAACTGGAAAGACCATAGCCTTCTTTGTCGTTGAAGTTATGTCTCTGGACCTTATAATCTTTTCAAGGTTTGACATCGCCTTTCTTCCGAGCAACAAACGTCTCCTGAATTCGTTGCTGCAGTCGCCATCAAAAGAAATCTGGGAACTGGGATAATTGAATGTGGACACCACCTCCATGCATTCTCCTCCTATATCCCATGAATTAATAGGTTTAGTTGCCATTACTTTGGTTTTCTTCACATTTAGCCTGAGACAGACCTTTTCACATTCGTTTTTTACCTTCAGCAACAGAGTCTTTAACTCTTCTTCGCTTTCTGCCAGCTGTATGGTATCATCTGCGTAGCCAAGGTTGTTTATATTTATTCCAGCTATTTTAATTCCTGTCTCTTCTTCATCTTCATCTTCTCAGAAATATTTCGCTGTTTGAAACTTCCTGGCAGATTAAACTTGTGTTGCGCAACCGGGACTCGAACCTGGGACCTTTGCCTTTCTCGGGCAAGGCACTACCGACTGAGCTATCCCGACACGACTCACGATGCCGCCTCACAACTTCACTTCCGCCAGTACCTCGCCTCCTACTTTCCAAACTACACAGAAGCTCTCCGCTGCAGAGTGAAAGTTTCATTCTGGAAACATCCCTTAGGCTGTGGCTAAGCCATGTCTCCACCATATCCTTTCTTCCAGGAGTGCTAGTCTTGCATGGTTCGCAGGAGAGCTTCCGTGAAGTTTGGAAAGTAGGAGGCGAGGTACTGGCGGAAGTAAAGTTGTGAGGCGGCATCGTGAGTCGTGTCGGGATAGCTCAGTCAGTAGAGCGCTTGCCCGCGAAAGGCAAAGGCCCCAGGTTCGAGTCCCGGTTCCGGCACACAATTGTAATCTGCCAGGAAGTTTCATATCAGCGCACACTCCGCTGCAGAGTGAAAGTTTCATTCTGGATTTCGCTGTTTATTTCCAAATATCTTGCGATTTGCGAGCGTGTGGTTACGCCGATATTCCTAGCTTATCTCAATATTTGGCAGTTTATTTCCGAAAGTGTCACGATTTCCGAGAGTGTGTTTAGAAACGATAATCCTTGCTCGTCACCAACATTTGGTATGCAGTTTAATTCCGATTTTTTTTTTTTTTTTTTTTTTTTTTTTTTTTTTTTTTTTTTTTTTTTACGATTGCGGAGTTATGATTAGCCAAGATCCTACGAGGAAAACTTTAATTTCATTTTCAGATGTATACTGCTTACTCTGAGAACACCAACAGCACCGTCTGCTGGCATCGATACATCCTAATGTTGATCCCATTGTCTTAATTTTGGTGATATTTGAGATCGAAATTCCTCCATAATCCGTTATAAATATTCATTTTAATCACAGTTTCATGTTGTCTACACCAACTACACAGTGGCATTACCTAATTCTCTAGATCTATATCCATTAAGGACATTACACTTTTTCACATTTCAGCTTAAACCCATTACTCACTTATTAAGGCCTAGAGAAGAGGGTAGTGTATTGTGTCCAGTTCTGTTCTTAACATACATCAGTGACACTGCAGATAGTATAAGAGACGCTGCAAATAGCAACGTCATACGAAAGGATAAACTTCTAGAATTCGTATCAGCAAAAGAAACTCTCCAACGTAATTTGAATATTGACAAACATTTCCATATTTCATGCTTAGTTAAATTTTATTAAGAAGTCTTGTAGTTTTTTAGAAACACGAAGGCGAAGAAAGAAAAATAAAATGGAAATGGCTGACAGTGACTATATCAGGATAAAGTTGCAAAACTTCGACGATACCAGTGTTTCTTTATAACTTATCGTACCGAGAACGAGGTTGTTTTTATGCTACCATTGTTGTTATGGTCTTCAGTCCGCAGACTGGTTTGATGCAGCTCTCCACGCTACCCTGTCCTGTGCAAGTCTTTTCATCGGAGAATACGTTCGGCAACCTACATCCTTTTGAATCTGCTTACTGTATTCGTCCCTCGGTCTCCCTCTACGATTTTTACCCCACACGCTTCCTTCTAATGCTATGGTGACAATTCCTTGACGTCTCAGAATGTGTCCAACCAAGCTATCCCTTCTCTTAGTCAGGATATGCCAGAAACTCCTTTTCTCCCCGATTCGGTTAAGCACCTCCTCATTAGTTACGTGATCTACTCATCTAATTTTCAACATTCGTCTGTAGCACCACATTTCAATAGCTTCTATCATCTTTTTATCTGAACTCCTTATCGTACACGTTTCACTCGCATACAATGCTACACTCCAGACAAACGTTTTCAGAAAGGACTTCCTCTCATTTAAATATATATTGGATTTTAACAACTTTCGCATCTTCAGAAACACTTTTCTTCCCATAGCCATTCTGCATTTTATAACTTCTTTACATCGGCCACCAGACGTTATCTTGGTACCCAATAACAGAACTCATCTACTATTCTTATTGTCTCGCTACCTAATCTAATTCCTTCAGCATCTCCCGATTTTCTGGCATTCCATTCCATTACCCTCGTTTTACTCACGTTAATGTTCACCTTATATCTTCCATTAAATAAGGCAGCATGTAACTTTTGCTGCACACTGCAAGAGAACCAACAACAAAGTTTATTATGATACGATAGCTACTGAAATAAACCAATTGGCATTACACTAGCATATCACGTTTGCACCAAGTTACGTGGCCGCAAGTCGGTAGCTCTTCTTGCGATCTTCGATACAGCGTGTGACGTAAAAATGACGTCACGTTTGTTCCAAGTGGTGTGAACAGAACGCTACCCATGTTATCGGCATCTTAATATGGCGACAATGGCTTAGCCTCCTTGGGCTGTACGCTCCAGGTCGAGGTGTAACTTATAGAGGACAGGTCTGGGCCTCAGTGTTACTTATGGAGCCGCCATTTTGGTTCTAGAGCAGTTTACGCTGCGCAGTATCGCTAGCAGAGAAGACAGTTGCTTTCGCAAATTATTACTATTCTGCGGCCAGTTTGTATGCCGTTTGAATCAGAAATTATATTTTTACCGCTAGATGAACGTTTTAAAATTTCTGAAATATGTATCCTGAGCGGCCCATAGGAAAAGAAAAAATCGCAAATACGTGTTTTACGGCCCGCTTTAGTTTTGTAGTTTTATAAGTTTTTGCAAACATTTTGGACCAAAATAATAATCTAAATAATAAAAAATAATTAATAAGAGTGTCTGAAACAGTTTTAGAAAAAAAAAAAAATTAGGTAGTGGCGGGTTCCGAACATAGCCCAACGCATCGCCCACTACGCTACGGCTAACAGTTAGGATTTGAGTTCTTTAATATACTATTGTTGTCCGTTATTAACTGATGCTAATATGGCATTTGTAGACACTAGATTATCATTTATCGTACGAAGAATGACGCGTTTTTTCAATTATTCAGTGCGCCATTGCTTTGAAATGACAACGTGTAAGTTACAATACGGAAATCTTTAGATATGCAACGCAAGATGGCGTATACCAGAGAAAGTTCTGGGCGAGGAATGTCACGTGACATCTTCGAACGGCTGGTTTTCGTTAATTCAATGGAGGGTTTCAAAACTACGTTATTTTTGCAAATATCTCTCAAACCATACGAGATAGGAAAAAAAACATAAGAGAACAAAGTTGTAGAAAATTTTCTCCTCTACAAATACGTTTATTCAATTTTCACGTCAGATGAACGGTTTATTTGCTATTAAAATTACATTACAAACGGCTTTTTTGATATTACTAACGTATTTTTGTCCGAAATATTTGAAAAGCGAGGTTCTGGTCTCTGGTAGCCAACAATATTATGTCTGTAAAATTTGGTGCCGATCGGTTGAACGGTTCGACCTAAAAAGTGGGAACACGTTACAGCCAGACAGACATCGTCAAATCGCCATTATTTTGGCAAATATCTCTGCAACGATGCAAGATATTAAAAAAACATAATAGAGCGAAGTTGTAGAGAATTTCCCCGCTACCAATTAGGTTATTCAATTTTCGTGTCAGATGAACGGTTCGTTTGCAATTACAATTATATTACAAACGGATTTTTTTGGTAATACTACTGTATTTTTGTCTGAAAAATTTGAAAGTGGGAGATTCTGGTCTCTGGCATAATTTTAATGTCTGTAAAATTTGGTGCTGATCGGTTGAACAGTTCGTCTTGAAAACAGGGAAAACGTTACGGACAGACAGACAACCAAAAATCGCCGTTATTTTTGCAAATATCTCTGAAATATGAAAAAAACATAAGAGAGCAAATTTGTAGAAAATTTTCTCCTCTGCAAATTCGGTTAATCAATTTTCGTTTCAGATGAATGGTTAAGCCGTTATTTTCATTTAAATTTCGAGCTGTCAAAAGACGATCGCAAACGCCCACTTTTAGTGTTACTACCGTAACCTAAAGTGGGCCAAAACGTTCATAAAAGATTTCGGAATACAAGAAGTATGAACCCGTTTCGCTGACCAATGTAGTATGTACTAAATACTTACTGGGGAAAAAGTCTCCTGCTGAAAGATGCTTTCGTAACATGTGAATAGTTCAAATATAATGTTTATTAACGATCATCACCCAAATAAATAATTGCTTGATATTTTGTAGATACTTTCTTTTTTTTTTCAGTGGACACTTCATCAAATAATGAAAATGATTTAACTACAATAATTACCGTAATTAATTATAACAAACTAATGCAATGATTTTTACGTAAATTATTTTAGGTTTCGTTGTTTCTCACTTGGTGAAATGACTTTTTTTGGACTTCTTCCAAATATCTCTCCTGCCTTTTCCAACTTAATTTCAGTTAGGCTAAAACTCTAGGATCTGCGCTACGTTCGTCTGACACAGATCCAGTATATGGAAATTTATTCCGTTTACGTGATGTCGAATCATTGGAAACGAACATTCTACGAAATTTTCATATGAATGGAAGCCGACATTCCATATAAGATTTTGTTCTCGAGCAGTTCAATAAAAGAAACTTTCATTGATCCTTCATCTATACGATATCGAAAGAAAACTATATATATATATATATATATATATATATATATATATATATATATATAATCAGAAGAAAACGCGTACAGCCTTCTGTAACACACATACGGTTAGCGGAAATCAGAATTTTGTTAATGAAACTTTACTTTCTCTTCACAATTGTGGTTGAATGGTTAGACATATCACATATACATTGCAATTAGGATGGATATAGCCACATTCTCTGTAAGCTGCATACTTCGTTGCAATTTTACAGTCACTGGTTTATGAAAAAAAGACTTTGTAGTGACAAACATTTACTGAATACAGTCTGCTATAGCCCCGTCTTAGAACAAAAACCGGCATTCCATGCACTACTGTTTGGTTGGCACTTAGGCGTACCCTCCGATGCTATCCTTACAAAATCCATCGGTATCATGAACTGTTACCTGGCGAATTAGTGAAGCGGAGGGCATTAGCGTTGTGGGCGTTTCAAAAGATGGCGGAAGATGACGATTGGTTGAGTAACGTGATGTGGACCGACGAAGCTCATTTCACGCTCCGAGGGTCTGTCAACGCCCACAACTGCAGAATTTGGGCTACCGAAAATCCTAGAACTGTCGTGGAAACTCCATTGCACGACGAGAAAGTCACGGTATGGGTTGGATTTACCACATCTACCGTTATCGGGCCTTTTTTCTTCGAGGAACTGCGTGATTCTGGTTTTGTAACTGCTACCGTGACGGGTGAGAGATACGCCGATATGTTACAGAATCGCATCATCCCCAGCCTGGCTGATAAACACCTGCTGGAACGTACGATTTGTATGCAGGATGGCGCTCCACCCCATATTGGTAGACGCGTGAAAGATCTGTTGCGCGCGTCGTTTGGTGATGATCGTGTGCTCAGCCGCCACTTTCGTCATGCTTGGCCTCCCAGGTCCCCAGACCTCAGTCCGTGCGATTATTGGCTTTGGGGTTACCTGAAGTCGCAAGTGTATCGTGATCGACCGACATCTCTAGGGATGCTGAAAGACAACATCCGACGCCAATACCTCACCATAACTCCGGACATGCTTTACAGTGCTGTTCACAACATTATTCCTCGACTACAGCTACTGTTGGGGAATGATGGTGAACGTATTGAGCATTTCCTGTAAAGAACATCATCTTTGCTTCGTCTTAATTTGTTATGCTAATTTTTGCTTTCCTGATCAGATGAAGCGCCATCTGTCGGTCATTATTTGAATTTATTGTTTGTTCTAATAAAACCCCATGTCATTCCAAGTATGTGTGTCAATTTTTACCTCTCTATCTACATTATTCCGTGATTTATTAAGTTTTAAAATTTATAGCGACTTTTTGACCACCCAGTATTACGTGATTAATATTTATTAGCTACACAAGTTGCATGCGGCATCTTTCAAAGCAGAACCAGCACTTGCTTTTCAGTTACGCCATCCAGATATAGCACATTCAAACCAGCGTTGAAAAGGTACGCTATTATATAAACTTTGGAATTTGTTTTGAACACATGAAATAATCTCCGAATAGCCAATAATCAGTTTTGGAATGTACCAGTTGAGTCCACACCTTCGAGCCAGGTATTGGTAGACTGGGCACGGCATTGCTTTCGTGGCACCAACATATCTACAGCTAAACCATTGCTTTGTCAGCAGTCACGTAATAATATTCAGATTTGCTTATGAATTTACAAAGCGCTTTGTGTGAATGGGAGTAATATTAAATTTCAAGTCAAAGTACTATCAATTTAAAATGGTGTCATTTCTTGAAAACTGATCAGCTACCTTTCAGTAGTGTGCTATGAGACTGGTTTTGAAGGACGAAATGAAATACAATACCTTCTTTAGAAACAAACATTTTTAATTAACATTCAAATAAAAAAATAAAATTATGTGAAGTGCTTAATGATTTAAAATAAATAATATATACATTATTCCTTGTAGCCTGTGTTGCAATACCTCAACACGTATGGTGAGAGTATTGTCCAAATTCATTTTAATTTCTTTTTAGGGCAGTCTGGTAAACTACGTTATTCGTAGTATTGATCGGAGCGTAAATGTCGAGACTTTTGGGTTGCCCACCCTTGAGCAAGCGACGTATAATTGACCATGTGAAAAACATGAAGGCTGTAAATGGATTCCTGCGACGTTCAATGATTGTCCTTGAGCTTTGTTAATTGTCATGGAAAAAGCTTGACGAACAGGAAACTGAAGTCTTTTGATCTGAAACGGCATATCTGAATGCATTAAAGGAATTTATTTATCCTTATATTTCCGTATTTGTATGCTTATCCTTACAGAGAAAGAGCTGAAGACATTGTAGCACGCATAGACCAAAGATATGGTCTGT
Source organism: Locusta migratoria (assembly GCA_026315105.1). Taxonomy (NCBI): domain Eukaryota; kingdom Metazoa; phylum Arthropoda; class Insecta; order Orthoptera; family Acrididae; genus Locusta; species Locusta migratoria. Next base: position 19,931,521 of record CM048754.1, read on the forward strand.
GGCATCACGTTTCGCTGTATGTAACCTCCTTGCTATAGAGCCGCAAACGTCATCGCTGGCCTTCAGTCCGAATTTTTTTATAATTTGACGATTTTCAACCACCATATCTTCCACCCCCTTATAGCTATCGGCATGGAACTGCAATGGTGTACAACGGGATACTTCGGACAACAATTACACATAGATCTTTCGTTGCGTTCTGTAGTTTTCGCTGCCGCGGTGGAGTAGCCGAGCGGTCTAAAGCGTCTCGCTGCGGAGCGCGCGGTTGCTCGCCGTGGAGGTTCGAGTCCTCCCTGGGGCATGGGTGTGTGTGTGTTTGTCCTTAGGTTAATTTACCTATGTTTGAGTAGTTTGTAAGCTACGGACTGATGACCACGCAGTTTGGTCCGATAGAATTACAATTGAAGCCCTTACTCTTACGGGAATTAGTTTCATAACTACGAGTTTGAGTACTGTGGGCAGGGCGAAGCTGGGAATTTGTATCTGACGGGAGGCGTGCTTAGGTAGTCCTTGCAGGTGCGGTGATCACTGTGTCCCCAGTGGTGTAGCGGTCAGCACAACTGCCTAGAAAGCAGGAGACCCGGGTTCGAAGCCCGGCTGGGTACACATTTTCAGCCTTGCCCAATCGCAGTTGATGTCATATATTCTGTGAATATTAAATAATAACAACTGCAGGATCAGAAGTGACGTCTGTTCTTTCGGAACAGACGCCAGATGTATATAAGAATTACAAACATTTGAACATTTGTAGTTTTCGCTGCAGAGCGATATATTAACACACACACACACACACACGTAGAATTTTATAAACACCGATAACTGTCCATCCCAATATACTCCACCCTTTTATCATTATCAACCCTCAACCAACAATGCAACCGATAAAACCATTTTCAAAGAGTAAATATAATTTTCAAAGAGATTATTGTTCCGCATTTCACGTCATATTCTTCAAATTACTAAATATCTATCAGATCACTATAAAACCGTGCCTAAAACCTTCTTCAGTTATAAATTAGTAACTGTACAAATATTTAAGTGTCTGCGTCTTGTAGTTCGGACATGATAAGCGTACACCGAACACACATTCATATTAATATATATATATAGATAAATAGCTATCCGATCGCCATAAAACCGTGCCTAAAGCCTTCCCCGGGTAGACATTAGTAACTGTACAAATTTTTAGCTCTTTGTGTCTTGTGGTTCAGACGTGATAAACGTACACCGAAGAGACATTCACATTTATACATATATATACTCTGTCATGGTGGCATTCCAACCACTTTCTCTAGGGTTGTGTGCCAGAATGCTACCGCGTGAGCTACAGCAAATGTTCAAATGTTTGTACAGCTTATGGGACTTAACTACGGGGTCATCAGTCCCTAAACTTACAAACTACTTATCAACTACTTAATACCAAGGACGGCACAAATATCCATGCCCGAGGGGGGATTCGAACCCCCGACCGTAGTGGCCGTGCAGACCGTGACTGGAGCGCCTCAGTCCCCTCGGCCACCGCGGCCGGCTTGAGCTACAGTGACAGATGCTGCAGCTGTTGTAATTATTGATACTTACGTATACTTTGCAAAATTTTAAAGTCGATTTTCTGGGAAAATTTTACAGTTGCGTCGAATGACTTTGGCTGATAGTTATTTAACTTCTGAACTGCACGTACCGTAAATATAAAGAAATTCTGATATCCGATACCTATGTGGTATCCTTGTGAAATACACCACGTTCCACGATAAACTTTATGTCCGCCCTATAACTGGCTGGATAAGTGATTTCAAAGGTCGGTGTAAGGCAACGGCATACCGCCTCCAAAGACGACCACGCCTACTAAAGCACTGTGCCGTTCAAACTGATCATCTGATCATTTCCTTCAGTGTGAAACAACTTGCCCGCATTCTAGCGACGGTGAACCGAAGGTCTCCAGATCAGCGAAGAGTTCCTAACGAACTGTAAAGAGAGCAGGTCATTTCCGCTTTCCAGAAGGGTCACTAAACAGTGGCGCAAAACTGTACTCCTTTATCTCTGTCGTCGGTCCGCCCTAGAATTTTGGAACGTTTTCTGCTCGAGTTTTACGATATTTATAGAGACCGAAAATATCGACTCGGGTTACGAAATCCTCCCAGCTAGCACTATTGTTCCACGAGACGCAGAAATTGGTAGACACACTTTGCCAGATATCTGCTGTGGACCTTGGCTTCAGAAGATGTCCGATACGGTTCCCCACTACCGCCTAATTAACAACTTTTTGTCTGCGTACAAGATATTCTAGGGAGAAGATCACAGCATGTCATTCTCAATGGCGACAGTTCTGATATTTAGGTAATTTTTGCCGCACCGCAAGAGAACGTTGTAGGACCGTTGCTTTTCAAATGTTCAAATGTTTGTATAGCTTATGGGACTTAACTACGGGGTCATCAGTCCCTAAACTTACAAACTACTTATGAACTAGCTAAGACTAAGGACGGCACAAACATCCATGCCCGAAGGGGGATTGGAACCCCCGACGGGGAACGGCCTCGCTCATCGGAGCATAGCGCCTCAGTGCGCTCGGCCATTCCGCCGCGACCCTTTGCTTTTCACAGTATACAGTGTCAGTAATGAAAATTAGTACTTGCTCTTGGAGTTTTCCAACTCACTCTAGTTTTATTGTTGAAAGAATAAAAAGAACGTACATGAAATGGATACATCGCCAAATCAGTATCTCGAGCGATAGTCAGGTACCAGGTATCGATATATTCTATGGGCAATTAGGGGTATAGTTAAATATGACGCTTGGTTTGCAACCAAAATCAAATGTTTGTTAAGCTTATGGGACTTAACTACGGGGTCATCAGTCGCAAAACTTACAAACTACTTATCTACTAGCTTATCCTAAGGACAGCACAAATACCCATGCCCGAGGGGGGATTCGAACCCCCGATCGTAGTGGCCGTGCAGACCGTGACTGGAGCGCCTCAGTCCCCTCGGCCACCGCGGCTGGCGGTTTGCAACCAAAAAGTATCGAAATATCAATGAACGTTAACAGAAAATGAGTAGTGAATTATGGCAATCAGTTTCGACCTGAAATTTTGCATGGAATTCCCTCACTTATTAATGGAAACCAAAAAAGTGGCGTATAACTGTTAATAGTATAAATGAACAATAATACACTGATCAAAACAATTATGAGATCAGGTGTGATATTGTACACACTATATGTACGGTAACAAATTGTTCAAATATTTGTAAATCTATCGGAACAAACTGCGTGGTTATCAGTCCGTAGCTTACAAACTACTCAAACCTAGGTAAACTAACCTACGGACAAACACACACACCCATGCCCCAGGGAGGACTCGAACCTCCACGGCGAGCAACCGCGCGCTCCGCAGCGAGATGCTTTAGACCGCTCGGCTACTCCACTGCGGCTATATGGTCACAAATGTTATTCAGATATTGGTTACAACTTTTGGATGTGATACAGTACCATATGTTCCTGTTACAACTCTTTACTTGTGGTTTATATGGCTCTTACCTACAGAAAGTCACCATAGGGATAGGAGGAAGGTAGGAAGATTAATGTTTAACGTCCCGTCGACAGCGTGGTCATTAGAGACGGAGCTTACGCTCGGGTTATTTTGGGTCTGGATGTGGAAGGAAATCGGCCGTGCCCTTTGAAAGGAACCATCCCGGCATTTGCCTGGAGTGATTTAGGGAAATCACGGAAAACCTAAATCTGGATGGCCGGAGGTGGATTTGAACCACCGTCCTCTCGAATGCGAGTCCAGTGCGTTTCCATTGCTAAAGCCAACTCGCTCGGTCCGTAGGGCTCGCATAATACTGAAAAAATCATCTCGTCGCCCTCTAATGTGATAAAGAATCGACTGACTGCTTATTTTCCACACTTTTACACCTAATGCACAGGATGTTAACTGGGCGAAGTTAACGAATGTGCCCTGTCCGTAATACCAGGTATGTCGACAAAGTAAGTTATGTTCGGTTATAGACTACTGGCCATTAAAATTGGTTCACCAAGAAGAAATGCAGATCATAAACGGATATTCATTGAACAAGTATATTCTACTAGAACTGATATGTGATTACATTTTCACGCAATTTGTGTGCATAGATCCTGAAAAATCAGTACCCAGAACAACCACCTCTAGCCTTAATAACGGTCTTGATACGCCTGGGCATTGAGTCAAACAGAGCTTGGACGGCGTGTACAGGTACAGATGCCCATGCAGCTTCAACACGATACCACAGTTCATCAAGAGTAGTGACTGGCGTATTGTGACGAGCCAGTTGCTCGGCCACCATTAACCAGACCTTTTCTATTGGTAGGAAATCTGGAGAATGTGCTGGTCAGGGCAGCAGTCGAACATTTTCCGTATCCAGAAAGGCCCGTACAGGACCTGAAACATGCGGTCGTGCATTATCCTGCTGAAATGTAGGGTTCGCAGGGATCGAATGAAGGGTGGAGCCTTGGCTAGTAACACATCTGAAATGTAACGGCCACTGTCCAAAGTAAAACGTCTGCAATATAACGGCCACTGTTCAAAGTGGCGTCGATGCGAGCAAGAGGTGACAGAGACGTGTAACCAATGGCACCCCATACCATTAAGCAGGTTGATAATCTGGTATAGCGATGACAAATACACACTTCCAATGTGCGTTCACCGCGATGTCGCCAAACACGGATGCGACCATCATGATGCTGTAATCAGAACCTGGATTCATCCGAAAACAAAACGTTTTGCCATTCGTGCACCCAGGTTTGTCGTTGCGTACACCATCGCAGGCGCTCCTGTCTGTGATGCAGCGTCAAGAACAACCGCAGCCACGGTCCATGATGCTGCAAACGTCGTCGAACTGCTCGTGCAGATGGTTGTTATCTTGCAAACTTCCCCATCTGTTGACTCGGGGATCGAGACATGGCTGCACGATCCGTTACAGTCATGTGAATAAGATGCCTGTGATAGTGATACGAGGCCGTTGGGTTCCAGTACGGCGTTCCGTATTGCCCTCCTGAATACACCGGATATTCTGCCAATAATCAATGTATCGCGACCAACTCCAGCAGAAATGTCACGATCCGATAAACTGCAATCGCGATAGGCTACAATTCCAACTCTATCGAAGGCGGAAAGGCGATGGTACGCATTTCTCCTCCTTACACGAGGCATCTCAACAACGCTTCACCAGGCAACGCCGGTCAACTGCTGTTTGTGTATGAGAAATCGGTTGGAAACTTTTCTAATGTCAGAACGTTGTAGGTGTCTCCACCGGCGCCAACCTTGTGTGAATGCTCTGAAAAGCTAATGATTTGCATATCACAGCATCTTCTTCCTGTCGGTTAAACTGCGCGACTGTAGCACGTCATCTTCGTGGTGTAGGTATTTTAATGGCCAGGAGAGTATAAAACTAAAGTGTATAGATGCAGAAAAATATTTATTGTACGAAAATCTACAACTGTTAAACTACATTTCTAGATACTTTCCGAAATTTCGTAGGCAGTTGTCGTAGCGTGCCTTCTTCATGGAATGTGGCTGCCCGTGTAGTCAACCATGTTTTTAACATGTTCTGTCAGCTCGTTATCATCGTTGAACATCAACTTGTTTTCTACAAGCCATGAACTTCTTTCTTGAACTGCATTATTTGACACTGTGTCAATATTACAAACAACATCCTTCACTTCCAAGCTGGTATCATCAGCAAACAAAAATATTTTACAGTCACCTGTTATTCTCGAAGGCACATCATTTATGTAAATAAGAAACAGCAACGGTACCAAAACAGACCCCTGGGGCACCCCACACATAATTTTGCCCCACTGCGATTGTACGTCATAGTCATTGTGCGTCATAGTCATGGGTACAAAATACTAACATGAATTATTTACAGACGAATGGAAAACTTGTGGAATCCAACCTCGGGGAAGATCAGTTTGGATTTAGGAGAAATGTAGGAACACGGAAAGCAATACTCACATTACGACTTATCTCAGAAGCTAAGGAAGAGCAAACCTACGTTTTTGGCGTTTATAGATTTCGAGAAAGCTTTTGACAATATCGACTGCAATACACTCTTCCGAACTCTGAAATATATGGAGCGAAGAGTTATATTCAACCTATACAAAAACCAGTCAGCGGTTATTAGAGTCGAAGGGCAAGAAAGGGACGCAGAGGTTGGGAAGGGAATAAGACAGGGTTGTAGCCTTCCCCCAATGTTGTTCAATCTGTACATTGAGCAGGCAGTGAAGGAATGGAAGGAGAAATTTGGAGAGGGCATTAAAGTGCAGGGAGAAGAAATAAAAACATTGCGGTTTGCCGATGACATAGTAATTCTGTCAGAGACCGCAAAAGATCTGGAAGAGCAATTGAATGGGATGGACAGTGTCTTGAAAGGAAGATATAAGATGAACATTAACAAGAATAAACCGAAGGTAATGGCATGCAATCTCAGAAAATCAGGCGATGCTGAAGGTATTAGATTAGGTAATGAGACAATAAAAGTAGTAGATGAATTTTGTTATTTAGGTAGCAAGATAACTTCCGATGGCCGAAGTAAAGAAGACATAAAATGCAGAATGCTATGGGAAGAAAAGCGTTTCTAAAGAAGCGAAACTTGTTAACATTCAATATTAATTTAAATGTTAGGAAGTCCTTTCTGAAAGCATTTGTCTGGAGTGTAGCATTGTATTGGAGGGAAACGTGGAGGTTAAGAAGTTCAGATAAAAAGTTGATAGAAGTTTTGAAATGTGGTGCTACAGACAATAATGAAAATTAGATGGGTAGATCACGTAACTAAAGGGGAGGTGCTTAACCGAATCGGGGAGAATAGGAGTTTCTGGCATATCCTGACTAAGAGAAGGGATAAATTGGTTGGACACATTCTGAGACATCAAGGAATTGTCAACTTAGCATTAGAAGGAAGCGTGTGGGGTAAAAATCTTAGAAGGAGACCGAGGGACGAATATAGTAAGCAGATTCAGAAGGATGTAGGTTGCCGAACGTATTCTCAGATGAAGAGACTTGCACAGGACAGGGTAGCGTGGAGAGCTGCATCAAACCAGTCTGCGCACTGAAGACCACAACAACAACAACAGTCATTTTCTACACTGCGGAGAATTACCTTCTGTTGTCTATTATTAAAGTAAGAGGTGAACCAGATGAGGTGGAGAAACAATCCCGTATTGTTGGAGTGAGCTTCTTGATGCTGTCGCGTCGTTCAAATATCGAGGCGTAACACTGCAGAGCGATATGAAATGGAACGAGCATGTAAGGACAGTTGTGAGTAAGGCGGACAGCCGACTTGGGTTTATTGGGAGACTTTGGGAAGATGTACGTCACCTTTAAAGAAGACCGCGTATAAAACGCTCGTACGACCATATCTTGAGTATTGCTCAACCGTTTAGGATCCCCACCAGATGGGTTTAAAGGAAGACATAGAGGCAGTTCAGAGGCGAGCAGCTAGGTTTGTTACCGGTAGGTTCGACCAATGCTCGAGTGTCACGGAAATGCTCCCTCAACTCAATTGGCAATCGTTTCGAGAAACACTGTTGAATCAACTTAGGGGGCCGTAATTTGAGGCGGACTGCATAAGTATTCTCTTGCCGCCAACCTACATTTCGTGTGAGGACCGCAAACAGTTGCATTAAAGTAATTCGTGTCTCCCTCGTTCTATACGGGTGTGGAACACGAAAGCAATTAGCTGGTAGTGTTACTGAGTACCCTCCGCCACGCACCTTTTTGTAGATTTCGTTTTAAAAACTTGTTGCATTAAAAATGATTTTTTAAAATATTACTAGCTTAACCCGCTGCTCCGCTCGCGTGTTGGTTGATTATGATAGATAAGCTATCTTTCAGTAGTGTGCTATGAGACTGGTTTTGAAGGAAGAAATGAAATACAATACTTTCTTTAGAAACAAACATTTTTAATCAACATTCAAATAAAAAAATAAAATTTTGTGAAGTAGTGTAGATCAAATGACACGTAAAAATGAACTCGTTTCGAAGAATCCAATCACGAAATTCAACAATAATGATTGTAATAATATCACCGATCGGCCACTTGATGTAATGCCCGAAACGTCAAACCGATTTCTTTGAAGAGAAGTATCAAAAGAAATTTCTTTTTTAAGGCTTTACTTATTTATTCTTATATTTCCTTATTCGTATGCTTATCCTTACAGAGAAAGAGCTGAAGACATTCTAGCACGCATAGACCAAAGATATGGTCTGTGGCATCACGTTTCGATGTATGTAACCTCCTTGCTATAGAGTCGCAAACGTCATCGCTGGCCTTCAGTCCGAATTTTTTTAATAATTTGACGACTTTCAACCACCATATCTTCCACCCCCTTATAGCTGTCGGCATGGAACTGCTATGGTATACAACGGGAGTATTCGGACAACAATTACACACAGATCATTCGTCTGCGTTCTGTAGTTTTCGCTGCAGAGCGAAATATTAACACACACACACACACACACACACAGAATTTTATAGACACGGATAACTTTCCACCCATTTTATCATTATCAACCCTCAAGCAACGATGCAACAAATAAAACCATTTTCAAAGAGTAATTATTGTTCCGCATTTCACGTTATATTCTTCAAGTTACTAAATATCTGTCAGATCGCTATAAAACCGTGCCTAAAACCTTCCTCAGGTATAAATTAGTAACGGTACAAATATTTAAGTCTCTGCGTCTTGTCGTTCGGACGTGATAAGCGTACACCAAACAGACATTCACATTAATATATATAGATAAATAGCTATCCGATCGCCATAAAACCATACCTAAAGCCTTCCCCGGGTAGACATTAGTAACTGTACAAATTTTTAGTTCGTTATGTCTTGTGGTTCTGACGTGTTAAACGTACACCGAACAGACATTCACATTTACAGATATAGATTATTACCAGTAAACCTAGTAGACTGGCAGGGCGGGATTGAAATAGGTGAAAACAAAATAAGCAGTCTCGCATATGCGGATGACTTAGTTGTAATGGCCGATTAGTTTGAAAGGTTGCAAACTAATATTTCAGAGCTCGATCAGAGGTGCAAGGATTATGATATGAAGATCAGCATCTCCAAAACGAAAGTAATGTCTGTGGGAATGAGATTCAAACAGGTTGAGTGCCAAATAGGAGGAACAAAGTTAGAACAGGTAGACAGTTTCATGTACCTGGGATGTATTTTCTCACAGGATGGCAACATAGTGAAAGAACTGGAATCGAGGTACAGCAAAGCTAATGCAGTGAGTGCTCAGCTAAGATCTACTCTCTTCTGCAAGAAGGAAGTCAGTACCAAGACTAAGTTAGCAGTCCACCGCTCTATCTTTGGACCAACTTTGTTGTATGGGAGTGAAAGTTGGGTGGATAGAGGTTACCTTATTCATAAGGTAGAGGTTACAGATATGAAAGTAGCAAGAATGATTGCAGGTACTAATAGATGGGAACAATGACAGGAGGGTGTCCATAATGAGGAAATCAAAGAAAAACTGGGAATGAACACCATAGATGAAGCAGTTAGAGCGAACAGCCTGAAATGGTGGGGTTATGTTACACGCATGGGAGAAGCAAGGTTACCTAAGAGACTCATGAGCTCGGCAGCGGAGGGTAAGAGGAGTCGAGGTAGACCAAGAAGAAAGTCCTTAGATTCGGTGCAGAATGATTTTGAAGTAAGAGGCATAACATCAGACGAGGCATCAATGTTAGCATTGAATAGGGGATCATGGAGGAATTTTATTGAGGTACTATGCTCCAGACTGAACGCTGAAAGGCATAATCAGGAGTGGCGTTCCAGAAGACGATAAGAGTGCGTGTTGCTGCCGGGAATTAAAAGCAGACTTGTATCACACGAAATCCATTACAATATTCTGACAATGGAGCTTCGTGGAACTTTTAAAGACGGAACCAAGAGTTTACTTCCTACCTATGTACTTACTACCTATGTAAGTGGGAGTCAAAAACATATTTTCGCATTCGGAGGAGAATGTTGACGATTGGAGTTTGGTAAGTAGCCCACGCCGCAGCGATAAGCGCCGTTGTTGTAATGATTCCCATCCCAGATCCTGGATCATTTCCGTGACGCTGTCTCCCCTGTATCGTGACAATACGAAACGAGCTGCCCTTCTCTGGACTCTTTCGATGTCCTCCGTCAAAGCCACCTGATAAGGATCCCACAATGGGCAGCAATACTCCAAAAATGGACGGACAAGCGTAGTGTGGGCAGTCTCTTTAGTAGTTCCGTTATATGTTTTAAGGGTTCTGCCAATAAAACGCAGTCTCTGTTTCGCCTTTTCCACGACATTACATACGTTTTCTTCCCAGTTTGAGTCTGAAGTGATAGTAATTCCTAGGTATTTAGTAGAGTTTGCGGCCATCACTTTTAATTGAATTATCTTGTAAACAAAGTTTAACGGATTTCTTTTCGTACTCATGTCGACGACTTCCATCGGCTAATTCGAACATTTGACCGCCAGTAAGATTTCCATTGGAATTGTGCGAAAGAGCAAATTGAACGCTTCGACGGTTATGATCGCAACTCGAACGAACCTACAACTTTCCAATTTTTCTTTCCGAAATCCATTCGAAAATTTTCAGTTGGTCTATTTTCTTTCTGCCGCGGTGGAGTAGCCGAGCGGTCTATGGCGCCTCGCTGCGCAGCGCGCGGTTGCTCGCCGTCGGAGGTTCGAGTCCTCCCTGGGGCATGGGTGTGTGTGTTTGTCCTTAGGTTAGTTTACCTAGGTTTAAGTAGTTTGTAAGCTACGGACTGATGACCACGCAGTTTGGTCCGGTAGATTTACAAACATTTGAAACATTTTTATTTTCTTACAGATTTAAGAAAGAATTTTGGAGCTTGAATTTTAGGGCGGTACGTCGTACCACCCTGTACCGGCGCAACTAAAGGACTGATTGAAATACAAAAAGTGGAATGTAAATACAAGGTTTCGAAAGTATTTCTGTTGCGTTCATTGTAACGCTTGTTGGTTCACGATATTTTCTGTATTTCCGACCAACATTCTCCTCCGAATGCGAAAATATATTGTTGACTCCCACTTACATAGGTAGAAATGATCATCAGAATAAAATAAGAGAAATCAGAGCTCGAACGGAGAGATTCAGGTGTTCATTCTTCCCGCGTGCTATTCGAGAATGGAATGGGAGATAAATAGTATGAAGGTGGTTCGATGAACCCTCTGCCAGGCACTTAAATGTGATTTGCAGAGTATCCCATGTAGATGTAGATGGAGTGAAGACGGACAGTGCAGGTGGTTTACCGACTCCGAAACACGTCACGTGCAACAGACCATGTCAAAAACACGGCGATTCAAGATTTAATCCGCAAACTTACAACGACTGGTCATGTGCTTTATCAATCGTCATTGCGAATGCAAGGCGAACGGTAAACCGGAGACCCTCATATTGAAACGGCAAGTCGGTTGGATGTTCAAATGTTCAAATGTAAGGTGATGCGCATGAGTAGAAAAAACAGTCCTATAATTTTCGAATACAGCATCAGTAGTGAACTTCTTGATGCGGTCGCGTCGTTCAAATATCTAGGCGTAACATTGCAGAGCGATATGAAATGGAACGAGCATGTAAGGACAGTTGTGAGTAAGGCAGACAGCCGACTTCGGTTTATTGGGAGAATTTTGGGAAGATGTACTTCACCTGTAAAAGAGACCGCGTATAAAACGCTTGTACGACCACGTCTTGAGTATTGCTCTAGTATTTGGGACCCGCAGCAGATCGGTTTGAAGGAAGACATAGAGGCGGTTCAGAGGCGAGCAGCTAGATTTGTTACCGGTAGGTTCGACCAATGCGCGAGTGTCACGGAAATGCTCCGGCAACTCAATTGGGGATCGCTGGAAGAAAGACGACGCTCTTTTCGTGAATTTCTGTTAAGTAAATTTAGAGGGCCGGAATTTGAAGCTGAGTGTAGTACGATCTTGCTGCCGCCTACTTACATTTCGCGTAAAGATCACAAAGACAAGATAAGAGAAATTAGGGCTCGTACGGAGGCATATAGGCATTCTTTTTTTCCTCGTTCAATTTGGGAGTGGAATAGGAAAGGAAATGCCTAGTAGTGGTACAGTGTACCCTCCGCCACGCACCTTACGGTGAATTGCGGAGTATGTATGTAGATGTAGATGTAGATGTATAGTCTATGGGACTTAACTACGGGGTCATCAGTCGCTAAACTTACAAACTACTTATGAACTACTTACGAACTAGGACGGCACAAATATCCATGCCCGAGGGGGGATTCGAACCCCCGACCGTAGTGGCCGTGCAGACCGTGACTGAAGCGCCTCAGTCCCCTCGGCCACCGCGGCCGGCTAGTCGGTTGGAATCAGTGGTATACTTGAAATCAGAACACCCTCTCCTTTGAACCTTCCTGCGATTATCGTTGCTTCAATCACATTGTTCATGAGTTTCTTCACAGAGAGTCTTCTTCCTTTGCATAGTTTCGGTTGGCTTAGATTGCGTAACATGATTATCACATACCCGATCTCGAATTGCAAATCCAATGAATTCACAAATTCTGTTGGATAATTGAAGACTTCATCAGGATTGGCAATGGAATTGCTCGATGTAAATGAATGCAAGTGGCAATCGATTTGGCTTTGAATTTGTTCTAAAAAATAAACGACGATCTGTACTCAAATTGTTTGTAACACTCAAAATACCACGAACTGACATCAATTCTATGTTTGCAACGCTCCAAAGTATACTCACCACCAATAATACGAGGTGCGTCCAGAAAGTAAGTTCCGTTTGGTTATATAAAACGAACGGATAAAGATACAGAAAAAAATATTGATTGTACAAAAATCTACAATTGTTAAACTATTTTTCTACACAGCTTCCGGAATTTTGTAGGCAATTGTCATAGCATGGCACAAGGTTTTGTGTGCCTTTTACATAGAATGTTGCCGCCTGTGTATTCAACCATGTGGTAACATGTTCTTTCAGCTCGTCATCATCGCTGAAGTGGTGTCCATCAAGGACAGATTTTAGGTGTAAGAAGAGGATTCCTGTCAAAAGTTTTTTTTTTTTTTTTTTTTTTTTTTTTTTTTTTTTTTACACTATAATGCCTGACCTCACACACCGAATGTGACCAAACAATTGTTACGGAAATTTCAATGGGACCTGTTTGATCATCCTCCATACAGCTCGGACCTCTCTCCTAGCGACTTTCATCTCTTCTTACACCTAAGATCTGTCCTTGGTGGTCAACACTTCAACGATGATAAAGAGCTGTTACCACATGGTTGAATACACAGGCGGCAACCTTCTGTGAAGGATGCATGCAAAAACTTGTGGCACGCTATGACAAGGGCTTTCAAAATTTTGGTACTTATGTGGAAAAGTAGTTTAAGAGTTGTAGAATTTTGTGCAATAAAAATTTCTTGTGTATCTGTGTACAATTTCATTTTATCACCAAACAGAACTTACTTTCTGGACGCGCCTCGTACCATGGAGGTAAGAATAATACGAAAGGGCTTCTAAAGAAACAGTATTTCATGTTAAAATGATTTCCAGTCCATGGGGTACAGCAATCAGTAAGAATAAATATTCCTTCAGTGAAAAACCGTCTTGATTGCAAATTGTTTTATTCCATATTTAATGACGCGTTTCGTCCTTTAGCAGGGCATGTTCAGATTATCTGCGTGACAGAATTTATACAAAATTACATGGCGGAAGTACAAAGCGGGGATAACGAGACATTATTTTGTGTTAAGAAGACAGTATAAATGGTAAACAAAGCTTACAATGTGCTCTCCGTGGCGTGACACCGTAAGTTGTTTTGCGGTGTTTCTATGCTTTTGGAATTTTGGATTTGCTTGTAGCTCTAAAAATGATCGGGTAACAACGAATTAGAGTTGGAACGTACTCGGTAAAGATTTCAAAAGCATAAAACAGATTTTTTAAGATTACCTTAATAGAAGCGGCGGTCCCTGTTGACACAAGATAAGCCCATGTTTACAATTGCGCTCACGAACCATGGGCGGGCGTGGTGTACAAGTCTATAGACGTCTCAAATAGTGGACTGATAAAGTCACACTATCACGTGCCACAAGACGGGGAAGTTTTCATGGTTTATGACGTCATATCTTCTGAACTATCGGCCACATCGCGAAATCCTTTCTTATCTGACGTCTTCTGCTTGTAAACTACATTCATCCAAAATTTCAGCTTCATAGGTGGAGTACTTTCCGAGATTTTGCTACACCAAAAAGAAATGCAGATGATAAACGGGTATTCATTCGACAAATATATTACATTAGCTGAAAACCCGGCGTTGCCCGGTATTTATTTATTTATTCGAGCCTTGAGTTAGCACTTTTCCTATCCACTCTCTCTCTGTACATCTCCTTTTTTCTAAAAACATGTTACATTTATCAGAGAATATATAAGAAATTAGAAATCACGCGTAAAAATGCACTCGTTTCGAAGAATCCAATCATGAAATTCAACAATAATGATTGTAATAATATCACAGATCGATCACTTGATGTAATGCGCGAAACGTCAAACCGATTTTTTTAAAGAGATGTATTAAAAGATATTTCTTTTTTACTGCTTTATTTATTCTTATATTTCCTTATTCGTATGATTATCCTTACAGGCAATGTAGTACGCATAGACCAAAGATATGGTCTGTGGAATCACGTTTCGCTGTATGTAACCTCCTTGCTATAGAGTCTCAAGCGTCATCGCTGGCCTTCAGTCCGAATTTTTTTTATAGTTTGACGACTTTCAACCACCATATCTTCCACCCCCTTATAGCTATCGGCATGGAACTGCTATGGTGTACAACGGGAGACTTCGGACAACAATTACACACAGACCATTCGTTTGCGTACTGTAGTTTTCGCTGCAGAACGAAATATTAACACACACACACACACACACACGTAGAATTTTATATGCACCGATAACTTTCCATCCCAACATACTCCCCCCTTTTATCATTATCAACCCTCAAGCAACAATGCAACCAATAAAACAATTTTCAAAGAGTAAATATAATTTTCAAAGAGTAATTATTGTTCCGCATTTCGCGTTATATTTCTTTATCAGATCGCTGTAAAACCGTGCCTAAAACATTCCTGAAGTATAAATTAGTAACTGTCCAAATATTTAAGTCTCTGCGTCTTGTCGTTCGGACGTGATAAGCGTACACCGAACAGACATTCACATTTATAGATATAGAAGAAGAAGACTAGAACTGACATGTGATTACAAAATATTCAAATGTTTGTAAAGCTTAAGGGATTTAACTGTGGGGTCATCAGTCCCTAAACTTACGAACTACTTATGAACTAACTTATACTAAAGACAGCACAAACATCCATGCCCGAAGGGGGACTCGAACCCCCGACAAGGAACAGCCTCGCGCATCGTAGCATAGCGCCTCAAGAGAATTAAGGGAGACTTGCAGACAAAAATAAATAGTAACATGCACATTTGTAATGCTAACTTTATTTCATACAAGGTCATGCCTGATGCGACAGTTTTACGGCATCTGCAGCGAAACTGTTGTGAGCGGTAGACTTCTTTTCGTTTCATCATTTTGTGTGTTTGTGGGGGGGAGGGGGGGGGGTCAGTTACAAAACACTTCGTAAACATCCGAAATTAAATGCAAACGTTGGTCCATTTTCTAATAATTAACGCCTAAATCTGGGTATTCTCACGCGGTGGCCTCTCATTATTTATGACGTCATATCTCAGGGTGAAGAATTGAAAACATTGCGTTTTGCCGATGACATAGTAATTCTGTCAGATACAGCAAAGGACCTGGAAGAGCAATTGAACGGAATGGACAGTGTGCTGAAAGGTGCATATAAGATGAACAATAACAAGAGCAAAACTAGGGTAATGGAGTGCAGTGTAAGAAAATCAGGTGATGCTGAAGGAATTAGATTGGGAAACGAAGCAATAAAGGAGGTAAATGAGTTTTGTTACTTGGGCAGTAAAATAACAAATGATGGTCGCAGTACAGAGGATATAAAATGCAGAATGGCAATGGGTAGAAAAGCGTTCTTGAAAAAGAGAAATTTGTTAACATCGAACATTGATTTAAGCCTAAGGAAGTCCTTTCTGAAGGCATTTATATGGAGTGTTGCCTTGTATGGGAGTGAGACATGGACGATAAACAGTGCGGACAGGAAGAGGATCGAGGCTTTTGAAATATGGTGCTACAGAAGAATGCTGAAGATTAGGTGGGTGGATCGCGTAACTAATGAGGAGGTGCTGAACAGAATTGGGGAGAAAAGAAATTTCTGGCATACCTTGACTGATAGATTGGTGGGACACATTCTTAGACATCAAGGAATTGTGAATTTAGCATTAGAGGGAAGTGTGTGGGGTAAAAATCGCAGAGGAAGACCAAGAGATGGATACAGTAAGCAGATTCAGACAGATGTAGGTTGCCGTTCTTATGTGGAGATGAAGAGGCTTGCTCAGGATAGGGTATTGTGGAGAGCTGCATCAAACCAGTCTCCGGACTGAAGACCACAACAACAACAACATCTCCTGAGCTATGTGTCGTGCTCTTTTGTTTTTGGGTCAGGAAACTTCGTGGCCGTACGGTGAAGAGTCCACCAGTTACATTGCAATCAAACATAGTAAATTTCCTTGAAACGGAAAAGCTTCTTTCTATGAATCAGCACGGGTTCAGAAATATCGTTCATATGAAGCTCAGCTTGCCCTTTTCTCACATGACATCTTGCGAGCCATGGATATAGAACAACAGGCGGATTGTGTTTTCTCGACTTCAAAAAGGCGTTCGACGCGGTGCCACACTGCAGACTGCTAACGAAGATACGAGCTTATGGAAAGGTTCACAGATTTGTGACTGGCTGGAAGACTTCCTAAGTAATAGAACGCAGTACGTTGTTCTCGATGGCGAGTGTTCATCAGAGACGAGTGTATCGTCAGGCGTGCCCCAGGGGAGTGTGATAGGACCGCTATTATTTTCTATCTATATAAATGATCTGATGGACAGAGTAAGTTGTAATTTGTGGCTGTTTGCTGATGATGCTGTGGTCTATGGAAGGGTGTCGTCTTTAACTGACTGTAATAGCATACAGGATGACTTAGACAAAATTTCTAGTTGGTGCGAATAATGGCAGCTAGCTCTCAATGTAGAAAAATGTAAGGTGATGCGCGTGAGTAGGAAAGACAATACCATAATATTCGAATACGACATTAGTAGTGAACTTCTTGAAGTAGTTGCGTCGTTTAAATATCTAGGCGTAACATTGCAGAGCGATATGAAATGGAACGAGCATGTAAGGACAGTTGTGAGTAAGGCGGACAGCCGACTTCGGTTTATTGGGAGAATTTTGGGAAGATGTACTTCACCTGTAAAGGAGACCGCGTATAAAACGCTTGTACGACCACGTCTCGAGTATTGCTCAAGTGTTTTGGACCCGCAGCAGATCAGTTTAAAGGAAGACATAGAGGCGGTTCAGAGGCGAGCAGCTAGATTTGTTACCGGTAGGTTCGACCAATGCGCGAGTGTCACGGAAATGCTCCGGCAACTCAATTGGGGATCGCTGGAGGAAAGACGACGTTCTTTTTCAGTAATTCTGTTGAGGAAATTTAGAGGGTCGGAATTTGAAGCTGAGTGTGGTTCGATCTTGCTGCCGCCTACTTACATTTCGCGTAAAGATCACAAAGACAAGATAAGAGAAATTAGGGCTCGTACGGAGGCATATAGGCATTCTTTTTTTCCTCGTTCCATTTGGGAGTGGAATAGGAAAGTAAATGCCTAGTAGTAGTACAGTGTACCCTCCGCCACGCACCTTACGGTGAATTCCGGAGTATGTACGTAGATGTAGATCGTTTATGAATACATAGAGGACATACAGAGAAACATTCATTTTTATATATACAGATTATTATGACTTGAAACAACATTTAATAGTAAAAATCGTCTGTGGTATACAAACGTAAGTTTTTGTTTAGCCAATATTGACGCTTATCTATAAGAGACTATAAGATAACTGAGAATACTGGATAAATTTTACTTACGGCTGCGGAGGCGTAGTGTGCTAATGTTAGCAACGAAATGTTTGCTTTGCAATGATTATTAAAGTACTGAAAAGGCAAGGCTACAAAAAAAAAAAAAAAAAAAAAAAAAAAAAAAAAACCTGTCAAACTTAGAGAAGAAACAGAATTATTTATTTATTTCATGGTCAACATAAAGGATTATTCCCCTCATTCGATTCGATTAGGTTTTCCAATAGCATTCAACGGTTGTTGCCAACATCGGCGCTGTGTACCTCTACGATCGTAAACTTTAGATCCTGTACACTAATATTCTTCTTCGTTTTAATGTTTGTAATACATTCTGAAACTTTTTCTCAACATCGTAATAGAAGTATATTCAGAAATGTGAGTATAAAAATCCGATGTGGTGTACTTGTCACAGCAGACAGCAAACACTTTTCGCAAGACGGCAAATAAACCTCGCATATTGACAATCATTATTCAAATACAAGCCAAGATCGCTTGCAACCTTTATCTAGACGACCAGTTTCGGTAGAATTAAACGTAGTACGCAATTTATATCACAGAAATATAGACGTTTCTTGCGCCTTTTTCTTTATTCTGACAGCAAAGAAAAGCAGCAATACGTAAAGAAAATGCGAGATTTTTGTGTCTAATCCACATACCGATGTAAACGAGAGCGGAATGCAAGCTCAAAATAGCACGATGTAGTAAGGCTGTATGCCGGACACTTGTAAAATATTTAACTATAAACTTGAACGAAATAACACT
This sequence comes from Locusta migratoria, assembly GCA_026315105.1. Taxonomy (NCBI): domain Eukaryota; kingdom Metazoa; phylum Arthropoda; class Insecta; order Orthoptera; family Acrididae; genus Locusta; species Locusta migratoria. The sequence continues at coordinate 19,950,328 of CM048754.1, forward strand.
GTTCGTAATAAGCTACGTGTTGCGTTTAGCATTCGCAGGGAATGAAAATGGCGGATGCGTCAGCCTGTGTTTTTCAGGTAACTTGCTCGTGAATCATCTTAAAGAATCGATATTTTGTTTTTCATCTGAAATTAAAGCTTAGTCTTTTCTAAACACAATGGTGGTTAATACATTTCTAAATATACATCTACATACATACTCCGCAATCCACCGTAAGGTGCGTGGCGGAGGGTACACTGTACCACTACTAGGCGTTTCCTTTCCTATTCCACTCCCAAATTGAACGAGGAAAAAAAGAATGCCTATATGCCTCCGTACGAGTCCTAATTTCTCTTATCTTGTCTCTGTGATCTTTACGCGAAATGTAAGTAGGCGGCAGCAAGATCGTACTACACTCAGCTTCAAATTCCGGCCCTCTAAATTTCCTCAACAGAAATTCACGAAAAGAACGTCGTCTTTCTTCCACCGATCCGCAATTGAGTTGCCGGAGCATTTCCGTGACACTCGCGCATTGGTCGAACATACAGGTAACAAACCTAGCTGCTCGTCTCTGAAACGCCTCTATGTCTTCCCTTAAACTGATCTGCTGCGGGTCCCAAACACTTGAGCAATACTCAAGACGTGGTCGTACAAGCGTTTTATACGCGGTCTCCTTTACAGGTGAAGGACATCTTCCCAAAATTCTCCCAATAAACCGAAGTCGGCTGTCCGCCTTACTCACAACTGTCCTTACATGCTCGTTCCATTTCATATCGTCCTGCAATGTTACGCCTAGATATTTGAACGACGCGACAGCATCAAGAAGCTCACTACTAATGGCGTATTCGAACATTATGGGATTGTTTTTTCTACTCACGCGCATTTAAATTGGACTACGGGAAGTTGCTTCAATATCAATTGAAAGATCACTCTGAGTGCAGCCATGACTGTTTTTCTACTACTCTCACACGTCAGTTGTTGTCATTAGACTTCTGTCCCAACAACATAAGAACAATTGTTTTTAAGTTGTCAGCGCTATTGGAAGTCACATTTCGATTCTCGTATGTTTTCTCTTGTATATCTCTGGTTATCGAGGGTTGTTGTATTTATTAACATTTCCATAGTTTTATTTAGTGCTACCTTGACTTTCTCGGAAGTTGTTAAGCGTGGCCGGCCGCGGTGGCCGAGGGGACTGAGGCGCTTCAGTCACGGTCTGCACGGCCACCACGGTCGGGGGTTCGAATCCCCCCTCGGGCATGGATATTTGTGCCGTCCTAGTTCGTAAGTAGTTCATAAGTAGTTTGTAAGTTTAGGGACTGATAACCCCGTAGTTAAGTCCCATAAGCTTCACAAACAAATGTTAAGCCTGCTGAAAAGGGTTTTGGTTCTAGGAAACGTAAGTTTTACGGCAATTAGTTTGGGCTACCTTCGTCCATAAAGGCTATAAAGATGACAATCCGAAGCATGCGTTTTGTGACAGTGGTGTAGGCTCACGGTGTGGGTATAGAAAGGCACTCGAAAATGGTCAAGTCTATGTACACCACCACTGCCTACCGTTTGCAGTACTGGAGGCAATGAAGGCCATATACAGGGAACTAAGTGACAAATACTCTTGTCACTATACATACATGGGAAAACACAAAACGTGAACGTATGCTTCAACCATTTGATACGGGAAAAGCTGCCAAAAACAGCGTTCGTTGGGTTCAACGCTATGAGATTAGGTGTGTTAGACGCTGTAATTTGTTGTAATGATGGGCCAGTAAGCAGATGTGAAGTTTTAGAGTTGATAGGAATATCTTCTGGGTTCAATATGAAACAATCGCTGGTGGCAACTATAAAGTTGAGAATGGCCGAAGGTGGAAAGGTGGTTCTTGAGGCAACTAAAGAAGCCAGGACAGCAAGGAGAAGCAAGAAAAGAAAGAGAGAAGGTGAGGAACATATAAACCAAGAAGAATATGGACCTGGAATGCATTAGGATAAATTGCGTCGGTGGAGTAGCCGAGCGGTCTAAGGCGCCTCGCTGCGGAGAGCACGGTTCCTCGCCGTCGGAGGTTCGAGTCCTCCCTGCGGCATGGGTGTGTGTGTTTGTCCGTAGGTTAGTTTACCTAGGTTTAAGTAGTTTGTAAGCTACGGACTGATGACCACGCAGTTTGGTCAGATAGATCTACAAACATTTGAACATTTTTGTGTTAGTGAGTTATAGATAAAATATTTACTTTACATATAATTTCCCGACAAATACGTTTTCTGACATGTTTATTTCATGCCAAAAAAAGTATTTGAGCTACAGATATGAAATTTTTTGTAATGGAGTATTTTATCCATTTCAGCAACTGTTCAGATTACAAATTAATGAAATGCAGCAACCAGTTGGTTGTGGTTATTTATTTTTAACGACCGGTTTCGGGTGCTTGAGTGCCCTTCTTCTGGTCTATTTTTGTACTGTTTCTTAATGAATGTACATGCTAGTAGGAGAATCAACGCCAAGTGCAGAGATTATGGAATTTGTAATCTTTGAGGATACTATTTGGAGAAAAGTAGACTACAGACACTAACCTAGTATCAACAGGTTCCAAAATATTTACTGATTAATTATAAAAATGTAGTATTTCTTTTGAACATCAAATGTAAATATTTCTAGAATTAAAAAAAATTGAATCCAATTACATAATTGTAGTATACTTTCTAGATACACATATTCCTTATATATACCTAAAGTTTTAAGTGTCTAAGTAAGACGGTTACTCAGTGCACAGAATCGAAGTAGGAACCGGCAAAAAAAAAAAAAAAAAAAAAAAATGTTAGTCCAATGCGTGAATTAGTGAAACTACCTGTATATCGAATTGTTCAGAAAGAGAGATGAAACGTTGTCCTGCAATTTTATTCTACTATCGAGGAAAGTACTTGGGCTCGAACAAACACATGTACGTCAAAATCGTATGAGAGATAATGTAAAGATCCCTTATTGCACCAGTGACACTCCCGCATCTGCAAAATTCTGCAGTCGTCCGTTAGAGGCCTCTGCGTGTGCCATGCCGCATTGCACTTTGACCTGTCGGTTCGCCAGTAGGGACGGTGCAGTGTGCCTCCGAAGTTGCGTTTTGTGACGTTATTTGTGTGGTGAAGCGTCAGATGGGGCGGCGATTGCTAATCAATCCTGCTAATGTATTGCGATTGGTTGAGATGAAGTTACGAAGAACCCTTCTTCGTGAAGATGGTATTAGTGTAGAAGATGAATCATTCGCATGCTTTCTCGTATCTCTTATGGTACAGAAATATGAGCATAAGTTAGATACTGTTGTTACAAACTCATAATAATGATAATAGAGATGATAATGACGAACAACTCATTGCAAGCGGTAGTGCTACGGTTTTGTTTATCTTTGATCAGCGATGCTTATTGCCTCCGGTTCCCTCTGACTTGCAATGCAACTAATTTAATTTCGTTCGTCATTTTTTACTCCCAAACAAGAAAGAAGACGGAACCGTGATAGTAGTTTTACACTCTCTGGTCTGTATCTAATCGGTGTAGACGTCTTTCATACCTGTACCCACCCATGTAAGTAAGAAGGATGCAAGCTATTGCTGAAAATATGTTATTTAAATTTAAAAGCATTCCCTCTCCTTGGTTTTCATTTAACTCAAACTCCTCCACGCGAAATATTTAATTTCTTAATGTTTTCAGCTCCTTCGCAGCCGTAATAGTTTAATGTTCAGACGCCATTACAATCGCTTCGCATTGTCTGCAAAATTTCAATCAATCAATCATCCTTATACAATACTTTGCTTGATTTTAGAACCTGCAGTCATTTCTTTTGTAATTTCACGAAGTCCTATCATTTTTTAATCATTCTATCATTACCAGTAACTTCATGTTCCTCCCACGGTCACACAACAATGAAAAGCGAAGTGAACAGTCTGAACATTGATCTCCTACGGAAAGTATCTCGAACATTCACTTATTAAATAAGACATAAAAGTTATCATTTCCAGCTTCTACAATACGAAGTGCAGGATCCAGCTAGATGCTTTCCGTAAGTCTTATAACGTGCTGTTGCTTGTATGGTGTCCGACTTTAATATGCAACCCGCGGTTTATCTGCTTTAATGTTCATTTTGTGCTGTACTTTAACTAAATTATTTCAAATTCAAAAATTCGGTACCATCAATTCCTTGTCCAAAATATAATCGCGGAATCTACTTTAACAATTATGGCATCATACTAAGCAAGGGCAACGTTATAAAGCGATGGAAGCAGTGGCGGTGAATACCAACAGTCTTTCAGGAAGAAGGTAAAAGTTGCAACTATCATCACGGCTTTGGATGACAATTCGCTAGAGAACATGTACGATGATTATTACATAAGCTATAGTTAAGATATCTGCATTACGTATGGCGTCTACAATTACATCTACAGTGCTATCTAGAGCATGGCTGCAGAGCTTTGCAGAAAAACGACACCCACCAGCACATTGAGGTGTACGTAGAGATCCTGTAACCAAACGTTCATACAGATATGTTTGTTCGAGCCCAAGTACTTTCCTTGTAAGAGTTAGGGGTTTTAAGGTACAGGCGTGTAAACTTTATGAAAAGCTGTCGCATTTTTGCAGGCGCTCACAGGCTAGTTGCCTTACGAGCTCTAGTGTGCTGTGCTGACGTCAGCAACTGTACGGCTAGCCGCTGTCGCCTGGACAATATAATGCGTTCACCGAAACGAGAGACGGACTGTAAACACACAGAGGCACGGGACCAGGGGTGGACAGAGTAGGGTCGCTCGCTCAATTTCGATGCATCCGTTTCAAGTGTAAGATCGTTGTGTGTTTTGATAACATTTAAAATTCATTTCTTTTAATACTTTCAAAATGCGATTTTCTCAGAAAATTTCCCAAATGTGCATCTTCGCTTAAAACACAGCAAGCACTTCACTTTGTCAAGTGTTGGAAATTTCTTACGAAAAACTTTTCTTCGTATTGCATTTCAGTGAAAGTCATCAAGACGTTCTGAAAGCTTCTGTCCTATTTCCTTTTTTACCCTTGGAGACTTCAAAGAGTGTGTGGCTTTATATTGACTATTTACATAACAATATCAGTCATTGACAGTTAAGGACACAAGAACTGCGTTTCATACACACTAGGAACCACTCTAAAGAACTTTATTACTTCTTTTTGGACCCTTATTTGGTGGAATCAAACTGAAGGATGACATAATGAGGCCACTCTTACGTGATACAATGAGAGAAAAAAGAGACACGTAGACTATGAATGCTGAATGTACGAGGCGCGTCCAGAAAGTAAGTTCCGTTTGGTAATAAAATGAAACTGCACACAGATACAGAAGAAATTTTTATTGCACAAAATTCTACAACTCTTAAACTACTTTTCCACATAACTGCCGAAATTTTGTAGGCACTTGTCATAGCATGCCACAAGTTTTTGCATGCATGCTTCACAGAAGGTTGCCGGCTGTGTATTGAACCATGTGGTAACAGCTCTTTATCATCGTTGAAGTGTTGACCACCAAGGACAGATTTTAGGTGTAAGAAGAGATGAAAGTCGCTAGGAGAGAGGTCCGAGCTGTATGGAGGATCATCAAACAGGTCCCATTGAAATTTCCGTAAGAATTGTTTGGTCACATTCGGTGTGTGACGTCAAGAATTATCGTGAAAAAAAAAATGTTTGACAGTAATCCTCTTCTTACACCTAAAATCTGTCCTTGGTGGACAACATGTCCACATGTTACCACATGGTTGAATACACAGGCGGCAACATTCTATGAAAAAGGCACACAAATCCTTGTGCCATGCTATGACAATTGCCTACAAAATTTCGGAAGCTATGTAGATTTTTGTGGAATGAATATATTTTCTGTATCTGCACCCGTTCGTTTTATATAACCAAACGGAACTTACTTTCTGGACGCGCCACGTAATTTTAAACAATGATGTTTACGTTACTGTTCAGCAACTCGTTCTTAAAGGTGAAGTTGACAGTCAACACCTATTATCACTCCGATGTAACGACGCACATAACGAAATTAAGCCTGAAATTGAGCGATCGTTTTGTGCACCCCTGATCACGCGTTTCAGTGTGTTTACAGAACGTCTCTCGGAGTATAGTGCGCTGTGTTGACGTCAGCAACTGTACGGCTAGCCGCTGTCGCCTGGAGATTATAATGCGGGAAAACCCCGCTGTTCCGAGAAACACGAATTGTGGTGGAGGCATTGTGCGCTGCAGACGTCAGGACCAGCTCTCGCGCTATGGAAGGAGTCAGAAAGCGGGCGTCATGCCGCGTCAGCTGACTGCACAGTGTCCAGGCGCTCTGACCTATGAGTAGCCAAACGACAACGCTGGTGGGGAATTACTGGCCAAGCTTCGCTCGCGCCACACAGCAAGCATTTCGACAAAGTCCAACGTATACAGTAGTGACACTCACTGCTGTGAAAGTTGTCACCAATAGAGCCCTATATTGGGATTCGAAAGGACGGTTCTAAATGTCACTTTCCTATTTGTCAGTTTTGCTACAGTGGATCACGGGATGTGGGAGCCGCGATGTTATCCGTACGAGTGGCCCCGATCACCCATTAATACTGTGCATCTGGAGATAGTAGTGAAAGTAGAAAGTACACGAAGGGTGAAGGTATGCAGTGGCGACGCTAGACAAAAACTGGGCGTCGGCGAGGCGAAGGAAGAAAATCTCTATATATAAAAGGAAGTGTCCCGATTGACTGACTGACTGACTGACTGACTCATCATCGCCCAGCCCAAACCACAGAAGACAGAAACTTGAAATTTGTGGAGGGTGTTGATCTTACTCTGTAGGCGTCATTTAAGAAGCGATTTTTCGATATTCCGTCCGTAAGGGGGCGAAATAGGGGATGAAACATTTTTTTTTTGAAAATACGTAGCTATTAAGGCAATTTTGAAGCTAAAACTACAAAATTTCGGATTTTAATTCAGAGTTCGAATTTAAAAGACACGTGTTTCGGTATTTTTTTGAAATTCGACAAATTAGGGGGTAAATTTGGTGACGAAAAAAATTGATTTTCAAAAATATGTTGCTGTAAACTCAAATTTTAAACTACAACTACGAAACGAAACGAAACCATGCTCTAGATAGCACTGTAGATGTACTTGTAGACGCCATACGTAATTCAGATATCTTAACTATAACGTATGCAATAATCGTCGTACATGTTCTCTAGCGTATTGTCATCAAAAGCCGTGATGATAGTTGCAACTTTAACCTTCTTCCCGAAAGACTGTTGGTATTCACTGCCACTGCTTCCATCGCCTCTTCCCGCACTTACCGTAGCACTACCGCTTGCAATGAGTTGTTCGTCATTACCATCCGAATTATCATCATTAAGTGTTAGTGTTACAACAGTATCTAACTTATGCTCATATTTCTGTACCATAACAGATACGACAAAGCACGCAAATGATTCATCTTCTACACTAATACCATCTTCACGAAGAAGGGTTCTTCGTAACTTCATCTCATCTAATCACAATAGATTAGCAGGATTGATTAGCAATCGCCGCCCCATCTGACGCTTCACCACACAAATGACGTCACAAAACGCAACTTGGGAGGCACACTGCACCGTCTGTACTGGCGAACCGACAGGTCAAAGTGCAATGCGGCATGGCACACGCAGAGGCCTCTAACGGACGACTGCAGAGTTTTGCAGATGCGGGAGTATCACTAGTGCAATAAGGGATCTTTACATTATCTCTCATACGATTTTGGTGTATATGTTTCTGTTAGAGTCCAAGTACTTTCCTTGTAAGACAGTCCGAGGTAGCAACTTTGCCGCATTCCACAGGGCGAAAGGAATGCGAAAAGACGCGAATTGTAGGTACATCGCATTGGAAGAAAAAATCCATTTCCTTACGGTAATACAAAATTGTCTGAAGTAAGTAAATATGTATTGAAATTATCCAATCGCGTTACAATGCAAATGATTTGTCATGTAATCTTCGTTGTAAGAGGGCAATTACTTTCAATGAGCGCACAAGATACATACAACAACCTGTCCACCACAGAGCAGCGAAATCTATGAACATTGTGTATTAAGAAGATGAAACAACCAGTGCTGTGTTTTCATGCCGCGCGCGCGAAACAGCGAACATTAGGCTAGTCGCGAAATAAACGTAAAAACAATCGAATTTCACTGATTGAGGGATATAAACAACAAGTGTTTTACGAGGCAATATTCAGGAGTAAGTGTGTATTTGCAGCTTATTCCGTTGGAAGTAATCTTTATATATAAAGTAGGATGTCCGTGTGTTTGCGTGTTGCATACAAATCTACAGTTTTGTTCCAATATTTATGCAATTTTTCACACCTAAGCTTCAGTCCATGAGCACAGTGTAAGGACAACGTACAACACATAGTTTACGAGATATGACGTCATAAACATTAGGAATTGCAAGACACTGCCACATAATGCGACGGGACTTTATGAATCTCTATCTATATAAAAGCGAAAGGACACTCAATTCACACACTCACTCACTGACTAAACACGAAATCTCGAAAACTACTTCAACTGTGAAGCTGAGATTTGTCGCAAATGTAGTTTATAGGTAGGAAACGTCAGGTAAGAAAGGATTTTGCGATAGGGCCTATAGTTCAAGACATATAACGTCATAAACAATGAAAACTTCCCCGTATTGTGGCACGTGATAGTGTGACTTTATCAGTCCACTATTTGATAAGGAGAGCACTTAGCGACTTGCAACAAACTTTAAACATAACTTCAAAATCTTTATTAAACTTTTCCTCGCTGACAACCACAGTAAAATTATGAAAGGAAAAAAGTTTCTCGCTTGATACTTTTCCGCTGTCGACGGAGTAAAAATACGGCATTCGGTATGACGTTAAATTTTATAATTTCTACACTACAAATTGTAGCCGCAGGAAATTTTACAGATAGAATACACACATATAGCTGGATGTACATTCGAAATGGCATCACAGTACGACACGTTGTTCATGAGATGTTGTTGTTGTGGTCTTCAGTCCGGAGACTGGTTTGATGCAGCTCTCCACAATACCCTATCCTGAGCAAGCCTCTTCATCTCCACATAAGAACGACAACCTACATCTGTCTGAATCTGCTTACTGTATCCATCTCTTGGTCTTCCCCTGCGATTTTTTCCCCACACACTTCCCTCCAACGCTAAATTCACAATTCCTTGATGTCTAAGAATGTGTCCTACCAATCTATCCCTTCTTTTAGTCAAGGTATGCCAGAAATTCCTTTTCTCCCCAATTCTGTTCAGTACCTCCTCATTAGTAACGCGATCCACCCACCTAATCTTCAGCATTCTTCTGTAGCACCATATTTCAAAAGCCTCAATCCTCTTCCTGTCCGCACTGTTTATCGTCCATGTCTCACTCCCATACAAGGCAACACTCCATACCAATGCCCTCAGAAAGGACTTCCTTGGGCCTAAATCAATATTCGATGTTAACAAATTTCTCTTTTTCAAAAACGCTTTTCTTCCCATTGCCATTCTGCATTTTATATCCTCTGTACTGCGCCCATCATTTGTTATTTTACTGCCCAAGTAACAAAACTCATCTACCTCCTTTATTGCTTCGTTTCCCAATCTAATTCCTTCAGCATCACCTGATTTTCTTACACTGCACTCCATTACCCTAGTTTTGCTCTTGTTAATGTTCATCTTATATGCACCTTTCAGCACACTGTCCATTCCATTCAATTGCTCTTCCAGGTCCTTTGCTGTATCTGACAGAATTACTATGTCATCGGCAAAACGCAATGTTTTTAATTCTTCCCCCTGAACTTTAATTCCTTCTCCAAATTTCTCCTTGCTTTCCTTTATAGCTTGTTCAATGTACAAATTGAATAACATTGGAGAAAGGCTACAACCCTGTCTCACTCCCTTCCCAACCACTGCATCCCTTTTATGCCCTTCAACTCTGACAACCGCTGTCTGGTTTTTGTACAAGTTGTAAATAACCTTACGCTCCCTATAATTTACTCCTGCTTTTTTCAGAACTTGAAAGAGTTTATTCCAATCAACATTGTCAAAAGCCTTCTCCAAATCTACAAAAGCTAGAAATGTAGATTTGCCTTTTCTTAATCTATCTTCTAGGATAAGCCGTAAAGTGAGTATTGCCTCCCGTGTTCCTACATTTCTCCTGAACCCAAACTGATCTTCCCCGAGGTCAGCTTCTACCAGCTTTTCCATCCTTCTGTATATAATTCGCGTTAATATTTTGCAGCCATGACTTATTAAACTGATGGTTCTGTAGTTTTCACACCTGTCTGCACCTGCTTTCTTAGGGATGGGGATGATAACATTTTTCTTAAAGTCTGAGGGTACTTCGCCTGTCTCATACATCTTACACACCAGGTGAAACAATTTTGTCATGGCTGGTTCTCCCAGAGACTTCAGTAGCTCTGAGGGAATATCATCTATTCCAGGGGCCTTGTTTCGACTTAGGTCTTTCAGGGCTCTGTCAAATTCTTCTCTCAGTACAGTATCTCCTATTTCACCTTCATCTACATCCTCTTCCCTTCCTACAATATTGTCTCGAAGTTCATTTCCTTTGTAGAGCCCCTCTATATATTCTTTCCACCTTTCAGCTTTCCCTTCTTTGCTGAGAACTGGTTTTCCATCAGTGTCCTTGATATTCATAGAGCTGTTTTTCTTATCTCCAAATGTTTCTTTTATTTTCCTGTAGGCTGTATCTATTTTTCCCCTATTTATACATTCTTCTACATCCTTGCATTTGCCTTCTAGCCACTCTAGCCACTCCTAGCCATAGCATGAGATATGACCACATAAACAGTAGCGTTCGTGGAAAACCGCCCCATCACGAATCAGGTTTTAATCTATTTCTCCTGTACAACTAACTTTGTTCACAACAGATCTTACCAACACATAGCACTTATACAAATGAATATACACCTGCAAAATTACGCAATTGCACAACGTATACTGTTCGTTAGCCTCGCTAAAACTCTAGAACGGCTGAACCCATTTGCCTAATGTTAGTCTTGAAATATTTGTGTTAGTCCAGGGATGGTTTGAAACGGTGAAAAAATATGGAAAAGTTGCCCGGAAAAGAGGAAAATCGGGAAAAAACTGAAACAGCTTGAAAGTTTCTCGCTTCTCCTTCTCTCTTACAAAATTTCCGTCTGCTGTGAGTTTGAACTTGTTCTAGCTGAATGCCTTTGCACGACGTTATGTCAATCTGACTGCGTATTTTTAACTGTTTTCTATGTGAATGTAAAGGCATTGCAAAACCTATCTGACTGCGTAATGTTTATTATAATGACACACAAACTGCTAATTGTTTCTGTATGAAAATGTCGTAACAAAGTTAACTGTCTGAAAATTAAAGATAATAAAAATTACCGTGTTAATAATTCTGGCCCTACAAACCTGTTTCTGACTGAACTAACAATCTTTAATGGAATGTAACGAACAGAATATTTATCAGTGCAATCTGACTCAGTGCAAACACTTGTTAACCTGAACACTGTATGAATTGTCCTACCCTGAAATCTGTAAATCATAGCCGGCCGCGGTGGCCGAGGGGAGTGAGGCGCTCCAGTCACGGTCTGCACGGCCACTACGGTCGGGGGGTTCGAATCCCCCCTCGGGCATGGATATTTGTGCCGTCCTAGTTCGTAAGTAGTTCAGAAGTAGTTTGTAAATTTAGGGACTGATGACCCCGTAGTTAAGTCCCATAGACTATACAAACATTTGAACATTTATTTTGTAAATCATACTGAACTGTAAGCTTGACAAAAACTGATTCTTTCTCACCTTCACTTACTGCATAAATCTGCGCAACGCCAAACTGCTTCCTGCTGTACTTATTACTTTAAAACTAACTACAGAAAACATCTATGGCACTTTTAATAAAAATGTGATGAGGGATAAACTGGTAATCTGTTTAAGAAACTCGAACCAATTATTAAAAATGAAATATCTGGTTTATTTTCTAACCGATGTAACTTCATGAAAATTACTAACACAGTCATGTTTATGATTATAAAATCTATCAGAGAAAAATATAACTCAGATATTTAAACTGCCTACAAAATTATTTTTAAACAAAGATAAACATTTCTTTAGTGTTAATAAATTTAACTCGATTTACACAAACAATGTTACAACAATACCATATTTCAAGAACACTACCCATGCAATTCCTATTTCATAGAAAACGCAATTTCAAAAGTAAACTATTACAATAAATAGTTTTCCTAACACAGAAAGGGGTCCCTAGCATGAATCGTGAGACCACAAGCTAACAGCAAGATTTTTCCCGACCGTTAACTGTTACCATCAGTTCAGCCTAACAATGCGAAGTCGTGCCATAGAAACATGCCAAGTATTTCATGAAAAACTTTATTTACCTTATACAAACTTCAAAAGATCGTTTCTCCAACGTCATCTGTTCCTTTCGTCTCCATATCTTGAACGACAACTGCACACAACCACGGTCCCCACGCTTCTGCAATCTCATCCTCGCTTTGTTGCCAACTATCAGCCAGAGAAAATGGCAAAACAGTCCAACAAAAATGGCCAGAAATGGCTAAATTATAATTTGTATGTTTTTAAACAATGAATCGATATGCGGAACTGTTTCATTCTCTCGAAACTTTCAGGTATCACTGTATCGATACATTGGTGTTTCATTTGTCGTTCTTCGGAGGAACGTTAAAAATAATAAATCAGTAAATACATTTCTATTCAGTGGTGTAACTATAGGAGGATGAGGCGGATAGAACCCCCCCCTCCCCAGAACCTGAAAAAAAAGGGGGAAAAGAAATCGTATAACAGCAATCTGGTTAAGGTAAAGATTGGAAACTTGGGGTGTTTTACCATAAGCTTTCATTGGATGGGAGTCCATTAGTTTCTTCAACGGGAGTGGTAGATGGTAGTCTGTCTGGAAACTGACTAAAATTTTGCTCGTCAAGTAGACATATCCCCCCCCCCCCCAAAGCCAAATCCCTAGTTACGCCACTGTTTCTATTCATAATAAAAAAACTTCATAGTTTTGCATTTTTGTTGTGAAAATTATCGAATAATAAAAATGGCTAGAAATGGCTATATAATATCACCAAAATAGCTAGGAATGACAGCAGAAGCTTTTTTCAAAAACGGTGGCTAGACGCCACTTCAAAATGGCCAGATCTAGCCATAAAATGGCTAAGTTGGCATCTCTGCATCCGCGCGCCTAGCAAAGTCTGCCCTCTCAATAATGACAACCTTACCTCCCGGCAACAATACTATCACCGTCTCCAATATCGATAGTACTGCCATCGAAAAATAAGCCTGGCAACCAAAGATAAATGACCCATGTCTGACTAACTTGACACTGGTCTCAAATGCGCGGTACATTTCAATATGAAATTTCCATCTTACAACCTTTTTTCCAGTTAGCTATCAATAGCGTTCGTCCAACTGCGATAAAATTTTGTACTTTTCATGTTGAAAGGAAAAGGAGGTTCGCATCAAATAAAAATTTGGAAAAGTCGCCCGGAAAGTAGGAAAATTTAAGAAAAAGTGAATGCGATTTTTTCTATGAATAAAAATCAATTGCTACATAGTTATAGAAGCATCACTTGAGTACCGCTTGACAGGACAAGGTTTGTATGAAATCAAGTTTTTGGAAAATCTACCGGAAAACTGGAAAATTTGAGAAAAGCTGAAAGTGCGTTTTTCAATGTGTTTTTGATTGAATTCAGCACTGTAACTGACTATTCACACGACGGAGAAATGTAATTCTTTTTTTGTTTTGTACATTATGGTCTTGGAAAAGTTTTCAGTAAAAAATATAGGGACAGTTAAAAAGGAAAGTCGCAAAATTCGAAGAAGCAAGGTTCGTTTTTCAATGTGTTTTTAAATGTACTCAACACTAAAGTTGAAAACCGTTCATCCGATTGCGATGAACGTTCTTATGAACAAAAAAATTTGGAAACTTACTCGGAAAATTTGAAATTCGCGAGAAACTGAAAGAGCGTTTTTCAATGGGATATCAATATCATTCGTCTGATTGCGATTAAATTTGACGTTCACAGCTCGAGTAACTTTCTTATCAAATAAAAATTTGGAAAAGTTTCCCGGCAAACTGGAAAATTTAGAAAAAATAAAAAGAGATTTTTCTATGAAATATCAATATCATTTATCTGATTGCGATAAAATTTTGCACATTCGACTTTCAAAGTGAGAGGAATGTTTGAGTGAAGTAAAAGTTTGTAATAGTTGGCCAGAAAATAGGAAAATTTGTGTTAAACTGAAAGAGCTCTTTTATTCCTACGATTGTGATAAACTTTTGTACATTTGACGTTCAAAAAAATGTTCAAATGTTTGTAATTCTATCGGACCAAACTGCGTGGTCATCAGTCCGTAGCTTACAAACTACATAAACCTAGGTAAACTAACCTAAGGACAAACACACACACCCATGCCCCAGGGAGGACTCGAACCTCCACGGCGAGCAACCGCGCGCTCTGCAGCGAGACGCTTTAGACCGCTTATTTTTTTTTTTTTTTTTTTTTCTCTCTCTATTGGTAGTTCTGTCCGTTGCGGACGCTGTTCGTGATTGTTCGTTCTTGTTCGATGTGATTTTGGCTCAGCTTTTTTATTACAGAGGACGTTCAGCCCTCTGACCGGGCGCGCTGAGCCACGGCGCCCGGCATTAACTAACACACACACCCATGCCCCAGGGAGGACTCGAACCTCCACGGCGAGCAACCGCGTGCTCCGCAGCGAGACGCTTTAGACCGCTCGGCTACTCCACCGCGGCAGACCGCTCGGCTACTCCACCGCGGCTGACGTTCAAAGCAAGAGTACATACATATTAGCAATTGCGAAGCATTGCCGGGTTGACTAGTAATTAAATAAATATGAGATCACGTATACCGCGATAGGTAAATCCTTTCACATCATTACCGTGTTTCAGAACATTTCTTAGTTACTACTAAGGGACTCCTGTATTCCTGTCAGCTTAAGTAAATCCCTAAAAGCCGACACTGCTGTTGGCAACTTTGAACTTACTGAGAAGAGAACACGATTGCAGACAAAAGCAACAGAGTTCAAAAATGTTCAAATGTTTGTTAAGCTTATGGGACTTAACTACGGGGTCATCAGTCCCTAAACTTACAAACTACTTATGAACTACTTACGAACTAGGACGGCACAAATATCCATGCCCGAGGGGGGATTCGAACCCCCGACCGTAGTGGCCGTGCTGACCGTGACTGGAGCGCCTCAGTCACCTCGGCCACCGCGGCCGGCCAACAGAGTTCAATTGAGCTACAAGGATGGAACAGAAGAAAACAGTGTACAACCCGAAATGTTGACAAAGCTTACAAAAATAATGACTTCCTTCTGTATCAGGATAAAGCCCACATATGTTTTTCACACAGTACCAATTTCTCCCCATGCGATTTCCCATATTTTTTGGAGCCCTGAGAAATGACATTCATGAAACTTCCTGGCAGATAAAAATTGTGTGCCGGAACCGTGACTCGAACCTGGGACCTTTGCCTTTCGCGGGCAAGCGCACTACCGACTGTGCTATCCCGACACGACTCGCGATGCCGCCTCACAACTTTACTTCCGCCAGTACCTCGCCTCCTACTTTCCAAACTTCACAGAAGCTCTCCTGCGAACCATGCAAGACTAGCACTCCTGGAAGAAAGGATATGGTGCGAGGTACTGGCGGAAGTAAAGTTGTGAGGCGGCATCGTGAGTCGGGTCGGGATAGCACAGTCGGTAGTGCGCTTGCCCCCCGAAAGGCAAAGGTCCCAGGTTCGAGTCCCGGTTCCGGCACACAATTTTAATCTGCCAGGAAGTTTCATATCAGCGCACACTCCACTGCAGAGTGAAAGTTTCATTCTGGAAACATCCCTTAGGCTGTGGCTAAGCCATGTCTCCACCATATCCTTTCTTCCAGGAGTGCTAGTCTTGCATGGTTCGCAGGAGAGCTTCTGTGAAGTTTGGAAAGTTGGAGGCGAGGTACTGGCGGAAGTAAAGTTGTGAGGCGGCATCGTGAGTCGTGTCGGGATAGCTCAGTCGGTAGTGCACTTGACCGTTAAAGGCAAATGTCCCAGGTTCGAGTCCCGGTTCCAGCACACAATTTTAATCTGCTAGGATGTTTCATTTCAGCGCACACTCCGCTGCAGAGTGAAAGTTTCATTCTGGAATGACATTCATGACCATCGTTGTTTTAGGAGAAGAGGTCCATGCCTGGGTAAAAATCATTGTCCTGCAGCGAACTGCAGGCATTTGTGGAGGAATCGGCCATATTGTTTCACAGTAGGTTAAATATATTAACAGTTATGGTAATTACTACAGGAATAATAAGAAGTTAACTTAGTTTTTTTTTTTTTCTCAGGTGTCTTCTTTTAATCTGTCTGCTGCTTATAGATAAATGTCACTTGCCTGTTTACGAATTACTAGGAAAATTCTTTGCTCAACTTACACATGGTACATTATGATCACAAAAGGGACTGTCATTGACACTGTTTACAGTTTTGAGTGGGTTTTCTACATCACTGTTATTACAGCGTCAGTCAACAATATCTCCTGATGTTCTCACGTAGACGAATCAAGGCTACAATCTAGTCAAGGACTACGCTGATTTTTGCCATAGACAGTTTTCACGATTTCCTATCAGAAAGGACACAGTTTGTTGTAATTGACGGTAAGTCATCGAGTAAAACAGAAGTTATATCTGGCGTTCCCCTGGGAAGCGTTATAGGTCCCCTACACTTCGTCGTGTTTATAAACGATTTAGGAGAAAATCTGAATAGCTCCCTTAGACTGTTCGCGGATGATGCTGTCGTTTATCGGTTAGTGAAGTCAACAGAGGATCAAAAGCAACTGCAAAGCGTTTTTGAATAAATTTCTACATGGTGTGAAAATTTGCAATCAATACTAAATAATGAAAAGTGTGAAGTAATACACATGACTACTAAAAGAAATCCGCTGAATTTCAATTACACGATGAATCAGACAACCTTAAGGTCGTAAATTCTACTAAATACCTAGGAGTTACAGTCACGAACAACTTAAACTGGAGAGAACACATAGAAAATATTGTGGGGAAGGCGAACCAAAGGTTACGTTTCATCGGCAGAACGGTTCGAAGATGCACCAGCTCCACCAAAGAGACTGCCTACATCACACTTGTGCGTCCTCTCCTGGAGTACTGTTGCCCCTTGTGGGACCCTCACCAGGTGGGACTGACGGAAGACATTGAGAAGGTCCAGAGAAGGGCAGCTCGTTTTGTTTTATCACGTTACGGGGGGGGGGGGGGGCGGGTCGGAAGGTTCACGGAAATGTTGGACCATTTGACGTGGAAATTATTAAAAGAACAACGTTATTCATTGCGGCGTGATCTGTTTGCGAAGTTTCAATCACCGACTTTAATTCTGAACGTGAAAATATTTTGCTAGCATCCACCTACATAGGGAAACATGACCATTCCAATAAAATAAGAGAAATCAGATCGAAAACGGAACGATTTAGGTGCTCTTTCTTCTCGCGCGCTATTAGAGAAAGGAACGGTAGAGAAAGGTTATGAAAGTAGTTAATGAACCCTCTGCTAGGCACTTAAATGCGATTTACGAGTATCTAGTAGCTAAATCTCTATATATAAAGGAAGTGTCTCGATTGACTGACGCCGGCCGCGGTGGCCGAGGGGACTGAGGCGCTCCAGTCACGTCTGCACGGCCACTATGGTCGGGGGTTCGAATCCCCCCTCGGGCATGGATATTTGTGTCGTCCTAGTTCGTAAGTAGTTCATAAGTAGTTTGTAAGTTTAGGGACTGATGACCCCGTAGTTAAGTCCCATAAGTTTTACAAACTTTTGAACATTTTTTGATTGACTGACTGACTGACTGACTCATCATCGCCCAGCCCAAACCACTGAAGACAGAAACTTGAAATTTGTGGGGGGTGTTGATCTTACTCTGAAGGCGTCATTTAAGAATCGATTTTTCTATATTCCGTCCGTGATGGGGTAAAATAGGGGATGAAACGTTTTTTGAAAATACCTAGCTAATTAGGAAATTTTGAAGCTAGAACTACAAAGTTTCGGATTTTAATTCAGGGTTCTAATTTAAAAGACACGTGTTTCGGCATTTTTTGTAATTCGACAAATAAGAGGGTTAAATAGGTGACGCAAAAAGTTGAATTTCAAAAATATGTTGCTGTTAACTCAAATTTCAAGCTATATCTACGAAACTTAGGATATGGCCTCACTACGAAAATTAGGTTATTGACTCTTGATCCGGATTAAAAAGACACGAGTTTCGGTATTTTTTACATTCAAAAACTAAGGGGGTAAAAGATGGGATCAAAAATTCTTTTCGAAAACACATTGTTGCCACGACAATTTTGAAGCTATAGCTACTAAAATTGGTGTTTGTATTGTTAGTTAGAATTTAAAAAATACGTGTTTCCGTATTTTTGAAAATTCAACCATGAAGGAGGTTAAATTGGATAGGGGCTGGTTTTCGGAAATATGTTGCTATTTAGGCAATTTTGAAGTTAGAATTACAAATTTTCTGATTTGGATTCGGGGTTGTAATTTAAAAGACATGTCTTTCGGTATTTTTGGAAATTTGACAAATTAGGGGGTGTAATACGAGATGCAAAAAGTGATTTTCAAAAATATGGTGCTGTTAACTCAAATTTCAAGCTATAACTACGAAATTTAAGATATGTATTCTTCATCAGGATTAAAAAGAAACAACTGGTGCAGACCAACCAGCCTACGCATGCGAAGCAGCGGAGATTCAGGTAGTCGTTTATAAAGACAAGGAAGAGTAGTGGACCTATAACGCTTCCCTGGGGAACGCCAGATATCACTTCTGTTTTACTCGATGACTTACCGTCAATTACAACGCACTGTGTCCTTTCTGATAGGAAATCGTGATCCAATCGCACAATTGGGGCGATATTCCATAAGCACGCAGTTTCATTAGAAGCCGCTTGTGAAGTACAGTGTCAAAAAGACGAACAACAGAGAAAGGGGAAGGGAGATGGAGAGAAGAATAAGAAGAAGAAGAAGAAGGAGAGAGAGAGAGAGAGAGAGAGAGAGAAAGAGGCAGAGAAAGAGAGAGAGAGAGAGGAAGAGAGAGGGAGGGAGGGAGGGGAGAGAGAGAAAGAGAGAGGAAGAGGCAGGGAAAGAGAGAGAGAGAGAGAGGAAGTGGCAGAGAAAGAAAGAGCGAGTGAGAGAGAGTGAGAGAGAGCGGGGGGGGGGGAGAGAGAAATAGGCAGAGAAAAATAGAGAGAGGGGGAGAGAGAGAGAGAGATGGTTAAAGAGAGAGAGAGGGAGGGGGAGAGAAAGAGAGAGAGAGAGAGAGAGAGAAAGAGGCAGAGAGAGAGAGAAAGAGGCAGAGAGAGAAAGAGAGAGAGAGAGAGAGAGGCAGAGAAAGAAAGAGAGAGAGAAGGAGAGAGAGAGAGAGAGACAGAGAGAGAGAGAGAAAGAGAAAGAGGCAGAGAAAAAGAGAGAGAGAGAGAAGCAGTGAAAGAGAGAGAGAGGGAGGGAGGGATGGAGGGAGGGAGAGAGAGAGTGGAAGAGGCAGAGAAAGATTGAGAGAGAGAGAGGGAAAGTGGCAGAGAAAGAGAGAGTGTGAGAGAGAGCGGGGGGAGAGAGAGAGAGAGAGAAATAGGCATAGACAAATGAGAGAGTGGAAGAGAGAGAGAGAGAATTGTAGAAAGAGGCAGAGAAAGAGAGAGAGAGAATGGGAGAGAGAGGGGAAGAGGAAGAGAAAGAGAGAGAGAGGATGGGAGAGAGAGAGAGGAAGAGGCAGTGAAAGAGAAAGAGAGAGGGATGGAGAGAGAGAGAAGTAGGCAGAGAAAGAGAAAGAGAGAGAGAGGCAGAGAAAGAGAGAGAGAGAAATAGGCAGAGAAAAAAAAAGAGAGAGAGAGAGAGAGAGAGAGAGAGAGGCAGAGAAAAAAAGAGAAAGAGAGAGAGAGAGAGAGAGAGAGAGAGAGAGAGAGGCAGAGAAAAAAAGAGAAAGAGAGAGAGAGAGAGAGAGAGAGAGAGAGAGAGAGAGCAGGAGAAGAACTGGGAGAGAAGGGGAAGGCTGGGAGAAACAGTACCTGGCCGACAGCGTGTTTTCGGCGAGTACTGAAAACTTTCTGATGAACACAGATGGCTAAGTGGTCGGCGTCTTGCAACGGAACTGGAAGAGAAATGACTCTGGTGCGTTCTGTGGCCCATTTTACGTTTGTCTGTATTTCTATGATTTTTACAAATATTTCAGAAAAAAATTATAAACAATTATGGACCATATTTTTACGACTCTACTATTATCATAATACGAGATATGTCCACGAATTAAGTTCCATTTCTAATATATGACGCACAGTGTGCGTATGTTTGTACGTGTTGCATACAAATCTACAGCTTTGTTCCAATCTCTATGAAATTTTGTACACGTAAGCTTCAATTCATGGGGACGGTCGCCGTAAGTGTAAGAATCACATACGATATATAGTACACGAGATATGACGTCATAAACAATGAGATACGCGAAAAACTGCTGCATTTTGCGACAATGCTGTTCATTTTGTCCTAAACTATTGGACCGATTTCAACCAAATTTGGTACGCACATTCCTTACCGTGAGGTAACAATTGCTGCACGGTTAAAAACCATATACGGCACATGGTTAAAAAGATATTACGTCATAACCAATAAAAACAGCAAGAAACTGCCACATAATGCGGCGAGACTTTCGAAATACACTGTATGAGAATGACAGTACTTAGCGACTTGCAACAAACTTTAAACATAATTTCAAACCTTTATTAAACTTTTTCTTGCTGGCAACCACAGTAAAATGATGAGAGGAAAAAAGTTTCTCGCTTACTACTTTTCCGGTGTTTATGGAGTAAAACTACGGCTCTCGGTATGACGTTACAACTTACAATTTATAATTCGAATACTACATATTGTAGCGATAGGATATTTTACAGACTGTATAGACATACATAGCTGAATGTAGCTTCTAAATTGTATCACATTCCGACATGTAGTTCATGATTTCGCTGCAGAGCGCACGGTTGCTCGGCGTCGGAGGTTCGAGTCCTCCCTGGGGCATATGGGAGTGTGTGTGTTGTCCTGTAGGTTAGTTTAACTTAGTTTAAGTAGTTTGTAAGTTACGGACTCATAACCACGCAGTTTGGTCCGATAGATTTACAAACATTTGAACATTTTTTGCAGTTCATGAGATATGAGCGTGTAAACAGTAACATTCCGGTGTTCATGGACTAAAAGTCCGGACTTCGGTATGGCGTTACAATTTATAATTTGCTCACTATAAAATTGTGGCCCCAAGAAATTTTACACACAGTATACATACATATAGTTGAATGTACCTTCTAAATTGTATCACAATACGACACGTAGTCCATTCTATATGAGCACATAAACGGTGGTGTTAATGGAAAACCGCCCCATCACGCACAAAGATTTAATATATTTCTCCTTTACTACTAATTGTATTTCCAAGAGATTTTACAGACATACAGCCCTTATACAAATGAATATATACGTGAAAAATGGCAGGAATAAACAAATAAATACCCGGGCAACGCCGGGTTTTCAGCTAGTGGTTATATAAAACAAGCGTGTACAGAGAAAAGATATTTAGTGCACAAAAATATACAAGTGTTAAATTGCTTTTCTGTAGAAAAATCTACAACTGTTTAACTACTTTTCTGTACAGCTTCCGAAATTCTATAGGCACTTGTTGCAGCGTGGCACAAGTTTTAGTATGCCTTCTTCATAGAAGGTTGCCGCCTGTGTATTCAGCCATGTGGTAACATGTTCTTTCAGCTCGTCATCATCGCTGAAGTGTTGACCACCAAGGACAGATTTCAGGTGTCAGAAGAGATGAAAGTGGCTAGGAGCGAGGTCCTGTCTGTACGGAGGATGACCAAACACGTCACACTGAAATTCCCGTAACAGTTGTCTGCTCACATTCGTCGTGTGAGGTCGGGCATTATCGTGGAAAAGAAAACAACACCCTTTGACGATAATGCATGCTAGCAACTGCGCTGGTAGCGCTCCCGCGGATAAAAATGGAAACGGAACTTACCTTGTGCGCCGTATCTATGCATCCAACACGGAACATTCTCTCAACCGTCCGCGGTGGCCGAGTCAAAGAAATATGGATGTATAAAAAGGGTAAAGCAGTCAACAATCCAAAGATAGGTTTGAACACCACAGTGCTTTACTAGGCATGGTCCCGTTAGGAGGTGGTATGCCGTTGCCTTTCTCCGACCTTCGAACTGACTTACCCAGCCAGTTATAGGGGGACCTACAGTTTAACGTGGGTTCCGAACCACGGTGCTACTCGGTATTTTTCGCATGAGCAATACTGCCAGAGGTGAAAGAAGTGGAAAGTGACAGATAAAAATTCTAGGACTTTGCGGGGCTCGAACCCGCGACCTTTGGATTTGTAGTCTTTTTTTTTTTTTTTTTTTTTTTTTTTTTTTTTTTTTTTTTTTTTTTTAACAAAAACTTTATTTACTAAATGTGTTTACAAATAGTTGTAATTTTGTGAAGCAAGTTGTTTTCTTACAAAAAGTGAATGAACGGTGCAAATTTTTCTCTTTTCCATGGATCGTTGAGGATTTCTCTTCTTGCACGGAGGATGTATCGTCGAAAGTCGCTCACAGATCCACCTCCCGCAAGGGCGTAGTTGATGAACGAATATATGAACCAAGTTAGAGTTCTGGTCTTGGACACTGGGAAAGCCTTTACATCCATGTACACCAGTTTCTTCGTGTTGATGTCGTTGACACTCAGAGACAACAATCCTGCCGATTTAAACTTGATCCATTTCCACAGATCCGCTATTTTGGAGCAGCCTACTACACGGTGGATTGCAGTATCGACCAATCCGCAGTGCTGGCAATACGGGTGACCGGTGAGCTTTATTCTGTGGCGACGGCCAGCAGTCGGGATTAAATCATTTATAAACATGTAAGCTGATGAGCGCAACGTTGAACATATCGATTTATCTGCAAAATTGGACCAGACATGTTTCCAAATTAAGTCTTTGTGTTTCTTTTGGATTGCTGGAGGATATGGAGCTTTTACACCAATGGTCTCGAGTATTTTCTTTGTCGTATAGAACGTTACGTTTGGAGATTTCTCTAAAACACATGTTGCTGTCTGCAATGTACGCAGTAGATTTGCCGGTAGCCTTCTGTCACCTGTATTGCCTGTTACGATACCCCACCCAGCCTTTAGCAAATCTGACTGACTAGCCGGTAATTTTAGGGTATGTATGAGATTTTTCACAATCAGGGCTGAACATTTTGCCTCACAATCAGTTAAAGATAAGCCTCCTTCAGCAAATGGTTGTGTCAACTGATCCCTGGCCACCCGGAATAGTTTACCTTTCCACACAAACCAACCTATGTACTTCTTTATTTGTGCAATACATTGTCTGTCGATAGGGATGACTTGTGCAACATACCACATTTTAGAGAGAGCCAGTGTATTTACACATTCGATCCTCTGTATGATGTTCAGTTGCCTCGTACTATTTGCAATAAGAGCTCCCCGTACTTTGTCCACTATGCTTTTAGAATTATTGGAAAGGAGCTCATTTACATCCTTTCGGAGTTTTAGTCCTAGCACTTCCATTTCAACAGATTCAGTGAAAGTATGTGCGAAGGGTTGGGCACCTTCATTGAGCCACAGGAGATGTGTTTTCCTGTGGTTAATGGTTGCCCCTGCTGCATTTTTATAGTCGTTTAGTATTGCTGCCACTTTTACAGTATCTTGGGGTTCTGTAATTATAATGGTAACATCATCAGCATAGGCATTCAAGGTAAACCGTTGGGCACCAACCTGCAACCCTGATAGGGAGGTGCTAACTGTGCGGATTAGTGGCTCCAAGGATATGACGAACAAAATCATAGCCAAAGGGCAACCCTGTCTAACAGAACGTTGGATTGGGAACTTTTCCGTAAAGTTCCCGTTGATTTGAACTTTGGCAAACATTTGGTATCTTGTCGGTAACAGTAAGTCTATCGTTGCCTGCGGAAATTGGAAATGCCGTAGAACTGTCCTTAGGTATTGGTGACTGACGTTATCAAAGGCTCTCTCGAAATCGATGTTCAGAAGCCCAACCGTTTGTTGCTGATTCTTCCATGCGTAGAATGTTGTATCCCTTAACAGACAAAGTCCATCTATAATCCTTTTCTTAGGTACGCTACACGTCTGTTCCGGTCCTATGATCTCTGAAAGTGTGCGCTTTAGTCTGGCTGCCATGACACGAGAGATGATTTTCGAGTCGGCGCATAACAAAGTTATTGGTCGAAAATCCGTAATTCTATGTGACACCGTTTTCTTCGGAACGAGTACAATAATTCCAGGTTCAGTTTCGGAATAGAGACGTCCATACCTTTGTTTCTCTCTCGTCACCTCCATAAACTCTTCCTTGATAACCGACCAGAAGGATTTATAAAATTCATAGGGGATACCGTCTACTCCTGGACTTTTACGTTTCGGCAACCTTTTGATAACATCCTCAATTTCTTCCTCAGATATCGGATCCAACAGCATAGTGACACTTTCGTTGGTTAATTGCGACGCACAGTTTTGCAGCAGTGTGGCTGTTGTAAGAGCATCAGATGGTTGTGATCGGTACAAACTTTCGAAGTGTTCTTTAATGCCTTCCCGGTTAATATATTCAGAGCCATCTGCAGACATTATGGAACTTACATATCTCTGTTGGCACCTTCTCCTTTCTCTTGCGAGATGATAAATACTCCACTTCTCGTCTGGCAAATGCCCGTGGTCTTTGCAAGTGATGATTTTCCCATCCAGTTCTCTTTCCTGCAGTTCTAAAATTTTATTTTTTATTTTTTTCAAATCACTTGCTCGATCTTCCCCATTGTCGATTTTAGTTTGCAGTTCACGGGCAATAAGATAATAGTACTCCATGTTTTTCCTCCTGGTTTCGTTTATCCTGTAGGCAGCATTGGTAAATAGTTTCCGAATACCGGGTTTTACAAGATTCTCCCACCACTCAATGGAATTCCGGAAGAAGCGTTTACGGCGAACCCACGATGTGTAACGGGCGTTGAACTCCATCTTTACCCATGGTTCGTGGAGCAGGTTGCAATTTAACTTCCAGTATCCCCTGCCAAATATTTTAGGACGAGGGAAACCCTTTATTCGGAGAATCACGCCGTGATGATCGGAAAAGGTCACAGGGATAACGTCGTAATCTTGCACGGCCATACCCGTTGTAATGTAGATTCTGTCAATCCGGGACGATGCGACAGTCGAAACATATGTGTAGTGTGGACGCGTGATGCCAAGTCGCTCAACCACATCTTTCAAGTTCAGTGCGTCAATCAGGTTTTGCAGAGGACCACAAAATGGTGTTGCTCCTGTAGAGTCTATCGCCCTTAATATGCAATTGAAGTCTCCTGCCATGATGAAGTTATCTTTCGCTTGCCGAAGAAAATATGGCACATCTTCGGTAAAAAACGTTGCCCTTGCAGCCCTATTATGCGTTCCGGAGGGAGCGTAAAGATTTAAAACAGTCACCCCATTCAGAACACCTTTGACTATACGTCCTCCAGGTTCTTTTTCTACGTCCTGCAACTCCAGTCCGTGCCTGGTTAAAATACAGCAACCCCTCCCTGCCGAGCCAACATTGTTGTACGCGTTGTATGATGAAAAGGAACCCACCTCTTCACATACCACTTCTTGTAAAAAAGCAATATCAATATCATTAGTTCTAAGAAATTTCTCTAAAATTTTAATCTTTTTAGCATTACTTATCCCACAAATATTTAGAGTCAAAAACGTGAGTACCCTTCTATTGTCCATGTGGCGGGTAATTTATTGAGACCACCTAGTCACGAGGTTTGTGCTTTGGTCCAGGATCATGTTCTGTTGTCTCAGTTTGTGGGTCGTGCGTTCTGTTGTCTACGTGCTGATCTTTTACGCCTTCACTCCTCATTTTATTGCGTGCCACATTCATGTTTGGTTTTGGTTTCACGCGTGTAGATTTTGTGGTACTTTGTGGTTTAAGAGATTTCTGACTGCCGGTAATTTTTTCGGGGTCCCGAACGCTGCCCTCGGCTGGGAGGTCAGCGAGAGCAACACGTGATGCCGAGGCGTGTTGCACTCCGCCTCCTGGTGTGAGCTCTGCATCGGCTACTGGGGCCGCGCGCTGTTGACGCTGCGCCGTGTCCCGCTGTGCCTCTGCCTCCGTAGCCGGCTGTTTACTTGCACTAGTGACGTCACTCAGGGGGACAGGTACATCTGCTGCCGGCGTCTGATATACCGTAGCTTCTTCCATGGGCACATCTGGGGGTGGTTCCATATTAAGTGTGACAGGCATCACGGGCAATACCGTTTCCGGTTTCTGTTTCCTCGGTGTTTGAATTGAATTACCACCGTAGTCGCCTTCTTCCGAGTCCACGGTTTCCGGTTCCAGGGGTCGTTTTTTGGTTTTCTGAGGCTCACTGGTAGGCAGATGAACATCCACGCTCATTTCAGCGACGGATTCTTCGCGAAGAAGTGTAGTGTCATTTACTTTTATGCCGGTTTCTTGCAATAAACTTACGGGGTTAGCGTTGGTACGACTCGCACCGTTCTCGCCCTCTGTCTTCGGAGCGAGTGATGCATTTATTTTTCCTTTCTGCAACGGAGGGAAGTCATCAAACGTGATAAGAGGTGGTTCGGTATCTTCCTTTGCGGCAACAGTAACGGGTCCGCGTAAAGTGGCTGTGGGTGTTAAATCCTGTAACTGTAATCTGGAACGTTTTTGCAGGGTGTTCTTCAGAACAAATGTCCGCTGCGGACAATTTTCACGGAGATGTCCCGGCTCGTTACAAACATGACATGTTGCTTGCTGCCCAGAGTAGATAACATGAGCCTTGTATCCCGAAACCATAATGTGGGAGGGGATGTCAGATTTTACACACATCTGTACGGACCGTATGCCATTATAGCACTGTATTTTATATCTGCTGGACCATTTTTCAAACTCGATGCGTTTCACCTGGCCATACTTCGAAAGAACCTGTTCTAAGTCTGTATTCTCAAGTTCCGGGGGAAGATTCAGAATTCTAACAGTCTTCAGTTCACAGTTGGCATTGCTAACATCAACCAAACTAACAGAATCATCGCGGTGGAGAAACTGAACCTGTCCCTTAGTATGCAGTAAAATCTTGTCACACAAAACCGAATTATAGAACTTGACAAAAACACAGTACTTTTCACTGTCAAGCTGAGTAAATTCAGCATTATCTCCTGAAATACCAAATGTTTCATACAACCAGTCATGTATTTCTAAAGCAGTAGGCTGAACATGACGAGTATTCTTGTCAAACGAGAATCTTAACGTGTTTTTCCTGAGAGAATCCGACATGGTGAACAAGCGGAAAGCGGATGCACCGCCTCGCCACCAAAATCAACAATAAGCAGTACTTACAAGCCCCGGCGACGTAAACGACACTGAGACCGCCTGTTGCCGGTGCTTCCAAGGTCTTCAAAACAACACAAACACTGGTTAACTGCGACCGCACGTCCGTACCGTTCGCCCGCCGAAAGCGGAATTGGTGAAAGAAGTGGAAAGTGACAGATAAAAATTCTAGGACTTTGCGGGGCTCGAACCCGCGACCTTTGGATTTGTAGTCTGGCACTCTACCACTGTGCAACCGAGGCGCATGAATTTATATAAGACGGAAATTGACATCCATCAGCAGAACGTCGCCAAACTACATAACAGCTTCCGATTTTCTTTTCCCAGAAGACCGGGGCACATTTTACATAGGGGTAAGTTTTCCAAATCCGTTTATTTTCGAAACAAACCGCTAGATGTTACCACCGGCGATACTGTAGGAAGCAGCAACAAAGCACGCTTCATTTACGAAAGTTTCAGTGTCGTACCAGCAGTCACAACGTCGGCAGGGCTGTTTTCGTCATTTTTGCAAATGTGAGTAAACTTTCGCGTTTTTGTTGAAACTTAAAATAAACATTCTAGCGTTAAACTTATTATTTTGACATTGCACACACTAAACGTGGGGTTCTTTCTTCACGTAACTGCGCATTTGTTTTGTAAATAGCTTACACTGTTACTCATGGACGTAGTATTATAGTTCCGAATATAGCGACGGGGCACGTTTTCCGAGTGCATATGGGGCACATATTCCTTATTGCTTTGAGTCTTACGCCAAGTCTAAGGCAAATAAAAAGTGTGTACAGTGCACGAAATGGGCGCATGGAGACAGTACGATAGGGAATGTTCCATTTTTTGTTTGCTTACATTGTGATTCAGACAATCAGTATAAGTATTGTTAAAAATGTCTGTATTTGTAAAATATTTAAGTCACATATTTTGTAAAACCATTAAATAGTATTTGATTTTATTTAATGTTGCTATTTTTACTACCCTCTTTTATAATGGATTATAATGCATGATAAAAATACGTATTCAGTGAAATCAAGGTAATTATCTCTGTTTTAACATTGAAAGTATAATTGGAATATTTGCCCCTATACATTTTAAGTAAGCTGGAAAACATGCCCCGCATACGGGGCAAATTTTCCAACGCAACATGGTCAGACAAAACCATTTGCTACCAAGAATGATATTTACTATTTTGAAAAATATCTGTACAAGACTGTAAATAAAGGTGTAGGAAATATAATGATCCGCTGTTTACCGCAAAATCGATAAAAATAAGAAGTACAAAAATAAAAATGTAAAATGGTGGAAAACGTGCCCCGGTCTCCCCTACCGTTCCCCAAGACAAAAAGAAACGCCATCAACTGGCTAAAGGGGGCATCGGTCCACTACATTTTTTTCAAACACGGACATGAAATTGGAGGATTTCTGGGTATACCTTACCACGGAGCATCATAAGCTGATGATAACAAGACATTACAAGAAACATTACGCTAATTTCTTATTAAACACATTACCACAACAAGGAAGGAAGGAAATTTTTATTTACACAAAATTCCTTATATGTTTGTTTCGATGCCAAATTTATATACCGCCATTGTTTTACCTTTCCTTCAGTTCTGAGGTCAAAGTATTATGTTTTAATATTGAGGACAGGATGGTCCTCACGTTTTACCGAAAGATAGGACATGATTTTAATTTCTGTTGGTTTATTTTGAATAGTTAAATGGCAACATTAGGGGAGACCGGGGCACGTTTTCCACCATTTTACATTTTTATTTTTGTACTTTTTATTTTTATCGGTTTTGAGGTAAACAGCAGAACATTATATTTCCTATACCTTTATCTACAGTCTTGTACAGATATTTTTGAAAATAGTAAATATCCTTCTTGGCAACAAATGATTTTGTCAGATCATGTTGCGTTGGAAAATTTGCCCCGTATGCGGGGCAAGTTTTCCAGCTTACGTAAAATGTACAGGGGCAAATTTTCCAACTATACTTTAAATGGTAAAACAGAGATAATTATCTTGAATTCACTGAATATGTATTTTTATTATGCATTTACAATACATTACAAAAGAGGATAGTAAAAATAGCCACATTAAATAAAAACAAATGCTATTAATGGTTTTACAAAATATGTGACTCAAATATTTCACAACTACAGACATTTTTAACAAAACTCATACTCATTGTCTGAATGACAATGTAAAAAAAAAAAAAAAAAAAAAAATGCAGCATTTCCGTACAGTCTCCATGCGCCCATTTCTTGCAGTTCGTGCACAGTACCCACTTTTCATTTGCTTTAGACTTGGCGTTACGACTCAAAGCTACAAGGAATATGTGCCCCATATGCGCTCGGAAAACGTGCCCCGTCGCCATATTCGGAAATATAACACTACGTCCATGAGTAGTGTAAGCTATTTACAAAACAAATGCACAGTTACGTGAAGAAGGAAACCCACTTTTAGTGTGTGCAATGTCAAAATAATAGGCTTAACGCTAGAATGTTTATTTTAAGTTTCAATAAAAACGTGAAAGTTTACTCACCGTTGCAAAAATGACGAAAACAGACCTGCCGACGTAGTGACTGCTGGTACAGCACTGAAAATTTCCTAAATGAAGCGTGCTTTGTTGCTACTTCCTACATTATCAACGGTGGTACCACCTAGCAGTTTGTTTCGAAACTAAAGGGAGTTGGAAAACCTGCCCCTATGGAAAATGTGCCCCGGTCTCCCCTACCAAGAGGAAAGATTATCAGTTATAAACGGCAATGGATCTATTAGACCTTTCAGGTCAACATTTACATGAAGGCAGAACAAGTTTCTTTTTCTTGAAAGAAGGCATTTATTTACTTAAGAAGACACAGATTTCCTTTCTGTACAGCTTTGAAGCTCACGCCGAGGAAGACGATGTATGGCAAGCGAAAGGACGGGCTAAAGGGGAGAATGGAGGCACGAAAAAAAAAAAAAAAAAAAAAAAAAGTGGACTGAGGCGCTCCAGTCACGGTCTGCACGGCCACTACGGTCGGGCGTTCGAATGCCCCCTCGGGCATGGATATTTGTGCCGTCCTTAGTGTTAGCTAGTTCATAAGTAGTTTGTAAGCTTAGGGACTGATGACCCCGTAGTTAAGTCCCATAAGTTCTACAAACATTTGAACAGTCTCTATGATCGTACTTTAGCAAACAGTCGAAAATGTTTGATACTTGAGTTTAGCTTTGACAAGTATCCTTTTTTTTTTTTTTTAACTTTTACCTCTTTGAACTATTATTTCTCGATCTCTCCCACTTCGTCATTATATTTTGCCGTTTAAATATCATCATCTATCTTACTTTGGTTGTTAGTTCTAACTTTATTTCACGGCCACTACGGTCGGGGTTTCGAATCCTCCCTCGGGCATGGATATTTGTGCCGTCCTAGTTCGTAAGTAGTTCATACGTAGTTTGTAAGTTTAGGGACTGATGACCCGGTAGTTAAGTCCCACAATTTCTAAAAACATTTGAACATTCTCTATGACCGTACTTTAGCAAACAGTCGAAAATGTTTGATATTTGAGTTTAGCTTTGACAAGTATACTTTTTTTAACTTTTACCTCTTTGAACTATTATTTCTGGATCTCTCTCACGTCGTCATTATATTTTGCCGTTTAAATATCATCATCTGTCTTACTTTGGTAGTTAGTTCTAACTTTATTTCACGGCCACTACGGTCGGGGGTTCGAATCCTCCCTCGGGCATGGATATTTGTGCCGTCCTAGTTCGTAAGTAGTTCATACGTAGTTTGTAAGTTTAGGGACTGATGACCCCGTAGTTAAGTCCCACAAGTTCTACAAACAGTTGAACATTCTCTATGACCGTACTTTAGCAAACAGTCGAAAATGTTTGATATTTGAGTTTAGCTTTGACAAATATACTTTTTTTAACTTTTACCTCTTTGAACTATTATTTCTGGATCTCTCTCACGTCGTCATTATATTTTGCCGTTTAAATATCATCATCTGTCTTACTTTGGTAGTTAGTTCTAACTTTATTTCACGGCCACTACGGTCGGGAGTTCGAATCCCCCCTCGGACATGGATATTTGTGCCGTCCTAGTTCGTAAGTAATTCATAAGTAGTTTGTAAGTTTAGGGACTGATGACCCCGTAGTTAAGTCCCACAAGTTCTACAAACATTTGAACATTTGAACATTCTATATGGCCGTGCTTTAGCAAACAGTCGAAAATGTTTGATATTTGAGTTTAGCTTTGACAAGTATACTTTTTTAACTTTTACCTCTTTGAACTATTATTTCTGGATCTCTCTCACGTCGTCATTATATTTTGCCGTTTAAATATCATCATCTGTCTTACTTTGGTAGTTAGTTCTAACTTTATTTCACGGCCACTACGGTCGGGGGTTCGAATCCTCCCTCGGGCATGGATATTTGTGCCGTCCTAGTTCGTAAGTAGTTCATACGTAGTTTGTAAGTTTAGGGACTGATGACCCCGTAGTTAAGTCCCACAAGTTCTACAAACATTTGAACATTTGAACAGTCTCTATGATCGTACTTTAGCAAACAGTCGAAAATGTTTGATATTTGAGTTTAGCTTTGACAAGTATACTTTCTTTTTTTGAACTTTTACCTCTTTGAACTATTATTTCTATATCTCTCCCACGTCGTCATTATATTTTGCCGTTTCAATATCATCATCTGTCTTACTTTGGAAGTTAGCTCTAACTTTATTTCCTTTGCCTGTACTAGTTACGAATCACTGAAGCCTGGGAAGGAACGTAGCGTACGTTTGGCGGAGTGACTATAGCCTAGAAGAAAAGTGGTGTGTATTTGGAATTCAGTCACGTGACATCCTTCGCTCTAAATTCTGTTTCTGTATTTGATGATTTTCTTATTATAACTCAAGCGTTGTCATTCAAAGCAACAGCGCACTGAAAATTGTTATGGTCTTCAGTCCGGAGACTGGTTTGATGCAGCTCTCCACCCTACTCTATCCTGAGCAAGCCTTTTCATCTCCTCATAAGAACGACAACCCACATCCACTTGAATCTGCTTACAATACGCGTCTCTTGGTCTCCCTCTGCGATTTTTACCCCACACACTTCCCTCCAATGCTAAATTTACGATTCCTCGATGTCTAAGAATGTGTCCCAGCAAGCGATCCCTTCTTTTAGTCAAGGTATGCCAAAAACTTCTTTTCTTACCAATTCTGTTCAGTATCTCTTCATTAGTTATGCGATCTACCCACCTAATCTTCAGCATTCTTCTGTAGCACCACATTTCAAAAGCCTCTATTCTCTTCCTGTCCGCACTGCTTATCGTCCATGTTTCACTCCCGTACAAGGCAACACTCCACACAAATGCCTTCAGAAAAGACTTCCTTAAACTTAAATTAATATTCGATGTTAGCAAATTTCTCTTTTTCAAAAATGCTTTTCTTCCCATTGCCATTCTGCAGTTTATATCCTCTGTACTGCGACCATCGCATGTTATTTTACTACCCAAGTAACAAAACTCATCTGCCACCTTCATTGTTTCGTTACCTAATCTAATTCCTTCAGCATCGCCTGATTTTCTAAGACCGCATTCCATTATTTTTGTTTTGCTCTGGTTAATGTTCATTTTATACTCTCTCTTCAACACACTGTCAATTCCATTCAACTGTTTTTCCAGGTCCTTTGCTGTCTCTGACAGAATTTCAATGTCATCAGCAAAACGCAATGTTTTTATTTCTTCCCCCTGAACTTTAATCCCTATTCCAAATTTTTCCTTGCTTTCGTTCACCGCTTGCTCGATGTACAAATTGAATAACATCGGAGAAAGGCTACAACCCTGTATTACTCCCTTCCCAACTGATGCTTCCCTTTCATGCCCTTCGAGTCTAATAACTGCAAGTTGTAAATAACTCTCCTTTCCCTGTATTTTACCCCTGCTGACTTCAGAATTTGAAACAGTGTATTCCACTCAACATTGTCAAAAGCTTTTCCCAAATCTACAAAAGCTAAATATGTGGGTTTGCCTTTTCTTAATGTATCTTCTAAGTTAAGACGAAAAGTGAGTATTGCCTCCCGGGTTCCTACGTTCCTGCTGAATATTATCAAAAACATTTCGTTCTTAGTTCAATTAATTATAATTTAATGTCAAAGAATGTTTTGGTAACATGTAACATCTGCCATCAACGGTACGAGTATTACGGATTACTCTCGCAGCTGTTCGTCGTATTGTAATGCACGGCGTATGAGTCTGTGATGTACGAACATGTTAAACGGTGGTTCGAAACACACGACTGCCATTATTTATTGTTTTTACTTTTGCATATTGCTTCCTAAAAGGTTTTTGCACACTCTTGTTAATTGAACACAACTATGTTCTGCAATATGAATTGTTCCAAGGTAACAGCGCTTTCCCTGAGAAGGGCTTTTGTTCTGTTTTGTGAACATGCGATGAAATACATACCAACGAATGGCAACAATAGTCTTGTTTATCTCATGTGAATAAACTGGGGCGATGCAGTTATAATGAGTGTTGTAAATGACATAATGATAGTAATTTTGTACATAGATTAGATACTTCACTTCTGTGGAATTCAGTATTACGATACTTATTCTATTTGTTATTTTAGCTGTAAAAGAATGCACGGAAATTGGGGAGAAAAAGAAGTGCACGGAAAACCGGAAATTTTTATGACTCATATCGATGTAAATAGAAATGCGAGTCGCGTCCAGATAGTAAGTTCCGTTTGGTAATAAAATTAAACTGTACGCAGATACAGAAGAAATTTTTATTGCACGAAATTCTACAACTCTTAAACTACTTTTCCACATAACTGCCGAAATTTTGACGGCACTTGTCAACAACGTATTACATGCATCCTTCACAGAAGGTTGCCGCCTGTGTATTCAACCATGTGGTAACAGCTCTTTATCATCGTTGAAGTGTTAACCACCAAGGACAGATTTTAGGTGTAAGAAGAGATGAAAGTCGCTAGGAGAGAGGTCCCAGCTGTATGGAGGATGATCAAACAGGTCCCATTGAAATTTCCGTAAGAATTGTTTTGTCACATTCGGTGTGTGAGGTCAGGCATTATCGTGAAAAAAATTTCTGTTGACAGTAATCCTCGTCTTACACCTAAAATCTGTCCTTGGTGGTCAACACTTCAACGATGATGACGAGCTGAAAGAACATGTTACCACATGGTTGAATACACAGGCGGCAACATTCTATGAAAAAGGCACACAAAACCTTGTGCCATGCTGTAACAATTGCCTAGAAAATTTCGGAAGCTATGTAGAAAAGTAGTTTAACAGTTGTAGATTTTTGTACAATCAATATTTTTTCTGTATCTGTACTCGTTCGTTTTATATAACGAAACGGAACTTACTTTCTGGACGCGCTTCGTATACAGTCTCTGAGACGGTTTTTCGTCTAGAATATGTCAAAGACATTTAAAGATAAATCTGAAGCATTGAATTAAAATTTGTGATGCGACCGGGAATCAAACCCACGCCTCCATACTTACTAGGCAGATGCCTTATCGCTAGACCACTACATCACTAGCATCTAAGGTGCCTCAGAATAGCCTAAATGCCGGCCGCGGTGGCCGAGGAGACTGAGGCGCTCCAGTCACGGTCTGCATGGCCACTTCGGTCGGGGGTTCGAATCCCCCCTCAGGCATGGATATTTGTGCCGTCCTTAGGATTAGCTAGATCGTAAGTAGTTTGTAAGTTTAGGGACTGATGACCCTGTAGTTAAGTCCCATAAGCTATACAAACATTTGAACATTTTTGAAAATCCTAAATGATGTGGTGGGCCGCGGTGGAGTTGCCGAGCGGTCTAAAGCGTCTCGCTGAAGAGCGCGCGGTTGCTCGCCGTTGAGGTTCGAGTCCTCCCTGGGGCATGGGTGTGTGTGTTTGTCCTTAGATTAGTTTACCTAGGTTTAAGTAGTTTGTAAGCTACGGACTGATGAGCACGCATTTTGGTCCGATAGAATTACAAACATTTGAACATTTTGATGTGGTGGTTAACGGTAAGACGTCTGTCTCGTAAGCATGGAGGCCCGGGTTCGATTCCCAGTCGCATCACATATTTTAGTTCAATGCTTCATATTTATCTTTAAATGTCTTTGACATATTCGAGACGAAAAACCGTCTCAGGGACAGTATATTTCTATTTACATCGATATTTATATCACCTTAGACAAGAATGTTCCAATATGTTCATTGCCGCGGTGTTATTCCCCTGCATGGAGAGCCTTGGCAGTAGTGGCAATGTTGTATGGAACACAGAAGCCGAATTAAAATTTGTGACGTGAAGGAAATCGTGCTTAGACTATTCCAAGGCGCCTTAATTGCTAGTAATGTGGTGGTCTAGTGGTCTACCCTGATGGCGTCTATTTTCCACCAGCGAAGACGAATGCAATCTACTGGATTAAAGGCATAGCGCTACATTACCTTTACCGAGATAGCGACAAAAACATCCTGGATTTCTGGCAATATTTGCTTGAAACACACACGACTGTCCAACGTGGAGCAACCTACCGAACCAGTTTTGCGAACTTTTTTAGGGTCACTGTTCGCGAACCCTCCACCCAGCTGGGGTGTCCCAGGTATGAGAAGAGAATAATGATGCAGCCCATAGAACCTGATTGATCCCAACGGTACAAAGGCTACAGCCATTGAATGCGAGAAGACGACTGCGATACTCATGTGCAGGATTGTCGACGGGTTACGTTCTTCGAACAGTTGGCCCCCTATAATAATCATAAAATGAAATAAAGCACTGTATTACAACTGACTAAAGAGGCATTTCTTTTGTTTCATTCATTTACCATGTAGAAGCGTTTTCGTTGCACAGTGTTGCTCATTGTTCAGATATTAATTATAACATAGAAGATGTTTAATTTGCTTTTTCACTTGCGTTTTCATTACAAAAGGTAAATGTAAGCAACTTTTGAAAAAAATTAAAAAGACAAATAAATAAAATGCTGCCCACCGGCAAAACTTAAAAAAAAAGTGGTAAGACGTCTGCCTAGTAAGCATGGAGGCCTGGGTTCGATTCCCAGTCGCATCACAAATTTTAATTAAATGCTTCACATTTATTTTTATGAGTAATTTTCACAATAACGGGTTTGTCAACAAAATAGCACCCAATTTGCCAAACAAATGCCCCAGATTGGCAGAAAAATAATACTAGAAGAAAAAGAAGTGACTGAAACTGGGAAAACGTTATTGAGTCTCGGCGCGAATGAATATCGCCAAAGTGAATGTGTGCTATTAAACACAGGGCATCGCTTTTCGAGTCTGCCTTATAGGAGACGAATGGAAATGACAGTTTCCAATGTCTGTTCCCACAGTCAGAGAATTCCACGTTGGAAATTCAGCTGCGGCGGAGGAAAGGGGGGGGGTGTCTTTACAAAGGCGATCGCCTTTGAGAAGGGAGGGAACAAAGTTTCTGAAGAGGGAGATTATCTCGCACGGCGTAGCGTCGCCAAGTAGAGCACCCTAATCTTGTAGCGGGGGAATTCCGCTTAAAAAAAGGGTCTGAGGGGTGGAGCAGGGTGGCGGAATTTCCATGAAAAGGGGCGAGAAGCGAGCAAGTTCCGCTACTCGATTTCCACACAGTGAGGCAGCGCAGGCACCATTCTGGAGACACCTGCTGAGGCGTTGCGGCTGTCATGCCAGTTACTACACTCCTGGCCATTAAAATTGCTAAACCACGATGATGGCGTGCTACAGACGCGAAGTTTAACCGTCAGGAAGAAGATGCTGTGTCATGAAAATGATTAGATTTCGAGAGCATTCACACAAGGTTGGCGCTGGTGGCGACACCTACAACGTGCTGACATGAGGAAAGTTTCCAACCGATTTCTCATACACAAACAGCAGTTGACCGGCGTTGCCTGGTGAAACATTGTTGTGATGCCTTGTATAAGGAGGAGAAATACGTACCATCACGTTTCCGACTTTGATAAAGGTCGGATTGTAGCCTATCGCAATTACGGTTTATCATATTGGGACACTGCTGCTCGTATTGGTCGCAAACCAATGACTGTTAGCAGAGTATGGAATCGGTGGGTTCAGGAGGGCAATACAGAACGCCGTGCTGGATCCCAACGGCCTCGTATCACTAGCAGTCGAGATGACAGGCATCTTATCCGCACGGCTGTAACGGATCGTGCAGCCACGTCTCGATCCCTGAGGCAACAGATGGGGAGATTTGCAAGACAAAAACCATCTTCACGAACAGTTCGACGATGTTTGCAGAAGTACAAATGATCAGCTCGGAGAACGTGGCTGCGGATTCCCTTGACGTTGGATCATAGGCAGTAGCACCTGCGATGGTGTACACAGTGACGAACCTGGGTCTACAAATGGCAAAACGTCATTTTTTTGGATGAATTGAGGATCTGTTTACTGCATCTTGATGGTGGAATTCGTGTTTGGCAACAATGCGGTGAACCCACATTGGAAGCGTGTATTCGTCATCGCCATACTGGCGTATCACCCGGCGTGATAGTATGGAGTGCCATTGGTTACTCATCTCGGTCACCTCTTGTTCGCATCGACGTCACTTTGAACAATGCCCGTTACATTTCAGATGTTTTATGACCCCAGGCTCTACCCTTCATTCAATCCCTGTGACACCCTACATTTCAGCAGGATAATGCACGGCCAAATTTTGCAGGTCCTCTACGGGCCTTTCTGGGTATGGTAAACGTTCGACTGCTGCCCAGGCCAGCACATTCTCCAGATCTTTCACCAACTGAAAACGTCTGGTCAATGGTGGCCGAGCAACTGGCTCGTCACAATACGCCAGTCACTACTCTTGATGAACTGTGATATCGTGTTTAAGCTGCATGGGCATCTGTACCTGTACACGCCATCCAAGTTCTGTTTCACTGAATGCCCAGGCGTTTCAAGGCCGTTATTACGACCACAGGTGGTTGTTCTGTGTACTGATTTCTCAGGATCTATACCTCCCAAATTGCATGAAACTGCGGTTCTAGTATAATATATTTGTGAAATGAATACTCTTTTATCATCTGCATTTCTTCTTGGTGTAGCAATTTTAGTGGCTGGTAGTGTAATTTCCTCTGTAAGACGTGGATTACAGCGGTGCAGTAAAGCAGTCGTGAAATCAGTATGAGTTGAGAGTGTAGTGCGTAGAGGTGCCAGATTGAACTAGAGGGAGGCCCGGAGACCAGACGTGCCCCCCTTGGCCAATGACTCACCCCCCCCTCCCCAACTGCGACCAACTCCACCCCCCCAACCAGGATTACACGTGAATTCTAAAAAAAAACTGATCATGTCCTCCCTCCCAGCAAGTATCCTCCGGTGGAACATTGCTAGGGGTGGCCTCACATGCCGCAGCTGACGACCAGGCCTCCAGTTGCTGTGGATCAACAATCGGCACGCTTCAGTCGGCGTGGCAGCAGAAGTGGCGGCAGCATCAAAGCTGCTCACATCCACAGCTGCGCCTTCCAAGAGTTGCCGCTTGAGGCTCCTCAAACTGGTCACCAAGAAGAGCGCCAAATACCTAATAAACTTTTGTAGCCACTCTTTATAATTTTCTTCCTGCAACCATTCTTCACGGAACGAACTTAGATATCGTCTCTTCATTTCACTGTTATTACTCATTAATCTGACTTCATGTAAGCTTGTCTGTTCTCACACGATCCGAGTATTCCAAAAATTGCCGGTAAACTGATAACAAACAATGAACGAACGAACACAAATAATAGACGTCGCCAGTTGACACGTTGCCGCAACAGTGTTTGCTTAGTAATGCGCTAGCCGATAACTACCGACGCAACAGCGAAAAGTTTTCAGAGGAAGAATAGAGAAGTTGCGTTTTGTTGCAGTAAGAAATTGACATTTATATAAAGTTATTCATAATTACTAGAGAGGAGCCGGCCGGGAATAGCCGAGCGCACTGAGGCGTCTTGCCACGGTGCGCGAGGCTGGTCCCGCCAGAGGTTCCAATCCCCCCTAAGAGCATGGATATTGTGTTCGTCCTTAGTTTAAGTTACGTTAAGTTCGATGTAGATGTCGCTATATGAGCATAGTACTTAAAAAGCGTCGTAAAAAAAAGGTAAGATGAAGGTTACATTGAAGCCCGGAGATGAGAGTCATTGGCCCGTAGACCCGGAGAATTCATTCCAAACCCGGGCACTCCGGGCGGCGCCCGGAGATCTGCCAACCCTAGTAGTGTGGTGTGTACGCAGTGCGGATGTCGATGGGAGTGCGCGGTGGTTTCTCCGATCTGACGGAGGTAGACGAACAAAAGGCTGGAGAGGGGTGGAGTCGCCGATGGCTGCGAACAAAGAGACGCGTCTTCAGCCGGGCGCGGCTCGGTCTGTTCCACGTGGCGCGGAGTCTCCCAGCACCAGCTCCTCCATCTCGGCAGCTAGAGCAGGGCGGCGGCTGCCTAGCTTACCTTCCACTGTGTTACACTGGGACTGCAACATACACAAGTACAACTTCTCACCTCTCGCTGTGATACACTCCTGGCCATTAAAATTGCTACACCACGAACATGTCGTGCTGCTGTCGTGAAATTTAACCGACAGGAAGAAGATGCTGTGATTGGCAAATGATTAGCTTTTCAGACCATTCACACAAGGTTGGCGCCGGTGGCGACACCTACAACGTGCTGACACGAGTAAAGTTTCCAACCGATTTCTCATACACAAACAGCAGTTAAAAAACGTTGCCTGGTGAAACGTTGTTGTGATGCCTCATCTAACAAGGTGAAATGCGTACCGTCACGTTTCCGACTTTGATAAAGTTCGGATTGTAGCCTATCCTATTTTACCCGAGAGGATGCCATCATCATATGTTCATACAGTAGAGCTGTATGTCCTCGGGAAAGGTAACGGCTGTAGTTTCCCCTTGCTTTCAGCCGTTCGCAGTAGCTGTGTGGCAAAGCCACATTAGCTGATGTTACAAGGCCAGCTCAGTCAATCATCCAGACTGTTGCCCCTGTAACTACTGAAAAGGCTGCTGCCCCTCTTCAGGAACCACACGTTCGTCTGGCCTCTCCACAGATACCCCTCCGCTGTGGTTGCACCTACGGTATGCCTATCTGCATCGTTGAGGCACACAAGCCACCCCACCTCGGCAATGTCTGTGGTTCATGTGGGTGGCCAAAAAATCTAGTAAGAAGAATTTTCCACAATTTATCTCAACAGCAGGTAGGTACAGTTTCGTAGTTACACTCATTTTCTAATGACTTGGCCTACATCTGAAAGATGTAATGTGGCGATTAACTGCTTCAGACAACTCAGGACTTTTTCTGTTATGTAAATGATCCTACACTCCTGGCCATTAAAATCGCTACACCACGAAGATGACGTGCTATAGGGGCGAAATTTAACCGACAGGAAGAAGATTCTGTCATTTGCAGATGATTACCTTTTCAGAGCATTCACACAAGGTTGGTGACGGTGGCGACACCTAAAACGTGCTGACATAAGGAAACTTTTCAACCGATTTCTCATACACAATGACCGGCGTTGCCTGGTGAAACGTTGTTGTGATGCCTCGTGTAAGGAGGAGAAATGCGTACCATCACGTTTCCGACTTTGATAAAGGTTGGATTGTAGCCTATCGCGATTGCGGTTTATCGTATCGCGACATTGCTGCTCGCGATGGTCGCGATCCAATGACTGTTAGCAGAATATCGAATCGGTGGGTTCAGGAGGGCAATACGGAACGGCCTCGTATCACTAGCAGTAGAGATGACAGGCATCTTATCCGCATGGCAGTAACGCTTGCGATGGTGTACGCAACGACGAACCTGGCTGCACGAATGGCAAAAAGTCATTATTTCGTCTGAAATCTGATTCTGTTTACAGCGTCATGAAGGTCGCGTCCGTGTTTGGCGACATCACGGTGAACGCACATTGGAAGCGTGTATTCGTCATCGCCATACTGGCGTATCAACCAGCGTGATAGTATGGGGTGCCATTGGTTATACATCTGGGTCACCTCTTGTTTGCATCGACGGCACTTTGAACAGTGGCCGTTACATTTCAGTGGCTCTACCCTTCATTCTCTGAAACCCTACATTTCAGCAGGATAATGCACAACCGCATGTTGCGGGTCCTGTACGGACCTTTCTGGCTACGGAAAATGTTCGAATGCTGCCCTGGCCAGTACATTCTCCAGATCTCTCACCATCTGAAAACGTCTGGTCAATGGTGGCCGAGCAACTGGCTCGTCACAATACGCCAGTCACTACTCTTGATGAACTGTGGTATCGTGTTGAAACTGAATGGGCATCTGTACCTGTACACGCCATCCAAGCTCTGTTTGACTCAATGCCCAGGCGTATCAAGGCCGTTATTACGGCCAGAGGTGGTTGTTCTGGGTACTGATTTTTCAGGATCTATGCACCCAAATTGCGTGAAAATGTCATAACATGCCAGTTCTAGTATAATATATTTGTCTAATGAATACCCGTTTATCATCTGCATTTCTTCTTGGTGTAGCAATTTTAATGGCCAGTATTGTAACCTGGGCTGAATAGTGTGAGTGCAGGAATTTACCAATCCGCAGAACTACAATCATATTGCGTGCTGTTGTCTTCGTGTCCATAAACGCAGTATCTTGTGTTTCATTCTGATGTATGGAAAATTTGGGTTTTATTTGAAGAACTAGCTGCTAAACTCGGCATTGCCCTGATATATGTCCATCTGTAGATCGTTAGCACAGTGGAAGAGTGCCAGACTACAAATCCAAAGATCGCGGGTTCGATTCCCCTCAGGTCCTCTGATTTTTATCCGTTACTGTACACTTCTTTCTCCTGTGGCATTGTTGCTGATGTGAAAAATACCGAGTAGCACCGTGGTTCGGAACCCACGTTAAACTGTAGGTTCCCCTATAACTGGCTGGGTAAGTCAGTTCGAAGGTCTTAGGAAGGCAACGGCATGCCACCTCCAAACAGGACCATGCCTAGTAAAGCACTGTGGTGTTCAAACCAATTTTTGGATTGTTCACTGCTTTACCATTTCATACTAGAAACGAAAATAAAAATTCTGAACAGATTTCATCTTCATGTATTTCTGAATACAGCTTAGAAATTATGAAACTGTAGAACATAAGGGAGATCTACTAAAATCTACGCAGTTTCAACCTCTCCCTTTGCTTATAGGATGATTGTATGATTTCGTGGTTTTGCATGAATCTAATTGTTCGAGTCGTTATATATCATGAACTACATGTATTTATTCCTTTCTTATCTTAGTCCATCTCAATCTCCCCTTTATGTCCATTGACTTCTCCCTCACTATCTGTCCAATTAAGTTTAATTTTCATGCAGCTCAATAACTATGACATCATTTATCCTTTACTATGTGTCGTACGACAATATAATTTTTCCAGTTTTGTAGAGTGAGACATTAGGAAACCGTTTGCTGTGAACAAAGTTATAAGTGCAGTATCCTAATGCAGAAAATGGTAATAAAATACAAATAATGTATAACATTAATTCAAAACTTGACTATAAACAATAATTCTTGCTAGTGCCCCTGGAGCTAGTATGAATAAATTATTTGGTGAGCAAGCGTCAGAGTTGTCCATGTGACACACACGGCAATGTTAGATGCACTCTGTAGCATGTTACATATTGTTCATGTCAATTTTTTAATTGTAATACAAAATGCAAGTCCCACTGGAAAGTCAAGTCTCTTGAAGTTAAAACGTAGATTTTTCGCGTTTTTCTCGAACCGAAAATTGGAAAGTAACAAAATTGTAAACTGTTCGTTATGTTTGCAGATGACAAGTTTGTACCAAAACAACAAATAAATAGGCTACTTGACGAGTTTTATGTAGCCTAATGTAAAAGGTATGTAAGAAATGTGATACTCGTATATCTAAACTGAAATAGTTATATAGTCAGATAACGTAAGTAAAACTAAAAACGAATGAACCTACAAAAGACATTTTAGAAGTAACTGAAAAGACTATTGTACAGTAACTATAGTTTTTCAGAACAGAAATAAGCCATCCCAATGATGATAGCACAAAATGTGCTGAAACATGTTTGGGAAAAATTAAAACTCAGGTATCTTGCATATGGCGGAAAATCCAAACCATTTAGATCTCTCAGAAAAAAAAATCTACACAGTTTCAACCTCTCCCTTTGCTTATAGGATGATTGTATGATTTCGTGGTTTTGCATGAATCTAATTGTTCGAGTCGTCATATATCATGAGCTACATGTATTTATTCCTTTCTTATCTTAGTCCATCTCGATCTCCCCTTTATGTCCATTGACTTCTCCCTCACTATCTGTCCAATTAAGTTTAATTTTCATGCAGCTCAATAACTATGACATCATTTATCCTTTACTATGTGTCGTACGACAATATAATTTTTCCAGTTTTTTAGAGTGAGACATTAGGAAACCGTTTGCTGTGAACAAACACTGGATGAATCAAGTGTCGTAAA
The DNA here is from genome assembly GCA_026315105.1 of Locusta migratoria. NCBI lineage: Eukaryota > Metazoa > Arthropoda > Insecta > Orthoptera > Acrididae > Locusta > Locusta migratoria. Next base: position 19,994,221 of record CM048754.1, read on the forward strand.
ACACACGTCGCGTTATGGCAAACTTTCTGTGACTCATTGTTCACGACGTTATATGTCCTGAAGTGTCTGTCGTAGGTAGTTTGTAACCCAAGAGCGATTGTTGTCTGATGGTAAGCATTACCTATACCAAGTTTAGTTGAAATGGCTCCATTATCTTAGGAGGAGATGTTAAAAAAATTAGCAATTAATAGGAAATTAATTTGTTTATGAAATCATATCTCTAGAAATATGTCGTACGTTGAAGTAAATTTGAAGGTATATTCAGTGGTACATGTGCCTAATATTTGCAAAATGTGTCATGAATGGTGTTAGCAGTTTTTTATGAACCAAATTATTTATGACTTTATATCTAATGAACTTTCCAAATGTGATATACCGGGTGATCATAAAGTCAGTATAAATTTGAAAATTGACACACATGCTTGGAATGACATGGAAAAAAAAGGAAGTATTGCTAGACGCGTGAAAGATCTGTTGCGCGCGTCGTTTGGTGATGATCGTGTGCTCAGCCGCCACTTTCGTCATGCTTGGCCTCCCAGGTCCCCAGACCTCAGTCCGTGCGATTATTGGCTTTGGGGTTACCTCACGTCGCAAGTGTATCGTGATCGACCGACATCTCTAGGGATGCTGAAAGACAACATCCGACGCCAGTGCCTCACCACAACTCCGGACATGCTTTACAGTGCTGTTCACAACATTATTGCTCGACCGTAGCTATTGTTGAGGAATGATGGTGAACATATTGAGCATTTCCCGTAAAGAACGTCATCTTTTCTTTGTCTTAGTTATGCTAATTATTGCTTTTCTTATTAGATGAAGCGCCATCTGTCGATAATCTTCTGAATTTTTTTAATTGTTGTTGTTGTTGTGGTCTTCAGTCCGGAGATTGGTTTGATGCAGCTCTCCACAATACCCTATCCTGAGCAAGCCTCTTCATCTCCACATAAGAACGGCAGCCTACATCTGTCTGCCGGCCGCGGTGGCCGAGGGGACTGAGGCGCTCCAGTCACGGTCAGCACGGCCACTACGGTCGGGGGTTCGAATCCCCCCTCGGGCATGGATATCTGTGCCGTCCTAGTTCGTAAGTAGTTCATAAGTATATATACATGTGGCGTCTGTTCGGAAAGAACAGACGTCACATTCTGATCCTGCAGCTGTTATTATTTAATATTCATAGAATATATGTCTTCAACTGCTATTGGGCAAAGCTGAAAATGTGTACCCAGTCGGGATTCGAACCCGGGTCTCCTGCTTTCTAGGCAGTTGCGCTGCTGGGGACACAGTGATCACCGCACCTGCAAGGACTACCCATGCACGCCTCCCGTCAGATACAAATTCCCAGCTTCGCCCTGCCCATAGTACTCAAAGCTTTGCCCAATAGCAGTTGAAGTCATATATTCTATGAATATTAAATAATAACAGCTGCAGGATCAGAATGTGACGTCTGTTCTTTCCGAACAGACGCCACATGTATATATATAATATGCTGGTGACGGGCAATGATCCTATCGTTAGTGGGGAGGGGTGGGCAAGTTTGAAGCCCTTACTCTTACGGGAATTAGTTAAACTACGAGTTTGAGTACTATGGGCAGGGCGAAGCTGGGAATTTGTATCTGACGGGGGGCGTGCTTAGGTAGTCCTTGCAGGTGCGGTGATCACTGTGTCCCCAGTGGTGTAGGGGTCAGCGCAACTGCCTAGAAAGCAGGAGACCCGGGTTCGAATCCCGGCTGGGTACACATTTTCAGCTTTGCCCAATAGCAGTTGAAGTCATATATTCTATGAATATTAAATAATAACAGCTGCAGGATGAGAATGAGACGTCTGTTCTTTCCGAACAGACGCCACATGTATATATATAATATGCCGGTGACGGGCAATGATCCTATCGTTAGTGGGGAGGGGTGGGCAAGTTTGAAGCCCTTACTCTTACGGGAATTAGTTTCATAAGTACGAGTTTGAGTACTATGGGCAGGGCGAAGCTGGGAATTTGTATCTGACGGGAGGCGTGCATGGGTAGTCCTTGCAGGTGCGGTGATCACTGTGTCCCCTATCAAGAGAAAACGACCAGGAATCCTACTGCACAGGCAGCTCACTTTTCGAGAAGACGAGCTTTGAGGTCAGACCGGAGCTGGAAAAAAAAAAAAAAAAAAACACGCCGAAGAAGGCGACATTTGGAGAGCGAAAGGAGGGGCTGTGAGGGGAGGTTGGAGGCCCTATTAAAAAAAAAAAAAAAAAAAAAAGTGGTGTAGGGGTCAGCGCAACTGCGTAGAAAGCAGGAGACCCGGGTTCGAATCCCGGCTGGGTACACATTTTCAGCTTTGCCCAATAGCAGTTGAAGTCATATATTCTATGAATATTAGTTCATAAGTAGTTTGTAAGTTTAGGGACTGATGACCCCGTAGTTAAGTCCCATAAGCTTAACAAACATTTGAACATTTTGAACATCTGCCTGCATATGCTTACTCAGTGGTATGTATGAGCACTGTCTGTGAATTGTCTCGTGAATAGAATTCACAATGTAGAAGTAATAATTTGTAACGTCATGCCAAATGCCTTAGATATACTTCATGAAAATTGGAAAAGTAGTAAGCAATAAACGTTTTTCCTTTCATTATTTTGTTGCGGTTGTCAGCCAGAAAAGTTTCGTAAAGATTTGAAATTATGTTCAAAGTTTATTGCAAGTCGCTAAGTGCTCTCATTGTCGAATAGTTGACGGATGAAAAAAACGCAATCATACGCGGGAAGATGGCTCATTTTTTATTGTTTATCTTTGTGGCTCTTGGTAGAGTGCCTGACTACAAATCCGAAGGTCGCGGGTTCGATCCTCGCTAGGTCCCACGATTCTTATCTGTCACTTTCCACTTCTTTCACCTCTGGCAGTATTGCTCATGTGAAAAATACCGAGTAGCACCGTGGTTCGGAACCCACGTTAAACTGTAGGTCCCCCTATAACTGGCTGGGTAAGTCAGTTCGAAGGTCGGAGGAAGGCAACGGCATACCACCTCCAAACAGGACCATGCCTAGTAAAGCACTGTGGTGTTCAAACCAATCTTCGGATTGTTGACTGCTTTACCTTAACTAGTAAATGGACTGGACTGTCATGGCTGTATTCTTTGCTTGTACTACATATGTCCCTGATAATTTGTGGTGTAATTGCCTTTGAAATGTGTTTGTAGAGTCTATGGGACTTGACTACGGGGTCATCAGTCCATAAACTTACAAACTACTTATGAACTACTTACACCTAAGGACGGCACAAATATCCATGCCCGAGGGGGGATTCGAACCCCCGACCGTAGTGGCCGTGCAGACCGTGACTGGAGCGCCTCAGTCCCCTCGGCCTCCGCGGTCGGCAATTTTTTTTTTCTAGGATTCTCTCTTCTCTACATCGGCGCTGCTCTTAGGTAATGCTACTTTAGAACACTGAACAATTGAAATCACTGACTTGGCAATTGTCGCAGAATAGTAGCTGCGAGGCAGCCTGTTAAGAACAATGGTCTGCAACAATGCAAGATACACCGGCTTGTAAGAATTTCACGTTAGAACAGTTTAACTAGGGTTACCGTACGTCCTCTTTTTCCCGGACACACAGTGTCTTTGAGGCAAGAAAATGTGTCCGGCCGAAATTTATAAAATACTACAAAATGTCCTTTTTTGGGTCCCGAGAAAGATAATTTATTTTTGTGCCATTGGCGACAACGGATTCGCTCGGACTGCAACTCCAAACTGTTCGCAACTATCACGCGCATACTCAGAGAGAAATTTCCGTTCACAATTTCATGGGTGTGACAGTTGCAAACGATTCGAAACTTCTCTGCGAAGGAACCCAATTTGTCTATCATTCTGTATTCTGCATTATGTTCTTTGGCGTTGCTTGTGATATATTTTGTAGTTTAGGTTAAAACTGTATTGTGTGTTCGAGATCGTAGGTAGGCTTTTCTTCAAAATAAATCACGAACTTAAATACAAATACAAAATGCCGGAAAGGAAGTCAGTGTTGAAGGATGTGCTCTTGGACAAATACAAGTCATTGAAGGGAGGAAGAAACGAACATGAAGTGCAATGTTTGATTTGCCCTAATGGAACGTAGATATCCGTAGTAAACAAAGGCAAGTCGTATAAGTATCGCGAGGTTTAATACTGGATCGTAAATATAGTTGGTTCAAAAGTGAAAAAGACAAGAAGGAGAGAATTGTCTCTAGTGATGATGAATAAACTGTCAAGGTTCGTAATGTTTTGTTTTACAATAACCACACAAGGTTACTGATTTAGTTTTTAGTAGTTTTGCGTGGTTCATTAATTAAGTTGTAAATCACAGTATGTTGACAAGGAAGTGTCCTCTTTTTTATACTAAGTGTCCTGTTTTTCAATGACGAGCACATGGTAACCTTAGAAGGGAGTGAATTAGTTTCTTCAACGGGAGTGGTAGATGGTAGTCTGTCTGGAAACTGACTGAAATTTTGCTCGGCAAGCAGATCTATTCCCCCCCCCCCCAAAAAAAAAAAAAAAAAAAAACAACCAAGTCCTAGTTACGCCAGTGGTATTGGTTCATGATGCGCAGAAACACTAAAGAGTGCGGCGGCGTCAAACACTTTCCGCCTGTTGTCGGAACGTCAGACGAAGCCAAGCGATGAGTACTAGACTCACTGTTATGTTGCAGCGTGGGCTTGGGTTGGACAGGGGAGACGGGATAGGTGTATCCAATGTTTTCTTTCATTCGATGGCTGCCACAGCTTGGTTTCAACAGTCATAAGCTTTTCCTGGTAGAATTTTGCACAGAACATGATTTAATCGTAACAAACGCGTGGTTTAAGAATCACAAAAGAAGGTTGTATACATGGAAGAGACCAGGAAAATCAAATGTTCAAATGTTTGTTAAGCTTATGGGACTTAACTACGGGGTCATCAGTCCCTAACTTACAAACTACTTATGAACGACTTACGAACTAGGACGGCACAAATATCCATGCCCGAGGGGGGGATTCGAACCCCCGACCGTAGTGTCCGTGCTGACCGTGACTGGAGCGCCTCAGTCACCTCGGCCACCGCGGCCGGCAAGAGACCAGGAGACACCGGAAGGTATCAGATAGATTTTATAATGGTAAGACATAGATTCCGGAACCAGGGTTATAAACTGCAAGACATACCCTGGGGCAGATATAGACTCTGACCATAACTTGTTAGTCATGAACTGTAGGCTGAAACTGAAAAAACTGCAGAAAGGTAGGAAAATAAGGATATGGGACCTGGATAAATTGAAGGAACCTGAAGTAAAATAACAAATGATGGTCGCAGTACAGAGAATATAAAATGCAGAATGGCAATGGGTAGAAAAGCGTTCTTGAAAAAGAGTAATTTGTTAACATCGAATATTGATTTGGGCCTAAGGAAGTCCTTTCTGAAGGCATTTGTATGGAGTGTTGCCTTGTACGGGAGTGAAACATGGACGATAAACAGTGCGGACAGGAAGAGGATTGAGGCTTTTGAAATATGGTGCTACAGAAGAATGCTGAAGATTAGGTGGGTGGATCGCGTAACTAATGAGGAGGTACTGAACAGAATTGGGAGAAAAGAAATTTCTGGCATACCTTGACTAAAAGAAGAGATAGATTGGTAGGACACATTCTTAGACATCAAGGAATTGTGAATTTAGCGTTGGAGGGAAGTGTGTGGGGTAAAAACCGCAGAGGAACACCAAGAGATGGATACAGTAAGCAGATTCAGACAGATGTAGGTTGCCGTTCTTATGTGGAGATGAAGAGGCTTGCTCAGGATAGGGTATTGTGGAGAGCTGCATCAAACCAGTCTTCGGACTGAAGACCACAACAACAACAACCACCTTTGTCTAATGCGTCTTTAGTGTTTGCGATTTGAAGTTTCGTGCTCGTGCTACACGCTTTAAAATGCCCAGAGATTAAAAGTGGCCAAATGCAAAACAAGTATCATTCGAGTGCCGGTAAAAAAAAAAAAAAAAAAAAAAATAAAAATAAAAAAAAAAAAAATAATAATAATAAAAAAAAATTGCTGAGTACGAGCGCAAAACGAAAAAAGAATGTAACAAAAGCTTCGCACTTGGCAAAAAACTGATGCTGGTGAGCCATCCGTGAAAGTTGCTGCGGATTTGAACGTCGGTGTGATAGCGATTACTGATTGAACAACAAACTGATCAGATATTTAAACATTTTGTTCCACTCAAGCGTCAAGCAGCGCAATGAAATCTCGAAGAAGAACGAAAAAAAGTTTAGTTAAAAGAGGTTTTATTTTTGTGACGTGGACAGACAAGATCCAAAGGCGTGCTATTTAAGGTCCTCTACTTCGTCTAAAAGCGATGACTTTTTATGAGCTCATTGAAGGAAAACAGTAAGAATTCCTCGCAAATTACGGCTGGCTGCATCGGTTCAACAAGTGTCGTGGCGTTCACACGTTTTATGTTCTTACTTAGCGGTATTGACGCAATTCGATGTGTTTCACGCATGAAAACAGGAGACTTTGGTTCTATCCGAGATTTTCGTTATCCGAACCGGCCGCCATACCGATAATTTCCGATAAACGGTGGTTTACTATTTTGTATTGTATCCTTTCCTTAACAGCGGACACTTCTTAAAAGCGGACAGTTTTATTTTCCCCATTGGTGTCCGTTATACAAAAAAAAATGTTCAAATGTTTGTAGAACTTATGAGACTTAACTACGGTGTCATCAGTCCCTAAACTTACAAACTACTTATGAACTATCTAAGACTAAGGACGGCACAAATATCCATGCCCGAGGGGGGATTCGAACCCCCGACCGCAGTGGCCGTGCAGACCGTGACTGGAGCGCCTCAGTCCCCTCGGCCACCGCGGCCGGCTCCGTTGTACAGAAGTTTTACTGTATAATAAGTAATTGGTGTGTCGAAGACACATACCTGGCAGCTCCTAGCCTAGCTTTCACTACCACACCCCGAGTTCCTTCGTTGTTGTTCTCAGTTTGAAACCCTATTTTTGTGATTTTACCAAGTGATAGTTCCAATTTCCAAGAGGCTTGCTGGTTATATAAAGGTAACATCTTTTTTATACGTACATATTAAATTAAATATGTTTTATCACAATTTCAGAACAACATTTCAAAGTTCAAATGTTTGTAAAGCTTATGGGACTTAACTGCGGGGTCATCATTCACTAAACTTACAAGGTAGTTATGAACTAACTTATGCTATAGACAACGTACTTCATTGATCCACTATTTATTTATCGTAGACAGTTTACTAATATACACTGTACAAATCTGGCAAGTTATGTTATCGTAGAAGGCTTAGTCAAGGACATATGATGTCATAAGTATGGAGCCGCATAAAAACGAAAGTTAAATGGACAGATAGTAAGATAGAAGCCGATAAACAGAAAGGGAATAACGAAATGGACTAAGAGAAGAATAAAGGTAGTTCATGAGATATGACGACACAAAGAATTAGGTTCAAGCATTACAACGACATCTTACAAGGAAAGCGAGAGAATGAAACTGTGAACATCCCACGAATAGCCCTTACTCCGACAATTCTATTTTTTAACTTCAAGGGGCTGCAGTTTTCAATGAGGCTTTAATTTTCTATTACAATTAACAAATCACTGTGACAATCTGTTAAATATTGTGGAGTGGATTTCACATCCCCATGTTTCTCACGTGGGAAATTCTATGTCGCCTGTCAACAATGCATTTATTCCTACTAGCTCCCGGACAAGTAACGAGATACATTGTTTATACTCAAGTTTTCAATTAAACTAATGTTATACATCATTTGTATTTTTGTTATTTTTCTCTCTTTGGATTCTGCACTTACTATTTTGAAGATTGTGTATATTTATTTGTTTTACTGTTTTATAATATCGAAGCAGTTTTCATGGATACATCAAGATGAAATGTTTTTTGAGTTTTTATTTTCGTTTCTAATGTAAGACTGGAGAAACCATATATACCTGGGTAATGCCGGACATAGCAGCTAGATGTAGTTGTTCAGTCCGCAGACTGGTTTGATGCAGCTCTCCACGCTACCCTGTCCTGTGCAAGTCTCTTCATCTGAGAATACGTTCGGAAACCTACATCCTTTTGAATCTGCTTACTGTATTCGTACCTCGGTCTCCCTCTACCATTTTTACCCCACACGCTTCCTTCTAATGTTAAGTTGACAATTCCTTGTTGTCTCAGAATATGTCCAACCAATCTGTCCCTTCTCTTAGTCAGGATATGCCAGAAACTCCTTTTCTCCCCAATGCGGTTAAGCACCTCCTCATTAGTTACGTGATCTACCCATCTAATTTCCATCATTCGTCTGTAGCACCAGATTTCAAAAGCTTCTATCATCTTTTTATCTGAACTCCTTATTGTCCACGTTTCACTCCCATACAATGCTACACTCCAGACAAATGCTTTCAGAAAGGACTTTCTAACATTTAAATTAATATTGAATGTCAACAAGTTTCGCTTCTTCAGAAACGCTTTTCTTCCCATAGCCATTCTGCATTTTATATCGTCTTCACTTCGGTCATCAGAAGTTACCTTGCTACCCAAATAAGAAAATTCATCTACTGCTTTTATTGTCTCATTACCTAATCTAATTCCTTGAGCATCGCCTGATTTTCTAATATTACATTCCATTACCCTCGTTTTACTCTCGTTAATGTTCATCTTAAATCTTTCTTTCAAGACACTGTCCATCCCATTCAATTGCTCTTCCAAATCTTTTGCGGCCTCTGACAGAATTACTATGTCATCGGCAAACCGCAATGTTTTTATTTCTTCTCCCTGCACTTTGACGCACTCTCCGAATTTCTCCTTCCATTCCTTCACTGCCTGATCAATGTACAGATCGAACAACATTGGGGAAAGGCTACAACCCTGTCTTACTCCCTTCCCAACCTTTGCGTCCCTTTCTTGCCCTTCGACTCTAATAACCGCTGTCTGGTTTTTGTATAGGTTGAATATAGCTCTTCTATCCCTATATTTTATCCCTGCTACCTTCAGAATTTGGAAGACTGTATTCCAGTCGACGTTGTCAAAAGCTTTCTCGAAACGACAGACGCTAAAAACGTAGATTCCCCCTTCCTTAGCCTATCTTCTAAGATAGTCCTATCTTCTAAGATAAGTCGTATTGTCAGTGTTGCCTTCCGTGTTCCTACATTTCTCCTAATTCCAAACTGATCTTCTCCGAGGTCGGATTCCACAAGTTTTTCCATTCGTCTGTAAAGAATTCGTGTCAGTATTTTGCAACCGTGACTTATTAAACTGCTAGTTCTGTAATTTTCACACTTGTCTGCACTTGCTTTCTTTGGAATTGGAATTACGATATTCTTCTTGAAGTCGGAGGTTATTTCCCCCGTCTCATACATCTTGCATACCAGGTGATACAATTTTTTCACGACTGGCTCTCCTGACGATATCAGCAGTTCAGACGGAATATCATCTACTCCAGGGGCCTTGTTTCGACTCACGTCCTTCAGCGCTCTGACAAATTCTTCTCGCAGTATCATATCTCCTATGTCATCTTCCTCGACTTCGTCTTCCATTTCAAGAATACTGCTTTCATTTGCTTTGTAGTAGTAAGTGAATATAATACGTTACCATTGTGTGTACTGTGCATGACATCTCACGTGATCCGTTAGTTGCCGGCCGCGGTGGCCGAGGGGACTGAGGCGCTCCAGTCACGGTCTGCACGGCCACTAAGTCGGGGGTTCGAATCCCCCCTCGGACATGGATATTTGTGCCGTTCTAGTTCGTAAGTAGTTCATAAGTAGTTTGTAAGTTTAGGGACTGATGACCCAGTAGTTAAGTGCCATAGGCTTTACAAACATTTGAACATTTTATCCGCATGGCTGTAACGGATCGTGCAGCCACGTCTCGATCCGTAAGTCAACAGATGGGGACGTTTGCAAGACAACAACCATCTGCACGAACAGTTCGACGAGGTTTCCAATAGCATGGACTGTCAGCTCGCAGACCATGGCTGCAGTTACCTTTGATGCTGCTTCACAGACAGAAGCGCCTGCGATGGTGTACGCAACGACGAAACTGGGTGCACGAATGGCAAAACGTCATTTTTAGGATGAATCCACGTTATGTTTATACCATCATGAGGGTCGCATCCGTGTTTGGCGACATCACGGTGAACGCACATTGGAAGCGTGTATTCGTCATCGCCATACTGGCGTATCACCCCGTGTGATGGTATGGGGTGCCATTGGTTACACGTCTCGGTCACCTCTTGTTCGCATCGACGGCACTTTGAACAGTGGCCGTTACATTTCAGATGTGTTACGACCCGTGACTCTACCCTTCATTCGATACCTGCAAAACTGTACATTTCAGCATGATAATGCACGACCGCATGTTGTAAGTCATGTATGGGCCTTTCTGGATACGGAAAATGTTCGACTGCTGCCCTGGCCAGCACATTCTCCAGATCTCTCACCAATTGAAAACGTCTGGTCAATGGTGGCCGAGCAACTGGCTCGTCACACTACGCCAGCCGCTACTCTTGATGAACTGTGGTATCGTGTTGAAGCTGGATGGGCATCTGTACCTGTACACGCCATCCAAGCTCTGTTTGACTCAATGCCCAGGCGTATAAGGCCGTTATTACGGCCAGAGGTGGTTGTTCTGGGTACTGATTTCTCAGGATCTATGCACCCAAATTGGATGAAAACGTATTCACATGTCAGTTCTAGTATAATATATTTGTCTAATGAATACCCGTTTATCATCTGCATTTCTTCATGGTGTGGCAGTTTTAATGGCCAGTAGTGTACGGGGATGCAGACGTTGCAGCAGGGTGATGGGGTAGGCTGTACGTCAGCGGACGTCTGCGTTCTACCCTCATCCCTTCCTTACTGCCCTCGCTCGGCCGCCATCTTTTACGATCGCCCCCTCACACCCCCACCCCGTCTCATTAGAGGGTTGGTGTGTGCTCAACACCTCCTCGACGACGCCGTGACCTGTTCGTGCCACCACCCTCCTCCCCCAATTGCCATTTGCGATCCAGGCTAGGCCAAGCAATCTTACTGCGTTTAAGCACACAACGAATGCCTCCTAGTGAAGCGTCACAATGTCATCCCTTGTCCTATTTTAGTACGATCTTTAAACTCTATGTTAACCCGTAAGTGCCTTATCCGATGTAGGTAACTCTCATTGTTGTTGTGGTCTTCAGTCCGCAGACTGGTTTGATGCAGCTCTCCACGCTACACTGTCCTGTGCAAATCTCTTCATCTGAGAATACGTTCGGCAACCTACATCCTTTCGAATCTGCTTACTGTATTCTGCGTACTGATTTCTCAGTATCTATGCACCCAAATTGCATGAAAATGTAATCACATGTCAGTTCTAGTATAATATATTTGTCCAATGAATACCCGTTTAATATTCATAGAATATATGTCTTCAACTGCTATTGGACAAAGCTGAAAATGTGTACCCAGCCGGGATTCGAACCCGGGTCTCCTGCTTTCTAGGCAGTTGCGCTGACCCCTATGGGCAGGGCGAAGCTGGGAATTTGTATCTGACGGGAGGCGTGCATGGGTAGTCCTTGCAGGTGCGGCGATCACTGTGTCCCCAGTGGTGTAGGGGTCAGCGCAACTGCCTAGAAAGCAGGAGACCCGGGTTCGAATCCCGGCTGGGTACACATTTTCAGCTTTGCCCAATAGCAGTTGAAGACATATATTCTATGAATATTAAATAATAACAGCTGCAGGATCAGAATGTGATGTCTGTTCTTTCCGAACAAACGCCACATGTATATGAATACCCGTTTATCTACTGCATTTCTTCTTGGTGTAGCAGTTTTGATGGCGAGTGTTGAGTATTGCGCATGACATCTCACGTGACCCGCTAGTTGTTTTGAGAAGTGTAGTAGGTGAAGTGTGAGTGGATGCCACCAGATGACGTAGTGTAGTGAGAGTGGTTAAGGCGGTCTGCCCTGTGATTGGTGCTACACTCGCCCCGGTAGGCGTCAGCGACGGCGGAAGCTGAGATTATTACTCTCGCATCGGAAATCTGCGCGGCCCGCTCTGATTAGCAGACACGCTGACGGACAATGGGTAGCGGGCCAGCGATCGACCGCGCGACTATCGACCCATCGATAGCGCGCCCCGCTGGTCGACCGCCACTGCCTCCTATAGAGGTTGCAGTACGCTCACTGCAGGACCACAGAATAAGGAGTATACAGAAAGGAAACTCCCGCTGCAGTCTGTCGTCCAAAATTTAGTGCGCATGCGCGGAATCGGCCATCTTGAAAAGCAGTAAACGTGTGATCACTCCCTAGTCTTAGTTTGTTAATTGTGTATTTTAGCTGCCCGAATCGCATAAAAGTAAACAAGTATTTGGTACAGTGCAGTGCAGTGAAAAGAAAGAACTGTGTGTCAGTAGTTTTTATTATGAGCAGCAATAAAAGAAAAGGCGGCCGATGGTGTTCAGCACCTAATTGCCGCAATAATTCGAATAAAAATAAGGATATAAGTTTCTTCACCTTCTCAAAAGCTGCTGAGCAGTACGTGAACGTCGCTATATATGCAGTGAAAGTTAAATGTTATCAGTTTCGAATGAGAGCAATGTGTACATAATTATTAAAAGTAGCCTCGCTTCTTCTCTTGTCGATAACTCTCGCTGTTGCTGTTGCTGCAGCAGTTCAACAGCATCGAAATGTTGAAGTACATTTATATTTTATAAGTTTAACGTTGCAGGGAATAATATAAAATGAATGACAAAAATAGTGCGTAAGTAGTCAAGTAAAATTTTACTTACGGCATTGGAGGCGTAGTATGCTAATGTTGGCAACGAATGCTCGTCGGGTACCCAAACAAATAGATTAAGGGGAATAATTATTTTATGCTGTTCCTGCTCTGTGGTTGACAGATTCCTCTATATCCCCTTCTCCGATCAGTAAATTAATGATACTCCTAAAGCAAATAAAACTTTTTTATATGCCCAGACGTCATTAGTTCTGTGTAATCACGTTGTACTGCTAAGTCTGACTCAATATTTTGTGCGAATTTATTCGTGTCAAATAAAACCTGGCAGTTGTAAAGTCACTTTCTTGTTTATAACTAATTTCCCAAACATAACTCCACGTTATTTGGGATTTTTCTAGCGATAAGCACCAAATAAAACGATCATCGATTCCACCGTACATTTTCGTAGTTGTATTAAAATTTATGCCTATTTCCGTTGGATTACTATTAGGTGCAAGAAGAGGGCGCAAAATAGAGGAGAGCATAATGAAAAGCCGTTTACTTTCGTAAAAGTCGGTGAGATTAGCTGCGGTTCGTAAAAAGTCCATTTCCAGCCAAAGTACTAAGTGGCTACAGTTCTGCGTTTCCTGCTTTTCAATATGGCGTCGAGCGCAACGCTTGGTAACACACAGATCAAAGGCGCCGCCCCCAGCTTTCCCTTCTGTATGCTCCCTGTTCTGTGGCAGGACCTCACCTCGCGAACGACGGCACGGGCGCATAGAATCTCGAAAACACAGCCACAAAGAAAAAAAAAAAATCGCACTGACGTGTTTTACGGCCCACTTTAGATTTGTAGTTTGATAAGGTTTTGCAATATTTTGGACCAAAATAATAATCTGAATAATAAAAAATTAATTAACAAGAGTGTCTGATACCCTTTTAAGAAAATAAAATTTTCAGGGAGCAGCGGGTTTCGAACCACTGTCCTCCAGCATCGCAGACCAACGCATTGCTCACTACGCTACAGTTATTTACAACTTGTACAAAAGCCAGACCGCAGTTATTAGACTCGAAGGGCATGAAAGGGAAGCATCAGTTGGGAAGGGAGTAAGACAGGGTTGTAGCCTTTCTCCGATGTTATTCAATTTGTACATCGAGCAAGCGGTGAACGAAAGCAAGGAAAAATTTGGAATAGGGATTAAAGTTCAGGGGGAAGAAATAAAAACATTGCGTTTTGCTGATGACATTGTAATTCTGTCAGAGACAGCAAATGACCTGGAAGAGCAGTTGAATGGAATGGAAAGTGTGTTGAAGAGAGCGTATAAAATGAACATTAACAAGAGCAAAACAAAAATAATGGAGTGCGGTCTTAGAAAATCAGGCGATGCTGAAGGAATTAGATTAGGTAACGAAACAATGAAGGGGGTAGATGAGTTTTGTTACTTGGGTAGTAAAATAACATGCGATGGTCGTAGTACAGAGGATACAAAATGCAGAATGGCAATGGGAAGAAAAGCATTTTTGAAGAACAGAAATTTGCTAACATGGAATATTAATTTAAGTGTTAGGAAGTCTTTTCTGAAGGCATTTGTGTGGAGTGTTGCCTTGTATGGGAGTGAAACATGGACGATAAGCAGTGCGGACAGGAAGAGAATAGAGGCTTTTGAAATGTGGTGCTACAGGAGAATGATGAAGATTAGGTGGGTAGATCGCATAAATAATGAAGAGGTACTGAACAGAATTGGTGAGAAAAGGAATTTTTGGCATACCCTGACTAAAAGAAGAGATCGCTTGGTAGGACACATTCTTAGACATCGGGGAATCGTAAATTTAGCATTGGAGGGAAGTGTTTGGGGTAAAAATCGCAGAGGGAGACCAAGATACGCGTATAGTAAGCAAATTCAAATAGATGTGGGTTGTCGTTCTTATGAGGAGATGAAAAGGCTTGCTCAGGATAGAGTAGGGTGGAGAGCTGCATCAAACCAGTCTCCGGACTGAAGACCATAACAACAAAACAAACCCTTTACAAAGCATTTATACATAATATGTGAAAACAAATTATCTACTACTGCTTCTGATGGTTGGTTTGATTTTTAAAGGGACTAAACGGCTATGGTTATCAGTCCCTATTGCTTCTGAAATTTATTCTATATTTTCATTATGTTGTTCATCTTCTGTTGGTTTGTTGTAGCGTCAGAAAATCGTTGTTGAACATCTTGTGATACCTCCTCACATTTAACTTATTTACATTCTTATTTCAGGGTATGAAAGAGGAAATTTTGAAATTGTTTTTGATATTTTGGTAGCTTCTTTAATTTGTTGTGTTCTTCTTTTATATACATCACAAATTCTTCTAATGTCGTAGTTTTGTTTTTAATGATGTAGTTCATAACATTTTCCAAGTAACCAAAGATAGCTGTTGTGTTTCATACTAGGGTATAGATTCCAGTCTGGATATAGTATATCCTCTACCTTTATTGCATTTTCCGACGTCCTGTTAATAATTGCTAGCTTTTTTCGGGTCCACTTCCAGATGGTATTTCGGTCTCTGCAAACAAATCAATGTGCTATTGTCTCTACCAATTGGCAATGGTCACAATATGTGTCAGGGTTTATTTTAATTTTATACAGCTTTTCTCCTGTTGGAACTTTTTCATTAACAATGTCATACCACGCAGATTGCTCGTCAGTCGTAAGGATCTTATTATTTATGTTTTTCCAGATATTTTTCCACTTTTTGTTTGAATATTTCAGCTCCATAGGGTTTCGTGGGTGTCCCCTAATCAGTGAAATGTACAACTTCGAAGTGGCATTTCTCTGAGCAGCTTCTTGTAAATACCTTACTTCTGTGTAATATTTATAGACATAGGCTAGTTGAGCATTAATGTGTCCCACAGTTACAATTTGTGTTCTCTAATCACATACTATTGATAGTCGTCGTTACCTGATGCTAACATGGCATTTGTAGACACTAGATTATCATTTATCGTACGAAGGACGGCGTGTTTTTGTTAATTCTTCAATGCGCCATTTCTTTGAAATGAGAACGTGTAAGTTACAATAGGAAAATCATCAAATACGCAACGCAAGATGGCGTATGCCAGAGAGAGTTCTGGGCGAGGAATGTCACGTGACATCTGCGAACGGCTGGTTTTCGTTAATTTAATGGAGGGTATCAAATCTCCGTTATTTTTGCAAATATCTCTCAAACGATACGAGATATGAAAAAAAAACATAAGAGAATGAAGTTGTAGAGAAGTTTCTCCTCTACAAATCGTTTATTCAATTTTCTCGTCAGATGAACGGTTTATTTGCAATTAAAATTATATTACAAACGGCTTTTTTTGGTATTACTAACGTATTTCTTGTTCGCAATATTTGAAATAGTGAGGTCCTGGTCTCTGGTAGCCAACAATTATGTCTGTAAAATTTGGTGCCGATCGATTGAATGGTTCGACCTAAAAAGTGGCAACACGTTACAGCCAGACAGAAATCGTCAAATCGCCGTTATTTTTGAAAATATCTCTGCAATGATGCAATATATGAAAAAAAACATAATAGAGCTAAATTGTAGAGAATTTTCCCCTCTACCAATCAGGTTATTCAATTTTCGTGTCAGATGAACGGTTTGTTTGCAATTACAATTATATTACAAACGGCTTTTTTTTTTTGGTGTTACAACCGTATTTTTGGTCCGAAATATTTGAAAAAAGGAAGTTCTGGTCTCTGGTCGCCTACAATTATGTGTACAAAATTTGGTGCTGATCGGTTGAACGGTTCGTCTTAAAAACAGGGAACACGTTACGGACAGACAGACAGACATACATCCCGAAATCGCCGTTATTTTTGTAAATATCTCTGAAACGATACGAGATATGAAGATAACATAACAGAGCAAAGTTGTAGAGAATTGTCTCGTCTATATATTCGGTTACTCAATTTTCGTGTCAGATGCATGGTTAAGCCGTTATTTTCATTTAAATTTCGAACTGTCGAAAGGCGATCACAAAGGCCCACTTTTAGTGCTACTACCGTAACCTAAAGTGGGCCAAAAAAGTTTCTAGATGGGAAATTTGGACTATCAGGTTGACTGCAGCAATGCTGGGACCCATGAACGCTAGCTGTGCGGACAACGAAGTATTCAGTTGTTCGGCCACACCTCAGGTCCAGTGTAGTCGCTAGTAAGTAGCTAAAAGATCTATTGACCCAAGGTCAACACGGATTTAGAAAATATCGTTCATGCGAAACACGACTAGCTCTATATTCACACGAAGTGATGGGCGCTAGCGACAAAGGTTCGCAAATCGATTCCGTATTTCTTGATTTCCAGAAAGCTTTTGACACCGTACCTCACAAACGGCTTTTAATCAAATTGCGTGGTTATAGTATATCGCCCCAAATTTGCAATTGGATAGGGGATTTCTTGTCAGAGAGGACACAGTTCGTAGTAATCGATGGTAAGGCATCGACTAAAACAGAGGTGATATCGGGCGTTCCACAAGGTAGTGTTATTGGTCCTCTGCTATTCCTTATTTACATAAACGATTTAGGGGAAAATCTAAGTAGCTCTCTTAGGTTGTTTGCAGATGACGCCGTCATTTACCGTCTAGTAAAATCATCTGAAGATCAAAACCAACTGCAGAACGATCTCAATAAGATATCAGTATGGTGTAAAAATTGGCAATTGACTCTAAATAATGAGAAGTGTGAAGTCGTCCACATGAGTACGAAAAGAAATCCGTTAAACTTTGTTTACAACATAAATCAATCAAATGTGAAGGCCGTAAACTCCACAAAATACCTAGGAATCACTATTACTTC
Organism: Locusta migratoria; assembly: GCA_026315105.1. Lineage (NCBI taxonomy): Eukaryota > Metazoa > Arthropoda > Insecta > Orthoptera > Acrididae > Locusta > Locusta migratoria. The sequence continues at coordinate 20,011,735 of CM048754.1, forward strand.
AGACTTAAACTGGAAAGAACACGTAGATAATATCGTGGGAAAGGCGAACCAGAGACTGCGTTTTATTGGCAGAATCCTTAAACGATGCAACAGAACTACTAAAGAAACTGCATACACTACGCTTGTCCGTCCATTTTTGGAGTATTGCAGCCCAGTGTGGGATCCTTATCAGGTGGGTTTGACGGAAGATATCGAAAGAGTCCAGAGAAGGGCAGCTCGTTTCGTATTGTCACGATACAGGGGAGACAGCGTTATGAAAATGATACAGGATCTGGGATGGGAATCATTACAACAACGGCGCTTATCGCTGCGGCGTGGGCTACTTGCGAAACTCCAATCGCCAACATTCTCCTCCGAATGCGAAAATATATTGTTGACTCCCACTTACATAGGTAGAAAAGATCAGAATAAAATACGAGAAATCAGAGCTCGAACAGAGAGATTCAGATGTTCTTTCTTCCCGCGCGCTATTCGAGAATGGAATGGGAGATAAATTGTATAATTGTGGTTCGATGAACCCTCTGCTAGGCACTTAAATGTGATTTGCAGAGTATCCCATGTAGATGTAGATGTAGAATAACGTGTGCAAAAAGCCTCCAGAGGCTTTTTCGGCCGTTCCCTCCCTTCTCTTTAGCTACTTCTACCCATTTTCATTTCCTCTTACAGTGCAACAGAGTCGCTGTTGGACATTAATTCATCGGATTTCGTAAGATCTGACCTCACCACGATTGGTGACAGGGGGAGCAACCGTTGAATGACCTCATTCCGCACGTGCCTCAACACTGCTTTGTTGAGTCGAATGTGTCGTACAGTCTCGGATGTCGTGTCTAGGTGGTGGAACAAAACTGCGTTTAGGCGGAGTAGATTGTGCATTGTTTATGGAAAAACTTGTGGAATCCAACCTTGGGGAAGATCAGTGTGGACTTAGGAGAAATATAGGAAAACGGGAGGCGATACATTACGTCCTATCTTAGAACATAGGGTAAGGAAAGGCAAAACTACGTTTTTAGCGTTTGTAGATTTCGAGAAAGTCGACTGGAATAAACTCTTTAAAATTCTGAAGGTAACAGCGGTAAAATATAGGGAGAGAAGAGTTATATTCAACTTATACAAAGACCAGATAGCGGTTATTAGAGTCGAAGGACATGAAAGGGATGCAGTGGTTTGAAAGGGAGTAAGACAGGGTTGTAGCCTTTCCCCAATGTTGTTCAATCTGTACATTGAGCAGGCAGTGAAGGAATGCAAGGAGAAATTTGGAGAGGGCATTAAAGTTTATGGAGAAGGAATAAAAAGTTTGCGGTTTGCCGATGACATAGTAATTCTGTCAGAGGTCGCAAAAGATCTGGAAGAGCAATTGAATGCATTGGACAGTGTCTCGAAAGGAAGATATAAGATGAACATTAACAAGAGTAAAACGAAGGTAATGGAATGTAATATCAGAAAATCAGGTGATGCTGAAGGAATTAGATTAGGTAATGAGACAATAAAAGTAGTAGATGAATTTTGTTATTTGGGTAGTAAGATAACTTCTGATGGCCGAACTAAAGAAGACATAAAATGCAGAATGGCTATGGGGAGAAAAGCGTTTCTAAAGAAGCGAAACTTGTTAACATCCAATATAAATTTAGATGTTAAAAAGTCCTTTCTGAAAGCATTTGTCTGGAGCGTAGCATTGTATGGCAGTGAAACGTGGACGATAAGGAGTTCAGATAAAAAGATGATAGAAACTTTTGAAATGTGGTGCTAAAGACGAATGATGACAATCAGATGGGTAGATCACGTAACTAATGAGGAGGTTCTTAACCGAATTGGGGAGAAAAGGAGTTTCTGGAATATGCTGACTAAGAGAAGGGATAGATTGGTGAGACACATCCTAAGACATCAAGGGATTGTCAACTTAGCATTAGAAGGAAGCGCGTGAGGTAAATATCGTAGAGGGAGACCGAGGGACGAATACAGTAAGCAGATTCAGAAGGATGTAGGTCGCCGAAAGTATTCTCAGATGAAGAGACTTGCAGAGGACAGGGTAGCGTGGAGAGCTGCATCAAACCAGTCTGCGGAATGAAGATCACAACAACAACAAATTTAAGCCGCAGGGAATTTAACAAACAGTATACACGTATACACTTGAGTGTACCTTCTAAATTGTATCACAGTACGACACGTAGTTCATAAGGTATGAGCACATAAACAGTAACGTTCATGGAAAACCGCCCTACGAAGTTTTAACCTATTAGGCCTACTTCTTTACCACTAATTGTCTTTCCAAGAGATTTTACAGACATACAGCCCTTATACAAATGAATATATACCAGATAAATGGCAGGAATACATAAATAAGTGTCCGGGCAACGTCGGGTTTTCGGCTATTAATATTATAAATGCGAAAGAAGCTATCTGTCTCACGCTTTCACCGATGTTAATGAAAGTGGGTATGGAGACAGCTTGAACGCTGAAGAAGGACATAGGCTACTTTAGAAAGTGTGTAATTAAATATATTTGTTGATTTTAAGTATATAACTCGAAATATGGCCGCGGTGGAGTAGCCGAGCGGTCTAAAGCGTCTCGCTGCAGAGCGCGCGGTTGCTCGCCGTGGAGGTTCGAGTCCTCCCTGGGGCATGGGTGTGTGTGTTTGTCCTTAGGTTAGTTTACCTAGGTTTAAGCAGTTTGTAAGCTACGGACTGATGACCACGCAGTTTGGTCCGATAGATTTACAGACATTTGAACATTTTTGAATCGAAATATGGACCATCCGAGCGTCAAGATTCCTGTTATAGCTTCTGATACTCTTGAACACTCTTTGGAAAAGCTATTTATTCTTAGACGTTTGAAATTTATAGCATTTAAAAATACTTTCAGTGGTTGATGTGTTGTACGTAATACGATTCTACATATTGAATACAGTGCTCACATAACACGTCAACGTGTTCAGACCACCGAACCGATTTCATAGATTTGAATCCTGCATAATTTATACGTTGTACAACGTATAGCGTCTTCACTCAACGTTTTACTTACGAAGTAATAAACAGGTTTTCATTTCGTATTTAATAAAGTCTTTATTTTCATCTCGATAAATAAAGGAAAGTATTTAGCCGGCCGCGGTGGTCGAGGGAACTGAGACGCTCCAGTCACGGTCTGCACGGCCACTTCGGTCGGGGGTTCGAATCCCCCCTCGGGCATTGATATTTGTGCCGTCCTTAGTCTTAGTTAGTTCATAAGTAGTTTGTAAGGTTAGGGACTGATGACCCCGTAGTTAAGTCCCATAAAGTTCTACAAACATTTGAACATTTTTTTGTATAACGGACACCAATGGGGAAAATAAAACTGTCCGCTTTTAAGAAGTGTCCGCTGTTAAGGAAAGGATACAATACAAAATAGTAAACCACCGTTTATCGGAAATTATCGGTATGGCGGCCGGTTCGGATAACGAAAATCTCGGATAGAACCAAAGTCTCCTGTTTTCATGCGTGAAACACCGTCATTCTATGTCCGGTTTATATTTAAACCGGAAAATTAGAGAATTTCCTTTTAACCTGATGATCGTGGTCATAATTTAAGAACAAAGTTGCTAAATTATTTTCCTTCCATTGCCTTTGACACGTATGTAAGGACATCAACACGAGCGAAGCCGCGGATAAGAGCTAGTTCAAATGTCTGTAATTCTATCGGACCAAACTGCGTGGTCATCAGTCCGTAGCTTACAAACTACTTAAACTCACCTAACCTCAGGACAACACACACACCCATGCCCCAGGGACGACTCGAACCTCCACGGCGAGCAACCGCGTGCTCAGCAGCGAGACGCTTTAGACCGCTTTTTTTTTTTTTTTTTTTTTTTTTTTTTTGACTGCCTCTTTTTTTTTACCAACGCCTTAACCACTTTTTTTTGTTCCCCCCCTTTTTCTTCGCCTTAACCACTTTATTTTATTTTATTTTTTTTTTATTTATTTTTTTTATTTTTTTAATAATAAGGAAAACATAGATTAGGGCCTCCATTACCCTTCTGCACCCCCTGTCCATGCGTAAATCGCTCATGAGCTGTCGTTCAGTGCCGCGTATAAAAAGCAAAAGAAATTTCATCCGTTTCGAATACGATGTCTCCAGCGATGAGTGCAGGCTTATCAGCTGACAGTGCGCCCGTCCGTAGTTGATGGCAGCAACGAACGGTGAAACGCGTAGAGTCAGAAGCGCCGGAGTGGGTAAGAAGAATAAAGAAATAGTATTCCTCCTTATCGGCCGTAGTCCTCCAAGAGGGCATATGGTTTGGGAGAACGCTCTGTGTAGCGCTACAGAATGAGAAGAATAAAGGCAAATAAACAATATACCGCGACAAAAGAGGTGATGAACGACTGGGAGCGAACTTCTTAGAGGCGGAGCGCTGTCCACTGAAAATGAAGAATCAGTACTTTGAGAACGAAAATATCGACGCTGAAACTGATCATGGTGGTCGTAGGACAATATTTAACATATTTCCGTATAGTTGTGCATAGGTCCTGGTGTGTTTAATTTTATAGTGTTCACATTCAATATATGCGAAGTATTCGACATAACTAGTTTGACGGTGTTGGATGACGTAAGTAGCCGTGTGGCCAACAAACCAGATCACCGCGTTATTTTTAGTCCTGGGATACCTGAGCTTGTAAGGCCACAACAGCTCCTGCTTGTCTATGCATCTTTCGGTGGTTCGATCGAGGATAGCAAGTTTCTTGCAAAGGAAGTCGGTAATTGTCTTAGCTGGGCCGCAGGTCAGTCGGTGTTGCAAAGAGTCCACAAATCCGCATAGGTCGCATCTCGGGGTGTGGCTACGGTTAATTTTATGCAGCTTCTCGTTCGTGGGAATCTTGTCATTGGCCATCATGTACCACACTGATTGGACATGCGATGGTAAGATGTCGTTAAAGATGTTCCGCCATATGATGTTCCACTTGTGGTGGGGATACTTCAATTCGATAGGGTTCCGCCTGGCAGTATCGGTTAAATGGCCGCATATCGTCTTGTTATTCAAGACTGCTGTTCTCGCTCGGGTGTTGGCATCCTTGAATATGTAACTAAATTCCAGGGCATAAAGCTGCACGTGCAGAAATGTCCTGGGTATGGTTGTTATATTGACCGGAGGTTCCATGTCATGTGGACCCCACTGGTGGAACAGGGTTTGAGCGACATTGGGTTCAGGATTGTCTATCATTTTCCGAAAACGATTTATGAGAAGTGCCTTACTTTGTGCTTTGATGTCTATTAAGTCGAGGCCACCTCTCGTATGTGGAAGCACCAACGAGTCAAAACTAACCTTAAAAAAACTGCCTCTCATTATAAACCAGCAACATGCCCTCTGGATGCTCGCTGCAATGGGCGCTGGGGCTGGAAGAATTTGTGCAAGATAGCTGAATTTACTGGCAACAGTGAGCCTCACCGTCTGTACCTTTTGGACAATATTGAGGTGTCTATCGCCGAACGAGTAAAGTACAGCCCGAACCTGGTTGAGCATATCAGCCCAATTACGCGTGTTCATCTTGTCGGGGCTACTATTAAGATATATTCCAAGAGACCGATGATCACTGCTAGTAGAGCACCAGTAAATGTTGCCAACGTTGGTAATGCCGCTCCCAATGTGCATCAAAACTGACTTCCTGGTGTTCAATGTTGCACCTGTTGCCGCTGAAAACTCTTGAATGATCCGCCCAGCTTTCATCATATCCTGTGTCGATGATATACCAATGCAGAGGTCGTCCGCATAAGCTATACAGCATTGCCTTGCGCTCCCAATGTTGAGTCCGGAAATTTCTTCAGTGATCGTGATCAGTAAGGGTTCCATGACCAGGGCATAGAGTGCCATAGACAGAGGGCATCCCTGTCTGATTGATCGTTCAATGTTGACCGGTTTACCTAAATGTCCATTGATCATGGGACGAGATGTTGCATCGGCAATAATTCCTGTGATGACGTTCATAAACCTCATGCCGAAGCCTAGTTTCTCCATTGTTGCATATAAAAAATCGTGGCTGATACGATCGTAGGCCTTTTCAAAGTCAACAAAAAGCAACGCCGCGGATTCTTTACTCTGGGCATAGGTGGCGACGACATCGCGCAACGTGCAGGCGGCGGTGATGACGCTTCTTCCGGGGACAGCACTGAACTGGTGCCCTCCTAAGATCTTATGGAGAACGGACTGCAAGCGCGACTTAGCAGCTCGTGACATGATTTTCAGGTCAGCATTCAGTAATGTGATTGGCCGCATTTTATCCAGCCTTTTGCTGCCTCCTTTCTTGGGAAGGAGAACTAAAATGCCCTCTTTAAAAGCAGGTGGAACATGTTCCACGACCAGGAGGTCATTGGCTATTGCTATCAGAGTATCTCCAAGTATGTGCCAAAAATGTTGGTAAAATTCCGCTGCCAGTCCGTCAGGCCCTGGAGATTTGTTGCGAGCTGCACCGTAGACCGCATCCTTGATATCATCCTCAGTAAAAGGCCCCTCTAGCGCGTCAACGTCCTCGGCCGTCAGGGGCGTGCGTATCTTCCCAGACAGAGTGTCGCAGGCTTGTGGATCCACTGGAGCTTTTCGATAGAGTTCAGTGAGATATGCGTGCGCATGCTGGAGGACGCCGCGTGTGGTTGAAACGGCAGTGCCCTCGTCGTCCGTGATGGTATCGATGAACGTAGCGTTGCGGCGGCGGAAGGTGCGCAGTAAATGATAGAGTGAGGCGGACTCTTCAGAGGCAACGTTCTTTGGTTGAGATCGTACGATGTGTCCCTCCAGTTGTTTCCGCTGGATCGCTGTTATCTTGGTTTTATATTGACTGATTCGCCGGGCCTTGTCCGGAGAGGGTGAGCCAGTGGATTGTTCGTACAAATCCCGTAAGCACTGGTAATAGCTTTCTATTGTTCGCTTACGCCAATAAGCCGTCTGTCGAGCGTAACGCATGACAGTTGTCCGAAGTTTGGGCTTAGCCACTGTAACCCACCACTCCAGAGTTGTATGAAAACGAGATTTAGTTCGTAAGGCCTGACTCCAAACATGCGCAATTTCCTCGTCGAGTTCTTCATCCCCTAATAAACCGACGTTGAGCTTCCAATATCCTCTACCTCTGGTGAATTGAGTAGGTTGGTAGTTTAGGTATACCTGGTAAGCACAGTGATTAGAAAGGCTTACCGGAGCGATATCATCATTTACCACATGGTGCCGTAGCCCTTGGGAGACGTAAACTCTGTCAATCCGGCTGGCTGAGCAATGGGTGGCATGAGTGAAGCCTTGACGATCACCGTGGAGTTTGTCCCAAGTGTCGCAAAGGTGGAGCCCCTGGATGAATGTTTTAAGTTCTGGACAGATATTGCTGTTTGGTATCTGATCCTTTGCATTAATAATGCAATTGAAATCTCCGCCAATAAGAATGTTATTCGCACGAGGGCCGATTAATTTCAGCACTTCATTTTTAAAGAAGTGAGACCGCTCATGCCGCCGACTACTGCCAGATGGGGCGTAGATGTTGACTAGTAACATGTCATTGAACATACAGGAAATGCCACGTCCATCAAGCAAAAACCTCGTACTTGAAATGGGAATACCTTCGCGAAATAGAATGGCAGTACCAGTGGCGTCTTCTTTGCTGATATTGCTAATTGTGACGAATCCGGGAACTGAAATGTCAGCGACGACCTCCTGAAGCAGAGCAATGTCCACAGAGGTTCCGTATAGGAAGTCCTGCAGAGCCCGGATTTTGGTGGGACTGGAAATTCGGTTGACATTGAGGGTCGTAATATTGTAAGTCCGCAGCGCCATGGCGCCTACAACCTCTCCGGTCGTCCGCCGGGGTCCTCGTCGGCCCAGCAATGGCTGACTTTGTCGAGAGCCGTGAACGTCGGTACTCCGCTTTCTGTCGTGTCCATCGCCTCCGTTCTTCCACTGCCATTCTCCATTGCAGGTGACTTAGAACCAGTTTCCTCCTCTCTAAGCCTCTCTATAACCTTTGCAGTCTTCAGTTTTAGTTGCTGTCGTAGTTCCGGGTCCAGAGGCTTTGCCACTCGGATCTTTTTCGTATTCTGCGGGGACTGTGCGTCCTCGGCTTTAACCTTCTCCTTCTGCGCCTTTTTTGGCTTATTCGAAGGGGAGGTGGAACTTATAGACGGCACGGGAGGCTGGGAGGAACAACCTTGTAGCAAAGTAACAGTGTCCGTGTAGGAAGTCGAAAGTGGCTCAGGATTTCCGATGTCCAAGTGTGTGGCCGGGCGAAGGTTTTCATCTTTGGTTGCGGAGGAACTGTCCGTCTCGTGGCTAGTAAACGCGGTCTGCTCTGCAGTATCGTGCTCATCCTCATCGTGTTGGTCCCCGACGGTAGCGGAGAGGGTCTCTTCGTGCGCCCCAGGCTGCAGTGCGGCCTGTGCGTCGACAGTCACAGATTCAGTGCGAACGGGTGCGGGCGCGTCCTCTAGTTCACGCATCACCTGGTCCGGCATTTCCTCGTCGGCGCGGTGCGGCGCTGGCGCGCGACCATCAGAGCGAGACTCTGGCGCGGTGTTTATTTTTCCCTGTACGAACGCGCCGCTCATAACGGCTGCATACGTCACGGGGCCGGCGACAGCCTCGCCCGCCGCGGTACGGCCAGAGTAAACAAGACGCGACGGCCGCTTGCGCGGACAGTCTGCACGCAGGTGGGCTGCCGAATTGCAGGTCGAACAGGTCCGGGGCTGTCCATCGTATGTTACTAGTGCTTTAAATCCTCTTACGTTGATGAAGGAAGGCACATGACTCGTAAGATCTATTCGTACCACTCTCACTCCGTAGTCCACATTAAAGAACCTGTTATTTTTCCAGCATTCCGATGTTACTGTGTAAACCGTACCAAAAGCAGCTAGTGAGTGTCTGATACTTTGTTCGTCCATTTCAAAAGGCAGGTTATAAATCCTAACATTCCGCAATCCCAGACCAGTGTAGGAGATCGATGCGGTACACACCACACTGCCTTCCACGGTGTAGACGGCAGACCCGTTCGTGTTGCTCATAACTCGGCGACAGACTTCGTCATTTCGCAGTTTTACGCAGTACTCGTTACTCAGAAAATCGTAACCGATACCGAGAACTTCACCTTCACGAAGACCAAGGGTTTCATGCATCCAATAATCAAAGTCGTAAATCCTAGGACGGGGACAGTCGAACGGGAAACGGAACTTCAAAGTAAATTTACGAAACATCGGATCCATACTCAACAAAATCACACACGAGCGCGCACGAAGTTAGCGAGAGCCTGCAGCGAGCGCCGAGCATTGCAGACGTCCGCACGGCCCGCCGGCCGATCCGCAACTGAGATCAACACGAGCGAAGCCGCGGATAAGAGCTAGTTCAAATGTCTGTAATTCTATCGGACCAAACTGCGTGGTCATCAGTCCGTAGCTTACAAACTACTTAAACTCACCTAACCTCAGGACAACACACACACCCGTGCCCCAGGGACGACTCGAACCTCCACGGCGAGCAACCGCGTGCTCCGCAGCGAGACGCTTTAGACCGCTCGGCTACTCCACCGCGGCCCGCAACGTCGGTTATTAGAGTAACAGCCTCCTTACATCATGACGCGGTACAACACCCAGAAAACTTGTATGTCATCTGACTCTGGCTGTAATTATATACTTAACAAATAAAAGACAACAAAAACAATTGAAAGATTGTTTAACAAAATTAGGAGACAAATGATTTCTTCAGCCGGCCGCGGTGGCCGAGGGGACTGCGGCGCTTCAGTCACGGTCTGCACGGCCACTACGGGCGGGGGTTCGAATCCCCCCTCGGGCATGGATATTTGTGTGCCGTCTTTAGTATAATGTAGTTGATACGTAGTTTGTAAGTTTAGGGACTGATGACCTCGTAGTTAAGTCCCATAAGCTATACAAACATTTGATTTGATTTCTTCAAAGTCCAAATTTAGTATTGTTCCACAATCATTTTTTATTTATCATTAAAACATATATGAATAAAACTCTATTAAGGAAAAGTTAAGCAGCTTTGATTTTAGTAAAAAAAAAGACTTCAAAATACGGTTTTAGGCGTCAATATTTTGAAATTTTTCCTGGGGAGGACCCCCGGAACCCAAGGATCATCTTTCCAATGTCGCTCAGTGAAAGTCCCTTAAAATAGGATCTGAATCAAAATACCCAGGAATTACTATTACTTCAGACTTAAACTGGAAAGAACACGTAGATAATATCGTGGGAAAGGCGAACCAGAGACTGCGTTTTATTGGCAGAACCCTTAAAAGATGCAACAGAACTACAAAAGAAACTGCGTACACTATGCTTGTCCGTCCATTTTTGGAGTATTGCTGCCCAGTGTGGGATCCTTATCAGGTGGGTTTGACGGAGGACATCGAAATAGTCCAAAGAAGGGCAGCTCGTTTCGTATTGTCACGATACAGGGGAGACAGCGTTACGGAAATGATACAGGATCTGGGATGGGAATCATTACAACAACGGCGCTTATCGCTGAGGCGTGGGTTACTTGCGAAACTCCAATCGCCAACATTCTCCTCAAAATGCGAAAATATATTGTTGACTCCCACCCACATAGGTAGAAACGATCATCAGAATAAAATACGAGAAACCAAAGCTCGAACAGAGACAGATTCAGGTGTTCTTTCTTCCCGCGCGCTATTCGAGAATGGAATGGGAGATAAATAGTATAATTGTGGTTCGATGAACCCTCTGCCAGGCACTTAAATGTGATTTGCAGAGTATACCATGTAGATGTAGATGTAGAGACGCTTTAGACCGCTCGGCTACTCCACCGCGGCGTAAGAGCTAGTAAGAGATGTTGGTGACAAAACGTTCAGTAGTATTGTTATTGATGAATCAACAGATTGTTGGCTATATATTTTTGTGCTGAAATAAAAATATTGTGCCAACCTTCCTGGTCTTTTTATTTATTTCTTTTTTTCTTTTTTTTTTTTTGTGGATGGGGGGAGTTTGGGTGGGGGTTTAAACAGTAGCAGTGAGCTGAGCTCTCCCCCCCTCTCCCCCCCCCTCGGTTTCTCGAGACCAAAGTTCGGTAATCAACACCGATAAATGTGGTCAGTTTGATTTTAGCCATTTATGGCCATTTTTCGGAGTCAGTTCTAACCAAGGAGGTTAGAATACAGGGACACGCCCTTACGCTGAAAAAGTGAAGCCTTCCTCTGCCATATTGATAAGTCTTATACAAGAGTTCGTATTGTAGAACTAATGTTTATCTCACATAAAACGAGAATAAAACGTCCGACGATTTTTGCCTTAATGTACGACACGTTAAAAAGAGTACAAATTAGCCGATAAAAATTAAGTTTTCTAATACATTATGCGGAGTATTTATTACTATTTATTCCAGAAAGTGTATTGTTTGAAAGTACATACTTTTCAGTGACAGTCAGTTCATTGCATTAACAGTAAGAGGGTCGACTTAACGCATAGTTTTAACGGAGAACTAGCATTCCAAAACTGACCAAGATGGCGGACAGGCTTCAACTGACGTATGTTGTCGGCATAGATAATGCCGTCTCCCTTTATTCTAACCTCCTTGGTTCTAGCCACATTTTATCATTGGGGCCGGCCGCGGTGGCCGAGGGGACTGAGGCGCTCCAGTCACGGTCTGCACGGCCACTGCGGTCGGGGGTTCGAATCCCCCCTCGGGCATAAATATTTGTGCCGTCCTAGTTCGTAAGTAGTTCATAAGTAGTTTGTAAGTTTAGGGACTGATGACCCCGTAGTTAGGTCCCATAAGCTTAACAAACATTTTTTGTCATTGGGTGTTGGCAACACTGTTTTGGCCCGCAACGAGGTCGGCAGCCATGGCCGGCCGCTTTCCATCTGTGGTGCGGGAAAAACGTGTTTTTTAAACTAAACACTGAATTGCCGTGTTTTCATTCTGTTCAAAAACCTTTACATGTACTTGATAGGTGTGATGTCTGTGCGTTACTATACGTATCATATGAAACCCTTTCAGAAACTGTGTCACACATCTGTCTTAATAATGTTTTATTTTAAAATTTAACTTTATCGTATACTGTGGTGTCGCACAAGTCTAAAGTGAGATATGAACCAGCTAACACTTCGGAATCAGATAGGCATCAGTGAAGACTTGGCTATCGGATAGGCACTAGGCAGGCCTCTAGCTCAACTATGTATCAGCATTCTGCAGTACTGAGCTGTGTGAAAGTTAAGTATTACTAAGTCTCTAAGAAATATATATCTCGTTCTAATTTACTCTAGTGTTTCTAGTTTCTGCTGTCCCACTGGCTGGTCACCTCCTACCTGCACAAGCGTGCATCCTTTATTCCTGTGTCGGTCTCTTTCTACTCGGCCACCGACACCTACGACGGAAACGAGACACAAAAGCGGCGACGAGGCTGGGACACAAAAGATACAATACACTGTCGCCTCGCTAGCTGTGCAGTGGATTTCTTCTGACGTCACGGCCTTTCCAAGCGAGCTTTAAGAAGTGCGACACAGTTTCCGAAAGGGTTTCATATGATACGTATAGTAATGCACAGACATAACACCTATTGTTGTTGTGGTCTTCAGTCCAGAGACTGGTTTGATGCAGCTCTCCACCCTACTCTATCCTGAGCAAGCCTTTTCATCTCCTCATAAGAACGACAACCCACATCCACTTGAATCTGCTTACTATACGCGTCTCTTGGTCTCCCTCTGCGATTTTTACCCCACACACTTCCCTCCAACGCTAAATTCACAATTCCTTGATGTCTAAGAATGTGTCCTACCAATCTATCCCTTCTTCTAGTCAAGGTATGCCAGAAATTTCTTTTCTCCCCAATTCGGTTCAGTACCTCCTCATTAGTTACGCGATCCACCCACCTAATCTTCAGCATTCTTCTGTAGCACCACATTTCAAAAGCCTCTATCCTCTTTCTGTCCACACTGCTTATCGTCCATGTTTCACTCCCATACAAGGCAACACTCCATACAAATGCCTTCAGAAAGGACTTCCTTAGGCTTAAATCAATATTCGATGTTAACAAATTTCTCTTTTTCAAAAACGCCTTTCTACCTATTGCCATTCTGCATTTTATATCTTCTGTACTGCGACCATCATTTGTTATTTTACTGCCCAAGTAACAGAACTCATCTACCTCCTTTATTGTTTCGTTACCTAGTCTAATTCCTTCAGCATCACCTGATTTTCTTACACTGCACTCCATTACCCTAGTTTTGCTCTTGTTAATGTTCATCTTATATGCACCTTTCAGCACACTGTCCATTCCGTTCTTTTGCTCTTCCAGGTCCTTTGCTGTATCTGACAGAATTACTATGTCGTCGGCAAAACGCAATGTTTTTAATTCTTCACCCTGAATTTTAATTCCTTCTCCAAATTTCTCCTTGCTTTCCTTTATAGCTTGCTCAATGTACAAATTGAATAACATTGGAGAAAGGCTACAACCCTGTCTTACTTCCTTTCCAACCACTGCAACCCTTTCATGCCCTTCAACTCTGACAACCGCTGTCTGGTTTTTGTACAAGTTGTAAATAACCTTACGCTCCCTATATTTTACTCCTGCTTGCTTCAGAACTTGAAAGAGTTTATTCCTATCAACATTGTCAAAAGCCTTCTCCAAATCTACAAAAGCTAGAAATGTAGGTTTGCCTTTTCTTAATCTATCTTCTAGGATAAGCCGTAAAGTGAGTATTGCCTCCCGTGTTCCTACATTTCTCCTGAACCCAAACTGATCTTCCCCGAGGTCTGCTTCTACCAGCTACACCTATCAAGTACAAATAAAAGTTTTTAATAGAATGAAAACACGGAAATTCAGTGTTTAGTGTTACACACACACACACCAGCTCTCCGCTGGCCAGCCCACGTAATTTTTCCATATTACAGATTTATATAGTGTTGCCTGTGGTCGAAAATCGACCAATTGTGTTTACAATGGTCACTGGGCGTAAAATTTTACGTATCATGTCGGCGGCCTCGCGTGATTATGTTGGCACCATCAATAAAACGATAGAAAATCTTTGCCCATTTGTTCGAACCACATAGAATGACTCGATTAGTGTATCGTACAGACCATGAAGTAAACAAATAATGCTGTTCCTGCTTTATGGTTGACAGGTTCTTGTATGTACCCTCGTCCGCTCAGTAAAAATAATTGCCCTCGTAAAGCGAAGATTCCATGACAAAACATCAGCGTTGTCAAGCGATTGACTAAAATGAAGACTCACAGGATTCTCACTATTCAGCATTTGTTGCCAACATTATTATAGAAGGCCGCTGGGATATTTGGTAAAATTTAACCGGCACTGGGAGGTATGAAACGGTATCTTTTACGTGTTAAGGAAAATGCATGACACAATAACAACAAATAAAAACGGAAGTACATACTTCTCATGCCACTTTCGAATTATATAACAATCATTAGCCTAATATTTGAAATGGAACTACAATTTCGGTGTTCGTATGTCTATACAACGCCAATAAATAATGTTATTTCGATACTGCGATATTCAGAATTCCAGAAGTGACAACATGTCGACTTCGTAGTTCCACCCGTGCACCGCTAGATGCCTCTCCCGGCGCATCATCCTTTACATCGGCATTTATATGAAAACATCCATTTCCTTTCAACCACTCTTAATCACTGCGAAAATGAAGCATTTGAACGGCACAAGAAAGTGCATTGGGAGCACTCCCTGTTTCGAATGTTCAAAAATGTTCAAATGTTTGTATAGCTTATGGGACTTAACTACAGGGTCATCAGTCCCTAAACTTACAAACTACTTATGAACTAGCTACAACTAAGGACGGCACAAATATCCATGCCCGAGGGGGGATTCGAACCCCCGACCGTAGTGGCCGTGCAGATCGTGACTGGAGCGCCTCAGTCCCCTCGGCCACCGCGGCCGGCCCCATGTTTCGATATTCACTTACTTTAATACGTTATTTTAATACTGCAGATGCGCTGCATTACAGCGTCTTTGGTCGAGGCGAATAGCCAATCAGGGAGCTGATTGTTGGAGAATGTAATACTTGATCCAAGCCGGAGATAGGAAAATTTTTACTTCCTTTTACCACTTTTAATGGCTAAATGCACATATAATATTTACACTCGTGAAATCTACGACAAACAATCTTTCGAATAATGTAATTTGACCTTCTTGTACGAATAAATTAGTAATCTGTACCACAATTTTCGTGTTAGCGTATTTATATAATGATAATGCATTCCAATCAATGTCACCTGTATACGTAGATATGATGCTACCAAAATGAATAAAAGGAAAGAGTGCAACAATTTTGTGCACTGGAAAGATCAGTGTTTGCGGAGCATTTAATCTATCTTGAAAAATTTCTCCAAACATAATGACTGACAAGGGGAGGCCACGACGACTGCAGCGCGGTTTTACTGAAAAACTTCCTACACTCGTAGTACTCCCCGAGGACGCCCACCTCTGTAGCTTAGTGGAAGCGTCGCTGACTGCCAAGCAGGAGGCCCTGGTTCGATTCCCGGCAGGGGACTTAGTGTTGTCCTAATCATCAAAATGTTCATGTGGTGTCGCACAAGTACGAAGTGCGCGCCACCTACTTTCGCCGCGCGCCGCCATGCACGCACGGCGCGGCGTTCTTACGACGTCAGCCACGAGCGCCCTCTGCTGCAACTCCGCTCGTGGCCACCACTGAACGACATCGTCCACTTGGGACTGAGATAGGAACCAGCTAACACTTCGGAATCAGATAGGCACCAGTGAAGACTTGGCTATCGGATAGGCACTAGGCAGGCCTCTAGCTCAACTATGTATCATCATTTTGCAGTACTGAGCTATGTAAAAGTTAAGTATTACTAAGTCTCTAAGAAATATATATCTCGTTCTAATTTACTCTAGTGTTTCTAGTTTCTGCTGTCCCACTGGCTGGTCACCTCCTACCTGCACAAGCGTGCGTTTTTTATTCCTGTGTCGGTTTTCGTACTCGGCCACCGACACCTACGACGGAAACGAGACACAAAAGCGGCGACGAGGCTGGGACACAAAAGTTGAAATATTTATATATCTATCGGACCAAACTGCGTGGTCATCAGTCCGTAGCTTACAAACTACTTAAACCTAGGTAAACTAACCTACGGACAAACACACACACACCCATGCCCCAGGGAGGACTCGAACCTCCACGGCGAGCAACCGCGCGCTCCGCAGCGAGACGCTTTAGACCGCTCGGCTACTCCACAGCGGCTGTCCTTATGGTCATCATCATCATCATCATTGGCACGTATGTCGCCCACGCGGCGTCAAATAGAAACACACTCAGACGGCCGAACAATGCCGTAAGGGATCTGCCGGCCAAGAAAGCCATACCTCATTTTTTTCCACAAGAACAAAATGTGTATGCAGTAGTGCGTACTTCTCAAGCGTTACTGAGAAAATCGGAATATAATATCGGTCGGTTGTCAAATATGTTACATATGTACCTGAGCATGGCTGGTTTTGTCACGAAACGTCGGCAACCGAGTGGTCAGCTACGAACCTCGTACTCACTGGTCGTTGGATCGAGTCCCGTTCGTCACCTCTTTTTTCTTTTTCCTTTCCTCAGCACAGTCATATTCGTTGCTATTTGTATTACAACTGATATAACGGGAAAATACGTGTAATCTGATGTACTTTCATTTCATTTAGGGTCTTCAAAATTATTCTTATTAAATCGAAAGAGAAATAGAAATTGCTTCTCGTGAAGGCGCTATTAAGATATACTCGATACTGCATGAGCATTTCCTAGCGCTGATATTTAACCCTCCTACTACCAGAATTTTTTTGTTACACTGAGTACCGTTGGGGTCAATATGACCCCAAGTAATTAACACGGGATATACTGGCAGTATTTAATTTATTTTAATGAACTGACACAAAAGCATACATTACTGATTGAAACCAGGTGAAGTAGATAGATAAGCTCTTACAGATCTTGTCTCAACACTTAATCTTTTAGATCCTTACATGTAAAACAAAGCAACTCTTTACATTTAAAACAAAGAATGTCTGAATGGTGTTTACAGGCGAAGGAAAAGCATCTTCTGCTCGTTTATGGATGTTTTCTATCCACTGAACGTTCAGCACAGGTCCCACCGTCCACGTTTTACCCCTGTATGCACTTGGGCTGAAGGAGGAGGAGGACGAGGCAGAGAAGCTTTGCTGCGCTGACTTCTGTTTTTCTGTACTAGACTTGTTCCCAGTTCCAGAAGAAATTCTCTTCTTTTGTAGTTGGTTCTTTTATTCCAGTCAGGATATAAGCCCAACCAAATTATGAAAGCATTCAGGGCACTAATATCCAAAATATTATAAAAAATCACCATGGGCCATCTTCTTGTCATACGTTTTGTGGTGTAGGTTCTGACTAACTTGTCCATAGTGTCTACACCTGATTTTGTTGCATTATAGTCTGGGGTTATAATAGGTATCGCTGCTATGCCGTCACCTATTTCCTCCCTGAAATGCATAGTACTCAGTAATGTCACTATCTTACCCTTTTTTGGGCAATAGGAGACTATTGTAGCTGATTCCTGGAATCCGAAGAGAGATGAACCTGCAGTTCTTCCCCTTGCTTCGATAAATTTTGCAGGTAGTTCTCTTCGAATTTTTCTTAGTGTTCCTAGCAGAGTCATTTGTTTTCGTTCTAGTTCCTTGGCCAACTCCAAACTTGTAAAGAAATTATCTGTTGTGATATTTCTACCACTTCCAGATAAATGTTCCGTCCTAACACTACTCTTTTCCCCTGGTTTATTTCTCTATCCTGGCCTTCGCCCTTTCCTGTGTACACCTGCAAGTGTGTGACATAGTAATTAGTGCCGACACATGCAGCCCAAATCTTTATACCATACTTTCCAGGTTTTGAGGGGATGTACTAGTGAAATGGACACCTACCCCTGAAAGTTACCAGTTGTTCATCAACTGTAATATTCTCATGTGGTTCGTATGCATCATGCAATACGCTTACCCACTGCTCAAATAAATCCCTTATAGGAGCCAATTTATCAGGGCTACTATTCTGCCACCGGTGCTGAGCATCATCAAACCGAATACAGCGTGATATTTCTGTAAAGCGGTTCCTAGCCATAGAACTATTGATAACAGGTCGGCCATGCTCTTCGTTCCATAAATTCACTATGCCTTCATTGTGACCATTGTACACCCCCGCAAGAATAAGCAGGCCAAGAAAGCATTCAAATTCTTCTCTATCAATATCTGTCCTTTTGTTCCCGAAAGTAATGTTACCCTCTTTGTTGGTACACTTCAAAATAATCTGGAAAATGCTGGGCTTCATAAATAATTCAAATGCTGACTGCACAGTATTTACGTTCCTTACAGTATGTCTCGTAGGACCTGGAGCTGTCTTCAATATATTGTCCAACGTAATATTCGCTGTTCTGTTTTCATAATGTTATATTCAAGAAAAAAAATAGATTGGGGTCATGCTGACCCCATTGGTACTCAGTGCATAGCCCCTGAATAAATTTTAATATGTTGTAAATGTAAAACTGAGTAATATGTCATTGCATGCAAGCAAGTTAGAGAGACAAAGTCATAAATTTTGAAAATAATCGCATTGAATTTAAGGGAGATATATATTTCAAATCTGCATATGGGGTCATATTGACCCCAGTGGTAGTAGGAGGGTTAAGGAAATGCTGCTTTATGCATGGTTTTTTTCCAAATTATCGGATGAAAGGGAGGTTTTAAAGAATGTTAGCGAGGTTGGTTTTTTCCATGGAAAACCTCAAAAGACCTTGCGTATGCGGAAACATAGCAATTATTCAATGCTGCTGTGCCGTTTCTGTTTTGCATGTTTTTACGTAAAATACCACCCTGCAACTTGTAAAGTCGAAAGCGACGATTAGTTGTACATCTTTGGAAAGCCGTCTGTGGTGGTCAAAACTTGCAGGTAACAAGTAGTTTCGGGCTCCTTCCAAGACTAAGGGATTTATCAAATCACGGACAAGCAAACATTTTGACGTCAGAATCACTTTATGCGTTTGATCGTTTACTAGTTGGTATTATATTATTTGTGATAATAAAACTTTTGTAGACTGCCAAATAACATGGTAAATTTAATAAAAGTCCATCTGATTACACTAATTTTTCCCGTAATATCAATTGTAATATAAATAGTAATGAATATGAGTGTGTTGAAAGAAGAAGAAAAAGTGACGAATGGGACTCGAATCAACGACCAACAAGTAGAGAGATCGTACGCTAACAAATCGGCTGCATCTACATCTACATGTAATACTCTGCAAATCACATTTAAGTGCCTGACAGAGGGTTCATGGAACCACCATTACACTATTTATCTCCCATTCCATTCTCGAATAGCGCGCGGGAAGAAAGAACGCCTGAATCTCTCCGTTCGAGCTCTGATTTCTTGTATTTTATTCTGATGATCCTTTCTACCTATGTAAGTGGGAGTCAACAATATATTTTCGCATTCGGAGGAGAATGTTGGCGATTGGAGTTTCGTAAGTAGCCCACGCCGCAGCGATAAGCGCCGTTGTTGTAATGATTCCCATCCCAGATCCTGTATCATTTCCGTAACGCTGTCTCCCCTGTATCGTGACAACACGAAACGAGCTGCCCTTCTCTGGACTATTTCGATGTCCTCCGTCAAACCCACCTGATAAGGATCCCACACTGGGCAGCAATATACCAGAAAAGGACGGACAAGCGTAGTGTATGCAGTTTCTGTAAAAGTTCTGTTGCATCTTTTAAGGGTTCTGCCAATAAAACGCAGTCTCGGGTTCGCCTTTCCCACGACATTATCTACGTATTTTTTTCCAATTTAAGTTTGAAGTAATGGTAATTCCTAGTATTTTGTGGAGTTTACGGCCTTCACTTTTGATTGATTTATCTTCTAAACAAAGTTTAACGGATTTCTTTTCGTACTCATGTGGACGACTTCACACTTCTCATTATTTAGAGTCAATTGCCAGTTTTTACACGATAGTAATATCTTATTGAGATCGTTCTGCAGTTGGTTTCGATCTTCAGATGATTTTACTAGACGGTAAATGACGGCGTCATCTGCAAACAACCTAAGAGAGCTACTTAGATTTTCCCCTAAATCGTTTATGTAAATAAGGAACAGGAGAGGACCAATAACACTACCCTGTGGAACGCCCGATATCACCTCTGTTTTAGTCGATGCCTTACCATCGATTACTAGAAACTATGTCCTCTCTGACAGGAAATCCCCTATCCAGTCGCAAATTTGGGGCGCTATACCATAACCACGCAATTTGATTAAGAGCCGATTGTAAGAAACGGTGTCAAAAGCCTTCTGGAACGCAAGAAACACGGAATCGATTTGCGAACCCTTGTCGATAGCACCCATCACTTCGTTTGAATAAAGAGCTAGTTGTGTTTCGCATGAACGATATTTTCTAAATCCGTGTTGACCTTGGGTCAATAGATGTTTCTGTTCGAGATAATTCATAATATTTGAATACAGGATATGTTCGAAAAACCTGCTGCAAATTGACGTCAATTAAATAGGCCTGTAGTTTAGTGGGTTACTCCTACTGCCTTTCTTGAATATAGGCGTGACCTGTGCAACTTTCCAATCTTTTGGTACAGATCCTTCTTTGAGAGAGCGGTTGTATATGGCTGTTAAGTAAGGAGCTATCGCTTAAGCATAATCAGATAGATATCTAATGGGTATACAATCCGGACCAGAACACTTGTTCTTGTTAAATGATTTTAGTTGCTGCACTACTCCGAAGATATCTACTTGTTACTCATTCTGGCCTCTATTTGTAATTGGAAATCTGGAATATTGGTTTCGTCTTCTTTGGTGAATGAGTTTCTAAAAGCTATGTTTAGTAACTCTGCTTTAGTAGCGCTGTCATCGGCAGGATCGCCATTACTATCACGTAGTGAGGGTCTTGTTTGTGTTTTGACCCTAGTATATTTAACTATGTTCAAATGTTTGTTAAGCTTATGGGACTTAACTACGGGGTCATCAGTCCCTAAACTTCCAAACTATTTATGAACTACTTACGAACTAGGACGGCACAAATATCCATGCCCGAGGGGGGATTCGAACCCTCGACCGTAATGGCCGTGCTGTCCGTGACTGAAGCGCCTCAGTCCCCTCGGCCACCGCGGCCGGCTATTTAACTATGGCCAACATCTCTTTTGAGGTACAATTTGACGACCGACCGAAATTATCTTGCGATGTTCTCAATAACGCTTGAGAAGTACAGTCTACTGCTTACACATTTTGTCGTCCTCGCAGAGTACTGCGAGTGTACAAACTTTGCAGTACTTGCGCATTCCAAACGTCTTGGCCTCCCCTTGTGAGTGCTACTCATTGGACGCTACTGTCGTACAGTGACGGTAAAGCCTAATTTATAATGTTTTCATTTTAAAGTCCCCTTACTACTATCATCCCGTGGTCTCACTGATGTAGCGGCGGATCGAATGAAATGCTCGAGTGAGCTCGCTTATTCAGCCTTTGTAGACGGGAGCAATAATGTCTGGAGACCCTCCACGGCAGAGCGGGCGGGAGCTTTTTCAATAAGACGTCACAAGGACGTCTGGGATTAGAGGCCCATTAGCCTAGCGGCAGTAATATCGCGTCCACGGAACTACCTTACTGCTCGCTGCTTCAGCACTGCCTGCGTAGCGTCGGGGACTTGTCCCCCATTCAGAAGAGGCCTCCAGTGGACACCCGAGTCCCACAAATGACAGACCACCGCAGGATTCTCGACCTCCGCGCAGAATCAAAGAACGGGATGCAGTCTTTTAAACTCTCTCAGTTTTCCAGCGTCGTCAGGCGGTTTTCAAAACCACGAGATGTTCGCCCGAGATCTCCTCTTTCATTGTCAACTGGTGACTCCCTGTAACGTCACTGGTGCCTGCCCGAGGCCAACGAGAAAGACGAGCCCCAGCGCAGTCGTCCTGCTGCAGCGGAACGACCTCTTCGTGTGGCGGAACGTGTGCCGAAACCTTATCTTCAGAAGCACTCGTCTTGTATGGTTATGGTTCAATATGGCCGTGTCAGACTTCGTAATTCTTGCGAAACACAGCTTGCCCTTTATTCACATGAAGTGTTAAGTGCCATCGACAAGGCATCTCAAATCGATTCCATATTTCTGGATTTCAGGAAGGCTTTTGACACTGTACCCCACAAGCGGCTTCTTATGAAATTGCGTGCTTATGGAATATCTTCCCAATTGTGCGATTGGATTCACGATTTCCTATCAGAAAGAACACAGTTCGTAGTAATTGACGGTAAGTCCTCGAGTAAAACAGAAGTGACATCTGGCGTTCCAGGAGGAAGCGTTATAGGTCCCCTACTCTTCCTTGTGTTTATAAACGATTTATGAGACAATCAGAATAGCTCCATTAGACTGTTCGCGGATGATGCTGTCGTTTATCGGTTAGTGAAGTCAACAGAGGATCATAAGCAACTGCAAACCGATTTAGACAAAATTTCTACTTGGTGCGAAAATTGGCAATTGACACTAAATAAAGAAAAGTGTGAAGTAATACACATGACCACTAAAAGAAATCCGCTGAACTTCAATTACGCGATAAATCAGTCAAACATTAACGTCGTAAATTCTACCAAATACCTAGGAGTTACAATTGCGAACAACTTCGACTGGAGAGAACACACAGAAAATATTGTGGGGAAGGCGAACCAAAGGTTACATTTCATTGGCAGAACGCTTCGGAGATGCACCACCTCCACCAAAGAGACTGCCTACATCACACTTGTGCGTCCTCTCCTGGAGTACTGTTGCCCCCTTGCTGTGGTGGAGTAGCCGAGCGCTCTAAAGCGTCTCGCTGCGGAGCGCGCGGTTGCTCGCCGTGGAGGTTCGAGTCCGTCCTGGGGCATGGGTGTGTGTGTTTGTCCTTAGGTTAGTTTACCGAGGTTAAAGTAGTTTGTAAGCTACGGACTGATGACCACGCAGTTTGGTCCGATAGATTTACAAACATTTGAACTTTTTTTGTGTATAATCAAAATTATTTAGGACTATCTGCAAACCCGATGTTGCCCGGGTGTTTACTTAACGTACACTCTCGTAGTCCACATCCCTTTCCCTCCTCTCTGTTCATCCACCTCTTTGCAGTAATTGCACATTCCAATCATCGTGGCCTCCCCTTGTTAGTGCTACTCATTAGACGGTACTGTGATACAGTGACGGTAAAGCCTAATTTAAAATGTTTTCATTTAAACTCCCCTCACTGATGTAGCGGCGGATCGAATGAAATGCTCGAGTGAGCCTGCTCATTCAGCCTTTGTAGACGGGAGCAATAATGTCTGGAGACCCTCAGGGCAGAGCGGGGGGGGGGAGCTTTTCAATAAGACGTCACAAGGACGTCTGGGATTAGAGGCCCATTAGCCTAGCGGCAGTAATATCGCGTCCACGGAAATACTTCACTGCTCGCTGCTTCAGCAGTACCTGCGTAGGGTCGTGCCTTGTCCCGCCTCCAGGAGAGGCCTCAAGTGGACACCCGAGTCCCACAAATGACAGACCACCGCAGCTTTTAATGAAAGTCCGCTCCAGTTGCATTTATTGGTGCTTTACTTAAGCCCACACTACCGGTTTCGGCCTCTATGTTAGGCCATTTTCAAGTGTGACAGACCTGCATATAATGTGTAGTAATAAGTTTACAAAAATTACATGGTACAAGATAGAATGTTACATATGTAAAAAGGCACTGTACAGAAGGTGGCCGCGGGGACTGAGGCGCTCCAGTCATGGTCTGCACGGCCACTACGGTCGGGGGTTAGAATCCCCCCTCGGGCATGGATATTTGTGCCGTCCTTAGTATAAGGGGACTGAGGCGCTCCAGTCATGGTCTGCACGGCCACTACGGTCGGGGGTTAGAATCCCCCCTCGGGCATGGATATTTGTGCCGTCCTTAGTATAAGGTAGTTCGTAAACAGTTTGTAAGTTTAGGGACTGATGACCCCGTAGTTAAGTCCCATAAGCTTAACAAACATTAACAACGTTAGAAGCAGAAGGAAACTTACGTTATGCCATAGAGAAAGCAACGTCAAATAATTAAAACAATAGATCCCAGAGAATTTAAAACTTTTGGCGCCCAATGGCGACACGAGAAAAATGGGCGTGTCATATTTAACATTCCAGGACATTATAATCGGCATGTTCTGATGTGTTCTGATATAAACATTACATCATCGCAAGAATAAAATTCTAAACATTAGTTGATAAAATATAAAGGTCAATAGTAAAAAATTATAAATGTCAGTTAGGATAAGAAACGGAACATGTAGCTATGTGAAAAGTGGGCGTGTCGTCAATTTAAAATTTTGATACAGGAAGTATAATAATTTAGCTTAAGGCCAATTGTATACAATTTACTTTACACTAAAGTTGGATATTGTTTAAAAAAAGTTACAAAAATTCTTAGGATGTAAAATGATTGCAACAAACGAGGCGTCCAAGCCGATAGTCGAGGGGCGGCCTCTAGCGAGCGAAGTTTGAACCAGGAACGCTGGTGTGGGCTCTAGAGCTGTTTGGACGCGTCGTTGATTGCTTACATTGTACTGTTTACAAACAGTAGTATGCACGTATTTCAAAACAGTCACGAACTTGCGGAGCATTTCTAAAAAATTATGTCAATTACTGGGCGGCAGATATCTAAAAAATTAATATTCTTTAAAGTGCATTGCTCGTTAAGCGTGTCTTCCTTGGAATTTTTTAGGTGAATGTATATAGCAACCTCTTCATAAAAATCCATGAAATAGCCTTTCTTCATTGTATGGAGTATTGTCAGGTTGTTTTCGATACTGCCTACCTTGTGACTGTTGCGTATAAGGTGAGCAGCGATGGTGGATCTGCTTTCAGCGTTTTTTCTGCCGAGGTCTGTGTGTTCCTTGCAACGCGTGTTCCTTGTAGCCTCATTCGCAGCTACATGTTCCGTTTCTTATCCTAACTGACATTTATAATATTTTACTATTGGCCTTTACATTTTATCAACTAATATTTAGAATTTTATGCTTGTAATGATGTAATGTTTATATCAGAACACATCAGAACAAGCCGATATAACGTTTTGGAATGTTAAATATGACACGCCCATTTTTCTCGTGTCGCCATTGGGCGCCAAAAGTTTTAAATTCTCTGAGTTCTATTGTTGTAATTACTTGACGTTGCTTTCTCTACGGCATAACGTAAGTTTCCTTCTGCTTCTGTACAGTGCCTTTTTACATATATAACATTCTGTCTTGTACCATGTGATTTTTGTAAACGTATTGCTACACATTATATGCAGGTCTGTCACACTTGAAAATGGCCTAACATAGAGGCCGAAACCGGTAGTGTGGGCTTAAATGAAGCACCAATATATGCAACTGGAGCTGGACTTCCATTAAAATTTGAACCACAGTTGCGGCAACAGCAAGCATCCAGTCATGGAGAAACTAATAATGACCGCAGGTTTCTCAGCCTCCGCGCCGAATGAAAGAACGGGATGCAGTCTTTTGAATTCTCTCGGTTTTCCAGCGTCGTCAGGCGGTTTTGAAAACCGCCAGCTCTTCGGCCGAGATCTCGTCTTTCATTGTCAACTGGTGACTCCCTGTGACGTCACTGGTGCCTGCCCGAGGCCTACAAGAAAGACAGGTCCCAGCGCAGACGTCACGCCACGTATGCAAGGTAGTTCCGAGCCGGCACGACCGCTAGCTCAGTGGCTGCCCGCTATGTCGCAGCGGGCCGTGCCCCAGCGGCCGGCCAATCGGATACCGCTGGGGTTTGTCTTTTGCGGCGGGGGTCAGAGAGAATAAAATAAATAAATTAATTAATAATTTCAATGCGGACGTGTCCATAGAAAATGTATATTGCCGAATTTGTGAGAAAATGTCTAATATTGTGCCTCCTGTTTTGTGTCGAGTAACTTGCTTGCAAGAAAATGTATAATATCGCTTCTACTGTGTGTATCGATATGTGTACATAAATCTGTGAAGTTTCATTTTTGGCAAAGATTATGTATCGCATAGCACTGTATCTCGTGCAGAGAGACAGACTGTCAGATTTGTGGTTCAGCTCGCTTAGAGAGCAGTTGTGTTGTGTGTGTGGCTCTCCGATGTAGAGCAGAGGCTGCTGTGCCAGCAAATATATATATATATATATATATATATATATATATATATATATATATATATATATATATATTGCATTTCATGTAATTGTGCAAAAGGTTCTACCACCCCTCGAATGAAGGTAATAGCATTTCATGTAATTACGGTATATCGCCCCAAATTTGCGATTGGATAGGGGATTTCTTGTCAGAGAGGACGCAGTTCGTAGTAATAGATGGTAAGGCATCGACTAAAACAGAGGTGATATCGGGCGTTCCACAGGGTAGTGTTATTGGTCCTCTGCTGTTCCTTATTTACATGAACGATTTAGGGGAAAATCTAAATAGCTCTCTTAGGTTGTTTGCGAATGACGCCGTCATTTACCGTGTAGTAATCATCCTAAGATCAAAACCAACTACAGGACGATCTCAATACGATATCAATATGGTGTAGAAATTGGCAATTGACTCTAAATAATGAGAAGTATGAAGTCGTCTACCTGAGTACGAAAAGAAATCCGTTAAACTTTGTTTACAAGATAAATCAGTCAAAAGTGAATACCGTAAACTCCACTAAATACCTAGGGATTACTATTACTTTAGACTAAAACTAGAAAGAACACGTCGATAAAGTCTTGGGAAAGGCGAACCAGAGACTGCGTTTTATTGGTAGAACCCTTAAAACATGCAACAGAACTACAAAAGAAACTACATACACTACGCTTATCCGTCCATTTTTGGAGTATTGCTGCCCAGTGTGGGATCCTTATCAGGTGGCTTCGACAGAGGACATCGAAAGAGTCCAAAGAAGGGCAGCTCGTTTCGTATTGTCACGATACAGGGGAGACAGCGTCACGGAAACGATACAGGATCTGGGATGGGAATCATTACAACAACGGCGCTTATCGCTGCGGCGTGGGCTACTTACGAAACTCCAATCGTCAACATTCTCCTCCGAATGCGAAAATATATTGTTGACTACATAGGTAGAAATGACCATCAGAATAAAATACGAGAAATCAGAGCTCGAACGTAGAGATTCGGTTGTTCTTTCTTCCTGCGCGCTATTCGAGAATGGAATGGGAGATAAATAGTATAACGGTGGTTCGATGAACTCTCTGCCAGGCACTTAAATGTGATTTGCGGAGTATCCCATGTAGATGTAGATGTTTATCGTAACCGAGATTAGAACCTGGGACTTTTGCCATTCGCAGGCAACCGCTCTACCTTCTGAGCTATCCCGACACGCTTCACGGTCCAGACCTCGCAACTTTATTTATGACGGTACACTCCGCCGCAGAGTGAAAATTTCATTCTGCGTACAAGGGAAGTTGACAGTCACAGGCCAGGTACAATACTGTGCCTTCCGGAACTGTCTTGAGCATTTAAACTTCAGCCCTCATGCAGTGGAAATATTTTAGACCTTATAGCTACAAAGAGGCCCGACATTATTAACGATGTTTGTGTAGAGACAGGAGTTAGCGATCATGATGTCATAGCGTCAATGGTGACCAAAGTTAATAAGCTAGTCTAGAAGACTAGAAACCTGTTTTTTGTTAGAAAGAGTCAATAAGCAATTGTCAGCCTAGCACTTAGTGGACATCGTTTACTTTCGCTACAATGGATATACAGGAATTATGGACGAAATTAGGTGCATTGTAAATAAATGTGAAATATGTGTCTAAAAAGTCGATTAAGGATGGAAAAGATCCACCGTGGTATAATAATATTAGAAATATACGGAGAAAGCAAAAGCTGTTGAACCCTTGATTCAAAAAAGAACAAGCAAATGATGACACACAACAGTTAGTAGAGATTCGTCCGTCTATAAAAAGATCGTTAATTATCACAGCCATATCTTACCAAAAGATCTTTCCGATAACCCGAAAAAATTCTGGTCCTATGTAAAAGCCCACTGTCCAGTCACTCGTTCATCATTCCGGGACAGTAATAGAAGAAAGCAAACGGAAAGCTGAAGTTCTAAATTTAACCTTTAAGAAATCTTTCACGCAGGAGGACCATACAAACGTACCATCATTTGATCAACGCACAAACACCAATATGGACATAGTGATAGATATCACCGGCGTAGAGAATCAGCTGAGAGAGCTGAATAGTAAAAGTCTGCTGGTCCGGTTGGAATACCAGTCCGGTTTTACAAAGACTATTCTGCGGCGTTGGCCCCCTACTTTGCTTGCATTTATCGCGAATCTTTAATTTAGCGCAAAGTTCCTAGTGATTGGAAAAAAGCGCAGGTGACTCCCGTTTATGAGAAAGGAAAGAGAACTGACCCACACAATTACAGGCCAATATCGCGGACGTTAGTTTCCTGTAGAATTCTTGAGCACGTTCGCAGCTCGATTATAGTAAATTATCTTGAGACAGATAAGCTTATTTCTGTGAATCAGCTCGGGTTTATGAAAAAATTAATGAGCTTTAGACTTGCGGATAATACTTCGCGATCAAGAGCCCTCACTTGACTTCGCGGCTCTTCCGCGAACTAGTTCTTTCTTTTAGTTCCTCCGATCACAGTGACGGCTGAGCGGCGTGGTCTGCGCGTGCAGGTGGAGGGAGAAGTTCCCCCACCTAGCTGCTTCATGCGCTTGCTGCTTGAGCCGATAACGATATCACGCAGACCGAAAGAAATAGTTTGTGGATAATTTCTCGCGTTTAAGTTTAGAGTTACCTCTATAACTTCGCATTATGGAATTTATTAGTCAGATATTGCAGAGTGCAGAATACTTCAAAGCAGAAATTTTGTAGCACTGAACTATTTAATCTAGCAGGCAGACGCTAACCTCAAAATGGCTCTCATCAGCAGAAATCAAACACGTGATTTTTAATTCTGTTCGCAAACTGTCGTGCATATTTTGGTTCACAATTTATTACACTTATTTTAGTATTTTAGTTCGCGACCTATTGCGCATCTTTTAGTTTGCGACCTATCGCGCATCTTTTAGTCGCGACCTATCGCGCATCATTTAGTTCGCGACCTATCGCACAGTTTTAGTTCGCGACCTATCGCGCCCATTTTAGTTCGCGACCTATCGCGCATGTTTTAGTACGCGACCTATCACGCACATTTTAGTTCGCGACCGATTGTACATATTTTAGTTCGCGACCAATTGCGCATATTTTAGTTCGCGACCTATTGCGCATCTTTTAGTTCGCGACCTATCGCCCATCGTTTAGTTCACGACGTATCGCGCATATTTTAGTTCGCGACCAATTGGGCATCTTTTAGTTCGAGACCTATCGCGCATATTTTAGTTCGCGACTTATCGCGCATATTTTAGTTCGCGACCTATAGCGCATATTTTAGTTAGCGACCTATCGCGCATATTTTAGTTGGCGACTTATCGCGCATATTTTAGTTCGAGACCTATCGCGCATATTTTAGTTCGCGACCGATCACGCATATTTTAGTTCGCGACCTAACGCGCTCATTTTAGTTCGCGACCTATCGCGCATGTTTTAGTACGCGACCTATCACGCATATTTTAGTTCGCGACCGATTGCGCATATTTTAGTTCGCGATCGATCGCGCACATTTTAGTTTGCGACCTAGCGTATATTTTAGTTCGCGACCTATCGCCCATCTTTTAGTTCGCGACCTATCGCGCAATGTTTAGTTCACGACGTATTGTGCATATTTTAGTTCGCGACCTATTGCGCATCTTTTAGTTCGCGACCTATCGCGCATCGTTTAGTTCACGACGTATCGCGCATATTTTAGTTCGCGACCAACTGGGCATCTTTTAGTTCGAGACCTATCGCGCATATTTTAGTTCGAGACCTATCGCGCATATTTTAGTTCGCGACCTATAACGCATATTTTAGTTCGCGACCTACCGCGAATATTTTAGTTCGCGACCTATCGCGCATATTTTAGTTCTCGACCGGTAGCTCTCCTTTTAGTTCGCAGCTCGTCCGCGAAGTAGGTCGCTCTCTTTAGTTCGTCGGCTCGTTTTGGCTTTTGCTACCGCTACTAAATCTACAGCTGAGCTGCATCTCAGCTCGAAATGACGGCAACTGGCAGAAGGAAATCACGCGATTCTGCGCGCTCTCGCGTCCTCTCGCTGTTCCCCGTCAGTCATCGGAAAAGAAGCGGACGAACTAAGAGGCGAGGGATCTGCGACTTAGTTCGCGTAGTTCGCCTGCGGAAGCGCTCTTCTGAACTAGTTCGTTCGCGAACTACACAAGACTAAAGCGCTGAATGCCGTCAACGACATGTGTCCATCACATTGAGAATTACATAACACGAAGGTAAAACGCGTGTGTGGTCTGATTGTTATCTGCTGAACGTGCCGGCAGCACTCGACGCAGTTGCCTCTTGAAAGGATGACGCTTCATCATTCGCTGCGCTCCAGTGTCTCGTCGATACCGCAGTCTTAATTGCACTCATTATTTTCGCGACTAATTAACAATTATACACACTCAGATTCCCTGAGAAGCGAGAGAAAGACGTCAGCAGCTTTCGCATATATTCACTGCCGCGAAAATGGGGCTGAAGATGGAAACCTACACTCCTGGCCATTAAAATAGCTACACTACGAAGATGACGTGCTACAGACGCGAAGTTTAACCGATAGGAGGAAGATGCTGTGATATGCAAATGATTAGCTTTTCAGAGCATTCACACAAGGTTGGCGCCGGTGGCGACACCTACAACGTGCTGACATGAGGAAAGTTTCCAACCGATTTCTCATACAAAAACAGCAGTTGACCGGCGTTGCCTGGTGAAACGTTGTTGTGATGCCTCGTGTACGGTGGAGAAATGCGTACCATCACGTTTCCGACTTTGATAAAGATCGGATTGTAGCCTATCGCGATTGCGGTCTATCGTATAGCGACATTGCTGCTCGCGTTGGTCGCGATCCAATGACTGTTAGCAGAATATGGAATCGGTGGGTTCAGGAGGGCAATACGGAACGCAGTGCTAGATTCCAACGGCCTCGTATCACTAGCAGTCGAGATGACAGGCATCTTATTTCGTGAGTCTGTAGGAGAAGTATGCTCCACCATGCACCTATTCAAAATTTTGTGTCCCAACTTCGTCGCCGCTTTTGTGTCCCAGCCTCGTCGTAGGTGTCGGTGGCCGAGTGGAATGAGACCGACACAGGAACAAAGATAGCACGCTGGTGCAGGTACGGAGGGGAGCAGCCAGAAACTATAAACACTAGAGTAAATTAGAAAGAGATATATATTGCACAGAATGTATACAATACTTAACTTTTACATAGTACTGCAGAATGTTGATACATAGTTGAGCTAGAGTCCTGCCTAGTGCCTAACTGATAGCCAAGTCTTCACAGTTGCCTATCTGATTACGAAGGTCCTAACTGGTTCCTATCTCAGTCCCAAGTGAACGATGTCGTTCAGTGGTGGCCACGAGCGGAGTTGCAGCAGAGGGCGCTCGTGGCTGACGTAAGAACGCCGCGCCGTAAGTGCATGGCGGCGCGCGGCGAAAGTACGTGGCGCGCACTTTGTACTTGTGCGACACCACACAAAATGTTCAAATGTTTGTATAGCTTATGGGACTTAAGTACGGGGTCATCGGTCCCTAAACTTACAAACTACTTATGAACTAGCTTATCCTAATGACGATACAAATATCCAAGCCCGAGGGGGGATTCGAACCCCCGACCGTAGTGGCCGTGCAGACCGTGACTGGCGCGCCTCAGTTCCCTCGGCCACCGCGGCCGGCCATGCACCTATCACAAAATACTTTCCTAGCTGATGCTTTCTACCAATTAACAACATTCCTGCTAAATTTCAGCTTCATAGATGATCTAGTTTTGGAAATTTCGTGTTTAGTTAGTGAGTTAGTGTCCTTTCGCTTATATATATATTAAGAAAACAGATTGCTTGATGTTGGATACAAGAGCATTAAGGGAGACTTGCAGACAAAAATAAATAGCTACATGCAAATCTGTAATGCTAACTGTATTTGATACAAGGTCATGCCTGATGCGACAGTTTTACATCATCTGCAGCGAAACTGTTGTGAGTGGTGGACTTTTTTTTCTTTTATCATTTTATGTGTTTCTCTCTGTGTGTGTTTGTGGGGGGGGGGGATCAGTTATAAAACGCTTCATAAACGTGCGAAATTACATGCAAACTTTGCTGCAGGTCCCTAACTACTCCAATTTTCTAATAATAGACGCATAAATCTGTGTATTCTGACGCGGTGGCCTCTCATTATTTATGACGTCATATCTCCTGAGCTATGTGTCGTGCGCTTTTGTTTTTCGGTCAGGAACCTTCGTGGGCGTATGGTGAACAGTTCACCAAAGTTTCATTGCAATCGAATGAATGGTTTATGAACACTTGGAGGACATACAGACAAACATTCATTTTTGTATGAGTTATTCTAGTGGTAGGGAGAGAGCAGCTACAGATGGTGTAGCCCATTTGTAATGAGTGCAAGTCTTGTTGTCATACATATTTATTGGCACAAGCATAATTCAATGATTAAAGTGTTTTACAAACAAGTTGCCATAAGGGTAAAAATCATTAATTTACAACGATTTAGTAAACAAGTAATCGAAATGATTTAAAGTACAAACAAGTCTCTTAAAAATGGCAGCAGTGACCACCAAAGTGTGTAGCATTAAACACAAACTGGTAGATTACTTTTCTGAACTTTTTTTTTTTTTTTTTTTTTTTTTTTTTTTTTTTTTTTTTTTTTTTTTTTTTTTTTTTTGGAAAAAAATTTACCTTTATAACAAGTTTGGAACCAATTCGCCGTTAGGGCTAGTTGCTCTACTAAGAATATTAAAGATTAAAGCAATTAACAAAAATTTCTTTAAGAAAACTACCTGAAAACTTTTGTAATTCCAGTACTAGTTCAATGTTGCCTGATAAATTTTACAGCACAAAGCAATTACGGTAATACAACTTTCCTAAGACAGAACAGCTGATCTAATATATAAAGCAGAGTGTCCGTATGTTTGTAAGTGCCGGCCGCGGTGGCCGAGGGAACTGAGGCGCTCCAGTCACGGTCTGCACGGCCACTACGGTCGGGGGTTCGAATCCCCCCTCGGGCATGGATATTTGTGCCGTCCTTAGTATTAGCTAGTTCGTAAGTAGTTCGTAAGTTTAGGGACTGATAACCCTGTAGTTAAGTCTCATAAGCTATACAAACATTTGAACATTTTGTTTGTAAGTGTTCCATACAAATCTACAGTTTTGTTCCAATCTCTATGACATTTTGTAGACGTAAGCTTCAATCCATAAGGACGGTCGCCGTAAGTGTAAGAATCACGTACGATTTAT
This sequence comes from Locusta migratoria, assembly GCA_026315105.1. Taxonomy (NCBI): domain Eukaryota; kingdom Metazoa; phylum Arthropoda; class Insecta; order Orthoptera; family Acrididae; genus Locusta; species Locusta migratoria. Next base: position 20,045,077 of record CM048754.1, read on the forward strand.
AGTTCACGAGATATGACGTCATAAACAATGATTTTGTGACAATGCTCCTGTTTTTCTCCTAAACCATTAGACGCATTTCAACCAAATTAGGTACACACATTCCTTACCGTGAGGTAACAATTGCTGCAAGGTTAAGAATCACATACGACACATGGTTCAGAAGATATGACGTCATATACAATAGGAATCTCAAAAAACTGGTACATAATGAGGTGAGACGTTATAAATACGCTATATCAGAATGAGAGTACTTAGCGACTTGCAACGAACTTTGAACATAATTTCAAAACTCAATTAAACTTTTTCTCGCTCACAACCACATCAAAAAACTGAAAGGAAAAAAGTTTCTCGCTTACTACTTTTCCGCTGTTCATGGTGTAAAAATACGGCAATCGGTATGACGTTACAATTTATAATTTGTACACTACAAATAATAGCCGCAGGAAATTTTACACACAGGATACACATATGCAGTTGAATGTACCTTCTAAATTGTATGACAGTACGACACGTTTTTCATGAGATATGAGCACATGAACATTAACGTTCCGCTGTTCGTGGACTAAACCTCCGCAATTCTGTAAGACGTTACAATTTATAATTTCTACACTACAAATTGTAGCCTCAGGAAATTTTTAAGACAGTATACACACATATATTTGAGTGTACCTTCTAAATTGTATCATAGTACGACACGTAGTTCATGAGATATGAGCACATTAACAGTAGCTTTCATGCTAAACCGCCCCTTCACGCACCAAGTTTAAATCTATTTCTTCTTTACTACTAATTGTATTTCCAAGAGATTTTACAGACATACAGCCCTTATACAAATGAATATATACCTGAGAAATGGCAGGAATAAATAGATAAATACCCGTGCACCGTCGGGTTTTCAGCTAGTTACAAATACAAAAAAATACTATTTGAACATGTACGACTTAGATGCAAGGCGTGGCTATAAACACAGCCAGCGACTACCGAACAACAGGCCCAGCTAACAGGCGGTAAGGAGGTAAGGCAACCTTAGATTTAGCAATACACAATCTCAGTTAACTGGCAGCAGCAATTAATACGTATCGTAAGAATGATATACACACCGTGGCACTATCGCCAACATGTTGAGCAAGGATTACCTGACGTAATTAAGTTGTGTACTACGGCTTATGACGCAGAAAGAACATACTAAAGCTAACCGTAGCTGGCTTGTGCGTAACATCACACGCCACTGATAGTACAATGGGTTATTTAGTAATGATAGCCATTCACAACCGCATGTTGCAGGTCCTGTACGGGCCTTTCTGGATACGGAAAATGTTCGACTGCTGCCCTGGCCAGCACATTCTCCAGATCTCTCACCAACTGAAAACGTCTGGTCAATGGTGGCCGAGCAACTGGCTCGTCAAAATACGCCAGTCACTACTCTTGACGAACTGTGGTATCGTGTTGAAGCTGCATGGGCATCTGTACCTGTACACGCCGTCCAAGCTCTGTTTGACTCAATGCCCAGGCGTATCAAGGCCGTTATTACGGCCAGAGGTGATTGTTCTGATTTCTCAGGATTTATCCTCAGAAATTGCGTGAAAATTTAACCACATGTCAGTTCTAGTATAATATATTTGTCTAATGAATACCCGTTTATCATCTACATTTCTGCTTGGTGTAGCTATTTTAATGGCTAGAAGCTTGGATGGCGTGTACAACTACAGATGTCCATGCAGCTTCAACACGATACCACAGTTCATCAAGAGTAGTGACTGGCGTATTGTGACGAGCCAGTTGCTCGGCCACCATTGACCAGACGTTTTCAGTTGGTGAGAGATCTGGAGAATGTGCTGGCCAGGGCACAGGGCGAACATTTTCCATATCCAGAAAGGCCCATACGAACCTCCAACAGGCGGTCGTGTATTATCCTGCTGAAATGTAGGATTTCGCAGGGATCGAATGAAGGGTAGAGCCACGGGTCGTAACACATCTGAAATGTAACGGCCACTGTTCAAAGTGTCGTCGGTGCAAACAAGAGGTGACCGAGACGTGTAACCAATGGCACCCCATAGCAGTATGACGATGACGAATACACGCTTCCAATGTGCGTTCAGTTCCATGTTGTCAAACACGGATCCGACCATCATGATGATGTAACAGAACATGCAGTCATCCGAAAAAATTGACGTTTTGCCATTCGTGCACCCAGGTTCGTTGTTGCGTACACCATTGCAGGCGCTCCTGTCTGTGATGCAGCGTCAAGGGTAACCGCAGCCACGGTCTCCGAGCTGACAGTCAATGCTGCTGCGAACGTCGTCGAACTGTTCGTGCAGATGGCTGTTGTCTTGCAAACATGTCCATCTGTTGAGTCAGGGATCCAGACGTTACAGCCATGTGGATAAGATGCCTGTCGTCTCCACTGCTAGTGATACGAGGCCGTTGGGATCCAGCACGGCGTTCCGTATTGCCCTCCTGAACCCACCGATTCCATATTCTGCTAACAGTCATTGGATCGCGACCAACGCGAGCAGCAACAACGTGACCATATTTTATCACCGTTTAAACCTTCCCTGTACTTACTCGAATATTTCAAGACTAAAATTAGCCAATTGTTTTATATATATATATATATATATATATATATATATATATATATATATATATATATTACCGACGACGCCAGGGAACTATATATATATATATATATATATATATATATATATATATATATATATATATTACCGACGACGGCAGGGAACTATATTTTCTGACGCGAAATTTCGTAACTTACTTAAACGATCATTTTATATGAAATGAGATTAGAGGGAGAAAAAAGGATGGAAAATGAAAGCTTAATACTTACACTGCTATTCAGAAACTTTGTCCGCTAAGATGATATTTCTAGCCAGCTTATAATATCGCACCTCACACCACACACAAACGCTCTACTCCTGGAACGGATGTGGCGACATTGAGCGTGTGCTACCGTTTTGTCGACCCCTGCTCACGCGCTTCGCTCTGTTTACAGTCCGTCTCTCGTTTCGGTGAACGGAGTGTAAAACCCTTTCACGAATCTGTACGTTGTACGTTTGGGCGCTTTCCGTTTCTTCAACGTGCGTTGTCAAGCCTACGTCTGCCCACGTCACATGACACTTATTGGTAGATTAGATTAGATTAATACTTGTAGATCACATATACGACATTTCGTAATGATGTGGAACGTGTCAGTTTAGTAAATGTTGTCTATACTTGACAATCAATATTTTAAGGATATTTTTGTTTTTTATTTATTTATTTCTTAAGTTTTACCTAAAAATTCATCTACATTGCAGAAGGAGTTGCCACTCAGAAATTCCTTTAATTTCTTTTTAAATACTAGTTGGCTATCTGTCAGACTTTTGATGCTACTTGGTAAGTGACCAAAGACTTTTGTGGCAGCATAATTCACCCCTTTCTGAGCCAAGATAGATTTAACCTTGAATAGTGAATATCATCCTTTCTCCTAGTGTTGTAGCTATGGACACTGCTATTACTTTTGAATTGGGTCGGATTGTTAATAACAAATTTCATGAGTGAATATATATATATATATATATATATATATATATATATATATATATATATATATATATATATATATATATTGTGAAGCTACAGTGAGTATCCCTAGATCCCTAAATAAATGTCTGCAGGATGCTCTTGGGTGGGCTCCAGCAATTATTCCGATTACACGCTTTTGTGCAATAAATACTTTTTTTCTCAATGTTGAATTGCCCCAGAATATGATCCCATATGAAAGCAGTGAATGAAAATAGGCATAGTAAGCTAATTTACTAAGATATATATCACCAAATTTTGCAATGACTCTGATAGCATAAGTAGATGAACTCAGACGTTTCAGGAGATCTTCAATATGTTACTTCCAATTCAGTCCCTCGTCAATGCAAACACCTAAAAATTTTGAATATTCTACCTTAGCTAGAGATTTATCTTCAAAGTCTAAATTTATTAATGGTGTCATGCCATTTACTGTATGAAACTGTATATACTGGGTTTTATCAAAGTTTAATGAGAGTCCATTTGTAGAGAACCACTTAATAACTTTCTGGAAGATATCATTTACAATTTCATCAGTTAATTCCTGTTTGTCAGGTGTGATAGCTATACTTGTATCATCAGCAAAAAGTACTAGCTTAGCATCTTCGTGTATGTAGGATGGCAAGTCATTAATATATATTAAGAACAGCAAAGGACCCAAGAGCGAACCTTGTAGGACCCCATTTTTGATAACTCCCCAGTTAGAAGAATTAATTGTTTCATCTATATCATGTGAACTGCTTATTTCAACTTTCTGCACTCTTCCAGTTAAGTATGATTTAAACCATTTGTGCACTGTCCCACTCATACCACAATACTTAAGCTTATCTAGAAGAATTCCACGATTTACACAATCAAAAGCCTTTGCGATATCACAAAAAATCCCAATTGGTGATGTCCGCTTATTCAAAGCATTTAATATTTCATCAGTGAAGGTATATATAGCATTTTCAGTGGGAAAGCTTTTTTGAAAACCAAACTGACATTTTGTTAGAACTTTATTTTTACTAATATGTGAGGCAACTCGAGAATACAAAACTTTTTCAAAATTTTTTGATAAAGCTGTCAGAAGTGAGATGGGCCGGTAGTTGTTGACATCGTATGTATCCCCTTTTTTATGCAAAGGTTTAACGATAGCTTATTTCAGTCTATCCGGGAAAATACCCTCCTCTAATGAGCTATTACAAATATGACTGAGAATCCTACTTATCTCCTGGGAACAAGTTTTTAATACCCTGCTGGAAATGCCATCAATTCCATATGACCGTTTACTCTTGAGAGAGTTTATTATTTTCGTAATTTCTGAAGGTGAGGTGGGTGGAATTTCAATTGTATCAAATTGTATGGGTATGGCCTCTTCCATTCATTGCGTTGCTCCTTCTAATGAAGATTTAGATCCTATTTTCGATACAACATTTAAAAAGTAATCATTAAAAATGTTTTCAACTTCTGACTTTTTGTTCATAAATTTTTCATTTGTTTTGATGGTAATACCCTCTTCCTCTGCTCTTGGTTGCCCTGTCTCAAAATGTTCAAATGTTTGTATAGTCTATGGGACTTAACTACGGGGTCATCAGTCCCTAAACTTACAAACTACTTATGAACTACTTACGAACTAGGACGGCACAAATATCCATGCCCGCAGGGGGGGGGGATTCGAACCCCCGACCGTAGTGGCCGTGAAGACCGTGACTGGAGCGCCTTAGTCCCCTGGGCCACCGCGGCCGGCTTGCCCTGTCTCCCTTTTAATAATATTCCAAATTGTTTTAATTTTATTATCATTAGTCACCCAGTTACAGACGACAGAGTCACAAAGCTGCAATTTCCTTCCAAAATTCATACCGGTTTTTATTGGCAGAGCGTTTCATAAGCAGCAACGAAAAAAATTTTATACCGTACCCTGACTCACATTTAATCACAGGAGTTCCGCCCAGCTTGCAATATCCGCACGCGACGCCACGTGTCCTGCAGTAATAAATTCGCTACAGCCGGAAGAGTCCTGAAAAATCTGGCCAAAGTGAGGCATCAGCTCTCCAGCAGTATCGAGGGTAAACAGCGAGAGGCTACTGTTTGCACTCCAGATAAACACGCCCTTTATCTGTCGCGAGAGGACCCTGCTTTATCACTGAGTACTATCACCCGCCTATATTAGCATCCGTCCCTCTACGTAAACAATGTTGAGGAGGAAATTGAGTTAGCCGCGGTGGAGTAGCCAAGCGGTCTAAAGCGTCTCGCTGCGGAGCACGCGGTTGCTCGCCGTGGAGGTTCGAGTCCTCACTCGGTCATGTATGTGTGTGTTGTCCTTAGGTTCGTTTACCTAGATTTAAGTATGAAACTTATGACAGATTAAAATTGTGTGCCGGAACCGGGACTCGAACGTGGCACCTATGCCTTTCGTGGGCAAGCGCTCTAGGCAAGGCATCGTGAGTCGTGTCGGGGTAGCTCAGTCGTTGGAGTAACCGAGCGGTCTAAAGCGCCTCGCTGCGGAGCGCGCGGTCGCTCGCCGTGGAGGTTCGAGTCCTCCCTGGGGCATGGGTGTGTGTGTTTGTCCTTAGGTTCGTTTACCTAGGTTTAAGTATGAAACTTATGACAGATTAAAATTGTGTGCCGGAACCGGGACTCGAACCTGGGACCTTTGCCTTTCGCGGGCAAGCGCTCTAGGCAAGGCATCGTGAGTCGTGTCGGGGTAGCTCAGTCGGTGGAGTAGCCGAGCGGTCTAAAGCGCCTCGCTGCGGAGCGCGCGGTTGCTCACCGTGGAGGTTCGAGTCCTCCCTGGGGCATGACTGTGTATGTTGTCCTTAGGTTCGTTTACCTAGGTTTAAGTATGAAACTTACTGGCAGATTAAAACTGTGTGCCGGAACCGGGACTCGAACGTGGCACCTTTGCCTTTCCTGGGCAAGCGCTCCAGGCAAGGCATCGTGAGTCGTGTCAGGGTAGCTCAGTCGGTGGAGTAGCCGAGCGGTCTAAAGCGCCTCGCTGCAGAGCGCGCGGTTGCTCACCGTAGAGGTTCGAGTCCTCCCTGGGGCATGACTGTGTATGGTGTCCTTAGGTTCGTTTACCTAGGTTTAAGTATGAAACTTACTGGCAGATTAAAATTGTGTGCCGGAACCGGGACTCGAAGTTGGCACCTTTGCCTTTCGTGGGCAAGCGCTCCAGGCAAGGCATCGTTAGTCGTGTAGGGGTAGCTCAGTCGGTGGAGTAGCCGAGCGGTCTAAAGCGCCTCGCTGCGGAGCGCGCGGTTGCTCACCGTGGAGGTTCGAGTCCTCCCTGGGGCATGGCTGTGTATGTTGTCCTTAGGTTCGTTTACCTAGGTTTAAGTATGAAACTTACTGGCAGATTAAAATTGTGTGCCGGAACCGGGACTCGAACGTGGGACCTTTGCCTTTCGTGGGCAAGCGCTCCAGGCAAGGCATCGTTAGACGTGTCGGGGTAGCTCAGTCGGTGGAGTAGCCGAGCGGTCTAAAGCGCCTCGCTGCGGAGCGCGCGGTTACTCACCGTGGAGGTTCGAGTCCTCCCTCGGGCATGGCTGTGTATGTTGTCCTTAGGTTCGTTTACCTAGGTTTAAGTATGAAACTTACTGGCAGATTAAAACTGTCTGCCGGAACCGGGACTCGAACGTGGCAACTTTGCCTTTCCTGGGCAAGCGCTCCAGGCAAGGCATCGTTAGTCGTGTCGGGGTAGCTCAGTCGGTGGAGTAGCCGAGCGGTCTAAAGCGCCTCGCTGCGGAGCGCGCGGTTGCTCACCGTAGGCGTTCGAGTCCTCCCTGGGGCATGACTGTGTATGGTGTCCTTAGGTTCGTTTACCTAGGTTTAAGTATGAAACTTACTGGCAGATTAAAATTGTGTGCCGGAACCGGGACTCGAACGTGGCACCTTTGCCTTTCGTGGGCAAGCGCTCCAGGCAAGGCATCGTTAGTCGTGTCGGGGTAGCTCAGTCGGTGGAGTAGCCGAGCGGTCTAAAGCGCCTCGCTGCGGAGCGCACGGTTGCTCACCGTGGACGTTCGAGTCCTCCCTGGGGCATGACTGTGTATGTTGTCCTTAGGTTCGTTTACCTAGGTTTAAGTATGAAACTTACTGGCAGATTAAAATTGTGTGCCGGAACCGGGACTCGAATGTGGCACCTTTGCCTTTCGTGGGCAAGCGCTCCAGGCAAGGCATCGTGAGTCGTGTCGGGGTAGCTCAGTCGGTGGAGTAGCCGAGCGGTCTAAAGCGCCTCGCTGCGGAGCGCGCGGTTGCTCGACGTGGAGGTTCGAGTCCTCCCTGGGGCATGGGTGTGTGTGTTTGTCCTTAGGTTCGTTTACCTAGGTTTAAGTATGAAACTTACTGGAAGATTAAAATTGTGTGCCGGAACCGGGACTCGAACGTGGCACCTTTGCCTTTCGTGGGCAAGCGCTCCAGGCAAGGCATCGTGAGTCGTGTCGGGGTAGCTCAGTCGGTGGAGTAGCCGAGCGGTCTAAGGCGCCTCGCTGCGGAGCGCGCGGTCGCTCGCCGTGGAGGTTCGAGTCCTCCCTGGGGCATGGGTGTGTGTGTTTATCCTTAGGTTCGTTTACCTAGGTTTAAGTATGAAACTTATGACAGATTAAAATTGGGTGCCGGAACCGGGACTCGAACCTGGGACCTTTGCCTTCGCGGTCAAGCGCTCTAGGCAAGGCATCGTGAGTCGTGTCGGGGTAGCTCAGTCGGTGGAGTAGCCGAGCGGTCTAAAGCGCCCCGCTGCGGAGCGCGCGGTTGCTCACCGTGGAGGTTCGAGTCCTCCCTGGGGCATGACTGTGTATGTTGTCCTTAGGTTCGTTTACCTAGGTTTAAGTATGAAACTTACTGGCAGATTAAAATTGTGTGCCGGAACCGGGACTCGAACGTGGCACCTTTGCCTTTCGTGGGCAAGCGCTCCAGGCATGGCATCGTTAGTCGTGTCGGGGTAGCTCAGTCGGTGGAGTAGCCGAGCGGTGTAAAGTACCTCGCTGTGGAGCACGCGGTTGCTCACCGTGGAGGTTCGAGTCCTCCCTCGGGCATGGCTGTGTATGTTGTCCTTAGGTTCGTTTACCTAGGTTTAAGTATGAAACTTACTGGCAGATTAAAATTGTGTGCCGGAACCGGGACTCGAACGTGGCACCTTTGCCTTTCGTGGGCAAGCGCTCCAGGCAAGGCATCGTTAGTCGTGTCGGGGTAGCTCAGTCGGTGGAGTAGCCGAGCGGTCTACAGCGCCTCGCTGCGGAGCGCGCGGTTGCTCACCGTGGAGGTTCGAGTCCTCCCTGGGGCATGACTTTGTATGTTGTCCTTAGGTTCGTTTACCTAGGTTTAAGTATGAAACTTACTGGCAGATTAAAATTGTGTGCCGGAACCGGGACTCGAACGTGGCCCCTTTGCCTTTCCTGGGCAAGCGCTCCAGGCAAGGCATCGTGAGTCGTGTCGGGGTAGCTCAGTCGGTGGAGTAGCCGAGCGGGGTAAAGCGCCTCGCTGCGAAGCACGCGGTTGCTCACCGTGGAGGTTCGAGTCCTCCCTGGGGCATGACTGTGTATGTTGTCCTTAGGTTCGTTTACCTAGGTTTAAGTATGAAACTTACTGGCAGATTAAAATTGTGTGCCGGAACCGGGACTCGAACATGGCACCTTTGCCTTTCGTGGGCAAGCGCTCCAGGCAAGGCATCGTTAGTCGTGTCGGGGTAGCTCAGTCGGTGGAGTAGCCGAGCGGTCTAAAGCGCCTCGCTGCGGAGCGCACGGTTGCTCACCGTGGAGGTTCGAGTCCTCCCTGGGGCATGACTGTGTATGTTGTCCTTAGGTTCGTTTACCTAGGTTTAAGTATGAAACTTACTGGCAGATTAAAATTGTGTGCCGGAACCGGGACTCGAACATGGCACCTTTGCCTTTCGTGGGCAAGCGCTCCAGGCAAGGCATCGTGAGTCGTGTCGGGGTAGCTCAGTCGGTGGAGTAGCCGAGCGGTCTAAAGCGCCTTGCTGCAGAGCGCGCGGTTGCTCACCGTGGAGGTTCCAGTCCTCCCTCGGGCATGGCTGTGTATGTTGTCCTTAGGTTCGTTTACCTAGGTTTAAGTATGAAACTTACTGGCAGATTAAAATTGTGTGCCGGAACCGGGACTCGAAGTTGGCACCTTTGCCTTTTGTGGGCAAGCGCTCCAGGCAAGGCATCGTTAGTCGTGTCGGGGTAGCTCAGTCGGTGGAGTAGCCGAGCGGTCTAAAGCGCCTCGCTGCGGAGCGCGCGGTTGCTCACCGTGGAGGTTCGAGTCCTCCCTGGGGCATGACTGTGTATGTTGTCCTTAGGTTCGTTTACCTAGGTTTAAGTATGAAACTTACTGGCAGATTAAAATTGTGTGCCAGAACCGGGACTCGAACATGGCACCTTTGCCTTTCGTGGGCAAGCGCTCCAGGCAAGGCATCGTTAGTCATGTCGGGGTAGCTCAGTCGGTGGAGTAGCCGAGCGGTCTAAAGCGCCTCGCTGCCGAGCGCGCGGTTACTCACCGTGGAGGTTCGAGTCCTCCCTCGGGCATGGCTGTGTATGTTGTCCTTAGGTTCGTTTACCTAGGTTTAAGTATGAAACTTACTGGCAGATTAAAACTGTCTGCCGGAACCGGGACTCGAACGTGGCAACTTTGCCTTTCGTGGGCAAGCGCTCCAGGCAAGGCATCGTTAGTCGTGTCGGGGTAGCTCAGTCGGTGGAGTAGCCGAGCGGTCTAAAGCGCCTCGCTGCGGAGCGCACGGTTGCTCACCGTGGAGGTTCGAGTCCTCCCTGGGGCATGACTGTGTATGTTGTCCTTAGGTTCGTTTACCTAGGTTTAAGTATGAAACTTTCTGGCAGATTAAAATTGTGTGCCGGAACCGGGACTCGAACATGGCACCTTTGCCTTTCGTGGGCAAGCGCTCCAGGCAAGGCATCGTTAGTCGTGTCGGGGTAGCTCAGTCGGTGGAGTAGCCGAGCGGTCTAAAGCGCCTCGCTGCGGAGCGCACGGTTGCTCACCGTGGAGGTTCGAGTCATCCCTCGGGCATGGCTGTGTATGTTGTCCTTAGGTTCGTTTACCTAGGTTTAAGTATGAAACTTACTGGCAGATTAAAATTGTGTGCCGGAACCGTGACTCGAACGTGGCACCTTTGCCTTTCGTGGGCAAGCGCTCCAGGCAAGGCATCGTGAGTCGTGTCGGGGTAGCTCAGTCGGTGGAGTAGCGGAGCGGTCTAAAGCGCCTCGCTGCGGAGCGCGCGGTTGCTCGCCGTGGAGGTTCGAGTCCTCCCTGGGGCATGGGTGTGGGTGTTTGTCCTTAGGTTCGTTTACCTAGGTTTAAGTATGAAACTTACTGGAAGATTAAAATTGTGTGCCGGAACCGGGACTCGAACGTGGCACCTTTGCCTTTCGTGGGCAAGCGCTCCAGGCAAGGCATCGTGAGTCGTGTCGGGGTAGCTCAGTCGGTGGAGTAGCCGAGCGGTCTAAAGCGCCTCGCTGCGTAGCGCGCGGTCGCTCGCCGTGGAGGTTCGAGTCCTCCCTGGGGTATGGGTGTGTGTGTTTATCCTTAGGTTCGTTTACCTAGGTTTAAGTATGAAACTTATGACAGATTAAAATTGGGTGCCGGAACCGGGACTCGAACCTGGGACCTTTGCCTTTCGCGGTCAAGCGCTCTAGGCAAGGCATCGTGAGTCGTGTCGGGGTAGCTCAGTCGGTGGAGTAGCCGAGCGGTCTAAAGCGCCACGCTGCGGAGCGCGCGGTTGCTCACCGTGGAGGTTCGAGTCCTCCCTGGGGCATGACTGTGTATGTTGTCCTTAGGTTCGTTTACCTAGGTTTAAGTATGAAACTTACTGGCAGATTAAAATTGTGTGCCGGAACCGGGACTGGAATGTGGCACCTTTGCCTTTCGTGGGCAAGCGCTCCAGGCAAGGCATCGTTAGTCGTGTCGGGGTAGCTCAGTCGGTGGAGTAGCCGAGCGGTGTAAAGTACCTCGCTGCGGAGCACGCGGTTGCTCAGGTTGCTCACCGTGGAGGTTCGAGTCCTCCCTGGGGCATGGCTGTGTATGTTGTCCTTAGGTTCGTTTATCTAGGTTTAAGTATGAAACTTACTGGCAGATTAAAATTGTGTTCCGGAACCGTGACTCGAACGTGGCACCTTTGCCTTTCGTGGGCAAGCGCTCCAGGCAAGGCATCGTTAGTCGTGTCGGGGTAGCTCAGTCGGTGGAGTAGCCGAGCGGTCTAAAGCGCCTCGCTGCGGAGCGCGCGGTTGCTCACCGTGGAGGTTCGATTCCTCCCTGGGGCATGACTGTGTATGTTGTCCTTAGGTTCATTTACCTAGGTTTAAGTATGAAACTTACTGGCAGATTAAAATTGTGTGCCGGAACCGTGACTCGAACGTGGCACCTTTGCCTTTCGTGGGCAAGCGCTCCAGGCAAGGCATCGTGAGTCGTGTCGGGGTAGCTCAGTCGGTGGAGTAGCCGAGCGGTCTAAAGCGCCTCGCTGCAGAGCGCGCGGTTGCTCACCGTAGAGGTTCGAGTCCTCCCTGGGGCATGACTGTGTATGGTGTCCTTAGGTTCGTTTACCTAGGTTTAAGTATGAAACTTACTGGCAGATTAAAATTGTGTGCCGGAACCGGGACTCGAAGTTGGCACCTTTGCCTTTCGTGGGCAAGCGCTCCAGGCAAGGCATCGTTAGTCGTGTAGGGGTAGCTCAGTCGGTGGAGTAGCCGAGCGGTCTAAAGCGCCTCGCTGCGGAGCGCGCGGTTGCTCACCGTGGAGGTTCGAGTCCTCCCTGGGGCATGGCTGTGTATGTTGTCCTTAGGTTCGTTTACCTAGGTTTAAGTATGAAACTTACTGGCAGATTAAAATTGTGTGCCGGAACCGGGACTCGAACGTGGGACCTTTGCCTTTCGTGGGCAAGCGCTCCAGGCAAGGCATCGTTAGACGTGTCGGGGTAGCTCAGTCGGTGGAGTAGCCGAGCGGTCTAAAGCGCCTCGCTGCGGAGCGCGCGGTTACTCACCGTGGAGGTTCGAGTCCTCCCTGGGGCATGGCTGTGTATGTTGTCCTTAGGTTCGTTTACCTAGGTTTAAGTATGAAACTTACTGGCAGATTAAAACTGTCTGCCGGAACCGGGACTCGAACGTGGCAACTTTGCCTTTCCTGGGCAAGCGCTCCAGGCAAGGCATCGTTAGTCGTGTCGGGGTAGCTCAGTCGGTGGAGTAGCCGAGCGGTCTAAAGCGCCTCGCTGCGGAGCGCGCGGTTGCTCACCGTAGGCGTTCGAGTCCTCCCTGGGGCATGACTGTGTATGGTGTCCTTAGGTTCGTTTACCTAGGTTTAAGTATGAAACTTACTGGCAGATTAAAATTGTGTGCCGGAACCGGGACTCGAACGTGGCACCTTTGCCTTTCGTGGGCAAGCGCTCCAGGCAAGGCATCGTTAGTCGTGTCGGGGTAGCTCAGTCGGTGGAGTAGCCGAGCGGTCTAAAGCGCCTCGCTGCGGAGCGCACGGTTGCTCACCGTGGACGTTCGAGTCCTCCCTGGGGCATGACTGTGTATGTTGTCCTTAGGTTCGTTTACCTAGGTTTAAGTATGAAACTTACTGGCAGATTAAAATTGTGTGCCGGAACCGGGACTCGAACATGGCACCTTTGCCTTTCGTGGGCAAGCGCTCCAGGCAAGGCATCGTTAGTCGTGTCGGGGTAGCTCAGTCGGTGGAGTAGCCGAGTGGTCTAAAGCGCCTCGCTGTGGAGCGCACGGTTGCTCACCGTGGAGGTTCGAGTCATCCCTCGGGCATGGCTGTGTATGTTGTCCTTAGGTTCGTTTATCTAGGTTTAAGTATGAAACTTACTGGCAGATTAAAATTAAGTGCCGGAACCGTGACTCGAACGTGGCACGTTTGCCTTTCGTGGGCAAGCGCTCCAGGCAAGGCATCGTGAGTCGTGTCGGGGTAGCTCAGTCGGTGGAGTAGCCGAGCGGTCTAAAGCGCCTCGCTGCGGAGCGCGCGGTTGCTCGCCGTGGAGGTTCGAGTCCTCCCTGGGGCATGGGTGTGTGTGTTTGTCCTTAGGTTCGTTTACCTAGGTTTAAGTATGAAACTTACTGGAAGATTAAAATTGTGTGCCGGAACCGGGACTCGAACGTGGCACCTTTGCCTTTCGTGGGCAAGCGCTCCAGGCAAGGCATCGTGAGTCGTGTCGGGGTAGCTCAGTCGGTGGAGTAGCCGAGCGGTCTAAGGCGCCTCGCTGCGGAGCGCGCGGTCGCTCGCCGTGGAGGTTCGAGTCCTCCCTGGGGCATGGGTGTGTGTGTTTATCCTTAGGTTCGTTTACCTAGGTTTAAGTATGAAACTTATGACAGATTAAAATTGGGTGCCGGAACCGGGACTCGAACCTGGGACCTTTGCCTTTCGCGGTCAAGCGCTCTAGGCAAGGCATCGTGAGTCGTGTCGGGGTAGCTCAGTCGGTGGAGTAGCCGAGCGGTCTAAAGCGCCTCGCTGCGGAGCGCGCGGTTGCTCACCGTGGAGGTTCGAGTCCTCCCTGGGGCATGACTGTGTATGTTGTCCTTAGGTTCGTTTACCTAGGTTTAAGTATGAAACTTACTGGCAGATTAAAATTGTGTGCCGGAACCGGGACTCGAACGTGGCACCTTTGCCTTTCGTGGGCAAGCGCTCCAGGCATGGCATCGTTAGTCGTGTCGGGGTAGCTCAGTCGGTGGAGTAGCCGAGCGGTGTAAAGTACCTCGCTGCGGAGCACGCGGTTGCTCACCGTGGAGGTTCGAGTCCTCCCTCGGGCATGGCTATGTATGTTGTCCTTAGGTTCGTTTACCTAGGTTTAAGTATGAAACTTACTGGCAGATTAAAATTGTGTGCCGGAACCGGGACTCGAACGTGGCACCTTTGCCTTTCGTGGGCAAGCGCTCCAGGCAAGGCATCGTTAGTCGTGTCGGGGTAGCTCAGTCGGTGGAGTAGCCGAGCGGTCTAAAGCGCCTCGCTGCGGAGCGCGCGGTTGCTCACCGTGGAGGTTCGATTCCTCCCTGGGGCATGACTGTGTATGTTGTCCTTAGGTTCATTTACCTAGGTTTAAGTATGAAACTTACTGGCAGATTAAAATTGTGTGCCGGAACCGGGACTCGAACGTGGCACCTTTGCCTTTCGTGGGCAAGCGCTCCAGGCAAGGCATCGTGAGTAGTGTCGGGGTAGCTCAGTCGGTGGAGTAGCCGAGCGGTCTAAAGCGCCTCGCTGCGGAGCGCGCGGTTGCTCGCCGTGGAGGTTCGAGTCCTCCCTGGGGCATGTGTGTGTGTGTTTGTCCTTAGATACGTTTACCTAGGTTTAAGTATGAAACTTACTGGCAGATTAAAATTGTGTGCCGGAACCGGGACTCGAACGTGGCACCTTTGCCTTTCCTGGGCAAGCGCTCCAGGAAGGCATCGTGAGTCGTGTCGGGGTAGCTCAGTCGGTGGAGTAGCCGAGCGGTCTAAAGCGCCTCGCTGCGGAGCGCGCGGTTGCTCACCGTGGAGGTTCGAGTCCTCCCTGGGGCATGACTTTGTATGTTGTCCTTAGGTTCGTTTACCTAGGTTTAAGTATGAAACTTACTGGCAGATTAAAATTGTGTGCCGGAACCGGGACTCGAACGTGGCCCCTTTGCCTTTCCTGGGCAAGCGCTCCAGGCAAGGCATCGTGAGTCGTGTCGGGGTAGCTCAGTCGGTGGAGTAGCCGAGCGGGGTAAAGCGCCTCGCTGCGAAGCACGCGGTTGCTCACCGTGGAGGTTCGAGTCCTCCCTGGGGCATGACTGTGTATGTTGTCCTTAGGTTCGTTTACCTAGGTTTAAGTATGAAACTTACTGGCAGATTAAAATTGTGTGCCGGAACCGGGACTTGAACATGGCACCTTTGCCTTTCGTGGGCAAGCGCTCCAGGCAAGGCATCGTTAGTCGTGTCGGGGTAGCTCAGTCGGTGGAGTAGCCGAGCGGTCTAAAGCGTCTCGCTGCGGAGCGCACGGTTGCTCACCGTGGAGGTTCGAGTCCTCCCTGGGGCATGACTGTGTATGTTGTCCTTAGGTTCGTTTACCTAGGTTTAAGTATGAAACTTACTGGCAGATTAAAATTGTGTGCCGGAACCGGGACTCGAACATGGCACCTTTGCCTTTCGTGGGCAAGCGCTCCAGGCAAGGCATCGTGAGTCGTGTCGGGGTAGCTCAGTCGGTGGAGTAGCCGAGCGGTCTAAAGCGCCTTGCTGCGGAGCGCGCGGTTGCTCACCGTGGAGGTTCCAGTCCTCCCTTGGGCATGGCTGTGTATGTTGTCCTTAGGTTCGTTTACCTAGGTTTAAGTATGAAACTTACTGGCAGATTAAAATTGTGTGCCGGAACCGGGACTCGAAGTTGGCACCTTTGCCTTTCGTGGGCAAGCGCTCCAGGCAAGGCATCGTTAGTCGTGTCGGGGTAGCTCAGTCGGTGGAGTAGCCGAGCGGTCTAAAGCGCCTCGCTGCGGAGCGCGCGGTTGCTCACCGTGGAGGTTCGAGTCCTCCCTGGGGCATGACTGTGTATGTTGTCCTTAGGTTCGTTTACCTAGGTTTAAGTATGAAACTTACTGGCAGATTAAAATTGTGTGCCGGAACCGGGACTCGAACATGGCACCTTTGCCTTTCGTGGGCAAGCGCTCCAGGCAAGGCATCGTTAGTCATGTCGGGGTAGCTCAGTCGGTGGAGTAGCCGAGCGGTCTAAAGCGCCTCGCTGCCGAGCGCGCGGTTACTCACCGTGGAGGTTCGAGTCCTCCCTCGGGCATGGCTGTGTATGTTGTCCTTAGGTTCGTTTACCTAGGTTTAAGTATGAAACTTACTGGCAGATTAAAACTGTCTGCCGGAACCGGGACACGAACGTGGCAACTTTGCCTTTCGTGGGCAAGCGCTCCAGGCAAGGCATCGTTAGTCGTGTCGGGGTAGCTCAGTCGGTGGAGTAGCCGAGCGGTCTAAAGCGCCTCGCTGCGGAGCGCACGGTTGCTCACCGTGGAGGTTCGAGTCCTCCCTGGGGCATGACTGTGTATGTTGTCCTTAGGTTCGTTTACCTAGGTTTAAGTATGAAACTTACTGGCAGATTAAAATTGTGTGCCGGAACCGGGACTCGAACATGGCACCTTTGCCTTTCGTGGGCAAGCGCTCCAGGCAAGGCATCGTTAGTCGTGTCGGGGTAGCTCAGTCGGTGGAGTAGCCGAGCGGTCTAAAGCGCCTCGCTGCGGAGCGCACGGTTGCTCACCGTGGAGGTTCGAGTCATCCCTCGGGCATGGCTGTGTATGTTGTCCTTAGGTTCGTTTACCTAGGTTTAAGTATGAAACTTACTGGCAGATTAAAATTGTGTGCCGGAACCGTGACTCGAACGTGGCACCTTTGCCTTTCGTGGGCAAGCGCTGCAGGCAAGGCATCGTGAGTCGTGTCGGTGTAGCTCAGTCGGTGGAGTAGCCGAGCGGTCTAAAGCGCCTCGCTGCGGAGCGCGTGGTTGCTCACCGTGGATGTTCGAGTCCTCCCTGGGGCATGACTGTGTATGTTGTCCTTAGGTTCGTTTACCTAGGTTTAAGTATGAAACTTACTGGCAGATTAAAATTGTGTGCCGGAACCGGGACTCGAATGTGGCACCTTTGCCTTTCGTGGGCAAGCGCTCCAGGCAAGGCATCGTTAGTCGTGTCGGGGTAGCTCAGTCGGTGGAGTAGCCGAGCGGTGTAAAGTACCTCGCTGCGGAGCACGCGGTTGCTCACCGTGGAGGTTCGAGTCCTCCCTCGGGCATGGCTGTGTATGTTGTCCTTAGGTTCGTTTACCTAGGTTTAAGTATGAAACTTACTGGCAGATTAAAATTGTGTGCCGGAACCGGGACTCGAACGTGGCACCTTTGCCTTTCGTGGGCAAGCGCTCCAGGCAAGGCATCGTTAGTCGTGTCGGGGTAGCTCAGTCGGTGGAGTAGCCGAGCGGTCTAAAGCGCCTCGCTGCGGAGCGCGCGGTTGCTCACCGTGGAGGTTCGATTCCTCCCTGGGGCATGACTGTGTATGTTGTCCTTAGGTTCATTTACCTAGGTTTAAGTATGAAACTTACTGGCAGATTAAAATTGTGTGCCGGAACCGGGACTCGAACGTGGCACCTTTGCCTTTCGTGGGCAAGCGCTCCAGGCAAGGCATCGTGAGTAGTGTCGGGGTAGCTCAGTCGGTGGAGTAGCCGAGCGGTCTAAAGCGCCTCGCTGCGGAGCGCGCGGTTGCTCGCCGTGGAGGTTCGAGTCCTCCCTGGGGCATGTGTGTGTGTGTTTGTCCTTAGATATGTTTACCTAGGTTTAAGTATGAAACTTACTGGCAGATTAAAATTGTGTGCCGGAACCGGGACTCGAACGTGGCACCTTTGCCTTTCCTGGGCAAGCGCTCCAGGAAGGCATCGTGAGTCGTGTCGGGGTAGCTCAGTCGGTGGAGTAGCCGAGCGGTCTACAGCGCCTCGCTGCGGAGCGCGCGGTTGCTCACCGTGGAGGTTCGAGTCCTCCCTGGGGCATGACTTTGTATGTTGTCCTTAGGTTCGTTTACCTAGGTTTAAGTATGAAACTTACTGGCAGATTAAAATTGTGTGCCGGAACCGGGACTCGAACGTGGCCCCTTTGCCTTTCCTGGGCAAGCGCTCCAGGCAAGGCATCGTGAGTCGTGTCGGGGTAGCTCAGTCGGTGGAGTAGCCGAGCGGGGTAAAGCGCCTCGCTGCGAAGCACGCGGTTGCTCACCGTGGAGGTTCGAGTCCTCCCTGGGGCATGACTGTGTATGTTGTCCTTAGGTTCGTTTACCTAGGTTTAAGTATGAAACTTACTGGCAGATTAAAATTGTGTGCCGGAACCGGGACTTGAACATGGCACCTTTGCCTTTCGTGGGCAAGCGCTCCAGGCAAGGCATCGTTAGTCGTGTCGGGGTAGCTCAGTCGGTGGAGTAGCCGAGCGGTCTAAAGCGTCTCGCTGCGGAGCGCACGGTTGCTCACCGTGGAGGTTCGAGTCCTCCCTGGGGCATGACTGTGTATGTTGTCCTTAGGTTCGTTTACCTAGGTTTAAGTATGAAACTTACTGGCAGATTAAAATTGTGTGCCGGAACCGGGACTCGAACATGGCACCTTTGCCTTTCGTGGGCAAGCGCTCCAGGCAAGGCATCGTGAGTCGTGTCGGGGTAGCTCAGTCGGTGGAGTAGCCGAGCGGTCTAAAGCGCCTTGCTGCGGAGCGCGCGGTTGCTCACCGTGGAGGTTCCAGTCCTCCCTTGGGCATGGCTGTGTATGTTGTCCTTAGGTTCGTTTACCTAGGTTTAAGTATGAAACTTACTGGCAGATTAAAATTGTGTGCCGGAACCGGGACTCGAAGTTGGCACCTTTGCCTTTCGTGGGCAAGCGCTCCAGGCAAGGCATCGTTAGTCGTGTCGGGGTAGCTCAGTCGGTGGAGTAGCCGAGCGGTCTAAAGCGCCTCGCTGCGGAGCGCGCGGTTGCTCACCGTGGAGGTTCGAGTCCTCCCTGGGGCATGACTGTGTATGTTGTCCTTAGGTTCGTTTACCTAGGTTTAAGTATGAAACTTACTGGCAGATTAAAATTGTGTGCCGGAACCGGGACTCGAACATGGCACCTTTGCCTTTCGTGGGCAAGCGCTCCAGGCAAGGCATCGTTAGTCATGTCGGGGTAGCTCAGTCGGTGGAGTAGCCGAGCGGTCTAAAGCGCCTCGCTGCCGAGCGCGCGGTTACTCACCGTGGAGGTTCGAGTCCTCCCTCGGGCATGGCTGTGTATGTTGTCCTTAGGTTCGTTTACCTAGGTTTAAGTATGAAACTTACTGGCAGATTAAAACTGTCTGCCGGAACCGGGACTCGAACGTGGCAACTTTGCCTTTCGTGGGCAAGCGCTCCAGGCAAGGCATCGTTAGTCGTGTCGGGGTAGCTCAGTCGGTGGAGTAGCCGAGCGGTCTAAAGCGCCTCGCTGCGGAGCGCACGGTTGCTCACCGTGGAGGTTCGAGTCCTCCCTGGGGCATGACTGTGTATGTTGTCCTTAGGTTCGTTTACCTAGGTTTAAGTATGAAACTTACTGGCAGATTAAAATTGTGTGCCGGAACCGGGACTCGAACATGGCACCTTTGCCTTTCGTGGGCAAGCGCTCCAGGCAAGGCATCGTTAGTCGTGTCGGGGTAGCTCAGTCGGTGGAGTAGCCGAGCGGTCTAAAGCGCCTCGCTGCGGAGCGCACGGTTGCTCACCGTGGAGGTTCGAGTCATCCCTCGGGCATGGCTGTGTATGTTGTCCTTAGGTTCGTTTACCTAGGTTTAAGTATGAAACTTACTGGCAGATTAAAATTGTGTGCCGGAACCGTGACTCGAACGTGGCACCTTTGCCTTTCGTGGGCAAGCGCTCCAGGCAAGGCATCGTGAGTCGTGTCGGTGTAGCTCAGTCGGTGGAGTAGCCGAGCGGTCTAAAGCGCCTCGCTGCGGAGCGCGTGGTTGCTCACCGTGGAGGTTCGAGTCCTCCCTGGGGCATGACTGTGTATGTTGTCCTTAGGTTCGTTTACCTAGGTTTAAGTATGAAACTTACTGGCAGATTAAAATTGTGTGCCGGAACCGGGACTCGAATGTGGCACCTTTGCCTTTCGTGGGCAAGCGCTCCAGGCAAGGCATCGTTAGTCGTGTCGGGGTAGCTCAGTCGGTGGAGTAGCCGAGCGGTGTAAAGTACCTCGCTGCGGAGCACGCGGTTGCTCACCGTGGAGGTTCGAGTCCTCCCTCGGGCATGGCTGTGTATGTTGTCCTTAGGTTCGTTTACCTAGGTTTAAGTATGAAACTTACTGGCAGATTAAAATTGTGTGCCGGAACCGGGACTCGAACGTGGCACCTTTGCCTTTCGTGGGCAAGCGCTCCAGGCAAGGCATCGTTAGTCGTGTCGGGGTAGCTCAGTCGGTGGAGTAGCCGAGCGGTCTAAAGCGCCTCGCTGCGGAGCGCGCGGTTGCTCACCGTGGAGGTTCGATTCCTCCCTGGGGCATGACTGTGTATGTTGTCCTTAGGTTCATTTACCTAGGTTTAAGTATGAAACTTACTGGCAGATTAAAATTGTGTGCCGGAACCGGGACTCGAACGTGGCACCTTTGCCTTTCGTGGGCAAGCGCTCCAGGCAAGGCATCGTGAGTAGTGTCGGGGTAGCTCAGTCGGTGGAGTAGCCGAGCGGTCTAAAGCGCCTCGCTGCGGAGCGCGCGGTTGCTCGCAGTGGAGGTTCGAGTCCTCCCTGGGGCATGTGTGTGTGTGTTTGTCCTTAGATACGTTTACCTAGGTTTAAGTATGAAACTTACTGGCAGATTAAAATTGTGTGCCGGAACCGGGACTCGAACGTGGCACCTTTGCCTTTCCTGGGCAAGCGCTCCAGGAAGGCATCGTGAGTCGTGTCGGGGTAGCTCAGTCGGTGGAGTAGCCGAGCGGTCTACAGCGCCTCGCTGCGGAGCGCGCGGTTGCTCACCGTGGAGGTTCGAGTCCTCCCTGGGGCATGACTTTGTATGTTGTCCTTAGGTTCGTTTACCTAGGTTTAAGTATGAAACTTACTGGCAGATTAAAATTGTGTGCCGGAACCGGGACTCGAACGTGGCCCCTTTGCCTTTCCTGGGCAAGCGCTCCAGGCAAGGCATCGTGAGTCGTGTCGGGGTAGCTCAGTCGGTGGAGTAGCCGAGCGGGGTAAAGCGCCTCGCTGCGAAGCACGCGGTTGCTCACCGTGGAGGTTCGAGTCCTCCCTGGGGCATGACTGTGTATGTTGTCCTTAGGTTCGTTTACCTAGGTTTAAGTATGAAACTTACTGGCAGATTAAAATTGTGTGCCGGAACCGGGACTTGAACATGGCACCTTTGCCTTTCGTGGGCAAGCGCTCCAGGCAAGGCATCGTTAGTCGTGTCGGGGTAGCTCAGTCGGTGGAGTAGCCGAGCGGTCTAAAGCGTCTCGCTGCGGAGCGCACGGTTGCTCACCGTGGAGGTTCGAGTCCTCCCTGGGGCATGACTGTGTATGTTGTCCTTAGGTTCGTTTACCTAGGTTTAAGTATGAAACTTACTGGCAGATTAAAATTGTGTGCCGGAACCGGGACTCGAACATGGCACCTTTGCCTTTCGTGGGCAAGCGCTCCAGGCAAGGCATCGTGAGTCGTGTCGGGGTAGCTCAGTCGGTGGAGTAGCCGAGCGGTCTAAAGCGCCTTGCTGCGGAGCGCGCGGTTGCTCACCGTGGAGGTTCCAGTCCTCCCTTGGGCATGGCTGTGTATGTTGTCCTTAGGTTCGTTTACCTAGGTTTAAGTATGAAACTTACTGGCAGATTAAAATTGTGTGCCGGAACCGGGACTCGAAGTTGGCACCTTTGCCTTTCGTGGGCAAGCGCTCCAGGCAAGGCATCGTTAGTCGTGTCGGGGTAGCTCAGTCGGTGGAGTAGCCGAGCGGTCTAAAGCGCCTCGCTGCGGAGCGCGCGGTTGCTCACCGTGGAGGTTCGAGTCCTCCCTGGGGCATGACTGTGTATGTTGTCCTTAGGTTCGTTTACCTAGGTTTAAGTATGAAACTTACTGGCAGATTAAAATTGTGTGCCGGAACCGGGACTCGAACATGGCACCTTTGCCTTTCGTGGGCAAGCGCTCCAGGCAAGGCATCGTTAGTCATGTCGGGGTAGCTCAGTCGGTGGAGTAGCCGAGCGGTCTAAAGCGCCTCGCTGCCGAGCGCGCGGTTACTCACCGTGGAGGTTCGAGTCCTCCCTCGGGCATGGCTGTGTATGTTGTCCTTAGGTTCGTTTACCTAGGTTTAAGTATGAAACTTACTGGCAGATTAAAACTGTCTGCCGGAACCGGGACTCGAACGTGGCAACTTTGCCTTTCGTGGGCAAGCGCTCCAGGCAAGGCATCGTTAGTCGTGTCGGGGTAGCTCAGTCGGTGGAGTAGCCGAGCGGTCTAAAGCGCCTCGCTGCGGAGCGCACGGTTGCTCACCGTGGAGGTTCGAGTCCTCCCTGGGGCATGACTGTGTATGTTGTCCTTAGGTTCGTTTACCTAGGTTTAAGTATGAAACTTACTGGCAGATTAAAATTGTGTGCCGGAACCGGGACTCGAACATGGCACCTTTGCCTTTCGTGGGCAAGCGCTCCAGGCAAGGCATCGTTAGTCGTGTCGGGGTAGCTCAGTCGGTGGAGTAGCCGAGCGGTCTAAAGCGCCTCGCTGCGGAGCGCACGGTTGCTCACCGTGGAGGTTCGAGTCATCCCTCGGGCATGGCTGTGTATGTTGTCCTTAGGTTCGTTTACCTAGGTTTAAGTATGAAACTTACTGGCAGATTAAAATTGTGTGCCGGAACCGTGACTCGAACGTGGCACCTTTGCCTTTCGTGGGCAAGCGCTCCAGGCAAGGCATCGTGAGTCGTGTCGGGGTAGCTCAGTCGGTGGAGTAGCCGAGCGGTCTAAAGCGCCTCGCTGCGGAGCGCGTGGTTGCTCACCGTGGAGGTTCGAGTCCTCCCTGGGGCATGACTGTGTATGTTGTCCTTAGGTTCGTTTACCTAGGTTTAAGTATGAAACTTACTGGCAGATTAAAATTGTGTGCCGGAACCGGGACTCGAATGTGGCACCTTTGCCTTTCGTGGGCAAGCGCTCCAGGCAAGGCATCGTTAGTCGTGTCGGGGTAGCTCAGTCGGTGGAGTAGCCGAGCGGTGTAAAGTACCTCGCTGCGGAGCACGCGGTTGCTCACCGTGGAGGTTCGAGTCCTCCCTCGGGCATGGCTGTGTATGTTGTCCTTAGGTTCGTTTACCTAGGTTTAAGTATGAAACTTACTGGCAGATTAAAATTGTGTGCCGGAACCGGGACTCGAACGTGGCACCTTTGCCTTTCGTGGGCAAGCGCTCCAGGCAAGGCATCGTTAGTCGTGTCGGGGTAGCTCAGTCGGTGGAGTAGCCAAACGGTCTAAAGCGCCTCGCTGCGGAGCGCGCGGTTGCTCACCGTGGAGGTTCGATTCCTCCCTGGGGCATGACTGTGTATGTTGTCCTTAGGTTCATTTACCTAGGTTTAAGTATGAAACTTACTGGCAGATTAAAATTGTGTACCGGAACCGGGACTCGAACGTGGCACCTTTGCCTTTCGTGGGCAAGCGCTCCAGGCAAGGCATCGTGAGTCGTGTCGGGGTAGCTCAGTCGGTGGAGTAGCCGAGCGGTCTAAAGCGCCTCGCTGCGGAGCGCGCGGTTGCTCGCGGTAGAGGTTCGAGTCCTCCCTGGGGCATGTGTGTGTGTGTTTGTCCTTAGATACGTTTACCTAGGTTTAAGTATGAAACTTACTGGCAGATTAAAATTGTGTGCCGGAACCGGGACTCGAACGTGGCCCCTTTGCCTTTCCTGGGCAAGCGCTCCAGGCAAGGCATCGTGAGTCGTGTCGGGGGAGCTCAGTCGGTGGAGTAGCCGAGCGGGGTAAAGCACCTCGCTGCGGAGCACGCGGTTGCTCACCGTGGAGGTTCGAGTCCTCCCTGGGGCATGACTGTGTATGTTGTCCTTAGGTTCGTTTACCTAGGTTTAAGTATGAAACTTACTGGCAGATTAAAATTGTGTGCCGGAACCGGGACTCGAAACTGGGACCTTTGCCTATCCTGGGCAAGCGCTCCAGGCAAGGCATCGTGAGTCGTGTCGGGGTAGCTCAGTCGGTGGAGTAGCCGAGCGGGGTAAAGCGCTTCGCTGCGGAGCACGCGGTTGCTCACCGTGGAGGTTCGAGTCCTCCCTGGGGCATGGCTGTGTATGTTGTCCTTAGGTTCGTTTACCTAGGTTTAAGTATGAAACTTACTGGCAGATTAAAATTGTGTGCCGGAACCGGGACTCGAACCTGGGACCTTTGTCTTTCCTGGGCAAGCGTTCCAGGCAAGGCATCGTGAGTCGTGTCGGGGTAGCTCAGTCGATGGAGTAGCCGAGCGGTCTAAAGCGCCTCGCTGCGGAGCGCGCGGTTGCTCACCGTGGAGGTTCGAGTCCTCCCTGGGGCATGACTGTGTATGTTGTCCTTAGGTTCGTTTACCTAGGTTTAAGTATGAAACTTAGTGGCAGATTAAAATTGTGTGCCGGAACCGGGACTCGAACGTGGCACCTTTGCCTTTCCTGGGCAAGCGCTCCAGGCAAGGCATCGTGAGTCGTGTCGGGGTAGCTCAGTCGGTGGAGTAGCCGAGCGGGGTAAAGCGCCTCGCTGCGGACGCGCGGTTGCTCACCGTGGAGGTTCGAGTCCTCCCTGGGGCATGGCTGTGTATGTTGTCCTTAGGTTCGTTTACCTAGGTTTAAGTATGAAACTTACTGGCAGATTAAAATTGTGTGCCGGAACCGGGACTCGAACGTGGCACCTTTGCCTTTCGTGGGCAAGCGCTCCAGGCAAGGCATCGTGAGTCGTGTCGGGGTAGCTCAGTCGGTGGAGTAGCCGAGCGGTCTAAAGCGCCTCGCTGCGGAGCGCGCGGTTGCTCACCATGGAGGTTCGAGTCCTCCCTGGGGCATGGCTGTGTATGTTGTCCTTAGGTTCGTTTACCTAGGTTTAAGTATGAAACTTACTGGCAGATTAAAATTGTGTGCCGGAACCGGGACTCGAACCTGGGACCTTTGCCTTTCCTGGGCAAGCGCTCCAGGCAAGGCATGGTGAGTCGTGTCGGGGTAGCTCAGTCGGTGGAGTAGCCGAGCGGGGTAAAGCGCCTCGCTGCGGACGCGCGGTTGCTCACCGTGGAGGTTCGAGTCCTCCCTGGGGCATGGCTGTGTATGTTGTCCTTAGGTTCGTTTACCTAGGTTTAAGTATGAAACTTACTGGCAGATTAAAATTGTGTGCCGGAACCGGGACTCGAACCTGGGACCTTTGCCTTTCCTGGGCAAGCGCTCCAGGCAAGGCATCGTGAGTCGTGTCGGGGTAGCTCAGTCGGTGGAGTAGCCGAGCGGGGTAAAGCGCTTCGCTGCGGACGCGCGGTTGCTCACCGTGGAGGTTCGAGTCCTCCCTGGGGCATGGCTGTGTATGTTGTCCTTAGGTTCGTTTACCTAGGTTTAAGTATGAAACTTACTGGCAGATTAAAATTGTGTGCCGGAACCGGGACTCGAACGTGGCACCTTTGCCTTTCGTGGGCAAGCGCTCCAGGCAAGGCATCGTGAGTCGTGTCGGGATAGCTCAGTCGGTGGAGTAGCCGAGCGGTCTAAAGCGCCTCGCTGCGGAGCGCGCGGTTGCTCACCGTGGAGGTTCGAGTCCTCCCTGGGGCATGGCTGTGTATGTTGTCCTTAGGTTCGTTTACCTAGGTTTAAGTATGAAACTTACTGGCAGATTAAAATTGTGTGCCGGAACCGGGACTCGAACCTGGGACCTTTGCCTTTCCTGGGCAAGCGCTCCAGGCAAGGCATCGTGAGTCGTGTCGGGGTAGCTCAGTCGGTGGAGTAGCCGAGCGGGGTAAAGCGCCTCACTGCGGAGCGCGCGGTTACTCACCGTGGAGGTTCGAGTCGTCCCTGGGGCATGGCTGTGTATGTTGTCCTTAGGTTTGTTTACCTAGGTTTAAGTATGAAACTTACTGGCAGATTAAAATTGTGTGCCGGAACCGGGACTCGAACGTGGCACCTTTGCCTTTCCTGGGCATGCGCTCCAGGCAAGGCATCGTGAGTTGTGTCGGGGTAGCTCAGTCGGTGGAGTAGCCGAGCGGGGTAAAGCGCCTCGCTGCGGAGCACGCGGTTGCTCACCGTGGAGGTTCGAGTCCTCCCTGGGGCATGGCTGTGTATGTTGTCCTTAGGTTCGTTTACCTAGTTTTAAGTATGAAACTTACTGGCAGATTAAAATTGTGTGCCGGAACCGGGACTCGAACGTGGCACCTTTGCCTTTCCTGGGCAAGCGCTCCAGGCAAGGCATCGTGAGTCGTGTCGGGGTAGCTCAGTCGGTGGAGTAGCCGAGCGGGGTAAAGCGCCTCGCTGCGGAGCACGCGGTTGCTCACCGTGGAGGTTCGAGTCCTCCCTGGGGCATGGCTGTGTATGTTGTCCTTAGGTTCGTTTACCTAGGTTTAAGTATGAAACTTACTGGCAGATTAAAATTGTGTGCCAGAACCGGGACTCGAACCTGGGACCTTTGCCTTTCCTGGGCAAGCGCTCCAGGCAAGGCATCGTGAGTCGTGTCGGGGTAGCTCAGTCGGTGGAGTAGCCGAGCGGGGTAAAGCGCCTCGCTGCGGAGCACGCGGTTGCTCACCGTGGAGGTTCGAGTCCTCCCTGGGGCATGGCTGAGTATGTTGTCCTTAGTTTCGTTTACCTAGGTTTAAGTATGAAACTTACTGGCAGATTAAAATTGTGTGCCGGAACCGGGACTCGAACGTGGCACCTTTGCCTTTCCTGGGCAAGCGCTCCAGGCAAGGCATCGTGAGTCGTGTCGGGGTAGCTCAGTCGGTGGAGTAGCCGAGCGGGGTAAAGCGCCTCGCTGCGGAGCGCGCGGTTGCTCACCGTGGAGGTTCGAGTCCTCCCTGGGGCATGGCTGTGTATGTTGTCCTTAGGTTCGTTTACCTAGATTTAAGTATGAAACTTACTGGCAGATTAAAATTGTGTGCCGGAACCGGGACTCGAACCTGGGACCTTTGCCTTTCCTGGGCAAGCGCTCCAGGCAAGGCATCGTGAGTCGTGTCGGGGTAGCTCAGTCGGTGGAGTAGCCGAGCGGTCTAAAGCGCCTCGCTGCGGAGCGCGCGGTTGCTCGCCGTGGAGGTTCGAGTCCTCCCTGGGGCATGGGTGTGTGTGTTTGTCCTTAGGTTCGTTTACCTAGGTTTAAGTATGAAACTTACTGGCAGATTAAAATTGTGTGCCGGAACCGGGACTCGAACGTGGGACCTTTGCCTTTCGCGGGCAAGCGCTCTAGGCAAGGCATCGTGAGTCGTGTCGGCGTAGCTCAGTCGGTAGAGCGCTTGCCCGCGAAAGGCAAAGGTCCCAGGTTCGAATCCCGGTTCCGGCACACAATTTTATACTGCCAGTAAGTTTCATATCAGCGCACACTCCGCTGCAGAGTGAAAGTTTCATTCCAGGTTTTAGTAGTTTTTAAGCTACGGACTGACGACCACGCAGTTTGGTCCGATAGATTTACAGACAGACAGAAATTGAGTTACGGCTCGCTCTTTCGTTCATATACGTAATTATATATAAAAACAATCTAAAGTGCAATGATTTTTGTTTATATCAACTAGTTTCGATCCTTTTTTCGGACCATCTTCAGGATTGCAACTCCATCTGTGTTGCTACCTAGTCGTAGATCGAAGTTCTCGATGATCATTGCTCTCGGTAGCGGCTGGTTGAAACCTCACGGGGAGTGTATCTACATAGATACTCTGCAAATCACATTAAAGTGCCTGGCAGAGGGTTCATTAACCACTTTCATAACTTTTTTTCTGCCGTTCCATTCTCTAATAGCGCGCGGGAAGAAACAACACCTAAATCGTTCCGTTTTCGATCTGATTTCTCTTATTTTATGGCGATAGTCATGTCTCCCTAAGTAGGTGGGTGCTAGCAAAATATTTCACATTCAGAAGTAAAAGTCGGTGATTGAAACTTCGCAAACAGATCACGCCGCAATGAATAACGTCTTTCTTTTAATGATTTCCACCCCAATTCGTGCAACATTTCCGTGACGCCTTCCCCCCCTGTAACGAGATAGAACAAAACGAGCTGCCCTTCTCTGAACCTTCTCAATGTCTTCCGTCAGTCCCACCTGGTGAGGGTCCCACAAGGGGCAACAGTACTCCAGGAGAGGACGCACAAGTGTGATGTAGGCAGTCTCTTTGGTGGAGTTGGTGCATCTTCGAAGCGTTCTGCCAATGAAACGTAACCTTTGATTCGCCTTCCCCACAATATTTTCTATGTGTACTCTCCAGTCAAAGTTGTTCATATAGGGTGTTTCACTAAGTGTGTTTGCCTCTGTAACTTATAAAATAATAGGTGTCGGGAAATTTTAATGCGGTAGGTCAACACATGAAGTGTTACACTTTCTGCGGAGCTATGAACATAGTTTATTGTATCATTTTCCAAAGAGTTACAGCACAAAGATATAATTTTTTAAATGGAATAGTAGTTTTTTTTGTCTATCGTGCATTGGATTCGTTGAAACCAGCTGCGTCCAAATCAATTTAAACTACATTCCTATCATTGTTAGTTTGGGAGCTACAACACTTCAAAGTTTAGGGGGCGGCGGCTACGACAGCGTAGCTGACTGGCTGGTGGTCATGAGACAGTGGGCCGTGCCCCAGGGGATAGCCACTCGGCCAGTCAGCTACGCTATCGCAGCCTCCGCCCCCGGAACTTTGAAGGGTTGTAGCTCCCAAACTAATAGTGATAGGAATGTAGTTTAAATCGATTTGGACGCAGCTGGTTTAAACGAAATCAATACACGATAGAAAAAAACTATTGTTCCATTTGAAAAATTATAGATTTATGGTGTAACTCTTTGGAAAATGATACAATAAACTCACATCACTTGAGAATGGTTTCATCGATTTAGCTGATCTTCTCTTTGTTCTGTTCGTAATTATCACGACAAGGTTTGTGTTAAATAAATTTTCTGGGTACTGATTTCTCAGGATCTATGGAGCCAATTGCGTGAAAATGTAATCACATGTCAGTTCTAGTATAATATATTTGTCCAATATTCTTTTCTCCTCGGTGTAGCAATTTTCATGGGCAGTAGTGTAATATTTCTTCTATATTTTAATTATCTTTTTCCGTTAAAATACCGTCACTTGTCTTGTCGTGTTAGTTCGTCCTCTTTTTCAAGTTTATTTTCTTTGCCTGTACTGGTTTACGCAAAATCAAGTGACAGTCTAAAATCGCTGCTACTTTTGGCAAATGTCTATGAAACTGTTAGAGTTATGGGAATAACATTAGAGGGCAAAGAAGTAGAGAATTTTCTCCTCTACAAATACGTTTATTCAGTTTTCATCTTGGATATACGGTTAAGGCATTATTTGTAGTTAAATTTCCTACCGGCAAAAGCCCATTACAAACGGCCTATGTATTGTGTCGCTAATTTAGTATTACTGGACTATTTTTCTGTCCTAAATAGTTGAAAAAGGGAGGTTCTGATCGCTGACGGCCAACAATTATGTCTGTAAATTCTGTAATCGATTGGACAGCGCGAACTAGAAACTGGGAACATGTTACAGACAATGGCAAATCACTGTTATCTTTGAAGATATCTCTCAAAGAATGAGAGTTGTGAAGACAAAGGAGAGACGTTGTAGAGTGTTTTGTCCTCTACAAATTCGTTTATTCAGTTTTCGTGTCAGATGAACGGTTAAAACGTTATTTTCATTTAAATTTTGAGCTCTCAAAAGGTAATCGTAAAGGCCAGGTTTTATTGTTACTGTTGTTGTGGTCTTCAGTCCGCAGACTGGTTTGTGCAGCTCTCCACGCTACCCTGTCCTGTGCAAGTCTCTTCATCTGAGAATACGTTCGGAAACCTACATCCTTTTGAATCTGCTTACTGTATTCGTCCCTCGGTCTCCCTCTGCGATTTTTACTCCACACACTTCCTTCTAATGCTAAGTTGACAAATCCTCGATGTCTCAGAATGTGTCCAACCAATATATCCCTTCTCCTAGTCAGGCTATGCTAGAAACTCCTTTTCTCCCCAATTCTGTTGAGCACCTCATTAGTTACGTGATCTATCCATCTAATTTCCATCATTCGACTCTAGCACCACATTTCAAAAGCTTATATCATCTTTTTATCTGAACTCCTTATCGTCCACGTTTCACTCCCATACAATGCTACACTCCAGACAAATGCTTTCAGAAAGGACTTCCTAACATTTAAACTGATGTTCATTCTCAAAGGAGAGAAGTCTTCCGAAGTAGGAGTTATGTCAGGTGCGCCATACGGGAGTGTCGTGGGTCCGTTGGTGTTCACGATATATATAAATGACCTTGCGGATAACATCGGAAGTTCACTGAGGCTTTTTGCGGATGATGCTGTAGTATATAGAGAGGTTGTAACAATAGAAAATTGTATTGAGATGCAGGAGGATCTGCATCGAATTGACGCATGGTGCAGGGAATGGCAATTAAATCTCAATGTAGACAAGTGTAATGTGCTGCGAATACACAGAAAGAAAGATCCTGTATCATTTAGCTACACTATAGCAGGGCAGCAACTGGAAGCAGTTAA
This sequence comes from Locusta migratoria, assembly GCA_026315105.1. Lineage (NCBI taxonomy): Eukaryota > Metazoa > Arthropoda > Insecta > Orthoptera > Acrididae > Locusta > Locusta migratoria. Next base: position 20,075,703 of record CM048754.1, read on the forward strand.
TTCCATACAGTATCTGGGAGTAATCATTAGGAGGGATTTAAAATGCGACGACCATATAAAATCAATCGTCGGTAAAGCAGATGCGAGACTTAGATTCATTGGAAGAATCCTAAGGAAATGCAGTCCGAAAAAAAGGAAGTAGGGTACAGTACATTTGTTCTCCCACAGCTTGAATACTGCTCACCGGTGTGGGATCCGTACCAGGTGGGGTTGATAGAGGAAGTGGAGAAGATCCAACGGAGAGCAGCGCGCTTCGTTACAGGATCATTTGGTAATCGAGGTAGCGTTACGGAGATGATCGATAAACTCCAGTGGAAGACTCTGCAGGAGAGACGGTCTGTCGCTCGGTACGGGCTTTTGTCGAAGTTTCGAGAAAATACCTTTTCGTAGCACAGTGGTAGAGTGTCAGACTACAAAACCAAAGGTCGCGGGTTCGATCCCCGCCAGGTCCTAGGATTTTTATCTCTCACTTTCCACTTATTTCACCTCTGACATTGTCGCTGATGTGAAAAATACCGAGTAGCACCGTGGTTCGGAACCCACGTTAAACTGTAGGTCCCCCTATAACTGGCTGGGTAAGTCAGTTCGAATGTCGGAGGAAGGCAACGGCATACCACCTCCAAACAGGACCATGCCTAGTAAAGCACTGTGGTGTTCAAACCAATCTTCGGATTGTTGACAGCTTTACCTTTTTACCTTTACCGATGAGTCTAGCAGTATATTGCTCCCTCCTACGTATATCTCGCGAAGAGATGGTGAGGATAAAATCAGAGAGATTAGAGGCATACCGACAATCCTTCTTTCCGCGAACAATACGTGACTGGAATAGGAGGGAAAATCGAGAGTGGTACTCAAGGTACCCTCCGCCACACACCGTCGGGTGGCTTGCGGTGTATGGTTGTAGATGTAGACGTAGCAGAGTACGCAGACATTGGTTGTTTGTGGGGGGGGGGGGGGGGGGTGTTGTCTGGTGGCGGAGCGAACGCCTCGCCGAGATAGCGGGCCCGTCGACGTCTGCGACAATGGGGCGTCTCCAGGCGCTCGCTGGAGGCTCCAGACACGCTCCAGGCTTCCAGCACCGGCTGGAGAAATACTAGGCTCCAGTAGGGAAAGTCACGAGGCTTTCCCACCGTCTCTGGAGGGTAACCTGGAACAAAAAAAAAAGTTAATATAATAATGGCATCAGATCCGTAATTAAGGAGCTACAGAAAAGCTCTGCAAAGTAACAGCAAAAGAAACCTTTTATAGGATTTAACTGTCAAAAATGTGCATAAAAATTATGTACGTGTTCTTTCCAGTACAAGAAGTAGATGTTCCTGGAGTAGTAAAACAACTGAAGTCACTAAACAAAAATAAATCTTCCGGGCCACATTGTATACCAACTAGATTCCTCTCAGAGTATGCTGATGCAATAGCTCCGTACTTAGCTATCATTTACAACCGATCACTCAGCGAAAGATCCGTACCCAAAGACTGGAAAGTTGCCCAAGTTACTCCAATATTCAAGAAAGGCAGTAGGAGTGATCCCCAAAATTACAGGCCAATCTCATTTACGTCGATTTGCAGTAGGATTTTGGAACTAATACTTTGTTCGAATATTATGAACTACCTCGAAGAGAGCGACCTATTAACCAGTAGTCAACACGGATTCAGAGAGTATCGCTCTTGCGAAACACAGCTTGCCCTTTATTCACATGAAGTGTTAAGTGCCATCGACAAGGGATCTCAAATCGATTCCATATTTCTGGATTTCAGGAAGGCTTTTGACACTGTACCCCACAAGCGGCTTCTTATGAAATTGCGTGCTTATGGAATATCTCCCCAATTGTGCGGTTGGATTCACGATTTCCTATCAGAATGAACACAGTTCGTTGTAATTAACGGCAAGTCATCGAGTAAAACAGAAGTGCTATCTGGCGTTCCACAGGGAAGCGTTATAGGTCCCCTACTCTTCCTCATGTTTATAAACGATTTAGGAGACAATCTGAAAAGCTCCCTTAGACTGTTCACGGATGATGCTGTCGTTTATCGGTTAGTGAAGTCAACAGAGGATCACAAGCAACTGTAAAGCGATTTAGACAAAATTTCTACATGGTTCGAAAATTGGCAATTAATACTAAATAGCCGCGGTGGAGTAGCCAAGCGATCTAAAGCGTCTCGCTGCGGAGCGCGCGGTTGCTCACCGTGGAGGTTCGAGTCCTCCCTGGGGCATGGGTGTGTGTGTTTGTCCGTAGGTTACTTTACCTAGGTTTAAGTAGTTTGTAAGCTACGGACTGATGACCACGCAGTTTGGTCCCATAGATTCACAAAAATTTGAACAATTTTTTGAACTATAAAAAATGTGCATAAAAAGCAATTTAAACGAAATTTTTAGCTGTTTATTGCACTCAGAAACGACACAGTTGGTAGTAATTGACGGTAAGTCATCGAGTAAAACAGAAATGATATCTGGCGTTCCTCAGGGAAGCGTTATAGGCCCCCTAGACTTCTTTGTGTCTATAAACAATTTAGGAGACAATCTGAATAGCTCCCTTAGATTGTTCGCGGATCATGCTGTCGTTTATCGGTTAGTGAAGTCAACAGAGGATCAAGAGCAACTGCAAAGCGATTTAGACAAAATTTATACAAGGAGCGAAAATTGGCAATCAACAATAAATAATGAAAAGTCTGAAGTAATACATGACGACTAAAAGAAACCGCTGAACTTCAGGTATACGATAAATCAGTCAAACATTAAAGTCGTAAATTCTACCAAATTCCTAGGATTTACAATTAAGTACTTACAGTGGAGAGAATACAGAAAATATTGTGGGGAAGGCGAACCAAAGGCTACGTTTCATTGGCAGAACGCTTAGACGATGCACCAGCTCCACCAAAGAGACTGCCTACATCACACTTGAGCGTCCTCTCCTGGAGTACTGTTGCCCCTTGTGGGACCCTCACGAGGTGGGACTGACGGAAGACATTGAGAATGTTCAGAGAAGGGCAGCTCGTTTTGTTTTAACACGTTACAGGGGGGAAAGCGTCGGGAAAATGTTGCACGATTTGAGGTGAAAATCAATAAAAGAAGGACGTTATTCATTGCGGCGTGATCTGTTTGCGAAGTTTCAATCACCGACTTTTACTTCTGAATGTGAAAATATTTTCCTACCACGCACCTACTTAGGGAGACATGACCATGCCAATAAAATAAGAGAAACCTGATCGAAAACGGAACGATTTAGGTGTTCTTTCTTCCCGCGCGCTATTAGAGAATGGAACGGTAGAGAAAAGTTATGAAAGTGGTTAACGAACCCTCTGCCAGTCACTTAAATGTGATAGCGAGTATCTATATAGTTGTAGCAGATTTGAAGGTAGTGTACAAAATTCAGTTCCCACATTTGAAGGCAAATATTCGCATAGGAGTCTATTAAAGCAACCTAAATCACTTAACAAAAGTAAGTCATCCGGTTCCCATTGTATACCAATTAGGTTCCTTTCAGAGTATGCTGATCCAATAGGCCCCTACCTATCATATACAACGGCTCGCTCAGCGAAAGTTCCGTACCCAAAGACTGGAAAGTTGCACAGTTTACGCCAATATTAAAGAAAGGCAATAGAAATGATCCGCAAAATTACAGACCTATGTCATTGACTTCGGTTTACAGCAGGATGATAGAACATATACTTCCCTCAAATATTATGAACTGCCTCGAAGACAACGACCTATTAATCCATAATCTACACGGATTCAGAAATTATCGTTCTTATGAAACACAGCTAGATCTTTCCTCACATGTTGTGACGAGTGTTGCCGACAAGGGATGTCAAATAGGTTCCGTATTTCTAGATCTGCGGAAGGCTTTAGACATCGTACCACACAAACGGCTTCTAATCAAACTACGTGCTCACGGAATGTCGCCACAGTTGTACAATTGGATTCTTGATTTAGCCGTCAGAAAGGACACAGTTCGTTGTAAATGACGGAAAGTCATCGAGTAAAGCAGTAGTGATATCTGGCGTCCCCCAGGGAAGCGTTATAGGGCCCCTACTGTTCCATATATTTAGAAGACAATCTGAGTAGCTCTCTTAGACTGTTCGCGGATGATGCTGTCATTTAGCGGTTAGTAAAGTCTCAAGAAGATCAAATGCAATTACAAAAAGAATCAGGTAAAATGTCTGCATCGTGCAAAAAATGGCAATTGACCCTTAACAATGATAAGTGTGAAGCCATCCATACGAACACTAAAAGAATGCGTTAAACGTGAGTTACAGGACGTCAATTCTACTATATACCTAGGAGTAACAATTACGAAAAACTTAAATTGGAAACAACACAGGGAAAATATTCTAGGGAAAGCGAACCAAACACTACGTTTCGTTGGAAGAACCCTTAGTTCTACTAAAGAAACTGCCTACACCACACTTGTGCGTCCTGTTTTGCAGTATTGCTGTGCACTGTGGAATCCCCACCAGGTGGGGCTGATGGACGATGTAGAGAAAGTTCAGAGAAGGGCAGCTCATTTTGTATTATCGCGATATAGGAGAGAGAGTGTCACGGAAATGATGCACGAGTTGGGGTGGAAATCATTAAAAGAAAGGCGATAGTTGTTGGGACGAGATCTGCTTGTGAAACTACTTTAACAAACTTTCTTTTCCAAACGCAGACATTTTTTGTTAACACTGAGCTACGTTGGAATACATGATCATCAGCATAAAATAAGAGAAACCAGATCGAAAACGGAAAGATTTAGGTGTTCCTTTTTCCCGAGAGCTATTAGAGAATGGAACTATAGAGAAATATAATAAAAGCGGATCGATGAACCCTCTGGCATGCACTTCAGGCAACTTGCAGAATATTTACACTACTGGCCATTAAAATTTCTACACCAATAAGAAATTCAGATGATAAACGGGCATTCATTGCAAGTTATTATACTAGAACTGAATAGTAGTGACTGGTGTATTGTGACGAGCCAGTTGCTCGGCCACCATTGACCAGACGTTTTCTTATGGTGAGAGATCTGGAAAATGTGTTGCCCAGGACAGCAGTCGAACATTTTCCGTATACAGAAAGGCCCGTACAGGATCTGCAACATGCGGTCGTGCATTATCCTGCTGAAATGTAGGGTTTCGCAGGGATCGAATGAAGGGTAGAGCCACGGGTCGTAACACATCTGAAATGTAACGGCCACTGTTCAAAGTGCCGTCGATACAAACAAGATGTGAGCGAGACGTGTAACCAATGGCACCCCATACCATCACGCCGGGTGATACGCCAGTATGGCGATGACGAATACACGCTTCCAATGTTCGTTAACCGCGATGTTGGCAAACACGGATACGACCATCATGATGCTGTAAACAGAACCTGGATTCGTCCGAAAAATGACGTTTTGCTATTCGTGCACCCAGATTCGTCGTTGCGTACACCCTCACAGGCGCTCCTGTCTGTGATGCAGCGTCAAGGATAACTGCAGCCACGGTCTCCGAGCTGATAGTCCATGCTGCTGCAAACGTCGGCGAACTGTTCGTGCAGATGGTTGTTGTCTTGCAAACGTCCCCATCTGTTGACTCAGGGATCGAGACGTGGCTGCACGATCCGTTACAGCCATGCGGATAAGATGCCTGTCATCTCGACTGCTAGTGATACGAGGCCGTTGGGATCCAGCTAGGCGTTCCGTATTGCCCTCCTGAACCCACCGATTCCATATTGTGCTAACAGTCATTGGATCGCGACCAACGCGAGCAGCAATGTCACGATACGATAAACCGCAGTCGCGATAGGCTACAATCCTACCTTTATGATAGTCTTATGCGTGATGGTACGCATTTCTCCTCCTTACAGGAGGCATCATAACAACGTTTCACCAGGTAACGCTGTTTCTGTATGAGAAATCGGTTGGAAACTTTCCTCATGTCAGCACGTTGTAGGTGTCGCCACCGGCGCCAACCTTGTGTGAATGCCCTGAAAAACTAATCATCTGGATATACAGCATCTTCTTCCTGTCGGTTAAATTTCACATCTGTAGCACGTCATCTTCATGGTGTAGCAATTTTAATGGCCAGGAGTGTATTTTTTCCATATGTCGCATCGTTTCAGAGGCATTTGCATAAATAACGGCGATTTGCCGTTGTCTGTCCAGAGATCAGAACCTCCCCTTTTCAAATATTTCGAGGAAAAAAATAGGATAGTGACACTAAAAATTGGCCGTCTGTTATGGGCTTTTGGCAGTATGAAGTTTAATTGCAAACAACGGCTTCACCGTTCATCAGACACGGAAATTGAATTAACGAAATTGTAGGAGATTGTCTTATGTTTTTTTCTTTTTTCTTTCTTTTTTTTTCATATCCCGCATCGATTTAGAGATATTTACCAAAATAGAGGCGATTTGATAGTGTCACTTGATTTTACGTAAACCAGTACATGCAAAGAAAATAAATCAGTTTTGAGAACATTATGGATAACAGCGACCTTACAAGTAATATGAATTCATGCAGTCGGTTTGGGTTTCGGTCACTTAAATACCCATCATCAGACAACAACTGTATTGTTGTCAACATTAAGCCTTACGCAGCACTAGCTGAAAACAACAGGTGGCCAACACAACGGTTGTGCTCTGATGATGGAGATGTAAGTGAGCGAAACGGGTGACCAAGGAAATAAAAGAAATACTATAGTGCAACCAGTATGGACGTGTATACTGTAGATCCAACTTCACCGTCAATGTTTGTATACAACTACTTCATGAGAAATGTAACTAAAGGATATATATATATATATATATATATATATATATATATATATATATATATATACAGGGTGGTCCGGAAATGTCTGAAATGCTTGTCAGGACGTTGTAGGGCAGGTTATACTGAGACATAAATGTTAAGAAAAAAATTTGATACGTTGCGCCGTTTCCGAGTTATTTAGCATAGAAGTTAGCCAATCACGTTGGTTGACGCGCAGATTCGAAAAGCCCGCATTGCCAAACGTAGCCTCCATGTTGTAGTCATCTCTATATATGAAAGGAAGTGTCCCGATTGACTGACTGACTGACTCATCATCGCCCAGCCCAAACCACTGAAGATAGAAACTTGAAATTTGTGGAGGGTGTTGATCTTACTCTTTAGGCGTCATTTAAGAAGGGATTTTTCGATATTCCGTCCCTAAGGGGGTGAAATAGGGGATGAAACGTTTTTTGAAAATACGTAGCTATTTAGGCAATTTTGAAGCTAGAACTACAAAATTTCGGATTTTAATTCAGGGTTCGAATTTAAAAGACACGTGTTTCGGCATTTTTTGAAATTCGACAAATAAGGGGGTAAAATACATGACGCAAAAAATTCATTTTCAAAAATATGTTGCTCTTAACTCAAATTTTAAGCTACAACTACGAAACTTTGGATATGGAATCTTGGTCAGAATTAAAAATCCTTTACTATTTTTGGAAATTCAACAAGTAAGAGGATTAAATAGAGGATCAAAAATTCTTTTTGAAAACACGTTGTTATTGATACAATTTTGAAGCTAGAGCTACAAAAACCGATATTTGCATAGTTGGTTAGACGTTACAAAATACGTGTTTCGGTATTTTTGGAAATTCAACCATGAACGGGGTAAAATTGGAGAGAGGGCGTTTTTCGAAAATATTTTGCTTTTTAGGCAATTTTGAAGTTAGTACTACAAATTTTCTGATTTGGATTCGGGATTAGAATTTAAAAGACACGTGTTTCGGCATTTTTTGAAATTCAACCAATAAGGGGGTAAAATAGATGACGCAAAAAATGATTTTCAAAAATATGTTGCTGTTAACTCAAATTTCAAGCTATAACTACGAAACTTAGGTTATGGACTCTTGATCAGGATTAAAAAGACACGTGTTTTGGTATTTTTGGAATTTCTACAACTAAGAGGCTAAAAGAGGGGATCAAAAATTCTTTTCGAAAACACATTGTTGTCAAGACAATTTTTAAGCTATAGCTACAAAAATTGGTATTTGTATTGTTCGTTAGAATTAAAAAAAATCGTGTTTCGGTATTCTTGGAAATTCAACCATCAAGGGGGTTAAATTGGAGAGGGGATGTTTTTCAAAAATTTTGTACTAATAAGGCAGTTTTGAAGCTACAACCACAAAAATTGGTATATGTTTTCTTGGTCAGAATTAAAAAGACACGTGTTTCGGTATTTTCAGAAAATTAATCAATTAGGGGGTGAAATAGGGGATGAAACATTTTTTGAAAATACGTTGCTACTTAAACAATTTTGGTGCTGTTAACTCAAATTTCAAGCTATAACTACGAAACTTAAGATATGGATTCTTCGTCAGGATTAAAAAGAAACAAATGGTGCAGACCAACCAGCCTACACATGCGAAGCAGCGGGGGTTCAGCTAGTATGGGTATAAATGGGTATATGAAAGGCCGCTGTGGTCTTGGGCTTAGAGAGCTGGACATGTGAAGCAGATGGTCCTGAGTTCGATCCCCACCAGGGTTATCGTTTTTTTTTTTTTTTTTTTTTTTTTTTTTTTTTTTTTTTTTTTTTTTTTTTTTTTTTTTTAATCCAACTGGGGAAACACATCTGTATTCTTGTCTAATCATTTATGTATGGATTTCATGTAAGTAACGGAACTGTACATCTTTTTTTGCATATTACATTGGCGTTGGCCCCAAACAAATTGCGATCTAGACTAACTTCTTACATGAATTCATAATTACTTGTAAGATCGCTGTTATCCATAATGTTCTCAAAAATAATTTATTTTCTTTGCATGTACTGGTTTACGTAAAATCAAGTGGCACTATCAAATCGCCTATATTGTGTGTGTGTGTGTGTGTGTGTGTGTTGTGTTAACTTGGAATGTAGAGAACATGACGGTCGACGTGTCCATGTATACGCGACATGTATGTCTCGTGTGTTTCAGGTAAGTGTCCACGTCGTCAATCCCTGCTGAGCTATCCAGCCGGCGCGCGGTTAGACACCGAGACGTAAGTATGCCGCTTATTATCTCAGAGGTAGTCGCCACGTCTTTGTCAATCTACTCATGTTCAGAAAAATCAGAACTAGGGCACAAAACACGTGGAAGGACAACGGTTAAGGAGTCCGTTTCACGGAACATTTATATTACTCTCTTATGAAGAAATGATTAGCGTTTCAGCATGTTCAAATATTGAACCATTTGAAAACGAAATATATTAAATGTATGCAATTTAAATTGTCATATTCTTTGACAAATAGACGTCTATTGTGAGTTGCAGTTTAATAAACATCACAAATTACATTTCTGGAGCGGTTCTCGATAACGCTTCATAAAGTGAAAAACCAAAGGCAACTGTAATCTAATATATAAAGCAGAGTGTCCGTGTGTTTGTGTGTACGTGTTGCATACAAAGCCACAGTTTCGTTCCAATCATTTCGAAACTTTGCACACGTAAGCTTCAATCTATCGGACCAAACGGCGCGGTCATCAGTCCGTAGCTTACAAACTACTTAAACCTAGGTAAACTAACCTAAGGACAAACACACACACACCCATGCCCCAGGGAGGACTCGAACCTCCACGGCGAGCAACCGCGCGCTCCGCAGCGAGGTGCTTTAGACCGCTCGGCTACTCCACCGCGACAAGCTTGAATCCATGAGGACGGTAAGAATTAGGTACAACACATAGTTCATAAGATATGACGTCATAAACAATGAGATACGCGAGAAAATGCTGCATTAAGCGACAATGCTGCTCATTTTCTCCTAAACCAGCGGACCGATTTCAACCAAATTTGGTACACACATTCCTTACTTTGAGGTAACAATTGCCGCAGGCTTAAAAATCATATACGACACATGATTCAAAAGATATTACGTCATAACCAATAGAAATCGCAAAAACTGCCATATAATGCGGCGAGACTTTCGAAACACACTGTATGAGAAAAAGAGTACTTTTGCGACTTGCAACAAACTTTGAACATAATTTCAAACCTTTATTAAACTTTTTCTCGCTGGCAACCATAGTAAAATGATGAAAGGAAAAACGTTTCTCGCTTACTACTTTACGCTGTTTACGGAGGAAAACTACAGCTCTCGGTATGACGTTACAAATTATAATTTGAACACTACGAATTGTAGCGACAGCAAATTTTACAGACAGTATACACATATATAGTTGAATGTAGGTTCTAAATTGCATCACATTCCAACACGTAGTTCATTAGATATCAGCACATAAACAGTAACGTTTTTGGAAAACCACCCCATCTTGCACCAAGTTTCAATCTATTACTTTTTTACTACTAAATGTATTCCTAACAGATTTTAGACGTGCAACACTTATATATAATTATGCAATTTTACAACATATAAATCAATAAATATGAGATGGTACATACTGCGATGGTAGAAACCATTGACATCATGCACCAAGTTTTAATACATTTGAGTATTTACTACTAAGACACTGCTGTATTCTAGTTATCTGAAATTCCTGGGCCGGCCGAGGCCGGCGGTGGCCGAGGGGACTGAGGCGCTCCAGTCACGGTCTGCACGGCAACTACGGTCGGGGGTTCGAATACCCCCTCGGGCATGGATATTTGTGCCGTCCTAGTTCGTAAGTAGTTCATAAGTAGTTTGTAAGTTTAGGGACTGATGACCCCGTAGTTAAGTCCCATAAGCTATACAAACATCTGAACATATTTTTTGAAATTCCTGGAACCTGACAGTTCTGTTGACAACTGTGAACCAATTGTGAAGTGTACTCGGCTGTAGGCGAAAGCAACAGACTTCTATAGAGCTACAGGAACAGGAAGAGAATGAATCAGTGTACATGCAACGAATACCCATTATTTTTGGCAGATCTACCTTTCAACTTCAAGAGACTAGTTTCCAGTGAGACTCGCTTTTTCTATTAGGACTAGCTGAAAACCCCGCGTTGCCCAGGTATTTGTTTATTTATTGCTGCTATTTCTGAGGTATATTTTGATCAGCATAAACGCTGTATATGTGTAAAATATGTTGCGAATACAATTAGTACTAAAGAGGTGCCGGCCGCGGTGGCCGAGGAGACTAAGGAACTTCAGTCACGGTCTGCACGGCCACTACGGTCGGGGGTTCGAATCCCCCCTCGGGCATGGATATTTGTGCCGTCCTTAGTCTTAGCTAGTTCATAAGTAGTTTGTAAGTTTAGGGACTGATGACCCCGTAGTTAGGTCCCTCAAGCTTAACAAACATTTGAACATTTGAACTAAAGAGGTAACAGATTACAACTTGGTGCGTGATGGGGTGGTTTTCCTTGAACGTTACTGTTTATCTGCTCATATATGTGTCGTACTGTGATACAATTTAGCAGGCAGACTCAACTATATGCGTGTATACTGTCTGTAAAATTTCTTACTGCTACAATTTGCAGTGTACAAATTATAAAATATAACGTCATAACGAGTGCCGTAGTTTTCTTCCATAAACCGTGGGGAAGTAGTAAGCGAGAAACTTATTTTGTTTCATCATTTTGCTATGGTTGTCAGCGATAAGATGTTTAATAGAGTTTTGAAATTATGTTTAAAGTTTGTTGCAAGTCGCTAAGTACTGTCATTCTCATATAGCCTTTGTTTAAAGTCCCGCCGCATTATGTGGCAGTTTTTTTGCTATTCCTTTTGTTTATGACGTCATATCTTCTGAAGCATGTGTCGTAAGTGATTCGTAACGCTGCAGAAATTGTTACCTAGCGAAAAGGAATGGGTGTACCAAATTTGGTTGAAATTGGTCCAGTGGTTTAGGCGAAAATAAGCTTCAAATGTTTGTACAGCTTATGAGACTTAACTACGGGGACATCAGTCCCTAAACTTACAGACTACTTATGAACTAGCTAATCCTAAGGACGGCACAAATATCCATGCTCGAGGGGGGATTCAAACCCCCGACCGTATGGACCTTGCAGACCGTGACTGGAGCGCCTCAGTCCCCTCGGCCACCGCGGCTGGCAGAAAATAAGCAACATTGTCGCTAAATGCAGCAGTTTTTGGCACATCTAATTATTTATGACGCCATATCTCGTGAACTATGTATCGTATGTGATTCTTACACTTACGGCGACCGTCCTCATGGATTGAAGTTTAGCCGGCCGCGGTGGCCGAGGAGACTGAGGCACTTCAGTCACGGTCTGCACGGCCACTACGGTCGGGAGTTCGAATCCCGCATCGGGCATGGATATTTGTGCCGTCCTTGATTGATTGATTGATAGATTTTTCCAGGGAAGCGAAAACAGTCTCGGTCCAACCCGCCACTGCCCGCACCGAAACTAAGTTTATTGTGCGGTATCGCTCCCCGTATATCCAGTAAAGCCAACAAATGCCCTTGAACAGTGCAAGGAGTCCATTTACCAGTTCTTTATTAGACACAATTTCTTCGGGTCTGGTTGTCCCAAATGTTCTGTGCCTTTTACTCTCCAATGCAATGCATTCGAAGATTAGATGTGATGCAGTTTCATCCCCGTCATCACAGATCCTACATTTAGGGTCCTCTTCTGTTATTCCCATTGTATCTAGGTGTTTTTTGAAATTCCCATGGCCTGTCAGCAATCCAACCATGAGTCTAATCTCTCTCCTGTTCAGGCCCAGGATTGCAGAGCTTCTTTTAAAACATGGCTTAGGCATCATTACCTTGCCATGTTTTTGTTGATGGACTTTGGTCCAATATTCTACGTGCTGTCTTCTGAGCCAGTTACGTAGCTCCAATTTGATCATTGCCTTGGTGATTGTCAGGACAGGTTCCGGTCCAATAAATGGAGTCTCTGCCCCCATCCTGGCTAATCTGTCGGCATGTTCGTTGCCACTGATCCCCGAGTGGCCAGGGACCCACAATAGGTTTACTCTATTGCTTTCCCCTAGCTCCACCAGAACCCTGTGACAGTCTGCAACAATTTCGGACCTTGTTGCAGGAGCTGCCAGTGATCTCAGGGCTGCCTGGCTGTCTGAATAGATATAGATGCTACGGTCTTTGTAGCACCTACGCAAATTCTCCTCCACACACGCCCTGATGGCAGTGATTTCGGCCTGGAATACTGAGGCCAGTTTCCCTAGAGAGATGACGCCCTCCAGTCTTGGCTGCACCCCGTATACCCCGGCCCCAACGCCTTGGTCTGATTTCGACCCGTCAGTGAACCAGACAATATCCCGCGTACAGTGTCGAACTATTGTCTCCCACTGCTCCCTACTTCCAATTGTTATGCTGAAAGGCTTGTTGAAGCAGTATGGGGTTATAATATAGTCGGCTGGCATTGGATGCTTTTGTCAGGACAGCATTTGTGCCGTCCTTAGTCTTAGTTAGTTCATAAGTAGTTTGTAAGTTTAGGGACTGATGACCCCGTAGTTAAGTCCCATAAGCTATACAAACATTTGAACATTTCATTTGATTGAAGCTTACGTGTTCAAAATTTCATAAAGATTGGAACAAAACTGTAGATTTGTATACATCACGTACACACAAACACACAAACATACGGATACTGCTTTATATATTAGAAGATTAATAAATAACAGGACAAGCAATTAAACATGGCAGAGTGGTTTTGACATCCCCATGTTTCGCACACGGAAAACTACATGTCGTTTGCTCAGGAGTGGACTCCCCAAATAATTTATTCATATTACATCTTCGACAGGTAAACAGAAACATTGTTTACAATCAAGTTTTGAATTACAGGAATGTGTTAAGCTTACATATTAATAGAATTTTGATCACTACCTTTCTTTGTTCACCAATGCACTTATAACTTTATGCAAGTGAGCCTTATTTCTTACATACTCTCCCATAGATATGACATATTATTTTTTTTTAAAAAAAGGAAATGAACACAGAGACAAGGGGTAGGAGAAGTACTAACTCAAGTCAGGACTGAATAAATACACTACTGGCCATTAAAACTGCTACACCAATAAGAAATGCAGATGATCAACGGGTATTCATTGGACAAATATATTATACTACAACTGACATTGATTACATTTCACGGTATTTGGGTGCATAGATCCTGAGAAATCAGTACCCAGAACAACCACCTCTGGCCGTAATAAAGGCCTTGATACTCCTGGGCATTGAGTCAAACAGAGCTTGGATGGCGTGTACAGGTACAGATGCCCATGCAGCTTCAACAAGATACCACAGTTCATCAAGAGTAGTGACTGGCGTATTGCGACGAGCCAGTTGCTCGGCCACCATTGACCAGACGTTTTCAGTTGGTGAGAGATCTGGAGAATGTGCTGGCCTGGGCAGCAGTCGAACATTTTCCGTATACAGAAAGGCCCGTACAGGAACTATAACATGCGGTCGTGCATTATCCTGCTGAAATGTAGGGTTTCGCAGGGACCGCATGAAGGGTAGAGCCACGGGTCGTAACACATCTGAAATGTAACGGCCACTGTTCAAAGTTCCGCCGATGCGAACAAGAGGTGATCGAGACGTGTAACCAATGGCACCCCATACCATCACGCCGGGTGATACGCCAGTATGGCGATGACGAATACACGCTTCCAATGTGCGTTCACCGCGATGTCTCCAAATACGGATGCGACCATCGTGATGCTGTAAACAGAACCTTGATTCATCGGAAGAAATGATGTTTTTCCATTCGTGCACCCAGGTTCGTCGTTGCGTACACCATCGCAGGCGCTCCTGTCTGTGATGCAGCGTCAAGGGTAACCGCAGCCACGGTCTCCGAGCTGATAGTCCTTGGTGCTGCAAATGTCGTCGAACTGTTCGTGCAGATGGTTGTTGGGATCGAGACGTGGCTGCACGATCTGTTACAGCCATGCGGATAAGATGCCTGTCATCTCGGCTGGATCAGCAGTTCCGTGTCGATAGCTATAAGAGGATGGATGATATAGTAGTTGAAAGTCGTCGGTTTATACAAAATTCGAACTGAAGACCAGCGATGACTTTTGACACTATAAAGCAAAGAGGTTATATACAGCGAAACGTGATGTACCTTCTTCAGTTGTTTTTGTGCAGCAAGCGTACGAATAAAGAAAAGAAGTGCATATTGCAGTTCGAAAAGTGAAACTACCAAGAAAGTTGCCAACGCGCAAGAAAGAAATTTCGCGTTCTCAATCCGTTTCTAAAAGACAGAAAACGGCGCTGAAAAGTGAATCTACAGACGATAGAGACTTGAAGTTCGTAGTTGTTGTTTATCTTACACTGTAGGCATCAGCGATTTATCGATATTCCCATCCGTAAGGGGGTGAAATAGGAGATGAACGGTGTTTTTGAAAATACGTTGCTATTCAGGCAATTTTGAAGAAGAAATACAAAACTTCGGATTTAGATTTTTGATTGGAATTTTAAAAACACGGTTTTCGATATTTTTGGAAATTCGACCATTAAGCGGTTGAAGCAAGGGAAAATCTTTTAAAGGTTGTACTAAGACAATTTTGATAGTAGAAATGTGAAAATTTGGGTTTGGAACCATGATTATAATTAAAAAAAAATGAGTTTCGGGCTGTTTTGAATTCTGCCAACTATGGTGCAATAGGGAGTGGCAAGTTGAATGAAAATACTTGATTAGGAAAGCATTTTTAAAGCTAAATGTATGAAAATTTATGTTTAGAAGTAGAAGTAACCAATGCAGACTATCCAGTCTACGCGTGCGAATATGCGGAAATTAAGCTAGTTTTGTTATAATAAACTAGCTGAAAACCCGGCGTTGCCCGGATATTTATCTATTCATTCCTGCCATTTTTCAGGTATATATTCATGTGTATAAGGGCTGTATAACTGTAAAATCTCTTGGGAATACAATTAGTAGTACAGAAGTAATAGATTAAAACTTGGTGCGTGATGGGGCGGTTTTCCATGAACGATACTGTTTACGTGCTCATATCTCGTGAACTACGTGTTGTACTGTGATACAATTTAGAAGGTACATTCAACTATATGTGTGTATACAGTGTGTAAAATTTCCTGTGTCTACAATTTGTAGTGCTCAAATTATAAATTGTAACGTCATACCGAGAGCCGTAGTTTTGCTCCATAAACAGCAGAAAAGTAGTGAGCGAGAAACTTTTTTTCCTTTCATCGTTTTACTATGGTTGCCAGCGAGAAAAAGTTTAGTAAAGGTTTGAAATTACGTTTAAAGTTCATTCTCACATAGTGTATTTCGAAAGTCTCGCCGCATTATATGGCATTTTTGCGATTTCCATTGGTTATGACGTAATATCGTTTGAACCATGTACCGTATGTGATTCTTAACCATGCAGCAATTGTTACCTCAAGGTAAGGAATGTGTGTACCAAATTTGGTTGAAATCGCTCCAATGGTTTAGGAGAAAATGAGCAGCATTGTCGCAAAATGTAGCAGTTTTTCGCGCATCTCATTGTTTATGACGTCATATCTCGTGAAGAAAAAAATGTTTGTTAACCTTATGGGACTTAACTACGTAATCATCAGTCCCTAAACTTACAAACTACTTATGAACTAATACTAAGAACGGCACAAATATCCATGACCGAGGGGGGATTCGAACCCCCGACCGTAGTGGCCGTGCAGACCGTGACTGGAGCGCCTCAGTCCCCTCGGCCACCGCGGCCGGCATCTCGTGAAGTATAAAGCGTATTTGATTCTTAAACTTACGGCGACCGTCCTCATGGATTGAAACTTACGTGTACAAAATTTCATAAAGATTGGAACAAAACTGTAGATTTGTATGCAACACGTACAAACATACTGACACACTGCTTTATATAGTAGACAAATCACGTTGGTGGTGTATTACTTATTATAGATACTATATATACGCTATTATTAATCGATTATTATGTATTTTCATGGGTCACATGTTCCTATATTAGCTCGTCCATTTTGTTTAGACTATTTTATTTTATTATATTATTATATTTATGTTTGTTAAGCTTATGGGACTTAACTACGGGGTCATCAGCCCCTAAACTTACAAACTACTTATGAACTACATACGAACTAAGACGGCACAAATATCCATACCCGAGGAAGGATTCGAACCTCCGACCGTAGTGGCCGTGCAGACCGTGACTGAAGCGTCTCAGTCTCCTCGGCCACCGCGGCCGGATTTTATTTTATTTTATTATTATTATTTTTTTTAACCATCTTATTCGTAATCAGCGACCTCGCAAACGGCCGTGCGGTGAGTTTCGTGTGAACTGGACGCCTTCTTCTGGTTTTCGGGATTCCATCCCACTGCGGGTCGCCCGCCCATCGTGCCCGATTGCCAGCTTATCGGCGGGGGATATTTGCGGCCGCGCAGTTGGCAGCAGTGCGCTGCCGGGTCAGATTAGCCGGCACCGGGTCTGGCTGCCGACGCGGAAAACCGCGCCACGGCCCACCAGGCCAGCACAAAAGACACAAAAGAGGCAGACACAAACACACAAACACAAAGGCGAGGGGCACGTGGCCAACGCTCTGCTCTGTAGCGGCGGCCGGTGTCTCACACTCCCGAAGTAAATAATAAGAGTAAAACTCGGCCCGCCGGAGGGCCGAGTCCTCCCTCGGGCATCGGTCCGTGTGTCTTCCTTAATGCCCAGTGTACACGACGCTCGGAAGTTCACAAGAAAGATTATGGTCTACTGCAGCGCTCCAAGTGTTCTAACTCGGTACTAATGACGTGTGATCACACAGGCTTGATTGCGTTTATACGAAACCACCCAAAAATGTTCAAATGTTTGTAAATCTATCGGACCAAACTGCGTGGTCATCAGTCCGTAGCTTGCAAACTACTTAAACCTAGGTAAACTAACCTAAGGACAACACACACAACCCCGTGCACCAGGGAGGACTAGAACCTCCACGGCGAGCAACCGCGCGCTCCGCAGCGAGGCGCTTTAGACCGCTCGGCTACTCCACCGCGGCCAACTCAATTCTGCCACGGAATCGCTTCCTACTTTGGAAGGTTCGCAGAATAACTGTGAAGATTGGAAAGTAGGAAGCGAGATAGTGGCAGAATTTAAGTTGTGAGGTCGGAGCGTGGACCGCGACGGGATAGCGCTTGCCGTCGTAAGGCAAAGGTCCCAGGTTCGAGTCCCGGTTCCGGCGCACAAATTTAATCTGCCAGGAAGTTTCTCTTCAGGAAATGTACAGGGTCGGAGTTTGAAACTGAGTGTAGAACGATATTGCTACCGCCTACTTAACATTTCGCGCAAAGGTCACAAAGACAAGATAAGGGCTCGGTCAAGACATAGAGACATTCTACATCTACATCTACATAGATACTTTGCAAATCACATTCAAGTGCCTGGCAGAGGGTTTGTTAACCACTTTCATAACTTTTCTCTACCGTTCCATTCTGTAATAGCGCGCGGGAAGAAAGAACACCTAAATCGTTCCGTTTTCGATCTGATTTCTCTTATTTTATTGGGATGGTCATGTCTCCCTAAGTAGGTGGGTGCTAGCAAAATATTTTCACATACAGAACTAAAAGTCGGTGATTGAAACTTCACAAACAGATCACGCCGCAATGAATAACGTCTTTCTTTTAATGATTTCCACCCCAATTCGTGCAACATTTCTGTGACGCTTTCCCCCCCGTAATGTGATAGAACAAAACGAGCTGCCCTTCTCTGAACCTTCCCAATGTCTTCCGTCAGTCCCACCTGGTGAGGGTCCCACAAGGGGCAACAGTACTCCAGGAGAGGACGCACAAGTGAGATGTAGGCAGTCTCTTTGGTGGAGCTGGTGCCTCTTCGAAGCGTTCTGCCGATGAAACGTAACCTTTGGTTCGCCTTCCCCACAATATTTTCTATGTGTTCTCTCCAGTCAAAGTTGTTCGTAATTGTAACTCCTAGGTATTTGGTAGAATCTAGGACCTTAAGGTTTGACTGATTTATCGCGTAAATGAAGTTCAGCGGATTTCTTTTAGTGGTGATGTGTATTATTTCACACTTTTCCTTATTTAGTGTCAATTGCCAATTTTCGCACCATGCAGAAATTTTGTCTAAATCGCTTTGCAGTTGCTTTTGATCCTCCCCTCCTTCTATTTGGGAGTGGACTATGATGTTACGGTGGATTGCGGAGTAAAGGGAAATAAATAAATAACTCTCAGTCTCTGTTGCAATTTCCTTTACTACATTCAATAACGCGTTTCGCGCTGATAGCACATCATCAGACTAGAAGCAGACAAATATCTGCAGCTAGGCGCCTTAGACCGCGAACCCCCCCCCCCTTCCCCGTCTACACATAGGATTCATACTGACAGCAGCACCTTTGCGTACATACGGTCGTTTATATATGAAAATTGTTTACGTTTGTGTGTGTGTCATAACGCAAAATTCAGTTTTTAAGAATGAAACTTCACTCTGCAGCGGAGTGTGCGCTGATATGAAACTTCCTGGCAGATTAAAATTGCGTGCCGGAACCGGGACTCGAACCTGGGACCTTTGCCTTTCGCGGGCAAGCGCACTACCGACTGTGCTATCCCGACACGACTCACGATGCCGCCTCAGAACTTTACTTCCGCCAGTACCTCGCCTCCTACTTTCCAAACTTCACAGAAGCTCTCCTGCAAACACGCAAGACTAGCACTCCTGGAAGAAAGGATATGGTGGAGACATGGCTTAGCCACAGCCTAAGGGATGTTTCCAGAATGAAACTTCACTCTGCAGCGGAGTGTGCGCTGATATGAAACTTCCTGGCAGATTAAAATTGTCTGCCGGAACCGGGACTCGAACCTGGGACCTTTGCCTTTCGCGGGCAAGCGCACTACCGACTGTGCTATCCCGACACGACTCACGATGCCGCCTCAGAACTTTACTTCCGCCAGTACCTCGCCTCCTACTTTCCAAACTTCACAGAAGCTCTCCTGCAAACACGCAAGACTAGCACTCCTGGAAGAAAGGATATGGTGGAGACATGGCTTAGCCACAGCCTAAGGGATGTTTCCAGAATGAAACTTCACTCTGCAGCGGAGTGTGCGCTGATATGAAACTTCCTGGCAGATTAAAATTGTCTGCCGGAACCGGGACTCGAACCTGGGACCTTTGCCTTTCGCGGGCAAGTGCACTACCGACTGAGCTATCCCGACACGACTCACGATGCCGCCTCACAACTTTACTTCCGCCAGTACCTCGCCTCCTACTTTCCAAACTTCACAGAA
The DNA here is from genome assembly GCA_026315105.1 of Locusta migratoria. NCBI lineage: Eukaryota > Metazoa > Arthropoda > Insecta > Orthoptera > Acrididae > Locusta > Locusta migratoria. Next base: position 20,095,784 of record CM048754.1, read on the forward strand.
GCTCTCCTGCAAACACGCAAGACTAGCACTCCTGGAAGAAAGGATATGGTGGAGACATGGCTTAGCCACAGCCTAAGGGATGTTTCCAGACTGAAACTTCACTCTGCAGCGGAGTGTGCGCTGATATGAAACTTCCTGGCAGATTAAAATTGCGTGCCGGAACCGGGACTCGAACCTGGGACCTTTGCCTTTCGCGGGCAAGCGCACTACCGACTGTGCTATCCCGACACGACTCACGATGCCGCCTCAGAACTTTACTTCCGCCAGTACCTCGCCTCCTACTTTCCAAACTTCACAGAAGCTCTCCTGCAAACACGCAAGACTAGCACTCCTGGAAGAAAGGATATGGTGGAGACATGGCTTAGCCACAGCCTAAGGGATGTTTCCAGAATGAAACTTCACTCTGCAGCGGAGTGTGCGCTGATATGAAACTTCCTGGCAGATTAAAATTGCGTGCCGGAACCGGGACTCGAACCTGGGACCTTTGCCTTTCGCGGGCAAGCGCACTACCGACTGTGCTATCCCGACACGACTCACGATGCCGCCTCAGAACTTTACTTCCGCCAGTACCTCGCCTCCTACTTTCCAAACTTCACAGAAGCTCTCCTGCAAACACGCAAGACTAGCACTCCTGGAAGAAAGGATATGGTGGAGACATGGCTTAGCCACAGCCTAAGGGATGTTTCCAGAATGAAACTTCACTCTGCAGCGGAGTGTGCGCTGATATGAAACTTCCTGGCAGATTAAAATTGTCTGCCGGAACCGGGACTCGAACCTGGGACCTTTGCCTTTCGCGGGCAAGCGCACTACCGACTGTGCTATCCCGACACGACTCACGATGCCGCCTCAGAACTTTACTTCCGCCAGTACCTCGCCTCCTACTTTCCAAACTTCACAGAAGCTCTCCTTCAAACACGCAAGACTAGCACTCCTGGAAGAAAGGATATGGTGGAGACATGGCTTAGCCACAGCCTAATGGATGTTTCCAGAATGAAACTTCACTCTGCAGCGGAGTGTGCGCTGATATGAAACTTCCTGGCAGATTAAAATTGTGTGCCGGAACCGGGACTCGAACCTGGGACCTTTGCAAAGGCAGGTTCGAATTCAGTTTTTAAGTTTGGACACTGTCGGCTGTAGCAGGAGCTTTAGTGTTTATTTGAACAAAACAACGAAGAAGAAATAGAAGTTGGATGCATCCTTGGTTGAGAAGAAGACACGAACAATGAGATGTGTACTGCACGCTAATAATGAAGTAATGTGTGCCAGAGGACCCCAATGAGTTCCGATTCTTTTTTTTTTTTAATTTTTTTCCCCAATGAGTATCGAGTGTTTCACTAAATTACTTTAGTCCGTCCAAGGACAGAAATACGATACTGAAAGTATTTAGCCAAGCAGACGAAACAAAATACTTCTTATACTAGAGTTGCATTCTCAGCTTCGTGTAATTTATGCGTCAGTTATTCCTGTAATTGCTATTTTTTTTTTTTTTTTTTTTTTTTTTTTTGCAGGCTCGCTTTAACATAGCGTTTTCTGGCGCCAAGAAATCTTTCAAAATCCTTCCCTATGCACAAGGAATTTGCTTACTACTTTAATTGTTGCTACTAAAATCTGTAAACCTATTTAAATTTTCGCTCCATAGTAAGACTAACACGAATTATTTACAGGCAAAGGAAAACCTTGTGGAATCTAACCTCGGGGAAGATGAGTTCGGATTTAGGAGAAATGTAGAAACACGGGAGGCAATGCTCACAATACGACTTATCTTAGAAGGTAGGGTAAGGAAAGGCAAACCTACATTTTTAGCATTTGTAGATTTGCAGAAATCTTTTGACAATGTCCACTGGAATACACTCTTCCAAATTCTGAAGGTAGCAGGGGTCAAATATAGGGAGCGAAGAGTTATATTCAACCTATACAAAAACCAGACAGCAGTTATCAGAGTCGAAGGGCAAGGAAGGGACGCAGAGGTTGGGAAGGGAGTAAGACAGGGTTGTAGCCTTTCCCCAATGATGTTCAAGCTGTACATTGAGCAAGCAGTGAAAGAATGGAAGGAGAAATTTGGACGGGGAATTAAAGTTCATGGAGAAGAAATAAAAAGTATGCGGTTTGCCGACGACATAGTAATTTTGTCAGAGACTACAAAGGATCTGGAAGAGAAATTGAATGGAATAGACAGTGTCTTGAAACGAAGATGTGAGATGAACATTAAGAAGAGTAAAACGAAGGTAATGGAATGCAATGTCAGAAAATCAGGTGATGCTGAAGGAATTAGATTAGGTAATGAGACAATAAAAGTAGTAGATGAATTTTGTTATCTGGGTAGTAAGATAACTTCTGATGGCCGAAGTAAGGAAGATATAAAATGCAGAATGGCTATGGGGAGAAAAGCGTTTCTAAAGAAGCGAAACTTGTTAACATCCAATATTAATTTAAATGTTAGGAAGTCCTTTCTGAAGGCATTTGTCTGGTGTGTAGCATTGTATGGGAGTGAAACGTGGACGAAAAGGAGTTCAGATAAAAAAGATGATTGAAGCTTTTGAAATGTGGTGCTACAGACGAATGATGAAAATTAGATGGATAGATCACGTAACTAATGAGGAGGTGCTCAACCAAATCAGAGAGAAAAGGAGTTTCTGGCATATGCTGACTACGAGAAGCGACAGATTGTTTGGACATATTCTGAGACATAAAGAAATCGTCAACTTAGCATTAGAAAGAAGTGTGGGCGGTAAAAATCGTAGAGGGAGACCGAGGGATGAATATAGTAAGCAGATTCAAAGGGATGCAGGCTGCCAAACGTATTTTCAGATGAAGAGACTTGCACAGGACAGGGTAGCGTGGAGAGCTGCATCAAACCAGTCTGCGGACTGAAGACCACAACAACAACAACAACAACAACCAACAACAATGAGAATTACCTACATTGGATAAGGCACTGACGGGTTAAGATAGAGTTTAAAGATCGTACTAAAATAGGACAAGGGGTGAGATTGTGACGCTTCACTAGGAGGCTTTCAAAGGTTTGTTAAGCTTGTGGGACTTAACTACGGGGTCATCAGTCCCTAAACTTACAAGGACGGCACAAATATCCATGCCCGAGGGGGAATTCGAACCCCCGACCGTAGTGGCCGTGCAGACCGTGACTGGAGCGCCTCAGTCCCCTCGGCCATCGCGGCCGGCTCTATTAACTAGAAAATAAATTATACATATTGAAAAACAGTCATTTTCAATTATTTACCCCCAGAAAATTTGTGGTCAAAAATGACCCCACCAGGGTATGAGAGTTACCTGCATTCGCCGGGGCAGTTGAGGGTTAATATAGAGTAGCCGCAATGTGGCAATGCGCATTCGCGAAGGCTACAATGCCAGAATCAAATATCGCGTACCTCATACACGGTTGGAGGTATCGAAACGATATTTTGGCAAATTAGAACATGCAAAGAGTGTCATATTTCGCCATGTTGTTACTACGCAAAACTTCATCAGATACCTCCTTACTGAAGGAACTGTAGATATGTTTTTTGAACAAAAGTGAAGTTTTGAGATTTATTAATTAATGTACAGGTATTCTTACACCAGTCGTAAGGGTTTATTTATTTTTTTAATTTATCAACAAATAATGCAATTCCTTGAGACAACATTGTCTCGTTAGACCAAAGGTATTAAACATTTGGAGAGGCATTGAATTAAAATTTGTGCTGTGGTCGGGATTCGAACCAGGGACCGCCTACTTACTAGGTAGGCGCTTTAGACCACTTTTTTTTTTTTTTTTTTTTTTTTTTTTTTTTTTTTTTTTTTGTAGAAATTACAAGTGAACATAAGAAACATTTAATACTTTCTGGAAATTCTTGCCGGTTGACGGGATTGAATCGGCGAACTTTTTTTTTTTTTTTTTTTTTTTTTTTTTTTTTTGTCCAGTGTAGACAAAGACAACATAATTCTTCTTATAGAGTTGTTTTTTTTTTTTTTTAATGTAATAGTAAATCTGTTCACCGTGCGCACAACCCATACAGAAACTTAACTGCCTTCTCGCATTTCATAAATAAACATACACGCAGCACGGTGTAGAGTGTTATTCCAATCCCATCGCCGCTCCAGCGCCCGGGTACGTCTTCTCGTACATTAGGATTAGTTGCCGTCTTCATATCTTTCGTTCATTCTTCGTCGATTTAATATTTTAACTTCTCCCACCCGGGACGTTCCAGCTGTGCGGCGGGTCCTGAAACGCACTCCGTAAAAAATTTGAAAAATACTGCCTATACTTAGGATTATGTACAATCTTTCTATGTCGTTCTTCTAAGTAGATCCAAAAGTCTAATACATTCTTCGGGGTATCTCTGAATAAATAGAGCACCAGTTGTGCTCGAATCCATGTTACTGCATTCGTTTTAGTTCGTGGATAATCTGTCCTGTCAGGGAATAACACGGAACGTGGTCTGATGTCTTGTGGCCCCACTCGCAGAAAGAAAGCTGTTATCTGTTGTCCTAAACGCCAGACTTCTGCTGCTGGGCCACTTGTTAACCGGTGTTCGTCGTCGTCCACAACTCGGCACTGGGGGCATAATGGTGAGTCCATCAGATGTATAGAGTGGAGTCTAGATCGTGTTGCGTGTTTACCGTTCACTGTCAGGTACCACATGGCACGTGTTTCCGTATCCAAGGAAACGTGGTGTATCGATCGCCATACCACCGGCCAGTCAACATTTGGATACTTCTCCTCAATAACATTGCCAGTTCTTGTGGCCGTTAAGATTCGATAGATGTCGCGAGCCGTCGCAGGTTTGCTTTCCGGCAGTGCCATCCGAACGTAACTGTATTCTATAAAAAAAGGCACAGATGGGGTGGAGTGACGGTGAGATGTGCTGCACCGCCACCGGTGCTGTTGGAGACCTCGGCGCTAGTTCTTCTATTAAGATTCCTGTCAGAGATGTCTGATGTCGTCTCCACAACTTGAACATGGTGCTGATGTATAGTGCCACTGCTCGATCATGAACATGTGCAAGACCTAAACCTCCCCTGCCGGGAGGGAGGGTGAGGGTTTCATATCTAACTTTGAAGAGTAGTCCCGCACTGACGAAGCTACCGAACGCAGCGAATATACGCCGTGCTATCACCGTCGGCATCGGAAGGTGAGGAATTCGTGACGCCATGTATGTGTTAACATAATTGACACGCTGGATAATGTCCAAAGACCGTATAGTATTTCCTCTGACTGCTGTCCGGATCGACTGTAGAAGTCTCTTGTAGTTGTAAGCTGCTGTGTGACGCACGTCGTTGGTAAAGACAACACCTAAGCATTTCAAGGTATCCTTGAGTTGTAAGGGCGCTACATGTCCTTCTGGTACCCCGTCACCGATACTCATGGCCATTGACTTGTCCACATTGATGCGGCTGCCTGTAGCTATTCCATATTTGTTGGTCCAAGTTAAAGCCTCTTGCATGTCGTTGTCAGTCCGTACCATGAGCACCAGGTCGTCTGCATACGCTTTACACTTGGAAGTGTACCCTCTCATTGTCAACCCTGTCAATCGTTGACGTAGGCCACAGAGTAGTGGCTCAAGGGCTATGGCGTATAAAATTGTCGAAAGTGGACATCCTTGTCTAACCGATCTTGATATGGTGAGGGATGCTGTCGTCCGTCCGTTGATGAGCACTTTGGAGGAGGCGTTATTTAATAGCCGCATCACGACACTGATAAAGGGCTGTGGAAATCGCATGTGCTTCATGACTGCTGCCAGATAGGCGTGGCTCACTCTGTCGAAGGCCCGATCAAAGTCAATCGACGCCAGGGCTCCGCGAAGGCGGCAGGTCTTCGCCAGTGCGATCACATCGCGATATTCGCCGAGTGCTGTCTGAATGTTGGCGTCTCCGCCAAGCGACGTTTGATCGAGTGATATCACTTGGCGCAATACACTTCGGAAGCGCGAAGCTAAGAGTCTGGAGAATATCTTAAAGTCACAATTCAGAAACGTCAATGGTCGGTAGTCCCGAATCCGTGAGCGAACTGATGGCTTGTGTATCGGGATGATAAGTCCCTCCACGAAGGACGGTGGTAAGGGCACATCTGGAGACATCAATTCACGGCAAATACTAGTCAATATGGGTGTTATCATACGTCGGAAGGTCCGATAAAATTCCAGTGGGAGTCCATCTGGTCCAGGTGATTTATTCACTGCTCCCTTACCAATTGCCTCCACTACTTCTTCTTCAGTTATATCCTCCGTCAGCTGTTCTTCTGCCGCCGGGTCAATAGTGCCAAGGATTGTCTGAGAAACTTCGTTGACTATCGCCATGTCAGTATCCACCGCTGTGTATAGTTGAGTGTAGTATTCGACAAAGGCAGTGCTTATTTCTTGTTGCGTAGTTAGATGTCTGCCATCTTCAGTGTCCAGCACGTGTATCAGGCCTCTTCCTCGACGCTTACGTTCGTTGATGATATTATACATGGATGGTTGTTCTCCCATGACTCGGTCGAGTGCCCTTGCCCTGACTACTACTCCTTCGAGGTGGCTTCTCATGATGGCTATAATCTTGGCCTTCGCTTGCTGTCTCTCCGGAGAAGGTGCCTGGTTATTGCAGTCACGTAGCACAGTGAAGTAGAAGTTCCTCGTTTGCCGTCGCCACGCTGCCTGTTCACGACCGTAGCGAATGAAAGTACGGCGTATTGCTGGTTTGGCACAATCCAGCCACCAACGTAGTGTCGTGGGATACGCCTGGATACGTCTTAGGCATGATGTCCATGTATCTTCGATGGCACTGCGACAGTCTGGGTTGTCAAGGTGGGCGACGTTCAGTTTCCAGGGACCGCGGCTCCGCCACACCTGCTGTCTCCTGAGAGAGATGGTACATATAAATGCCGTGTGGTCGGTGAAGGCTGCAGGACACAGTTCTGCATCCACGATATCTGTTCTGAGAATAATTGTTGCGTAAACTCGATCGAGGCGACTAGCGGAATGACTCGTCATATGGGTGAAGCCTTGACGTTGGCCATGCACATGCTCTCCCATGTGTCAACCAAATGCATATCACGCACTATCGTTCTTAGTTCCGGGCACGTTGTGCATCCAGGAATTTGATCTTTCTGGGCAAGTACACAATTAAAGTCACCTCCGAGGATGAAACATTCGTGTCGTCCTTGGAAGAGCGGCGCAATTTCCTCGGCAAAGAAGCGGGAACGATCTCGTCTCTTGTCTGTTCCGGATGGCGCGTAAATGTTGATGAGTCTGACACCAAGCACCGTCATCGCTGATCCCCTTGCTGAAGGTAGGTTGAAACGTGTCCATAAACAATTATTTTGTAAGAAAATGGCCAATATTGTGCCTCCTGTTTTGTATCGAGTAACTTGCTTGCAAGCAAAAGTATAATATCGCTTCTACTGTATGTATCGATATGTGTCCTTTATGAAGTTTCATCTTTGGCAAAGATCATGTATTGCATAGCACTGTAGCTCGCACTGAGAGAGAGTAGCACTAGTGGTTCAGCTCGCTTAGAGAGCGGTTGGGTTGTGTGTATGGCTCCGATGTAGAGCAGAGGCTGCTTTGCCAGCAAGTCAGAAGTTGTATTATGTAGGTAATGTAATGCTGATTATAAATAATAAGTACCTTAAACTTTCTTTCATGTTTCATTTACGTAGTTAGCAAATTAACCTACTTCCTTCATTTGATAATTAATTATTAGTGGATTTAAAGTGCAGTATTGATGTGAATAATATTGTTGAACGGATTTCATTATTGGTGCCATAGTAAATGATAGTTAATTGACTATGATACTAAATTGATACTAAATTTCAATAATTAGAAACTGATCTGCATAAAATTCTCACAGTCAAGCATTAAGAAAGTGATTTGTGGTTGTTTTTTAATATCTTTCTCGCAGTCAAAATTTTTGAGTGTAGTCAGTGTCTGTTTCAAAAGGCTACATGTCACAGTTGTTTTGTTAAAAATATCCGTTGCGCACATAATCAGTTTCATGCACTGTTTCTCACTTAATAGCATATACATCAGTATCAGGGCCATAATTAAACCAAATTGCTGTGTCAAGGAACAATTTGTTGTCTGATCTAACGATAGGTTCAACATCCACACAACACACGTACAGCTTTTAAGGTGTAGAACATCCTCGGCTTCTATGCCTTCTCTAAGAAGTATTGCCACGCTGCTACCTGTTTCGGAGGCATGTGAAATGTAGGCGTCGTACCCGTGGATGATCGGAAAATCTTGAACGTACACCTCCTGAAGTAGGACTATATCGATGTCCGCCGCGATCAGCATCTCCTTGAGTAAGGACATTTTAATGCGCGACCTTATGGTGTTGATATTTATGGAGGCTAGTCGGTATGCTTGTCTTCGTTCCGCCATGTGTGTGTCGCCCATGGGAGCTTATGTCATCTGACGTTGTGCTGACACGTCGTGGGGCCTCGTCATATCCGCTAACTTTGCAGGGGCGCCGCCGCTGCCCCGTCGCCTGTTGCGGCCGTCATCGGCTCATCTCCAGTGTCCTCTGACCAATCGCCTTGTGGCCAGTTCGTCGTCATCTTAGTCTTCTCCACCCCTTCCTGTTGTGTCGTCCTTTCCACAATAGCAGACTGGTGGTGGGCTGCAGGCACTTCTACGTTGTCATACTCTGCAGGTCGCTCGTGGCTTTTCTTTTTATCGGGATATTGACCTTCTTGATGAGACGTCACGGGAACCTCTGCGTGGTCACCTCTCCCTTCAACTTGTTCACTGTCTCCGGTCGTACGTTGTAAGCACTCGTCTGACGGGGTGAGTCGCCGTTTCTTGTGTCGTTTTGGAGATCGTTGTTTACGGACATGGGCTTCCGTATCCGAAATTGGTTGTGCATCGCTGTCCTCTTTGCTGACGGGGACGAAGGCGGCTGTTGGCACTACCCTACTGTCGACGTCCATGTTCTGTTCGAGTCTCTCTGGTGGAGAGATCGTTCGCGGCATCTCTGTGGGGAGAGACGCTAGCTCTTCCTTGAAGGTATCTTCGTTCGCTGCCGTCGAACCTACCGCAGAACATTCTAGTTGTTGGGTGATGTCATTGTTTGATTGAACGTTCTTCGTGAACACCTCTGCATATGTGAGAGGGAGGGTCGTGGCCGTAGATGTTGGTACAGGTTCTCCTGTCGGTACCTGAACAATTCTCCGTTGAAGACATTCTGAACGGACATGACCTTCCTTACCACAGCCTGAACATGTTTTTGGTTGGCCATCGTAGAGCACTATTGCTCTGCAGCCTCCAATCGTGAGATAAGATGGCACATGTTTTGTCAGTTCGATCCTTATTTGTCGTACGCCGTTAAGAACAGGGTACGTAGTAAAGGTTGTCCATTTTTCTGCTATGTGGCTTAGCACTCTACCATAGGGTTGCAGCGCTTTTGTCACGATGTCAGCAGGTACCTCGAAAGGTAGTTCAAAAACTCGGACGGTTCTTAAACCCAGCCCTGCATGATCAATTGTCACTGACATTTCCATCAGAATGTTTGAATTTTAGTCCGTCTTTGTTCTCTCGCACAATCTTGTCACATACCATGTCGTTGATCAGTTTTACGTAGACCACACTACTTATAATGGAGAAGTGTATTCCAATCATCTCTCGTGGATCAATTTTAATCTCTTCACAGATGAATCTTTCCACTTCGAATGCTTTCGGTCGTGCAAATTCATTATTGAAGCTGATCTTGATTGTAGATTGTCGGTACGAATGAGCCATTCTATGTCTATATGAAGTAACACTCGCGAAGACTAAGAGAAGTAAACAACCGCTCACGCGCGAGACACTGCGGCGGGAGTAAACAGTCCGTCCTCACCGCTGCGCTGTCGAAAGCAGACTGACCACTCAGCTAACACGGCATTGCAGCCAAAGCTGTCACGGACTGTCTTAAAGCACGTCTCCCTCCAATAGTGTCCAACGCGTTTCGGAGCTACACCTCCGTTTACGAAAATTAATAGGAGTCTCATTTCCTTCAGTTTATCGCCTAGCGCTAATAGAACGAAAGTTACTAGCTTTCACTAGAATTTTGTGCGAGAACACTAGAAAATGACAGAAAACAAGGATCTCTTCACTAGCTAGTGAAGGGCCTTGTTCTCATTTCCTCACTTAATGACAGTTACCTACGTTGGCCACGCCAATTACGGGTTAACATAGAGTTTAAAGATCGTACTAAAATAGGACAGGAGATGAGATTGTGCCGCTTCACTAGGAGGCTTTCGTTGTGTGCTTAAACGCAGTAAGATTGCTTGGCCTAGCCTGGATCGCAAATGGCATTTGGGGGACGGGTGGTGGCACGAGCAGGTCACGGCGTCGTCGAGGAGGTGTTGAGCAAACACGAGGCCTCTAATGAGACATGGCAGGGGGCGATCGTAAAAGATGGCGGCCGAGCGAGGGCAGAAGGGAGGGGGTAAGGGCAGAAGGCAGACGTCCGCTGACGTACAGCCTACCCCATCACCCTGCTGCACCGTCTGCATCCCCGTACACTACTGGCCATTAAAACTGCCACACCAAGGAGAAATGCAGATGATAAACGGGTATTCATTGCCCAAATATATTATACTACAACTGGCATGTGATTACATTTTCACGCAGTTTGGGTGCATAGATCCTGAGAAATCAGTACCCAGAACAACCACCTCTGGCCGTAATAACGGCCTTGATACGCCTGGGTATTGAGTCAAACAGAGCTTGGATGGCGTGTACAGGTACAGATGCCCATGCAGCTTCAACACGATACCACAGTTCATCAAGAGTAGTGACTGGCGTATTGTGACGAGCCAGTTGCTCGGTCACCATTGACCAGACGTTTTCCGTTGGTGAGAGATCTGGAGAATGTGCTGGCCAGGGCAGCAGTCGAACATTTTCCGTATCCAGAAAGGCCCGTACAGGACCTGCAACATGCGGCCGTGCATTATCCTGCTCAAATATAGGGTTCCGCAAGGACTGAATGAAGGGTAAAGCCACGGGTCGTAACACATCTGAAATGTAACGGCCACTGTTCAAAGTGCCGTCGATGCGAACAAGAGGTGATCGAGAGTGTAACCAGTGACACCCCATACCATCACGCTGGGTGATACGCCAGTATGGTGATGACGAATACACGCTTCCAATGTGCGTTCATCACGATGTCGCCAAACACGGATGCGACCATCATGATGGTGTAAACAGAACCTGGATGACGAATACACGCTTCCAATGTGCGTTCATCACGATGTCGCCAAACACGGATGCGACCATCATGATGGTGTAAACAGAACCTGGATTCATCTGAAAGAGTGACGTTTCGCCATTCGTGCACCCAGGTTCGTCGTTACGTACGCCATCGCAGGCGCTCCTGTCTGTGATGCAGCGTCAAGGGTAACCGCAGCCACGGCCTCCGAGCTGATAGTCGACGCAAACGTCGTCGAACTGTTCGTGCAGATGGTTGTTGTCCTGCAAACGTCCCCATCTGTTGACTCAGCCATCGAGACGTGGCGGATGAGATGCCTGTCATCTCGACTTCTAGTGATACGAGGCCGTTGGGATCCAGCACGGCGTTCCGTATTGCTCCTCCTGTACCCAGCGATTCCATATTCTGCTAACAGTCATTGGATCGCTACCATCCCGAGCAACAATGTCGCGATACGATAAACCGCAATCGCGATAGGCTGCAATACGACCTTTATCAAAGTCGGATACGTGATGGTACGCATTTCTCCACCTTACACGAGGATCTGCATATGACAGCTTCTCCTTTGTGTCGGTTTAATTTCGCGTCTGTAGCTCATCTTCGTGGTGTAGCAATTTTGATGGCCAGGAGTGTACAACGAGTCAGCAGGTTCCTGTACCGCAGGCAACACTTTTGACACTTGTGAGTGGGGGGTAGCCGACGTAGCAGGCGCTTCTCCAAGGCGTAGGGGCGGTAGGTAAACACGATGTGACGTCACTGGCGGCAGGGCAAAGGCAGGCGTGGGCGGTGTAGGACCACAAAGGGCGCTCAGCCACGCTCTGTGAGGTTAAGGCGACGAAATCAGCGCCACAAAAAACAGCGCGGACAGCTTCCGAAACACGAGGAGCAGGCCGACTCTGAAGAGTCTGTACAGCTTTTGTGTACGAAACGTTGCGAACCATAAGGGGACCCAGAGGTGCCTATGCTGCCCGTGTTAAAATCACTACGTTTGAGGAACATTGTAAACAATCCACCAAACAGAAAAGTTTGAAGTTTTTATTTATTTATTTATTTATTTATTTATATATATTTTTTTCAATATATCGTGTGGTTTAGTATTGCAGTTATGTTGGAGGGATATTGGATATCTTTTTTACTTTACTTTCAATATCTTTTTTTTATTAATGACCCAACTTTTTTTTTTACAAAAAATGCTTTATTTAATAAAATTGAAATGAAACTACTGAACATATTGCTAAATGGCTGTTTTACAATTTACGTTTGACCACTGGGAGTGCTGTAGAAAATTTTCATCTCCCTAGTTTCAGTGACTTTCGAGAAAACGTTCCTGACATTCGGAAAATTCTAATTCACGGGAAATGGCTATCGAAGTTTTTCAATACATTCCTGCACTATAGGACGGATTATCAGGGACTTTCTCTTCATCCGCCAAAAGCTTCAGTTTTGCTCTTCTCTTCTGCCCTGCTGTTCCATCACATTTCGTATTCCTTTCTACTCTTTCTGCTCCTCTTACCCTCTCTCTGTCAATATTTCTCGTACTGTGTTCACCCCAGCTTGAAATTCTAATGCCTTCAACACTTCACACTGTTTCCTCGGTTGTAGGCTGCTATTGCATCATAAATGCCGAAGTGTAGTGTTTTTGGTGCTTACAAACACTCTTTTAGAAATCGCAATCCAAATTGTTTACGTTCTGGATTCTGCGCTATTCAGTGTAGACATTTGTGTAACAATTGTGGCTGTGCTGATGGAAAATTGTTTTCATTGTGTTTATCACAGCTGTTGGCAAACCATGCTTGTTATCGTAGTCCTTTCTTCCATTATATTTGTACCACAAGTTGCGAGAGGATGTCAGATGCATTCAGTGGCCCGTGAAAAAATGGTAATAACTCCATTGCTGGGAGGACTAGAACAATAATTTAAAATTTGCATTAAAGAGAAATCTTCGAATTAATTGTAGATAGAAAAAATCGTACTTTTTTTTCATTTCACCAACTCCTTTACCACCAGCATCCCTTACAGCACTGTTTAACAATGAAATGTTGAAAACGTCTGGCCAATGGTGGCTGAGCAACTGGCTCGTCACAATACGCCAGCCACTACTCTTGATGAACTGTGGTATCGTGTTGAAGCTGTACCTGTACACGCCATCCAAGCTCTGTTTGACTCAATGCCCAGGCGTATCAAGACCGTTATTACGGCCAGAGGTGGTTGTTCTGGGTACTGATTTCTCAGGATCTATGCACCCAATTTGCGTGAAAATGTAATTTCATGTCAGTTCTAGTATAATATATTTGTTCAATGAATACCCGTTTATCATCTGGATTTCTTCTTGGTGTAGCAATTTTAATGGCGAGTAGTGTAAACTGCAAAGATTTTTGTGGCAACAAGGGGAGTTAGCCGAATTAAGCATACGGATTAGACTGGTGATGAAATTTCCTGGCAGATTAAAATTGTGTGCCGGAACCGAGACTGGAACCTGGGACCTTTGCATTCCGCGGGCAAGCGCACTACCGACTGAGCTATCCCGACACGACTCACGATGTCGCCTCACAACTTTACTTCCGCCAGTACCTCGCCTCCTATTTTCGAGTAAATTTGTGAGGCGGCATCGTGAGTCGTGTCGGGATAGCTCAGTCTGTAGAGCGCTTGCCCGCGAGCGGCAAAGGTTCCAGGTTCGAGTCCCGGTTCAGGCACACAATTTTAATCTGTCAGGTAGTTTCATATCAGCGCACACTCCGCTGCAGAGTGAATGTTTCATTCTAGACTGATGGTGTTTCATCACAGGTGTTCAACGAGGTACGCCACCAGCTCAAGCGGAGAGTATTGCTCCATTTTATTAGTAACATCGCAGACCGCATTGGGAAACTGTTAAGAAAACACTAGAGGGCTCGGGCGAATGCTTCGCACCGTTAGTGGAATGACAAAAAAGTTGGGAAAAGTGTAAGTAAAATTCAATGTTTACGAATAGCTTTCTTCAGAATCAATCAATACAAGTGTTTAAAAGCGCAAATGAAAGAGCTTTATCCGCTCAGTGTTATTAGGTCAGAAAGAACTGCGTACCTTAATTAGAACCGAAGATATCGTAAAACAAACCGATTAAAATATTTACTGCAAGGACAGAAGAGTACCTCGTTTTAATTGAAATAAAACATGGGGAGACTTGAGTTAATTCTGATACTTGATGACAAACCTGTGAATGAAAACCTTTCGTTTAAAGCAAAATTGAAGGAAATCGGTCGGATAGAACGGCCTGACCGACTGACTTTAGTTTTCGTAGATTCTTTTAATATATTAGATGATGTAGAAACTATTTTGGACCCACTAGCAAAATAAAAGAATGTGTAAGATCGGTGAAGGATATGCTATATTCTCTGTCTACACCAGGTGTTTATAAAATTCCTCGAACTTCTGGAGAGCTTTAATCAAAAATGTTCAAATGTTTGTATAGTCTATGGGACTTAACTACGGGGTCATCAGTCCCTAAACTTACAAACTACTTATGAACTACTTACGAACTAGGACGGCACAAATATCCATGCCCAAGGGGGGATTCGACCCCCGACCGAAATGGCCGTGTAGACCGTGACTGGAGCGCCTCAGTCCCCTCGGCCACAGCGGCCGGCGAGCTTTAATCTGTACAAGAAAAATGTTTGTGAAGCTTATGGGACTTAACTGCGTGGTCATCAGTCCCTAAACTTACAAACTACTTACAAACTAGCTTATACTAAAGACGACACAAATATCCATGCCCGAGGGGTGATTCGAACCTCCGACGGGGAACGGCCTCGCGCATCGGGGCATAGCGCCTCAATGCGCACGGCCACTCCGCCGCGGCTCGGTACAGCAAAAAGTATGTAATCTCAAATCAAATGTTCAAATCTTTGTTAAGCTTATGGGACTTAACTATGGGGCCATCAGTCCCTAAACTTACAAACTACTTACGAACTACCGTATACTAAGGACGGCACAAATATCCATGCCCGAGGGGGGATTCGAACCCCCGACCGTAGTGGCCGTGCAGACTGTGACTGAAGCGCCTCAGTCCCCGCGGCCACCGCGGCCGGCATGTAACCTCACCTGAGCAAGTATTAAACGAACTACAGCCTACAACATACTGATAAATCGGTCATAGCGGAACATCGGTATCTACAAGGTGACCATGAAATATATTTTAATGAGAAGAGAATCATTAAAAAAAAAAAAAAACGCGCGTGCGAGGTCGGTTTGCTAAGTCTGATAAAAATAGAATAAAAAATTGTTTTAAAGGCGAAAACTCACTTTATTTCTAGACGTAGTCTCCTTGCAAGGCTATTCACTTGGTCCATCGAGATCATAATTGTTTCAACCCATCAGCAAATTAGGCTTTGTCACACTCTGCAAAATAGTCCGTTACAGCGGCGGACACTTCGTCATTCGATAAAAAAATTTTCCCACCAAGCCAGATTTTCAAGTTTGGGAATAAGAAGAAGTCACTCGGAGCCAAGTCTGGTGAAGAGGGTGGGTGAGGATCCACAACGGTCGGGGGTTCGAATCCCCCCTCGGGCATAGATATTTGTGCCGCCCTTAGTATTAGCTAAATCATAAGTAGTTTGTAAGTTTAGGGACTTATGACCCCGTAGTTATGTCCCATAGACTATACAAACATTTGAATTTGAGGATCAAATTCGAATCCCAAGTCGCGCAATTTTGGCATTGCGATAGCTGCTGTGTGGGATGGAGCATTGTCGTGATGAAATAGCACTTTCTCTCGTGCCAATTTTGGACGTTTTCCAGTTAGTTCCTGTTTCAAACGATCCATCATAATAGGGCCCAGTTGTGGATCTGCCTTTTTCAAAATAATCTTTCAGGATTATACCCTGGGAGTTCCAGAAGACAGTGGCCGTCAGCTATCCAGCTGACACTACAGCCTTAGCCTTCTTTATTGCACTGTCCCCACTCTTCGTCCATTGTTTGGAATGTTGTTTGGTCTCTGGAGTGTAATGGTGGATCCGAGTTTCACCCACAGTTATGAATCTGCCCAAAACGTCCTGTGGATTACGCCTGAATGTGAGATTCGGAGCAGAAACTTTGTTTCGTTTCCTTTTTTGGCCCAAAGTAGCAGGAGCGGTACCCACGCACATAGCTTCTTACTACATAGTGTTCGAATACAGCATTAGTAGTGAGCTTCTTGATGCTGTCGCGTCATTCAAATACCTAGGCGTAATATTGCAGAGCGATATGAAATGGAACGAGCATGTAAGGACAGTTGTGAGTAAGGCGGACAGCCGACTTCGGTTTATTGGGAGAATTTTAGGGAAGATGTACTTCACCTGTAAAGGAGACCGCGTATAAAACGCTTGTACGACCACGTCTTGAGTATTGCTCAAGTATTTGGGACCCGCAGCAGATCGGTTTGAAGGAAGACACGGAAGCAGTTCAGAACCGAGCTGCTAGATTTGTTACTGGTAGGTTCGACCAATGCGCGAGTGTCACGGAAATGCTCCGGCAACTCAATTGGGGATCGCTGGAAGAAAGACGACGTTCTTTTCGTGAATTTCTGTTGAGGAAATTTAGAGTGCCGGAATTTGAAGCTGAGTGTAGTACGATCTTGCTGCCGCCTCCTTACATTTCGCGTAGTGATCGCAATGACAAGGTACGAGAAATTAGGGCTCGTATGGAGGCATATAGATATTCTTTTTTTCCTCGTTCAATTTGGGAGTGGAATAGGAAAGGAAATGCCTAGTAGTGGTACAGTGTACCCTCCACCACGCACCTTACGGTGAATTACGGAGTTTGTATGTAGATGTAGATCGTTTATGAAAACATAGAGGACATACAGAGAAACATATACATATACATCATTATTGGATTGCGGAGTATGTATGTAGATGTAGACAACTTACGAAACGGACAGTTCTCTAGGAAACAAAAGAAAACTACAGCCTTCTAGACTATATAGTATCATAAAAAAAATGGCAATATGCGAAATGATGGAAAAGAAATTCTCAGACATGTCAATGCGTGAATATTTTCAAATATTTATATAAAATAGCAAATAATCGAAAATTGCAATAAAACTGAAACAAAATGAAGCACAAACACCCATATTTTCATAATTTGTGTAAATGAAAAATAGTGAAATTTGGTTATTTTGGTCAGTAGGACTCCCCGTAATGGAATCATAAGTGGTGACGAGACCTCCGCCTACGGTTTTGATACTGAGAGCAAGATTTGCCACCATGGGTCGGAAAAGGTTCTGCAAGACGAGAAAAAGGTCATCAGGTCAGATGTAATGTAATAGCCGTGCTGATAGTTTTCTTTGCATTTGATGGTTTAATGGCCGGTTTCCGAAACAGTAGTTACCTGTCTCGCTCTTGCGAAACACAGCTTGCCCTTTATTCACATGAAGTTTTAAGTGCCATCGACAAGGGATCTCAAATCGATTCCATATTTCTGGATTTCCGGAAGGCTTTTGATACTGTACCCCACAAGCGGCTTCTAATGAAATTGCGTGCTTATGGAATATCTCCCCAATTGTGCGATTGGATTCACGATTTCCTATCAGAAAGGACACAGTTCGTTGTAATTGACGGTAAGTCATCGAGTAAAACAGAAGTGATATCTGGAGTTCCACAGGGAAGCGTTATAGGTCCCCTACTCTTCCTCGTCTTTATAAACGATTTAGGAGATAATCTGAATAGCTCCCTTAGACTGTTCGCGGATGATGCTGTCGTTTATCGGTTAGTGAAGTCAACAGAGGATCAAAAGCAACTGCAAAGCGATTTAGACAAAATTTCTACTTGGTGCGAAAATTGACAATTGACACTAAATAAAGAAAAGTGTGAAGTAATTCACATGACCACTAAAAGAAATCCGCTGAACTTCAATTACGCGATAAATCAGTCAAACCTTAAGGTCGTAAATTCTACCAAATACCTAGGAGTTACAATTACGAACAACTTTGACTGGAGAGAACACATAGAAAATATTGTGGGGAAGGCGAACCAAAGGTTACGTTTCATTGGCAGAACACTTAGAAGATGCACCAGCTCTACTAAAGAGACTGCCTACATCACACTTGTGCGTCCTCTCTTGGAGTACTGTTGCCCCTTGTGGGACCCTCACCAGGTGGGACTGACGGAAGACATTGAGAAGGTTCAGAGAAGGGCAGCTCGTTTTGTTTTATCACGTTACGGGGGGGAAAGCGTCACTGAAATGTTGCACGAATTGGGGTGGAAATCATTAAAAGAAAGACGTTATTCATTGCGGCGTGATCTGTTTGCGAAGTTTCAATCACCGACTTTTAGTTCTGAATGTGAAAATATTTTGCTAGCACCCACCTACTTAGGAAGACATGACCATCCCAATAAAATAAGAGAAATCAGATCGAAAACGGAACGATTTATGTGTTCTTTCTTCCCGCGCGCTATTAGAGAATGGAACGGTAGAGAAAAGTTATGAAAGTGGTTAATGAACCCTCTGCCAGGCAGTTAAATGTGATTTGCAGAGTATATATGTAGATATAGATGTAGATGTTATAGTTATCTGTGGGTTACCTGACCGTTAAGTACAAAATGGGTTTCCGAGACAGCAGTTACCGTCACAGCCGTAGTTACCTATCCGTTAGAGGTAAATGCCCGTTCCCCTGGGGTTACCTACACGCTAAACGGTAGTTTTAACTATATCCGCTACGTAGCGCTAGCGGCTTCCAAACTCAAGTCCATAAATTGTTTAACAGTTGTTATTTGTTTCTATGACTGGTTTCCGTGTAATTTTTCGCACAATTTTAGAAGTTTTGAAGCCGAAGAATGGAAATTCTAACGTCATCACCGACTTCTTCTTTTGATGCTACGGACAGGTCTTCAAAAGTGGAAAACTTAGGTGTACTCGGCTACATTACATCTACATCTACATCTACATCTACATACATACTCCGCAATTCACCGTAAGGTGCGTGGCGGAGGGTACACTGTATCACTACTAGGCATTTCCTTTCCTATTCCACTCCCAAATTGAACGAGGAAAAAAAGAATGCCTATATGCCTCCGTACGAGCCCTAATTTCTCTTATCTTTACGCGAAATGTAAGTAGGCGGCAGCAAGATCGTACTACACTCAGCTTGAAATTCCGGCCCTCTAAATTTACTTAACAGAAATTCACGAAAAGAACGTCGTCTTTCTTCCAGCGATCCCCAATTGAGTTGCCGGAGCATTTCCGTGACACTCGCGCATTGGTCGAACCTACCGGTAACAAATCTAGCTGCTCGCCTCTGAACCGCCTCTATGTCTTCCTTCAAACCGATCTGCTGCGGGTCCCAAATACTTGAGCAATACTCAAGACGTGGTCGTACAAGCGTTTTATACGCGGTCTCCTTTACAGGTGAAGTACATCTTCCCAAAATTCTCCCAATAAACCGAAGTCGGCTGTCTGCCTTACTCACAACTGTCCTTACATGCTCGTTCCATTTCATATCGCTCTGCAATGTTACGCCTAGATATTTGAACGACGCGACCGCATCAAGAAGCTCACTACTAATGCTGTATTCGAACATTATAGGATTGTTTTTTCTACTCATGAGCATCACCTTACATTTTTCTACATTGAGAGCTAGCTGCCATTCTTCGCACCAACTAGAAATTTTGTCTAAGTCAACCTGTATGCTATTACAGTCAGTTACAGACGACACCCTCCCATACACCACAGCATCATCAGCAAACAGCCGCAAATTACAACTTACTCTGTCCATCAGATCATTTATATAGATAGAAAAATAATAGCGGTCCTATCACACTCCCCTGGGGCACGCCTGACGATACACTCGTCTCTGATGAACACTCGCCGTCGAGAACAACGTACTGCGTTCTATTACTTAGGAAGTCTTCCAGCCAGTCACAAATCTGTGAACCTATTCCATAAGCTCGTATCTTCGTTAGCAGTCTGCAGTGTGGCACCGCGTCGAACGCCTTTTTGAAGTTGAGAAAAACACAATCCGCCTGTTGCCCTTCATCCATGGCTCGCAAGATGTCATGTGAGAAAAGGGCAAGCTGAGTTTCACATGAACGATGTTTCCTAAACCCGTGCTGATTCACGGAAAGAAGCTTTTCCGTTTCAAGGAAATTTACTATATTCGAACTGAGAATATGCTCCAAAATTCTACATGAAACCGATGTCAACGATATTGGCCTGTAATTGTATGGGTCAGTTCTCTTCCCTTTCTTATACACGGGAGTCACCTGCGCTTTTTTCCAATCACTAGGAACTTTGCGCTGAATTAAAGATTCGCTATAAATGCAAGCTAAGTATTTAAATGCAAGCCGGGCATTAACTGCATCTCTCTCGCGATCGGTCAAGCAACGTCTCGACACTGAGCACAGTGGTCAAAATTCTCTCGCGATCGCTGATCTGGATGTAAAATTTTATCAGATTCCGAATCACAAAACCATGCTCTCATATTAAAGCTTTCAATTAACCATTAAGATACTTCGCTTTGCAATAGTGCTCTGCCATGCAATTGCCGTTACGATCGATCAGTGTTTCAAGTGATTAGTGTTTAGTGTTTTCCATTAAAACATGGGGCTCGGGAAGGTGGATGGGTGGACGTAAATTGACCAGCTGGTAGTGTAGAAAGTATTGTCACATTCACATAATAGGAAAAGGAAAACTTAAATTCATAAAAATAGATGCTGACAACAGAATGCATACATATGATTTTTATTACTAACCCTATCTTGTTTGTCCTGGCTTTTCTTCTTAAAACAGAATGCCCTACCGTTCACTCTCATCTAAGGAGTTGTACGACATCTTCCAAGGCGTGTTACTTTTCAAAAATAGTCCAACCATCTGTCTTTTTATTTTCTACAACTGATTTCCTTTCTAAAACTAGGTCATTCAAAAGTTTTTTTTCTCGAATAGAGTAAAATTTTTTCCTCGCATGCCGCGTATTGCGTTTCAAAACAAGAGCAGAAAACTCGTGACAGCTATACAAACTGTTATGCGTCTTCGATTGTCCCTTAATAATCGATAAAATTCGAGTAATTGCGAGTTTCGTTAGTAGTGGCATCTGTTATCTGTTGAGACGAACTATTAGCATCGACAGAAGGAGCAGTTACCTCATACTTAACTAAATTTCGTTGAAATCAGCTACGGGAAACCCAAGGAAGTTATCTGGCATGTTAAATTATAACATGACGGTAGCTAACGGTACGGTAGCTTTCGAGAAACCGGGCATAAGACTGTCAATCCTGAAGCAGTTGTGAACAGAATGCCGTTGCTGCGGGGATAGTCCGAAACACGCCTTTGTAGATATGTAGATGTAGATGTAGATGTAGATAGTCCGAAACACGCCTTTTGGAGACAGCCGGCTGCGGAAATGTCTTTCACGGTTTCTTTGACCTGTCTGAGTAGATATATCTTTCACGGGCGCGTTTGCCTTGTTTGTGATATTCAGTAGTGTTTTACAGTGTCTAGGAATATCTCAAATTTTGCACTGACATCGTTTGCAGCATACAATCGTTCCACCTTTCACTACTTAGGAGGACTTTACGTTTGATGAATTTCTCTCGAGTGTTGTACCTTGGAAGGAATTTAGGTGGTACTGGGATTGAAACATCTTCGTTAACAGCTTGCTGATCGCATTATATACTTGTATTGTTATAATACTTCGATATATGTTATATCTATACTTTGTTCCGATATTGACAAAAGTTTCCACACTCTACCTTAAAAACAAGAGCAATATCTCCGTCCGTACATGACAGAGGCTACCTTGCAGAAAACTTTGCCGAGAGAGGGAAAGGTGGAAACGAACAGAGAGATGGGAGAGAAAGAGGTGGATGCAGAGAGAGGGGGGAAGGGGATGTGGACTACGAGAGTGTAGGATAAATAAATACCCGGGTAACGCCGGGTTTATGGCTAGTTAAGTCATAACCGCCAGTCTTCTAACCAAATTTAGGAGTACTTGCAATGGAGAAGTGTGTCCATACGTCACTGAAACCTTAACCTTTTAATGGAGAGTGTAGCTGATCAGCTACATTCTAAGAATTTTTTATTTTTCAATATTTTTCTCAGTATAGACGCCGTCTGTCAGGTTAAAATATTCTCCACCACACAAGAAATATAATGACGTCAGGATGTGCTTAATGTCGGACAGGGTATTCCCACTATTGAACAGCGACGCATAGAACACGAGCGGTGTTTTCGATTGCGCTATCCCGAAAAGTCAGCTGTGGTGGATCATGCTTTGCAAAACGGACACCGAGTTGCTTTCTACGAGACATCTACTATTAAACGGACCAACAGCTTCTGGGACAGCGTAATAAACGAGGCAGTAGAGATCAACATTTCTGAAAACGCCCTCAGTAAAGATGGCGGTTTGCAGCTCAGTACGGCTTGGGATCCCGTAGTTGCGTAGTTGTAGCGGGCGACCAAAACATTGCCTTGTATGGTCAGGAACTGAGCACCAGTGACGTCACTGACGTCAGTGACGTGTACTTCAGATATTCCTAGACGCTGTAAAACACTACTGAATAAAACAAGCAAGGCAAAGCCGCCCGTGAAAGACATATCTACTCAGACATGTCAAAGAACGCAGCAAAGGCATTCTGTTCAGAACTGCCTCAGGGTTGACAGTCTTGTCTTGAACCGACATCTGCAAAGAAAACTATCAGCACGGCTATTACATTTAAACTGACATGATGACCTTTTTTCGTCTCGCAGAACCTTTCCCGGCCAATGGTGGCAAATCTCGCTCTCAGCATCATAACCGTAGGCTTAATATCGGCAGGCTCTTCCGACTATTGAACAACGACGCATAGAACACGAGCGATGTTTTCGATTGCGCTATCCCTAAAAGTCAGCTGTGGTGGAACATGCTTTAGAAAACGGACACCGAATTGCTTTCTACGAGACATCTATTATTAAACGGGCCAACAGCTTCTGGGACAGCGTAATAAACGAGGCAGTAGAGATGAAAATTTCTGAAAACACCCTCAGTAAAGACGGCGGTTTGCAGCTCAGTACGGCTTGGGATCCCGTAGTTGCATAGTTGTAGCGGGCGTCCAAAACATTGCCTTATATGGTCAGGAACTGAGCACCAGTGACGTCACTGGCGGCGGCGCGGCTATAAAAGCACGGCATTGTCATCCACTTGACAATGGCAGAGGAGTTGTCTGTCGCAAGCTCATGGTTACTAAACCATTTGACGCGGCTTGTAACCCGAGAAGATTTCATTAACCCTCCGCCGGGCGCGCCTCCAGATGAAACAAAATCAGGCGCACCCGGCCTGAGAGGCCACCCACATATTTTGTGGACTAGCTCCGCCATGATAAATCAAATTCAAAATGCGTGTTGGTTAGTATTGAAGAGGATCTAAAGGAAGGAATTACAGCAAACTTAAAGCATAATAATGGATTTATTGAACACAATACACCTTAAACTAAAGTGACCAAAATTACCGATTTCCCACAAAGAGCATTAAAAATTGGTCGAACAGACATCCATAAAAGTAATGAAGTTATTTTTAAAGGACATTAGGCAGTCTATTCTGACATGGAATCATCTTTTCTCGCCACATTTGCAGCCAAAAACCGATGCTATAGCTCCCAAATCAACAGCTGAAACACAGGTATGGCACAAAACGTATACGTCGCTCAAGCAGATTGGTTGATGACAAGCTGAACATTCGTGATTCTTCATCCTCCTAACTCTTGTTTCAGCCACGCATGGTCGACGTTTTAGCCATTTGGGAGGTAATGTGGGAGAACTTTCCCGTTCCTTGTGGGGTAAAAATTTTTTCAGTCGAGTTTGCAGCCGAATCGACATTCGATATATATTCATAGCATACACAGGCTAAATTGTCCAGTTAGAAGTTGATGACACAAGGTTTTGCAATTGGTGGCGTCATTTTTAGCAATATCTTTTACACTGGATGTTGTGTAATAATGATGTGACTCTTCACACTATGAATAGTAGAAGGTGTCTACTTAGACTACTTCGTCGTCTTATCGTTTCCAAAATAAAAACTCCTCACATATTTTCTTCTCTTCTTCATGTTCCCGAGCTGTTCCCTAAACTTCCTGTTCAGTTGATGAGTCCTCCTTGCCTTCTCCCACCTCATCCCGAGAGTGGGTGTCTCTCTCATCGACTAAATCTTCGAGCGCGGCTGGATCTTCAGCAGTTTCGTCCTCGAGGAGGCGCATTATTTCCACAAGATTATTGGCTTAGAGGCATAATATACTTCTCTGGACATTTTAGCAGAAAATATGGATGTGATAACGTAGGAAAAGAGAGGAAAACTGAAATTAGAACTCGATCAGGCGCACTCAGTCTGAAGGGCCAGGGTCGTCAAAGTCTTCTTTTTGTCCGAAGGTAACGGTGAAAGTCACAGAGGACAGACTTAGTTTGATTGAAACTAAGTAATAAAATAAAAATATCTTGAAAAATCTCACCTTCAATACTATAACGTAATCGGGCGCAGACGGCCTGTGAGGCCCAAGGAGTTCCCCGTGATCCGCGTGGAAATCGACGGCAGCCTGCGGATCGGCACTGTGTGAGGTTCCCAAAGCTACGCGAGTAAACGGAGAGGCGGGCCGCTGGGCCACCACTGTTAAGCACGGGGATCAGAAAAGTGTTTTGCTGGCCTGTGAGGCCGACTGCGCCCCACGGAGGGTTCAAAGTTGAGATATTCCTAGTAGAGATGGGCAGTTCGGATCATTTTCACTGTTTCGAAACACACGGATCATCTGAGTCTAGTGAGTCGACTCACTGTTTCGGTACTCAAAACAATTGACGTGCTGCAGATTCATGTGTCCTGCTACCTCCGCTGATTCAGGTGACCCGAGAAAGCTGCCGTTGGGCGATACAGCAAATACCAAACATCTAGGGAATATCAACGTGGTTTTAATACGTTATTCACTAGACTAAATTGGAAAGCTCAGTTTTTGTTTACTACTACGATTTTATAATCGTGTTAAAGCGTGAACGTTTCCTAAGTATTTTCATACAAACAAATATCGTAACGATGAAAGCCGGCCGTGGTGGCCGAGGGGACTGAGGCGCGCCAGTCACGGTCTGCACGGCCACTACGGTCGGGCGTTCGAATCCCACCTCAGGCATGGATATTTGTGCCGTCCTTAGCCTTAGCTAGTTCATAACTAGTTTGTAAGCTTAGGGACTGATGACCCCGTAGTTAAGTCCCATAAGTTCTACAAACATTTGAACATTTTGATAAACGGGTATCCATTGGACGAATATATTATACTAGACCTGACATGTAGACTTGGCATGTAGAAACCTAACAATGCAAGATTCACAAATATAAGCCGGCCGTGGTGGCCGAGGGGACTGAGGCGCGCCAGTCACGGTCTGCACGGCCACTACGGTCGGGGGTTCGAATCCCCCCTCGCGCATGGATATTTGTGCCGTCCTTAGTCTTAGCTAGTTCATAAGTAGTTTGTTAGTTTAGGGACGGATGACCCCGTAGTTAAGTCCCATAATTTCTACAAACATTTGAACATTTGTGACAAAGAAAGCAGGAAATAATAAAGTTCAAATTCCAAAGTCATGAAACGTTTCCCAACCTTCAAAATTCCATAATTAAGTTTAAATAAAACAAGAAAGATCATGGTTCAAATGTCTTTGCGCATGCAGAAATGAATAACTTTTCTAACGAATCAATAAAAAAAAGGTAAAGCAGTCAACAATCCGAAGATTGGTTTGAACACCACAGTGCTTTACTAGGCATGGTCCTGTTTGGAGGTGGTATGCCGTTGCCTTCCTCCGACCTTCGAACTGACTTACCCAGCCAGTTATAGGGGGACCTACAGCTTAAAGTGGGTTCCGAACCACGGTGCTACTCGATATTTTTCACATGGGCAATATTGCCAGAGGTGAAAGAAGTGGAAAGTGACAGATAAAAATCCCAGGCCCTGGAGGGGATCGAACCCGGGACCGTTGGATTTGTAGTCTGGCACTCTACCACTGTGCTACGGAGCCGCACTAACGAATCTATATAAACAAAATATTTAAGATTTGTTCCTAAGCCCCTTTTAATGCAATCAACAGATATTACTAACAGTATTAACTCAAGGAAATACATTTCACAATTTACGTGACGAAACCACAAAACTGAACTAAAATTTTTCAATGTCCAGACAGGTATTCTAATAATCAGATTCATCTTCAGTCAGTCAAATAAGAGTTACAGTTTCTTTAAATTGAAAAAAAAAAAAAAAAAAAGAAACGTTATTTTCGACATCTTACTGAGAATGCGGTCTCGTCTCACTGAAATTATTTGCCCTCGCTTCGCAAAGATTCGTTCACCTGGCATAGATGTAGCAACAATGCATAACAATGCTTACTTAGTTCACGCGAAACTACCACAAAACATCGAAGGACGGACTTCACAACTTTTCTCGGTGGTATCCCAGTTTTCTAACCTCAGTTGAAGGTACCGGTAGCATAATTAAAAATCTCGCGTGGCGCGTTAGAGGAACAATTAAAACCCGCTGTGTCAAACTCACGCACGCAGGCGGACAGCAATCGCATGTTAACGCTATCTAGCGTCCGATACATGAATTACAAGATTCGTTGTTTCGAAACTGTGCCGCTTCAAGTTTCGACTCAGTCGAACAGTTCGCTGACTCGATTCACTGAGTCGAAACATCAACTCAGTAGCCAACTCTAATTCCTAGACACTGCAAAAGACAACTGAACGAAACAAACGAGGCAAAGGCGCCCGTGAAAGACATATCCACTCAGACAGGTCAAAGAAATCGTGAAGACACGTTCTCAGCTGACGAGTAGTCTGAGCGGTAGCGACCTCAGTTTAGAGAATAATTGCCGTGGGACTGCCAGTCGTCGCGTCTCTTTGTCGGAAGTCGGCGAGCGCTAGCCTGTCTATGAATATCTGAAATTTTGCATTGACATCGTTTGCAGCATACAATCGTTCCACCTTGCACTAGTTAGGAGGACATGAATTTTGAAGAATTTCTCTCGAGTGTTGTACCTTCGAAGGAATTTCGGTGGTCCTGGGATTGGAACATCCGCGTTAAGAGCTTGCTTCTTTCACCTCTGGCAGTGTTGCTCATGTGAAAAATACCGAGTAGCACCGTGTGGTGTCGCACAAGTCCAAAGTGCGCGCCACCTACTTTCGCCGCGCGCCGCCATGCACGCACGGCACGGCGTTCTTACGACGTCAGCTACGAGCGCCCTCTGCTGCAACTCCGCTCGTGGCCACCACTGAACGACATGGTTCACTTGGGACTGAGGTAGGAACCAGTTAACACTTCGTAATCAGATAGGTTCCAGTGAAGACTTGGCTATCGGACAGGCTCTAGGCAGGCCTCTAGCTCAACTATGTAACAGCATTCTGCAGTACTGAGCTATGTAAAAGTTAAGTATTACTAAGTCTCTATGAAATACATATCTCGTTCTAATTTACTCTAGTGTTTCTAGTTTCTGCTGTCCCACTGGCTTCTCACCTCCTACCTGCACAAGCGTGCGTCCTTTATTCCTGTGTCGGTCTATTTCTACTCGGCCCCCGACACCTACGACGGAAACGAGACACAAAACACCATGGTTCGGAACCCACGTTAAACTGTAGGTCCCCCTATAACTGGCTGGGTAAGTCAGTTCGAAGGTCGGAGGAAGGCAACGGCATACCACCTCCAAACAGGACCATGCCTAGTAAAGCACTGAGGTGTTCAAACCAATCTTTGGATTGTTGACTGCTTTACCTTTTTTTTTACCTTAAAAACAAGAGCTACGTCTCTGTCTGTACATGACAGAGGCTACCTTGCAGAAAACTTTGCCGAGAGAGGGAAAGGTGGGAACGAACAGAGAGATGGGAGAGAAAGAGGTGGATGCAGAGAGAGGGGGGAAGGGGATGTGGACTACCAGAGTGTAGGGTAAACAAACACCCGGGCAACGCCGGGTTCCCAGCCAGTGTAGGTATGAAATAATAGCTGTCCTATCGCACTTTCCTGGGGCATCCATGACAGTACCCTAGTCTCTGATGAATACTCGCCATTGATGCTGTAAACAGAACCTGGATTCATCCGAAAAAATGAAGTTTGCCATTTGTCCATCCAGGTTCGTCGTTGCGTACACCATCGCAGGCGCTCCTGTCTGTGATGCAAGGGTAACCGCAGCCACGGTCTCCTAGCTGATAGTCCATGATGCTGCAAACGTCGTCGAACTGTTCGTGGAGATGTTTGTTGTCTTGCGAACGTCCCCATCTGTTGACTCAGGGATCGAGACGTGGCTGCACGTTCCGTTACAGCCGTGCGGATAAGATGCCTGTCATCTCGACTGCTAGTGATACGAGGCCGTTGGGATCCAGCACGGCGTTCCGTATTGCCCTCCTGAACCCACCGATTCCATATTCTGCTAACAGTCGTTGGATCGCGACCAACGCGAGCAGCAACGTCGCGATACGATAAACCGCAATCGCGATAGGCTACAATCCGACCTTTATCAAAGTCGGAAACGTGATGGTACACATTTCTCCTTCTTACACGAGGCATGACAACAACGTTTCACCACACAACGCCGGTCAACTGCTGTTTGTGTATGAGAAATCGGTTGGAAACTTTCCTCGTGTCAGCACGTTGTAGGTGTCGCCACCGGCGCCAACCTTGTGTGAATGCTCTGAAAAGCTAATCATTTGCATATCACAGCATCTTCTTCCTGTCGGTTAAATTTCGCGTCCGTAGCACGTCATCTTCGTGGTGCAGGAATTATAATGTCCAGGAGTGTACATACTCCGCTTTACAAACTGCTTATGCGGTGGTATATGCAATGACGAACCTGGGTGCACGAATGGCAAAACTGCATGTTTTTGGATAAATCCAGGTTCTGTTTATGGCATCATGATTGGCGCATTCGTGTTTGGCGACATCGCGGTGAACGCACATTGGAAGCGTGTAGCCGGCCGCGGTGGCCGAGGGGACTCAGGCGCTTTAGTCACGGTCTGCACGGCCTCTACGGTCGGGGGTTAGAATCCCCCCTCGGGCATGGATAATTGTGCCGTCTTTAGTATAAAGTAGTTGATAAGTAGTTTGTAAGTTTAGGGACTTATGACCCCGTAGTTAAGTCCCATAAGCTTAACAAACATATGAACAGTTTTTTAAGGGGATGTGGGCCTTCCAGAAAACTTTGCTGGGAGAGGAAATGGTGGAAACGAACAGAGAGATGTGAGAGAAAGAGGTGGATGCAGAGAGATGGGAGACGGGGATGTGGCCTACGAGAGTGTAGAGTAAATAAACATCCGGGTAAAGCTGGGTTTACAGCAAGTAGACCACAAACTACGCGGAGAAAGACAGCTAGGTCAAAGAAATCGCGAAAGACACGTTCTCAGCCGACGAGTAGTCTGAGCGGCGGCGACCTCAGCTCAGGCAATAATTGCCGTGGGACTGCTGCGTCGCCGCGTCGCTTTGTCGGAAGACTAGCGAACACATGTCTGTCCTAGTGCGGCCGCACTGGCGCCTGGGAGGTAGGCATCCCTTCCGCCTTGGCTGCGCCGCGGGCGGCCTACGTCACAGGCGCCGTCTGGCGGGCTCATTAAGGGGCCCCGGATACGACGTCGCAGTGACCCGCAGGCATTGAGGAGCTCACGTGCGCCTGGGGCCGCTTACGGCCAATTCAGGCCGGCCGCTGGGCGGACCGTCGCATTGTGAGCCGGCTTCCGCCGTGTCAGGGGTCAGGGAGAACTCGCCGCGACTGTTCCCAGGACACGAGCGACGCTTCGCTAGTAGGACTGGGAGCAGTTCTGGTCAAGAGCGCGATGCGCCACTAGGGCACCAGCTGACGTATCTAGATTCCCAGGTACTGGCGTAGGCAGAATGAACTAGAACGGTTCGCCAACTTTCTGTCAGAACCAGTGTTGCCAGATGGCAGAGACAGAAAATACCTACAGTCTCACAAAAATATACCTGCGTTTTCCCTACTTTCTCCATACCACCTCATTCTACATCTACATAGATACAGGGAAAACTGCTTATAAAAGGGAAACAGAAAGCCTTGAAGTTCAATTATTATGGTAAATTGTTGTCGAGTTCTTATATGAGAGATTGAAATGGATTTATAATTATTGGGAAGAGAGCCCGGTAGACCACTACAAAATGGCTCGATACGAAGAATAAAACAGCATGTCCTGTACCAGTCAATGCTGTATGGTATGACAGTTATGGCAAGATGTTGTCACCTGACAGATTATGCACCAAAATGAATTTACAAGTTTTGTCTTCAGGAATACTTGGCTGTAAAATGTGGAAATCATGGAACTGTTCTGAACTTTGCGCCAAAGACGACTTATTTTCACACGTTCGACATGAAGTAGTCCAAAATACAATAACTTCTACAGTCATAGGAACAACAGTGTTGTATTGTTACTGTACCACCATGCGAAATTTTTGGGCAATCTTACTAACAAACCAGATCCCATATTTTGAAAAATACCGTATAAATTTTTAACATGTCCCTACATATTTATTTTCAGTAACGTAATACTTTTTCTTCTCGTGATTTCTGTGTGTGCCAAATAAATGGTTAATATCTACATCTACGTACATACTCTGCAAATCACATTCAAGTGCCTGGCAGAGGGTTCATTAACCACTTTCATAACTTTTCTCTACCGTTCCATTCTCTAATAGCGCGCGGGAAGAAAGAACACCTAAATCGTTCCGTTTTCGATCTGATTTCTCTTATTTTATTGGGATGGTCATGTCTCCCTAAGTAGGTGGGTGCTAGCAAAATATTTTCACATTCAGAACTAAAAGTCGGTGATTGAAACTTCGCAAACAGATCACGCCGCAATGAATAACGTCTTTCTTTTAATGATTTCCACCCCAATTCGTGCAACATTTCCGTGACGCTTTCTCCCCCGTAACGTGATAGAACAAAACGAGCTGCCCTTCTCTGAACCTTCTCGATGTCTTCCGTCAGTCCCACCTCGTGAAGGTCCCACAAGGGGCAACAGTACTCCAGGAGAGGACGCACAAGTGTGATGTAGGCAGTCTCTTTGGTGGAGCTGGTGCATCTTCGAAGCGTTCTGCCAATGAAACGTAACCTTTGGTTCGCCTTACCCACAATATTTTCTATGTGTTCTCTCCAGTCAAAGTTGTTCGTAATTGTAACTCGTAGGTATTT
The DNA here is from genome assembly GCA_026315105.1 of Locusta migratoria. Lineage (NCBI taxonomy): Eukaryota > Metazoa > Arthropoda > Insecta > Orthoptera > Acrididae > Locusta > Locusta migratoria. The sequence continues at coordinate 20,127,074 of CM048754.1, forward strand.
GGTAGAATCTACGACCTTAAGGTTTGACTGATTTATCACGTAATTGAAGTTCAGCGGATTTCTTTTAGTGGTCATGTGTATTACTTCACACTTTTCTTTATTTAGAATCAATTGCCAATTTTCGCACTATGCAGAAATTTTGTCTAAATCGCTTTGTAGTTGCTTTTCATCCTCTGTTGACTTCACTAACCGATAAACGACAGCATCATCCGCGAACAGTCTAAGGGAGCTATTCAGATTGTATCCTAAATCGTTTATAAACACTGGGAAGAGTAGGGGACCTATAACACTTCCCTGTGGAACGCCAGATATCACTTCTGTTTTACTAGATGACTTACCGTCAATTACAACGAACTGTGTCCTTTCTGACAGGAAATCGTGAATCCAATCGCACAATTGGGGAGATATTCCATAAGCACGCAATTTCATAAGAAGCCGCTTGTGGCGCGCCATTAGGGCACCGGCTGACGTGTCTAGATTCCCAGGTAGTGTCGTATGCAGAATGAACTAGAACGGTTCGCCAACTTTCTGTCGGAACCAGTGCTGCCAGATGGCAGAGAGAGAAAATACCTACAGTCTCACAAAAATGTACCTGCCTTTTCCCCAATTTCTCCGTACCACCTCATTAATGCCCCTACATTAGAGTCGTAGCCAGGATTTGCGTCTAGGAGGGGCTGAATCGAGGAGTCAGGGCGAACTCGTCGCCGCTTTTGTGTCTCGTTTCCGTCGTAGGTGTCGGTGGCCGAGTAGGAAGACCGACACAGGAATAAAGGATGCACGCTTGTGCAGGTAGGAGGTGACCAGCCAGTGGGACAGCAGAAACTAGAAACACTAGAGTAAATTAGAACGAGATATATATTTCTTAGAGACTTAGTAATACTTAACTTTTACATAGCTCAGTACTGCAGAATGCTGATACATAGTTGAGCTAGAGGCCTGCCTAGTGCCTGTCCGATAGCCAAGTCGTCACTGGTGCCTATCTGATTCCGAAGTGTTAACTGGTTCCTATCTCAGTCCCAAGTGAACGATGTCGTTCAGTTGGTGGCCACGAGCGGAGTTGCAGCAGAGGGCGCTCGTGGCTGACGTCGTAAGAACGCCGCGCCGTGCGTGCATGGCGGCGCGCGGCGAAAGTACGTGGCGCGCACTTTAGACTTGTGCGACACCACAGAGATCATCCAAATTGATCCAAATATTTTATTGTTTGGCGACAGGCGTTTCAGCTATGATTTATTGAGTTTTCAAATTTATACAGAATTTTTTTTATATTACCCGGTATCTCTATATACAAAAGGAAGTGTCCCGACTGACTGACTGACTGACTGACTCATCATCGCCCAGCCCAAACCACTGAAGATAGAAACTTGAAATTTGTCGAGGGTGTTGATCTTACTCTGTAGGCGTCATTTAAGAAGCGATTTTTCGATATTCCGTCCGTAAGGCGGTGAAATAGGGGATGAAACGTTTTTTGAAACTACGTAGCTATTTAGGGAATTTTGAAGCTAGAACTACAAAATTTCGGATATTAATTAAGGTTCGAAATTAAAACACACGTGTTTCGGCATTTTTTGAAATTCGACAAATAAGGGGGTAAAATAGCTGACGCAAATAAAATGATTTTCAAAAATATGTTCCTGTTAACTCACATTTTAAGCTACAACTCCGAAACTTCGGATATGGAATCTTGGTCAGGATTAAAAATCCACGATTTTTAGTATTTTCCGAAAAGAAATAAGTAAGAGGGTTAAATAGAGGATCAAAAATTATTTTTGAAAACACGTTGCTATTGATACAATTTTGAAGCTAGACCTGCAAAAATTGATATTTGTATAGTTGGTTATATGTTAAAAAGTACGTGTTTTGGTATTTTTCGAAATTCAACCATCAACTGGGTTAAATTAGAGATGGGGCGTTTTTCGAAAATCTGTTGCTATTTAGGCAATTTTGAAGTTAGAACTTCAATTTTACGGATTTGGATTCGAGGTTCGAATTTAAAAGACACGTGTTTTGGCATTTTTTGAAATTCAACCAATAAAGGGGTAAAATAGAGGAGGCATAAAATTGTTTTTCAAAAATATGTTGCTGTCAACTCAAATTTGAAGCTATAACTACGAAACTTAGGATATGGCGGCGCGCGGCGAAAGTAGGTGGCGCGCACTTCATACTTGTGCGACAGCACAGTAGTATCCGTGCAGACCGTGAAAGCCGCACCGCAGTCCCCTCGGCCACCGCGGCCGGCTGGTTATGTTATTGCCTCCGACAGAAAGACGACGAATCGCTTTAGTTAATGTGGTATCGCACAAGTCTGAATTGCGCGCCACGTACTTTCGCCGAGCGCCGCTATGCACGCACGGCGCGGCGTTCTTACGACGTCAGCCACGAGCGCCCTCTGCTGCAACTCCGCTCGTGGCCACCACTGAACGACATCGTTCACTTGGGACTGAGATAGCAACCAGTTAGGACCTTCGTAATCAGATAGGCACCAGTGAAGACTTGGCTATCGGATAGGCACTAGGCAGGCCTCTAGCTCAACTATGTATCAGCATTCTGCAGTACTGAGCTATGTAAAAGTTAAGTATTGTATAAATTCTGTGCAATATATATATCGTTCTAATTTACTCTAGTGTTTCTAGTTTCTGCTGTCCCACTGGCTGGTCACCTCCTACCTGCACAAGCGTGCATCCTTTATTCCTGTGTCGGTCTCTTTCTTCTCGACCACCGACACCCAGGACAACCGGAGGAGGAGACACAAAAGCGGCGACGAGGCTGGGACGCAAAAACTACGGTCGGGGGTTCGAATCCCCACTCGGGCATGGATATTTGTGCCGTCCTTAGTCTTAGCTAGTCCATAAGTAGTTTGTAAGTTTAGGGACTGATGACCCCGTAGTTAAGTCCCATAAGCTATACAAACATTTGAACATTTGAACAACATTACCAGGCTCACCTGTAGACGGGGATACCGCCCGTCAGCTTTGACCCGTGACGTCATCGCAGCGCGGTAGTTTTGAGGTGCGTGTTTGTAGAAGGCGTGATTATGTGGTGGTTGAGTTTAAGACGATAGTTTGTTTACAAACAGAACAGATTACAGTTTAACATGTAGCGCTTAAAAAGTGATATGTAGCTTCCTTCTGATGGTTCGGTGTAGGTTAACCGAGAGATATTTTTTTCCGTATGTGAGCTAACACCTGTGATAGATGGTAGATTCTGTTATCTATAATAACTGGAGATTATTTATATCTACAATACAGAAGTAGTAAGATATCCCGTACACTGGTTTTCCGACATCTTGATGACGTCATGGGTCAAAGCAGACGGGTGGTATCCCACTCTACAGTTATGCCCATGACCACAACCGAGATAGTGGAAATAACATAAAGTTCTACATCTACATCTACATCTACATCCATGGTCCGCAAGCCACCCGACGGTGTGTGGCGGATAGTACCTTGAGTACCACTATCGTTTTTCCCTCCAGTCTCGTATTGCTCGCGGAAAGAAAGGTTGTCGATATGCTTCTGTGTGGGCTCTAATCTCTCTGATTTTATCTTCATGATCTCTTCGCGGGATATACGTAGGAGGGAGCAATATACTGCTAGATTCCTCTGAAAAGGTATGTTCTCGAAACTTCGACAAACGCCCGTACCGAGCGACAGAGCGTCTCTGCTGCAGAGTCTTCCACTGGAGTTTGTCGATCATCTCCGTAACGCTTTCTCGATTACCAAATTATCCTGTAACGAAGCGCGCTGCTCTCCGTTGGATCTTCTCCACTTCCTCTATCAACTCCACCTGGTACGGATCCCACACCGGTGAGCAATATTCAAGCTGTGGGCGAACAAGTGTACTGTAACCTACTTCCTTTGTTTTCGAACTGCATTTCCTTAGTATTCTTCCAATGAATCTAAGTCTCGCATCTGCTTTACCGACGATTGATTTTATATGGTCGTTCCATTTTAAATCCCTCCTAATGACTACTCCCAGATACTTTATGGAATTAACTGCTTCTAGTTGCTGACCTGCTATAGTGTAGCTAAATGATGAAGGAGCTTTCTTTCTGTGTATTCGCAGCACATTACACTTGTCTACATTGAGATTTAATTGCCATTCCCTGCACCATGCGTCAATTCGATGCAGATCTTCCTGCATTTCAGCATAATTTTCCATTGTTACAACCTCTCTATACACTACCGCATCATCCGCAAAAAGCCTCAGGGAACTTCCGATGTTATCCGCAAGGTCATTTATATATATCGTGAACAGCAACGGACCCACGACACTCCCCTGTGGCACACCTGACATAACTCCTACTTCGGAAGACTTCTCTCCATTGAGAATGACCTGCTGCTTTCTGTTACGTAGGAACTCCTCAATCCCGTCACATAATTGGTCTGATAGACCATATGCTCTTACTTTGTTCATTAAAAATTTGTGGGGAACTGTATCAAACGCCTTGCGGAAGTCAAGAAACACAGCATCTACCTGAGAACCCGTGGCTATGGCCCTCTGAGTCTCGTGGACGAATAGCGCGAGCTGGGTTTCACACGATCGCCTTTTTCGAAACCTATCCTGATTCCTACAGATCAGATTTCTAGTCTCCACAAAAGTCATTATACTCGAACATAATACGTGTTCCAAAATTCTACAACTGACCGACGTTACAGATATAGACACGGGAAAACCCAGTTCTGGATAACTGGTATTTATTTCGTATCGGTTGTAACCGTTTCGGCCCACTTTAGGTTGCGGTAGGAATACACTCTTTCCAATTCTGAAGGTAGCGGGGGTAAAATATAGGAAGAGAAGACTTATACTCAACTTGTACAAAATTCAGACATCAGTTATTAGAGTCGAAGGGCACGAAAGGGAGACAGAGGATGGAAATGGAGTAAGACAGGGTTCAAACTTTGCCACAATGTTGTTCAATCTCTACATTGAGCAAGCTGTGAAGGAATGGAAGGAGAAATTTGGAGCAGGAATTAAAGTTCAGAGAGAAGCAACCAAAACTTTGCAGTTTGCCGAAGACATAGTAATTCTCTCAGAAACAACAAAAGACCTGGAAGAAAAATTAAAGGGAATGGACAGCGTCTTGAAAGGGATGTTGTTGTTGTTGTGGTCTTCAGTCCGGAGACTGGTTTGATGCAGCTCTCCACGATAACCTATCCTGAGCAAGCCTCTTCATCTCCACATAAGAACGGCAACCTACATCTGTCTGAATCTGCTTACTGTATCCATCTCTTGGTCTTCCTCTGCGGTTTTTACCCCACACACTTCCCTCCAACGCTAAATTCACAATTCCTTGATGTCTAAGAATGTGTCCTACCAATCGATCCCTTCTTTTAGTCAAGGTATGCCAGAAATTTCTTTTCTCCCCAATTCTGTTCATTACCTCCTCATTAGTTACGCGATCCACCCACCTAATCTTCAGCATTCTTCTGTAGCACCATATTTCAAAAGCCTCAATCCTCTTCCTGTCCGCACTGTTTATCGTCCATGTCTCACTCCCATACAAGGCAACACTCCATACAAATGCCTTCAGAAAGGACTTCCTTAGGCTTAAATCAATATTCGATGTTAACAAATTTCTCTTTTTCAAGAACGCTTTTCTACCCATTGCCATTCTGCATTTTACATCCTCTGTACTGCGACCATCATCTGTTATTTTACTGCCCAAGTAACAAAATTCATCTACATCCTTTATTGCTTCGTTATGTATAAGATAAGGGATGTATAAGATGAAAATTAACAAGATTAAAACAAAGGTAATGGAATGTACTGTCTGAAAATCAGGTGTTGCTGAAGGAATTAGATTAGGCATGAGACAATAAAAGTAGTAGATGAATTTCGTTATTTGGGTAGTAAGATAAATTGTGATGGCCGAAGAAAAGAAGATATAAAATGTTGAATGGCTATGGGAAGAAAAGCGTTTGTGATGAAGCGAGATTTATTAACGTCCAATATTAGTTTAAATATTAGGAAGTCCTTCCTGAAAGCATTTGTCTAGAGTCTAGCATTGTATGCGAGAGAAACGTGTACGATAAGGATTTCACACAAAAAGATGATAGAAGCTTTTGAAATGTGGCGCTGCAGATGAATGATGACGATTAAACGGTATCCCATCTGGTGCTACGGCCTTTACTGCAGATCGGTGTCGACTCAAACGAATCACCCAAGCAGCTGGGTTCAGACAGTGCAGTGAGCGGTTAGTGTCAGGAAGTCGCCCTTGGCTACCAATGGCCCCGCGCACAGTTTAGTTGGCTTCTGTAGTGTTCTCCAAGTCTCTCTCTATCCAACCTGTGTGCCAAGTTCATCTTTCTATTTGCTCACAAGTCCTATCATGGTCGCCACGTTGCACCGGAACGCCGTCTGTCAGTAATCGTGAATGGCAGCTATCGACCATATCCGACTTCGTCACCACACCGTCGGTACACAGACGAAATATTAAATTTGGTTGAAACCTCATAAAATGCATTTTTAAAAACCGTCTACTGTCTATTATAAACCTTATATATCTACCAGACCATCTTCATGGATAAAAAGGTGATAAAACTGAATGGTAAAAGACATTATTGATAGATGTGAAGCATTGAATTAAAAATTGTGGTGCGGCCGGGAATCGAACCCGGACCTCCATGCTTACTTTTTTTTTTTTTTTTTTCCTTCTATGGTTGGTTCTATTCATTGCGGACGCTGATCGTGTATGTTCGTTTTTGTTCGATGAGTTCTTGGCTCAGCTTCTTTATTACAGAGGGCGTTGAGCCCTCTGACCGGGCGCGCTGAGCCACGGCGCCCGGCATGCTTACTAGGCAGACGTCTTAACCGTTAGGCTACCACACCACTAACGATTAAGGCGCCTCGGAATAGTCTATGTACGATTTCCCTCCACAACACAAACTTTAATTCAGCTTCTTTGTTCCAAAGATAATTGTCACTACTGCCAAGGCTCTCCATGCAGCGGAATAGCACCTCAGCAATGGACATGGTGGAACAATCCTGTTATGGTGATATAAATATCAATTAATATGAATAAATAATCCCTGAGATTATTAGTGGTGTGGTAGTCTAAAGGTTAAGACGTCTGCCTAGTAAGCATGTAGGTCCGGGTTCGATTCCCGGCCACACCACAAATTTTAATTCAATGCTTCACATCTATCAATAATGTCTCTGACATATTTGAGACGTAAATCCGTCTCAGGGATTATTTATTCATATTAATTGAATGGTAAAATGCATCAAATAAAATACATCTAGTTGAGACAAACAGGAGTCACTATAACTAAAAGTCATCCTGTGGTCATTGTACATAAAACTTATCAGTCAATACAACATAAAAGGTAAAAACTGACTGATAGCTTTTATCTAAGATGACCACTTTATTTTTAACACTTTTAGTTATACTGACTCCTGTTTGTCTCAACTAGATGTATTTTATTTGATGCATTTTACCATTCATTTTTAGCACATTTTTATCCATGAAGATGGTCTATTGACCGAAACTGGTAGATATATAAGGTTTTTAATAAACAGCCGACGGTTTTTAAAAATGCATTTTATGAAATATATTACGGTTGTTACACTCGCCTCACCAAAGCATTGGTTGAAAACTGTCTGAAGAAGGAAGAAGGTTCTCGTATGATATAGGAATTTGAATTTCAACTGAACTGTCAAGATAAACTGTGACTATCTAATTCTTAAATTTTTATCAAAACAATTCGTCGAAAGTTCTCCATTGTTTTGTAATCAATATATATATAAATGAATGTTTGTCTGTAGGACTTCTATGTGTTCATAACCATCCATTCGACTGCAATGAAACGTTGGCGAACTGTTCACCGTACGCCCATGGAGGTTCGTCCCCCAAAAACAAATGAACACGACACATGGCTCAGGAGATAGGACGTCATACATAATGAGTAGCCACAGCGTGAGAATACCAAGATTTTTGCGTCAATTATTGGAAAATGGGAGTAGTTAGGGACCTGCAACAAAGTTTGCATCTAATTTCGGACGTTTATGAAGCGTTTTGTAACTGATTCCCCCACACACAAAATCATGAAACGAAAAATTTCTGCCGCTCACAACAGTTTCGCTGTAGATTCTGTAAAACTGTCGCATCAGGAATGACCGTATATCAAATAAAGTGAGCATTACAGATTTGCATGTTACTACTTATTTTTGTCTGCAAGTATCGCTTAATTCTCTTGCATCCAAAATTAAGCAATCTGTTTTCTTAATCTCTATCTATACAAAAGCGAAAGGACACTCACTCACTCACTGACTAAACACGAAATCTCGTAAACTACTTCACCTGTTAAGCTGAAAATTGGCAGGAATATTTATAAGTAGAAAGCATCAGCTAGGAAAGTATTTTGTGATAGGTGCATGGCCGAGCATACTTCTCCTACAGACTTAGGAAATCTACAAGTTTCTTTCCGATTTTCACGAAATTTCCTACGCTCGCCCTTCAAAACAAGAGGAAGGTCACCGTCTACTTTAAGTTTCATACGGTGAATGGGAAGGGTACATTGCAACATAAAAAATGGATCCATAAATACCTTATTTGCGCCTTAACTTGAGAACGGGTTGACCCATTTCACAGATCCTGTTTTTGTTGTTTTCGTTGTTCACAGAACAAGGGTTGTATGAAATACAACTGTTATAATTGAGAACAAAGTGCGTTTTTAAATGTGACCCTGCATTTCTATTGCATAGAACTCTATAGTTTTGTACCGATATTTATGCAATTTTTCACACTCAAAAACAAGAGGAATATCACTCTTCATTCGGTGCATGGTGTAGGGTACTTAACTTACATAATTTTACAAAATGTATAGATTAGCTCAAATCATTATGAATTTTTGGACATATAGCCTTTAAACCAACAGGATGATCACTGGGTACATAAAAGTTTGTATGGTACATGACAGAGGGTGCCTTGCAGAAAATTTTGCCGAGAGAGGGAAAGGTGGAAACGAACAGAGAGATGGGAGAAAAAGAGGTGGATGCACAGAGAGGGGGAAGGGGATGTGGACTACAAGAGTGTAGGATAAACAAACACGCGGGCAACGCCGGGTTTACAGCTAGTATCTGAATAAAATATGCCACCATATGTGTTGCCTTGTATGGGAGTCAAACATGGACGATGTACATTGCGGACAGGAAGAGAATAGAGTCCTTTGCAATGTGGTGTTACAGAAGAATGCTGAAGACTTGGTGGGTGGATAGTATTACTAATGAGTAGGTGCTGAACCGAATTGGGGAGAAAAGGAATTTCTGGCATACCCTGACTAAAAGAAGAGATCGATTGGCAGGACACATTCTTAGACATCAAGGAATTGTGAATTTAACGTTAGAGGGAAGTGTGTGAGGTAAAAAAATCGCAGAGGGAGACTAAGAGTTGAATATAGTAAGCAAATTCAAGTGGATGTAGGTTGCTGTTCTTATGAGGAGATGAAGATATTTGCTCATGATAGAGCAGGGTGGAGATCTGCATAAAACCAGTCTCCGGACTAAAGACGACAGCAACAACAAACGGGAAATATTAGTTTTCACCATTTTGCGACGTTCTAACTCCCCTTAATAAGCTCCAGTGCACTATTTGTATTTGAATTGCGAGTCGTCGATAGCCCATCGCTAACCGGGTGCTGTTGCTGTCGCCAGCTGCCCCTGCAGCCCTGGCTGTAGAGGACCCGCAGCATGCGCGTGTGTTGCGGGTAGCGCGCCGGCCGCCCCTGGGCCAGCTGCCCCTGTAGTGCTGCATGTAGAGGACCCGCAGCATGCGCGTGTGTTGCGGGTAGCGCGCCGGCCGCCCCTGGGCCAGCTGCCCCTGTAGTGCTGCATGTAGAGGACCAGCAGCATACACGTGTGTTGCGGGTAGCGCGCCGGCCGCCCCTGGGCCAGCTGCCCCTGTAGTGCTGCATGTAGAGGACCCGCAGCATGCGCGTGTGTTGCGGGTAGCGCGCCGTTCGCCCCTGGGCCAGCTGCCCCTGTAGTGCTGCATGTAGAGGACCCGCAGCATGCGCGTGTGTTGCGGGTAGCGCGCCGGCCGCCCCTGGGCCAGCTGCCCCTGTAGTGCTGCATGTAGAGGACCCGCAGCATACACGTGTGTTGCGGGTAGCGCCCCGGCCGCCCCTGGGCCAGCTGCCCCTGTAGTGCTGCATGTAGAGGACCCGCAGCATGCGCGTGTGTTGCGGGTAGCGTGCCGGCCGCCCCTGGGCCAGCTGCCCCTGTAGTGCTGCATGTAGAGGACCCGCAGCATGCGCGTGTGTTGCGGGTAGCGCGCCGGCCGCCCCTGGGCCAGCTGCCCCTGTAGTGCTGCATGTAGAGGACCCGCAGCATGCGCGTGTGTTGCGGGTAGCGCGCCGGCCGCCCCTGGGCCAGCTGCCCCTGTAGTGCTGCATGTAGAGGACCCGCAGCATGCGCGTGTGTTGCGGGTAGCGCGCCGGCCGCCCCTGGGCCAGCTGCCCCTGTAGTGCTGCATGTAGAGGACCCGCAGCATGCGCGTGTGTTGCGGGTAGCGTGCCGGCCGCCCCTGGGCCAGCTGCCCCTGCAGCGCCGCGTGTAGAGGACCCGCAGCATGCACGTGTGTTGCGGGTAGCGCGCCGGCCGCCCCTGGGCCAGCTGCCCCTGTAGTGCTGCATGTAGAGGACCCGCAGCATACACGTGTGTTGCGGGTAGCGCCCCGGCCGCCCCTGGGCCAGCTGCCCCTGTAGTGCTGCATGTAGAGGACCCGCAGCATGCGCGTGTGTTGCGGGTAGCGCGCCGGCCGCCCCTGGGCCAGCTGCCCCTGTAGTGCTGCATGTAGAGGACCCGCAGCATGCGCGTGTGTTGCGGGTAGCGTGCCGGCCGCCCCTGGGCCAGCTGCCCCTGCAGCGCCGCGTGTAGAGGACCCGCAGCATGCACGTGTGTTGCGGGTAGCGCGCCGGCCGCCCCTGGGCCAGCTGCCCCTGTAGTGCTGCATGTAGAGGACCCGCAGCATACACGTGTGTTGCGGGTAGCGCCCCGGCCGCCCCTGGGCCAGCTGCCCCTGTAGTGCTGCATGTAGAGGACCCGCAGCATACACGTGTGTTGCGGGTAGCGCCCCGGCCGCCCCTGGGCCAGCTGCCCCTGTAGTGCTGCATGTAGAGGACCCGCAGCATGCGCGTGTGTTGCGGGTAGCGCGCCGGCCGCCCCTGGGCCAGCTGCCCCTGTAGTGCTGCATGTAGAGGACCCGCAGCATGCGCGTGTGTTGCGGGTAGCGTGCCGGCCGCCCCTGGGCCAGCTGCCCCTGCAGCGCCGCGTGTAGAGGACCCGCAGCATGCACGTGTGTTGCGGGTAGCGCGCCGGCCGCCCCTGGGCCAGCTGCCCCTGTAGTGCTGCATGTAGAGGACCCGCAGCATACACGTGTGTTGCGGGTAGCGCCCCGGCCGCCCCTGGGCCAGCTGCCCCTGTAGTGCTGCATGTAGAGGACCCGCAGCATGCGCGTGTGTTGCGGGTAGCGCGCCGGCCGCCCCTGGGCCAGCTGCCCCTGTAGTGCTGCATGTAGAGGACCCGCAGCATGCGCGTGTGTTGCGGGTAGCGTGCCGGCCGCCCCTGGGCCAGCTGCCCCTGCAGCGCCGCGTGTAGAGGACCCGCAGCATGCACGTGTGTTGCGGGTAGCGCGCCGGCCGCCCCTGGGCCAGCTGCCCCTGTAGTGCTGCATGTAGAGGACCCGCAGCATGCGCGTGTGTTGCGGGTAGCGCGCCGGCCGCCCCTGGGCCAGCTGCCCCTGTAGTGCTGCATGTAGAGGACCCGCAGCATGCGCGTGTGTTGCGGGTAGCGCGCCGGCCGCCCCTGGGCCAGCTGCCCCTGTAGTGCTGCATGTAGAGGACCCGCAGCATACACGTGTGTTGCGGGTAGCGCGCCGGCCGCCCCTGGGCCAGCTGCCCCTGTAGTGCTGCATGTAGAGGACCCGCAGCATGCGCGTGTGTTGCGGGTAGCGCGCCGGCCGCCCCTGGGCCAGCTGCCCCTGTAGTGCTGCATGTAGAGGACCCGCAGCATGCGCGTGTGTTGCGGGTAGCGCGCCGGCCGCCCCTGGGCCAGCTGCCCCTGTAGTGCTGCATGTAGAGGACCCACAGCATACACGTGTGTTGCGGGTAGCGCGCCGGCCGCCCCTGGGCCAGCTGCCCCTGTAGTGCTGCATGTAGAGGACCCGCAGCATGCGCGTGTGTTGCGGGTAGCGCGCCGGCCGCCCCTGGGCCAGCTGCCCCTGTAGTGCTGCATGTAGAGGACCCGCAGCATACACGTGTGTTGCGGGTAGCGCGCCGGCCGCCCCTGGGCCAGCTGCCCCTGTAGTGCTGCATGTAGAGGACCCGCAGCATACACGTGTGTTGCGGGTAGCGCGCCGGCCGCCCCTGGGCCAGCTGCCCCTGTAGTGCTGCATGTAGAGGACCCGCAGCATGCGCGTGTGTTGCGGGTAGCGCGCCGGCCGCCCCTGGGCCAGCTGCCCCTGTAGTGCTGCATGTAGAGGACCCGCAGCATGCGCGTGTGTTGCGGGTAGCGCGCCGGCCGCCCCTGGGCCAGCTGCCCCTGTAGTGCTGCATGTAGAGGACCCGCAGCATGCGCGTGTGTTGCGGGTAGCGCGCCGGCCGCCCCTGGGCCAGCTGCCCCTGTAGTGCTGCATGTAGAGGACCCGCAGCATACACGTGTGTTGCGGGTAGCGCGCCGGCCGCCCCTGGGCCAGCTGCCCCTGTAGTGCTGCATGTAGAGGACCCGCAGCATACACGTGTGTTGCGGGTAGCGCCCCGGCCGCCCCTGGGCCAGCTGCCCCTGTAGTGCTGCATGTAGAGGACCCGCAGCATGCGCGTGTGTTGCGGGTAGCGTGCCGGCCGCCCCTGGGCCAGCTGCCCCTGCAGCGCCGCGTGTAGAGGACCCGCAGCACGCTTGTGTACTGCGGGCAGCGCGCCGGCCTCCCGCAGGCGCCGCCCCTGGGCCACCTGCTGCTGCCGCCGCCCACGCGGGCTTTTGTGCGCCGCCCCGCCGCCCAAACAGGGCAGCTGTGCGTGGGCGGCGGTGCGCAGGGCGGTCAAGGCCGAGCGCGCGGGCCCGCTAATACAGCGAGCACGGAATAACACACAGAGGACTCACAACGGCAGTGAAATGAAGCCGACAGGAGAGGGCGACACGCAACCAACATGGCGGCCGAGCGCGATCAAAGAGCAGTTCACTCATTTCGCTGTCTGTTAATCCTTTTTCCATATATTTTAAAGCGTTCCTTTTTAGACAATCTATTTTGGCCCAAAATAATTACAAATTCAGCTAGGGATAACAAATAATACTATTGTATAAAACAGAAGCATATTTTCCTTCTGACTGTGCTTTTAACCTGTTATAACTGGAGTAGTACTCAACGTGTCAGTATCTTCTCTAGCATCGTGTGATAAATGTAGGCTATATTTAATGTCAAAACTACTAAATGAAAGTAATAACGAGCCGGCCGCGGTGGCCGAGGTGACTGAGGCGCTCCAGTCACAGTCCGCACGGCCACTACGGTCGGGGGTTCGAATCCCCCCTTGGGCATGGATATTTGTGCCGTCCTTAGTTGTAAGTAGTTCATAAGTAGTTTGTAAGCTTAGGGACTGATGACCCAGTAGTTAAGTCCCATAGACTCTACAGACATTTGAACATTTAGTAATAACGTAGTATCATTTACTGCTTCTACACTTTAGTCAGCTCTGGAGTCTAAACTATAAGAGCTAGACCAGTGTACATAGTATAGAATTGCATAACTCACAAACATCTGAAATATATAAATAAAACACCCGAGACCGTGTGTCTAAGTTTTACGAGTCACATTCATCAATTTTCTCTTCTAAAGCGTTGGCGCCAGATGGCTTCAGACTACAGATACAGTGATTGTGGGAGATCTGTAAAAGTTAGACCTATGATATTGCGGTCATTTAAAAAAAATCGTAATGGGTTCTATAATTCTACACTATGTACAGTTGTTCTCAAAAGTATCCGAACGACCTGAATTGCATTTCGCCTGCTTCGCATGCAACCCAACTAACGTACCTGTCTTGCGGGTACTCTAATTGTCCTTTGGTACAGTCGATCGACTATTGATAAAGGTTTCAACAAGTCACCACTAGAAACCACTGCTCTTTATCCCAATAAATTAAGATGTGAAGTTATACGACGATACTACAAATATCATGGAACACTTTATCACAGATAAAACGGTTCTTAACGCTTGTAAGCTCACATTTGTTACAAGAAATGACACCCCTGAAATGTAACCACTCTCATTATTTCGTCAGACAGGTAATGCACGTAGGAAGTTCGTCGTATTCATGATTGCTTGTTCAAAGTAACCTACCGTACTTATTATTGAACACAAAATGACATTAAAAATTTAACTTACTCAATAGCAGCAACTAGATAAAAATGTGTATGAACTTCAAATGACACGACCAACCACCTCATTCTGCATTTGGATTCAAACCCAGGTCAAGTAAAGATTTCGGGACTGATGGAAACTAACATCATTCCTGACTAAGCATACAGACAGTGATATACCTCCATTATAGACAGTAGCAGTTAGCAAATATCAACTCTAAACTACATAACGTAAACATTTTTAATGCACGGGAACTTCTACCCAGCATGCATTGTCCCTCTTAATGAACTACGAGGGATGTCAAATGTTGCTTCTTCACTAGTAACTTACTTGAAATGCCGTGAGGTAAAGCTTGTGTTGGTCAGGGATTCGAACCCAAAATCTAATCGCATTGTTATCGAAGCACAATCAACTGTGACTTATCGGTTTTTCTCGGCAATAGCTAGATGTTTTAATTGAAATGACGAGACGAAACATTAATGTATTCCTTCCCAGGACTCCAACCCGGCACCTATCGCCATTATATTCATGAGAAAACGAATGTTAAATATGGATTTGTTACACCAGCATGGGCATGTGAGCATGTTTGAACTAGAAATAATACGAAGAAGAGTTCAGTGCTGATTGGGACCTGAACCCCGGACATACAGTCGTTGATTACACACAAATAGACGTCAGCTACCAATTTTTCGCCGCCAACAGCTCGGAATACCGCCCTTCAACTTACAGTGATCTCGCAAATAGTTCTGTGTCTCACTGGTAGTCATAAACGTGAAATATCGCTAGCATTGATCAGGAATGTAAATACATTGAAAATCAAAATTATTATACAGCAGCATTTGCTGCTGCAAACGTCGTCGAACTGTTCGTGCAGATGGTTGTTGTCTTGCAAACGTCCCCATCTGTTGCCTCAGGGATCGAGACGTGGCTGCACGATCCGTTACAGCCATGCGGATAAGATGCCTGTCATCTCGACTGCTAGTGATACGAGGCTGTTGGGATCCAGCACGGCGTTCCGTATTGCCCGCCTGAACCCACCGATTCCATATTCTGCTAACAGTCATTGGATCGCGACCAACGCGAGCAGCAATGTCGCGATACGATAAACCGCAATCGCGATAGGCTACAATCCGATCTTTATCAAAGTCGGAAACGTGATGGTACGCATTTCTCCTCCTTACACGAGGCATCACAACAACGTTTCACCAGACAACGCCGGTGAACTGCTGTTTGTGTATGAGAAATCGGTTGGAAACTTTCCTCATGTCAGCACGTTGTAGGTGTCGCCACTGGCGCGAACCTTGTGTGAATGCTCTGAGAAGCTGATCATCTGCATATGACAGCATCTTCTTCCTGTCGGTTAAATTTCGCCGCTATAGCACGTCATCTTCGTGGTGTAGCGATTTTAATGTGCAGGACTGTAGTTAGTAATATAATAATAGTGCGGTGATGGTGAAGTTTCTGTTACTTATTATTTACGACGTCATATTTCCTGAATTACGTGTCCTACTCCGTTTTTAACCACGCTGCTATTATTGACTCATAGTGAGGAACATGTGTGCCACGTTTGGGTGAAATCCGTCCAGTAGTTTAGGAGCAGATGTCGAACATACATACAGACGTACAGCCTATTTTATAACATGTATTCAGTCCAACCCTGAATTAGTAGCTCTCGTATCCCTTGTGCCTCCGTTCATCTCTTCTTTCCGAAAAAAAAAGAAAAAAAAAAACCTGTTAAGTTTACAAGAGAATATATCTCCATCTATATAAAAGCGAAAGGACACTCACTCACTCACAGACTAAACACGAAATCTCTAAAAATACTTCAACTGTGAAGTTGAAATTTGGCAGGAATGTGGCTTATAGGCAGAAGACGTCAGCTAAGAAAGGATTTTAAGTTATGGCCGATGCGTCAGGAGATATGACGTCATAAACGATTAAAACTTCCTCACCTTGCGGCACGTGATACTGTGACTTTATCAGTCCACTGTTTGAGAAGGAGAGCACTTAGCGATTTGCAACAAACTTTAAACATAATTTCAAACCTTTAGGAAACTTTTTCTCTCTGACAACCCCAGAAAAATGATGATAGGAAAAAAAAGTTTCTCACTTACTACTTTTCCGCTGTTCACGTAGTAAAACTACGGCATTCGGTATAACGTTGCAATTTATAAATTCCACAGTAGTTACTTAACTCTCAGCAAATTTTACAGTCAGTATACACACATACAGCTGAATGCACCTTCGAAAGTGTTTCACAGTAAGACACGTAGTTCATCAGATACGAGCACATAAAGATTAAGATTAATGGAAAACCGCCCCGTCACGTACAAGTTATAATCTATTAATTCTTCACTAATTGTATTCGCAACAGATTCTACAGACATACAACACTTATACAAGTGAATATATACCTGAAAAACTGTACAATTGTACAACATATAACTCAATAACTATGAGATCATATATACTGCGATGAGCAGAAAGTTTTTACATCAGGAATGACGTTTTACTTCCTTGTTATTTACTGCTAAGACACTACTGTATTCCAGTGAGATTAAGGAAATTCCTTAAAGATGACAGTGCTGCTGAGAACTTTTAATCCACTTTGAACTGTGAAGCGCATATCGCTGTAGGAAGAAGCAATAACGCTTCTATAGAGCTACAATGAAAGGAAGAGAATTTAACAGTGGACATCCGACTAATATTCATTTTTTCAGACAGATCTGGCTTTTAACTTTAAGAAATTGCAGTCTGTAGCGAGACTTGCATTTTCTATTATGAATAGGGCAATCTACTCAATACTGTGGAGTGTATTTGAAATCTCCGTGTCTCTCACAGATAGCTTTATCGCTTGCTCATGGATGGTCTCACCACATAAAATATTGATATTAGATCCTGGAAAAGTCACAAGAAAAATTGTTTATAGTCTGGAAGGAAGATTGTTGTTAAATTCCTCGTCGACAGCTTGGTCATTAGAGGCGAAAATTACGATCGATTTGTGTGGTTAAGGATGAGGAAGGAACCATCCCGGCATTTGCCTGAAGAGGAAGTTTGGGGAAAGTTTGGGAAGATGTACTTCACCTGTAAAGGAGACCGCGTATAAAACGCTTGTACGACCACGTCTCGAGTATTGCTCAAGTGTTTGGGACCCGCAGCAGATCAGTTTAAAGGAAGACATAGAGGCGGTTCAGAGGCGAGCAGCTAGGTTCGTTAGTGGTAGATTCGACCAATGCGCGAGTGTCACGGAAATGCTCCGGCAACTCAATTGGGGATCGCTGGAAGAAAGACGACGTTCTTCTCGTGAATTTCTGTTGAGGAAATTTAGAGGGCCGGAATTTGTAGTTGAGTATAGTACGATCTTGCTGCCGCCTACTTACATTTCGCGTAAAGATCTCAAAGACAAGATAAGAGAAATTAGGGCTCGTACGGAGGCATATAGGCATTCTTTTTTTTCCTCGATCTATCTGGGTGTGGAATAGGAAAGGAAATGCCTAGTAGTGGTACAGTGTACCCTCCGCCACGCACTTTACGGTGGATTGCGGAGTATATAGGTAGATGTACTACACTAATGTCTTAGGAATGGCGATTGGAAGTTGACTAATCTGTGATAAACGCTCCCTCACTGTTGAAACCTACGGACTAAGGACTGAGGTCTTCTACGTAACACTACGCGACAGTAAACTTTTTACGACGAAAACACATCCGAAATTTAAGAAAATGTTCAAATATTTGTATAGCTTATGGGACTTAACTACGGCGTCATCAGGCCCTAAACTTACAAACTACTTATGAACTAGCTTATACTAAGGACGGCACAAATATCCATGCCCGAGGGGGGGGGGGGTTCGAACCCCCGACCATAGATGCCGTGCACACCGTGACTGGAGCGCCTCAGTCCCCTCGGCCACCGAAATATAAGAACTGACTATTAAGAAAATACGCAGAACAGTTCAGTTACGAAATGTAGTGCACTTGAGTCCCCACAAAGGCAAGCAGTAGTGCATTACGGTGTAAGCGGACGAGCTCATAATTGCTTCACCTCTCCTTTTAATAACAGACAGCTGAAGGTAATTCTCTGCAGTGTCGAAAATTGCTGCGCTACGCACTCACAACTGGGGAGAGTTAAGTGCCGCAAGATTCTGTTCTGGGGCCGCTCTTCTTTCTCATTTATATAATGACTAGCTGTAAACCCGGCGTTGCCTGGATGTTTGTTTACCCTACACTCTGGTAGTCCACATCCCCTTCCCCCCTCTCTCTGCATCCACCTCTTTCTCTCCCATCTCTCAGTTCGTTTCCACCTTTCCCTCTTTCTGCAAGGTACCCTTTGTCATGTACCATACAACCATTTATGTGCCCAGTGATCTTCCTCTTGGTTTAAAGGTAATGCGGCCAAAAATTCGCCGGTCGCAGTGGACGAGCGGTCTGCGGCGCGCCAGTCACGTTCTGCACGGCCTCTACGGTCGGGGGTTCGAATCCCCCTCGGGTGTGGATATTTGTGCTGTCCTTATCATTAGCTAGTTGATAAGTAGTTTGTCAGTATAGGGACTGATGACCCCGTAGTTAAGTCCCATAAGCTCTACAAACATTTGAACAGTTTTTTTTAGCTAATACCGTAAGTTAAGTATCCTCCACTGTCACTGTCTGTATAAAATTTTGTTCGTGCTTGGTGGAGGATACTTAACTTACGGTATTTTTTTTTGAAAAAATAGTCCAAATGTTTGTAGACTTAACCATGGGGTCATCAGTCCCTAAGGTAACAAACAACTTATGAAAGAGCCAATAGTGAGGATGGCACAAATATCCATGCTCGAGGGGGGATTCGAACCCCCGACCGTAGTGGCCGTGCAGACCGTGACTGGAGAGCCGCAATCCGCTTGACCACCGCGGCCGGCGTTTGCAGATGACGCCGTCATTTTCCGTCTAGTAAAATCATCTGAAGATCAAAACCAACTGCAGAACCATCTGAATAAGATGGTGTAAAAGTTGACTGTACATAATGAGAAGCGTGAAGTCGTCCACTTGAGTAGCAAAAGAATTCCTTTAAACTTTGTTTACAAGGTAAACCAATCAAAAGTGAAGGGCGTAAACTCCACAAAATACCTAGAAATTACTATTAATTCGGACTTAACCTGGAAAGAACACGTAGATAATGTCGTGGGAAAGGCGAACCAGAGACTGCGTTTTATTGGCAGAACCCTTAAAAGATGCAACAGAACTACTAAAGAAACTGCGTACACTACGCTTGTCCGTCCATTTTTGGAGTATTGCAGCCCAGTGTGGGATCCTTATCAGGTGGGTTTGACGGAGGACATCGAAACAGTCCAAAGAAGGGCAGCTCGTTTCGTATTGGCACGATACAGGGGAGACAGCGTTACGGAAATGATACAGGATGTGGGATGGGAATCATTACAACAACCTGCGCTTATCGCTGCGGCTTGGGTTACTTGCGAAATTCCAATCGCCAACATTCTCCTCCGAATGCGAAAATATGTTGTTGACTGCCACTTACATAGGTAGAAATGACCATCAGAATAAAATACGGGAAATCAGAGCTCGAAAGGAGAGATTCAGGTGTTCTTTCTTCCCGCACACTATTCGAGAATAGAATGTGATTTGCAGAGTATCCCATGTAGATGTAGATGTACATAAGTAGTTTGTAAGTTTAGGGACTGATGCCCCCGAAGCTAAGTCCCATAAGCTCTACAAACATGTGAACATTTATTTTTATTTTATTTTAATTATTCATTTATGTTTTTTATTTTTTTTATTAAGTATTCTGCATCATTAACCGAACAAAATTTTATACAGACAGTACATTTCTCTTGTTTTTAAGACAGAGTGTGCAAAATTTGATCAATATCGGAACAATACTATAGATTTCTAGGCAATAGAAACACAGGGTCACATTATTCTGAGAATAACAACAACAATAAAAAAAAAGGATCTGTGATAACGGCCTCCATTTTTATGTTGATAGGAATGTAGTTTAAATTGATTTGGACGCAGCTAGTTTCAACGATTCCAATGCACCATAGAAAAAGCTATTGTCCCATTTACAAAATTATATCTTTGTGCTGTAACTCTTTGGAAAATGATACAATAAACTATGTTCATAGCTCCGCAGAAAGTGTAACATTTCTTGTGTTGACCTACCGCATTAAAATTTCCCGTCACCATATTATTTTATAAGTTACAGAGGCAAACACACTTAGTAAAACACCCTGTATATCAAATAATTGTTATTCACATGTGAAGATTCATTATTTTTGCACTTACTGTTGGCTACATTTGTTACTATAGGTACACTTTTCTTCATAAGTAAGAGATTCTTCCATGAGTTTTACACAGCATACAAACCATACTTACAGGTGTATGAAAGTCTAGAATTTATTTAATTTATGAGAAACTGAATGAGGTGTTACATTTAAATTGTTATATTTAGAAAAAAAGAAAACGCTATAGTTAACAGACTTCATTTTATCACATTTTTTAATATATTTACAAAGTTCTAGAGTTTCATACACCTTTAAGTACGGTTTGTTTGCTGAGTACAAGTCATCGAACAATTTGTCTTACTTGTGAAGGAAAGTGTACCTATAGCAGCAAATGCAGCCAATAGACAGTGAAAAAAGGTCCGAAATTTCACAAGTAAATAAAAATATTTTTCTTATGTTTTAGAAGTCCCACTGCTATGAGTGTGAATGCATAATCCTTCTCGGTCATGGTGACAAGTTTTATGAATTTATTTGTAAAAGTATAGACAGTGTTGGTTGGAATACACTCTTTCAAATTCTGACGTCATCAGGGGTAAAATACAAGGGAAGCAGGGTTATTTACAACTTGTACGATAGCCAGACAGCGGTTGTCAGAGTCGAAGGGCAAGAAAGGGAAGCATTGATTGGGAAGGGAACAAGACAAGATTGTAGCCTTTTTCCAGTGTTGTACATCGAGCAGGCTGTGAAGGAAAGCAAGGAAAAATCTGGAATAGGGATTAAAGATCAGGGTGAAGAAATAAAAACATTGCGTTTTGTTGATGACATTGTAATTCTGTCAGAGACAGCAAAGGACCTGGAAAAACAGTTGAATAGAATTGACAGTGTGTTGAAGAGAGAGTATAAAATGAACATTAACAAGAGCAAAACAAAAATAATGGAATGCCGTCTTAGAAAATCAGGCGATGCTGAAGGAATTAGATTAGGTAACGAAACAATGAAGGGGGTAGATGAGTTTTGTTACTTGGGTAGTAAAATAACATGCGATGGTCGCAGTACAGAGGATATAAACTGCAGAAAGGCAATGGGAAGAAAAGCATTTTTGAAAAAGAGAAATTTGCTAACATCGAATATTAATTTAAGTTTAAGGAAGTCTTTTCTGAAGGCATTTGTGTGGAGTGTTGCCTTGTACGGGAGTGAAACATGGACGATAAACAGTGCGGACAGGAAGAGAATAGAGGCTTTTGAAATGTGGTGCTACAGAAGAATGCTGAAGATTAGGTGTGTGGATAGCATATGTAATGAGGAGGTACTGAACAGAATTGGGGAGAAAAGGAATTTCTGGCATACCTTGACTAAAAGAAGAGATCTGTCAATGGGACAGAATCGTAAATTCAGCGTGGGAGGGAAGTGTGTGGGGTAAAAATCGCAGAGGGAGACCAAGAAATGAATATAGTAAGCAGATTCAAATGGATGTGGGTTGCCGTTCTTATGAGGAGATGAAAAGACTTTCTCAGGATAGAGTAGGGTGGAGAGCTGCATCAAACCAGTCTCCAGACTGAAGACGACAACAACAACAACAACATGTACTTTGGCGTACGTCTCATAGTTTACGCTACGAAGGTCACGAAAGTGCGGAAGTCGTGAACCATTCTACGTTATTATTCTTATTTCAATTACTTCTTATTTTCCGTATTGGCATTTCACATAGGCTACGTCGAACACAGGATTATACTGAAGAAATTGAAAGAAACCGCATCACGATACGTTTTGAAGTTGTCGAGATAAAGTAGTTTAAAGATTACCCGTGCAAGGCTGGGGCGGATCAGCTAGTTACTAATAAAATGAAAACTGGCAGGTCATAATTATTGGATACCGAAAATTTTTTCCCAAATTCCAAATGTTGATAGGAATATATGCGCCTCGGTTGCACAGTGGTAGAGTGCCAGACTACAAATCCAAAGGTCGCGTGTTCGATCCCCGCCAGGTTCTAGGATTTTTATCTGTCACTTTCCACTTCTTTCACCTCTGGCAGTATTGCTCATGTGAAAAATACCGAGTAGAACCGTGGTTCGGAACCCACGTTAAACTGTAGGTCCCCCTATAACTGGCTGGGTAAGTCAGTTCGAAGGTCGGAGGAAGGCAACGGCATACCACCTCCAAACAGGACCATGCCTAGTAAAGCACTGTGGTGTTCAAACCAATCTTCGGATTGTTGACTGCTTTACCGTTTTTTACCTTTTTTTGATTGGAATATTGGTCACAAGGTACAAGGTGAGTCGGCAACAAATCTGTGCTCACTGGTGGGCAAGCTCGCTGAAAGTAACGAGTAGGATTTGAAAAGTTCCACCACTCTATTGTATCCAAATTTATGAGAAAACGAGGGAAGCTATAAAAAAAGTTGTTTAACTGAAAAGAAAAGCTCATTTCATCGTGTACAACTTTCTCGCTGACGAAAATTCCCTGACCCCGAAACGAGAAAGGTGGCAGGGGACTAACTTTTTCATGTCGTAATTTTAATTTCGTACGAAAGTAATAGTTTAAATTATTATTTTTATAGAAACACAATACGTGTTGTACTTGCTAAGAACACTTGCATTCCTTTAGCATTCACCTGTTTACGTGAAACATTTGGTAATTTTTTTACCTATCCTAAGGGGTTCAAATGGCAATGTAACTGAGGCGAGTGCCACTTGAAGAACTACGCATTCATTGGCCCAACTCCGTATCCACACCCAACCAAGATGGCTGCCGGGCTTCACTGCCTGTACGCTGATGTAGGCGGTACAGCTTCTCCATGTTATTGTGTGCTCGCTGGTTGGGAACCGCTGGGGTAGGTGAGTGTCTCTGTAGACGCGGACTGAGTTTCTCGGGCCCCAGGCCTGGTCCCTGCGGGCCTCCCGAATAGCCCGGATAGGAGCGCTGGCAGAGGCATAAATCGCCGCCAATCGCAGCCGCTGAAATACTACCGCCTCTTTTGTTCTCGCCACACAATGGCCGCCGGGCGTTCTACGCTAATAGCCGACAGCTCTGGGCAAGGCCCCACCGATGCCAGCCAGATAAGCGCCTAGGAACCCACCCAGGGGCGTAACAGTAGCCTGCCTGATGCTGATCCAGCGAACGTCTCACCTGACTGCCTTCCCAGACGAACCCAGACAGAGGTACGTACGTGCGGTTTTTTTCTGGCGTGGCCTCTGACAGAGCTCACCGGATTAAACTTTTAACATCAGTATAGGCCAGCAGCAGTTCCCGACACGACTCACGATGCCGCCTCACAACTTCACTTCCGCCAGTACCTCGCCTCCTACTTTCCAAACTTCACAGAAGCTCTCCTGCGAACCTTGCAAGACTAGCACTAGCCCGCGAAAGGCAAAGATCCTAGGTTCGAGTCCCGGTTCCGGCACACAATTTTAATCTGCCAGGAAGTTTCATATCAGCACACACTCCGCTGCAGAGTGAAAGATTCATTCTGGGAACATCCCTTAGGCTGTGGCTAAGCCATGTCTCCACCACATCCTTTCTTTCATGAGTGCTAGTTTTGCGTGTTTGTAGGAGAGCTTCTGTGAAGTTTGGAAAGTTGGAGGCGAGGTACTGGCGGAAGTAAAGTTGTGAGGCGGCATCGTGAGTCGTGTCGGGATAGCTCAGTCGGTAGAGCGCTTGCTCGCGAAAGGCAAAGGTCCTAGGTTCGAGACCCGGTTCCGGCACACAATTTTAATGAGCCAAGAAGTTTCATATCAGCGCACACTCCGCTGCAGAGCGAAACGTTTCATTCTGGATTCTTTAAAGTGAACCGAGTGTCGAACTGGTATGGAAGCACACTTATTGCCATTGTGTAGAGTCAATATAACGTCTACACTCATCACGAGCATATTCTATTTTGAAATGTGCCATACATCCAGCAACATCACTGCAAACTCCAGGTGACCATCATGAGAGAAGAAATATAGAAATTCTTTATTTGATGTATATCTAGTACAAAATGGCTAAATACGTTTTTGGAGATCCTGGAATCCAAAATTCAAAGTCACTAGAGTGCTGAAATAAGTATAAAAATATCGTTAAAAAACCTAAAAGTAATCAAAACATCCATGGGTGTACTGCCGGTCTATAGTGTCCAAAGGGGACAATATTTCGGCGATCATACATGTCGCCATCATCAGGTGAACTGACGGACTGAGCTCCTGGAAACGCGCCGGCACGGAGATCCGCACGCTACGGCTGCTCGAAGGGACCTGGGTTCTAGCCCGGGGGCGGGCCATTTAAATACCCTCGGTCCGCGGAGGGACCCCTCCGCGGTCCGCGCAGTGGAACCGATTGCGACGGCGTCTGAGATGACGTCGGTGTGAGGGCTCTGTCCGCCGTGGTCGTCACTTCGTTACGTTTGCTAGATTTACTCTTAATTAACCCAATCGCTGGTTCCCAAGCTTTTGCTTTTTCCGTTACGTGGACGACACTTTCGTCACCTGGCCAAATGGTATGGATAAAATCCTTGACTTCCTTACACCTTTGAACTCCATACATCCCAACATCAAATTCACTGCCGGCCGCGGTGGCCGAGGGGACTGAGGCGCCCTAGTCACGGTCTGCACGGCCACTACGGTCGGGGGTTCGAATCCCCCCCTCGGGCTAGGTGTTTGTGCTGTCCTTAGTGTTAGCTAGTTCATAAGTAGTTTGTAAGCTTAGGGACTGATGGTCCCGTAGTTAAGTCCCATAAGTTCTACAAACATTTGAATTTTTGATCGCCGAAATATTGTGCCCGTTGGACACTTTACACCGGCATTACACCCGTGGATATTTTGATTATCAAATACGCCGGGAGAAACTCAAGCTAAAAGTAGACAAGCAGTTTATGAAATACCTGTACGTCAGGGAATTTTTTCACTATTTTTCCCTAATCGGCATTGAAAACACTATAAAAATCACTTATTAAATTTGAAACAATTTTTATGTCGCAGACCTGTGTTATTAATCCGGACTTTCTGTTGGTTTGGGCAAACAGCGCGTCCCGTACAGTTGGCAGCCCTGATGGCAGGTGATTAGACAGTGGCGAGAAAAACCTTCCCCCAGCATCCCCTCTCCCCCTCTTCATCCCCCACCCACCCCTCCAATCGTTCTGTCCGGCGGTGACGCATGTCCGGATAATTAGCACACATCAAAAGGCCCGCCCGATCTGTCGCCCATACAAGCCTCACACCGCACGAGCGGTGTGAGCAACAGAAGTGAAAAATATAAAAAAAACTGAAAAAAAAGTCAAAGCTCCAGTGCGCGCAAATGCGTCCCTGATTCCGCTGAATGAATGCCTCGCTTTTTTTTTAAAAAAGGGCGGTTCTGCTCAGACACAAAGCCAGAGGTTTTTGATCACTAGTGACGTCATTGCCACAGAATCTCCTCCGTACTTGTATATCCACTACGGCCGATGATAAAATATGGATTTAGCGACACCTTTACAGAGCAATAGCGATATATATATTGGCGATACTGTTATAATGATAGATCGATTACTCATTCTGAAATGTGGACGTTCTAGCTTTAATGCGTCTTTTAGGGCCGGTTCGTCCATCTCTCGTTAATCTTCTCGTTAATAAACGAGAAGATCCCTTTAACGTCCAGTTAAATGTGCTCGTTTCTTCTCCTTCCATGTCGTGGCGCTTTTTTTTTTTTTTTTTTTTTTTTTTTTTTTTTTTTTTTTTTTACAATCCAATGCACCCTAATATTTTTCTCTTGAGGACACAACACACTCGCACTTACTTCTCACAAAATTCGAGCTTCTTTCACGTTTGTTTTCCATAACGCCAATTAACAACTATCTGCTAACCTCGCCGCAGACCGCTCGGCCACCGCGGCCGGACTATAAGCTTTACAAACACTTTTTTTGGCCCACTTTAGGTTACGGTAGTAACACTAAAAGTGGGCCTTTGCGATCGTCTTTTGACAGCTCGAAATTTAAATGAAAATAACGGTTTAACCATTCATCTGACACGAAAATTGAATAACTGAATTTGTAAAAAGGTAAAGCAGTCAACAATCCGAAGATTGGTTTGAGCACCACAGTGCTTTACTAGGGCATGGTCCTGTTTGGAGGTGGTATGCCGTTGCCTTCCTCCGACCTTCGAACTGACTTACCCAGCCAGTTATAGGGGGACCTACAGTTTAACGTGGGTTCCGAACCACGATGCTACTCGGTATTTTTCACATGAGCAATACTGCCAGAGGTGAAAGAAGTGAAAAGTGACAGATAAAAATCGTAGGACCTGGCGGGGATCGAACCCGCGACCTTTGGTTTTGTAGTCTGGCACTCTACCACTGTGCAACCGAGGCGCAGAGAAGAAAATTCTCTACAACTTTGTTCCCTTATGTTTTTTTTTCATATCTCGTATCGTTTGAGAGATATTTGCAAAAATAACGGAGTTTTGACACCCTCCATTGAATTAACGAAAACCAGCCGTTCGCAGATGTCACGTGACATTCCCCGCCCAGAACTCTCTCTGGCATACGCCATCTTGCGTTGCGTATTTGATGATTCTCTCACTGTAACTTGCACGTTCGTTTCAAAGCAATGGCACACTGAAGAATTAACAAAAACACGTCGTTCTTCGTACGATAAATGATAATCTAGTGTCTACAAATGCCATATTAGCATCAGTTAACAACGGCCAACAATAATATGAGATTATAGAACACATCTTCTAACTGTTAGTAGTAGCGTAGTGGGCAATGTGTTGGTCTGTGACGCTGAAGGTCAGATGTTCGGAACCCGCCACTACCTACCTAAACTTTTTTTTCCTAATAGGGTTTCAGACACTCTTATTAATTATTATTACATTATAATTTTGGTACAAAATGTTTGCAAAAACTACAGATCTAAAGTGAACCGTAAAACACGTCAGTGCGATTTTTTTTAACTACCACTGTTGATGTATAATGCGGATATACTGACAAAAATATTGAAAAAATAATTCCTCAAAATTATTATGCACTACTAGTAACAAAATGTTCAAAGCTGGCTAGCTATATAGTGCTTCCATGATGTACCCGATGCAGTAAGTGTCACTATTATGCCTCTAATCTTTCCAGAAAGTAACTCATAATGCAACAGTGGTATGTGATTCACTACTTTTACATGGCAGAGGAAGAATAGGCCTACTACAGTAAGCAAACGCACATGTTAGGTGGAACTCAATGCAGCTAACAGTTGAACTGATTCAGTAGCACTCTGCAAGTTATAATTTCTAGAAAGAGCTACTAGCGTGTGGAACACGTGGGTTGGGAAAGTTACTTTTTTAAAGTAATTAAGTTACAGTTAAAGTTACTTTCCTGATAGATAGCCGGCCGCGGTGGCCGAGGGGACTGAGGCGCTCCAGTCACGGTCTGCACGGCCACTACGGTCGGGGGTTCGAATCCCCCCTCGGGCATGGATATTTGTGCCGTCCTTAGTATAAGGTAGTTGATAAGTAGTTTGTAAGTTTAGGGACTGATGACCCCGTAGTTAAGTCCCATAAGCTTAACAAACATTTGAACTTTTTTTTTTATAGATTACTTAGTAGCAGTTATAGTCACTATACATCGAAAGTAACTATCTTGTTGGGTAGCCATTATGTTTTATCACTTCTTTCAAACGCTGCGGCATACTACTAATGTTAATTTTTAATAGTCCGCACGTAGACCGTTCCATTTTTCTCTTAGTCGACGCTTCAGACTTTCTTTACATGATGTCGGTGTACTTCTAATACGTCGCTTCAATTCTCCCCACACATTCTCAATCGGGTTGAGATATAGTGACTGAGGTGGTGGTTGTAGGACTTTGGGGCAGTTGTACAA
This sequence comes from Locusta migratoria, assembly GCA_026315105.1. NCBI lineage: Eukaryota > Metazoa > Arthropoda > Insecta > Orthoptera > Acrididae > Locusta > Locusta migratoria. The sequence continues at coordinate 20,155,454 of CM048754.1, forward strand.
CAAATACTCCTGCACAATGCGAGCCTTATGTTCCGGGTCATTGTCCTGGTAAAATTTGAAGTTGTTTGATATCCCCATGTTTCAGCACTTTTTCGTAAATTGTTCTTTAACATGTTCAGATAGACACATTTGTCCATAGTATTGTCGATGAACACCAATTCGCCCGAATGTCGATATACAGCCCCAGACAAGGACGCTGCCACCTCCATGCTTTACAGTGGGTTTAATATTTGCGACTGTAAATTCCTCATTCTTCTTCCGCCACACCATGCTTCGTCCATCCGACCCACAAACCTTACATTTACTTTCGTCGGAAAAAATTACATAATTCCACCAAATTGCATCCTTCGTAATAAACTCCCTAGCAAAGAAAGTCCCATCTTTTCTGTCGATGCTGTTGATTCACATACGCACTAAAGTTTCCGCTTCAGTTGTCACAATGTAAAAATGTCCGAACGACATGTTTCTGGCCTACATTAGCCCATTCTCAAGTTCTAAAAAGAAGGACGCCAAGGGAAACGTAAATTAACACGAAAACACTGAAACCTTAAATACGATCTATGTCAATATAACCAAGTATGTTCATCCTAGACTGGCTTACCTTGAATTCCAAAGCATATCTGCCCTAAGGCGACGGCAGTCGTAAAATGTTTGCGGCATATGCGCAATATCAACAGATAAACTTTCCTCACGGTATAACATGTTGCTATTTGGAGGCACAGTTGTGGACTGCTATCTGCTATGTCAGAGATAGTCCTAATGCTACCCACTATCAAAGATAAACCTATCGTATTGCTACTATCGAAAGTAAACCCGTCTAAAAACACAAATTTATTGACATGGATCGTATTTAAGGTTTTAGTGTTTTCGTTTTAATTTACGTTTTCCTTGGCTTTCTCCTCTTAAGAACTTGAGAATGGGCTAATGTAGGCCCGAAACATGTCGTTCGGACATTTTTACATTGTGACAACTTGAGCGGAAACTTTAGTGCGATAGTTCATACAGTTGTGACATGGCATCCAAACAAACGATTCACATACGGTTTCTTCCTAGCCACTCTTCCATTGTATCCACTTTTTTTCAATGCTCTGAGAATCTTTTGATGATGTACATTCTTGCCAGTCGGCGTTTAGAAGCTCTCGTGCTAATCTCGGTGCACTGATTGTAGGATCCTTCTTTATTTTTCGTATTGGCTTCCTCTTGTCACGAGCATCCAACTTCTGTGGCTGTCCCATTTCTGGTATGCAGTCTATACGGTCCTCGTTTCTGAAACGCCTGACAATATCTGCCACAGTACTGAAGGTATCAGGGGTAAAATATAGGGAGCGAAGAGTTATATTCAACCTATACAAAAACCAGACAGCGGTTATTAGAGTCGAAGGGCAAGGAAAGGATGCAGACGTTGGGAAGGGAGTAAGACAGGGTTGTAGCCTTTCCCCAATGTTGTTCAGTCTGTACATTGAGCAGGAAGTGAAGGAATAGAAGGAGAAATTTGGAGTGGGCATTAAAGTGCAGGGAGAAGAAATAAAAACATTGCGGTTTGCTGATGACATAGTAATTCTGTCAGAGACCGCAAAAGATCTGGAAGAGCAATTGAATGGGATGGACACTGTCTTGAAAGAAAGATATAAGATGAACATTAACAAGAGTAAACCGAAGGAATTAGATTACGTAATGAGAAAATAAAAGTAGTAGACGAATTTTTTTATTTGGGTTGCAAGATAACTTCTGATGGCCAAGGTAAAGAAGATATAAAATGCAGAACGGCTATGGGAAGAAAAGCGTTTCTAAAGAAGCGGAACTTGTTAGCATCCAATATTAATTTAAATGTTAGAAAATCCTTTCTAAAAGCATTTGTCTGGAATGTAGCTTTGTATGGCAGTGAAACGTGGACGATAAGGAGTTCAGATAAAAAGATGATAGAAGCTTCTGAAATGTGGCGCTACAGAGGAATGACGAAAATTAGATGGGTGGATCAGGTAACTAATGAGGAGGTGCTTAACCGAATCGGGGAGAAAAGGAGTTTCTGGCATATCCTGACTAAGAGAAGGGATAGAGTGGTTGGACATATTCTGAGACATCAAGAAAGAAGCATATGGGGTAGAAATCGTAGAGGGAGACCGAGGGACGAATATGGTGAGCAGATTCAAAAGGATGTAGGTTTCCGAACGTATTCTCAGATGAAGAGACTTGCACAGGACAGGGTAGCATGGAGAGCTGCATCAAACCAGTCTGCGGACTGAAGACCACAACAACAACAACAACAACTCTTACTCATGTGGAGCATGGCAGCAATTTGTCGATATGATTTTCCTTTCGCATTGTGAAAAATCACAGGTTGTATCTCGAAGCTGGTATTAGCTTTGCGTGGCACCGTACCGTCTGGACAGTGGACCGCGCCTGTAAACACACACTGCCTTCTGACTAGAAGCAGGCCTACTCACCCTGGTGTGAACGGTGACAAGTGCCACACTGCCATCTGTCCGGATATCAAAGTAACGTGACAATCGAAGAGTGGTTTAGTTTAATCGCATTCTTTAACAACTGTTTTCTAATATATAAAGCAGAGTGTCCGTAAGTATGTACGTGTTGCATACAAATCTACAGTTTTGTTCCAATATTTATGAACTTTTGTTGACGTAAGCTTCAATCCATGAGGACGGTCGACGTAAGTGTTACATACGATATATAGTTCACGAGATATGACGTCATAAACAATGAGATGCGCGAAAAACTGCTGCATTTTGCGACAATGCTGCTCATTTTCTCCTAAACCATTGGACCGATTTCAACCAAATTTGGCACACACATTCCTTACCGTGAGGTAACAATTTCAGCATGGTTAAGAGTCACATACGGCACATGGTTCAAAAGATATTACGTCATTACCAATAGAAATCGCAAAAAAAGCCATATAATGCGGCGAGACTTTCGAAATACACTATATGAGAATGACAGAACTTAGCGACTTGCAACAAACATAAAACATAATTTCAAACCTTTATTAAACTTTTTCTCGCTGTCAACCATAGTAAAATGATGAAAGCTAAAAAGTTTCTCGCTTGCTACTTTTCCGCTGTTTATGGAGTAAAACTACGGTTCTCGGTATGACGTTACAATTTATAATTTGAACACTACAAATTGTAGCCGCAGGAAATTTTACAAACAGTATACACATATATAGTTGAATCTCGCTTCTAAATTGTATCACATTCTGACTCGTAGTTCATGAGGTATGAGCACGTAAACAGTAACGTTCTGCTGTTCATGGACTAAAACTACGGCTTTCCATATGACGTTACAATTTATAATTTCTATACTACAAATTGTAGCCACGGGAAATTTTACAGGCAGTATACACGGATATTGTTGAGTGTACCTTCTAAGCTGTATCACAGTACGACGCGTAGTTCATGAGATATGGGCACATAAACAGTAACGTAACGTTCTGCTGTTCATGGACTAAAACTACGGCTTTCCATATGACGTTACAATTTATAATTTCTATACTACAAATTGTAGCCACGGGAAATTTTACAGGCAGTATACACGGATATTGTTGAGTGTACCTTCTAAGCTGTATCACAGTACGACGCGTAGTTCATGAGATATGGGCACATAAACAGTAACGTAACGTTCTGCTGTTCATGGACTAAAACTACGGCTTTCCATATGACGTTACAATTTATAATTTCTATACTACAAATTGTAGCCACGGGAAATTTTACAGGCAGTATACACGGATATTGTTGAGTGTACCTTCTAAGCTGTATCACAGTACGACGCGTAGTTCATGAGATATGGGCACATAAACAGTAACGTAACGTTCTGCTGTTCATGGACTAAAACTACGGCTTTCCATATGACGTTACAATTTATAATTTCTATACTACAAATTGTAGCCACGGGAAATTTTACAGGCAGTATACACGGATATTGTTGAGTGTACCTTCTAAGCTGTATCACAGTACGACGCGTAGTTCATGAGATATGGGCACATAAACAGTAACGTAACGTTCTGCTGTTCATGGACTAAAACTACGGCTTCCCATATGACGTTACAATTTATAATTTCTATACTACAAATTGTAGCCACTGGAAATTTTACAGGCAGTATACACGGATATTGTTGAGTGTACCTTCTAAGCTGTATCACAGTACGACGCGTAGTTCATGAGATATGAGCAGACAAACAGTAACGTTCATGGAAAACCGCCCCATCACGCACCAAGTTTTACTCTAGTGCTTTTTTACTACTAATTGCATTGCCAAGCTATTTTACACGCATACAGCCCTTATACAAATCAATATATACCGGAAAAATAGCAGGAATAAATAAATAAATAAATACCCGGGCAACGCCGGGTTTTCAGCTAGTACGTTATTTACAAGACGTGTACCTTCATATAATACTAGCTGAAAACCCAGCTTTGCCCAGGTATTTATTAATTTATTCCTGCTTTGAGTCAGTACTTCTCCTGTCCTTTCTCTCTCTGTCCATCTCCTTTTTTTCTAAAAACATGCTATATTTATCGGAGAATAAATAAGAAATAAGGCTGACTCGCATAATGTACAAATTATAAGTATCCAAACAAATAAAGATAGTAATCAAAACACAAATAACATATAAAATGCGTACGATCTCATATTTATTGAGTAATATGTTGTACAACTGTATAATTTTGCAGCTGTGTATTCATTTGTATAAGTGCTGTATGTCTGTATTAAAAGAAATTTCTTTTTTACTGCTGTATTTATTTATATTTTTCTATCCGTGTGCTTATCCTTACAGAGAAAGAGCTGAAGACATTGTAGCACGCACAGACCAAAGATATGGTATGTGGCATCACATTTCGCTGTATGTAACCTCCTTGCTATAGAGTCGCAAACTTCATCGCTGGCCTTCAGTCCGAATTTTTTTATAATTTGACGACTTTCAAACACCATATCTTTCACCCCCTTACAGCTATCGCCGTATAACTGCTATGGTGTACAACGGAAGACTTGGGACAACAATTACACACAGACTCGTTTGCGTTCTGTAGTTTTCGCTGCACAGTGAAATATTAACACACACACACGTAGAATTTTATATACACCGGTAACTTTCCATTCCAATATACTCCACCCTTTTATCATTATCAACCCTCAAGCAACAATGCAAACAGTAAAATAATTTTCAAAGAGTAACAGACTGAGATGGTGGGGTCATGTTACACGCATGGGAGAAGCAAGGTTACCTAAGAGACTCATGAGCTCGGCAGCGGAGGGTAAGAGGAGTCGAGGTAGACCAAGAGGAAAGTACTTAGATTCGGTGCAGAATGATTTTGAAGTATAAGGCATAACATCAGACGAGGCATCAATGTTAGCATTGAATAGGGGATCATGGAGGAATTTTATTACAGGTACTATGCTACAGACTGAACGCTGAAAGGCATAATCAGTCTCTAATGATGATGATGATGAGGAGAGTAAATATAATTTTCAAAGAGTCATTATTGTTCGGCATTTCGCGTTATATTCTTCAAATTACTAAATATCTATCAGATCGCTATAAAACCGTGCCTAAAACCTTCCTCAGGTATAAATTAGTAACTGTACAAATATTCAAGCATTTGCGTCTTGTCGTTCGGACGTGATAAGGGTACAACCAACAGACACTCATATATATATATATATATATATATATATATATATGTGTGTGTGTGTGTGTGTGTGTGTGTGTGTGTGTGTGTGTGTGTGTGTGTGCGTGAGAGTCTCTGTTGGTAGACGCAAGACAAATATCAGAAGCAGCTAACATTTCCGCATTATTTTCATCAGATATGGAACCAGTCCGTCTACTAAGAAACAAGAAGATACAGAAGGTGAACCTATTCGTCACGATCAAAATCATTTCAAAATTAATTTTTATTTTGTAATGTTGGACACTACAACTGACGAGAGGTTTCATCAGATTAATAACCTAAAACGGGTATTTCGCTGTTAGTACAAAATGCATGATGTACATAATAAAACTCTCAAAGCTGTTCTTGATGAATGTGTAATTTTGGAAGAGTCTTTAACTCACAAAGACTCTAAAAAAATGTTCAAATGTTTGTAGAGTTTCATCTACATCTACATACATACTCTGCAATTCACCGTAAGGTGCGTGGCGGAGGGTACACTGTACCACTACTAGGCATTTCCTTTCCTATTCCACTCCCAAATTGAACGAGGAAAAAAAGAATGCCTATATGCCTCCGTACGAGCCCTAATTTCTCTTATCTTGTAGGACTTAACTACGGGGGTCATCTGCCTTTAACTTACAAACTACTTATTATTTAGCTAACACTAACGCCTAACACGATCGCCATAAAACCGTGTCTAAAGCCTTCCCCGGGTAGACTTTTTTAGCTCTTTATGTCCTGTGGTTCAGACGTGATAAACGTACACCGAACAGACATTCACATTTATACCCGGGCCGCTGAAACGTTGCACTTGACGTTTACAAATAACAAATGAAGAGCAAGAAGCGCGAGGCGCTAGTCGCTAGGGACGATCCAATCACAGCGCGATAAACACTTCCAGTGGTCACGTGCCGTGACGTCAACGTTCCCGCGTTGCCGGCTTTGTTCATTTCTACCGTAAACTAAGTTGTGTATCGTATTTATCGCGTGTTTATGTTGCGTGTGCTTTTTTCGCTGAGATTTGTTTTACTGTAAGTGGTTTAACTTGACTTTTCGAGTCCAAGTAAATGGATGTCACCGACAAGACGTTTTCTGAGTAAGTTCTCAATTTCGTTTGAATAAAAACTTCGAAGCTTATGCTCTCTCTGAGCAGGAAGTTCATTCTCGCTTCAATCTATCGGAAAGAAGTTATGATGCAGTGGTTACAAGAAAGAAATATTGCTGCAGATATGTCAATGTCAAAACTTCTTTTATATTCGCTCGTGAAACAAACTAAGCCTATTACACCCACATATGCAGTAGACGAAATCGCAAAGGAACAGCGTCACAATGAAATAAATCTGCCCCCGTTTCACTTCCTTTTTAACCCTATAAAATTGATGTAGAGTGTCGTGAAGAATTACTTAAGGAACAATAAGTCTTTCACAATAGCAGAGGTGGAAAAGCTGTTGCATGAAGCTTTTGCCAATGTGGCAGCGCAAACAATGGAAGGGATCATGAACAGCTAATGATTTGTCTTGGTGATGACGATTTTGGCAGCGACGACATAAGTCAAGATGGGGAGTTGGATGTAATTGTACCATTGTCACCGTAAATTGGTGAGTGAAAATCATTTATTATAAAACGTAGGGAGAGAAGTTACTATCTTGATTATTGTTTATTTCGTATCTGTCGTGATCCAATGCTTATTTTCTATATTGGTTTGCTCCGTTATTGAAAGCGTGTGCATTGTTGTGCTCTGGTTCCATTAATATGCCGTTAATTGTTGTTCAAGAACGAATTATTATATGCACTTTTATTACTCAATAGCTTACAATTCCGAGATGCAAATGACAACAGTTTCGTCTGCTGTGTGTATAGAGGCTAGTGTTGCAAAGTCGCTAAAGCAGTCTAGCCAACGTAACTCGCCGTAACGCGAAACGTCAAGTGCAATGTTTCAGCGGCCAGTGTATATAGATATAGATTTGGTTATATTATATTTTTGTTTGTTCAGAACACAGTTATAACGCAGCAAAGTAAAAATATCTTAGTGTCGGAATATTAAAGTTATTCGATGTAGCTGGTTGGTAATTACAACTGAGATTGTGGAGCAGTGTGTGTAGCAGAAACGCGTTGCCCGCGGCGGTGTGTCTGATTCGCCGTGGCCTGCTCCCACTGTGGTGGAGACACGTGTGGGGCCTGGCTTTGTTTTCGCCGCCGCCGCGGATAAAAACGGACAAAGGCGAAAGGCGCGGGCAGCGGGTCGAGTAATCAGCACGCAACCAGCTAGGCTGCGGACGCGTCTGTCCTGCGCGGGCGGGGCGGCAGCAGGACTGCCTGTACAGCGCGACAGGGCCACACGAGGCAGCGCTGTGTGGCAGATACACTGAGCACCCACAGAACCAGTGTTGCCAACTTGGGGGTTCTGCCCCTAAATTTAGGGGGACTCTGCTCTTTTGGGGGGCCGCGGTGGAGTAGCCGAGCGGTCTACAGCGTCTCGCTGCGGAGCGCGCGGTTGCTCGCCGTGGAAGTTCGAGTCCTCCCTGGGGCATGGGTGTATGTGATTGTTCAAAGTTCAAATGTTCAAATGTTTGTAAATCTATCGGACCAAACTGCGTGGTCATCAGTCGGTAGCTTACAAACTACTTAAACCTAGAATGAAACTTTCACTCTGCAGCGGAGTGTGCGCTGATATGAAACTTCCTGGCAGATTAAAATTGTGTGCCGGAACCGGGACTCGATCCTGGGACCTTTGCCTTTTGCGGGCAAGCGCTCTACCGACTGAGCTACCCCGACAAGACACACGATGCCTAGTCTAGAGCGCTTGCCCGCGAAAGGCAAACGTCCCAGGTTCGAGTCCCGGTTCCGGCACACAATTTTAATCTGCCACTAAGTTTCATACTTAAACCTAGGTAAACGAACCTAAGGACAAACACACACACCCATGCCCCAGGGAGGACTGGAACCTCCATGGCGAGCGACCGCGCGCTCCGCAGCGAGGTGCTTTAGACCGCTCGGTTACTTCACCGACTGAGCTACCCCGACACGACTCACGATGCCTTGCCTAGAGCGCTTGCCCGCGAAAGTCAAAGGTCCCAGGTTCGAGTCCTGGTTCCGGATCACAATTTTAATCTGCCAGTAAGTTTCATACTTATACCTAGGTAAACTAACCTAAGGACAAACACACACACCCATGCTCGGCTACTCCACCGCGGCGTGTGTGTTTGTCCGTAGGTTACTTTACCTAGGTTTAAGTAACTTCCTGGCAGATTAAAACTGCGTGCCGGAACCGGGACTCGAACCTGGGACCTTTGCTTTTCGCGGGCAAGTGCTCTACCGAGTGAGCTATCCCGACACGACTCACGATGCCGCCTCACCACATTACTTCCGCCAGTACCTCGCCTCCTACTTTCCAAACTACTGGCGGAAGTAAAGTTGTGAGGCAGCATCGTGAATCGTTTCGGGATAGCTCAGTCGGTAGTGCGCTTGCCCGCGAAAGGCAAAGGTCCCAGGTTCGAGTCCCGGTTCCGGCACACAATTTTTATCTGTGAGGAAGTTTCATATCAGCGCACATTCCGCTGCAGAGTGAAAGTTTCATTCTGGAAACATCCCTTAGGCTGTGGCTAAGCCATGTCTCCACCATATCCTTTCTTCCAGGAGTGCTAGTCTTGCATGGTTCGCAGGAGAGCTTCTGTGAAGTTTGGAAAGTAGGAGGCGAGGTACTGGCGGAAGTAGAGTTGTGACGCGGCATCGTGAGTCGTGTCGGGGTAGCTCAGTGGTAGAGCGCTTGCCAGCGAAATGCAAAGGTCCCAGGTTCGAGTCCCGGTTCCGGCACGCAATTTTAATCTGCCAGGAAGTTTCATATCAGCGCACACTCCGCTGCAGAGTGAAAGTTTCATTTTAGGTTTAAGTAGTTTGTAAGCTACGGACTGATGACCACGCAGTTGGGTCCGATAGATTTACAAACATTTGAACATTTTTTGCCTTGCGGGGAATTTGGAGGGATCTGTACTTCAGGGGGAAATTTAGGGAGAAGTGATCTTCGAGCGGAATTTTTAGGGGCTTCTCAGACATGAATAACACATACCGATCAAATTTGTTTAGCCCTACCTTACAATGAAATACTTAATTCCAGAATGAAACTTTCACCCTGCAGCGGAGTGTGCGCGTCTGTTCTGCACGGGGTGGCAGCAGTACTGCCTGTACAGCGCAAAAGGTTCACACGAGGCAGCAATCTGTGTGACAGGTACACTGAGCAGCCACAGAATAGTCAGAACGGTCACTGGTGCTAACAGATCGCACTATTTCTACATCTGCATACGAGGCTAAGTCAATTATTATCCGCAAAGAAGTATAAAATTTTATTGCAATAAAATACGAAACTTACAATGACATCATTTTTCGACATAATCTCCTTGCTTTTCAATCCACTTCGTCCATCGCTCTTCAAGCTTGTTTGTTGTTGTTATGGTCTTCAGTCCCGGAGACTGGTTTGATGCAGCTCTCCACCCTACTCTATCCTGAGCAAGCCTTTTCATCTCCTCATAAGAACAGCAATCCACATCCACTTGAATCTGCTTACTATACGCGTCTCTTGGTCTCCCTCTGCGATTTTTACCCCACACACTTCTGTCCAACACTAAATTCACAATTCCCCGATGTCTAAGAATGTGTCCTACCAAGCGATCCCTTCTTTTAGTCAGGGTATGCCAAAAATTCTTTTTCTCACCAATTCTGTTCAGTACTTCTTCATTGGTTATGCGATCTACCCACGTAATCTTCGGCATTCTTCTGTAGCACCACAATTCAGAAGCCTCTATTCTCTTCCTGTCCGCACTGCTTATCGTCCATGTTTCACTCCCGTACAAGGCAACACTCCACAAAAATGCCTTCAGAAAAGACTTCCTTACACTTAAATTAATATTCGAAGTTAGCAAATTTCTCTTTTTCAAAAATGCTTTTCTTCCCATTGCCATTCTGCATTTTATATCCTCTGTACTGCGACCATCGCATGTTATTTTACTACCCAAGTAACAAAACTCATCTACCACCTTCATTGTTACGTTACCTAACCTAATTCCTTCAGCATCGCCTGATTTTCTAAGACCGCATTCCATTATTTGTGTTTTGCTCTTGTTAATGTTCATTTTATACGCTTTCTTCAACATACTGTCCATTCCATTCAACTGCTCTTCCAGGTCCTTTGCTGTCTCTGACAGAATTAAAATGTCATCAGCAAAACGCAATGTTTTTATTTCTTCCCCCTCCTTATGCCCTCATAAAAGAAGGTTTTCCGTTGAGCTGCGAGCCAGGAATGCACCGCTTCCTTCACTGCTTCGTCCGAGTCAAATGGACGGCCCCTTAATGCCTGTTTGAGTGGACCAAACAAGTGATAGTCAGAAGGGGCAAGATCGGGACTATATGGAGGATGATCCAGTACTTCGAATTTGAGTTTCTGGAGCGTTTCAGCAGTGTGGACAGCAGTATGCGGACGGACATTGTCGTGCAACAACGCAACACCTTCTGACAGCAATCATCGGCATTGGGTTCGAATTGCAGGCTTTAGCCTGCCAGTAAGCATCTCACTGTAACATACACTGTTTATTGTTGTGCCCCTTTCACCATAATGCTCCAGTACAGGACCTCGTACATCCCAAGAATCCGTAAGCATTAGTTTTCCTGCGGACGGTTGGGTCTCGAACTATTTTTTGCGCGGCGAATTTGGAAGTTTCCATTCCATACTCTGCCGTTTACTCTCCGGCTCGTAATGATGGATCCATCTTTCGTCACCAGTAATGATCCTGAATGAAACTTTCACTCTGCAGCGGAGTGTGCGCTGATATGAAACTTCCTAGCAGATTAAAATTGTGTGCCGGAACCGGGACTCTAACCTGGGACCTTTGCCTTTCGCGGGCAAGCGCACTACCGACTGTGCTATCCCGACACGACTCACGATGCCGCCTCACAACTTTACTTCCGCCAGTACCTCGCCTCCTACTTTCCAAACTTCACAGAAGCTCTCCTGCGAACCATGCAAGACTAGCACTCCTGGAAGAAAGGATATGGTGGAGACATGGCTTAGCCACAGCTTAAGGGATGTTTCCGGAAGGAAACTTTCACTCTGCAGCGGAGTGTGCGCTGATATGAAACTTCCTGGCATATTAAAATTGTGTGCCGGAACCGGGACTCGAACCTGGGACCTTTGCCTTCCGCGGGCAAGCGCACTACCGACTGTGCTGTCTAGGTTTAAGTAGGTTGTAAGCTACGGACTGATGACCACGCAGTTTGGTCCGATAGATCTACAAACATTTGAACATTTTTTGTCTTGGGGGTAATTTGGAGGGATTTGTACTTCAGGGGGAAATTTAGGGGAAAGTGTTCTTTGAGGGGAATTTTTAGGGGCTTCTCAGACATGAATAACACATAACTATCAAAATTTGTTTAGCCCTACCTTACAATGAAATACTTCATTGTTGTGTTTTCGTTGCGACTGCCCTCCTTTAAACACGTTTCTGCAACGTCTACTGTACCGTACTGTTGATGTATTGGCGATTGTGAACTGAAGTTGAATACGCTGGAAGTATATGTGAGTGTGTATTCAAGTGACTATGGCTTCAAGAGAGAAAAAATATTCCCAGAGATACCCGAAGGCGTGGGAATCAGATCCCCTGTTGAAAGGTGCGTTTATTCCCAGTTTGTTAGATTTTATTAGCATAGCTGAACAGGGACGTTTATATAGCCTATCTTCTCCCTGCAGCCTATATACTACTGCTTACATCTTAGAATATCATGCAGTAACTAATGCTTTTTCTTTTAGTGGCCATTAAAAAGTATAATATTAGTAATTAGGTTTTCGTTAAGTGACATTTAGGACGAATGCATTAATTCGTCATGCAGAGCTTCATTGGAATGTTTTAGCAACGAAATGAATAGTCTAGGAAAGACATATTTATTTGCAGGGTGTTTCACTAAGTGTGTTTGCCTCTGTAACTTATAAAATAATAGGTGACGGGAAATTTTAATGCGGTAGGTCAAAACAAGAAATGTTACACTTTCTGCAAAGCTATGAACATAGTTTATTATATCATTTTCCAAAGAGTTACAGCGCAAAGATATAATTTTTTAAATGGAACAATAGTTTTTTCTATCGTGCATTGGATTCGTTGAAACCAGCTGCGTCCAAATCAATTTAAATTAATTCCTATCACTGTTAGTTTGGGAGCTACAACCCTTCAAAGTTCCGGGGGCGGAGGCTGCGATAGCGTAGCTGACTGGCCGAGTGGCTATCCCCTGGGGCGCGGCCCACTGTCTCATGACCACCAGCCAGTCAGCTACGCTGTCGTAGCCTCCACCCCTAAACTTCGAAGGGTTGTAGCTCCCAAACTAACAGTGATAGGAATGTAGTTAAAATTGATTTGGACGCAGCTGGTTTCAACGCATCCAATACACGATAGAAAAACTATTGTTCCATTTAAAAAAAAATTATATCTTTGTGGTGAAACTCTTTGGAAAATGATACATTAAACTATGTTCATAGCTCCGCAGAAAGTGTAACATTTCTTGTGTTGACGTACCGCATTAAAATTTCCCGTCACCTACTATTTTATAAGTTACAGAGGCAAACACACTTAGTGAAACACCCTGTATATTGAACCAAAACTGCTTTTTTATTGAAATGCTGACTAGTTTCGGGATTTACCCATTTTCTAAAGCTGCATTATTTTATGTTTGGACACTGTGTAGGTCACTGTCCTGTTTTGTCACTGCCCCGGACCTCCGATGGCCTAGTCCGTCACTGGGTGTGGATGCCACAATGTGTGGCTAAGCCATGTCTCCACCATATCCTTTCATCCAGGAGTGCTAGTCTTGCATGGTTCGCAGGAGAGCTTCTGTGAAGTTTGGAAAGTAGGAGGCGAGGTACTGGCGGAAGTAAAGTTGTGAGGCGGCATCGTGAGTCGTGTCAGGATAGCACAGTCGGTAGTGCGCTTGCCCGCCAAAGGCAAAGGTCCCAGGTTCGAGTCCCGGTTCCGGCACACAATTTTAATCTGCCAGGAAGTTTCATATCAGCGCACACTCCACTGCAGAGTGAAAGTTTCATTCTGGAATATCACAATATTTTGTGTATCTTACAAGAGTGGAAGCATCATCGTGGTTTGTGACGTCACATGCCTTATTTGACAGATGTAGTGTTTTAGCTAGCTTTCAAATTATTTGAATTTCATTTTGCTTTCTTTTTTGAAGTACTGAAATTTAATAGGTAAAAATATCGTTTGGAGCATAATATGACATAATTAACAATTTAAAACGATTTTTTGTGTCTCAGCCTCGTTGCCGCTTTTGCGTCTCGTTTCCGTTGTAGGTGTCGGTGGCCGAGTAGAAAGAGACCGACACAGCAATAAAGGATGCACGCTTGTGCAGGTACGAAGGTGAGCAGCCCCAGTGAGACAGCAGAAACTGGAAACACTAGAGTAAATTAGAACGAGATATATATTTCATAGTGACTTAGTAATACTTAACTTTTACATAGCTCAGTACTGCGGACTGCTGATACATAGTTGAGCTAGACGCTTGCCTAGTGCCTATCCGATAGACAAGTCTTCACTGGTGCCTATCTGATTCCGAAGTGCTAACTGGTTCCTATCTCAGTCCCAAGTGAACGATGTCGTTCAGTGGTGGCCACGAGCGGAGATGCAGCAGAGGGCGCTCGTGGCTGACGTCGTAAGAACGCTGCGCCTTGCGTGTATGGCGGCGCGCGGCGTAAGTAGGTGGCTCGCACTTTGGACTTGCGCAATACCAGAGGTTTAATATAACACTTTGCTCCCTATATATTACACCTGCTATCTTCAGAATGTAGAAGAGTGTAATCCAGTTGACATTGTCAAAAGCTTTCTCCAAATCGACAAACGCTAAAAACGAAGGTTTCCCTTTCCTTAGCCTGTCTTCTAAGATTAGTGGTAATGTGAGTATTGTCTCCCGTGTTCTCACATTTCTCATAAAACCAAACTGATCTTCCCTGAGGTTGGAATCCACAAGTTTTTCCATTCGTCTCTAAGAAATTCGTGTAAATATTTTGCAGTCTTGCCTTATTAGACTGATTGTTCTGTAACTTGTATATTACAGTAATAAAATTTTAGTATAATGATTATTGGTGCATAATTCCTTACTGAAAAAATGAAAGGGGCCTCAGAAAGACGAATTCGCTGACGCTCAGTTTTCGTCTAGCGCAGCCACTGTTTTCCTAGCCTGAACGAAAGGCGACGACTAGAAGCACAGTGGGAGTAGCGTTGGGGGTGGGGGGGAGTAGGTTTAGGGAGGAGAATCCCGCTGTCAGCACGCAATGTAGCGAGGGGCCGGTATAGAGCCGCGAGGAACGCAGCGGTGGCGTTCCGGGCGCGCGCCGCATGTTTCTAGGCGGCGGTGGCGAGCCGGGGCTCGGGAACGCTTTGTTAGAAGGCGGTGGCCGGACTGCCGACATGGCGGGCCATTAGCGCTAGCAGGGCCGAAGCATTCCCAGGGCAGGGCGGGAGCTGCGAGCACTCTGGCTGTGGTGTGGGCACGTGGGACCAGGGCAGCCACCACACCGGCGCTGACGAGGGCAGTGCTGCCAACGCCACACCGCCAAACCTCCTCACTCACATTGCGTGGATCTAGAATATCGCCCCAATTGTACCATTGGATTCTCGATTTCATGTCAGAAAGGACACAGTTAGTAGTAATTGACGGTAAGTCATCGAGTTAAGCGGAAGTGAATTCTGGTGTTCCCCGGGGAAGCGTCTTAGGTCCCCTACTCTTCCTTGTGTTTATAAACGCTTTAGGAGACAATCTGAATACCTCCCTTAGACTGTTCACGGATGTAAAAAGAAAATGTTTGTATAGCTTATGGAACTTAAATAAACTTACAAACTACTTATGGGCTAGCTAAAACTAAGGACGGCACAAATATCCATGCCCGAAGGGGGTTTCGAACCCCCGATAGTAGTGGCCATGCAGACCGTGACTGGCGCGCCTCAATCCCCTCGGCCACCATGGCCGGCGTTCGCGAATGATGCTGTCGCTTATCGGGAAGTGAAGTCAACAGAGGATAAAAAGCAATGTCGTTCAGTGGTGGCCACGAGCGGAGTTGCAGCAGAGGGCACTCGTGGCTGACGTCGTAAGAACGCTGCGCTGTGCGTGCATGGCGGCGCGCGGCAAAAGTACGTGGCGCGCACTTTAGACTTGTGCAACACCACACACACACACACCCGTGCCCCAGGGAGGACTCAAACCTCTATGGCGAGCAACCGCGCGCTCCGCTGCGAGGCGCTTTAGACCGCTCGGCTACTAATGTTGGTTCGCTGAACCCTCTGCCAGGCACTTAAATGTGATTTGCAGAGTATCCCATGTAGAGGTAGATGTAGATAGCGCCATCCAGTGAGGTTGCAATGGCGCCCTATTGGTGTGAATTGACACGGACCTATTGTGAGGCCTGGTAACTAGACCAGGCGTCATGTGGGAAGGCGCTTCCGCGCATAGGGGCGGAGCGACAAGGTAATCGTGGAGGGGAGGAGGTACGGCCGAGCGCCAACGGTGGAGCTTGCGGCAGAAAAAATGTCCTTACTTGCGGCCCGCCACGCAACTACAGAGTGAATATTATTGGTTGCCAGCACGGTAATGGAGGGGAACGCAGAACGGCTGACAACTGGGCCGCCTTCCTGCGTGACGCCGACTATAGTCGATGTTGCCCAAGCGCGTTTGCAGCGGCTTGCTCGCTGCCGCGGTAACAGACGCTTCCCGTGCAGGGCTGGGCTCTGCTTGGTCGGCTGGCTCCCTCCCTTGTCCTGAGGAGACGCAGTTTGGACGGCTCGCTGACGTGCCGGCGTGTGTGTCACGCCTGCAGGCAGATTGGGGTCGCCCCGCAGCCTGTCATGCCGGGGCCACTTAGCGGCCTGTGACGTCACGGCCGACACCCAAACTACACGCCAGACACTGGCCACTGTGTGGGTGGACACGGCGTGAATTCCGCCCGCGACAAAAAGTATAATAAGGACACAACGATCTCGACCAAAAACATTATTAAGTTTACCTGTTTTTTATATAAAAAAAATTTTCTTATCAGATATACTAACACGAATTATTTACAGACGAATAGAAAAACTTGTGGAATCCAACCTTGGGGAAGATCAGTTTGGATTTAGGAGAAATGTAGGAACATGGGAGGCAATACTCACATTACGACTTATCTTACAAGATAGGCTATGGAAAGCGAAACCTACGTTTTTAGCGTTTGTCGATTTGGAGAAAGCTTTTAACACTGTCCAATGGAATTCTCAAGGTAGCAGGGGTAAAATATAGGGAGCGAAGAGTTATATTCAACCTATACAAAGACCAGACAGCGGTTATTAGAGTCGAAGGGCAAGAAAGGGATGCAGAGGTTGGGAAGGGAGTAAGACAGGGTTTTAGCCTTTCTCCACTGTTGTTCAATCTGTACATTGAGCACACAGTGAAGGAACGGAAGGAGAAATTTGGAGAGGGCATTAAAGTACAAGGAGAAGAAATAAAAACATTGTGGTTTGCCGATGACATAGTAATTCTGTCAGAGACCGCAAAAGATCTGGAAGATCAGTTGAATGGGATGGACAGTGTCTTGAAAGGAAGATATAAGATAAACATTAACAAGAGTAAAACGAAGGTAATGGAATGCAATGTCAGAAAAATCAGGCGATGCTGAAGGAAGTATATTAGGTAATGAGACAATAAAAGTAGTAGATGAATTTTGTTACTTGGGTAGCAAGATAACTTCTGATGGCCGAAGTAAAGAAGATATAAATGTAGAATGGGTATGGGAAGAAAAGAGTTTCTAAAGAAGCGAAACTTTTGAACATCCAATATTAATTTAAATGTTAGGAAGTCCTTTCTGAAAGCATTTGTCTGTAGTGTATGGGAGTGAAACATGGACGATAAGGAGTTCGGATAAAAAGATTATAGAGGCTTTTGAAATGTACTGATCAAAATTAGATGGGTAGATAACGTAACTAATGAGGAGGTGCTTAACCGAATCGGGAAGAAAATGAGTCTCTGGCATATCCTGACTAAGAGAAGGGACAGATTGGTTGGACACATTCTGAGACATCAAGGAATTGTCAACTTAGCATTATAAGGAAGCGTGTGGGGTAAAAATCGTAGAGGCAGACCGAGGGACGAATGTAGTAAGCAGAATCAAAAGGATGTAGGTTGTCAGATGAAGAGGCTTGCACAGGACAGGGTAGCGTGGAGAGCTGCATCAAACCAGTCTGCGGACTGAAGACCACAACAACAACAACAACAACAACAATACGTAGAGGCGCCAATGCCAGAGATGCAATATACTGATGTACAATCTCTTCTTCTCTGCTGGGCTCGCAGTATACATCGTGTTACAAAAAGATACTGCAAAACTTTCAGGAAACATTCCTCACACACAAAGAAAGAAAATATGTGATGTGGACATGTGTCCGGAAACGCTTAATTTCCAATGTTAGAGCTCATTTTATTACTTCTCTTCAAATCACATTAATCATGGAATGGAAACACACAGCAACAGAACGTACCAGCGTGACTTCAAACACTTTGTTACAGGAAATGTTCAAAATGTCCTCCGTTAGCGAGGATACACGCATCCACCCTCCGTCGCACGGAATCCCTGATGCGCTGATGCAGCCCTGGAGAATGGCGTATTGTATCACAGCCGTCCACAATACGAGCACGAAGAGTCTCTACATTTGGTACCGAGGTTGCGTAGACAAGAGCTTTCAAATGCCCCCATAAATGAAAGTCAAGAGGGTTGAGGTCAGGAGAGCGTGGAGGCCACGGAATTGGTCCGCCTCTACCAATCCATCGGTCACCGAATCTGTTGTTGAGAAGCGTACGAACACGTCGACTGAAATGTGCAGGAGCTCCATCGTGCATGAACCACATGCTGTGTCGTACTTGTAAAGGCACATGTTCTAGCAGCACAGGTAGAGTATCCCGTATTAAATCATGATAACGTGCTCCAGTGAGCGTAGGTGGAACAACATGAGGCCCAATCAAGAAATCAACAACAATTCCTGCCCAAACGTTCACAGAAAATCTGTGTTGATGACGTGATTGCACAATTGCGTGCGGATTCTCGTCAGCCCACAGACGTTAATTGTGAAAATTTACAACTTGATCACAGTGTAATGAAGCCTCATCGGTAAATACTAAAATGAGTTGTAACATGTAAATTAAGAGTTTCCGGACGCGTGTCCACATAACATATTTTCTTTCTTTGTGTGTGAGGAATGTTTCCTGAAAGTTTGGCCGTACCTTTTTGTAACACCCTGTATATGCAGCAGAAGCGCGAAAGCTGGAGATGCGCCGGCCGCGGTGGCCGAGGGGACTGAGGCGCTGCAGTCACGGTCTGCACGGCCACTACGGTCGGGGGTTCGAATCCCCCTCGGGCCTGGATATTTGTGCCGTCCTTAGGATAAAGTAGTTGATAAGTAGTTTGTAAGTTTAGGGACTGATGACCCCGTAGTTAAGTCCCATAAGTTCTACAAACATTTTAACATTTTTTTTTTTTTGAGCTGGAGATGCAATAAACTGATTTCTAATCAGCTAGCGACTCGCGCCGCTTCGCACTGGCGGAATTTATATTCTATATCTACGGGGTGTAAATTTTTAAGTTGACAAACTAGAATAACTCGAAAAATAAGCTTTACACGAAAAAATGTGTAGAATCCAAAGTTGATTATTTTCGAGGGGGACATCTGCTGGCGCTAAAATTAGCCCGCCACCCCGACACCATGGGGGTGGGGGCGGGAGCCAATTTCAAAATTTCTTATGGAAACCCCCATTTTTATTGCAGAATCAGATTCTACTTAAAAAAAAACCAACAACAACAACAAGATACCCTCTGTTTTAAACATTTGTTTTGATTTATGGTAGGTGACGATGTAATTCAAGAAAAATCCTTGTTTTCGTTTTTGCGTGTAAAATGGTTACGGATAAATAAAAAAAATACTTATTTACTTCGTAAATTTTGATGTGGCAAATTCATTTACTTGCTGGTATTTGCAAATAATTAACAATAAAACGAAGCCAATCGTTCCTTTTCACGACCACCAAATCTTAAACAGGAATACGTTCATCTTTAGTTAGCGAGTAGGTTAGTCTTTTCCACAGTTAGTCTTTTATTTTGTTTACTCTGTTAGTTAATGAGTTCACTCGTTAGTAAGCAGGATGTTTGGTTTGTTAAGTTAGCTCTACAAAAATTTGAACATTTGAACAGAAGGGCGTTCACTTCGTTCGTCATCGTCCACTTGATCACGTAGTTCTCTGACAGTCTGACCCGCCTTCCAACCATCGAATCACTCAAAGAATTTTGTCCTTAAACCTCTCGCATAGCTTTCTTCAGAATGAATCAATGCAAGTTTTAAAAGCGCATATCAAAAATCTTGATCCCTTGACCCTTGTTAGGTCAAAAAGAACTGTGCACCTTAATTACAACCGAAGATATTAAAAAACAAACCGATTAAAATATCAATGGAAGGACAGAAGGATACCGCGTTTGAATAAAAATTAAGTGTGGAGAGACATAAGTGAATTCTGATAGTTGTTGAGAAATCTGTGAATGAATACCTTTCGTTTAAACCAAAAATGAAGGAAGTCAATCGTTGTGATAGAATGGCCTGACCGACTGACTTCAGTTTACAGCACTGCAAACTTAAGTGGGTGTAATGTCTTTGTGGCATGCTCTTTGGCAATATGACGACCAGTATGTGTGCATTGATGAGAAGTTGAATTCGAATCAACACACTGATGGTGTGTTGAAACATTTGAGTTCAAAAACTAATGCTATTAGGATTGTGGCAAATTTTGGTGACAAACACCTCAGTAGATTGCCTTTCTGTAGCTGTTTTCATTTACTGCTTTCGTATGGCATCATATTTTGGGGTACTTCTTTCTTGAGCAAAAAAAGTATTAGTTGTTCAAAAACATGTAATTACAATAAGCTTTTAATTTTGGAACCGACCCAAGATTATTTTGTACACACTTATTTAAGGATCTAGGAATCGTCACAATAGTTTCACAATATACATATATATACTCTCTTATTAAATTTTTTACTAATAACCCAACGCAATTCAAAAGTAATGATATCATTGCGCATAGGTAGAACTCTAAAATAAAGGATGTATTGCACTCTAGGTTAAATCTAAGTTTGGCACAGAGGGAGGTGAATATTGCTGGTCATTTTCGAGACAACAAATGTTTGACGGACAGCCAACCAGCATTTAATAACTAATTGATACAATTTCTGAATTACAACTCCTTCTAGGCAGTAGATGAATTTATACATGGAAAATAGTAAAATTAAAAAAAAAAAAATTAAATGCAAAATGTGTGTCGTGTAATGTTTCCTTTGACTAAACTGACATGTTCCACATCATTACGAATTCTGGTATCGATGATCTATGGAACAAGTATTGATCTGGTATGAAACTTTCAATTTGCAGCGGAGTGTGCGCTGATATGAAAGTCCCTGACAGATTGAAATTGTAGGTGAAGGAGCCGAGATTCGAATCTGGGGCCTTTGCCCGCGAAAGGTATAGGTCCCAGGTTCGAGTCCCGGTTCCGGCACACAATTTTAATCTGCCAGGGAGTTTCAAGTATTAATCTAATCTAATGTTTGTTCCTCTTATCAGTTTCTCACAGTCCATTTATACTTTGTGAGAACGTCGGTCGATTTGACTGACGAAAACGAACTGGTCTGAATTTCACCGACTGTCGTCCGAAAACTATACTTTTGGCTACACTGTGGCAATGCCTACAGTGGACATGTGATCTGAATCGATCGGCCATCTTCCGCTGATGGCGGTCGTGGGTGAAACCCACCGACATCGGAGCTACTGTTCAAATGTTCGTAGAGCTTACTGGGACTTAACTACGGAGTCATCAGTCCCTAAACTTACAAACTACTTAGAACTACCGTATACTAAGGACGGCACAAATATGCCTGCCCGAGGGGGGATTATAACCCCCGACCGTAGTGGCCGTGCTGACCGTGACTGGCGCGCCGCAGACCGCTCGGTCACCGCGGCCGGCTTCAGCTACTGTGGATGCAGTCAAAGGCGCACAGTGAAGAGACAGCAATATTCACAGAACTTTACTTTTTTACATTTCCTTGAAACGGAAAAGCTTCTTTCTATGAATCAGCACCGGTTTAGGAAACATCGTTCGTGTGAAACTCAGCTTGCCCTTTTCTCATATGACATCTTGCGAGCCATGGACGAAGGGCAACTGGCGGATTGTGTTTTTCTCGACTTGAAAAAGGCGTTAGACGCGGTGCCACACTGCAGACTGCTAACGAAGATACGAGCTTGTGGAATAGGTTCACAGATTTGTGACTGGCTGGAAGACTTCCTAAGTAATAGAACGCAGTACGTTGTTCTCGACGGCGAGTGTTCATCAGAGACGAGTGTATCGTCAGGCGTGCCACAGGGAAGTGTGATAGGACCGCTGCTATTTTCTACCTCTATAAATCATCTGACGGACAGACTACTTATACTAAACCACACTGAGGACAACACACGAGGGAGGACTCGAACCTCCGGGGGACTAGCCGCCCAGTCCGTAGCATGATGCCTCAGACCACGCGGCTGCTCCCGCGTGGGAATGTCACCGGAAAACAAAATGGTATTCCATGTTTGAACTCCTCCCTCTATCGCGTTCCTGTGTTGCATGAGATGAAATTCCAAGGTTGTCTTATTTTTCGTGCTTTTTCCTTTTGATCCTGTGTGTTTCTTGTGCGTGTTTAAAAATTTCTCCCACGCCTGTCTAAATGTAAATGTATTTACTGTGTGTTTCAGGTGAGTCTTCAGCTAGCCTTTGCCTGCTGAGCTATCCAGTCCGTGTGAGTTACAGAAGCGCGCGTGGCTGACACGAAGAAGTAAGTAAGTTATTTGTTATTTCACAAGTAATCGTCACAGTTGTTAAAATACTCACGTTCAGAACAAACACAACGTAGAGCCAAAGACGTCTATAGTAACATAGTCGATTACCCTATAAATATGAAACGTCTTTGACGTATCTGATAGAAGTAAAATGTAACAAGTTAATTGTAACATTTAACATCACACTGAGTCAATCTAATGGCAAAATACGCACTTAATACCCAGCAATTATCATAAATTAACGCGAGATGTTAATTATGAACGTCAAGAGATCATCAACGTAAGGAAAAAAAAAATTACTAAACAAATTATATGTAATTTCGTCGTATTCGTTTCCTCATAATATGCGAAACTAATTAACGTAATCTCTATATATAAAAGGAAGTGTCCTGATTGACTGACTGACTGATTGACTGACTAACTGACTCATCATCGCCCAGCCCAAACCACAGAAGATAGAAACTTGACATTTGTGGAGAGCGTTGATCTTACTCTGTAGGCGTCATTTAAGAAGCGATTTTTCGACATTCCGTCCGTAAGGGGGTGAAATAGGGGACGAAACGTATTTTGAAAATACGTAGCTATTTAGGCAATTTTGAAGCTAGAACTACAAAATTTCGGATTTTAATTCAGGGTTCGAATTTAAAAGACACGTGTTTCGGCATTTTTTTGAAATTCGACAAATTAGGGGGTAAAATAGGCGACGCCAAAAATTGATTTTCAAAAATATGTTGCTGTTAACTCAAATTTTAAGCTACAACTACGAAACTTCGGATATGGAATCTGGGGTCAGGATTAAAAATCCACGATTTTTAGTATTTTTGGAAATTCAACAAGTAAGACTATTAAATAGAGGATCAAAAATTCTTTTTGGAAACACGTTGCTATTGATACAATTTCGAAGCTAGAGCTGCAAGAATTGATATTTGTATAGTTGGTTAGACGTTAAAAAATACTTGTTTCGGTATTTTTGGAAATTCAACCATCAATGGGGTTAAATTGGAGAGGGGGTGTTTTTCGAAAATATGTTGCTATTTAAGCAATTTGGAAGTTAGAACCACAAATTTTCGGATTTGGATTCGGGGTTCAAATTTAAAAGACACGTGTTTCGGTATTTTTTGGAAATTAGACTAATAAGGAGGTGAAATACGAGATGCAAAAATTGATTTTCAAAAATATGGTGCTGTTAACTCAAACTTCAAGCTATAACTACGAAACTTAGGATATGGACTCTTGATCATGATTGAAAAGACACGTGTTTCGTTATTTTTGGAAATTCAACAACTAAGGGGGTAAAAGAGGAGATCAAAAATTATTTTCGAAAACACATTGTTGTCAAGACAATTTTGAAGCTAAAGCTACAAAAATTGGTATTTGTATTGTTCGTTATGATTTTAAAAATACGTGTTTCGTTATTTTTCGAAATTCAACCATCTAGGGGGTTAAATAGGAGAGGGGTTGTTTTTCGAAAAATCTCTTGCTATTTAGGCAATTCTGAAGTTATAATTACAAATTTTCGGATTTGGATACGGGTTTTAAATTTAAAAGACATGTGTTTCGGTATTTTTGGAATTTCGACCAATAAAGGGGTGAAATACGAGATGAAAAAAATTGATTTTCAATAATGTGGTGCTGTTAACTCAAATTTCAAGCTATAATTACGAAACCTAAGATATGGATTCTTCATCAGGATTAAAAAGAAACAACTGGTGCAGACCAACCAACCTACGCATGCGAAGCAGCGGGGGGTTCAGATAGTTATTATATACACGCAGGCGCTTGGAAATGTCAGTGTGCTGCGCAATAGGGTATTTAACTATTTTCTATAAACCATTTTAAATGGTTAATTATGTCATTATGCTTCTGACATGCTTTTTTACCTCGTGAATTCCAGTACTTTAAAACAAAAAAATGAAGTGAAATTCAAATAATTTGAAAGCCCGCTACAACGCTACATTTGGGTCATATGAGGTATGTGACGTCAGAAACCACGATGTTGCTTCTGCTCTCGTAAGATACACAAAATAGTGTTACACCGTTTGGACATTCATGTTCGCAAATTGACCTACAAATATTGGGCATTTCCGCACTATAGCAATATATCTATGAGGACACCATAAAAATGTTTTTGCGAGTTCCAAAACACCGAGAGAATGCGCAAAATGTTCTAGACACTCGTTGGAAGAGGTCCAAATGAAATAGGAGCCACTTCATGTTTTTATTTCTGTGAGGATCAAATGTTAGTAAACACTTAATATTATTCCATTAGCTCACTGTTAAGTATCATTCTCTTCTACTGAATTGGTGTAAAGTAGTATTATGTGCAGGTTAATGAGCTCATGTTTACAGTTGTGAAGTAAAACTTCGTGATGTTATACGCCTACGATTTATGTGTGATGAAAGCCGTTTCGTCATATACTTTGGTGTAAGTACAACATGAGTATTGTTGTAGTCCACTACAAGGTAT
The DNA here is from genome assembly GCA_026315105.1 of Locusta migratoria. Classification (NCBI taxonomy): domain Eukaryota; kingdom Metazoa; phylum Arthropoda; class Insecta; order Orthoptera; family Acrididae; genus Locusta; species Locusta migratoria. The sequence goes on from CM048754.1 coordinate 20,180,500, forward strand.
AGCACAGATTATTAAGCTCCAGCAAGTGGACTTTTATCGTCAGTAGGTCTTATTCAAACAACCGTATCAAAAATGGGTAATGGTTGTATACAGCAACAACGCCCTTCTAGTTAATTTTCTACAACATACGCTATCGTAAAATACGTATATGGCAGATGTCTTTAATGCAACGATTCATTTAGCCTTTAAACTTTCGTAATATGCAAGTGAAAATACGATTAAAAGTTTTACCCAAAAAGATGTTTATCGAAGCAAAAATCGTTGTAACGTCGAGTTGTGAAGTTTATTTCGCGATATGAAAACGCCGCCGCCGCTTCCGCTGTTCCTGTTACAGACTTCAGTGATCTCTATATATAAAAATGAATGTATGTCTGTATGTCCTCTGTGTGTTCATAAACCATTCATTCGATTGCAATGAAACTTTGGTGAACTGTTCACCGTACGCCCACGAAGGTTCCTGACCCAAAAACAAAAGAGCAAGACACATAGCTCAGAAAATATGACGTCATAAATAATGAGAGGCCACCGTGTGAGAATGCCCAGATCTATGCGTCAATTATTGCAAAATGGGAGTATTTAGGTACCTGCAACAAAGTTTGCATGTAATTTCGGAAGTTGTGAAGCGTTTTGTACCTGACCCCCGCCCCCCCTCACAAAATGATGAAACGAAAAGAAGTCAACCGCTCACAACAGTTTCGCTGTGATACCGTAAAAATGTCGCATCAGGCATGTCCTCGAATCAAATAAAGTTTGCATTACAGATTTGCGTGGTACTATTTATTTTTGTCTGCAAGTCTCCCTTAATTCTCCTGAATCCAAAATCAAGCAATCTGTTTTCTTAATCTCTATTTATATAAAAGCGAAAGGACACTCACTCACTCACTGACTGAACACGAAATCTCGGATACTACTTTACCTATGGAGCTGAAATTTGGCAGAAATGTAGTGTATACATCATGAAACCTACAATCTCAGTCCGATCTTCACGCTTGACCTTCAAAAGAAGGGGAAGGTCACCGTCTACCTTAAGTTTCCTACGGTGTTTTTTTTTTTTTGTTTTTTTTTTGTTTTTTTTTTTTTTTTTAATAAGTTCTGAGAACAAGGGATTTACGAAATAAAACTGGAATATTTAAGAATAACGAAGTGCGTTTTTCAATGTGACCCTGTGTTTGCATTGCACAGAACTCTATAGTTTTGTTCGATATTGATCAAAATTTTCCACACTCTACCTTAAAAACAAGAGGAATGTCACAGTATAAAATTTCGTTCGGTGCATGGTGGAGAGTACTTACGGAATTTTACAAAATGCATAGTTTGGCTCCAATATTTACGAATTTTTGCACACATGAGCTTTAAACCAAGAGGAAGATCACTAGGTATATAGATGTTTTATTGGTACATGACAGAGGGTACCTTGCAGAAAACTTTGCCGAGAGAGGGAAAGGTGGAAACGAACAGAGAGATGGGAGAGAAAGGGGTGGATGCAGAGAGAGGGGGGAAGGGGATGTGGACTACCAGAGTTTAGGGTAAATAAACACCCGGCAATGCCGGCTTTACGGCTAGTTTTGTGTAAATATACACAAGGCATTTTGCTGTGTTTTACAGGTTTTTCTACCAGTATTGAAGTAGTTAAAAATGAAATTATTTCCTTAACTGAGTGCTTTACGGGGTTAAATTTTACCAACCACCTTGGCGGCCCTCTGTGATGTTGGCAAAAGCTGCTGAATAGCGAGAATGATGAGACGTCGCCATTACCCAAATCACTTGACAACGCAAATGTTTTGCCATGAAACCTTGAGTTTACGACGGCAATTAATATTACTGGCCGGATAAGGGTACATACAAGAACCTGTCAATCATAGAGCAGGAACAGCATTATTTACTTACTTCGTGGTCTGTGCGGTACATAAATACAGTCATCCTATGTGGTCCGAACATCGTGGCAAGTATTATGTATCGTGTTGATGCTGTTGCCAACATAATCACTCGAGGCCGCCTGGAGAGAAGAAAAAATTTTACCCTTTACTGCATAATATGGTGACTTCATAATAAGTCTGCTGACAACAGGTAATTAGGTTTAAAGTGTAGGTATGCGTTACTTACAATGTAGTTTTCACGTTTCTTATTTCTGGCATGTAGAAATTTGGATTGTTTTTGAAGAATGAAGATACCATAAATGCATCAACTTTAGGGAGCTTTCCGCTGTCAGACTTCGCATAATTCTTCTCTAGTGTGACATAAAAGCTGGAAACGTTTAAATCACAAAAAGACTAATTTCAGGCTGAGAAATTACAAAAAAAAAAAAAAAAAAAGCTAACAACGATACAGCCTTCTAGTCTTCTAGTTCCCGCGTCCTAGTGGTCTGTGACGTCACCAGTACTTCAGCCAATAACAGAGCGTTTTCGATCACGTGACTAATCATGAAATTTAATGATTTTTAAGCTTTAAGCACGTAAAAATAAAAGAAGTTTTGTAGGAATAATGAGTGAAAATGCTATCTGGGTGTTATAATCATTCAGAACAACAACAATTCGAACAAAATTTTTAACAAGGGAAAATACCGTATTTTGATATACACACAGGCGCTTCAAAATTGCAAAATTCTGAAACTGCTGTAGCCTGTTATATAGAAATTGGAACAGCGATTCTAGACCGTTTATTATAATTTCCAACGGCCTGTACTACACTGCAAGCCCAAAAATCAGAAACTTGAGCAATATTTAAAGGTGGGATCGCTCAAGCGCTTTATATGCGATGTCTTTTACAAACGAATCTCATCTTCCCAAAATTCTCCCAATTAAAGCGAAGTCGACCATCCGCCTTCTCCACGACTGCCATTATATACTCGTACCATTTCATACCGCTGTGCAGCTTTACGCTCAGATATTTAATTGAAATGACTCTTTCGAGCAGCTCACTACTAACGTTGTATTCCAACTTTACGGGAGTGTTCCTCCCACTCATCTGCATCACCTAAAATTTTTCCAAATTTCGCGCAAGTCGCCATTCCTCACACCACTTACAAATTTGTTTCAAGTCATCCTGCCTCCTACTACAGTCATTCAATGACGACACCCTCCTGTACACCACATCATCATCAGCAGCAAACAGCCGCATATTGCAACTCACTCTGCCCGTCAGATCATTTATATAGGCTCTCCTCACGACACCCTAGTCTCTTATGAACATCGAGGATAACGTGCTGGATTTCATTACTTCATTAGTTTTGGGTACCTATTCCATACTGTCGTATTTTCGTTATCAGTCTCCATTGCGGTACCATGTCAAGTGCCTTTCGAAAATCGATAAATGTCATTTCTATTATTTTTGACTGTACACGATACACCGTGGATTCCGCTGCACGTGAATCGACTTTGTCGCAGACGCTGGAAATAGATACTGCAACGTTCGCATCGAGTGTGTTCCTATGGTGAAAGGAATGTAGCTGATCGGTTTAATGCATTTATTGGTGGTTAAGGTTTTCATGCTTATTTATATTAATGGGTCAGGTTCAGCAATTAAGAGTGCAATAAAGTGGTCTAGCGTGATGTAGAACTGATGTTGACAACAAAACGCCCAGTAAAAATAAGACGTTTCAGCTTAAATGTTTTTGATATGTCGCGTTTTTCAGCTCTTACATATTGTAGAAAAAACTTTTTTTTTTAAATATGCACCAAAGCTGCTTTTATTTGAAATGCTGACTAGTTTCGGGCTTTGCCCATTTTCGTAAGCCATCTATTACAGATAACGAAGTGTGTTTTACATGAAAATACATTAATATGGGAATGTTATATTGAATGTACAAGTATGTATGCAAAGGACAACTAATGGACGTTTTAGAAGAATTACAAATCTATACGCATATGACTAAGTACCCAGAACAAATGTTAAATGAACAAACAGAAATGCGCAATAAAAAATTCATCGAAAATTTCCATAACACCTTGGCCAGTATATAAAGTACAATCCACCCTACCATAATATACTTCCAAATATGCAACAAAACGCAATAAATTATAGTAGCACTGCAATATTATCCCTGTATTACAATATAGGACACAAAAGCAATTTATTACACTTAAAACAGTTTGGAATGAAATCTAAAATTTATATTTGTCATGTTACTGTTCATGTCACACTGCATATAACCAACGATATTGTTACAAACAAAATTAAGCAAAGAATATTTAATAAAAACTTCTTTGGATCAACAGCACAGTAAATTACACCAAAGTAATTACAACAAACAGCGTGACCTAAGCAGTATCCAAATAAAAATATATATGAATGTAAGTAATTACGACTTGTACATTCAATGTAACATTGCCGTATTAATGTATCTTCCTGTAAAACATACCTTTTTCTCTGTAATAAGTGGCTTAAGAAAATGCGCAAAGCCCGAAACTATTCAGCATTTCAAATAAAAGCAGCTTTGGTGCATATATAAAAAAATGTCTTTTCTACAACGTTTCAGCTTGGTGGGCGAAATGGAATATTTATTTTACAAAAATTTACACATCGATTTTGTTCCTTTGATGGAACTCATGTAATCTACATAAAACGATTAATGATCAGATCCATAAAATAACTAAAACGGCCTTATTGCTTACGTCACAAGTTTAAAACAGTGTGTGGGAAGTCTTTCAATTATTTATTGCACAAGAACTAAACATTGTACAGATGCAATACATATTTCTTTCTCAAGAGAAACTCTGAAAGATTTTGCCCTTTTTTTATTCTTTTACAAATCACATTTTAAACATCTGGCGTATACCAGGAAGACTGTTTCAGCTATTTATGGATCTGACCATTAAATATTTTAAGCAAAGTACATGAGTACATGACGTTCCATCAAGGGATCGAAATCAATTTGTGTGTTTTTATAAAATAAATATTTCATATCGTCCTCCAACCTGAAACGTACTACTTTGATTGCAATATTGGCGTCGCACAGTCTCCTGCAATCAAACTACAAGAAGAAGAAGAAATCGCATTGACGTGTTTTACGGCTCACTTTAGATTTGTTGTTTTATAAGTTTTTGCAAACATTTGGACCAAAATAATAACATACTAATTAATAAAAAATTAATTAATAACAGCGACTGAAAGTCTTGTAGGAACATAAAAATTTTAGGTACTGGCGGGTTCCAATCCTCTGACCTTCAGCGTCACAGTCCAACACATTGCCCACTACGCTGCAGCTAACAGTTAGTAATTGCGTTTCTTTAATCTCATACTATTCATGGCCGTTGTTAACTGATGCTAACATGGCATTTGTAGACACTAGATTATCATTTATCGTACGAAGAACGACGTCTTTTTGTTAATTCTTCAGTGTGCCATTGCTTTAAAATGACAACGTGTACATTACAATAAGAAAATCATCAAATACGCAACGCAAGATGGCGTATGCCAGAGAGAGTTCTGGGCGAGGAATGTCACGTGACATCTCCGAACGGCTGGTTTTCGTTAATTTAATGGAGGGTGTCAAAACTCCGTTATTTATGCAAATATCTCTCAAACGATACGAGATATGAAAAAAAAAAAAAAAAACATACGAGAACAAAGTTGTAGAGAATTCTCTCCTCTACAAATTCGTTTATTCAATTTTCGCGTCAGATGAACGGTTTATTTGCAATTAAAATTACATTACGAACGGCTTTTTTTTTTTTGGTATTACTAACGTATTTATTGTCCGAAATATTTCAAAAAGCGAGGTTCTGGTAGCCAACAATTATGTCTGTATAATTTGGTGCTGATCGGTTGAACGGTTCGTCTTGAAAATAGGGAACACGTTACGGACAGACAGACAGACATACATCCAAAAATCGCCGTTATTTTTGCAAATATCTCTGAAACGATACGAGATATGAAAAAAAGGGAGCAAAGTTATAGAGAATTTTCTCCTCTACAAATTCGGTTATTCAATTTTGGTGTCAAATGCATGGTTAAGCCGTTATTTTCATTTAAATTTCGAGCTGACAAAAGACGATCACAAAGGCCCACTTCTAGTGTTACTACCGTAACCTAAAGTGGGCAAAAAATAAATAAATAAATAAATAAATAAATAAATAAATAAAGTATAGGAATGGATGAAGTCTCCGAGCTGAGGGGAATCGAAACCTGTTACATATGTGATACCACCACTCACCATTTACCTACGTAGGCTGACGGAAAACCGTCTTATTAAGAAACATTATAGCAGAGGTGTTCACGAGAAAAGGTTCGAAACATCTGAACTACCAAACCGGTTCAAATTTAACGCATTGCGACATATACGTACGCAAAGAATGGGTCGTCGCCTCCTCCTAATACGTTCAAGGCTGGGCGATTGTAGTGAAGCTGTATAATGTCTACAACAAAGTGATTTAAAAGATAATTAATTTCCTTTCTGCCCTCTTATACGTGCCATGCACGAAGCAGAATGCAGTGCCCTTCTCCACAAACAGGCCAGCGCCTGCGAAACTCAGTACAGGCTGCCTGCATAGCACAGCAGTACGATGGGAAGCCGGCAACTTAGGGGAAGTCTGTCGGCTCCGATAATACAAAAGCCTTCTCACTAGGAGCAAACTTTTGCCGCCGCTCTTGTTCAAACACGGACCGCTACAGGCGACACCAAACAACCTCACGATCGCTGAGCTTAAATGGAGATTAAGTCTGTATATGTTGTAAACTACATTTTACATCCCGAAAGACCGCAACTTGCTGTTTTTACGTCCGTATATACTAATCTAAGCGTGTTGCGGAAAATGGATGTTGTTGCTCGCCACTTTGTTATCATGGATCCCGAAATAAAAAATAAAAACAAAAACCACTCTCCCGCATGTACACAAAAGAAAAGATGTATTTGCTTTATATGTAAGGCCCGCCTTGAGCAAACACAAATGTTTTTATTTTTTTTATTTTTCCCATACATGTTTCGCTGGCGTGGCAGCATCATCAGTGGGATGTTTTAATTCGTATTGTCTGTCAAATTAACAATGGAATGATTGTTTCTTTTGTGCATTAACAGTGAAAACTACAGATAATTGTGAGACTACTATACATCGTTTCTTATTTTTATAGGTATGCTAGGCCTACCTTAATACCACATGTAGTTATGTTTGTGGTTCTTCCACTCACAAAACGTCACAGATATTTTTTGACAGTTCGTCATCTGTAAACCAAAACGTGTGTATTTAATGTGGTGAATAGTTAGCTTGTAAATATCGGGATTTTTATGAAAATACAGGACGTAGTTTTTGTGTTTTGGTTTGATTTTATTGTAGATACTGCTTCTATAACAATATGTCTAAGTGTTTATAGCAAGTTTTTGTCGCTTACTTTGGTGGATATGCGCTGTTTTTCGTGCTGTGGACAGTCACTGTGTCACTTCCACTGTCACTCAATGTTTATGTTATGAAAACAAGATGGTGGGCTGTTGAATCCTGGGAGTAGTGTTAGGAACAGCTGACTGTGGCGGGGGCAGGAGTTTTGAATAATGTTGCTTTCGTTTTAGTGTTTGTGTTTTTGTGTGTATGTGTGTGTGTGTTTATGGGTTTCCGTCAGTTCTTTGAGGGCAGAGAATATGGTTCCGTTGCAGAGGGCTGTGTATTCATTTATTACTTCTTTTCTTTCTATTATGGCTTTTTTTATATGGTAGTTCTTTTCGATTGTTAATTTTTGTGGGAGGCTTTTGCTGTGTTTCAGAATCTTCAGATCAGTATTTATGTCAGTTGGTTTGTGGTTCATGTTTATGACGTGTTCTGCAAATGTGGAATGACTATTGCTTTTTAGTGCTCTTCTGTGTTCTGCGTTCAAACCTCAAGATGAAAAGAAGATATAATGCTCTTTTTCTCAAATGAAGAAGCAAGGCTTCTGTGGTTGGAAAATGACTTTATACCCTATTTGAAATTGTGGTGCAAATCAGAATAACCGAAGTCATGAGCAAAGAAACATTTCACACAACGTCAGCTGCCAAATGCATCAATCAAATACCTAGTACAGAACAGTTCCTATTTTGTGCTAACAAGAAAATTCTCCTCTGCATAACTGGACAAACTGTTTAGTTGTATAAGACAATTTGCAGGAAGTGTTACTCAGGCACTGCAAACAATATTGGTACAGTAACTAGAGTAATCTAATATATAAAGCAGGGTATCCGTATGTTTGTTTCAGTGTACGTATTGCATACAAATCTACAGTTTTTTCCCAATATTTATGAAACTTTGTACACGTAAGCTTCAATCTATGAGGACGGTCGCCGTAGGTGTAAGAATGACATACGATACATAGTTAACGAGATATGACGTCATGAACAATGTGGTGCGCTAAAAACTGCTGTACTAAGCGACAATGCTGTTCATTTTCTCCTAAACCACCGAACCGATTTCAACCAAATTTGACACTCTTATTCCCTGCGTCAGATAGCAACCCATGTAGGAGTATGAACCACATACGGCACATAGTTCAGGAGGTATGTCATAAACAATAAGAGTTACAAGAAACTGCTACATAATGCGACGAGATTTTATAAATACACTGTATGAGAATGACAGTACTTGGCTACTTGCAACAAACTTTAAACGTAATTTCAAACCTTTATTAAACTTTTTCTCGCTGACAACCATAGCAAAATGATGAAAGGAAAAAAGTTTCTCGCTTACTACTTTTCCGCTGTTTATGGAGCAAAACTTCGGCATTCTATATGACGTTACAATTTATAATTTGAACACTACAAATTGTAGCCGCAGGAAATTTTAGAGACAGTATACACACATATAGTTGAGTGTACCTTCTAAATTGTATCACAGTACGACACGTAGATCATGAGATATGAGCACATAAACAGTAATGTTCAAGGAAAACCGCCCCATCACGCACCAAGTTTTAATCTATTATTTCTCCACTACTAATTGTATTGCCAAGAGATTGTACAGATATACAGCCCTTATACAAATGAATATACACCGAAAACTGGCAGGAATAAATAAATAAATACCCTGGAACGCCGGGTTTTCAGCTAGTTTTTTTAATAATTTTCTGGAAATGTAAAATCTGATACAACAGGTAATATCTGTATGTCGTCAAAAATCTGTTGTTGTTGTGGTCTTAAGTCCGGAGACTGGTTTGATGTAGCTCTCCACAATACCCTATCCTGAGCAAGCCTCTTCATCTCCACATAAGAACGGCAACCTACATCTGTCTGAATCTGCTTACTGTACCCATCTCATGGTCTTCCTCTGCCGTTTTTAACCCACACACTTCCCTCCAACGCTAAATTCACAATTCCTTGATGTCTAAGAATGTGTCCTACCAATCGATCCCTTCTTTTAGTCAAGGTATGCCAGAAATTTCTTTTCTCCCCAATTCTGTTCAGTACCTCCTCATTAGTTACGCGATCCACCCACCTAATCTTCAGCATTCTTCTGTAGCACCATATTTCAAAAGCCTCAATCCTCTTCCTGTCCGCACTGTTTATCGTCCATGTCTCACATACAAAGCAATACTCCATACAAATGCCTTCAGAAAGGACTTCCTTAGGTTTAAATCAACATTCGATGTTAACAAATTTCTTTTTTTCAAGAACGCTTTTCACCCATTGCCATTCTGCTTTTTATACTGCGACCATCATTTGTTACTTTACTGCCTAAGTAACAAAACTCATCTACCTCCTTTATTGCTTCGTTTCCCAGTCTAATTCCTTCGGCATCACCTGATTTTCTTACACTGCACTCCATTACCCTAGTTTTGCTCTTGTTAATGTTCATCTTATATGCACCTTTCAGCACACTGTCCATTCCATTCAACTGCTCTGCCAGGTCCTTTGCTGTCTCTGACAGAATTACTATGTCGTCGGCAAAACCCAATGTTTTTAATTCTTCACCCTATTTTTCCCCTACTTATACATTCTGCTACATCCTTGCATTTGCCTTCTAGCCACTCCTACTTAGCCATTTTGCACTTCCTGTCAATCTCATTTCTTAGTCGACTGTACTCCATTTTGCCTGTTTCATTTACTGCATTATTATATTTTCTCCTTTCATCGATTAAATTTAGTATGTCCTGTGATTGCAAGGATTTTTGTAGGTCTTGCCTTCTTACCTATTTTGTCCTCTGCTGCCTTCACTATTTCATCTATCAATGCTAACCATTCCTCCTCTACTGTTTCATTGTCCACCGTTTCTGTCAATTGTTGCCTAAAGCTCCCTCTGAAATTCTTAAGCACTTCAGATGCCGTCAAAAATCCAAGTCACCGAATGAGAAAATCGTGAATTTTTCATTGCCGGTGTCAAATTTAAGGATGCTAACAAGTTTGAAATATCTTGTGGGGGAACCCACATAATTCCGGCAGATATCACCGTGTTTTTCGATGATATTTTGTACGCCTTCGTCGAAAAAAATATACATTTTGATGTCTGTATTTACAAGCTCCAGAAGCTTACAACTTCTTCTACAATGGTGGCCTTAATAAGAGGAACATATATAGCTGGCCCTCGATACGCAAAACCTACATTCGACATGAAACTTCCTGGCAGATTAAAATTGTGTGCCGGAACCGGGACTCGAACCTGGGACCTTTGCCTTTCGCGGGCAAGCGCTCTACCCGGGTCCCAGGTTCGAGTCCCGGTTCCGGCACACAATTTTAATCTGCCAGGAAGTTTCATATCAGCGCACACTCCGCTGCAGAGTGAAAGTTTCATTCTGGAAACATCCCCTAGGCTGTGGCTAAGCCATGTCTCCACCATATCCTTTCTTCCAGGAGTGCTAGTCTTGCAAGTTTCGCAGGAGAACTTCTGTGCAGTTTGGAAAGTAGGAGGCGAGGTACTGGCGGAAGTGAAGTTGTGAGGCGGCATCGTGAGTCGTGTCGGGGTAGCTCAGTGGTAGAGCGCTTGCCCGCGAAAGGCAAAGGTCCCAGGTTCGAGTCCCGGTTCCGGCACACAATTTTAATCTGCCAGGAAGTTTCATATCAGCGCACACTCCGCTGCAGAGTGAAAGTTTCATTCTGGAAACATCCCCTAGGCTGTGGCTAAGCCATGTCTCCACCATATCCTTTCTTCCAGGAGTGCTAGTCTTGCAAGTTTCGCAGGAGAACTTCTGTGCAGTTTGGAAAGTAGGAGGCGAGGTACTGGCGGAAGTGAAGTTGTGAGGCGGCATCGTGAGTCGTGTCGGGGTAGCTCAGTGGTAGAGCGCTTGCCCGCGAAAGGCAAAGGTCCCAGGTTCGAGTCCCGGTTCCGGCACACAATTTTAATCTGCCAGGAAGTTTCATATCAGCGCACACTCCGCTGCAGAGTGAAAGTTTCATTCTGGAAACATCCCCTAGGCTGTGGCTAAGCCATGTCTCCACCATATCCTTTCTTCCAGGAGTGCTAGTCTTGCAAGTTTCGCAGGAGAACTTCTGTGCAGTTTGGAAAGTAGGAGGCGAGGTACTGGCGGAAGTGAAGTTGTGAGGCGGCATCGTGAGTCGTGTCGGGGTAGCTCAGTCGGTAGAGCGCTTGCCCACGGAAGGCAAAGGTCCCAGGTTCGAGTCCCGGTTCCGGCACACAATTTTAATCTGCCAGGAAGTTTCATATCAGCGCACACTCCGCTGCAGAGTGAAAGTTTCATTCTACATTCGACATGTTCAGACAAGACAAGAACAAGTGACTAACGAGCACTTGAATCAATCATAGGCCATCCAAAAGTGCTCACTGTTTCATGTCGTACGTCACTGCTTTATATTAGCAGCAACATTGCGGGACCGTGTGGTAAGGTTTCTAATGCAGAGTTCCTGAACAAATTAAGAAAGCGAACATTTCTGCGGCGCGACAAATTCGAAAAGCGACGTGACAGATCAGGTTCGTAGCGAATATTTTGCGACAAGGAAAGAAACTATTAAAAGAGAAGCTCTATAGGGAAATCCGCAGAAAACTCCTACTAAATAGTAGTTTTAGAAAGTATAATGGAAGAAAGCGTTCTTGATGTTACGGTGAAAATTAGAAACAGTCCAGACCGCAAAATTATTGTTCTTTTTTCATGACCAGTCACGAAATAAAAAGAAAATTTTTGCGATGAATATTTTTAATTTTAGCTGTAACCCATGAATTTCACGAATGGACGATCTAAATATCACTATGGTGTAAAAATTGGCAATTGATTCTAAATAATGAGAAGTGTGATGTCGTCCACAGGAGTAGGAAAAGAAATCCGATAACTTTACAAGATAAATCGCATCGACAGCACTTTGAACAGTGGCCGTTACATTTCAGATGTGTTACGACCCGTGGCTCTACCCTTCATTCGATCCCTGTGAAACCCTACATTTCAGCAGGATAATGCACGACCGCATGTTGCAGGTCCTGTACGGGCCTTTCTGGATACGGAAAATGTTCGACTGCTGCCCTGGCCAGCACATTCTCCAGATCTCTCACCAACTGAAAACGTCTGGTCAATGGTGGCCGAGCAACTGGCTCGTCACAATACGCCAGTCACTACTCTTGATGACTGTGGTATCGTGTTGAAGCTGCATGGGCATCTGTACCTGTACACGCCATCCAAGCTCTGTTTGACTCAATGCCCAGGCGTATCAAGGCCGTTATTACGGCCAGAGGTGGTTGTTCTGGGTACTGATTGCTCAGGATCTATGCACCCTAAACGCGTGAAAATGTAATCACTTGTCAGATCTAGTATAATATATTTGTTCAATGGATACCCGTTTATTATCTGCATTTCTTCTTGGTGTGGCAATTTTAATGGCCAGTAGTGTACTTGAATTTCATTACATTAAAAGTGGTTCTAGAAACAAAGTTACAGGAAACAGTTTTGGAATTACGTTCTAAAGTTTTGCACGGTTTGGACACGCCTACGAGATATAAATACGCAACGTTTTCGTTTTCTTCGAAACGCAATTTTCGTGCCCATTTTAGTTCGAATTATATAGCGTTGTTAGTTCACATTGGATAATTAACGACACTTTTGTGCAGATAAATAAGCCCAGTTGAATAGTTTTAAAAAAAACATACTTGATTGCAAAATAAGGTCGAAAATGGTTCATTTTGGGTCTCTTTACAAAATCTTGAACTTTGTACTTTCAGATTTAAAAAGTGTTACATTACTGCAACTTTATATTTGTGTAAAAATGTTTGTATAGTTTATGGGACTTAACTACGGGGTCATAAGTCCCTAAACTTACAAACTACTTATGAACTACTTAATACTAAGGACGGCACAAATATCCATGCCCGAGGGGGGATTCGAACCCCTGATCGTAGTGGCCATGCAGACCGTGACTGGAGCGCCTCAGTACCCTCGGCCACTGCGGCCGGCTTATATTTGTGAAGCTTGCATTTTTAGGTTAGTACATGCCAAGTCTACATGCCAGGTCTAGTATAATATATTCGTCCAATGGATACCCGTTTATCAAAATGTTCAAATGTTTGTAGAACTTACGGGACTTAACTACGGGGTCATAAGTCCCTAAACTTACAAACTACTTATGAACTACTTAATACTAAGGACGGCACAAATATCCATGCCCGAGGGGGGATTCGAACCCCTGATCGTAGTGGCCATGCAGACCGTGACTGGAGCGCCTCAGTCCCCTCGGCCACTGCGGCCGGCTTATATTTGTGAAGCTTGCATTTTTAGGTTAGTACATGCCAAGTCTACATGTCAGGTCTAGTATAATATATTCGTCCAATGGATACCCGTTTATCAAAATGTTCAAATGTTTGTAGAACTTATGGGACTTAACTACGGGGTCATCAGTCCCTAAACTTACAAACTACTTATGAACTAGCTAAGACTAAGGACGGCACAAATATCCATGCCTGGGGGGGATCGGAACCCCCGACCGTAGTGGCCGTGCAGACCGTGACTAAAGCGCCTCAGTCCCCTCGGCCACCGCGGCCGGCTTATATTTGTGAAGGTTGCATTTTTAGGTTAGTACATGCCAAGTCTACATGTCAGGTCTAGTATAATATATTTTTCCAATGGATACCCGTTTATCAAAATGTTCAAATGTTTGTAGAACCTATGGGACTTAACTACGGGGTCATCAGTCCCTAAGCTTACAAACTACTTATGAACTAGCTAAGACTAAGGACGGCACAAATATCCATGGCCGAGGGGGGATTCGAACCCCCGACCGTAGTGGCCGTGCAGACCGTGACTGGAGCGCCTCAGTCCCCTCGGCCACCGCGGCCGGCTTATATTTGCCAATATTACATTGTTAGGTTACTAAAGGCCAAGTCTACATGTCAGGTCTAGTATAATATATTCGTCCAATGGATACCCGTTTATCAAAATGTTCAAATGTTTGTAGAACTTATGGGACTTAACTACGGGGTCATCAGTCCCTAAACTTACAAACTACTTATGAACTAGCTAAGACTAAGGACGGCACAAATATCCATGCCTGGGGGGGATCGGAACCCCCGACCGTAGTGGCCGTGCAGACCGTGACTAAAGCGCCTCAGTCCCCTCGGCCACCGCGGCCGGCTTATATTTGTGAAGGTTGCATTTTTAGGTTAGTACATGCCAAGTCTACATGTCAGGGCTAGTATAATATATTTTTCCAATGGATACCCGTTTATCAAAATGTTCAAATGTTTGTAGAACCTATGGGACTTAACTACGGGGTCATCAGTCCCTAAGCTTACAAACTACTTATGAACTAGCTAAGACTAAGGACGGCACAAATATCCATGTCCGAGGGGGAATTAGAACCCCCGACCGTAGTGGCCGTGCAGACCGTGACTGGAGCGCCTCAGTCCCCTCGGCCACCGCGGCCGGCTTATATTTGTGAAGGTTGCATTTTTAGGTTAGTACATGCCAAGTCTACATGTCAGGTCTAGTATAATATATTTTTCCAATGGATACCCGTTTATCAAAATGTTCAAATGTTTGTAGAACCTATGGGACTTAACTACGGGGTCATCAGTCCCTAAGCTTACAAACTACTTATGAACTAGCTAATACTAAGGACGGCACAAATATCCATGTCCGAGGGGGAATTAGAACCCCCGACCGTAGTGGCCGTGCAGACCGTGACTGGAGCGCCTCAGTCCCCTCGGCCACCGCGGCCGGCTTATATTTGTGAAGGTTGCATTTTTAGGTTAGTACATGCCAAGTCTACATGTCAGGTCTAGTATAATATATTTTTCCAATGGATACCCGTTTATCAAAATGTTCAAATGTTTGTAGAACCTATGGGACTTAACTACGGGGTCATCAGTCCCTAAGCTTACAAACTACTTATGAACTAGCTAAGACTAAGGACGGCACAAATATCCATGGCCGAGGGGGGATTCGAACCCCCGACCGTAGTGGCCGTGCAGACCGTGACTGGAGCGCCTCAGTCCCCTCGGCCACCGCGGCCGGCTTATATTTGCCAATATTACATTGTTAGGTTACTAAAGGCCAAGTCTACATGTCAGGTCTAGTATAATATATTCGTCCAATGGATACCCGTTTATCAAAATGTTCAAATGTTTGTAGAACTTATGGGACTTAACTACGGGGTCATCAGTCCCTAAACTTACAAACTACTTATGAACTAGCTAAGACTAAGGACGGCACAAATATCCATGCCTGGGGGGGATCGGAACCCCCGACCGTAGTGGCCGTGCAGACCGTGACTAAAGCGCCTCAGTCCCCTCGGCCACCGCGGCCGGCTTATATTTGTGAAGGTTGCATTTTTAGGTTAGTACATGCCAAGTCTACATGTCAGGTCTAGTATAATATATTTTTCCAATGGATACCCGTTTATCAAAATGTTCAAATGTTTGTAGAACCTATGGGACTTAACTACGGGGTCATCAGTCCCTAAGCTTACAAACTACTTATGAACTAGCTAAGACTAAGGACGGCACAAATATCCATGTCCGAGGGGGAATTAGAACCCCCGACCGTAGTGGCCGTGCAGACCGTGACTGGAGCGCCTCAGTCCCCTCGGCCACCGCGGCCGGCTTATATTTGTGAAGGTTGCATTTTTAGGTTAGTACATGCCAAGTCTACATGTCAGGTCTAGTATAATATATTTTTCCAATGGATACCCGTTTATCAAAATGTTCAAATGTTTGTAGAACCTATGGGACTTAACTACGGGGTCATCAGTCCCTAAGCTTACAAACTACTTATGAACTAGCTAATACTAAGGACGGCACAAATATCCATGTCCGAGGGGGAATTAGAACCCCCGACCGTAGTGGCCGTGCAGACCGTGACTGGAGCGCCTCAGTCCCCTCGGCCACCGCGGCCGGCTTATATTTGTGAAGGTTGCATTTTTAGGTTAGTACATGCCAAGTCTACATGTCAGGTCTAGTATAATATATTTTTCCAATGGATACCCGTTTATCAAAATGTTCAAATGTTTGTAGAACCTATGGGACTTAACTACGGGGTCATCAGTCCCTAAGCTTACAAACTACTTATGAACTAGCTAATACTAAGGACGGCACAAATATCCATGTCCGAGGGGGAATTAGAACCCCCGACCGTAGTGGCCGTGCAGACCGTGACTGGAGCGCCTCAGTCCCCTCGGCCACCGCGGCCGGCTTATATTTGTGAAGGTTGCATTTTTAGGTTAGTACATGCCAAGTCTACATGTCAGGTCTAGTATAATATATTTTTCCAATGGATACCCGTTTATCAAAATGTTCAAATGTTTGTAGAACCTATGGGACTTAACTACGGGGTCATCAGTCCCTAAGCTTACAAACTACTTATGAACTAGCTAATACTAAGGACGGCACAAATATCCATGTCCGAGGGGGAATTAGAACCCCCGACCGTAGTGGCCGTGCAGACCGTGACTGGAGCGCCTCAGTCCCCTCGGCCACCGCGGCCGGCTTATATTTGTGAAGGTTGCATTTTTAGGTTAGTACATGCCAAGTCTACATGTCAGGTCTAGTATAATATATTTTTCCAATGGATACCCGTTTATCAAAATGTTCAAATGTTTGTAGAACCTATGGGACTTAACTACGGGGTCATCAGTCCCTAAGCTTACAAACTACTTATGAACTAGCTAATACTAAGGACGGCACAAATATCCATGTCCGAGGGGGAATTAGAACCCCCGACCGTAGTGGCCGTGCAGACCGTGACTGGAGCGCCTCAGTCCCCTCGGCCACCGCGGCCGGCTTATATTTGTGAAGGTTGCATTTTTAGGTTAGTACATGCCAAGTCTACATGTCAGGTCTAGTATAATATATTTTTCCAATGGATACCCGTTTATCAAAATGTTCAAATGTTTGTAGAACCTATGGGACTTAACTACGGGGTCATCAGTCCCTAAGCTTACAAACTACTTATGAACTAGCTAATACTAAGGACGGCACAAATATCCATGTCCGAGGGGGAATTAGAACCCCCGACCGTAGTGGCCGTGCAGACCGTGACTGGAGCGCCTCAGTCCCCTCGGCCACCGCGGCCGGCTTATATTTGTGAAGGTTGCATTTTTAGGTTAGTACATGCCAAGTCTACATGTCAGGTCTAGTATAATATATTTTTCCAATGGATACCCGTTTATCAAAATGTTCAAATGTTTGTAGAACCTATGGGACTTAACTACGGGGTCATCAGTCCCTAAGCTTACAAACTACTTATGAACTAGCTAATACTAAGGACGGCACAAATATCCATGTCCGAGGGGGAATTAGAACCCCCGACCGTAGTGGCCGTGCAGACCGTGACTGGAGCGCCTCAGTCCCCTCGGCCACCGCGGCCGGCTTATATTTGTGAAGGTTGCATTTTTAGGTTAGTACATGCCAAGTCTACATGTCAGGTCTAGTATAATATATTTTTCCAATGGATACCCGTTTATCAAAATGTTCAAATGTTTGTAGAACCTATGGGACTTAACTACGGGGTCATCAGTCCCTAAGCTTACAAACTACTTATGAACTAGCTAATACTAAGGACGGCACAAATATCCATGTCCGAGGGGGAATTAGAACCCCCGACCGTAGTGGCCGTGCAGACCGTGACTGGAGCGCCTCAGTCCCCTCGGCCACCGCGGCCGGCTTATATTTGTGAAGGTTGCATTTTTAGGTTAGTACATGCCAAGTCTACATGTCAGGTCTAGTATAATATATTTTTCCAATGGATACCCGTTTATCAAAATGTTCAAATGTTTGTAGAACCTATGGGACTTAACTACGGGGTCATCAGTCCCTAAGCTTACAAACTACTTATGAACTAGCTAATACTAAGGACGGCACAAATATCCATGTCCGAGGGGGAATTAGAACCCCCGACCGTAGTGGCCGTGCAGACCGTGACTGGAGCGCCTCAGTCCCCTCGGCCACCGCGGCCGGCTTATATTTGTGAAGGTTGCATTTTTAGGTTAGTACATGCCAAGTCTACATGTCAGGTCTAGTATAATATATTTTTCCAATGGATACCCGTTTATCAAAATGTTCAAATGTTTGTAGAACCTATGGGACTTAACTACGGGGTCATCAGTCCCTAAGCTTACAAACTACTTATGAACTAGCTAATACTAAGGACGGCACAAATATCCATGTCCGAGGGGGAATTAGAACCCCCGACCGTAGTGGCCGTGCAGACCGTGACTGGAGCGCCTCAGTCCCCTCGGCCACCGCGGCCGGCTTATATTTGTGAAGGTTGCATTTTTAGGTTAGTACATGCCAAGTCTACATGTCAGGTCTAGTATAATATATTTTTCCAATGGATACCCGTTTATCAAAATGTTCAAATGTTTGTAGAACCTATGGGACTTAACTACGGGGTCATCAGTCCCTAAGCTTACAAACTACTTATGAACTAGCTAATACTAAGGACGGCACAAATATCCATGTCCGAGGGGGAATTAGAACCCCCGACCGTAGTGGCCGTGCAGACCGTGACTGGAGCGCCTCAGTCCCCTCGGCCACCGCGGCCGGCTTATATTTGTGAAGGTTGCATTTTTAGGTTAGTACATGCCAAGTCTACATGTCAGGTCTAGTATAATATATTTTTCCAATGGATACCCGTTTATCAAAATGTTCAAATGTTTGTAGAACCTATGGGACTTAACTACGGGGTCATCAGTCCCTAAGCTTACAAACTACTTATGAACTAGCTAATACTAAGGACGGCACAAATATCCATGTCCGAGGGGGAATTAGAACCCCCGACCGTAGTGGCCGTGCAGACCGTGACTGGAGCGCCTCAGTCCCCTCGGCCACCGCGGCCGGCTTATATTTGTGAAGGTTGCATTTTTAGGTTAGTACATGCCAAGTCTACATGTCAGGTCTAGTATAATATATTTTTCCAATGGATACCCGTTTATCAAAATGTTCAAATGTTTGTAGAACCTATGGGACTTAACTACGGGGTCATCAGTCCCTAAGCTTACAAACTACTTATGAACTAGCTAATACTAAGGACGGCACAAATATCCATGTCCGAGGGGGAATTAGAACCCCCGACCGTAGTGGCCGTGCAGACCGTGACTGGAGCGCCTCAGTCCCCTCGGCCACCGCGGCCGGCTTATATTTGTGAAGGTTGCATTTTTAGGTTAGTACATGCCAAGTCTACATGTCAGGTCTAGTATAATATATTTTTCCAATGGATACCCGTTTATCAAAATGTTCAAATGTTTGTAGAACCTATGGGACTTAACTACGGGGTCATCAGTCCCTAAGCTTACAAACTACTTATGAACTAGCTAATACTAAGGACGGCACAAATATCCATGTCCGAGGGGGAATTAGAACCCCCGACCGTAGTGGCCGTGCAGACCGTGACTGGAGCGCCTCAGTCCCCTCGGCCACCGCGGCCGGCTTATATTTGTGAAGGTTGCATTTTTAGGTTAGTACATGCCAAGTCTACATGTCAGGTCTAGTATAATATATTTTTCCAATGGATACCCGTTTATCAAAATGTTCAAATGTTTGTAGAACCTATGGGACTTAACTACGGGGTCATCAGTCCCTAAGCTTACAAACTACTTATGAACTAGCTAATACTAAGGACGGCACAAATATCCATGTCCGAGGGGGAATTAGAACCCCCGACCGTAGTGGCCGTGCAGACCGTGACTGGAGCGCCTCAGTCCCCTCGGCCACCGCGGCCGGCTTATATTTGTGAAGGTTGCATTTTTAGGTTAGTACATGCCAAGTCTACATGTCAGGTCTAGTATAATATATTTTTCCAATGGATACCCGTTTATCAAAATGTTCAAATGTTTGTAGAACCTATGGGACTTAACTACGGGGTCATCAGTCCCTAAGCTTACAAACTACTTATGAACTAGCTAATACTAAGGACGGCACAAATATCCATGTCCGAGGGGGAATTAGAACCCCCGACCGTAGTGGCCGTGCAGACCGTGACTGGAGCGCCTCAGTCCCCTCGGCCACCGCGGCCGGCTTATATTTGTGAAGGTTGCATTTTTAGGTTAGTACATGCCAAGTCTACATGTCAGGTCTAGTATAATATATTTTTCCAATGGATACCCGTTTATCAAAATGTTCAAATGTTTGTAGAACCTATGGGACTTAACTACGGGGTCATCAGTCCCTAAGCTTACAAACTACTTATGAACTAGCTAATACTAAGGACGGCACAAATATCCATGTCCGAGGGGGAATTAGAACCCCCGACCGTAGTGGCCGTGCAGACCGTGACTGGAGCGCCTCAGTCCCCTCGGCCACCGCGGCCGGCAGTCTCTGAGAGTCCTGAAAGCTCACAGTCATTGAGCTTTTTAGTAGAATCTGCTCAATTTCCTCGTCGGAAAGTTTCGCCATATCACAGTCTGAAAAATTAAAATATTTACTGAAATTAGCTGTGTGATGTGTGAAAATAAACGGAATATCCATTACATGTATTAAGAAAGATTAGATTTCAAAATTGTTTCAACTGAGCATAAAAAATATTAGTACCTACAAAAACGAGAACGTCGTCACAATGGTGTCAAATGACAACAACAAGATTTGAAAAAATGTAGCTAACAATGTAACAAAAAACATTCACCAAAATAACAAATACACAATAAACGTACCTTTAAGAAACTTGTAACACCTTCGTATTCTATAAATCTTCGACAGGCACGAAACAGGAAGCAAGAAAGTGAAGCACGATCCACTCACAACAGCATTCATAACACAGCACGACAAACACTCGACCGTTGACTTCCGTATTCAAAGGAGATCAAAGCGCGCCATGCGGCACACGCCTCTACTAGATTGTTGTCATCCGCCGTCAGCGTGAGGAAGTTGTTTCCACTCTGCAGTCGGTGAAACATGGTGGTGTCAATTGACAACACGATGAACGTAAGGGATAATATATTCGTCCAATGGATACCCGTTTATCGTCTGCATTTCTGCTTGGTGTAGCAGTTTTAATGGCCAGTAGTGTAGTTGTGGGGAATGTTATTGTTTTGGTGCAGAGCTGCAGTTGAGTGCTCGAGGTAGACTACTGTTCCGCTAGACAGGCGGTTTCCAAAGCACGGCAGGGCCTGTTCGACCTCACCAGGATCCTGCGGTTGCGAGTCTGAACTGAATTATTCACCGCAGCCGTGGTTCACAACAGACGACGATAAGCGGATCTGGCTGCTGGGAATCAAATCAAAGGGTGAGGCGTCAGCTGGAACACTCCGACAATATCACACGGTGGACCAGATGCGCTAGCCGGTGAACGCACCGCGTGTGTGTGCTTGCACTCGCTAATCACTGTACCCAAGTCCTGGTAGCGCATGGATGTCGGTTAACTGTTTCAGTCTTGTTGGTTAGTGTTACTAGTGCCATCGACAAGGGATCTCAAATCGATTCCATATTTCTGGAGTTCCAGAAGACTTTTGACACTATACCCCACGAGTGGCTTCTTATGAAATTGCGTGGTTATGGAATATCTCCCCAATTGTGCGGTTGGATTCACGATTTCCTATCAGAAAGAACACAGTTCGTTGTAATTGACGGTAAGTCATCGAGTAAAACAGAAGTGATATCTGGCGTTCCACAGGGAAGCGTTATAGGTCCCCTACTCTTCCTCGTGTTTATAAACGATTTAGGAGACAATCTGAATAGCTCCCTTAGACTGTTCGCGGATGATGCTGTCGTTTATCGGTTAGTGAAGTCAACAGAGGATCAAAAGCAACTGCAAAGCGATTTAGACAAAATTTCTGCATGGTGCGAAAATTGGCAATTGACACTAAATAAAGAAAAGTGTGAAGTAATACACATGACCACTAAAAGAAATCCGCTGAACTTCAATTACGCGATAAATCAGTCAAACCTTAAGGTCGTAAATTCTACCAAATACCTAGGAGTTACAATTATGAACAACTTTGACTGGAGAGAACACATAGAAAATATTGTGGGGAAGGCGAACCAAAGGTTACGTTTCATCGGCAGAACGCTTCGAAGATGCACCAGCTCCACCAAAGAGACTGCCTACATCACACTTGTGCATCCTCTCCTGGAGTACTGTTGCCCAGTGTGGGACCCTCACCAGGTGGGACTGACGGAAGACATTGAGAAGTTTCAGAGAAGGGCAGCTCGTTTTGTTTTATCACGTTACGGGGGGGGGGGGGAGCGTCACGGAAATGTTGCACGAATTGGGGTGTAAATCATTAAAAGAAAGACGTTATTCATTGCGGCGTGATCTGTTTGCGAAGTTTCAATCACCGACTTTTAGTTCTGAATGTGAAAATATTTTGCTAGCACCCACCTACTTAGGGAGACATGACCATCCCAATAAAATAAGAGAAATCAGATCGAAAACGGAACGATTTAGGCGCTGAACGCACATGTGCTTGCACTCGCTAATCACTGTACCTACACAAGTCGTGGTAGTCCCTGGATGTCGATTAACACGAACTGAGGGACCCCGTTTGTCCACCAGTACGTACTCGGGTAGCTCTCGAACATATGATAAGACTGTGTGCCGAGAGCAGCGGATCACAACGTATAAGTGGGCCTCGGGCACCCTTGTACTAGTCCGCGAACGCTCGTGGAGTGTCGAAGATAAAAATTATCGGTAGGTTCAGGGGTTCCACTCGAGGTCACCGAGTGAAAAATGAAATAAGAGTTAAAAGACTTCTACATCTACATGGGATACTCTGCAAATCACATTTAAGTGCCTGGCAGAGGGTTCATCGAACCACAATTATTTCTTCCAGGAGTGTTAGTCTTGCATGTTTCGCAGGAGAGCTTCTGTGAAGTTTGGAAAGTAGGAGGCGAGGTACTGGCGGAAGTAAAGTTGTGAGGCGGCGTCGGGAGTCGCGTCGGGATAGCACAGTCGGTAGTGCGCTTGCCCGCGAAAGGCAAAGGTCCCAGGTTCGAGTCCCGGTTCCGACACACAATTTTAAGCTGCCAGGAAGTTTCACAATTATACTATTTATCTCTCATTCCATTCTCGAATAGCGCGCGGGAAGAAAGAACACCTGAATCTCTCTGTTCGAGCTCTAATTTGTCGTATTTTATTCTGATGGTCACTTCTACCTATGTAAGTGGGAGTCAATAATATATTTTCGCATTCGGAGGAGAATGTTGGCGATTAGAGTTTTGTAAGTAGCCCACGACGCAGCGATAAGCGCCGTGGTTATAATGATTCCCATCCCAGATCCTGTATCATTTCCGTAACGCTGTCTCTCCTGTATCGTGACAATACGAACGAGCTGCCCTTCTTTGGACTCTTTCGATGTCCTCCGTCAAACCCACCTGATAAGGATCCCACACTGGGCTGCAATATTCCAAAAACGGACGGACAAGCGTAGTGTATGCAGTTTCTTTTGCAGTTCTGTTGCATCTTTTAAGGGTTCTACCAATAAAATGCAGTCTCTAGTTCGCCTTTCCCACGATATTATCTGCGTGTTCTTTCCAATTTAAGTCCGAAGTAATAGTAATTCCTAGGTATTTTGTGGAGTTTACGGCCTACACTTTTGATTGATTTGTCTTGTAAACAAAGTTTAACGGATTTCTTTTCGTACTCAAGTGGACGACTTCACACTTCTCATAATTTAGAGCCAATTGCCAATTTTTACACCATAGTGATATCTGATTCAGATCGTTCTGCAGTTGGTTTTGATCTTCAGATGACTTTACTAGACGGTTAATGACGGCGTCATCTGTAAACAACCTAAGATAGCTACTTAGATTTTCCCCTAAATCCTTTATGTAAATAAGGAACAGCAGAGGACCAATAACACTACCCTGTGGAACGCCCTATATCACCTCTGTTTTAGTCGATGCCTTACCATCGATTACTACGAACTGTGTCCTCTCTGACAGGAAATTCCCCATCCAGTCGCAAATTTGGGGCGATATACCATAACCACGCAATTTGATTAAAAGCCGTTTGTGAGGTACGGTGTCAAAAGCTTTCTGGAAATCAAGAAATACGAAATCGATTTGCGAACCTTTGTCGATAGCACCCATCATTTCGTGTGAATAAAGAGCTAGTTGTGTTTCGCATGAACGATATTTTCTAAATCCGTGTTGATTATAGATCCTGTGTCACTAGTAAGTCTACAGTTAGATGAGTCGCTTCCTTGGTTCAGCGCAGACTTTGAAACATACATAGAGAGGCTCTTGCAGCGAAATATTTGGATATATACAAGGTGTCCCAGCTATCTTGTCCACCCAAAATATCTCTGGAACAATAACAGCTATTTCACCGGTATCAATGTACGAATGTTGCCCATGGATGTACATATTTGGAAACTTCAAAATTTTAAACATGGCTGCAATTCAGCAACGGTGGAACAACAATCCAAGAGTCAATACAGTTTCAGCCGATTAGTTGCATAAAATGGTTTACATCTATAAACCTTTACCCAGGTTTCGTCAAAATTAATTTTGCCTTCTTCAGAAGGATACAATAAAGCTCACATTAAAAAAGTTATTAAAATGTGGCTGACTCCATGTCAATAGATTAAAATTTAAAAAATTTAAAAACAAAGTCACATTATAAAATTTTGGAGCATGTCCACACACAGATCAAGTGAGCACTTGAAACCTGGGTAAAGGTTTATAGATGTAAACTATTTCATGCAACTGGTCGGCTGAAACTGTGTTGACTCTTGGATATTTGGAAACATTCTAAAACGAAAGCAAATATGTTTTTTAACACAAAATTACGTTTTTGTTAAACAGACACCCTATATTTTTTCTTTAGCAATCCATAGCATGACAAATAACATAAACAATGGAGTTGATTGCATCGCAATATTCCACTTACATCCCGAGATATTGCGACGCGAAGTTGACGCTTGAAATACGCGAAACGCGCGGCTAGCGCCCGTCCTGGGCAGCATGGGGTTCTCGCCTGAGTCTCAGGACGTGCGCTAGCCGCGCGTTTCGCGTATTTCAAGCGTCAACTTCGCGTCGCAATATCTCGGGATGTAATTGGAATATTGCGATGCAATCAACGCCATTGTTTATGTTATTTGTCATACTATGGATTGCTGAAGAAAAAATATAGCGTGTCCACTTAAAAAAACATAAGTTTATGTTAAAAACACATTTGCTTTCGGTTTAGAATGTTTCCAAATATGTTCATTCATGGGCCCCAGCCGTACATTGATACCGGTGAAAGTCGTTTTGCAATAGCTGTTATTGTTCCAGAGATGTTTTGGGTGGACAAGATAGCTGGGACACCCTGTATATATTTACAGGGTGAGTCACCTAACATTACCGCTGGATATATTTCGTAAACCACATCAAATACTGACGAACCGATTCCACAGACCGAACGTGAGGAGAGGGGCTAGTGTAATTGGTTAATACAAACCATAAAAAAAATGCACGGAAGTATGTTTTTTTTTAACACGAACCTACGTTTTTTTAAAAATGGAACCCCGTTAGTTTTGTTAGCACATCTGAACATATAAGCAAATACGTAATCAGTGCCGTTTGTAGCATTGCAAAATGTTAATTACATCCGGAGATATTGTAACCTACAGTTGACGCTTGAAACCTCCGACGTTCAGTTGCGTGTTGTAACAAGTCGGCCGCGGTGGCCGAGGGGACTGAGGCGCTTCAGTCACGGTCTGCACGGCCACTACGGTCGGGAGTTCAAATCCCTCCCTCGAGAATGGATATTTGTGCCGTCCTTAGTTGTAGGTATATACGTGTGGCGTCTGTTCCGAAAGAATAGACGTCACTTCTGATCCAGCAGCTGTTATTATTTAATATTCATAGAATATATGACATCAACTGCGATTGGGCAAAGCTGAAATTGTGTGCACATCAGGGATTCGAACCCGGGTCTCCTGCTTTCTAGGCAGTTGCGCTGACCCCTACACCACTGGGGACACAGTGATCACCGCACCTGCAAGGACTACCTAAGCACGCCTCCCGTCAGATACAAATTCCCAGCTTCGCCCTGCCCACAGTACTCAAACTCGTAGTTTAACTAATTCCCGTAAGAGTAAGGGCTTCAAACTTGCCCACCCCCTCCCCACTAACGATAGGAAGCCTAGAAAGCAGGAGACCCGGGTTCGAATCCCGGCTGGGTACACATTTTCAGCTTTGCCCAATCGCAGTTGATGTCATATATTCTATGAATATTAAATAATAACAGCTGCAGGATCAGAAGTGACGTCTGTTCTTTCGTAACAGACGCCACACGTATATATATAATATGCCGGTGACGGGCAGTGATCCTATCGTTAGTGGGGAGGGGTGGGCAAGTTTGAAGCCCTTACTCTTACGGGAATTAGTTAAACTACGAGTTTGAGTACTATGGGCAGGGCGAAGCTGAGAATTTGTATCTGACGGGAGGCGTGCATGGGTAGTCCTTGCAGGTGCGGTGATCACTGTGTCCCCAGTGGTGTAGCGGTCAGCGCAACTGCCTAGAAAGCAGGAGACCCGGGTTCGAATCCCGGCTGGGTACACATTTTCAGCTTTGCCCAATCGCAGTTGATGTCATATATTCTATGAATATTAGTTGTAGGTAGCTGATAAGTAGTTTGTAAGTTGAGGGACTGATGACCCCGTAGTTAAGTCCCTTAAGCTTAACAAACATTTGAACATTTTGTTTGTTGTAACAAACACGGGCCACGGTCGGCGAGCAGCATCTGCAGGGACGTGTTCACGATGACGGCCGAGTTTACGAGTGTGGCTGTAGTGCAATGTTGTGGTTTGGTCTAGCTGTCGCACGTACCTCTATGTACCTTCGGAATAGCGCTTTGTCTACGCAGAGGTGTAGAGATGAGATTACTCAACCTTTAATTATACTCCACATTGGGGGCACAGGAGATGGGTTCCTTCTGGTGGAGGATAATGCTACTCCACAGAGAGCTGCACTGTGGACAACAGGCTTCAAGCTGAGGGGACTGAACGAATGCAGTGGACGGCTGGTTCACCGGTTTGGGCATTTCTGGGATTCACTTGGCAGACGCATTGCACCTCTCATAATGGTTGCAGAGCTAGGTATTGCACTCGTGGAAGAATGGACAAATATCCTTCAAGAGCTGACTGACAACCTCATACCACAGTCTAACACATACAGTCACGACACTCCCGCAGATTTTTGTTATACACTACGACTGCAGCGCTCCAAGCGGCCAGGAAGCTACGTTTCTGAATACGGTATTGGATGAGTGCGAATAGTATCGTTTGTATTGATTTTTACAGACTTTTCGCACTAGAGAACGTATATAGTGTCATAAAACAGGTAATAATTTAAAATTAGCTCCACCTTTGTCTATTAGGTTTACTGAGATCCCTGATGAGGTACGAAATGGTAACATTGCAGGACAGTTTATTTACAATTATCCTGTAACCTACAGGCTTTTGCTGAATAATATCATTTTCTATTAAAAATAAGATATGGCTAAGAATCACCAGAAGACCTGACCTTTGGCAGAAAGTCGTCGCTTCTCTATTCAGTAACGGTAAGGCTTCTTCACTAAAATTCCAGTAAAATCGGTGAGGTTGAAACGTAGGAAACGCATATAGAATGCAATGACTGCAGTATTTAACGTATACCAAAGCAGCCACCACAGCTGTAGCTGAAGGAAAAACGTCAGTTACGTCACAGATCTGGCAAGAAAAGCGGAAAAAGCAATCAAACTGTTTTCAACTAAGAATAATCCAATTCCACAATTGTTGCTACAACTGAACCACAAACGGCAAGAATCTTCAAGACACTGTCTTCTTCAGCTAAAGTAATGACACTCAAACGAATATGCGCGTATTAGAAAGACGAGTGAAGCCTAAAAATGAGCGAATCATTAGACTACACACCGAACTGATACGTGTCAAAAAAACTCTTGTCATAGTAAGAACGCACCATAATAGAAATTTATGTTTCTCTTATGTTTATATTGTACTTACTTTCAGTAGAATAAGCTGCAAAATGACACATATTCGTAAATATTTTTTCATGACGAAGCTGTTCATTACACCTCTGAATCAGTTAAATTGGGCTGTTTTTACATTAATGTCCGTGTTATGTATTTCTCTTAATATTTGCCTAATGCTTGTAACGCAAAAACTATACCAACTATTTCGATAATTACACGCACAAATAATTATAAACAAACATCACTACTTGGGCGGCTTGCCCACCGCTAGGAGCGCTAGTGTCGCAGCAACTGTCAGTTGGTAACAACTTTTACAGCAGTGAGTGTCGCGACTGTATATGTTAGACTGTGCTCATACTGTCCATTCCAAGAAGGTGTGCAAGTATACTGGCCGTCCAAGGTGATGACACGCCATATTAAGAAGGCAACGAGAATGACTTTTTCACTATTATGGTAGCTCAATGGTGCCACGCTCTAAGTAAACGCCATCTAAACCTCAAAGAAACAGTTGAGACAGCATAATATCGTACTGTATCAGATTCAAATTACAATTGTAACCAATATTTGAATAAAATACGTTACCATATCTATATTATCTACTATATCTCAGATGGTCCTCTAATTAATTTTAGTAGTAACTAGCTTATATGCCCGTGCTTCGCAACGGTTGTTAAAGAGGTACCTATGCATATCATGGTTATTTAGGATTCCAGACCTAGGTCAGCAAAAACAGATTCCTTTCGCGCAATTTTGTAAGTGTCCCTTCTCTTTCCTCTTCCGTTTCGTTCCGTCGTGCTAGTTTTCTTCGTTTCGAATTCACGTAAGTTTGTGTGAACACAGTCTTACGCTTTGGCATTTTGATGAAGTTATGCGATGAGCAATATTAAATCACTCACACCAACTAATAGAAGTATGAACGTGACTTTAGTGTAGCGCTCTATTATTCCATTTGTTAGCTTATCTGCATTTTCGTCTTTGTCTCTGTTGATCGTCGGTAAAGTGTGATTGAGGATTCCTAAGTCACAGAGTATATAGCTTTTCCTAAGAGTATTTATTGCATATTTTGCGAATTTTTGCTCGTCACACTCACCCACTGCCACGCACCGCGAGCGAACTCCCTTACTAACATTATTAGACCAAGGGCTATGTACCACCACAACCACGAGTGGGTGGCAGTATGTGGTCATGGAGAAAAGTCTGTCAGCACGTACACACACAAGCCTTTTATATATAGATTTGTCTTGAAACGGAAAAAAAATCGCACTGTCGTGTTTTACGGTCCACTTTAGAACTGCCTGTAGCGTTATGATTTTTTGCAAACATTTCGGACAAAAAAAAAAAAAAAAAAAAAAAAAAAAAAAAAAAAAAATCCTTGTTACGTATTTCACGGGTTGTCCACGAAATGGAACAATCGCACATTTTAGAGGGAGCACTCTTACATATGCACAACTGTAAACATTCCAATATATAGCTGTACTTAATTTAATATGGGTGCCAGAAATATTTTTAAGAATCAAGGCGAAAAAAGAAATAGGGGGTTTCCAACTACCGACCATGTGCATCACATTATACTACGGTGGACAGTTACGAAATGAATTCTTATTTCTCGTACTATTGCAGGCAGTAGTTAACTGCTTATATGGCATTTTAGACATCTACATCCACATGGGATACTCTGCAAATCACATTTAAGTGCCTGGCAGAGGGTTCACTGTTTATAAGATTATACTAGATTATAACTCATCGTGGTAAGAACGAAGTGTTTTTGTTGAATCTTCAGTGCGCCATTGCTTTGACATTTCAACGCCTAACTTATAATGATAAAATGATAAAATACAGCAAGCAAGATGGCGTATGCCAGAGAGAGTTCTGGGCGAGGAATGTCACTTGACTTCCCCGAACGCCTGGCTTACGTAAAATCAAATCGCCGTTATTTTTTGCAAATATCTCTGTAATGGTGCGAGGTAAGAAAAACCGTAAGAGAGCAAAGTTGTAGAGAATTTACTCCTCTACATATTCGCTTATTCCGTTTTCGTGTCAGATGAGTGGTTAAGCCGTTATTTTCATTTAAATTTCGAGCTGTCAAAAGACGATTGCAAAGGCCCATTTTTGGTGTTATTACCGTAACCTAAAGCGGGCCAAAAGTGAAATAGCATGATTTTTGTCTTCTTCACAAATCAGAAGAAGTGAGGAAGCTTCGTCTGGTGGCATCGCTAAAAGACACGATATTCGCGACAGTCGTCACATAAATAATAAGACCAGACGTGACTTACCAAGAAAATTATAAACGCGAGTCCCGGCAAAATGTTTCTTCGATATTTTCGACCCAATGCGCCCGCAGCGCAGAAAATTTGTCTAAGAGGATTCATATAAATATACCAATCTGCCAATAGTTTTTTTATTATAATGTGGTGGATCCATTTCGGCTAACAACCCATCATCAGACAATCTGCGAATTATGCAAAAAAAAAAATTATACAATATTGACCGTTCTCTATAATTGTTCTACTCGTCCTTCAAGTGGAGATATAACCATTTTCTCCTACGACTGCACTGGAAATTGGCGGGGCCGCTGAATGTATTTAAAAGCCTGTCGCGATCCCTGGTGCAAATACAATGCCGAAAATGACTGTGACCACAAGCATGATTTTCCAGAATCTGTGATAAACACAATAAAACAATTTTTCATGATATATATATATATACATGTGGCGTCTGTTCGGAAAGAACAGACGTCACATTCTGATCCCGCAGCTGTTATTATTTAATATTCATAGAATATATGACTTCAGCTGCTATTGGGCAAAGCTGAAAATGTGTACCCAGCCGGGATTCGAACCCGGGTCTCCTGCTTTCTAGGCAGTTGCGCTGACCACTACACCACTGGGGACACAGTGATCACCGCACCTGCAAGGACTACCCATGCACGCCTCCCGTCAGATACAAATTCCCAGCTTCGCCCTGCCCATAGTACTCAAACTCGTAGTTTATCGTTAGTGGGGAGGGGTGGGCAAGTTTGAAGCCCTTACTCTTACGGGAATTAGTTAAACTACTACTGGGAATTTGTATCTGACGGGAGGCGTGCTTAGGTAGTCCTTGCAGGTGCGGTGATCACTGTGTCCCCAGTGGTGTAGGGGTCAGCGCAACTGCCTAGAAAGCAGGAGACCCGGGTTCGAATCCCGGCTGGGTACACATTTTCAGCTTTGCCCAATAGCAGTTGAAGTCATATATTCTGTGAATATTAAATTTTTCATGACTTAGCACAGCCGGAATTGTTACACAAATATTTACACCGAAAAACACATAATCCTAATAAGAGCGTAAACAATTTAATTTGGACAGGGATTGCTAAAAGAATGTTTGTAAGCATCAAAAACACTACACTTCGGCATTTATGATGCAATAGCAACCTACAACCGAGCAAACAGTGTGAAGTATTGAAGGCATTAGGATTTCAAGCTGGGGTGAACACTGAACGAGAACTGAGAGATATTGACAGAGAGAGGGTAAGAGGAGCAGAAAGAAGAGAAAGGAATAAGAAATATGATGGAACAGCAGGGCAGAAGAGAAGAGCAAAACGGAAGCTTCTGGAGGATGAAGTAGAAGACCCCGATAATCCATCGCATACTGCAGGAATGTATTGAAAAACTGTGATAGCCATTTCCCGTGAAATAGGATTTTCTGAATGTAACATTTTCTCAAAATCCACTCAAACTAGGGAGATGAAGTTTTTATACAGCAATCCTAGTGGTGAAATTTAAATTATAACACAACCAATTAGCAATTTGTTCAGTAGTTTCATATCAATTTTATTAAATAAAGCATTTTTTGTAAATAGAAGTTGGCTCAGTAATAAAAAAACAATATTGAATGGAAAGTAGAAAAGATACTGCAATATCCCTCTATCATAACTGCAATACTAAAGCACTCTATATGTTGAAAAAATTTCAGATATTTCTGTTTGCTAGATTGTTCATAAATGTTCCTCAAACTTTGAGATTTTAACACGGGCACCATTGGCACCTCCGGGTCTCCTTAAATGAATGTATAAATGTTACATATCTTATGTATATTGTTTTCTATGTTTGTTTGTTTGAATACCGTACTTCAAATTTTGCAAGACAGCGTTATTTCTTAAAATTTCTCCGATAAATATAACATGTGTTTCAGAAAAAACCAGATGGACAGACAGAGGGAAAGGATAGGAGAAGTAGTAACTCAAGCTTGAATCTATCTAATATATAAAGCAGAGTGTTTGTGTGTTTGTGTGTACGTGTTGCATACAAATCTATAGTTTTGTTCCAGTCTTTATGAAATTTTGCTTCAATTCATGAGGACGGTGGCCGTAAGTGTAAGAATCACGTACGATACATAGTCACAGAATAGGGAGTATACAGAAACGAAACTCCCGCTGCAGTCTGTCGTCCAAAATTTAGTGCGCATGCGCGGAGTCGGCCATCTTGAAAAGCAGTAAACTTGCGATCACTCCCTACTCTGTGGCGTGGTAATGCGCCGTCTTTGTTTGTTAATTCTGTATTTTAACTGCCTGTATCGCATAAAAGTAAACAAGTATTTGGTACAGTGAAAAGAAATAACTGTGTGTCAGTAGCTGGAGCTGTTCCGTTTTTATTATGAGCAGCAATAAAGGAAAAGGCGGCCGATGGTGTTCAGCACCTAATTGCCGCAATAATTCGAATACAAATAAGGATATAAGTTTCTTCACCTTCCCAAAAAATGCTGAGCAGTAAGTGAATGTCGCTATATTTGTAGTGATAGTTAAATGTTATCAGTTTCGAATGAGAGCAATGTGTGCGTAATTATTAAAAGTAGCCTCGCTTCTTCTCTTGACGATAACTCTGCTGTTGCTGCAGCAGTTCAACAGCATCGAAATGTTGAAGTACATTTATATTTTATAAATTTAACGTTGCAGGGAATAATATAAAATGAATGACAAAGAATAGTGCGTAAGTAGGCAGGTAAAATTTTACTTACGGCATTGGAGGCGTAGTGTGCTAATGGCATTGAATGCTCTTCAGATACTCAAACTAATAGATTAAGGGGAATAATGATTTTATGCTGTTCCTGCTCTGTGGTTGACAGATTCCTCTATATGCCCTTCTCCGATCACTAAATTAATGATACTCCTAAAGCAAATACAACTTTTATATATGCCCAGACGTCATTAGTTTTGTGTAATCGCGTTGTACTGCTAAGTCTGACTCAATATTTTGTGCGACTTTATTGGTGTCAAATAAAACCTGGCAGTTGCAAAGTCACTTTCTCGTTTATAACTAATTTCCCACACATAACTCCGCGTCATTTGGATTTTTTCTAGAGATAGGCACCAAATAAAACGATCATCGATTCCACTGTACATTTTCGTAGTTGTATTAAAATTTAGGCCTATTTTTTTTCGTTGGATTACAATTAGGTGCAAGAAGATGGCGCAAAATAGATGAAAGCGGTTTACTTTCGTAAAAGTCGGTGAGATTAGCTGCAGTTCGTAAAATGTCCATTTCCAGCCAAAGTACTAAGTGGCTACAGTTCCGCGTTTACTGCTTTTCAATATGGCGTCGAGCGCAACGCTTGGTAACATACAGATCAAAGGCGCCGCCCCCAGCTTTCCCTTCTGTATGCTCCCTATTCTGTGACATAGTTCACGAGATTTGACGTCATAAACAATGAGATGCGCGGAAAACTGCTGCATTTAGCGACAATGCTGCTCATTTTCTCCTAAACCATTGGACAGGTTTCAACCAAATTTGGTACACACATTCTTACCGTGAGGTAATAATGGCTGTAGGCTTAAGAATCACATACGACACATGGTTCAGAAGATATGACGTCACAAGCTATAGGAATCGCAAAAAATTGCCACACCGTGTAATGAGACTTCATTCATACGCTGTATGAGAATGACAGTACTTAGCGACGTGCGACGTATATTAAACATAATTTCAAACCTTTATTAAACTTTTTCTCGCTGACAAGCGCAGCAAAATGAGTAAAGGAAAAAAAGTTTCTCGCTTACTACTTTTCCGCTGTTTATGGAGTAACCCTAAGGCATTCGGTCCGGTGTTACAGTTCGTAATTTCTACACCACAAATTGTAACTGCAGGAAATTTTACAGACAGTATACACACATACAGTTAAGTGTATGTTCCAGATGGCATCACAGTACGACACGCAGTTAGTAACGTTCATGGAAAACGACTCCATCACGCAGCAAGTTTTAATGCATCACTTTTTTTTTTTTTTTTTTTTTTTTTTTTTTTTTTTTTTTTTTTTTTTTTTTTTTTGTAAATCTATCGGACCAAACTGTGTGGTCATCAGTACGTAGCTTACAAACTACTTAAACTAATGTAAACTAACCTAAGGACAACACACACACCCATGCCCCAGGGAGGACTCGAGCCTCCGACGGTGAGCAACCGCGCGTTCCGCAGCGAGACGCTTTAGACCGCTCGGCTGCTCCACCGCGACTATTACTTATTTAATTCAAAAATGTTCAAATGTTTTTAGAGATTACGGGACTTAACTGCAGGGTCATCAGTACCTAAGCTTACAAACTACTTATGAACTAGCTTATAGTAAAGATGGCAGAAACATCCATGCCCGAGGGGGGATTCGAACCCCCGACCGCAGAGGACGTGCAGACCGTGACTGGAGCGCCGCAGACCACTCGGCCACTGCGGCCGGTTACTTATTTAATACTAATTGTATTGCCAAGAGATTTTGGAGACATACAGCTCTTATTGAGACAAAAAGGTACGGCCAAACTTTCAGGAAACATTCCTCACACACAAAGAAAGAAAATATGTTACGTGCACATGTGTCCGGAAACGCTTAATTTTCGTGTTAGAGCTCATTTTATTACTTCTCTTGAAAGCACATTAGTCATGGAATGGAAACACACAGCAACAGAACGTACCAGCGTGACTTCAAACACTTTGTTACAGGAAATGTTCAAAATGTCCTCCGTTAGCGAGGATACATGCATCCACCCTCCGTCGCACGGAATTCCTGATGCGCTGATGCAGCCCTGGAGAATGGCGTATCGTATCACAGCCGTCCACAATACGAGCACGAAGAGTCTCTACATTTGGTACCGGGGTTGCGTAGACAAGAGCTTTCAAATGCCCCCATAAATGAAAGTCAAGAGGGTTGAGGTCAGGAGAGCGTGGAGGCCATGGAATTGGTCCGCCTCTACCAATCCATCGGTCACGGAATCTGTTGTCGAGAAGCGTACGAACACGTCGACTGAAATGTGCAGGAGCTCCATCGTGCATGAACCACATGTTGTGTCGTACTTGTAAAGGCACATGTTCTAGCAGCACAGGTAGAGTATCCCGTATGAAATCATGATAACGTGCTCCAGTGAGCGTAGGTGGAAGAACATGAGGCCCAATCAAGACATCAACAACAATTCCTGTCCAAACGTACATAGAACATCTGTGTTGATGACGTTGAAACGTGTCCATAAAAAAAATTGTAAGAAAATGTCTAATATTGTGCTTCCTGTTTTGTGTCGGGTAACTTGCTTGCAAGAAAATGTATAATATCGCTTCTACTGTGTGTATCGATATGTGTACTTAAGTCTGTGTAGTATCATCTTTGACAAAGATTATGTATCGCATAGCATTGTAGCTCGCGCTGACAGAGAGTAGCACTAGTGGTTCAGCTCGCTTAGAGAGCGGTTGAGCTGTGTGTATGGCTCCGATGTAGAGCAGAGGCTGCTGTGCCAGCAAGTAGATTTGATTGTGTTTGGGATATATATTGTATTTTTATTACTATCACCGCTGGAATGAAGGTAATTGCATTTGATGTCATTAGGAAAAAGTTGTATTATGTAGGTAATGTAACAGTGATTATTAATAATAAGTAACAAAGTTGACCTTTCTTTGCTGTTTCATTTACGTAGTTACAAAATTAACCTACTTTCTTTATTTGATAATTAATTATTTGTGGATTTAAAGTGCAGTATTTGTTTTGGTAATCTTGTTGAACAAATTTCGTTATTTGTGCCATAGTAAATGATTGTTATGCAACACTGCAGTTAATTGATTAGGATACTAAATTTCAATAATCAGGTACTGATCTGCATAAAATTCCCGCAATCAAACATTAAGAAAGTTGTTTGTGGTTTTTTTTAATTATCTTTCTCGCAGTCAAATATTTTGAGTATAGTCAGTGTCTGTTTCATATGGTGACTTGCCACAGCTGTTTTGTTAAAAGATCCGTTGCGCACATAATCAGTTAAATGCACTGTTTCTCATTTAACAGTATATACATCAATATCAGGGCCATAATTAATCCAAATCACTGTGTTAATGAACAATTTGTTGTCTATTAATACAATTAAAGAATCCCTGAGACGGATTTTCGTCTCTAATATGTCAAAGACATTATTGATAAATCTGAAGCATTGAATTAAAATTTGTGGTGCGCCCGGGAAATGGCTATCAAAGTTTTTTAATACATCCCTGCACTACAGGACGGATTATCAGGGTCTTCATCTTCCAAAAGCTTCCGTTTTGATGATCTCTGCTGCCCTGTTGTTCCATCATCTTTCTTATCCCTTTCTCTTCTTTCTGCTCCTCTTACCCTCTCTCTGTCAATATTTATTAGCTTAGCTTAAATCTATGACGTCTGCCTAGTAAGCATGGAGGTCCGGGTTCGATTCCCGGCCGCACCACAAATTTTAATTCAATGCTTCAGATTTATCAATTTGTTGTCTGATTTAACGATAGGTTCAACATCCACAACACACACACACACAGCTTTTAACGTGATTGCACAATTGCGTGCGTATTCTCGTCAGCCCACACACGTTGATTGTGACAATTTACAATTTGATCACGTTGGAATGAAGCTTGATCACATTTAAAGAGAAATACTAAAATGAGCTCTAACATGGAAATTAAGCGTTTCCGGACACATGTCCACATAACATATTGTGGTGTCGCACAAGTCCAAAGTGCGCTCCACCTACTTTCGCCGCGCGCCGCCATGCACGCACGGCGCGGCGTTCTTACGATGACAGCCACGAGCGCCCTCTGCGGCAACTCCGCTCGTGGCCACCAGTGAACGACATCGTTCACTTGGGACTGAGATAGAAACCAGTAAAGACTTCGGAATCCGATAGGCACCAGTGAAGACTTGGCTATCAGTTAGGCACTAGGCAGGACTCTAGCTCAACTATGTATCAACATTCTGCAGTACTATGTAAAAGTTAAGTATTGTATAAATTCTGTTCAATATATATCTCGTTCTAATTTACTCTAGTGTTTCTAGTTCTGGCTGCTCCCCTCCGTACCTGCACCAGCGTGCTATCTTTATTTCTGTGTCGGTCTCATTCTACTCGGCCACCGACACCTACAACGGAACGAGACACAAAAGCGGCGACGAGGCTGGGACACAAAACATATTTTCTTTCTTTGTGTGTTAGGAATGTTCCCTGAAAGTTTGGTCATACCTTTTTGTAACACCCTGCATACCAGAAAAATGGCAGGAATGAATAAATAAATGAATACCCGGGCAGCGCTGTGTTTCCAGCTAGTGTAGTGTAAGTGCGCTCTTCCGCTGTGCCGGTGTGTTGTGAGTTGGTCGGTGCACACATAGCAGCCGGCTGCAGGAGAATTTCGCTGCCGTGTCGTCCTCGTCCGTTCTGTGGAGTCATGTCTGTCGTGTCTGCCTGGAGTTTGCGCGCTCCCCAGGGGACGACGAGTAGACGTGTCCACCCGCTGACACAGCCGTGTCCATGCGAGGACAAACAGCTGCAGTTTCATGGCGAGCTGCGCCATGTCTGACCCAAACTCAACTGCCGTCCGTCCTGGTATTTGGGGTATCGAGCGACAGACAGCTGGTACAAAAAAATGTTTGTGTAGTCTATGGGACTTAACTACGGGGTCATCAGTCCCTAAACTTACAAACTACTTATGAGCTACTTACGAACTAGGACGGCACAAATATCCATGCCCGAGGGGGGATTCGAACCCCCGACCGTAATGCTGGGTTTGAACATGGCTCGAACTGTTCGAACAATTTACGTCACGGTTCGGGAAATGTTCGAAATTTCGATCACGACGCTATCTAGCAATTTCAGGAGGTACTATCTCTACGATTTACAACGACTATATTCATTACTCTTTTCTGTGCTGTGCAGTATACGATTTATATCGAAGATAGGATGTCATTAATGTACTATGGGGAGTAATAAGAGTGAAATTCCCACTATACTAGCTTCTAGGATGCATATCTGAAGTAAAAACAGTAGCGAATATAGGCTATAAGCAAACGATAGCAATCGCGATTAAAAATTATAGTGCTGCGATCTAGCGACGCCTGTTGGTACTACGTACAGCGCAGTTCATGCACCGTTTATTCCGAGGTTGCAATTACAGTTTATTTTTACATTTTTATTTTATTTCCGTTATTGCGTATTAAATTTCTACTGTTTCCCCAATTTCATCTCTTTTAATCTTGTTTTCAAAGCGATTAAAAGGTGGTAACATTTTTATCTGTTACTGTACCGTATTAACAGGGAATGGAATGGTCATTTGCAACCTATCTCTTATAATCACACTAGTTGAACCCCCGCTGCTTCGCTTGCGTAGGCTGGTTGGTCTGCACCAGTTGCTTCTTTTTAATCCTGATGAAGAATCCATATCCTAAGTTTTGTAGATATTGCTTGATATTTGAGTTAACAGCACCACATTTTTGAAAATCAAGTTTTGCATCTCGTATTTCACCCACTTATTGGTCGAATTTTCAAAAATACCGAAACACGTGTCTTTTAAATTCGAACCCCGAATCCAAATCCGAAAATTTGTAGTTCCAACTTCAAAATTGCCTAAATAGCAACAGACTTTAGAAAAACATGCCCTCTCCAATTTAACCCCTTTGATGGTTGAATTTCCAAAAATACCGAAACACGTATTTTTTAAATCATAACGAACAATACAAATACCAATTTTTGCAGCTATAGCTTCAAAATTGTCTTAACAACAAAGTTTTTTCGAAAAGAATTTTTGATTCCCTCTTTTACCCCCTTCGTTTTTGAATTTCCAAAAATACCGAAACTCGTGTCTTTTTAATCCTGATCAAGAGTCCATATCATACGTTTCGTAGTTATAGCTTGAAATTTGATAAACAGCAACTCAAATATCCATGCCCGAGGGGGGATTCGAACCCCCGACCGTAGTGGGCGTGCAGACCGTGACTGGAGCGCCTCAGTCCCCTCGGCCACCGCGGCCGGCACCAGCTGGTACGTAACACCAACTAGAGAGTTTTACGTATTTACAGTGCCACGTTTTAAATAAAGACCGAGTATTGAATACGGATGTGCATCAAGTTCCGTCACATTTTATCGAAGTTGCCAATTGACGACGCTCTGGTACTATCTAATATATGAAGCAGAGCGTCCTTATGTTCGTACGTGTTGCATACAAATCCACACTTTTGTTCCAATCTTTACGAAATATTGCACACGTAAGCTTCAATCCATGAGGACGATCTCCGTAAGTCTAAGAATCACGTATGATACATACTTGACGAGATATGACGTCGTAAACAACGAGATGTGCCAAAAACTGCCGTATTTAGCGACAAACCTGCTCATTTTCTCCTAAACCACTGGACGGATTTCAACCACATTTGGTTATTCATTACGTGAGATAACAATTGTTGCAGGGTTGACAACCACGTACGACACATGGTTCATAAGATATGACGTCATAAACAATAGCAATTGCAAGAAAGCCGGCCGCGGTGGCCGAGGGGACTGAGGCGCTCCAGTCACGGTCTACACGGCCACTACGGTCGGGGGTTCGAATCCCCCCTCGGGCATGGATATTTGTGCCGTCCTAGTTCGTCAGTAGTTTGTAAGTTTAGGGACTGATGACCCCGTAGTTAAGTCCGATATGCTTAACAAACATTTGAACATTTGATTACAAGACGGTGTCACATAACACGGCGAGACTTCATAAATACGCTATATGAGAATGACAGTATTTAGCGACTTTCACCAAAGTTTAAATATGATTTCAAACCTTTATTAGACTTTTCCCACTGACAACCATAGCCAAATGATGAAAGGAAAAAAGTTTCTCGCTTACTACTTTTCCGCTGTT
Organism: Locusta migratoria; assembly: GCA_026315105.1. NCBI lineage: Eukaryota > Metazoa > Arthropoda > Insecta > Orthoptera > Acrididae > Locusta > Locusta migratoria. The sequence goes on from CM048754.1 coordinate 20,220,847, forward strand.
TATGGAGTAAAACTACGGCATTCGGTATGTCATTACAATTTATAATTTCTACGCTATAAATTATAGCCGTTTTAAATAAAGACCGACTATTGTATACGGATGTCCATCAAGTTCCGTCACGTTTTATCGAAGCTGTCAATTGACGAGGGCCTGGTACTATCTAATATATAAAGCAGAGTGTCCGTATGTTTGTACGTGTTGCATACAAATGGACAGTTTTGTTCCAATCTTTACGAAATTTAGCACACTTAACCTTCAATCCATGAAGACGATCTCCGTAAGTCTAACAATCACTTATGATTCATACTTGACGAGATATGACGTCATAAATAATTAGATGTGCAAAAAAAAAAAAAAAAAAAAACTGCTGTATTTAGCGACAACGCAACTCATTTTCTCCTAAACCACTGGACCGATTTAAATCAAAACACATTCATTGTGTGAGATAACAACTGTTGCAGGGTAAAAAAAATCACGTACGACACATGGTTCATAAGATATGACGTCATAAACAATAGGAATCGCAAGAAACTGTTACATAACACGGCGAGACTTTATAAATACGCTGTATGAGAATGACACTACCTAGCAACTTGCAACAAACTTTAAACATAATTTCAAACCTTTATTAAATTTTTTTCGCTGACAACCATAGCAAAATGATGAAAGGAAAAAAGTTTCTCCCTTACTACTTTTCCGCTGTTTATGGGGTAAAACTACGGCATTCGGTACGATGTTACAATTTATAATATCTACGCAATAAATTGTAGCCGTTTTAAATAAAGACCGACTACTGCATCAAGTTCCGTCACGTTTTATCGAAGCTGTCAATTGACGAGGGCCTGGTACTATCTAATATATAAAGCAGAGTGTCCGTATGTTTGTACGTGTTGCATACAAATGCACAGTTTTGTTCCAATCTTTACGAAATTTAGCACACTTAACCTTCAATCCATGAAGACGATCTCCGTAAGTCTAACAATCACTTATGATTCATACTTGACGAGATATGACGTCATAAATAATTAGATGTGAAAAAAAAAATCTGCTGTATTTAGCGACAACGCAACTCATTTTCTCCTAAACCACTGGACCGATTTAAATCAAAACACGTTCATTGTGTGAGATAACAACTGTTGCAGGGTAAAAAAAATCACGTACGACACATGGTTCATAAGATATGACGTCATAAACAATAGGAATCGCAAGAAACTGTTACATAACACGGCGAGACTTTATAAATACGCTGTATGAGAATGACACTACCTAGCAACTTGCAACAAACTTTAAACATAATTTCAAACCTTTATTAAATTTTTTTCGCTGACAACCATAGCAAAATGATGAAAGGAAAAAAGTTTCTCCCTTACTACTTTTCAGCTGTTTATGGAGTAAAACTACGGCATTCGGTACGATGTTACAATTTATAATATCTACGCAATAAATTGTAGCCGTTTTAAATAAAGACCGACTACTGCATCAAGTTCCGTCACGTTTTATCGAAGCTGTCAATTGACGAGGGCCTGGTACTATCTAATATATAAAGCAGAGTGTCCGTATGTTTGTACGTGTTGCATACAAATGCACAGTTTTGTTCCAATCTTTACGAAATTTAGCACACTTAACCTTCAATCCATGAAGACGATCTCCGTAAGTCTAACAATCACTTATGATACATACTTGACGAGATATGACGTCATAAATAATTAGATGTGCAAAAAAAAAAACTGCTGTATTTAGCGACAACGCAACTCATTTTCTCCTAAACCACTGGACCGATTTAAATCAAAACACATTCATTGTGTGAGATAACAACTGTTGCAGGGTAAAAAAAATCACGTACGACACATGGTTCATAAGATATGACGTCATAAACAATAGGAATCGCAAGAAACTGTTACATAACACGGCGAGACTTTATAAATACGCTGTATGAGAATGACACTACCTAGCAACTTGCAACAAACTTTAAACATAATTTGAAACCTTTATTAAATTTTTTTCGCTGACAACCATAGCAAAATGATGAAAGGAAAAAAGTTTCTCCCTTACTACTTTTCCGCTGTTTATGGAGTAAAACTACGGCATTCGGTACGATGTTACAATTTATAATATCTACGCAATAAATTGTAGCCGTTTTAAATAAAGACCGACTACTGCATCAAGTTCCGTCACGTTTTATCGAAGCTGTCAATTGACGAGGGCCTGGTACTATCTAATATATAAAGCAGAGTGTCCGTATGTTTGTACGTGTTGCATACAAATGCACAGTTTTGTTCCAATCTTTACGAAATTTAGCACACTTAACCTTCAATCCATGAAGACGATCTCCGTAAGTCTAACAATCACTTATGATTCATACTTGACGAGATATGACGTCATAAATAATTAGATGTGCAAAAAAAAAAAACTGCTGTATTTAGCGACAACGCAACTCATTTTCTCCTAAACCACTGGACCGATTTAAATCAAAACACATGCATTGTGTGAGATAACAACTGTTGCAGGGTAAAAAAAATCACGTACGACACATGGTTCATAAGATATGACGTCATAAACAATAGGAATCGCAAGAAACTGTTACATAACACGGCGAGAATTTATAAATACGCTGTATGAGAATGACACTACCTAGCAACTTGCAACAAACTTTAAACATAATTTCAAACCTTTATTAAATTTTTTTCGCTGACAACCATAGCAAAATGATGAAAGGAAAAAAGTTTCTCCCTTACTACTTTTCAGCTGTTTATGGAGTAAAACTACGGCATTCGGTACGATGTTACAATTTATAATATCTACGCAATAAATTGTAGCCGTTTTAAATAAAGACCGACTACTGCATCAAGTTCCGTCACGTTTTATCGAAGCTGTCAATTGACGAGGGCCTGGTACTATCTAATATATAAAGCAGAGTGTCCGTATGTTTGTACGTGTTGCATACAAATGCACAGTTTTGTTCCAATCTTTACGAAATTTAGCACACTTAACCTTCAATCCATGAAGACGATCTCCGTAAGTCTAACAATCACTTATGATTCATACTTGACGAGATATGACGTCATAAATAATTAGATGTGAAAAAAAAACTGCTTTATTTAGCGACAACGCAACTCATTTTCTCCTAAACCACTGGACCGATTTAAATCAAAACACATTCATTGTGTGAGATAACAACTGTTGCAGGGTAAAAAAAATCACGTACGACACATGGTTCATAAGATATGACGTCATAAACAATAGGATTCGCAAGAAACTGTTACATAACACATCGAGACTTTATAAATACGCTGTATGAGAATGACACTACCTAGCAACTTGCAACAAACTTTAAACATAATTTGAAACCTTTATTAAATTTTTTTCGCTGACAACCATAGCAAAATGATGAAAGGAAAAAAGTTTCTCCCTTACTACTTTTCCGCTGTTTATGGAGTAAAACTACGGCATTCGGTACGATGTTACAATTTATAATATCTACGCAATAAATTGTAGCCGTTTTAAATAAAGACCGACTACTGCATCAAGTTCCGTCACGTTTTATCGAAGCTGTCAATTGACGAGGGCCTGGTACTATCTAATATATAAAGCAGAGTGTCCGTATGTTTGTACGTGTTGCATACAAATGCACAGTTTTGTTCCAATCTTTACGAAATTTAGCACACTTAACCTTCAATCCATGAAGACGATCTCCGTAAGTCTAACAATCACTTATGATTCATACTTGACGAGATATGACGTCATAAATAATTAGATGTGCAAAAAAAAAAAAACTGCTGTATTTAGCGACAACGCAACTCATTTTCTCCTAAACCACTGGACCGATTTAAATCAAAACACATTCATTGTGTAAGATAACAATTGTTGCAGGGTAAAAAAAATCACGTACGACACATGGTTCATAAGATATGACGTCATAAACAATAGGAATCGCAAGAAACTGTTACATAACACGGCGAGACTTTATAAATACGCTGTATGAGAATGACACTACCTAGCAACTTGCCACAAACTTTAAACATAATTTCAAACCTTTATTAAATTTTTTTCGCTGACAACCATAGCAAAATGATGAAAGGAAAAAAGTTTCTCCCTTACTACTTTTCAGCTGTTTATGGAGTAAAACTACGGCATTCGGTACGATGTTACAATTTATAATATCTACGCAATAAATTGTAGCCGTTTTAAATAAAGACCGACTACTGCATCAAGTTCCGTCACGTTTTATCGAAGCTGTCAATTGACGAGGGCCTGGTACTATCTAATATATAAAGCAGAGTGTCCGTATGTTTGTACGTGTTGCATACAAATGCACAGTTTTGTTCCAATCTTTACGAAATTTAGCACACTTAACCTTCAATCCATGAAGACGATCTCCGTAAGTCTAACAATCACTTATGATTCATACTTGACGAGATATGACGTCATAAATAATTAGATGTGCAAAAAAAAAAAAACTGCTGTATTTAGCGACAACGCAACTCATTTTCTCCTAAACCACTGGACCGATTTAAATCAAAACACATTCATTGTGAGAGATAACAACTGTTGCAGGGTAAAAAAAATCACGTACGACACATGGTTCATAAGATATGACGTCATAAACAATAGGAATCGCAAGAAACTGTTACATAACACGGCGAGACTTTATAAATACGCTGTATGAGAATGACACTACCTAGCAACTTGCAACAAACTTTAAACATAATTTCAAACCTTTATTAAATTTTTTTCGCTGACAACCATAGCAAAATGATGAAAGGAAAAAAGTTTCTCCCTTACTACTTTTCAGCTGTTTATGGAGTAAAACTACGGCATTCGGTACGATGTTACAATTTATAATATCTACGCAATAAATTGTAGCCGTTTTAAATAAAGACCGACTACTGCATCAAGTTCCGTCACGTTTTATCGAAGCTGTCAATTGACGAGGGCCTGGTACTATCTAATATATAAAGCAGAGTGTCCGTATGTTTGTACGTGTTGCATACAAATGCACAGTTTTGTTCCAATCTTTACGAAATTTAGCACACTTAACCTTCAATCCATGAAGACGATCTCCGTAAGTCTAACAATCACTTATGATTCATACTTGACGAGATATGACGTCATAAATAATTAGATGTGCAAAAAAAAAACTGCTGTATTTAGCGACAACGCAACTCATTTTCTCCTAAACCACTGGACCGATTTAAATCAAAACACATTCATTGTGTGAGATAACAACTGTTGCAGGGTAAAAAAAATCACGTACGACACATGGTTCATAAGATATGACGTCATAAACAATAGGAATCGCAAGAAACTGTTACATAACACGGCGAGACTTTATAAATACGCTGTATGAGAATGACACTACCTAGCAACTTGCAACAAACTTTAAACATAATTTCAAACCTTTATTAAATTTTTTTCGCTGACAACCATAGCAAAATGATGAAAGGAAAAAAGTTTCTCCCTTACTACTTTTCAGCTGTTTATGGAGTAAAACTACGGCATTCGGTACGATGTTACAATTTATAATATCTACGCAATAAATTGTAGCCGTTTTAAATAAAGACCGACTACTGCATCAAGTTCCGTCACGTTTTATCGAAGCTGTCAATTGACGAGGGCCTGGTACTATCTAATATATAAAGCAGAGTGTCCGTATGTTTGTACGTGTTGCATACAAATGCACAGTTTTGTTCCAATCTTTACGAAATTTAGCACACTTAACCTTCAATCCATGAAGACGATCTCCGTAAGTCTAACAATCACTTATGATTCATACTTGACGAGATATGACGTCATAAATAATTAGATGTGCAAAAAAAAAAAAAAACTGCTGTATTTAGCGACAACGCAACTCATTTTCTCCTAAACCACTGGACCGATTTAAATCAAAACACATTCATTGTGTGAGATAACAACTGTTGCAGGGTAAAAAAAATCACGTACGACACATGGTTCATAAGATATGACGTCATAAACAATAGGAATCGCAAGAAACTGTTACATAACACGGCGAGACTTTATAAATACGCTGTATGAGAATGACACTACCTAGCAACTTGCAACAAACTTTAAACATAATTTCAAACCTTTATTAAATTTTTTTCGCTGACAACCATAGCAAACTGATGAAAGGAAAAAAGTTTCTCCCTTACTACTTTTCCGCTGTTTATGGAGTAAAACTACGGCATTCGGTACGATGTTACAATTTATAATATCTACGCAATAAATTGTAGCCGTTTTAAATAAAGACCGACTACTGCATCAAGTTCCGTCACGTTTTATCGAAGCTGTCAATTGACGAGGGCCTGGTACTATCTAATATATAAAGCAGAGTGTCCGTATGTTTGTACGTGTTGCATACAAATGCACAGTTTTGTTCCAATCTTTACGAAATTTAGCACACTTAACCTTCAATCCATGAAGACGATCTCCGTAAGTCTAACAATCACTTATGATTCATACTTGACGAGATATGACGTCATAAATAATTAGATGTGCAAAAAAAAAAAAAAAAACTGCTGTATTTAGCGACAACGCAACTCATTTTCTCCTAAACCACTGGACCGATTTAAATCAAAACACATTCATTGTGTGAGATAACAACTGTTGCAGGGTAAAAAAAATCACGTACGACACATGGTTCATAAGATATGACGTCATAAACAATAGGAATCGCAAGAAACTGTTACATAACACGGCGAGACTTTATAAATACGCTGTATGAGAATGACACTACCTAGCAACTTGCAACAAACTTTAAACATAATTTCAAACCTTTATTAAATTTTTTTCGCTGACAACCATAGCAAAATGATGAAAGGAAAAAAGTTTCTCCCTTACTACTTTTCCGCTGTTTATGGAGTAAAACTACGGCATTCGGTACGATGTTACAATTTATAATATCTACGCAATAAATTGTAGCCGTTTTAAATAAAGACCGACTACTGCATCAAGTTCCGTCACGTTTTATCGAAGCTGTCAATTGACGAGGGCCTGGTACTATCTAATATATAAAGCAGAGTGTCCGTATGTTTGTACGTGTTGCATACAAATGCACAGTTTTGTTCCAATCTTTACGAAATTTAGCACACTTAACCTTCAATCCATGAAGACGATCTCCGTAAGTCTAACAATCACTTATGATTCATACTTGAAGAGATATGACGTCATAAATAATTAGATGTGCAAAAAAAAAAAAACTGCTGTATTTAGCGACAACGCAACTCATTTTCTCCTAAACCACTGGACCGATTTAAATCAAAACACATTCATTGTGTAAGATAACAATTGTTGCAGGGTAAAAAAAATCACGTACGACACATGGTTCATAAGATATGACGTCATAAACAATAGGAATCGCAAGAAACTGTTACATAACACGGCGAGACTTTATAAATACGCTGTATGAGAATGACACTACCTAGCAACTTGCCACAAACTTTAAACATAATTTCAAACCTTTATTAAATTTTTTTCGCTGACAACCATAGCAAAATGATGAAAGGAAAAAAGTTTCTCCCTTACTACTTTTCAGCTGTTTATGGAGTAAAACTACGGCATTCGGTACGATGTTACAATTTATAATATCTACGCAATAAATTGTAGCCATTTTAAATAAAGACCGACTACTGCATCAAGTTCCGTCACGTTTTATCGAAGCTGTCAATTGACGAGGGCCTGGTACTATCTAATATATAAAGCAGAGTGTCCGTATGTTTGTACGTGTTGCATACAAATGCACAGTTTTGTTCCAATCTTTACGAAATTTAGCACACTTAACCTTCAATCCATGAAGACGATCTCCGTAAGTCTAACAATCACTTATGATTCATACTTGACGAGATATGACGTCATAAATAATTAGATGTGCAAAAAAAAAAAAACTGCTGTATTTAGCGACAACGCAACTCATTTTCTCCTAAACCACTGGACCGATTTAAATCAAAACACATTCATTGTGTGAGATAACAACTGTTGCAGGGTAAAAAAAATCACGTACGACACATGGTTCATAAGATATGACGTCATAAACAATAGGAATCGCAAGAAACTGTTACATAACACGGCGAGACTTTATAAATACGCTGTATGAGAATGACACTACCTAGCAACTTGCAACAAACTTTAAACATAATTTCAAACCTTTATTAAATTTTTTTCGCTGACAACCATAGCAAAATGATGAAAGGAAAAAAGTTTCTCCCTTACTACTTTTCAGCTGTTTATGGAGTAAAACTACGGCATTCGGTACGATGTTACAATTTATAATATCTACGCAATAAATTGTAGCCGTTTTAAATAAAGACCGACTACTGCATCAAGTTCCGTCACGTTTTATCGAAGCTGTCAATTGACGAGGGCCTGGTACTATCTAATATATAAAGCAGAGTGTCCGTATGTTTGTACGTGTTGCATACAAATGCACAGTTTTGTTCCAATCTTTACGAAATTTAGCACACTTAACCTTCAATCCATGAAGACGATCTCCGTAAGTCTAACAATCACTTATGATTCATACTTGACGAGATATGACGTCATAAATAATTAGATGTGCAAAAAAAAAAAAAAAAACTGCTGTATTTAGCGACAACGCAACTCATTTTCTCCTAAACCACTGGACCGATTTAAATCAAAACACATTCATTGTGTGAGATAACAACTGTTGCAGGGTAAAAAAAATCACGTACGACACATGGTTCATAAGATATGACGTCATAAACAATAGGAATCGCAAGAAACTGTTACATAACACGGCGAGACTTTATAAATACGCTGTATGAGAATGACACTACCTAGCAACTTGCAACAAACTTTAAACATAATTTCAAACCTTTATTAAATTTTTTTCGCTGACAACCATAGCAAAATGATGAAAGGAAAAAAGTTTCTCCCTTACTACTTTTCCGCTGTTTATGGAGTAAAACTACGGCATTCGGTACGATGTTACAATTTATAATATCTACGCAATAAATTGTAGCCGTTTTAAATAAAGACCGACTACTGCATCAAGTTCCGTCACGTTTTATCGAAGCTGTCAATTGACGAGGGCCTGGTACTATCTAATATATAAAGCAGAGTGTCCGTATGTTTGTACGTGTTGCATACAAATGCACAGTTTTGTTCCAATCTTTACGAAATTTAGCACACTTAACCTTCAATCCATGAAGACGATCTCCGTAAGTCTAACAATCACTTATGATTCATACTTGACGAGATATGACGTCATAAATAATTAGATGTGCAAAAAAAAAAAAACTGCTGTATTTAGCGACAACGCAACTCATTTTCTCCTAAACCACTGGACCGATTTAAATCAAAACACATTCATTGTGTGAGATAACAACTGTTGCAGGGTAAAAAAAATCACGTACGACACATGGTTCATAAGATATGACGTCATAAACAATAGGAATCGCAAGAAACTGTTACATAACACGGCGAGACTTTATAAATACGCTGTATGAGAATGACACTACCTAGCAACTTGCCACAAACTTTAAACATAATTTCAAACCTTTATTAAATTTTTTTCGCTGACAACCATAGCAAAATGATGAAAGGAAAAAAGTTTCTCCCTTACTACTTTTCAGCTGTTTATGGAGTAAAACTACGGCATTCGGTACGATGTTACAATTTATAATATCTACGCAATAAATTGTAGCCGTTTTAAATAAAGACCGACTACTGCATCAAGTTCCGTCACGTTTTATCGAAGCTGTCAATTGACGAGGGCCTGGTACTATCTAATATATAAAGCAGAGTGTCCGTATGTTTGTACGTGTTGCATACAAATGCACAGTTTTGTTCCAATCTTTACGAAATTTAGCACACTTAACCTTCAATCCATGAAGACGATCTCCGTAAGTCTAACAATCACTTATGATTCATACTTGACGAGATATGACGTCATAAATAATTAGATGTGCAAAAAAAAAAAAAAAACTGCTGTATTTAGCGACAACGCAACTCATTTTCTCCTAAACCACTGGACCGATTTAAATCAACACACATTCATTGTGTAAGATAACAATTGTTGCAGGGTAAAAAAAATCATGTACGACACATGGTTCATAAGATATGACGTCATAAACAATAGGAATCGCAAGAAACTGTTACATAACACGGCGAGACTTTATAAATACGCTGTATGAGAATGACACTACCTAGCAACTTGCAACAAACTTTAAACATAATTTGAAACCTTTATTAAATTTTTTTCGCTGACAACCATAGCAAAATGATGAAAGGAAAAAAGTTTCTCCCTTACTACTTTTCAGCTGTTTATGGAGTAAAACTACGGCATTCGGTACGACGTTACAATTTATAATATCTACGCAATAAATTGTAGCCGTTTTAAATAAAGACCGACTACTGCATCAAGTTCCGTCACGTTTTATCGAAGCTGCCAATTGACGAGGGCCTGGTACTATCTAATATATAAAGCAGAGTGTCCGTATGTTTGTACGTGTTGCATACAAATGCACAGTTTTTTTCCAATCTTTACGAAATTTAGCACACTTAACCTTCAATCCATGAAGACGATCTCCGTAAGTCTAACAATCACTTATGATTCATACTTGACGAGATATGACGTCATAAATAATTAGATGTGCAAAAAAAAAACTGCTGTATTTAGCGACAACGCAACTCATTTTCTTCTAAACCACTGGACCGATTTAAATCAAAACACATTCATTGTGTGAGATAACAACTGTTGCAGGGTAAAAAAAATCACGTACGACACATGGTTCATAAGATATGACGTCATAAACAATAGGAATCGCAAGAAACTGTTACATAACACGGCGAGACTTTATAAATACGCTGTATGAGAATGACACTACCTAGCAACTTGCAACAAACTTTAAACATAATTTCAAACCTTTATTAAATTTTTTTCGCTGACAACCATAGCAAAATGATGAAAGGAAAAAAGTTTCTCCCTTACTACTTTTCAGCTGTTTATGGAGTAAAACTACGGCATTCGGTACGATGTTACAATTTATAATATCTACGCAATAAATTGTAGCCGTTTTAAATAAAGACCGACTACTGCATCAAGTTCCGTCACGTTTTATCGAAGCTGTCAATTGACGAGGGCCTGGTACTATCTAATATATAAAGCAGAGTGTCCGTATGTTTGTACGTGTTGCATACAAATGCACAGTTTTGTTCCAATCTTTACGAAATTTAGCACACTTAACCTTCAATCCATGAAGACGATCTCCGTAAGTCTAACAATCACTTATGATTCATACTTGACGAGATATGACGTCATAAATAATTAGATGTGCAAAAAAAAAACTGCTGTATTTAGCGACAACGCAACTCATTTTCTCCTAAACCACTGGACCGATTTAAATCAAAACACATTCATTGTGTGAGATAACAACTGTTGCAGGGTAAAAAAAATCACGTACGACACATGGTTCATAAGATATGACGTCATAAACAATAGGAATCGCAAGAAACTGTTACATAAAACGGCGAGACTTTATAAATACGCTGTATGAGAATGACACTACCTAGCAACTTGCAACAAACTTTAAACATAATTTCAAACCTTTATTAAATTTTTTTCGCTGACAACCATAGCAAAATGATGAAAGGAAAAAAGTTTCTCCCTTACTACTTTTCCGCTGTTTATGGAGTAAAACTACGGCATTCGGTACGATGTTACAATTTATAATATCTACGCAATAAATTGTAGCCGTTTTAAATAAAGACCGACTACTGCATCAAGTTCCGTCACGTTTTATCGAAGCTGTCAATTGACGAGGGCCTGGTACTATCTAATATATAAAGCAGAGTGTCCGTATGTTTGTACGTGTTGCATACAAATGCACAGTTTTGTTCCAATCTTTACGAAATTTAGCACACTTAACCTTCAATCCATGAAGACGATCTCCGTAAGTCTAACAATCACTTATGATTCATACTTGACGAGATATGACGTCATAAATAATTAGATGTGCAAAAAAAAAAAAAAAACTGCTGTATTTAGCGACAACGCAACTCATTTTCTCCTAAACCACTGGACCGATTTAAATCAACACACATTCATTGTGTAAGATAACAATTGTTGCAGGGTAAAAAAAATCATGTACGACACATGGTTCATAAGATATGACGTCATAAACAATAGGAATCGCAAGAAACTGTTACATAACACGGCGAGACTTTATAAATACGCTGTATGAGAATGACACTACCTAGCAACTTGCAACAAACTTTAAACATAATTTCAAACCTTTATTAAATTTTTTTCGCTGACAACCATAGCAAAATGATGAAAGGAAAAAAGTTTCTCCCTTACTACTTTTCAGCTGTTTATGGAGTAAAACTACGGCATTCGGTACGACGTTACAATTTATAATATCTACGCAATAAATTGTAGCCGTTTTAAATAAAGACCGACTACTGCATCAAGTTCCGTCACGTTTTATCGAAGCTGCCAATTGACGAGGGCCTGGTACTATCTAATATATAAAGCAGAGTGTCCGTATGTTTGTACGTGTTGCATACAAATGCACAGTTTTTTTCCAATCTTTACGAAATTTAGCACACTTAACCTTCAATCCATGAAGACGATCTCCGTAAGTCTAACAATCACTTATGATTCATACTTGACGAGATATGACGTCATAAATAATTAGATGTGCAAAAAAAAAACTGCTGTATTTAGCGACAACGCAACTCATTTTCTTCTAAACCACTGGACCGATTTAAATCAAAACACATTCATTGTGTGAGATAACAACTGTTGCAGGGTAAAAAAAATCACGTACGACACATGGTTCATAAGATATGACGTCATAAACAATAGGAATCGCAAGAAACTGTTACATAACACGGCGAGACTTTATAAATACGCTGTATGAGAATGACACTACCTAGCAACTTGCAACAAACTTTAAACATAATTTCAAACCTTTATTAAATTTTTTTCGCTGACAACCATAGCAAAATGATGAAAGGAAAAAAGTTTCTCCCTTACTACTTTTCAGCTGTTTATGGAGTAAAACTACGGCATTCGGTACGATGTTACAATTTATAATATCTACGCAATAAATTGTAGCCGTTTTAAATAAAGACCGACTACTGCATCAAGTTCCGTCACGTTTTATCGAAGCTGTCAATTGACGAGGGCCTGGTACTATCTAATATATAAAGCAGAGTGTCCGTATGTTTGTACGTGTTGCATACAAATGCACAGTTTTGTTCCAATCTTTACGAAATTTAGCACACTTAACCTTCAATCCATGAAGACGATCTCCGTAAGTCTAACAATCACTTATGATTCATACTTGACGAGATATGACGTCATAAATAATTAGATGTGCAAAAAAAAAAACTGCTGTATTTAGCGACAACGCAACTCATTTTCTCCTAAACCACTGGACCGATTTAAATCAAAACACATTCATTGTGTGAGATAACAACTGTTGCAGGGTAAAAAAAATCACGTACGACACATGGTTCATAAGATATGACGTCATAAACAATAGGATTCGCAAGAAACTGTTACATAACACATCGAGACTTTATAAATACGCTGTATGAGAATGACACTACCTAGCAACTTGCAACAAACTTTAAACATAATTTGAAACCTTTATTAAATTTTTTTCGCTGACAACCATAGCAAAATGATGAAAGGAAAAAAGTTTCTCCCTTACTACTTTTCAGCTGTTTATGGAGTAAAACTACGGCATTCGGTACGACGTTACAATTTATAATATCTACGCAATAAATTGTAGCCGTTTTAAATAAAGACCGACTACTGCATCAAGTTCCGTCACGTTTTATCGAAGCTGCCAATTGACGAGGGCCTGGTACTATCTAATATATAAAGCAGAGTGTCCGTATGTTTGTACGTGTTGCATACAAATGCACAGTTTTTTTCCAATCTTTACGAAATTTAGCACACTTAACCTTCAATCCATGAAGACGATCTCCGTAAGTCTAACAATCACTTATGATTCATACTTGACGAGATATGACGTCATAAATAATTAGATGTGCAAAAAAAAAAAAAAAACTGCTGTATTTAGCGACAACGCAACTCATTTTCTTCTAAACCACTGGACCGATTTAAATCAAAACACATTCATTGTGTGAGATAACAACTGTTGCAGGGTAAAAAAAATCACGTACGACACATGGTTCATAAGATATGACGTCATAAACAATAGGAATCGCAAGAAACTGTTACATAACACGGCGAGACTTTATAAATACGCTGTATGAGAATGACACTACCTAGCAACTTGCAACAAACTTTAAACATAATTTCAAACCTTTATTAAATTTTTTTCGCTGACAACCATAGCAAAATGATGAAAGGAAAAAAGTTTCTCCCTTACTACTTTTCAGCTGTTTATGGAGTAAAACTACGGCATTCGGTACGATGTTACAATTTATAATATCTACGCAATAAATTGTAGCCGTTTTAAATAAAGACCGACTACTGCATCAAGTTCCGTCACGTTTTATCGAAGCTGTCAATTGACGAGGGCCTGGTACTATCTAATATATAAAGCAGAGTGTCCGTATGTTTGTACGTGTTGCATACAAATGCACAGTTTTGTTCCAATCTTTACGAAATTTAGCACACTTAACCTTCAATCCATGAAGACGATCTCCGTAAGTCTAACAATCACTTATGATTCATACTTGACGAGATATGACGTCATAAATAATTAGATGTGCAAAAAAAAAAAACTGCTGTATTTAGGGACAACGCAACTCATTTTCTCCTAAACCACTGGACCGATTTAAATCAAAACACATTCATTGTGTGAGATAACAACTGTTGCAGGGTAAAAAAAATCACGTACGACACATGGTTCATAAGATATGACGTCATAAACAATAGGAATCGCAAGAAACTGTTACATAAAACGGCGAGACTTTATAAATACGCTGTATGAGAATGACACTACCTAGCAACTTGCAACAAACTTTAAACATAATTTCAAACCTTTATTAAATTTTTTTCGCTGACAACCATAGCAAAATGATGAAAGGAAAAAAGTTTCTCCCTTACTACTTTTCAGCTGTTTATGGAGTAAAACTACGGCATTCGGTACGATGTTACAATTTATAATATCTACGCAATAAATTGTAGCCCTTTTAAATAAAGACCGACTACTGCATCAAGTTCCGTCACGTTTTATCGAAGCTGTCAATTGACGAGGGCCTGGTACTATCTAATATATAAAGCAGAGTGTCCGTATGTTTGTACGTGTTGCATACAAATGCACAGTTTTGTTCCAATCTTTACGAAATTTAGCACACTTAACCTTCAATCCATGAAGACGATCTCCGTAAGTCTAACAATCACTTATGATTCATACTTGACGAGATATGACGTCATAAATAATTAGATGTGCAAAAAAAAAACTGCTGTATTTAGCGACAACGCAACTCATTTTCTCCTAAACCACTGGACCGATTTAAATCAAAACACATTCATTGTGTGAGATAACAACTGTTGCAGGGTAAAAAAAATCACGTACGACACATGGTTCATAAGATATGACGTCATAAACAATAGGATTCGCAAGAAACTGTTACATAACACATCGAGACTTTATAAATACGCTGTATGAGAATGACACTACCTAGCAACTTGCAACAAACTTTAAACATAATTTGAAACCTTTATTAAATTTTTTTCGCTGACAACCATAGCAAAATGATGAAAGGAAAAAAGTTTCTCCCTTACTACTTTTCAGCTGTTTATGGAGTAAAACTACGGCATTCGGTACGACGTTACAATTTATAATATCTACGCAATAAATTGTAGCCGTTTTAAATAAAGACCGACTACTGCATCAAGTTCCGTCACGTTTTATCGAAGCTGCCAATTGACGAGGGCCTGGTACTATCTAATATATAAAGCAGAGTGTCCGTATGTTTGTACGTGTTGCATACAAATGCACAGTTTTTTTCCAATCTTTACGAAATTTAGCACACTTAACCTTCAATCCATGAAGACGATCTCCGTAAGTCTAACAATCACTTATGATTCATACTTGACGAGATATGACGTCATAAATAATTAGATGTGCAAAAAAAAAAAAAAAACTGCTGTATTTAGCGACAACGCAACTCATTTTCTTCTAAACCACTGGACCGATTTAAATCAAAACACATTCATTGTGTGAGATAACAACTGTTGCAGGGTAAAAAAAATCACGTACGACACATGGTTCATAAGATATGACGTCATAAACAATAGGAATCGCAAGAAACTGTTACATAACACGGCGAGACTTTATAAATACGCTGTATGAGAATGACACTACCTAGCAACTTGCAACAAACTTTAAACATAATTTCAAACCTTTATTAAATTTTTTTCGCTGACAACCATAGCAAAATGATGAAAGGAAAAAAGTTTCTCCCTTACTACTTTTCAGCTGTTTATGGAGTAAAACTACGGCATTCGGTACGATGTTACAATTTATAATATCTACGCAATAAATTGTAGCCGTTTTAAATAAAGACCGACTACTGCATCAAGTTCCGTCACGTTTTATCGAAGCTGTCAATTGACGAGGGCCTGGTACTATCTAATATATAAAGCAGAGTGTCCGTATGTTTGTACGTGTTGCATACAAATGCACAGTTTTGTTCCAATCTTTACGAAATTTAGCACACTTAACCTTCAATCCATGAAGACGATCTCCGTAAGTCTAACAATCACTTATGATTCATACTTGACGAGATATGACGTCATAAATAATTAGATGTGCAAAAAAAAAAACTGCTGTATTTAGCGACAACGCAACTCATTTTCTCCTAAACCACTGGACCGATTTAAATCAAAACACATTCATTGTGTGAGATAACAACTGTTGCAGGGTAAAAAAAATCACGTACGACACATGGTTCATAAGATATGACGTCATAAACAATAGGAATCGCAAGAAACTGTTACATAAAACGGCGAGACTTTATAAATACGCTGTATGAGAATGACACTACCTAGCAACTTGCAAAAAACTTTAAACATAATTTCAAACCTTTATTAAATTTTTTTCGCTGACAACCATAGCAAAATGATGAAAGGAAAAAAGTTTCTCCCTTACTACTTTTCAGCTGTTTATGGAGTAAAACTACGGCATTCGGTACGATGTTACAATTTATAATATCTACGCAATAAATTGTAGCCCTTTTAAATAAAGACCGACTACTGCATCAAGTTCCGTCACGTTTTATCGAAGCTGTCAATTGACGAGGGCCTGGTACTATCTAATATATAAAGCAGAGTGTCCGTATGTTTGTACGTGTTGCATACAAATGCACAGTTTTGTTCCAATCTTTACGAAATTTAGCACACTTAACCTTCAATCCATGAAGACGATCTCCGTAAGTCTAACAATCACTTATGATTCATACTTGACGAGATATGACGTCATAAATAATTAGATGTGAAAAAAAAACTGCTTTATTTAGCGACAACGCAACTCATTTTCTCCTAAACCACTGGACCGATTTAAATCAAAACACATTCATTGTGTGAGATAACAACTGTTGCAGGGTAAAAAAAATCACGTACAACACATGGTTCATAAGATATGACGTCATAAACAATAGGATTCGCAAGAAACTGTTACATAACACATCGAGACTTTATAAATACGCTGTATGAGAATGACACTACCTAGCAACTTGCAACAAACTTTAAACATAATTTGAAACCTTTATTAAATTTTTTTCGCTGACAACCATAGCAAAATGATGAAAGGAAAAAAGTTTCTCCCTTACTACTTTTCCGCTGTTTATGGAGTAAAACTACGGCATTCGGTACGATGTTACAATTTATAATATCTACGCAATAAATTGTAGCCGTTTTAAATAAAGACCGACTACTGCATCAAGTTCCGTCACGTTTTATCGAAGCTGTCAATTGACGAGGGCCTGGTACTATCTAATATATAAAGCAGAGTGTCCGTATGTTTGTACGTGTTGCATACAAATGCACAGTTTTGTTCCAATCTTTACGAAATTTAGCACACTTAACCTTCAATCCATGAAGACGATCTCCTTAAGTCTAACAATCACTTATGATTCATACTTGACGAGATATGACGTCATAAATAATTAGATGTGCAAAAAAAAAAAAAAAAAAAAAAACTGCTGTATTTAGCGACAACGCAACTCATTTTCTCCTAAACCACTGGACCGATTTAAATCAAAACACATTCATTGTGTGAGATAACAACTGTTGCAGGGTAAAAAAAAACACGTACGACACATGGTTCATAAGATATGACGTCATAAACAATAGGAATCGCAAGAAACTGTTACATAACACGGCGAGACTTTATAAATACGCTGTATGAGAATGACACTACCTAGCAACTTGCAACAAACTTTAAACATAATTTCAAACCTTTATTAAATTTTTTTCGCTGACAACCATAGCAAAATGATGAAAGGAAAAAAGTTTCTCCCTTACTACTTTTCAGCTGTTTATGGAGTAAAACTACGGCATTCGGTACGATGTTACAATTTATAATATCTACGCAATAAATTGTAGCCGTTTTAAAGAAAGACCGACTACTGCATCAAGTTCCGTCACGTTTTATCGAAGCTGTCAATTGACGAGGGCCTGGTACTATCTAATATATAAAGCAGAGTGTCCGTATGTTTGTACGTGTTGCATACAAATGCACAGTTTTGTTCCAATCTTTACGAAATTTAGCACACTTAACCTTCAATCCATGAAGACGATCTCCGTAAGTCTACCAATCACTTATGATTCATACTTGACGAGATATGACGTCATAAATATTAGATGTGCAAAAAAAAAAAAAAAAAAAAACTGCTGTATTTAGCGACAACGCAACTCATTTTCTCCTAAACCACTGGACCGATTTAAATCAAAACACATTCATTGTGTGAGATAACAACTGTTGCAGGGTAAAAAAAATCACGTACGACACATGGTTCATAAGATATGACGTCATAAACAATAGGAATCGCAAGAAACTGTTACATAACACGGCGAGACTTTATAAATACGCTGTATGAGAATGACACTACCTAGCAACTTGCAACAAACTTTAAACATAATTTCAAACCTTTATTAAATTTTTTTCGCTGACAACCATAGCAAAATGATGAAAGGAAAAAAGTTTCTCCCTTACTACTTTTCCGCTGTTTATGGAGTAAAACTACGGCATTCGGTACGATGTTACAATTTATAATATCTACGCAATAAATTGTAGCCGTTTTAAATAAAGACCGACTACTGCATCAAGTTCCGTCACGTTTTATCGAAGCTGTCAATTGACGAGGGCCTGGTACTATCTAATATATAAAGCAGAGTGTCCGTATGTTTGTACGTGTTGCATACAAATGCACAGTTTTGTTCCAATCTTTACGAAATTTAGCACACTTAACCTTCAATCCATGAAGACGATCTCCGTAAGTCTAACAATCACTTATGATTCATACTTGACGAGATATGACGTCATAAATAATTAGATGTGCAAAAAAAAAAACTGCTGTATTTAGCGACAACGCAACTCATTTTCTCCTAAACCACTGGACCGATTTAAATCAAAACACATTCATTGTGTGAGATAACAACTGTTGCAGGGTAAAAAAAATCACGTACGACACATGGTTCATAAGATATGACGTCATAAACAATAGGAATCGCAAGAAACTGTTACATAACACATCGAGACTTTATAAATACGCTGTATGAGAATGACACTACCTAGCAACTTGCAACAAACTTTAAACATAATTTGAAACCTTTATTAAATTTTTTTCGCTGACAACCATAGCAAAATGATGAAAGGAAAAAAGTTTCTCCCTTACTACTTTTCCGCTGTTTATGGAGTAAAACTACGGCATTCGGTACGATGTTACAATTTATAATATCTACGCAATAAATTGTAGCCGTTTTAAATAAAGACCGACTACTGCATCAAGTTCCGTCACGTTTCATCGAAGCTGTCAATTGACGAGGGCCTGGTACTATCTAATATATAAAGCAGAGTGTCCGTATGTTTGTACGTGTTGCATACAAATGCACAGTTTTGTTCCAATCTTTACGAAATTTAGCACACTTAACCTTCAATCCATGAAGACGATCTCCGTAAGTCTAACAATCACTTATGATTCATACTTGACGAGATATGACGTCATAAATAATTAGATGTGCAAAAAAAAAAACTGCTGTATTTAGCGACAACGCAACTCATTTTCTCCTAAACCACTGGACCGATTTAAATCAAAACACATTCATTGTGTGAGATAACAACTGTTGCAGGGTAAAAAAAATCACGTACGACACATGGTTCATAAGATATGACGTCATAAACAATAGGAATCGCAAGAAACTGTTACATAACACGGCGAGACTTTATAAATACGCTGTATGAGAATGACACTACCTAGCAACTTGCAACAAACTTTAAACATAATTTCAAACCTTTATTAAATTTTTTTCGCTGACAACCATAGCAAAATGATGAAAGGAAAAAAGTTTCTCCCTTACTACTTTTCAGCTGTTTATGGAGTAAAACTACGGCATTCGGTACGACGTTACAATTTATAATATCTACGCAATAAATTGTAGCCGTTTTAAATAAAGACCGACTACTGCATCAAGTTCCGTCACGTTTTATCGAAGCTGTCAATTGACGAGGGCCTGGTACTATCTAATATATAAAGCAGAGTGTCCGTATGTTTGTACGTGTTGCATACAAATGCACAGTTTTTTTCCAATCTTTACGAAATTTAGCACACTTAACCTTCAATCCATGAAGACGATCTCCGTAAGTCTAACAATCACTTATGATTCATACTTGACGAGATATGACGTCATAAATAATGAGATGTGCAAAAAAAAAAAAAAACTGCTGTATTTAGCGACAACGCAACTCATTTTCTCCTAAACCACTGGACCGATTTAAATCAAAACACATTCATTGTGTGAGATAACTGTTGCAGGGTAAAAAAAATCACGTACGACACATGGTTCATAAGATATGACGTCATAAACAATAGGAATCGCAAGAAACTGTTACATAACACGGCGAGACTTTATAAATACGCTGTATGAGAATGACACTACCTAGCAACTTGCAACAAACTTTAAACATAATTTCAAACCTTTATTAAATTTTTTTCGCTGACAACCATAGCAAAATGATGAAAGGAAAAAAGTTTCTCCCTTACTACTTTTCAGCTGTTTATGGAGTAAAACTACGGCATTCGGTATGATGTTACAATTTATAATATCTACGCAATAAATTGTAGCCGTTTTAAATAAAGACCGACTACTGCATCAAGTTCCGTCACGTTTTATCGAAGCTGTCAATTGACGAGGGCCTGGTACTATCTAATATATAAAGCAGAGTGTCCGTATGTTTGTACGTGTTGCATACAAATGCACAGTTTTGTTCCAATCTTTACGAAATTTAGCACACTTAACCTTCAATCCGTGAAGACGATCTCCGTAAGTCTAACAATCACTTATGATTCATACTTGACGAGATATGACGTCATAAATAATTAGATGTGCAAAAAAAAAAACTGCTGTATTTAGCGACAACGCAACTCATTTTCTCCTAAACCACTGGACCGATTTAAATCAAAACACATTCATTGTGTGAGATAACAACTGTTGCAGGGTAAAAAAAATCACGTACGACACATGGTTCATAAGATATGACGTCATAAACAATAGGAATCGCAAGAAACTGTTACATAACACGGCGAGACTTTATAAATACGCTGTATGAGAATGACACTACCTAGCAACTTGCAACAAACTTTAAACATAATTTCAAACCTTTATTAAATTTTTTTCGCTGACAACCATAGCAAAATGATGAAAGGAAAAAAGTTTCTCCCTTACTACTTTTCAGCTGTTTATGGAGTAAAACTACGGCATTCGGTACGATGTTACAATTTATAATATCTACGCAATAAATTGTAGCCGTTTTAAATAAAGACCGACTACTGCATCAAGTTCCGTCACGTTTTATCGAAGCTGTCAATTGACGAGGGCCTGGTACTATCTAATATATAAAGCAGAGTGTCCGTATGTTTGTACGTGTTGCATACAAATGCACAGTTTTGTTCCAATCTTTACGAAATTTAGCACACTTAACCTTCAATCCATGAAGACGATCTCCGTAAGTCTAACAATCACTTATGATTCATACTTGACGAGATATGACGTCATAAATAATTAGATGTGCAAAAAAAAAAAAAAAACTGCTGTATTTAGCGACAACGCAACTCATTTTCTCCTAAACCACTGGACCGATTTAAATCAAAACACATTCATTGTGTGAGATAACAACTGTTGCAGGGTAAAAAAAATCACGTACGACACATGGTTCATAAGATATGACGTCATAAACAATAGGAATCGCAAGAAACTGTTACATAACACGGCGAGACTTTATAAATACGCTGTATGAGAATGACACTACCTAGCAACTTGCAACAAACTTTAAACATAATTTCAAACCTTTATTAAATTTTTTTCGCTGACAACCATAGCAAAATGATGAAAGGAAAAAAGTTTCTCCCTTACTACTTTTCAGCTGTTTATGGAGTAAAACTACGGCATTCGGTACGATGTTACAATTTATAATATCTACGCAATAAATTGTAGCCGTTTTAAATAAAGACCGACTACTGCATCAAGTTCCGTCACGTTTTATCGAAGCTGTCAATTGACGAGGGCCTGGTACTATCTAATATATAAAGCAGAGTGTCCGTATGTTTGTACGTGTTGCATACAAATGCACAGTTTTGTTCCAATCTTTACGAAATTTAGCACACTTAACCTTCAATCCATGAAGACGATCTCCGTAAGTCTAACAATCACTTATGATTCATACTTGACGAGATATGACGTCATAAATAATGAGATGTGCAAAAAAAAAAAAACTGCTGTATTTAGCGACAACGCAACTCATTTTCTCCTAAACCACTGGACCGATTTAAATCAAAACACATTCATTGTGTGAGATAACAACTGTTGCAGGGTAAAAAAAATCACGTACGACACATGGTTCATAAGATATGACGTCATAAACAATAGGAATCGCAAGAAACTGTTACATAACACGGCGAGACTTTATAAATACGCTGTATGAGAATGACACTACCTAGCAACTTGCAACAAACTTTAAACATAATTTCAAACCTTTATTAAATTTTTTTCGCTGACAACCATAGCAAAATGATGAAAGGAAAAAAGTTTCTCCCTTACTACTTTTCAGCTGTTTATGGAGTAAAACTACGGCATTCGGTACGATGTTACAATTTATAATATCTACGCAATAAATTGTAGCCGTTTTAAATAAAGACCGACTACTGCATCAAGTTCCGTCACGTTTTATCGAAGCTGTCAATTGACGAGGGCCTGGTACTATCTAATATATAAAGCAGAGTGTCCGTATGTTTGTACGTGTTGCATACAAATGCACAGTTTTGTTCCAATCTTTACGAAATTTAGCACACTTAACCTTCAATCCATGAAGACGATCTCCGTAAGTCTAACAATCACTTATGATTCATACTTGACGAGATATGACGTCATAAATAATTAGATGTGCAAAAAAAAAACTGCTGTATTTAGCGACAACGCAACTCATTTTCTCCTAAACCACTGGACCGATTTAAATCAAAACACATTCATTGTGTGAGATAACAACTGTTGCAGGGTAAAAAAAAACACGTACGACACATGGTTCATAAGATATGACGTCATAAACAATAGGAATCGCAAGAAACTGTTACATAACACGGCGAGACTTTATAAATACGCTGTATGAGAATGACACTACCTAGCAACTTGCAACAAACTTTAAACATAATTTCAAACCTTTATTAAATTTTTTTCGCTGACAACCATAGCAAAATGATGAAAGGAAAAAAGTTTCTCCCTTACTACTTTTCAGCTGTTTATGGAGTAAAACTACGGCATTCGGTACGATGTTACAATTTATAATATCTACGCAATAAATTGTAGCCGTTTTAAATAAAGACCGACTACTGCATCAAGTTCCGTCACGTTTTATCGAAGCTGTCAATTGACGAGGGCCTGGTACTATCTAATATATAAAGCAGAGTGTCCGTATGTTTGTACGTGTTGCATACAAATGCACAGTTTTGTTCCAATCTTTACGAAATTTAGCACACTTAACCTTCAATCCATGAAGACGATCTCCGTAAGTCTAACAATCACTTATGTTTCATACTTGACGAGATATGACGTCATAAATAATTAGATGTGCAAAAAAAAAAAAAAAAAAACTGCTGTATTTAGCGACAACGCAACTCATTTTCTCCTAAACCACTGGACCGATTTAAATCAAAACACATTCATTGTGTGAGATAACAACTGTTGCAGGGTAAAAAAAATCACGTACGACACATGGTTCATAAGATATGACGTCATAAACAATAGGAATCGCAAGAAACTGTTACATAACACGGTGAGACTTTATAAATACGCTGTATGAGAATGACACTACCTAGCAACTTGCAACAAACTTTAAACATAATTTCAAACCTTTATTAAATTTTTTTCGCTGACAACCATAGCAAAATGATGAAAGGAAAAAAGTTTCTCCCTTACTACTTTTCAGCTGTTTATGGAGTAAAACTACGGCATTCGGTACGATGTTACAATTTATAATATCTATGCAATAAATTGTAGCCGTTTTAAATAAAGACCGACTACTGCATCAAGTTCCGTCACGTTTTATCGAAGCTGTCAATTGACGAGGGCCTGGTACTATCTAATATATAAAGCAGAGTGTCCGTATGTTTGTACGTGTTGCATACAAATGCACAGTTTTGTTCCAATCTTTACGAAATTTAGCACACTTAACCTTCAATCCATGAAGACGATCTCCGTAAGTCTAACAATCACTTATGATTCATACTTGACGAGATATGACGTCATAAATAATTAGATGTGCAAAAAAAAAAAAACTGCTGTATTTAGCGACAACGCAACTCATTTTCTCCTAACCCACTGGACCGATTTAAATCAAAACACATTCATTGTGTGAGATAACAACTGTTGCAGGGTAAAAAAAATCACGTACGACACATGGTTCATAAGATATGACGTCATAAACAATAGGAATCGCAAGAAACTGTTACATAACACGGCGAGACTTTATAAATACGCTGTATGAGAATGACACTACCTAGCAACTTGCAACAAACTTTAAACATAATTTCAAACCTTTATTAAATTTTTTTCGCTGACAACCATAGCAAAATGATGAAAGGAAAAAAGTTTCTCCCTTACTACTTTTCCGCTGTTTATGGAGTAAAACTACGGCATTCGGTACGATGTTACAATTTATAATATCTACGCAATAAATTGTAGCCGTTTTAAATAAAGACCGACTACTGCATCAAGTTCAGTCACGTTTTATCGAAGCTGTCAATTGACGAGGGCCTGGTACTATCTAATATATAAAGCAGAGTGTCCGTATGTTTGTACGTGTTGCATACAAATGCACAGTTTTGTTCCAATCTTTACGAAATTTAGCACACTTAACCTTCAATCCATGAAGACGATCTCCGTAAGTCTAACAATCACTTATGATTCATACTTGACGAGATATGACGTCATATATAACTAGATGTGCAAAAAAAAAAAAAAAAAAAAAACTGCTGTATTTAGCGACAACGCAACTCATTTTCTCCTAAACCACTGGACCGATTTAAATCAAAACACATTCATTGTGTAAGATAACAATTGTTGCAGGGTAAAAAAAATCACGTACGACACATGGTTCATAAGATATGACGTCATAAACAATAGGAATCGCAAGAAACTGTTACATAACACGGCGAGACTTTATAAATACGCTGTATGAGAATGACACTACCTAGCAACTTGCAACAAACTTTAAACATAATTTGAAACCTTTATTAAATTTTTTTCGCTGACAACCATAGCAAAATGATGAAAGGAAAAAAGTTTCTCGCTTACTACTTTTCCGCTGTTTATGGAGTAAAACTACGGCATTCGGTATGTCATTACAATTTATAATTTCTACGCTATAAATTATAGCCGTTTTAAATAAAGACCGACTATTGTATACGGATGTCCATCAAGTTCCGTCACGTTTTATCGAAGCTGTCAATTGACGAGGGCCTGGTACTATCTAATATATAAAGCAGAGTGTCCGTATGTTTGTACGTGTTGCATACAAATGCACAGTTTTGTTCCAATCTTTACGAAATTTAGCACACTTAACCTTCAATCCATGAAGACGATCTCCGTAAGTCTAACAATCACTTATGATTCATACTTGACGAGATATGACGTCATAAATAATTAGATGTGCAAAAAAAAAAAAAAAAAACTGCTGTATTTAGCGACAACGCAACTCATTTTCTCCTAAACCACTGGACCGATTTAAATCAAAACACATTCATTGTGTGAGATAACAACTGTTCAGGGTAAAAAAAATCACGTACGACACATGGTTCATAAGATATGACGTCATAAACAATAGGAATCGCAAGAAACTGTTACATAACACGGCGAGACTTTATAAATACGCTGTATGAGAATGACACTACCTAGCAACTTGCAACAAACTTTAAACATAATTTCAAACCTTTATTAAATTTTTTTCGCTGACAACCATAGCAAAATGATGAAAGGAAAAAAGTTTCTCCCTTACTACTTTTCAGCTGTTTATGGAGTAAAACTACGGCATTCGGTACGATGTTACAATTTATAATATCTACGCAATAAATTGTAGCCGTTTTAAATAAAGACCGACTACTGCATCAAGTTCCGTCACGTTTTATCGAAGCTGTCAATTGACGAGGGCCTGGTACTATCTAATATATAAAGCAGAGTGTCCGTATGTTTGTACGTGTTGCATACAAATGCACAGTTTTGTTCCAATCTTTACGAAATTTAGCACACTTAACCTTCAATCCATGAAGACGATCTCCGTAAGTCTAACAATCACTTATGATTCATACTTGACGAGATATGACGTCATAAATAATTAGATGTGCAAAAAAAAAAAAAAAACTGCTGTATTTTGCGACAACGCAACTCATTTTCTCCTAAACCACTGGACCGATTTAAATCAAAACACATTCATTGTGTAAGATAACAATTGTTGCAGGGTAAAAAAAATCACGTACGACACATGGTTCATAAGATATGACGTCATAAACAATAGGAATCGCAAGAAACTGTTACATAACACGGCGAGACTTTATAAATACGCTGTATGAGAATGACACTACCTAGCAACTTGCAACAAACTTTAAACATAATTTCAAACCTTTATTAAATTTTTTTCGCTGACAACCATAGCAAAATGATGAAAGGAAAAAAGTTTCTCCCTTACTACTTTTCAGCTGTTTATGGAGTAAAACTACGGCATTCGGTACGACGTTACAATTTATAATATCTACGCAATAAATTGTAGCCGTTTTAAATAAAGACCGACTACTGCATCAAGTTCCGTCACGTTTTATCGAAGCTGCCAATTGACGAGGGCCTGGTACTATCTAATATATAAAGCAGAGTGTCCGTATGTTTGTACGTGTTGCATACAAATGCACAGTTTTGTTCCAATCTTTACGAAATTTAGCACACTTAACCTTCAATCCATGAAGACGATCTCCGTAAGTCTAACAATCACTTATGATTCATACTTGACGAGATATGACGTCATAAATAATTAGATGTGCAAAAAAAAAAAAACTGCTGTATTTAGCGACAACGCAACTCATTTTCTCCTAAACCACTGGACCGATTTAAATCAAAACACATTCATTGTGTAAGATAACAATTGTTGCAGGGTAAAAAAAAATCACGTACGACACATGGTTCATAAGATATGACGTCATAAACAATAGGAATCGCAAGAAACTGTTACATAACACGGCGAGACTTTATAAATACGCTGTATGAGAATGACACTACCTAGCAACTTGCAACAAACTTTAAACATAATTTGAAACCTTTATTAAATTTTTTTCGCTGACAACCATAGCAAAATGATGAAAGGAAAAAAGTTTCTCCCTTACTACTTTTCAGCTGTTTATGGAGTAAAACTACGGCATTCGGTACGACGTTACAATTTATAATATCTACGCAATAAATTGTAGCCGTTTTAAATAAAGACCGACTACTGCATCAAGTTCCGTCACGTTTTATCGAAGCTGCCAATTGACGATGGCCTGGTAGTATCTAATATATAAAGCAGAGTGTCCGTATGTTTGTACGTGTTGCATACAAATGCACAGTTTTGTTCCAATCTTTACGAAATTTAGCACACTTAACCTTCAATCCATGAAGACGATCTCCGTAAGTCTAACAATCACTTATGATTCATACTTGACGAGATATGACGTCATAAATAATGAGATGTGCAAAAAAAAAAAAAACTGCTGTATTTAGCGACAACGCAACTCATTTTCTCCTAAACCACTGGACCGATTTAAATCAAAACACATTCATTGTGTAAGATAACAATTGTTGCAGGGTAAAAAAAATCACGTACGACACATGGTTCATAAGATATGACGTCATAAACAATAGGAATCGCAAGAAACTGTTACATAACACGGCGAGACTTTATAAATACGCTGTATGAGAATGACACTACCTAGCAACTTGCAACAAACTTTAAACATAATTTCAAACCTTTATTAAATTTTTTTCGCTGACAACCATAGCAAAATGATGAAAGGAAAAAAGTTTCTCCCTTACTACTTTTCAGCTGTTTATGGAGTAAAACTACGGCATTCGGTACGATGTTACAATTTATAATATCTACGCAATAAATTGTAGCCGTTTTAAATAAAGACCGACTACTGCATCAAGTTCCGTCAC
The DNA here is from genome assembly GCA_026315105.1 of Locusta migratoria. Classification (NCBI taxonomy): domain Eukaryota; kingdom Metazoa; phylum Arthropoda; class Insecta; order Orthoptera; family Acrididae; genus Locusta; species Locusta migratoria. Next base: position 20,249,735 of record CM048754.1, read on the forward strand.
GTTTTATCGAAGCTGTCAATTGACGAGGGCCTGGTACTATCTAATATATAAAGCAGAGTGTCCGTATGTTTGTACGTGTTGCATACAAATGCACAGTTTTGTTCCAATCTTTACGAAATTTAGCACACTTAACCTTCAATCCATGAAGACGATCTCCGTAAGTCTAACAATCACTTATGATTCATACTTGACGAGATATGACGTCATAAATAATTAGATGTGCAAAAAAAAAAAACAACTGCTGTATTTACCGACAACGCAACTCATTTTCTCCTAAACCACTGGACCGATTTAAATCAAAACACATTCATTGTGTAAGATAACAATTGTTGCAGGGTAAAAAAAATCACGTACGACACATGGTTCATAAGATATGACGTCATAAACAATAGGAATCGCAAGAAACTGTTACATAAAACGGCGAGACTTTATAAATACGCTGTATGAGAATGACACTACCTAGCAACTTGCAACAAACTTTAAACATAATTTGAAACCTTTATTAAATTTTTTTCGCTGACAACCACAGCAAAATGATGAAAGGAAAAAAGTTTCTCCCTTACTACTTTTCAGCTGTTTATGGAGTAAAACTACGGCATTCGGTACGATGTTACAATTTATAATATCTACGCAATAAATTGTAGCCGTTTTAAATAAAGACCGACTACTGCATCAAGTTCCGTCACGTTTTATCGAAGCTGCCAATTGACGAGGGCCTGGTACTATCTAATATATAAAGCAGAGTGTCCGTATGTTTGTACGTGTTGCATACAAATGCACAGTTTTGTTCCAATCTTTACGAAATTTAGCACACTTAACCTTCAATCCATGAAGACGATCTCCGTAAGTCTAACAATCACTTATGATTCATACTTGACGAGATATGACGTCATAAATAATTAGATGTGCAAAAAAAAAAAAAACTGCTGTATTTAGCGACAACGCAACTCATTTTCTCCTAAACCACTGGACCGATTTAAATCAAAACACATTCATTGTGTAAGATAACAATTGTTGCAGGGTAAAAAAAATCACGTACGACACATGGTTCATAAGATATGACGTCATAAACAATAGGAATCGCAAGAAACTGTTACATAACACGGCGAGACTTTATAAATACGCTGTATGAGAATGACACTACCTAGCAACTTGCAACAAACTTTAAACATAATTTGAAACCTTTATTAAATTTTTTTCGCTGACAACCACAGCAAAATGATGAAAGGAAAAAAGTTTCTCCCTTACTACTTTTCAGCTGTTTATGGAGTAAAACTACGGCATTCGGTACGATGTTACAATTTATAATATCTACGCAATAAATTGTAGCCGTTTTAAATAAAGACCGACTACTGCATCAAGTTCCGTCACGTTTTATCGAAGCTGCCAATTGACGAGGGCCTGGTACTATCTAATATATAAAGCAGAGTGTCCGTATGTTTGTACGTGTTGCATACAAATGCACAGTTTTGTTCCAATCTTTACGAAATTTAGCACACTTAACCTTCAATCCATGAAGACGATCTCCGTAAGTCTAACAATCACTTATGATTCATACTTGACGAGATATGACGTCATAAATAATGAGATGTGCAAAAAAAAAAAAAAAAAAAAAAACCTGCTGTATTTAGCGACAACGCAACTCATTTTCTCCTAAACCACTGGACCGATTTAAATCAAAACACATTCATTGTGTAAGATAACAATTGTTGCAGGGTAAAAAAAATCACGTACGACACATGGTTCATAAGATATGACGTCATAAACAATAGGAATCGCAAGAAACTGTTACATAACACGGCGAGACTTTATAAATACGCTGTATGAGAATGACACTACCTAGCAACTTGCAACAAACTTTAAACATAATTTCAAACCTTTATTAAATTTTTTTCGCTGACAACCATAGCAAAATGATGAAAGGAAAAAAGTTTCTCCCTTACTACTTTTCAGCTGTTTATGGAGTAAAACTACGGCATTCGGTACGATGTTACAATTTATAATATCTACGCAATAAATTGTAGCCGTTTTAAATAAAGACCGACTACTGCATCAAGTTCCGTCACGTTTTATCGAAGCTGTCAATTGACGAGGGCCTGGTACTATCTAATATATAAAGCAGAGTGTCCGTATGTTTGTACGTGTTGCATACAAATGCACAGTTTTGTTCCAATCTTTACGAAATTTAGCACACTTAACCTTCAATCCATGAAGACGATCTCCGTAAGTCTAACAATCACTTATGATTCATACTTGACGAGATATGACGTCATAAATAATTAGATGTGCAAAAAAAAAAAACAACTGCTGTATTTACCGACAACGCAACTCATTTTCTCCTAAACCACTGGACCGATTTAAATCAAAACACATTCATTGTGTAAGATAACAATTGTTGCAGGGTAAAAAAAATCACGTACGACACATGGTTCATAAGATATGACGTCATAAACAATAGGAATCGCAAGAAACTGTTACATAACACGGCGAGACTTTATAAATACGCTGTATGAGAATGACACTACCTAGCAACTTGCAACAAACTTTAAACATAATTTGAAACCTTTATTAAATTTTTTTCGCTGACAACCACAGCAAAATGATGAAAGGAAAAAAGTTTCTCCCTTACTACTTTTCAGCTGTTTATGGAGTAAAACTACGGCATTCGGTACGATGTTACAATTTATAATATCTACGCAATAAATTGTAGCCGTTTTAAATAAAGACCGACTACTGCATCAAGTTCCGTCACGTTTTATCGAAGCTGCCAATTGACGAGGGCCTGGTACTATCTAATATATAAAGCAGAGTGTCCGTATGTTTGTACGTGTTGCATACAAATGCACAGTTTTGTTCCAATCTTTACGAAATTTAGCACACTTAACCTTCAATCCATGAAGACGATCTCCGTAAGTCTAACAATCACTTATGATTCATACTTGACGAGATATGACGTCATAAATAATTAGATGTGCAAAAAAAAAAAAAAAACTGCTGTATTTAGCGACAACGCAACTCATTTTCTCCTAAACCACTGGACCGATTTAAATCAAAACACATTCATTGTGTAAGATAACAATTGTTGCAGGGTAAAAAAAATCACGTACGACACATGGTTCATAAGATATGACGTCATAAACAATAGGAATCGCAAGAAACTGTTACATAACACGGCGAGACTTTATAAATACGCTGTATGAGAATGACACTACCTAGCAACTTGCAACAAACTTTAAACATAATTTGAAACCTTTATTAAATTTTTTTCGCTGACAACCACAGCAAAATGATGAAAGGAAAAAAGTTTCTCCCTTACTACTTTTCAGCTGTTTATGGAGTAAAACTACGGCATTCGGTACGATGTTACAATTTATAATATCTACGCAATAAATTGTAGCCGTTTTAAATAAAGACCGACTACTGCATCAAGTTCCGTCACGTTTTATCGAAGCTGCCAATTGACGAGGGCCTGGTACTATCTAATATATAAAGCAGAGTGTCCGTATGTTTGTACGTGTTGCATACAAATGCACAGTTTTGTTCCAATCTTTACGAAATTTAGCACACTTAACCTTCAATCCATGAAGACGATCTCCGTAAGTCTAACAATCACTTATGATTCATACTTGACGAGATATGACGTCATAAATAATGAGATGTGCAAAAAAAAAAAAAAAAAAAAAAACCTGCTGTATTTAGCGACAACGCAACTCATTTTCTCCTAAACCACTGGACCGATTTAAATCAAAACACATTCATTGTGTAAGATAACAATTGTTGCAGGGTAAAAAAAATCACGTACGACACATGGTTCATAAGATAAGACGTCATAAACAATAGGAATCGCAAGAAACTGTTACATAACACGGCGAGACTTTATAAATACGCTGTATGAGAATGACACTACCTAGCAACTTGCAACAAACTTTAAACATAATTTCAAACCTTTATTAAATTTTTTTCGCTGACAACCATAGCAAAATGATGAAAGGAAAAAAGTTTCTCCCTTACTACTTTTCAGCTGTTTATGGAGTAAAACTACGGCATTCGGTACGATGTTACAATTTATAATATCTACGCAATAAATTGTAGCCGTTTTAAATAAAGACCGACTACTGCATCAAGTTCCGTCACGTTTTATCGAAGCTGCCAATTGACGAGGGCCTGGTACTATCTAATATATAAAGCAGAGTGTCCGTATGTTTGTACGTGTTGCATACAAATGCACAGTTTTGTTCCAATCTTTACGAAATTTAGCACACTTAACCTTCAATCCATGAAGACGATCTCCGTAAGTCTAACAATCACTTATGATTCATACTTGACGAGATATGACGTCATAAATAATGAGATGTGCAAAAAAAAAAAAAAAAACTGCTGTATTTAGCGACAACGCAACTCATTTTCTCCTAAACCACTGGACCGATTTAAATCAAAACACATTCATTGTGTAAGATAACAATTGTTGCAGGGTAAAAAAAATCACGTACGACACATGGTTCATAAGATATGACGTCATAAACAATAGGAATCGCAAGAAACTGTTACATAACACGGCGAGACTTTATAAATACGCTGTATGAGAATGACACTACCTAGCAACTTGCAACAAACTTTAAACATAATTTGAAACCTTTATTAAATTTTTTTCGCTGACAACCACAGCAAAATGATGAAAGGAAAAAAGTTTCTCCCTTACTACTTTTCAGCTGTTTATGGAGTAAAACTACGGCATTCGGTACGATGTTACAATTTATAATATCTACGCAATAAATTGTAGCCGTTTTAAATAAAGACCGACTACTGCATCAAGTTCCGTCACGTTTTATCGAAGCTGCCAATTGACGAGGCGCATCCAGAAAGTAAGTTCCGTTTGGCAATAAAATGAAACTGTACACAGATACAGAAGAAATTTTTATTGCACAAAATTGTACAACTCTTAAACTACTTTTCCACATAATTGCCGAAATTTTTTAGGCACTTGTCATAGCGTGCCACAGGTTTTTGCATGCATCCTTCACAGAAGGTTATCGCCTGTGCATTCAACCATGTGGTAACAGCTCTTTATCATCGTTGAAGTGTTGACCACCGAGGACAGATCTTAGGTGTAAGAAGAGATGAAAGTCGCTAGGAGAGAGGTCCGAGCTGTATGGAGGATGATCAAACAGGTCCCATTGAAATTTCCGTAAGAATTTTTTGGTCACATTCGGTGTGTGAGGTCAGGCATTATCGAGAAAAAAATCTTTTGACAGTAATCCACTTCTTACACCTAAAATCTGTCCTTGGTGGACAACACTTCAACGATGATGACGAGCTGAAAGAACATGTTACCACATGGTTGAATACACATTCTATGAAAAGGCACACGAAACCTTGTGCCATGCTACGACAATTGCCTACAAAATTTCGGAAGCTATGTAGGAAAGTAGTTTAACTGTTGTAGATTTCTCTACAAACAATATTTTTTCTATATCTGTACCTGTTCGTTTTATATAACCAAACGGAACTTACTTTCTGGACGCGCCTCGTATAAAGCAGTGTCGGTATGTTTGTACGTGTTGTATACAAATCAACAGTTTTGCTCCAATCTTTATGAAATTTCGTAAACGTAAGCTTCAATCCATGAGAACGGTCGCCGTATGTCTAAGAATAATATACGATACATAGCTGACGAGAGATGACGTCATAAACAATGAGATGTGCCAAAAACTGCTGCATTTAGCGACAATGCTGCTCATTTTCTCCTAAACCACAGCGCCGATTTAAACAAAATTTGGTCCACACATTCATTACGTGAGATAACAATTATCGCAGGGTTAAGAATCACGTACGACACATGGTTCAAAAGATATGACGACATAAAAAATAGAAATTGCAAGAAACTGCCACATAACACGGCGAGACTTTATAAATATGTCATATCAGACAGAGTATTTAGCGACTTTCAGCAAACTTTAAATATGATTTCAAACCTTTATTAAACTTTTTCCCGGTGACAACCATAGGAAAATCATGAAACGGAAAAACTTTCTCGCTTACTACTTTTCCGCTGTTTATGGAGTGAAACTTCGGCATTCGATATGGCATTACAATTTGTACACTACAAACTGTAGCTGCAGGAAATTTTACAGACAGTATACACGCATCTAGTTGAATGTACCTTCTAAATTGTACCACAGTACGACACGTAGTTCATGAGATATGAGCACATAAACAGTAACATAAATAGAAAACCGCCCCATCATCCACCAATTTTCAATCTATTACTTCTTTACTACGAATTGTATTCCCAAGAGATTTTACAGACTTACACCCCTTATACAAATGAACATATAGCTGAATAATGGCTGGAATAAATAAGTAAATACCTGTGCAAAGTCGGGTTTTCAGCTAGTATTTCCATAAAAGGCAACAATGAAATATCACGATCTGTCAGTATCACACTTCCAGTTCGAAGTCTCGGGTGATCAAAAAGTCAGTATAAATTTGAAAACTTAAAAAATCACGGAATAATGTAGATAGAGAGGTAAAAATTGACACACATGATTAGAAGGACATGGGGTTTCACTAGAAGCAAAGAATTCTTTAAGATTGACACAGATGACATCGGTGATAAGTAGACCGCGGATACTGAGCTCATAGTTGCAAATAAACTTGTACTTATGTGTTTAGTGACTAATTAAAAGAAATACCTCTACTTTAAGAATAACCTATTTCGGCGTTTAGACCTGTTTTTGCCTAATTCAGCTTTAAATCCTAAAAAAAGCACCTATTTCTTGAATTTAAAGAAATTTGCTTCAAAGAATCAAAGAGAAAAGTATTGCCATTGGTCTGTTCCGGCATAGTTGTGGAGTTGTTGTTGTTGTTGCTGTGGTCTTCAGTCCGCAGACTGGTTTGATGCAGCTCTCCACGCTACCCTGTCCTGTGCAAGTCTCTTCATCTGAGAATACGTTCGGGAACCTACATCCTTTTGAATCTGCTTACTATATTCGTCCCTCGGTTTCCCTCTATGATTTCTACCCCACACGCTTCCTTCTAATGCTAAGTTAACAATTCCTTGATGTCTCAGAATGTGTCCAACCAATCTCTCCCTTCTCTTAGTCAGGATATGCCAGAAACTTCTTTTCTCCCTAATTCGGTTAAGCACCTCCTCATTAGTTACGTGATTTACCCATCTAATTTTCATCATTCGTCTGTAGCACCACATTTCAAAAGCTTCTATTATCTTTTTATCTGAATTCCTAATCGACCACGTTTCACTCCCATACAATGCTACACTCCAGACAAATGCTTTCAGAAAGGTCTTCCTAACATTTAAATTAATATTGGATGTTAACAAGTTTCGCTTCTTTAGAAACGCTTTTCTTCCCATAGCCATTCTGCATTTTATATCTTTTATTGTCTCATTACCTAATCTAATTCCTTCCGCATCGCCTGATTTTCTGACATTGAATTCCATTACCTTCGTTTTACTCTTGTTTTACTGTGTTAAAACATTGTGTGGACCTTCGAGCATAGATACCATTAGACCAGGGAGACAACAGAGCGGCTATACACATTGGGGAAGGGGGGGGTGGGTGGGTAGCAACATAAGATCACGTCACTGTTTTCAAACATTAGCCGTATACAAAAAATAACTGATCATTTTTCAAGAAATGACACTATTTTACATTGATAATACTTGGACTTGAAAAATATTACTCCCCTTCAGACAAAACGCTTTGTAAATTCGTAAGCAAATCTGGGCATTATTACGTGACTGCTGACAAAGCAGTGGTTTAGCTGTAGAGATGTTGGTGCCACGAAAGCAATGCCGTGCCCAGTCTACCAGTACCTGTGCTCCAAGGTGTGGGCTCAAATGATACATTGCAAAACTGATTATTGGCTATTCGGAGATTATTTCATGTGTTCAAAACAAATTCCAAAGTTTATATTATAGCGTACTTTTTCAACGCTGGTTTGAATGTGCTATATTCGAATGGCGTAACTGAAAAGCAAGTGCTGGTTCTGCTTTGAAAGATGCCGTATGTAACTTATGTAGCGCATAATATTAAACACGTAATACCGAGTGATCGAAAAGTCAGTATAAATTTGAAAACTTAATAATATAGATAAAGAGATAAAAATTGACATACTTGCTTGATGTGACGTTGGCAAGGCAACAACCATCTATCTGCACGAAAAGTTCGACGACGTTTGGAGCAGCACGGACTATCAGCTCGGGGACCATGGCTGCGGTTACCCTTGACGATGCATCACAGACAGGAGCGCCTGCGATGGTGTACGCAACTACGAACCTGGCTGCACGAATGGCGAAACGTCATTTTTTCGGATGAATCCAGGTTCTGTTAGCAGCATCATGATTGTCGCATCCGTTTTTGGCGACATCGCAGTGAACGCTCATTGGAAGCGTGTATTCGTCATCGCCATAGTGGCGTATCACCCGACGTGATGGTATGGGGTGCCATTGGTTATACGTCTTGTTCGCATCGACGGCACTTTGAAAAGTAGCCGTTACATTTCGTGGCTGTACCCTTCATTCGATCCCTGCGAAATCCTACATTTCAGCAGGATAATGCACGACCACATGTTGCAGGTCCTGTACGGGCCTTTCTGGATACGGAAAATGCCCTAGCCAGCCGGACATGGTGGCCGAGGGGACTGAGGCACTTCAGTCACGGTCTGCACGGCCCCTACGGTCGGGGGTTCGAACCCCCCTCGGGCATGGATATTTGTGTCGTCCTTAGTTGAAGGTAGTTCATAAGTAGTTTGTAAGTTTAGGGACTGATGACCCCGTAGTTAAGTCCCTTAAGCTTAACAAACATTTGAACATTTGCCCTAGCCAGCACATTCTCCAGATCTCTCACCAACTGAAAACGTCTGGTCAATGGTGGCCGAGCAACTGGCTCGTCACAATACGCCAGTCACTACTCTTGGTGTACTGTGGTATCGTGTTGAAGCTGCATGGGCATCCGTACCTGTACACGCCATCCAAGCTCTGTTTGACTCAATGCCCAGGCGTATCAAGGCCGTTATTACGACTAGAGGTGGTTGTTCTGGGTACTGATTTCTCAGGATGTATGCACCCAAATTGTGTGGAAATGTAATCACATATCAGTAGCAGTATAGTATATTTGTCCGATGAATACAAGTTTATCATCTGCATTTCTTTTTGTTGTAGCAATTTTAATGGCTAGGAGTTTTTTTCCGTTACATGTCATATGTGTTACGACCCTTGCCTCTACCCTTCATTCGATCCCAGCGAAACCCTACATTTCAGCAGGACAATGCACGACCGCATGTTACAGGTCCTGTACGGGCCTTTCTGGATACGGAAAATGCCCTAGCCAGCCGGACATGGTGGCCGAGGGGACTGAGGCACTTCAGTCACGGTCTGCACGGCCCCTACGGTCGGGGGTTCGAACCCCCCTCGGGCATGGATATTTGTGTCGTCCTTAGTTGAAGGTAGTTCATAAGTAGTTTGTAAGTTTAGGGACTGATGACCCCGTAGTTAAGTCCCTTAAGCTTAACAAACATTTGAACATTTGCCCTAGCCAGCACATTCTCCAGATCTCTCACCAACTGAAAACGTCTGGTCAATGGTGGCCGAGCAACTGGCTCGTCACAATACGCCAGTCACTACTCTTGGTGTACTGTGGTATCGTGTTGAAGCTGCATGGGCATCCGTACCTGTACACGCCATCCAAGCTCTGTTTGACTCAATGCCCAGGCGTATCAAGGCCGTTATTACGACTAGAGGTGGTTGTTCTGGGTACTGATTTCTCAGGATGTATGCACCCAAATTGTGTGGAAATGTAATCACATATCAGTAGCAGTATAGTATATTTGTCCGATGAATACAAGTTTATCATCTGCATTTCTTTTTGTTGTAGCAATTTTAATGGCTAGGAGTTTTTTTCCGTTACATGTCATATGTGTTACGACCCTTGCCTCTACCCTTCATTCGATCCCAGCGAAACCCTACATTTCAGCAGGACAATGCACGACCGCATGTTACAGGTCCTGTACGGGCCTTTCTGGATACGGAAAATGTTCGAATGCTGCCCTGGCCAGCACATTCTCCAGATATGTCACCAACTGGAAACATCTGGTCAATGGTGGCCGAGCAACTGGCTCGTCACAATACGCCAGTCACTACTCTTGATGTACTGTGGTATCGTGTTGAAGCTGCATGGGCATCCGTACCTGTACACGCCATCCAAGCTCTGTTTGACTCAATGCCCAGGCGTATCAAGGCCGTTATTACGACTAGAGGTGGTTGTTCTGGGTACTGATTTCTCAGGATCTATGCACCCAAACTGCGTGAAAATGTAATCATATGTCAGTTCTAGTACATTATATCTGTGCAATGAATACCTATTTATCATCTGCAGTTGTTCTTGCTGTAGCAATTTTAATGGCTAGTAGTGTATTTTGTTAGCTCCCACGTACATAGGAAGAGATGATCTTTGTAATAAGATAATAGAGATCAGTTCGAAAACGGGAAGGTTTAGGTGTTCTTAACCTCGGCCGTCGTCATTTTGGTTGCAAGTATAATTGAAAGAGCTGAGGAATGGGGCCTCGCACTGTTTACCTCGTGCTGCGTCCACCGTTCCTTTCTGCGCGCGGGCGGTTGTTGACACTAGGGCGATTATACGGAGGTGGCGTGAATTACGACGTTGCGATGTTTCGGCAGCCGGGCGGCGTCGGCAGAGATCAAAGGGCGCGGGCGACAGGTGGGAGCAGGTGCGCGCGCAGACGCAGCACGAGGGGAGAAGGCGGGCCGAGGCTGGTGGTCCGCAGGGAAGCGTTCTGGGGCCTCCACTAGCCAGGGTCTGCATATACGACCAGCTGCTGAACTCGCTACTGCCCGGGTATATACGAATGTGCCCGGTCTTATATTAGAAACGGAAAAGTAAATATAAGAAACTTCCTGGCAGATTAAAATTGTGTGCCGGAACCGGGACTCGAACCTGGGACCTTTGCCTTTCGCGGGCAAGCGCTTGCCCGCGAAAGGCAAAGGTCCCAGGTTCGAGTCCCGGTTCCGGCACACAATTTTAATCTGCCAGGAAGTTTCATATCAGCGCACACTCCGCTGCAGAGTGAAAGTTTCATTCTGGAAGTAAATATAAGTTTGGAAACATGCGTATATACTCGGGCAGTAACGACTTCAAGAAGAATAGGGACTGATGACCCCCGTAGTTAAGTCCCATAAGCTTAACAAACATTTGAACAACAACAACAAGAATATTGTAATTCCAATTCCAAAGAGAGCAAGTGCAGACAAATGTGAAAATTACAGAACTGTCACTTTAATAAGTCAGGGTTCCAAAATACCAGATGAGCAAAAAGTAAGTATAAATTTGAAGACTTAATAAATCACGGAATAATGTAGATAGAGAGGTAAAATTTGACACACATGCCTCGAATGACATGGGGTTTTATTAGAACAAAAAAAGTTCAAAAATTGTCCGACAAATAGCGCTGGACCGAAAAACGTCAGTGACTGCGCATGAAAATCGTGTATAAATGGATCTGTAATGAGAGAATCAGATGCCCCAGTAGTCGCAGCATGTTGACGTTAGCTGAAAAGGCGCTTTTAGCGAAGCTGGATAGGGAATGTGCTAGTTCAGCGTTACGATCCTATTGACATAGGAAGGGGAGTCGAACGGGTCAAGGTCCGTTGACAAATGCAGCTGTGGCGAGAATGATTTCCAAGTTCGAAGCCACGGGTTGTTTAGACGATAGACCCCGTAGTGACCGACCGAGCACAAGGCGTAATGCTGCTGAGACAGTTCAGGGAGAAATGGAGGCTGTAGCGGGTTCGTCCGTGCAGGGGGAAGTCAGCGTTCGTGCAGTCGCACGTCGCACCGGCATTCCATGCACTACTGTTTGGTTGGCACTTAGGCGTTCCCTCCGATACTATCCTCACAAAATACATTGGCATTATGAACTTTTACCTGGCGATTTAGTGAAGCGGAGGGCATTAGCGTTGTGGGCGTTTCAAAAGATGGCGGAAGATGACGATTGGTTGAGTAACTTATTGTGCACCGACGAAGCTCATTTCACGCTCCGAGGGTCTGTCAACTCCCACAACTGCAGAATTTGGCCCACCGAAAATCCTAGAACTGTCGTGGAAACTCCACTGCACGACGAGAAAGTCACGGTATGGGTTGGATTTACCACATCTATCGTTATCAGGCCTTTTCTGTTCAAGGAACTGCGTGATTCTGGTTATGTAACTGCTACCGTGACGGGTGAGAGGTACGCCGATATGTTACAGAATCGCATCATCCCCAGCCTGGCTGATAAACACCTGCTGGAACGTACGATTTTTATGCAGGATGGCACTCCACCCCATATTGCTAGACACGTGAAAGATCTGTTGCGCGCGTTGTTTGGTGATGATCGTGTGCTCAGCCGCCACTTTCGTCATGCTTGGCCTCCCAGGTCCCCAGACCTCAGTCCGTGCGATTATTGGCTTTGGGATTACCTGAAGTCGCAAGTGTATCGTGATCGACCGACATCTCTAGGGATGCTGAAAGACAACATCCGACGCCAATGCCTCACCATAACTCCAGACATGCTTTACAGTGCTGTTAACAACATTGTTCCTCGACTACAGCTATTGTTGAGGAATGATGGTGAACACATGAGCATTTCCTGTAAAGAACATCGTCTTTGCTTTGTCTTAATTTGTTATGCTAATTATTGCTTTTCTGATCAGATGAAGCGCCATCTGTGGAACATTTTTTGAACTTTTTATTCCTAATAAAACCCCGTGTCATTACAAGCATGTGAGTCAATTTTTACCTCTCTGTCTACATTATTCTGTGATTTATTAAGTTTTCAAATTTATGCTGACTTTTTGATCAACCGCTACTAACACAAATTATTTACAGACGAATGGAAAAACTTGTAGAATCCGACCTCGAGGAAGATCAGTTTAGATTCAGGAGAAATGTAGAAACACGGGAGGTAATACATTAGGACTTATCTTATGAGATAGGATAACGAAAGCCAAACCTACGTTTTTAGCATTTTAGATTTGGAGAAAGCTTTCGACAATGTCGACTGGAATACACTCTTTCAAATTCTGAAGTAATATGTAGGGAGCGAAGAGTTATATTCAACATATACAAAAACCAGACAGCGGTTATTAGAGTCGAAGGGCTAGAAAGGGACGCAGAGGTTGGTAATGGAGTAAGACAGGGTTGTAGCCTTTCCCCAATGTTGTTCAATCCGTAAATTGAGCAAGCAATGAAAGAATGCAAAGAGAAATTTGGAGAGGGAATTATAGTTCAGGGAGAAGAAATAAAAATTTTGCTGTTTGCCGATGATATAATAATTTTGTCAGATACTGCAGAGGATCTGGAAGAGCAACTGACTGGAATGGACAGTGTCTTGAAAGGAAGGTATAAGATGAATATCAACAAGAGTAAAACGAGGATATTGGAATGTAATGTCAGAAAATCAGGCGACGCTGAAGGAATTAGATTAGGTAATGAGATAAGGAAAGTAGTAGATGAATTTTGTTATTTGGGCAGCAAGATAACTTCTGATGGCCAAAGTAAAGAAGATGTAAAATGCAGAATGGCTGTGGGAAGAAAAGCGTTTCTGAAGAAACGAAACTTGTTACCATCCAATATTAATTTGAATGTTAGGAAGTCCTTTCTGAAAGTATTTGTCTGGAGTGTATCATTGTATGGGAGTGAAATGTGGACGATAAGGAGTTCAGACAGAAAGGTGATAGAAGGTTCTGAAATGTGGTGCTATAGACGAATGATGAAAATTAGATGGGTAGATCACGTAACTAATGAGGAGGTGATCAACCGAATTAGGTAGAAAAGGATTTTCTGGCATATCCTGACTAAGAGAAGGGATACATTGGTGGGACACATTCTGAGACATCAAGGAATCAACTTAGTATTAGAAGGAAGTGTGTGGCGTGAAAATCGTAGAGGGAGACCGAGGGACGAATACAGTAAGCAGATCCAAAAGGATGTAGGTTGCCGAACGTATTCTCAGATGAAGAGACTTGTACAGGACAGGGTAGCGTGGAGAGCTGCGTCAAACCAGTCTGCGGACTGAAGACCATAACAACTATAGCAATATTATAAAACTGCATTTTCATTGAAATCCAGATACCTGACAATTTGTTTGTTTCTACATTTCGCGATCGCATATGTGTCTCACTACAAAGATTCCATTGTACTTGTGTCATCTGGAAACAAATCGAACTCTGCTTTCGGTAATGTAACTGATAAGAGATTATTGATCTACATAAGAGAAAAACAATGGCCCACATACGTATCCTTTTGGGATACCAAATGTAATCTCTTCCCAATCTGATGATGACTAATGGCTTAATTCCACTAGTCCCTCGTACTGACATCCTTTTCTTGCTGTCGGCGGCGTAGGAGTCGAACCATTTTCAAGCAGTGTCTGTGACATGACAGAATTCTAATGTACTAGCTTAAACGCCCTTGCTTTGCAACGGTTTTTAAAGAGGGACCTGAGTATATCACGTTTTTTTAGGGTTCCTATAGCAGTCCTCCCTATTACCGTAGTTCAGCAAATAAAGAGCTGGATCGCTCTGGCAGTAAACTCAATTTTTCTAGCCAATATGTCATATTTAAGTAGAAATCATTGCCGAAAATTCATAAAGTTTTTCATACAAAAAGTTAAATCAATTATGTCGATACTCAGGAACGATGTAAATTCAACGTTAGGTTGGGTTCATGAAGTTAAGACCGCAGTGTGTAATTGTCTGACGTAAACTTCTGAAAACACTTCTATAGTTGAGATGAGAAACAGTAATAATAATAACAGCGCCATGTATCGGTTCGATGATGTAGTACTAAACTGTTTATCTCTCACAGTAAGTGTATTGTGAAGTATTAGTATGTTGCAGTGCTGCACTGGGGACAATGTAGTTATTCTGTATGCAGTCCTCCCTATTACCGAAAACTCGACGAATGCTGAAAGTCTGGTAATTCAATCAACAGAGCAGTTTATGTCTGTTTAAATAAGACGTCATGGTGGAGGCCGGCCGCGGTGGCCGAGGGGACTAAGGCGCTCCAGTCATGGTCTGCACGGCCACTACGGTCGGGGGTTCGAATCCCCCCTCGGGCATGGATTTTTGTGCCGTCCTAGTTCGTAAGTAGTTCATAAGTAGTTTGGAAGCTTAGCGACTGATGACCCCGTAGTTAAGTCCCATAGACTATACAAACATTTGAACATTTCATGGTGGTGTCAATGTGCGATAAAGTTAGTCTGGGTAATCGTTGAAGGAATGGCGTCAGCTGATCGTGTGTACAGAACTTTCCGTTAAATATAGTATTTCAAGTGAATTGTCTAGACTGTGTTAGCACTATCGGCAACTGTTTCAGCTAATACATTTACAGCGAATCTTTAACTCAGCGCAAAGTTCCTAGTGATTGGAAAAAAGCGCAGGTGACTCCCGTGTATAAGAAAGGAAAGAGAACTGACCCATACAATTACAGGCCAATATCGTTGACATCGGTTTCATGTAGAATTTTGGAGCATATTCTCAGTTCGAATATAGTAAATTTCCTTGAAACGGAAAAGCTTCTTTCCATGAATCAGCACGGGTTTAGGAAACATCGTTCATGTGAAACTCAGCTTGCCCTTTTCTCACATGACATCTTGCGAGCCATGGACGAAGGGCAACAGGCGGATTGTGTTTTTCTCGACTTCAAAAAGGCGTTCGACGCGGTGCCACACTGCAGACTGCTAACGAAGATACGAGCTTATGGAATAGGTTCACAGATTTGTGACTGGCTGGAAGAGTTCCTAAGTAATAGAACGCAGTACGTTGTTCTCGACGGCGAGTGTTCATCAGAGACTAGTGTATCGTCAGGCGTGCCCCAGGGGAGTGTGATAGGACCGCTATTATTTTCTATCTATATAAATGATCTGATGGACAGAGTAAGTTGTAATTTGCGGCTGTTTGCTGATGATGCTGTGGTGTATGGGAGGGTGTCGTCTGTAACTGACTGTAATAGCATACAGGTTGACTTAGACAAAATCTCTAGTTGGTGCGAAGAATGGCAGCTAGCTCTCAATGTAGAAAAATGTAAGGTGATGCGCATGAGTAGAAAAAACAATCCTATAATGGCATGGGTGTGTGTGTGTGTGTGTGTGTGTGTTGTCCTTAGGTTATTCTACCTAGGTTTAAGTAGTTTGTAAGCTACGGACTGATGACCACGCAGTTTGGTCCGATAGATTTACGAACATTTGAACATTTTTTAGAGATTGTAAATTAATAAAATGCAGCAACCAGTTGCTTGTGATTATTTATTTTTAACGACCGTTTTCGGACGCTTGAGTGCCCTTCTTTTGTTCTCTATACAGACAAACAAACGCATTGGTAAACAGTAAAGCACATAAAACGTACAAAAGTCGGTTACAGAAATTTGAAGCAGTTTTGAACCAAATAGATTGTAATAAAAGATACGTTCATATAATAGGATAAAATGAACACTTACATTTTAGTATTGTAGTTTAATAAATGTACATGCAAGCAGGGGAATGAACGCTAAGTGCAGATATTATGCAATGAATAACAATCAGCTGCTAACAAAGTATCTATAGATGAGTCTCATAGTGATAGAGTAAAAACAAGTAAAGAAAAAAGGCTATGGGAAGAACAGTAATACTCGATGTAGTTGAAGAGAAGCATAAAGAGAGGAGCAGGTGACTGATAAGTCAGTCGCTTAGCAGATTAAAATTCAGCAGTCGATAAGTACAATGATAAGTGGTGCCATAGGCGGAATATTTCAGAACTACCAGCTGACACAGTAGTAAGATGCTTAAGGCAAGTTTACACGACGCCACTAGGTTTCATGAAACTGTGCTATTGGCCAGTGCGCATGCGCGGCAGGCGTTCGCGCAACTCTTGGCGAAACTAAACAGTTTCTGCACGTTCCAACTTTGGCGAAACTGATTGCGCGTGTTTTTAGGTTAGGCGATAGCCAATACAGAACAAAACACAACATATAGGGGGGAACGGAAGAAATAATTCGGTTTTTAGGACACATTCTTAGACATCGAGGAATCGTAAATTTAGCATTGGAGGGAAGTGTGTGGGGTAAAAAAAATCGCAGAGGGAGACCAAGAGACGCGTATAGTAAGCAGATTCAAGTGGATGTGGGTTGCCGCTCTTATGAAGAGATGAAAAGGCTTGCTCAGGATAGAGTAGGGTGGAGAGCTGCATCAAACCAGTCTCCGGACTGAAGACCATAACAACAACAACATGCGATGCATAGCTGTTTGTGCCATTTTAACGATGAAAATTTCAGGAATAAGCAGAGGCGTGTTAGTGCTCTTGAAGCAATTATCCGTGAATTAAATATTGATGGGTTGACGATTAGTGAACTGCAGACTAAAGTACATTCAATTACAAATACCTATACAAACGGACTATGGCAATTGTGGATTTGGGAACACGGTACAGGTATTGTTGTTGTTGTTATGGTCTTCAGTCCGGAGACTGGTTTGATGGAGCTCTCCACCCTACTCTATTCTGAGCAAGCCTTTTCATCTTCTCATAGGAACGACAACCCACATCCACTTGAATCTGCTTACTATACGCGTCTCTTGTTCTCCCTCTGCGATTTTTACCCCACACACTGCCCTCCAATGCTAAATTTACGATTCCCCGATGTCTAAGAATGTGTCCTAGCAAGCGATCCCTTCTTTTTGTCAGGATATGCCAAAAATCCCTTTTCTCACCAATTCTGTTCAGTACCTCTTCATTAGTTAAGCGATCTACCCACCTAATCTTCAGCATTCTTCTGTAACACCACATTTCAAAAGCCTCTATTCTCTTCTTGTCCGCACTGCTTATCGTCCAAGTTTCACTCCCGTACAAGGCATCACTCCACACAAATGCCTTCAGAAAAGACTTCCTTACACTTAAATTAATATTCGATGTTAGCAAATTTCTCTTTTTCGAGAAAATATCTATTTGACAAGAAATGTAATGCAATTTGTAATTTCAGTTCTGGTAACAATGCTTCACGGATAACAGTATCTTGTTTGTTTATTGCATTACTAACTTTGATTAAAAGGAACGTTCAACTGCTCTGGTGACATTATAAGTTGATTAAAATAACTTATAGGGTCTTCGATGACAATTTCTTTCAGCAAGGTCGCTAAGCAAACGAGCTGACTTTTTTTTTTTTTTAATTCAGTCACAAACCCAAACATGTTTCTTAGTCTTTTTACGTTTAGTCTTATACAACGACTTCACACAGAGTAACAATAGCTCCGCCACAACTCTTACAGCTACCAAAACTTTCATTCTACGGCGACTACGACACTCACAAAACAACGGATCTGAAGTGTTTGGTATTGGCGCCGTGTCTACAGACATACACGAAACCAGTTGCGCGCAACTCATTTCATGAGACGAGTGTCGCAACCTGGTGTCGTCGTGTAGACTAGGGATGGGAAAAACCGACCGGTTAAAACCGATACCGGTATTTTAGTTTTGAATAACCGGTTTTTTGGTATTTATTTGCTGTCGGTTGTAACTGGTTTATTTTAGTTATTGCCAAGAACCGGGTAAAAAACCGGTACGTCTACTTCCTGTAGTAGTGGTTCAAAATGTATTTGTATATATACAAAGATTGTACATGTACATTTATATAATGGTCTCTGCCCTTTGTGGTCGTATTTTTTTTTAATATATATATAATTAACGTATATATACATTGATATATAAAGGTTACATGTAGTACATTACATCCAACGTCATATATATACACATTTGTATAAGTTACTATGTCAAGCACCCTAGATTGTAAGGCGCTCTGTCAGTTAACTATTGTGATGTTCAAAGAATTGTTGATTTTTTTAAATACATAATTATTAATATTTATATACATACAAGTCACACACCTAAAATATTCATAGATGGTTGAAGGACAGCATTATTACACTTACCAAACCATCCTACACAGAATTTGTACATGTCAACCGATATATCTCTTTCTTAAGTTCGTGTTATGAATGCATGTTGTACAGCCTGTAAGGACTGGTGCGTACAGGCATATTAGAATGATAGTGGGTTGAATGCAGGTAGCTAATGTGTAAGAATGTATTCAAGTAATGTTACAAGATTTGTAGCAATAAGAGGGCCAAGCAAAAGGGTCTTCTATTATATATGTAGTATAAAACTTACATAGTCAGAGGGCTAGGAGAACTGGTTATCTCTTATATATATATATTAAAGTATTTGTAGAAGGCTGAAGGCTGCATCATAATGGTTAAAATGCCAGTGTAGTGTCTTGTTTATTAATGGTTAAAGTGCCAGTGTAGTATCTTGTTTGTTTATTACATTACTAACTCTGTTTAAAAGGAACGTAAACTGCTCTGGTGACATTCTGAATTGTTTAAAATAACTTATAGGGTCTTCGATCACAATTTCTTTCAGCAAGGTCGCTAAGCAACCGAGCTGACGTTTTTTTTTTTAACCCAGTCACAAACCTATACACGTTCTTTACTGTTTTTATGTTTAGTCTTACGCAGCGACTTCACACAGAGTAGCAATAGCTCCGTCACAACTCTTACAGCTACCAAAACTTTCATTCTACGGCAACTACGACACTCACAAAACGACGGAACTGAAGTGTATAGTATTGGCGCCGTGTCTACAGACACACGGGAAACCAGTTGCGCGCAATTCATTTCACGCAACGAGTGTCGCAACCTGGTGTCGTCGTATAGACTAGCGTTTAGAGTCTCACTGTCAGGGCATCTGTCAATATAAACAATTTGTCATTGTGTCTATGGCTTCAAATATTAATGGGGATAGATTGATGAAGTGATTATCATACAACAAATAAGTTAAGGATGCGGGTTATAAGTTTTAAGATGCGTGAACTAATGTGCAAAGAAATGTGAATGGTTACAGTAATATTAACCTAGTGTTACAATTGGTACATCTAGTCAGACAACTGAAGAGAGTTAAACAGTCAAATTGCTAGAAATATACCAAAGAGGACAATCATGTAGAGCAGATGATGGTGCTTTAAGATACAATAAGAGTAAGTAGTGGCTGGTTTCCTAAAAATAAACAAGTCACTATCATAATGGTAGTGACTATTGCATAGTTCAGTTTAACAAAGTGGAGGCATAAAATAAGCTATCTTTAATATGAGGTGTGGGGGGGGAGTGATAGGAGATGAGGGAATAGTTACCAAAATTTACAACTGGCATATTTATCCAAATATTTATGGGATGGGAGGGGGTTAGAGTGGTAGAAAGTAGTTGATGACTGAGCGAGGTGGTGATGGGGGGGAATAGAGGTAAGGAACCTGCACAAAGAGGAAGAGGAAGTAACCAAGGAAAGTTTGAGGAACCACGCAAAGACGTTAGCATGTAAGGCCAGGGGTGGGAGTGAGGTGTAAGGGGGGGGGGGGTGGTATACTACATAACTACATTGTGTACTAAAGTAGAACAGAGTAGGGGTTCATAAAGAAATAGGAGTAGGACTGCAAAAATTGGAATGTGAGATAATTTTAATGTAGTTGTAGCACAGTGGAAGAAGGATATTGTGAGAGTGAGTTAACGTAGTATGTGGGGGGAGGGGGGGAAAGAAGGGGGACAAAGCCCACTGTCCAGTCACTAGTTGATCATTCCGGGGCAGTAATAGAAGATAGCAAACGGAAAGCTGAAGTTCTAAATTTAACCTTTAAGAAATCTTTCACGCAGGAGGACCGCACAAATGTACCGTCATTTGATCAACGTACTAATTCCGAAATGGGGGACATAGCAATAGGTATTTCCGGTGTAGAGAAGCAGCTGAGAGAGCTAAATACGAAAAAGTCTGCTGGTCCGGATGGAATACCAGTTCGGTTTTACAAAGACTATTCTGCGGCATTGGCCCCCTACTTAGCTTGCATTTATCGCGAATCTTTAATTCAGCGCAAAGTTCCTAGTGATTGGAAAAAAGCGCAGGTGACACCCGTTTATAAGAAAGGAAAGAGAACTGACCTATACAATTAAGGCCAATATCGTTGACATCAGTTTCATGTAGAATTTTAGAGCATATTCTCAGTTCGAATATAGTAAATTTCCTTGAAACGGAAAAGCTTCTTTCCATGAATCAGCATGGGTTTAGGAAACATCGTTCATGTGAAACTCAGCATGCCCTTTTCTCACATGACATCTTGCGAGCCATGGACGAAGGGCAACAGGCGGATTGTGTTTTTCTCGACTTCAAAAAGGCGTTCGACACGGTGCCACACTGCAGACTGCTAACGAAGATACGAGCTTATGGAATAGGTTCACAGATTTGTGACTGGCTGGAAGACTTCCTAAGTAATAGAACGCAGTACGTTGTTCTCGACGGCGAGTGTTCATCAGAGACGAGTGTATCGTCAGGCGTGCCCCAGGGGAGTGTGATAGGACCGCTATTATTTTCTATCTATATAAATGATCTGATGGACAGAGTAAGTTGTAATTTGCGGCTGTTTGCTGATGATGCTGTGGTGTATGGGAGGGTGTCGTCTGTAACTGACTGTAATAGCATACAGGTTGACTTAGACAAAATTTCTAGTTGGTGCGAAGAATGGCAGCTAGCTCTCAATGTAGAAAAATGTAAGGTGATGCGCATGAGTAGAAAAAACAATCCTATAATGTTCGAATACAGCATTAGTAGTGAGCTTCTTGATGCGGTCGCGTCGTTCAAATATCTAGGCGTAACATTGCAGAGCGATATGAAATGGAACGAGCATGTAAGGACAGTTGTGAGTAAGGCAGACAGCCGACTTCGGTTTATTGGGAGAATTTTGGGAAGATGTACTTCACCTGTAAAGGAGACCGCGTATAAAACGCTTGTACGACCACGTCTTGAGTATTGCTCAAGTATTTGGGACCCGCAGCAGATCGGTTTAAAGGAAGACATAGAGACGGTTCAGAGGCGAGCAGCTAGATTTGTTACCGGTAGGTTCGACCAATGCGCGAGTGTCACGGAAATGCTCCGGCAACTCAATTGGGGGTCGCTGGAAGGAAGACGACGTTCTTTTCGTGAATTTCTGTTAAGTAAATTTAGAGGGCCGGAATTTGAAGCTGAGTGTAGTACGATCTTGCTGCCGCCTACTTACATTTCGCGTAAAGATCACAAAGACAAGATAAGAGAAATTAGGGCTTGTACGGAGGTATATAGGCATTCTTTTTTTCCTCGTTCAATTTGGGAGTGGAATAGCAAAGGAAGTGGCTAGTAGTGGTACAGTGTACCCTCAGCCACGCACCTTACGGTGAATTGCGGAGTATGTATGTAGATGTAGATGTAGTCCTTTCTGGCATTATATTTGCACCAGCAGTCACGACAGGGTGTCAGATGCTTTATTCAGCGACCCCGCCAATTTCCTGTGCAGGCGCGAGAAAAAATGGTAAAAACTCAACATCTAGGTCGAGCAGAATAATAATAGAGAACGGTCAATATTGTATAAGGTCTTTTTTTTTTTTTTTTTTTTTTTTTTTTTTTTTTTTTTTTTTTTTTTTTTTTGTAGTAATTCGCAGATTGTTGATGATGGGTTGTTAGCCGAAATGGATCCATCACATTATAATAAAAAACTATTGGCAGATTGGTATATTTACATGAAGTCTGTTAGACGAATTTGCTGACCTGCGGGCTCATTGAATCGAAGAAACATTTTGCTGGGACTCGCGTTTATAATATTCTTGGTAAGTCACGTCTGGTGTTATTATTTATGTTACGACTGTCGCGAATATCGTGTCTGCTAGCGCCGCCACCAGACGTAGCTTCCTCACTTCCTCTGATTTGTGAACAAGAGAAAATTCATCCTATTTCACTTTTTGTCCACTTTAGGTTACGGTAGCAACTCTAAAAGTGGGCCTTTGGGATCGTCTTTTGACAGCTCGAAAGTTAGATGAAAATAAGGGCTAGACCATTCATCTGACACCGAAACTTGAATAACGGAATTTATAGAGGTGAAAATTCTCTACAACTTTGCTTTGTGATGGTTTTTTCATAACTCACACAGTTAATGAGATATTTGCAAAAATAACGGCTATTTCACACCTTCAGTTGATTTTACGTAAAGCAGGCGTCAGGACATGTCACGTGAGATTCCTCAACCAGAACTTTCTATCTGGCATACGACATCCTGCTTGCTGTATTTTATGATTTTGTCATTATAAGTTACGCGTTGAAATTTCGACTCAATGGAGCAATGAAAAAAATCGTATTTTTTGGACTTGAACACCTCTGGCTGCCCTTCAAGTTGTTGCGGAAGTTTGCCACTACAGTGGCTGTTCGCCTTGCCCGCTGTTGTCAGTCGGCGGTTACGGCGCTATGTCGGGGTGTGGGCCCCTGTGGTGGGGAGCTGTGGCCATGACCAACGGGGCCCCGGTGCCCGCGTGACCTTTGCCCCGCCTGACCCGGTCGCCGGAGCGGTCCACCCACTGCCCAGGGGGCGTGGCACCCGACCCGCCCGGCACACACGACCACCCACAAACTGCCGACATTGACACAAGTCTTGTCCAGCTGACCAAGCACGGCATCACCTCTACAAAAACATACTCTACATCTACATCCATACTCCGCAATTCACCGTAAGGTGCGTGGCGGAGGGTACACTGTATCACTACTAGGCATTTCCTTTCCTATTCCACTCCCAAATTGAACGAGGAAAAAAAGAATGCCTATATGCCTCCGTACGAGCCCTAATTTCTCTTATCTTGTCTTTGTGATCACCACGCGAAATGTAAGTAGGCGGCAGCAAGATCGTACTACACTCAGCTTCAAATTCCGGCCCTCTAAATTTACTTAACAGAAATTCACGAAAATAATGTCGTCTTTCTTCCAGTGATCCCCAATTGAGTTCCCGTAACATTTCCGTGACACTCGCGCATCGGTCGAACCCACCGGTAACATAGCTGCTCGCCTCTGAACTGCTTCTATCTCTTCCTTTAAAATGATCTGCTGCCGGTTCCAAACACTTGAGCAATACTCAAGACGTGGTCGTACAAGCGTTTTATACGCGGTCTCCTTTACAGGTGAAGTACATCTTCCCAAAATGCTCCCAATAAACCGAAGTCGACTGTCCGCCTTACTCACAACTGTCCTTACATGCTCGTTCCATTTCATATCGCTCTGCAATGTTACGCCTAGATATTTGAACGACGCGACAGCATCAAGTAGCTCACTACTAATGCTGTATTCGAACATTATAGGATTGTTTTTTCTACTCATGGGCATCACCTTACATTTTTCCACATTGAGAGCTAGCTGCCAATCTTCGTATGCCTGTATTGTATTTCTTGACCGCAAACTGATTCAAGCGCCACTAAAGTTTCCGCTCCAGTTGTCACAATGTAAAAATGTTCGAACGACATTCTCAAGTTCTAAAAAGAAGAAAGCCAAGCATAACATAAAATAAATCAGAATCATTAAAACCTTAAATACGATCCACGTCCATATAACCAAGTATGTTCATCCTAGACAGGCTTACCTTGAAATTGTGAAACATATCTGCCCTAAGGCAACGTCAAGCGTAAAATATTTGCATCATATACGCAGTATCAACAAATAAACATTCCTCACAGTATAACATGTTGCCAGTTGGAGGTACAGTTGTGGACTGTTAACTATCTGCTCTGCTATATCAGAGATAGTCCAAATGGTACCCACTACCAAAGGTAAACCTACCATACTGCTACTATCGAACTATCTGCTCTGCTGTATTAGAGATAATCCAAACGCTACACACTACAAAAGATAAACCTACCATATTGCTACTATCGAACTATCTGCTCTGCTATATCAGAGATAGTCCAAACGCTACCCACTACCAAAGATAAACCTACCATATTGCTACTATCGAACTATCTGCTCTGCTATATCAGAGATAGTCCAAACGCTACCCACCACCAAAGATAAAACTACCATATTGCTACTATCGAACTATCTGCTCTGCTGTATTAGAGATAATCCAAACGCTACACACTACCAAAGATATACCTACCATATTGCTACTATCGAACTATCTGCTCTGCTATATCAGAGACAATCCGACCGCTACCCACTACCAAAGATAAACCTACCATACTGCTACTATCGAACAATCTGCTCTGCTATATCAGAGATAATCCTTCGCTACCCACTACCAAAGATATACCTACCATATTGCTACAATCGAACTATCTGCTCTGCTATATCAGAGATAATCCAAACGCTACCCACTACCAAAGATAAACCTACCATATTGCTACTATAGAACTATCTGCTCTGCTATATCAGAGATAGTCCAAATGCTACCCACCACCAAAGATAAACCTACCATATTGCTACTATCGAACTATCTGCTCTGCTATATCAGAGATAATCCTTTGCTACCCACTACCAAAGATAAACCTACCATATTGCTACTATCGAACAATCTGCTCTGCTATATCAGAGATAATCCTTTGCTACCCACTACCAAAGATAAACCTACCATATTGCTACTATCGAACAATCTGCTCTGCTATATCAGAGATAATCCTTCACTACCCACTACCAAAGATAAACCTACCATATTGCTACTATCGAACTATCTGCTCTGCTATATCAGAGATAATCCTTTGCTACCCACTACCAAAGATAAACCTACCATATTGCTACTATCGAACTATCTGCTCTGCTATATCAGAGATAATCCAAACGATACCCACTACCAAAGATAAACCTGCCATATTGCTACTATCGAACTATCTGCTCTGCTATATCAGAGATAATCCAGACACTAACCACTACCAAAGATAAACCTACCATATTGCTACTATCGAACTATCTGCTCTGCTATATCAGAGATAATCCTTCGCTACCCACTACCAAAGATAAACCTACCATATTGCTACTATCGAACAATCTGCTCTGCTATATCAGAGATAATCCTTTGCTACCCACTACCAAAGATAAACCTACCATATTGCTACTATCGAACTATCTGCTCTGCTATATCAGAGATAATCCAAACGATACCCACTACCAAAGATAAATCTGCCATATTGCTACTATCGAACTATCTGCTCTGCTATATCAGAGATAATCTAAACGCTACCTACTACCAAAGATAAACCTACCATATTGGTACTATCGAACTATCTGCTCTGCTATATCAGAGATAATCCAAACGCTACCCACTACCAAAGATAAACCTACCATATTGGTACTATCGAACTATCTGCTCTGCTATATCAGAGATAATCCAAACGCTACCCACTACCAAAGATAAACCTACCATATTGCTACTATCGAACTATCTGCTCTGCTATATCAGAGATAGTCCAAATTGTACCCACTACCAAAGATAAACCTACCATATTGTTACTATCGAACTTTCTGCTCTGCTATATCAGAGATAATCCAAACGCTACCCACTACCAAAGATAAACCTACCATATTGCTACTATCGAACTATCTGCTCTGCTATATCAGAGATAGTCCAAACGCTACCCACTACCAAAGATAAACCTACCATATTGCTACTATTGAACTATCTGCTCTGCTATATCAGAGATAATCCAAACGCTACCCACTACCAAAGATAAACCTACCACATTGCTACTATCGAACTATCTGCTCTGCTATATCAGAGATAATCCAAACGCTACCCACTACCAAAGATAAACCTACTGTATTGCTACTATCGAACGTAAACCCGTCTAAAAACACAATTTAAAATGTATCCAAAAAACTTCTAACCGTAGTTCAGCCAATCCTAACCCAAAGGAACCAAATGCGAGGGGAAGTTTCACTGTTTATCGAGAAGGACATTACCAAAATGAGACCAGAAATGTCATTTAGACAATTCCGTCTGTTCATTTTGTGGTGTCGCACAAGTACAAAGTGCGCGCCACGTACTTTCGCCACGCGCCGCCATGCACGCACGGCGCGGCGTTCTTACGACGTCAGCCACGAGCGCCCTCTGCTGCAACTCCGCTCGTGGCCACCACTGAACGACATCGTTCACTTCTGACTGAGATAGGAACCAGCTAACACTTCGGAATCAGATAGGCACCAGTGAAGACTTGGCTATCGGATAGGCACTAGGCAGGCCTCTAGCTCAACTATGTATCAGCATTCTGCAGTACTGAGCTAAGTAAAAGTTAAGTATTACTAAGGCTCTAAGAAATATATATCTCGTTCTAATTTACTCTAGTGATTCTAGTTTCTGCTGTCCCATTGGCTGGTCACCTCCTACCTGCACAAGCGTGCATCTTTTATTCCTGTGTCGGTCTTTCTACTCGGCCACCGATACCTACGACGGAAACGAGACACAAAAACATTTAATATGCTATTCGGTTCTTTTCTTAACGCACAAAAAATTTCAACCTCTTCCAGGTGAGACAGCAATCATCCCTTATCCTCATAATGTATAGACAGCATACTGTTATTAATATTGCCCAAAGAATGCCGTTCACTTTCTAGATGCTTCGCCGAAGAGCCATTCTCGACGTTTTTATGCTCTTTAAATCGAATTTTACAATTCCTTCTAGTCTGTCCCGCGTATTTCATTTCACACTCTAAACATTTAACTTCAAAAACTTCCGCTTTCCCCGCCCAAGTGTCTCCTGAATCAACCTTGTGTTTCAACCTCTGTTCTAATCTGTTGTCTGTCCTAAACGCTATTTCCACCCCTTCTTTGTTAAATAATTTAGCCACTTTATATGAGATATTATCCCAAAATAGCATGACTATATTTCTGGGAGGTTTTCTCAATCTGTTTATTTTTGCGTCTGATCATCCTATCCAATTTATCTACTAACCTCAACGTAACTGTATCTCCAACTAGAAACATGTTTTACGGTGAGGAATGTTTATCTGTTCACATGGTGCATATGCCGCAAACATTTTACGATTTACGTTGCCTTAGGGCAGATATGTTTTAGAATTCAAGGTAAGCCTGTCTAGGATGAACACACTTGGTTATATTGACATGGATCGTATTTAAGGTTTTAATGTTTCCGATTTAATTTACGTTTTGCTTGGCAGTCTCCTTTTAGAACTTGAGAATGGGGTAATGTAGGCCCGAAACATGCCGTTCGGCCATTTTTACATTGTGACAACTGGAGCTGAAACTTTAGTGCGATAGTTCATACATTTGTGACATGGCATCCAAACAAATGATTCAAGCGACTTTGTGGAGATAAAATTTGAAATATGCCCACAAAAAGTAAATATAATTTATTGAGAAACATATGCACAACCTGATATTACAACTACACAGTTTCTTCGTGTAATTAAGTTAATTAACCTACGGTCGGGGGTTCGAATCCCCCCTGGAGCATGGATATTTGTGCCATCCTTAGTCTTAGTTAGTTCATAAGTAGTTTGTAAGTTTAGGGACTGATTACCCCGTAGTTAAGTCCCATAAGCTATATAGACATTTGAACATTATGAAGTTACTTAACAGCCATATACAACCGCTTTCTCAAACAACGATCTGTACCAAAAGATTGGAAAGTTGCACAGGTCATACATATATTCAAGAAAGGCAGTAGGAGTAACCCACTAAACTACAGGCCTATTTCATTGATGTCAATTTGCAGCAGGGTTTTGGAACATATCCTGTATTCAAATATTATGAATTATCTCGAACAGAACGATCTATTGACCCAAGGTCAACGTGGATTTAGATAATATCGTTCATGCGAAACACAACTAGCTCTATATTCACACGAAGTGATGTGAGTTATCGACAAGGGTTCGCAAATCGATTCCGTATTTCTTGCTTTCTAGAAGGGTTTTGACACCGTTCCTCACAAACGGCTTTTAATCAAATTGCGTGGTTGTGGTATATCGCCCCAAAAATTGCGATTGGATAGGGGATTTCCTGTCAGAGAGGACACAGTTCGTAGTAATCGATGGTAAGGCATCGACTAAAACAGAGGTGATATCGGGCGTTCCACAGGGTAGTGTTATTGGTCCTCTGCTGTTCCTTATTTACATGAACGATTTAGGGGAAAATCTAAGTAGCTCTCTTAGGTTGTTCGCAGATGACGCCGTCATATACCGTCTAGTAAAATCATATGAAGCTCAAAACCAACTGCACAACGATCTGAATAAGATATCAGTATGGCGTGAAATTGGCAATTGACTCTAAATAATGAAAAGTGTGAAGTCGTCCACATGAGTACGAAAAGAAATCCGTTAAACTTCGTTTACTAGATAAATCAATCGAATATGAAGGCCTTAAACTCCACAAAATACCTAGAAATTACTATTACATCATACTTAAACTGGAAAGAACACGTAGATAATGTCGTGGGAAAGGCGAACCAGGGACTGCGTTTTATTGGCTGAACTCTTAAAAGATGCAACAGAACCACAAAAGAAATTGTATACACTACGCTTGTCCGTCCATTTTTGGAGTATTGCTGCCCAGTGTGGGATCCTTATCAGGTGGGTTTGATGGAGGACATCGAAAGAGTCCAAAGAAAGGCAGCTCGTTTCGTATTGTCACGATACAGGGGAGACAGCGTTACGGAAATGATACAGGATCTGGGGTGGGAATCATTACAACAACGGCGCTTATCGCTGCGGCGTGGGCTACTTACGGAACTCCGATCGCCAACATACGAGAAATACGAGAAATCACAGCTCGAACGGAGAGATTCAGATGTTCTTTCTTCCCGCGCGCTATTCGAGAATGGAATGGGAGATAAATAGTATAATGGTGGTTGGATGAACCCTCTGCCATGCACTTAAATGTGATGTGCAGAGTATCCCATGTAAATGTAGATGTAATCGGAAAAGTAGTACGCGAAGAGCTTTTTTCTTTTTATCACTTTGTTGGGTTTGTCGGCGAGATTCGTATAAATTTGGAATTATGTTTAAAGTTTATAGCAAGCCCATAAGTGCTCTCATTAGTCAAATAGTTGACGAATAAAATCACGCTATCACGCACCGCAAGATGGGGCATGTTTCATTGTTTGTGGCGTGATATCGTACGAACTATGTATCGTACATGGTTTTCGCAACCATAGCAAATGATTCCTGACCGTAAGGAATATTTGCACCAAATTTAGTTGAATTCTGTCCATTAGGTTTAGGAGCAGATGTAGAATATTATCGCATGATGCGGCTGTTTTTGAAGACTGTCATTGTTTATCGGGAACTGAAAAATGTGAATCATTTCAAGTACCTGGGATGTTTTATCACAAAGGATGCCCACTGCACCAACAGAATACGAGCGAGAATCTCCACGGCCAAAGCTGCTTTCAACAACAAGAGGACTCTGCTAACCAGCAAGTTGAGCTTGGCATTAAGGAAGAAACTGGTAAAGTGCTACATTTGGAGCATTGCACTGTATGGAGCTGAGACGTGGACCATGAGAAAGGAGAAGAAAAAAATACTTGGAGAGCTTTGAAATGTGGTGCTGGAAGAGAATGGAAAAGATCAAGTGGACAGATCGCATGAAAAATGATGACGTACTGAGAAGAGTAGGAGAGAAGGGAAGTATTGTGCATGCAATTCTACAGAGAAAGGCCAACTGGATTGGACGTGTACTTAGACACGAGGAACTCCAACGCGATGTCATCGAAGGGAAAATAAGAGGAGAGGAAACACAGGAGGAGGAAGAAGGAGGATTCAGAATCTGGATACAACAGACTGAAGGAAGAAATTGAAGACAGGGAACAACGGAATCAGAAATTCTCCGTACGGATACATGGACCTGCCACTAGGAAGAATCTACATCTACATCTACATAGATACTCTGCAAATCACATTCAAGTGCCTGGCAGAGGGTTCATTAACCACTTTCATAACTGTTCTCTGCCGTTCCATTCTCTAATAGCGCGCGGGAAGAAAGAACACCTAAATCGTTCCGTTTTCGATCTGATTTCTCTTATTTTATTGGGATGGTCATGTCTCCCTAAGTAGGTGGGTGCTAGCAAAATATTTTCACATTCAGAACTAAAAGTCGGTGATTGAAACTTCGCAAACAGATCACGCCGCAATGAATAACGTCTTTCTTTTAATGATTTCCACCCCTATTCGTGCAACATTTCCGTGACGCTTTCCCCCCCGTAACGTGATAAAACAAAACGAGCTGCCCTTCTCTGAACCTTCTCAATGTCTTCCGTCAGTCCCACCTGGTGGGGTCCCACAAGGGGCAACAGTACTCCAGGAGAGGACGCACAAGTGTGATGTAGGCAGTCTCTTTGGTGGAGCTGGTGCATATTCGAAACGTTCTGCCGATGAAACGTAACGTTTGGTTCGCCTTCCCCACAATATTTTCTATGTGTTCTCTCCAGTCAAAGTTGTTCGTAAATGTATCTCCTAGGTATTTGGTAGAATCTACGACCTTAAGGTTTGACTGATTTATCGCGTAATTGATGTTCAGAGGATTTCTTTTAGTGGTCATGTGTATTGCTTCACACTTTTCTTTATTTAGTGTCAATTGCCAATTTTAGCACCATCCAGAAATTTTGTGTAAATCACTTTGCAGTTGCTTTTGATACTCTGTCGACTTCACTAACCGATAAACGACAGCATCATCCGCGAACAATCTAAGGGAGCTATTCAGATTGTCTCCTAAATCGTTTATAAACACGAGGAAGAGTAGGGGACCTATAACGCTTCCCTGTGGAACGCCACAGAATACTACATAATAATAATAATCTCCTTAAGTCTGTGTCGTAGGTGATTCTTACCTCGACAGTGGTTGTTTACTGATAGTAAGGAACATCTGTACCAAGTTTGGTTGAAATCGGTACAGTAGTATAGGATGCTGAAGATTAGGTAACTAATGAGGAAGTACTGAACAGAATTGGGGAGAAAAGAAATTTCTGGCATACCTTGACTAAAAGAAGGGATAGATTGGTGGGACACATTCTTAGACATCAAGGAATTGTGAATTTAGCATTAGAGGGAAGTGTGTGGGGTAAAAATCGCAGAGGAAGACCAAGAGATGGATACAGCAAGCAGATTCAGACAGATGTAGGTTGCCGTTCTTATGTGGAGATGAAGAGGCTTGCTCAGGATAGGGTATTGTGGAGAGCTGCATCAAACCAGTCTCCGGACTGAAGACCACAACAAAAACAGTTTAGGAGATGTGGGACATACATACATACACACATACCCACATACAGCCTATTTTATAAGATGTATAGATGTAGATTCTACTAGTGATAATATTTCTGTGAATATCACAATTTGGACAATGTTTGTTTTCTGAGGGAATGTGCAAACCTGTCTCAGTATGTAGACGGAAGTAATTAAAAAGTACGTTTACCCCATTCTTAGGTATACACACTATTTTTAACAATGCTGTCTCAAACAAGATGTTTGCAATTCGTTAGACAGAAAGGAATGAATACGGGGAGCGGAAGTTTTTCTTGACCTGTAAAGAAAGCAGGCAGCAGTTGTTAGGAAGGAGTGGTGAAGTTTGTAAGCTGGTGGAGCAGTAAAAGAAGGCGGCCGTTAAGTTTCCACAGGGGTGAAGTAGTGAAGAAATCCAAGTTATTGTAAGAATAGTATCTGCTACATCTACATACATAATCCGCAATCCACCGTAAGGTGCGTGGCGGAGGGTATACTGTACCACTATTAGGCATTTCCTTTCCTATTCCACTCCCAAACAGAACGAGGAAAATAAGAATGCCTATATGCCTCCATACGAGCCCTAATTTCTATTATCTTGTCTTTGTGATCACCACGCGAAATGTAAGTAGGCGGCAGCAAGATCGTACTACACTCAGCTTCAAATTCCACCCCTCTAAATTTCCTCAACAGAATTTCTCGAAAAGAACGTTCGTCTTTCTTCCAGCGATCCCCAATTGAGTTGCCGGAGCATTTCCGTGACACTCGCGCATCGGTCGAACAACCGGTAACAAATCTAGCTGCTCGCCTCTGAACCGCCTCTATGTCTTCCTTCAAACCGATCTGCTGCGGGTCCCAAATACTTGAGCAATACTCAAGACGTGGTCGTACAAGCGTTTTATACGCGGTCTCCTTTACAGATGTACTTCATCTTCCCAATATTATCCCAGTAAACCGAATTCGGCTGTCCGCCTTACTCACAACTGTCCTTACATGCTCGATCCATTTCATATCGCTCTACAATGTTACGCCTAGATATTTGAACGACGCGACAGCATCAAGAAGCTCACTACTAATGCTGTATTCGAACATTATGGGATTGTTTTTTCTACTCATGCGCATCACCTTACATTTTTGTACTTTGAGAGCTAGCTGCCATTCAAATCAAATGTTTGTGAAGCTTATGGGACTTAACTACGGGGTCATCAGTCCCGAAACGTACAAACTACTTACGAACTACCTTATACTAAGGACGGCACAAATATCCATGCCCGAGGGGGGTTTCGAACCCTCGACCGTAGTGGCCGTGCAGACCGGGACTGGAGCGCCTCAGTCCCCGCGGCCACCGCGGCCGGCTCTATGTTGCAGTAAAATAAATAAAATGCGATATTAATTTTATCCACCGCCATACTTGTTTGTGCACCACTGTTCAATACGTAAATCTGCTGTTAAATCTCTTTAATTACATGAATCTGTATTTAAAATTTGCCATACTGTTATCGCCCATGTTTCATCTCGACAGACTAGCCAGTCTTGAAGTACATGCTGGGAGCCAGTTTCTGAGAGGTCCTTCAAAATTCCCTCTACAGCTTCTGATTATGGATAACGCCTCCCACGAAGGCGATTCTTCAAGTTACGGAATAGAAATATTTTTGCAAACACCTCTGTAACGGTGCGGGTCGCAAGGAATAAAAAAAATAAAAATAAAAAAAAGGAAAACCACACACACACACACACACACACACACACACACACACAAGACAACAAAGTTGTGTAGAGAATTTTCTCCTCCACAAATACGTGTATTCGATTTTCGGGCCAGAAGAAAGTTTTATTTACCGGCGTTGCCCAGTTGTTTATTTATCCTACACTCTCGTCGTCCACCTCCCCTTCCCCCCCTCTCTCTGCATCCACCTCTTTCTCTCCCATCTCTCTGTTCGTTTCCACCTTTCCCTCTCTCTACAAAGTTTCTGCGAGGTACCCTCTGCCATGTACCATACAAACATTTATGTACCTAGTGACCTTCATATTGGTTTAAAGGTCATGTGTGCAAACATTCATAAAGATTGGAGCAAAACTATGCGTTTTGTAAAATTCCGTAAGTTAAGTACCCTCCACCATGCACCGAACGAAATTTTATACAGACAGTGACATTCCTCTTGTTTTTAAGGCAGTGAGTGCAAAATTTCATCAAAACGGAACAAAAATATAGATTTCTATGCAATAAAAACGCAGGGTTACATTGAAAAACGCACTTTATTGTTGTCAAATATTAAAGTTTTATTTCATACAACCCTTGTTCTGAGAATAACGAAAAGAGCAAAAAAAAAAAAAAAAAAAAAAAAAAAAAAAGGATCTGTGAAATCGGTCGAGTCGTTCTCAAGTTATGGCACGACCAAGGTATTTAGGTATCCATTTTTATGTTGCAAACTACCCTCCCCCATGCACCGTACGAAACTCAAGGTAGACGGTGACGTTCCTCTTGTTTTGAAGGTCAAGCGTGACAAATTTCGTAAAAATCGGAATGAAACTGTAGATTTGGAGAGTCTGTAGGAGAAGTATGCTCCGCCATGCACCTGTCAACAAAATACTTTCTTAGCTGACGTTTTCTACCTATAAATTATATCTCTGCCAAATTTCAGCATCATAGGTGAAGTTGTTTTCGAGATTTCGTGTTTAGTCAGTGAGTGAGTGAGTGTTCTTTCACTTTTATATAGATGGAGATTAAGAAAACAGATTGCTTAATTTTGGAGGCAAGAGAATTAAGGGAGACTTGCAGACAAAAATAAATAGCAACCTCCAAATCTGTAATGCTAACTTTATTTGATACAAGGTCATGTCTGATGCGACAGTTTTACGGCATCTGCAGCGAAACTGTTGTGAGCGGTAGACTTCGTTTCATCATTTTGTGTGTGTGGGAATCAGTTACAAAACGGTTGTTAATCGTCCGAAATTACATGCAGACTTTGTCACAGATCCCTAACTACTCCCATTTTCCAATAATTGACGCATAAATGGGTATTCTCACGCGGTGGCCTCTCATTATTTATGACGTCATATCTCCTGAGCTGTGTGTCGTGCTCTTTTGTTTTTGGGTCAGGAACCTTCGTGGGCGTACGGTGAACAGTTCAACAAAGTTTCACTGCAATCGAATGAATGGTTTACGAACAGACAGAGGACATACAGACAAACATTCATATATAAATATAGATTGAATTTTCAGCTGTCAAAAGGCAATAGGAAACGGCGTTTTTTTAGTGTTACTAACCTAATTATTACTAACCTAATTATCTCGAAAATATTTGAAAAATGGAGAATCAGGTTTCTGGCGACCAACAATTACGTCTCTTGCATTTGGTGCCGATCGGTTGAACGGTCCGACCTAAAAAGTGGGAACACGTTACGGACATAACAGACAGACAGACATCGTCATAATCGCCGTTATTTTTGCAAATATCTCTAGAAAAAGAGTCACATGGGGCTAAATACGGTCTATAGAGAGGAGAGGGATGCGCTTCACGTTGATTGTTGCAAGATGTTCAGCAACAACGTTGGCAATATGGGGTGGCTCGTTATCTTGGTAAGCATCCAGCCAGCTTCACGGAAAAGTCGTCTTGTGCGCCTGATGTGGACTTGCAGTATTTTCAGAGTATCCCTGTGGTATTGTTCAATTACTGGAGTGTGTGCAGGTACAACGAGCTCGTAAACCATTCCAAGAATATCAAAGATTGAGATGCTTATAACTGTACAACCTTTTTTTCGTGGGGGGGGGGGGGGGGCGGTGTTTGTGATGAAGGAGATTCCACATTAAGCTTTTATCTTCGCCCTCAGTATTAAAATGATGTAGCCAAGTTTCATCAGCAGTGATTACATTTCAAAAAGCAACTTCGGATCTTCCTCTAACGTCCACTTAACTGCTTGCAGACCTGTACGCGAATGTCCCTTTTTTCGGGAATCAACAGTGTTGAAATATATCACGCACAAACACGTCTCATGAGTAATGTTCCTGACACCAAAGTGTGGGTGGCACCCAAGGAAATGTTCAGTATTTCAAAAAGTGATCTTAGAGTAATTCGAGGAACGACTTATATCTACATCTACATGGATCTGCAAGTCACGCTGAAGTCCATTGTAGAGGGTTCTTCGAACCGCTCTTATGTTATATCTCTACCGTTCCATTATCTAATAGCTAGCGAAGAAGAAGGAACACCTAAATTTTTTCGTTTTCGATCTGATTTCACTTATTTTATTTTGAACATGGTGTCATCCTATGTAGGTGGGTGCTAACAGAATATGTTCGCATTCGGAAGAGAAAGTTGGTGAAGGAATTTTCGTAGATAGATCACGTCGCAATAAATATCGCCTTCTTTTATTGATTACCACCCCAACTCGTGCATCATTTCCGTGACACTCTCTCCCCTATAACGCGATAACACAAAACGAGATGCCCTTCTCTGAACTTTCTCTAAATCGTCCGTCAGTCCCACCTGGTGTGGATCCCACAATGCGCAGAAATACCCCAAAATAGGACGCACAAGTTTGGTGTAGGCAGTTTCTTTAGTAGAACTGTTGCATATTCTAAGTGTTCTGCATATAAAACGTAGTCTTTGATTCGCCTTTCCTACAATATTTTCTGTGTGTTCTTTCCAATTTAAGTTGTTCGTAATTGTTACTCCTAGCTATTTATTTGAATTTATTTACAGCCTATGTGTTTGAGTGATTTGTCGTGTAAATGAACTTTAAATGACTGACTTCACACTTATCATTATTAACGGTCAATTGCCAATTTTTACATTTTGCTGATATCTTACGCATATCGTTTTTCAGTTGCTTTTGATCTTCGGGTGACTTTAGTAACCTCTAATGACAGCATCATCCGCGAACAATCTAAGAGAGCTACTCAGATTGTCTCCTAAATCGTCTATAAAAATAAGCAGCAGTAGGTGTCCCATTACCCTTCCCTGGGGAACGACAGATATAACTTTTATTCGATGACTATTGGCCATTTACAGCGTACTGTATCCTTTCTGACAGGAAATCACGAATCGAATCGCAAAATTGTGTCGATCTAATATATAAAGCAAAGTGTCCGTATGTTTGTGTGTGTGCGTGTTGCATAAAAATCTACAGTTTTGTTCCAATGTTTATGAAATTTTGCACACGTAAGCTACAATCCATGAGGACGGTCGTCGTAAGTGTAAGAATCACATAAGATATATAGTTCACGAGATATGACGTCATAAACAATGAGATGCGCGAAAAACTGCTGCATTTTGCGACATTGCTGCTCATTTTCTCCTAAACCATTGCACCGATTTCAACCAAATTTGGTACACACATTCCTTACCGTGAGGTAACAATTGCTGCAGGGTTAAGAATCACATGCGGCACATGGTTCAAAAGATATTACGTCATATACAACCTCGACACCCACCTCTGAACTGCCTTAGAACAGGAAAAAAATTACAAAGTTTTTTACGTAGACCGGTTAATACTGAAGGAATGCAACAGTGTTTTTAGCAAGTACGTTACATGTTTCGTTTGTGTAAAAATAATAATTGAAACTATTACTCTTACATGAAATTAAAATTACGACAGGAAAAAGTTAGTCGCCTGCCACTTTTTTCGTTTTGGAGTCAGGAAATTTACGTCAGCGAGAAAGTTGTAGATAATGAAATGAACTTTTCTTTTCATTCAAACAACTTTTTTTTATAGCTTCCCTGGTTTTCTCACAGCCGGCCGAGGTAGCTGAGCGGACTGAGGCGCTTCAGTCACGGTCTGCACGGCCACTACGGTCGGGCGTTCGAATCCCCCCTCGGGCATAGATATTTGTGCCGTCCTAGTTCGTAAGTAGTTCATAAGTAATTTGTAACTTCATGGACTGATAACCCCGTAGTTAAGTCCCATAAGCTGTACAAACATTTGAACATTTTTGAACATTTGGTTTTCTCACAACTTTAGGTACAATAGAGCGGTGGAACTTTCCAAATTCTACTCGTTTACTTTCAGCGAGCTTGCCCACCAGCGAGCACAGATTCTGATGCTCACTCACTTTGTACTTTGTGACCAATTTCGATAAACTACGCTTGTCCGTTCATTTTTGGAGTATTGCTGCCCAGTGTGGGATCCTTATCAGGTGGGTTTGACGGAGGACATCGAAAGAGTCCAAAGAAGGGCAGCTCGTTTCGTATTGTCACGATACAGGGGAGACAGCGTTACGGAAATGATACAGGATCTGGGATGGGAATCATTACAACAACGGCGCTTATCGCTGCGGCGTGGGCTACTTACGAAACTGCAACCACCGACATTCTCCTCCGAATGCGAAAATGTCTTGTTGACTCCCACGTACATAGGTAGAAATGATCATCAGTATAAAATACGAGAAATCAGAGCTCGAACAGAGAGATTCAGGTGTTCTTTCTTCCCGCGCGCTATTGGAGAACGTAATGGAAGATGGATGGTATAAAGGTAGTTCGATGAACCGTCTGCCAGGCACTTAAATGTGATTTGCAGAGTATACAAATGTTTGTTAAGTTCAAGGGACGTAACTACGGGGTCATCAGTCCCTAAGCTTACAAACTACTTATGAACTAGCTAATACTAAGGACGGCACAAATATCCATGCCCGAGGGGGGATTCGAACCCCCGACCGTAATGGCCGTGTAGACCCTGACTGGAGCGCCTCAGTCCCCTCGGCCACCGCGGCCGGCGCGCAGAGTATCCCATGTAGAAGTAGGTGTAGAATCTGGAATAGAATTTTCGGTATTAAATAATTATGACTTAACACTTTTTATTTATTTTATTACTAACTAGCTGAACCCGCATCTACTTTCCACGGTTAATCTTTAAACTTCTTTAACTGGAGAACTGCAGAACGTATCGTGATGCGGTTTCTTTCAATTTTTTCGTTATAATCGTGGGATCAACGTAGGCTATATTAAATGTCAATATGAAAATGTGAAGTAATTGAGATAAAAAAATAACGTAGAATGGTTTAGCACTTCCGCACTTTCGTAACGACTGTAGAGTAAAGTATGAGACCTGCGCCACAGTACATATTATAAAATTATAGAACACATGACGATTAAAAAGAAAAGATCCGCCAAATGATATGTCAAACCTGTACACATCTCCCATAATCACTATATCTGTTGTCTGAAACCGTCTGGCGCCAGCACTTTAGAAAAGAAAAATGATGAATGTGCTTCACTGGTAAAAGTTAGACACATGGACTTGCGTATTTTATTTATTTATGTTAGATCTTTGTGAGTTCTGCAATTCTGTACTATGTACTATGGCCTAGCTCTTTATAGTTTACTCTCCAGAGCTGACTAAAGTGCAGAAGCGATAAACGATTCTACGTTATGATTCTTAATTTTAGTTGTTTCACAAGTTCCTGTTGACATTACATATAACCTGAGTTCATCGCAGGATTGTAAAGAAGAAACTGAAAGAAACCGCATGACGATACGTTCAGTACTCCTCGAGTTATAAAAGGCTAAAGGGACAGACAGTGTAAATGTGCTTCTATTTTATATAACACAATGATTTGCTGTCACTAGCTGAAATTTGTAATTATTTATGGCAAAAATAGATTGTCTAAAAAGGAACGCCTTAAAATATATGAAAAAGGAATCGACAGACAGCGAACTCCATGAACTGCCGTGTGGTGTCAGCTGTGTTGTCCGGCTGGCGCTCGTCCGCCATGTTGGTTGGGTGTCACTGTAAGTAAAGACTCTCTGTGTTGTTCTGTGCTCGCTGTGTGCAGCGTTATGCCTAGCTATTTAACTGGTGCAACTCTGTCAAACAGCACACTACTATCGGTGTATTGGAACATTACGCGATTGTTTCTCCACTGCAGCGATAGGCGATGCTCAACATTTCTGAAATTCCCTCCCATTAGATTGAATTTTAGCACGGGATATTACACTACTGGCTGATAAAATTGCTACGCCAAGAAGAAATGCAGTTGGTAAACGGATACTCATTGCACAAATATATTATACTAGAACTGACATGTGATTCCATTTTCACGCAATTTGGGTGCATAGATCCTGAGAAATCAGTACCCAGAACAACCACCTCTGGCCGTAATAACGGTCTCGATACGCCTGGTCATTTAGTCAAACAGAGCTTGGATGGCGTGTACAGGTACAGATGCCCATGCAGCTTCAACACGATACCACATTTCATCAAGAGTAGTGACTGGCGTATTGTGACGAGCCAGTTGCTCGGCCACTATTGACAAGAACGTGCTGGCCAGGGCAGCAGTCGAACATTTTCCGTATCCACTATGGCCCATACAGGACCTACAGCATGCGGTCGTGCATTATCTTGCTGAAATGTAGCGTTTCGCAGGGATCGAATGTAGGGGTATGGCGATGACGAATACACGCTTCCAATGTGCGTTCTCCTCTATGTCGCGAAACTCAGATGCGACCATTATTATGCTTTGAAGAGAACCTGGATTCATCCGAAAAAAAAAATGACGTTTTGCCATTCGTGTACCCAGGTTCGTCTCGTTGGGTACAACATCGCAAGCGCTCCTGTCTGTGATGCAGCGTCAAGGGTAACCGCAGCCACGGTCTCCGAGCTGATAGTCCATGCTGCTGCAAACGTCGTCAAACTGTTCGTGCACATGGTTGTTGTCCTGCAAAAGTCCCCATCTGTTGACTCACGGATCGAGACGTGGCTGCACGATCCGTTACAGCCATGCGGATAAGATGCCTGTCATCTCGACTGCTAGTGATACGAGACCGTTCCGGCACGGCGTTCCGTATTGGCCACCTGAACCCACCGATTCCATATTCTGCTAACAGTCATTGGATCGCGACCAACGCGAGCAGCAATGTCGCGATACGATAAACCACAATCGCGATAGGCCACAATCCGACCTTGTAAAGTCGGAAACTTGATAGTACGCATTTGTCCTCCTTACACGAGGCATGACAACAACGTTTCACCAGGCAACGCCGGTCAACTGCTATTTGTGTATGAGAAATCGGTTAGAAACTTTCCTCATGTCAGCACGTTGTAGGTGTCGCCACCAGTGCGAACCTTGTGTGAATGCTCTGAAAAGCTAATCATTTGCATATCACAGCATCTTCTTCCTGTCGATTAAATTTCGCGTCTGTAGCACGTCATCTTCGTGCTGTAGCAATTTTAATGCCCAGAAGTGTATAACGGTAAATACTATGAACACTCCTCTTATTGAACAGTCCTCCAAACACAAAAATCTATAAATGTGAATGTCTGTTCGGTGTACGTTTATCACGTCTGAACCACAAGACATAAAGAGCTAAAATTTTGTACAGTTACTAATGTCTGCCCGGGGAAGGCTTTAGGCACGGTTTTATGGCGATCGGATAGCTATTTATCTATATACATATTAATGTGAATGTCTGTTCGGTGGACGCTTATCACGTCCGAACGACAAGACACAGATACTTAAATATTTGTACAGTTACTGATATATACCCGAGGAAAGTTTTAGGCACGGTTTTATAGCGATCTGATAGATATTTAGTAATTTGAAGAATATAACACGAAATGCGGAACAAAAATTACTCTTTGAAAATTATATTTAGTCTTTGAAAATAGTTTTATTGGTTGCATTGTTGTTTCAGGGTTGATAATGATAAAAGGGTGGAGTATATTGGGATGGAAAGTTATCGGTGTATATAAAATTCTTCGTGTGTGTGTCTTAGTATTTCGCTCTGCAGCGAAAACTACAGAACGCAAACGAATGGTCTGTGTATTATTGTTGTCCGAAGTCTCCCGTTGTACACCATAGCAGTTCCATGGCGATAGCTATAAGGGGATGGAAGATATGGTGGTTGAAAGTTGTCAAATTATAAAAAATTTCGGACTGAAGGCCAGCGATGACGTTCGCGACTCTATAGCAAGGAGGTTACATACAGTGAAACGTGATGACACAGACCTATCTTTGGCCTATGTATGCTACAATGTCTTCAGCTCTTTCTCTGTAAGGATAAGCACACGAATAAGGAAATATAAGAATAAATAAATAAAGCAGTAAAAAATAATTTTCTTTTAATATATCTATTTAAGAAAAATCTATTTGACGTTTCGCGCATTACATCAAGTGATCGATCTGTGATATTATTACAATCATTATTGTTGAATTTCGTGATTGGATTCTTCGAAACTAGTGTATTTTTACGTCTGATTTCTTATTTCTTATATATTCTCTGATAAATGTAACATGTTTTTAGGAAAAAGGAGATGGACAGAGAGAGAGAGTGGATAG
This sequence comes from Locusta migratoria, assembly GCA_026315105.1. Taxonomy (NCBI): domain Eukaryota; kingdom Metazoa; phylum Arthropoda; class Insecta; order Orthoptera; family Acrididae; genus Locusta; species Locusta migratoria. The sequence goes on from CM048754.1 coordinate 20,292,094, forward strand.
GAAAAGTACTAACTCAAGGCTCGAATAAATAAATAAATACCCGGGGAACGCCGGGTTTTCAGCTAGTAAATAAATAAACACAACGCTATCTATTCAGACAGCCAGGCAGCCCTGAGATCACTGGCAGCTCCTGCAACAAGGTCTAAAATTGTTGCAGAATGTCACAGGGTTCTGGTGGAGCTAGGGGAAAGCAATAGAATAAACCTATTGTGGGTCCCTGGCCACTCGGGGATCAGTGGCAACGAACATGCCGACAGATTAGCCAGGATGGGGCCAGAGACTCCATTTATGGGACCGGAATCTGCCCTGACAATCACCAAGGCAATGATCAAATTGGAGCTACGTAACTGGCTCAGAAGACAGGACGTAGAATATTGGACCAAAGTCTACCAACAAAAACATGGCAAGGTAAAGATGCCAAAGCCATGTTTTAAAAGAAGCTCTGCAATCCTGGGCCTGAACAGGAGAGAGATTAGACTCACGGTTGGATTGCTGACAGGCCACGGGAATTTCAAAAAACACCTACATACAATGGGAATAACAGAAGAGGATCTGTAATGACGGTGATGAAACTGCATCACATCTGATCTTCGAATGCATTGCATTGGATAGTAAAAGGCACAGAACATTTGGGACAACCAGACCCGAAGAAATTGTGTCTAATAAAGAAGTGGTAAAGAGACTCCTTGCATTGTTCAAGGGCATCGGTTGGCTTTACTAGACATACAGGGAGCGATACCGCACAATAAACTTAGTTTCGGTGCGGGCAGTGGCGGGTTAGACCAAGGCTGTTTTGGCTTCCCTGAAAGAATCAAATCCAATCAATCAAATAGTATTCGTTGCTTCAAGTGCGTATAATTTTCCTGGCGGTCTCTGTGTGTCCTCCAGTCGTGTCCTCTTGCGATGTCCGCACAGCGGTATATCTGTGCGGTCTCTCCCGTATGACCCGGCCGGCCATGCTGTGTGTGCAGAGCCACTCGATACCTACCCGGATCCTGAAACCGGACCCTGGAAACTCGAGCAGGCCGTTCGCTGATTGGCGGAGCACCAGCCACGGTGACGTCACTGGCCACGGTAGAGCTCCTAAGTACCCAGGCTGAATTGTCCGCCATGTTTTCCCCAGCATGGTTGGAATCGCGCTGCACTAACAGCGTATAGGCGCATGCCATGCCATCTTTCCCAAAAACTAATTGGTGGAAATATTTAATTTTTCGTTGGTTTACGTTTTAGGAGGCGATCCACTAATAATATTGTAAAAAGATGTAAAAAAAGCCAAGATCGCTGTTCATCAATTTTTATTTACGACGACCGGTTTCGCTGCACTATGTCAGCATCATCTGGTCAAATAAAATAATAATCTGTTAGAATTTTTTTTTCCTTTATTGTTGTTTTAAAGCCAGCCGTAGAAACAGCTGGCAGGCTGACAGCAGCTGCGGTGGCTGCTCTTCAGCCATGTGATACACAAGCATGACAAAGAAGAGATAAAATATAAAAAAGATGAACAAAATTGCGGAAATTAAAAACATTGACAGACAGAGTTTTCGACAGACTAAAACGGACATGTACAAATGGGACAAAACAGATGGCAGAGAACAAAAAAGAGACGAGTAGTGATGAAACACACACACAGTCAGTAAAAACAACCGGCCACGGTGACAAGTTTAAAAGTACATTGCGGAGACACGAAGTTCACACATGGAGACAGCTGACGGCGTACAAAATAAAACATGGGGACGGCGATTATGGAGGCACTGAGTAAAACACACGACACTGGAGACACTTGCACTGAACACGTAGATAAAAAGTCGAGACGCCCCCGCAAGGAGTGGGGAGGGGATGGAGGGGGGGGAGGTGGGGCAGGGACGGGGGAAGTGCGGGGGAGGGGGAGAAGGGGAGGGAAGAGAGCGTAAGGAGGGAAGGAGTGACGAGACTCTGGGCATGGGAGAGGGGTAGCCAAGCGGGCGGGAAGGAAAAGGGACGGGAGAGAGGGGAGGGGCGCTGATGCTACGGGGAAGGGATCAGAGTTGGTAGGAGGGGTAGATATCGGGCCGAAGTTCGGTATCCGGTAGAGGAAGGGTGCGGAAATTGCCTTGGGAGAGGATACGGAGCGTATGGAGGTGAAGGCCGGGAGGGACGGTTTGGCGGAGGCGTGGCAGAGGCCCGGGATTCGTAAGAATAGGGTAGACCAGAGGGTTTTGGGACTCTATTTTGCGGGATGTGTAAAGGAGCCGGAGATGTTCGAGGTGTTGTAGGAGAGGAGGGAAGGGGATGAGGTCATAGAGGATCCGCGTGGGGGAAGGGAGTCTGATACGGTATGCGAGGTGGAGGGCGTGGCGTTCTAGGATCTGGAGGGACTTGTAGAAAGTAGGAGGGGCTGATATCCAGGTGGGGTGGAAGGAACAAAGGACGGGGCGCATGATGGATTTGTAGGTGTGAAGGACAGTGGAAGGGTGGAGGCTCCACGTCCGGCCAGTAAGGAGTTTTAGGAGGTTTAGGCGGGACAGAGCTTTCTCACGGAGGGATTTGAGGTATGGAGTCCAGGACAGTTGGCGGTCAAGGGTAAGGCCAAGGTACTTGAGGGTGGGAGTGTGACGGATGGGTCGGTTGTGAAGGGTAAGATAGAAATCGTGGAGGCGGAAGGTGCGGGTAGTACGACCTATGACTATTGCCTGGGATTTGTCGGGATTGACGGAGAGGAGCCACTGGTTACACCAGGAGGCGAACTCGGTGAGGTGGGACTGGAGCAAAACCTGGGAACGGGCAAGGGAGGGGGCGAGGGCCAGGAAGGCGGTGTCGTCAGCATATTGGAGGAGATAGACGGGAGGTTTGGGTTGAGGCATGTCGGCAGAGTAGAGGAGATAGAGCAGGGGAGAGAGGACTGAGCCTTGGGGCACCCCGGCGGAGGGGTAGAAAATACGGGAGTTGGAGTTGCAGACAGTGATCTGTTAGAAAGGAATGACGGAAATTTAAAACATCCATGTCTTTATAATAAAACGAGAATATACATCAATTAAATCCATAAGAGCAAGATCGGGCATATTTAGAGATGAGATATACATTGTAATGTCAATCAGTTGTTATATAACAATTTACAGTGCATAGGTGCACTATGTCATTATAATAAAACATAATTATCACAGTGAGTGACAATAGCTAACTGATACATGATACAAGTCAAGGATAAAAAAATATGGCGCCAGATGGCAGCACACACCAATGTAATATTAAAACACAATGAGGTTAAAAACGTGTTGTACAGATTATAAAAATAATTAGAAGTCATTTGGAAATAGACTAATATCTATGTTGATGGCGTAATTAAGTTTGTGCATACCACAAAAATATCTGTATAAACTGACAGTCATTTATAAACGAAAAACTAACACAGTTAAAATGTAGCGCTCATACAATATTGGCTTGTGCGTACCATAGGAATATCTGTATAAAACGACTGTCGATTAAAAAGTATACAACAGTGGCCACAATGCAGCGGTGATGCAATATTGGGTAATGCATATCACAAAACACTTGTATAAAACCACAGTCAAGTGTAAAAGAACATACAACAGTGTCTACAATGTATCAGTTATAAAATATTGGATAGTACATAAAACACAAACATCTGTATAAAAAGACAGTTATAAAAGAATACATGATAGTAGTCACAGTGCAGCAGTTACGAAATATAGATATGGCTGCAACAACACAATAGGTCAGCCAACACAGCACAAGGTTGTAAAGAATATACAACAGAAATTACAGTGTAGCAGTCATACTATCTAAACATTAAACATCATGTCTAAAACCTACACCTGGAGCAGTTTCCTTTTTAACAGATATCATTATTATTATTATTAGCTGGATCATATTTACGATCCATAACCTCAAAAATTAGCGCTAGTTAAATGGTTGTTATTTACTAGCGCTAATTTTTGAGGTTATGGATCGTAAATATGATCCAGCTAATAATAAAAAAATAAAAAATAAAAAAGAATTTTAACAGATTATGGCCTTGTAAAATATTTTATTTGACCAGATGATGCTGACATAGTGCAGCGAAACCGGTCGTCGTAAATAAAAATTGATGATCAGCGATCTTGGCTTTTTTATATCTTTTTACAATATTTAATTTTTCCGATACTTAAATCTTTATATGTCAGTATTGTGACGAAATGCTCGTCATTTCGTTAAATAGTCATAGTTAACAAGATATTGGCTTCGAAATAAGAGACTGCGCTACGTTAGGAAAAGTTTGCAGTAAAAAATAGAGGCTGCTATGATATTCCGTTTGGAGCTTGTTGCACCAAATGTTGTTACGGATCAAACTTTCCTAATGGATTGAATTTTATTTTCGACTTAGGAAGAGATCTTTACCTTTCACTCATACCGTTAAACTTGATTTTATTTAGCGCACTCATTTCCGATGGCGATAAGGCCAGAATGCATCATTGTGTATCTCATACACGGTTAGAGGTATCAAAATGATATTTTGACAAATGATAACATGCAAAGAGGGGAGTATTTTGCCACATGGTTACTACGCAAAACTTCATTAATTGTCGCATTATTCAAGGAAATACATAGTTGTAGAATGAAAAAGAGTAAAGTTCCTGATTTATTATTCGATTTGCAGATATTCCTTCGTCAGTCACTAGTGTTTATTTCTTTGCTTCTTGTCCACCGTGTTTCAGAGCTACTACTCAGTTTGCAAACCCTAATAGGAGTTATATTTCCTTTAGTTTAACGCCTAGCAGTAACAGAACGGAAGTTACTAGATCTAATGAGGATTTTATGTGAGAATACTTGAAAATGACAGATAGCAAGGACCTCTTCACTAGCTAACGAACTGACTTGTTCTCATTTCCTCACATAATAAAGCACTCTGTATTGACATATTTAGAACATCCTTGTCATATAAATGAAAAATTGAAATTGCATATTACATAGAGACGCAGCACTTTTGTAGTGAGCAACTATTAAATTTAATGGGTTAAAAGAAGTCAGTAGCAGCATCTTCAAGTATGGATGTTATGCAGTAACAACATGTGCCTAATTATTAGGAGCTCTAATACGGAAGACGTGTTACTACTAGACGGGCGGGCGGATCCCAGTGCATCATATTTAAGTGACATTATCTCATCTTGTACATTTGTCACAGATTTGCTGTGTGGAGAGGATGAAAATTTGATGTATTTTGAACATTTCATTCGCTTAATGTGTTCACCTAACTTCAACAGAAAAAAAGTTCCTCGCATGTCGAAAATTCCGTAACGTCGTCAGAAAGTGCATGGTCGTAAACTATCAGTTTATGCTGTTAATAAATTATTGCCATAATTAAGACTAAAATGAAAATGTAGTGTACTTCTTAACGAAGACATTGATGAAAGTTCCACGTCGATACAGTGAGTAGTTTGCGAGTGTGAGCGAGTTGAATGAAACGCGAGGTAACGCGTGAGCTTCGTCCGGAACTTGGTAACTCCTACAGCTTGGGGAGAAAAATGGCGGACAGTTCAGCTCGGGTTTATAGGAGCCTTAGGCCACGATAATCCGACAGCTCGAACCTCAGCTGTTCCACTCTGTCTGCAAACTGCGGCGTTTGCTCGGCGCATCCCCTCACTGCCACAACAACCACTCCGAGACTCTCCCGCCGGAGATTCGAGTCCTCCCTCGGGCACGGGTTGTCCTTAGTGACGGTTACTTTACGTTGTCTCTACGTGTCCACTGGTCAAATCGATTAGGGGATCTGTCGAGATATCTAGCTTCCGATGTATTGTCATCGGCAGGATATAAATACGCTAACACGAAAATTGTGGTACAGATTACTAATTTATTCGTACAAGAAAGCCACTGAAAGTTACATAATTCGAAAGATTGTTTGTCGTAGACTTCACGAATATAAATATTATGTATGCATTTAGATTTCATATGGTATCATATTCTGGGGCAATTTGTTATTAACAATCCGACCCAATTCAAAAGTAATAGCAGTGTGCATAGCTGCAACACTAGGAGAAAGGGTGATATTCACTATTCAAGGTTAAATCTAACTTTGGCTCAGAAAGGGGTGAATTATGCTGCCACAAAAGTCTTTGGTCACTTACCAGGTAGCATCAAAAGTCTGACAGATAGCCAACTAGTATTTAAAAAGAAATTAAAGGAATTTCTGAATGGCAACTCCTTCTACAATGTAGATGAATTTTTAGATAAAACTTAAAAAATAATTTAAAAAAAAATAAAAATCAAATAAATAAAAAACAAAAAAAATCCTTAAAATATAGATTGTCAAGTATAGACAAAATTTACTAAACTGACACGTTCCACATCATTACGAAATGTCGTATACATGATCTAAGGAACAAGTATTAATCTAATCTAATGTAATCTAAGTGGTGAAAGGAAGTAGAAATTTTCCTATCTACAGCTTGCATCAAGTTCTGCATTTTCCAACAATCAGTTCACTGATTGGCTATTCGCCTCGACCAAAGATGTTGTAATGCAGCGCATCTGCAGAATTAAAATAACGCATTAAAATAATTGAATATCGAAACATGGAGTGCTCGCAACTCACTTTCTTGCGCCGTTCAAATGCTTCATTTTCGCAGTGATTGAGAGTGGTTAAAGGAAATGGATGTTTTCGTACGAATTCCGATATAAAGAATGATGCGCCGGGAGAGGCATCTAGCGGTGCTCGGGTGGAACTACGAAGTCGACATGTTGTCAGCTCTGGAATTCTGAGCCGGCCGAGGTGGCCGAGGGGACTGAGGCGCTTCAGTCACGGTCTGCACGGCCACTACAGTCGGGGGTTCGAATCCCCCCTCGGGCATGGATATTTGTGCCGTCCTTAGTATTAGTTAGTTCATAAGTAGTTTGTAAGTTTAGGGACTGATGACCCCATACTTAAGTCCCATAAGCTATACAAACATTTGAACATTTTTTTTGGAATTCTGAATATCGCAGTATCGAAATAACATTATTTCTTGGCATTGTATAAATTTGCGAATACCGAAATTGTAGTTCCATTTCAAATATTAGGCTAATGAAAGTTATATAATTCGAAAATGGCATGAGAAGTATATACTTCCGTTTTTATTTGTTGTTATTGTGTCAGGGATTTTCCTTAACTCGTAAAAGATACCGTTTCATACCTCCCAGTGCCGGTTAAATTTTACCATATATTCCAGTGGCCTCCTATGATAATGTTGGCAACAGATGCTGAATAGTGAGAATCCTGTGACTCTTCATTTTAGCCAGTCGCTTGACAACGCTGATGTTTTCTCGTGGAATCTTTCCTTTACGAGGGCAATTATTTTTACTGGGCGGACGAGGGTACATACCAGAACCTGTCAACCATAAACCAGGAACAGCATTATTTGTTTACTTCGTAGTCTGTACGATACACTAATCGAGTCATTCTATGTGGTTCGAACAAATGGGCAAAGATTTTCTATCATGTTGTCGATGTTGCCAACATAATCATGCAAGGCCGCCGACATGATACGTATAATTTTACCCCCAGTGACCATTGTAAACACAATTAGTGGATTTTCGACCACAGGCAATACTAGTAAACTAAAATCGTTCGACATGTTTCTGTCGGTTCTATGCAGTCGAGACAATGACATTACGGTAACAGAGCTCGTGGTAATGCCATAAAGTTGCTAAGACGGGTTGGTCTTCACTTGTGTTTACTCTTGAAACGTGTCCATAGGAAATGTATATTGCTGAATTTGTAAGAAAATGTCTAATATTGTGCCTCCTATTTTGTGTCGAGTAACTTGCTTGCAAGAAAATGTATAATATTGCTTCTGCTGTGTGTATCGATATATCAGACTTACCAACAACAGTGCAGGTTCCAAAAATTTCCCGCTCTTCATACAAATTAACCAGACTTATCAAACCACCCTCGAATGTCATTTTCAAGACAAATCGTGAAAGTTGTTGTTATTTATTTATTTTACTTATTTATATTTTTATTTATTATTATTATTATTTTCATGTATACCGCCACAAAGTAGTTTGATAATTTGCCGATAGGCTGTGCTAGCGCCCAGATGGAGCCACCGAGCACAGAATAACACAGAGAAGCATTACCAGTGTTGCCAACTTGGGGGTTTTCGCCATAAATTTAGGGGGGAATCTGCTGTCTTGAGGGGAATTTGGATCGATTTGTCCTTCAGGGGGAAATTTAGGATAAAGTGTGGTTTGAGGGGAATTTTTAGGGGCTTCTCAGACATGAATAACACATAACTATCAAAATTTGTTTAGCCCTACCTTACAATGAAATACTTCATTGTTGTGTTTTCGTTGGCACTGCCCTCCTTTAAACACGTTTCTGCAACGTCTACTGTACCGTACTGTTGTTATATCGGCGATTGTGAACTGAAGTTGAGTACGCTGGAAGTGTATGTGTGTGTGTATTCAAGAGACTATGGCTTCCCAGAGATACACAAAGGCGTGGGAATCACATCCCTTGTAACAGTCTGGAAACATCCCTTGTTGAAAGGTACGTTTATTCCCAATTTGTTAGATTGAATTGAATTCTGAAACACCGTTACTGTAGGCCCAGTGGTTTACTGAGGCTCGTTGCCAAAAGGGCAGAGTAGGAAACTATTAGTCGGTGTTGACTGCATTGCTGTCTGCTTTGCCGTCTGCTGTATCACTGAGCTGTGCTATGGTTATTTAACTCCGATGTAGTATTGAACTGACAGATATGACCGTCGAGTGGGAAGGGGAGGCATCCAATACATCAATACATGGTGTTGTCCCTCTTTTTTTTTTTTTTTTTTTTTTTTTTTTTTTTTTTTTTTTTTTTTTTTTAGTTGTTGCCTGAGCACTATTTAGGGATTTTTTGGGGGTAAATCACATGCGATTTAGGGGAAAATTGAGCTTCCGGGTTAGCAACACTGGTCTTTACAGTGACAGTGAAATGAAGCCGACTGAGAGCGCGACACCCAACCAACATGGCGGACACAGCTGCCAGCACACGGCATTTCACTGAGGTCGCTATCTGTTAATTCATTTCTCATATATTTTAAGGCGTTCCTTTTTTGACAGTCTGTTTTTACCATATACAATTACAAATTTCAGCTAGGGGTAGCAAATCACGGTATTATATAAAATAGAAGCACAATTTTCCTCTGTCTGTCCCTTTAACCTCTTATAACCAGAAGAGTACCGAACGTATCGTTATGCGATTTCTTTCAGTTTCTTCTCTGGAATCCTGCGATTAACTCAGGCTTTACGTAATGTCAATAGCAACTTGTGAATCAACTAAAATAAGAATAGTAACTTAGAATACGTACCGCTTCTATACTTTAGTCACCTCTGCAGCCTAAACTGTAAACGCTAGGCCAGTGTACATAATATAGAATCGCAGAACTCACAAACATCTAAAATAAATAACTAAAATACGCGAAACCATGTGTCTGACTCTTACGAGTGAACCACATTTCACATTTTTCTCCTCTAAATAGCTGGCGCCAGATGGCTCAGACTACAGATATAGTGCTTGTGGGAGACCTGTACAAGTTAGGCACTTGATCTCGCGGACTTTAAAAAAAAAATCATCATGGGTTCTATAATTCTGTACTATGTACTGTGTCGCAGGTCTCATAGTTTACACTACAGAGGTCACGAAAGCGCGGAAGTGGTAAAATATTCTACGTTACTATTTTTATTTCAATTATTTCCTACGCTGATTACACAATTACAACGAAGCAATTGAAACAAACCGGATCACGATACGTTCTGCTGACCATGAAAAGTAGTTAGTAATAAAATAAATTAGAATATTAAGTCATAATTAGTTATTACCGAAAACTGTATCCCAGATTACAAAATTTTTATCGAAATTGGTCGCGAAGTGCAAGGTGAGTAGGCACAGAATCTGTGTTCGCTGGGCCGGCAGCGGTGGCCGAGGGGACTGAGGCGCTCCAGTCACAGTCTGCACGGCCACTACGGTCGGGGGTTCGAATCCCCACTCGGGCATGGATATTTGTGCCGTCCTCAGTATAAGGTAGTTGATAAGTAGTTTGTAAGTTTAGGCACTGATGACCCCGTAGTTAAGTCCCATAAACTTAACAAACATTTGAACATTTTTTGTGTTCGCTGGTGTGCAAGCTCGCTGAAAGTAACGACTAGAATTCGAGAAGTTCCACCGCTCTATTGTATTCAAACGTGTGAAAAAACTACGGGAGCTACAAAAAAGTTGTTTAAATGAAAATAAAAGTTCATTTCATTAGCTGCAATTTGAAAGACCACCGATAGTTGTAAAATTAATTCTGGCTGAAAGGAGCCAGTTAAAAGCTTACTTTAAAAACATAACTTTGGCCGTAAAACCAGCTAAAGAATTCTCATGAACTACTGACTACTTCCTGCAACAGAAACTTGCTCCCTGGCCCAGAATTTAGAACTGACTCAAACTTTACTTTAGCAACAGAAAGACAAAGAGACGGAGGTCAGCATACGTCGTAGATCACGACAATTACACACAATCATTAATATACAAGCCACCCAGAACTAAAACATTTCATGAAGTTGGCTGTGAGAACATTTATGGTGCAACGGAATTAAAAATATGATAATTTGCATCTGAATTGTTCTCAGCACTGGTGATAAACAACATTAAATAAAAAGGGAAGGTATTCGTTAACTAATGTTTATAATTAGGATAAAGTTTCACTGATAATAAATTATTTATTCACTTCAAATATGAGCAAATAGGGGTACCAATTTAGTTAAACAATAAAAATGCATCCCCATTTAAAATAAAGTAATCTGAACTGAACATCGTCGGAGGAGGGATTTACAGTGAACAAGCATTCAGCCACTCGCACGCGCGGAGCAAAGCGAAACTCACCCAACTCAGCGTGCTGGTACAAAGCAGAAGCAGGCGCCGCTATCGTAGGTGGAATTCAGCGAACCAGGATGTACCACACAGCACAAGGAAAATAAACTTCGTAGGTCGCTCTGGTCTGTCTTTCTTTACTTGAGATGGTACGCGATAATAGCGAGATTAATTTCCATTCAATTCAAACAGTGAGCATGCGGAATTATTGAGACACACGACACGTGTCTGCTACATTACATATTCGCACCCCACTCAAGGCGAAGTGCTTAAAGATTGTATTCATTTCCACAAAAACCAGCGGAATCACAGATTACGAAGCCAGAATACACTAGAGGAAGGCACTGTGAGCAGTGGCGATAACTCAAGTGACTAGCCATAAACCTTTGAAGTTGGAGTTCGGAGCCAAGTGGTTCCGAAAACCAGTAAAAATACAAAAAATTAATTTCTAAAAAATAAAGAAAAATAGCTACGGCATGCAACCCTTAGAAATGCGTAGGATATCATAAGGAAGCTAAAGAAACACAGTTAGACGCGATTGGGAAGGTTTTACACGTGTGGACGAAGTCCAGTCTTCAAAAATCAGAAAAATGGAATAAATTCAAAGTAGGAGTAAATCAACTAAGAAATACGGCATGCAGCCCCTAGAAATACGCTGTATTTCATAAGCAAGCTAATAAAGGGGACCGAACAAGGCTAGAAGAGAATTTACTGGGGGAGTCTGAATTCAAAGTACAAGTTTGGAAACGAAACAACAACTTAAAATACGCGGAGAGGAGATCGCGAGGTACTCATGGAAATCAGAAAGATACATACATAATTTCTTGCCTGAAGGGCATAGGAACAGACACATGGGTAGCGAAAGGCTTTGTTCTAAGAACACACCATGTGGAGTACATATCACTCACGGAAGGAGAATATTTCACATACACTATACAGAATAAAAATATTCCCGCACATTGGTAGCATCCCATAAAACTAAAAAGAAATTAAACAGAGTTTGTACACCGCCAGCTAGTCTCACACAAGTTACCCATTCCCAACCGTTATCAAACCGAATTAGTTGTATATTCACCGCGTTTACCTATGTAAAATCACCGAAATGAAATTGAATACATTTCCGTACATGATCGAAGAAACGTATCCCGAAAAATGAACCTAAGACCTGAAGTCTAACAAACCAGACAACTAATCGCTATTTTCTCAAGAAAGAAAATCGAGGAAAGAAAATCGAGAACGTCTTACCAGGTCAAAGTGCATACACAGAATGTCCAGATCGGCCAGCCAGTCCCCTCCACCACCGGAAATCCACCGGAAATCGGTAGAAACACCCGGATAAACCGAGGTGGTGGGGAGAGCTGAAATTCGCGTTTCCTGTCAAGGCTGGCTAATTGGGCATTGCCAACCCAACTTGTAACCAAAGGGTGGAGGATGTAACCAAAGGGTGGAGGAACCTCTTTGGTAGCATCAAAAGCAGTTTGGTAACGACTATATATCGATACAAAGCCAGAGAAACACTAGTAGCGAGCAGCCAGCAGCCGACGACACGAAAATTCTCATACATACACTCGGACTGCCATGCTAGAAGATGCTCATACTTGCACATACAGAATAAAGCAAGTACACATTCTCACAGGGACAGTGGCGTCACGGAGAACCCGTTCATCTTGCCACATTCATTGACACAATGATACATTATTAGCATAATAAAATCCCAGCAATATTATAGAAACTAACTTTTAAAAACATGAACATAATGATAAATTATTAGCATAATAAAATCCCAGCAATATTACAGAAACTAACTTTTAAAAACATGAACATAATGATAAATTATTAGTATAATAAAATCCCAGCAATATTACAGAAAGTAACATTTAAAAACAAGACACAATGATAAATTATTAGCATAATAAAATCCCAGCAATATTACAGAAACTAACTTTTAAAAACATGAACATAATGATAAATTATTAGTATAATAAAATCCCAGCAATATTACAGAAAGTAACATTTAAAAACATAGACACAATGACAAATTATTAGCATAATAAAATCCCAGCAAGATTACAGAAACTAACATTTAAAAATATAGACACAATGCTAAATTATTAGCATAATAAAATCCCAGCAATATTACAGAAACTAACATTTAAAAACATGAACATAATGATAAATTATTAGCATAATAATATCCCAGCAATATTACAGAAACTAACATTTAAAAACATGAACATAATGATAAATTATTAGTATAACAAAATCCCAGCAATATTACAGAAAGTAACATTTAAAAACATAGACACAATGATAAATTATTAGCATAATAAAATCCCAGCAATATTACAGAAACTAACATTTAAAAACATGAACATAATGATAAATTATTAGTATAATAAAATCCCAGCAATATTACAGAAAGTAACATTTAAAAACATAGACACAATGATAAATTATTAGCATAATAAAATCCCAGCAATATTACAGAAACTAACATTTAAAAACATAGACACAATGATAAATTATTAGCATAATAAAATCCCAGCAATATTACAGAAACTAACATTTAAAAACATGAACATAATGATAAATTATTAGCATAATAATATCCCAGCAATATTACAGAAACTAACATTTAAAAACATAGACACAATGATAAATTATTAGCATAATAAAATCCCAACAATATTACAGAAACTAACATTTAAAAACGTGAAATGAAATGCTATCCCTGATGCCTACGAAGGAGAGGAGTTCTCGTTTAGCAAAAAAGCCCGTTTAGAGAGCTTAGATAATTTACTAGAAGAAGTCAGACAGCTGTCTTTCAAACTTTATCGCTGACGAAAATTTCCTGACTCCAAAACAAAAAAATTGGCAGGCGGCTAATTTTTTTCATGTTGTAATATTTATTTCATATAAAAATAATAGTTTCAGTTGCTATTTTTATACAAACACAATACGTATTGTATTTGCTAAGAACACTTGCATTCAATTAATACAAGTAAACGATCCCAGAGACGGGGTTTCGTCTTGAATATGTCAAAGACAATAATTATAAATCTGAAGCATAGAATTAAAATTTGTGATGCGGCCGGGAGACCTTCTAGCTTACTAGGCAGACGTCTTAACCTTTAGACCACCACATCACTAACGTTTATTCAGATTTATAATTATTGTCTTATACTATTGCATTCGTTCGTTATTCTCCTGTCGACGTGAAAAATTTTGTAATTTTGTTTTCCTGTCGTAAGGGGTTCTAATGACAATGTAACTGAGGCGAGCGCCACTTGAAGAACTACGCCGCGGTGGAGTAGCCGAGCGGTCTAAAGCGCCTCGCTGCGGAGCGCGCGGTTGCTCGCCGTGGAGGTTCCAGTCCTCCCTGGGGCATGGAGGTGTGTGTGTTTGTCCTTAGGTTAGTTTACCTAGGTTTAAGTAGTTTGTAAGCTGCGGACTGATGACCACGCAGTTTGGTCCGATAGATTTACAGACATTTGAACATTTTTTGAAGAACTACGCATTTGTCGGCCCACCTCCGTTCCTACACCCAACCAAGATGGCTTCACTGCCTGTACGCTGATGTAGGCGGTACGCTACAGCCTTTCTGTGTTATCCTGTGCTCGCTCGATGGAGCTTGTCGGATGCGCATGCGCCGATTTTGATGGCCAGAGGGAGCTATCCGATAAACATTTAGGCCCCGTAATTTTACGCTGATGACCCGAAACAGCCGTGGCTAGTCAGGCGGCGTAAAGCAACTGGACCGAACAGCCCTGTGGCCACGTAAAAGGCAGCCGAAAGAACGGACGTCACTTCTGATCCTGCAGTTGTTATTATTTAATATTCCCTTACTCTTACTCTTACGGGAATTAGTTTCATAACTACGAGTTTGAGTACTTTGGGCAGGGCGAAGCTGGGAATTTGTATCTGACGACAGGCGTGCTTAGGTAGTCCTTGCATGTGTGGTGATCACTGTGTCCCCAGTGGTGTAGGGGTCAGCGCAACTACCTAGAAAGCAGGAGACCCAGGTTCGAATCCCGGCTGGGTACACCTTTTTAGCTTTGCCCAATCGCAGTTGATGTCATATATTCTTTGAATACTAAACGTAATAGGCCAGTCAAATCGTACAAAAAGAGGGGCTAAAAACGCAAATTGTGATGTAGTTCTAAATTTTTGATATGTTGTTAGGATTAGTTAGAGTAGTATGAAACCAAGTTTGCAGCTTCGAAAACCCTGTGCTTCCCAAGTTATAAGTGAAAAACTCCGAAATTTTCGGACATCTTTTTAGATTTTGCCTTCTTACACAAAAACTATGAGTTTTATGATGTTAGTAGTTTGTACCATTTTCAAAGTACATAGAATAAGTAACAATTTAAGCCTAACCGCAGTGTTATACGTCCAATAGTTTTCTAGATATGAGGCGTCAAAAATGGGATTATTTTTACCAAAAAATGAAAATTTTTATTTTTGCTCTGACTTCGATTTGAATATTAGCATAACCGCTCATCCTGCGAGAATAGACGTGAGAATTGAAGTTGTAGTAAATTTTATTAGCTTTAAAATAAGCACAAGATGAACTCTCTAGAGCGAGTAGTTCTCTCCAAATTGTACAAAAACGGATAGTCTGGAAACTGAAACTTTTGAAGAAATGAACCTAAACACTAATGTCAAATTGTGAGCATGCAAAGAAATAAAAATATGCACCATTGTCTTTAAAGAAATGCAATTGTGTAATAAAAATATACATTTCAATAACTGAGTAACCTACAACACCGAATGGTCCCAGAGGAATTTACTGTTTTCACTAGAGGAGACTTCACGATTCGCAGATCTCATAAATTTTTGTCACGGATACTCGGTAGTGGTATTGTTGTTGCTGTTGTGATGGTAGTATCTTCAGTCCGAAGACTGTCTTGATGCAGCTCTTAAATAATAGTAACAACAATAATAATAATGCCGTTTTCTGTTCCACAAGACCTAATTGAGGAGTGAGACTCCATCCATGGTCATGGTGCAAGTCAATACGTGAAGCTTAACACATGTATGGTAATAGAAAATTTTTAAGTAGTCCTATGCGCACGACAATCTTAAGACAAAGTCAAAAGAATCAATAAAAACATGAATTAACGTAATTGTTTAACTTTTCTAAGCGTTCCTCGACAGAATAAAAGGAGTGAGCCATGAGGTAACTCTTTGTCTTAAGACAAAGTGAAAAGAATCAATTAAAAAACATGAATTACCTTAATTGTTCAACTTTTCTAGGAGTTCTAGACAGAATAAAAGGAGTGAGCCATGAGGTAACTCTTCAATTTAGATTTGAAAGCGTGTGGATTAGTGCTAAGATTCTTTAGTTCTTGTGGCAGCTTATTGAAAATGGATGCCGCAGAATACTGTACCCCTTTCTGCACAAGTGTCAAGGTGATGTGATGCAAATGTAGATTAGACTTCTGTCTAGTATTCACCGAGTGAAAGCTACTAACTCGTGGGAATAAGCTGATATTATCTACAACAAACGACATTAAAGAAAAAACGTATTGTGACGCCAGTGTCATAATTCCCAGACTGCTGAAAAGGGGTCGACATAACGTTCTTGAACTTACACCACATATTGCTCGAACCGCCCGTTTTTGAGCCAGAAATATCCTTTTTGCATCAGGCGAGTTACCCCGAAAAACAATGCCGTACGTCATGAGTGAGTGAAAGTAAGCGTAGTAGACTACTTTTCGTGTTGAAGAATCACTTATTTCAGATATTGTTCTAATGGTAAATATAGCAGAATTTAGTTTTGGAACAAGATCCTGAACATGGGCTTTCCACGACAGCTGTCTATCTGAACACCTAGAAATTTGAACTGTACAGTCCCAGTTATCGCATGCCCATCAAGTGCCTCACAGAGGAACGAAAAACAGCATTTTCAGTCGTTAAACCACTTCTGAAACCAAACTGTACGCCTGACAACAAATTATGTGAACTGAAATGATCAATTAATCATCAATATACAGCCTTTTCAATAACTTTAGAAAAAGAACGATGGTATACAAATAGGTCTATAGTTGTCTACATTATCACTTTCTCCTTTTTTATAAAGTGGTTTCACTACTGAGTACCTTAATCTGTCAGGAAACTGACCAATCTGGAAGGAAAAATTACAAATATGCCTTAGTACTGGGCTAACATATGGAGAACAGTACTTTAGAATTCTGCTAGATACCCCTCATATCCACAAGAGTCCTTAGTCTTTAGTGATTTAATTATTGACTCAATCTCCCCTATGGAAGTATCATGGAAGTACCATTTCAGGTAACAGCTTCGGAAAGGCATTTTCTAAAAATGTTACATGATTACCTGTGGAAACTAGGGTTTTGTTTTGTTCACCTAGTATATTCAGAAAGTGATTATTGAATATTGCACATATATCTAATTTGTCAGTAACAGAAACTTTTCTATCCTGAGCAAGCCTTTTCACCTCCTCATAAGAATGGCAACCGACATCCATTTGAATCTGCTTACTGTACACATCTCTTGGTCTCCCTCTGCGATTTTTTCCCCCACACACTTCCGTCAAATGCTAAATTCACAATTCCTTGATGTCCAAGAATATGTCTTACCAATAGATCCCTTCTTTTAGTAAAGGTACGCCAGAAATGTCTTTTCTCCCCAATTCTGTTCAGTACCTCCTCATTAGTTACGCGATACACCCACCTAATCTTCAGCATTCTTCTATAGCACCACATTTCAAAAGCATCTACCCTCTTCCTGTCCGCACTGTTTATGATCCATGTTTCACTCCCAGACAAGGCAACACTCCACACAAACGCTTTCAGGAAGGACTTGCTTACACTTAAATTAATATTCGATATTAACAAATTTCTCTTTTTCAAAAACGCTTTTGTTCCCATTGCCATTCTGCTTTTTAAATCCTTCGCACTGCGACCATAATATGTTATTTTACTGTCCACGTTTCAAAACTCATAAGCCACTTTTATTAATTCTTACGGATTCTAATTCCTTCATCTTCACCTGATTTTCTTAGACTGCACTCCATTAAACTTGTTTGCTGGTCACAGTGGCCAAGCGGTCTGCGGCGCGCCAGTCACAGTCTGCACGGCCGCTACGGCCGGGGGTTCGAATCCCCCCTGGCGTGGATGTATGTGTCGTCTTTGTATAAGGTAGTATATAAGTAGTTTGTAAGTTTCGGGACTGATGATAACCCCACAGTTAAGTCCCTTACGCTCAACAACCATTACCATTGTTTACGTTAATCTTAACTGCTTCTCTCTACACATTGTCAAAAATGTTCAAATGTTTGTTAAGCTTAAGGGACTTAACTACGCGGTCATCAGTCCCTAAACTTACAAACTACTTATCAACTACCTACAACTAAGGACGGCACAAATATCCATGCCCGAGGGGGGATTCGAACCCCCGACCGTAGTGGCCGTGCAGAGCGAGAAATGGAGCGCCTCAGTCCCCTCGGCCACCGCGGCCGGCTACACATTGTCCATTCCGTTCAATTGCTCTTTGCTGTCTTCGACAGAATTACAATGTCACCAGCAAAACGCAATGTTCTAATTTCTTCACCCTGAACTTAAATTCCTTCTCCAAATTTCTCCTTGCGTCCCTTGTCATAAGTAGAGCTATGGCAGAACGTATGTATTTCGTTCTGGGTAACGAATACTTTCGCTGAATGCAAGTACTTCATCTACATCTACATAGATACTCTGCAAATCACATTTAAGTGCCTGGCAGAGGGTTCATTAACCACTTTCATAACTTTTCTCTACTGTTCCATTCTCTAATAGCGCGCGGGAACAAAGAACACCTGAATCGTTCCGTTTTCGATCTGATTTCTCTTATTTTATTGGGATGGTCATGTCTCCCTAAGTAATTGGGCGCTAGCAAAATATTTTCACATTCAGAACTAAAAGTCGGTGATTGAAACTTCGCAAACAGATCACGCCGCAATGAATACGACTTTCTTTTAATAATTTTCACCCCAATTCGTGCAACATTCCCCTGACCCTTTTCCCCCCGTAACGTGATAAAACAAAACGAGCTGCCCTTCTCTGAACCTTCTCAATGTCTTCCGTCAGTCCCACCTGGTGAGGGTCTCACAAGGGGCAACAGTACTCCAGGAGAGGACGCACATGTGTGATGTAGCCAGTCTCTTTGGTGGAGCTGATGCATCTTCGAAGCGTAATTGTAACTCCTAGGTATTTGGTAGAATCTACGACCTTAAGGTTTGACTGATTTATCGCGTAATTGAAGTTCAGCGGATTTCTTTTAGTGGTCATGAGTATTACTTCACACTTTTCTTTATTTAGTGTCAATTGCCAATTTTCGCACCATGCAGAAATTTTGTCTAAATCGCTTTGCAGTTGCTTTTGATCCTCTGTTGACTTCACTAACCGATAAACGACAGCATCATCCGCGAACAATTGAATTGTTGCTTATTAACACATTTCGTTACTCCCATCTACGGTATCGATACGAAGTTAATCGAATCTACCATGTCCATAGGAACTCGGTAACGAAAACCAATACGGAGTATGCTTATACTGGAATGCAGCCAACGAGGAACGTGCTACGAATAGTCCGGGGACGAAATGTAGGTACAGGCGATATTAAACGCCGTAGAGGACTATACACAGCCGGCCGCGGTGGCCGAGGGGACTGAGGCGCGCCTGTGACGGTCTGCACGGCCACTACGGTCTGGGGTTCGAATCCCCCCTCGGGCATGGATATTTGTGCCGTCCTTAGTTGTAGCTAGTTCGTAAGTAGTTTGTAAGTTTAGGGACTGATGACCCCGTAGTTAAGTCCCAATAGCTCTACAAACAATTGAACAATTGAATTGATTGACTGTAGTCAATGTTGCGGTTAGTTTTTGTGAAATTTTCACCTCCGCTGCCAGAATTCAACTGCTCCTCGTTACTCCAGCGCTGCCCATCCGTACGCGCGCCCTCTCACGGAGATGGAAGCCCAACCGCACCGCAGACGAAACCAAACAAAGGACAGATTTGCGCGGTTAAATCAATCTTGAGCCATGACACGGCTCAGGTTGTATGTCTGTAAAATCTCTTGGGAATACAATTAGCAGAAAATAAGTAATACATCTACATCTACAAACATACTCCGCAATTCACCGTAAGGTGCGTGGCGGAGGGTACATTGTACCACTACTAGGCATTTCCTTACCTATTCCACTCCCAAATAGAACGAGGAAAAAAAGAATGCCTATATGCCTCCGTACGAGCCCTAATTTCTCTTATCTTGTATTTGTGATCTTTACGCGAAATGTAAGTAGGCGGCAGCAAGATCGTACTACACTCAGCTTCAAATTCCGGCCCTCTAAAGTTACTTAACAGAAATTCATGAAAAGAACGTCGTCTTTCTTCCAGCGATCCCCCATTGAGTTGCCGGAGCATTTCCGTGACACTCGCGCATTTTTCGAACCTACCGGTAACAAATTTAGCTGCTCGTCTCTGAACCGCCTCTATGTCTTCCTTTAAACTGATCTGCTGCGTGTCCCAAACACTTTAGCAATACTCAAGACGTGGTCGTACAAGCATTTTATACGCGATCTCCTTTACAGGTGAAGTACATCTTCCCAAAATTCTCCCAATAAACCGAAGTCGTCTGTCCGCCTTACTCACAACTGTCCTTACATGTTCGTTCCACTTCATATCGCTCTGCAATGTTACGCCTAGATATTTGAAGACGCGACTGCATAAAGAAGCTCACTACTAATGCTGGATTCGAACATTATGGGATTGTTTTTTCTACTCATGCGCATCACCTTACATTTTTCCACATTGAGAGCTAGCTGCCAATCTTCGCACCAACTAGAAATTTTGTCTAAGTCATCCTGTATGCTATTACAGTCAGTTACAGACGACACCCTCCCATACACCACAGCATCATCAGCAAACAGCCGCATATTACAACTTACTCTGTCCATCAGATCATTTATATAGATAGAAAATAATAGCGGTCCTATCACACTCCCCTGGGGCACGCCTGGCGATACACTCGTCTCTGATGAACACTCGCCGTCGAGAACAACATACTGCGTTCTATTACTTAGGAACTCTTCCAGCCAGTCACAAATCTGTGAACCTATTCCGTAAGCTCGTATCTTCGTTAGCAGTCTGCAGTGTGGCACCGCGTCGAACGCCTTTTTGAAGTCGAGAAAAACACAATCCGTCTGTTGCCCTTCGTCCATGGCTCGCAAGATGTCATGTGAGAAAAGGGCAAGCTGAGTTTCACATGAACGATGTTTCCTAAATCCGTGCTGATTCATGGAAAGAAGCTTTTGCGTTTCAAGGAAATTTACTATATTCGAACTGAGAATATGCTCCAAAATAGATTAAAACTTGGTGCGTGATGGGGCGGTTTTCCATGAACGTTAACCGCAGTGGAGTAGCCGAGCGGTCTAAGGCGCCTCGCTGCGGAGCGCGCGGTTGCTCACCGTGGAGGTTCGAGTCCTCCCTGGGGCATGGATGTGTGTGTTTGTCAGTAGGTTAGTTTACCTAGGTTTAAGTAGTTTGTAAGCTACGGACTGATGAGCACGCAGTTTGGTCCGATAGATTTACAGACATTTGAACATGAACGTTACTGAAAATTCCTGGCAGATTAAAATTGTGTGCCGGAACCGGGACTCGGACCTGGGACCTTTGCCTTCCGGTTCCAGGTTCGAGTCCCGGTTCGGGCACACAATTTTAATCTGCCAGGAAGTTTCATATCAGCGCACACTCCGCTGCAGGGTGAAGTTTCATTCTGGAAACATCCCTTAGGCTATGGCTAAGCCATGTCTCCACCATATCCTTTCTTCCAGGAGTGCTAGTCTTGCATGGTTCGCAGGAGAGTTTCTGTGAAGTTTGGAAAGTAGGAGGCGAGGTACTGGCGGAAGTAAGGTTGTGAGGCGGCATCGTGAGTCGTGTCGGGATAGCACAGTCGGTAGTGCGTTTGCCCGCGAAAGGCAAAGGTCCCAGATTCGAGTCCCGGTTCCGGCACACAATTTTAATCTGCCAGGAAGTTTCATATCAGCGCACACTACGCTGCAGAGTGAAGTTTCGTTCTATGAACGTTACTGTTTATGTGCTCATATCTCCATGAACTACGTGTCTTACTGTGGTATAATATGGAAGGCATATTGAGCTTTAAGTGTGTATTCTGTCTTTAAAATTGCCTGCGGCTACAATTTGTAGAGTACAAATTATAAATTTTAACGTCATACCGAATGCCGTAGTTTTACTCCATAAGCAGCAGAAAAGTAGTAAGCGAGAAACCTTTTTCCCTTCATCATTTTGCTATGCTTGTCAGCGAGAAAAAGTTTATTAAAGGTTTGAAATTACGTGTAAAGTTTGTTGCAAGTCGCTAAGTACTGTCATTCTCATACAGTGTATTTCGAAAGTCTCGCCGCATGATATGGCATTTTTGCGATTTCTATTGGTTATGACGTAATATCTTTGGAACCATGTGCCGTATGTGATTCTTAACCATGCAGCAATTGTTACCTCATGGTAAGGAATGTGTGTACCAAATTTGGTTGAAATCGGTCCAGTGGTTTAGGAGAAAATGAGCAACAATGTCGCTAAATGCAGCAGTTTTTCGCGCGTCTCACTGTTTATGACGTCATATTTCGTTAACTATGTATCGTACGTGATTTTTATACTTACGGCGACCGTCCTCATGGATTGAAGCGTACGTTTACAAAATTTGAGAAAGGTTGGATCAAAACTGTAGATTTGTATACAACACATACAAACATGTGGACACACTGCTTGATACTAGAAGAGAACAAGCAGAGCGTCTGCATGTTTGTTTGTTTATTTGTTCGTGTTGCATACAAATCTACTACAGTTTTTTGCGATCTTTATGAAATTTTGTACGCGTAAGCTTCAATCCATGAGGACGGCCGCCGTAAGTGTAAGAATCACGTACGATAAATAGTTCACGAGATATGACGTCATAAACAATGAGATGCACGAAAAACAGCTGCATTTAGCGACAATGCTGCTCATTTTCTCCTAAACTACTGGACCGATTTCAAACAAATTTGGTACACACATCCCGTACCGTGAGGTAACAATTACTGCAGGGTTAAGAATTGCGTACGACACACTGTTCAAGAGATACAACGTCATAAACAACACAGTTGCAAGAAACTGCCACATAATGCGACCAGACGTTATTCACACACTATATGAGAATGACAGTACTTAGTGACTTGCAACCAACTTTAATCATAATTTCAAACCTTTACTGAACTTTTTCTCGCTGACAACGTCTGCAGGAAAAACGTTTCTCGCTTACTACTTTTCCGCTGTTCATGGAATAAAGCTACGGCATTCGGTATGACGTTACAATTTATAATTTCTACACTACAAATTCTAGATGCAGGAAATAGTACAGAGAGTATACAAACGTATAGCTGAATGTACCTTCTAAATTGTATCGTGGCCGAGGAGACTAAGGCGCTCCAGTCACGGTCTGCACGGCCACTACGGTCGGGGGTTCGAATCCCCCCTCGGGCATGGATATTTGTGCCGTCCTTAGTATAAGGTAGTTGATAGGTAGTTTGTAAGTTTAGGGACTGATGACCCCGTAGTTAAGTCCCATAAGCTATACAAACATTAAATTATATCACAGTTCACGAGTAACGTTCGTGGAAAACCGCTCTGTCACACACCAATTTTAATCTATTACTTGTTTAATACTAATTGTATTTCGAAGAGATTTTACAGATATATAGCACTTACGCAAATGAATATATACCTTAAAAATTGTCTAAGAGCTGGTGTGTTTAACTAGAAAACATGCACAGCTGGAAACTGCATAAGTAATTTTATATTATATTTTGACTTTTATATGTCTTTGCACATCTGATTTGGTCTTCTGCTGTTTGCACTTTCGTTGTATTACATCTGTCACTAGTACTGTTAAATAGATATTTTTTTTTTTTGTTTAAGTTTGTAAATCTATCGGACCAAACTGTGTGGTCATCAGTCCGTAGCTTACAAACTACTTAAACCTAGGTAATCTAACCTAAGGACAACACACACACCCATGCCCCAGGGAGGACTCGAACCTCCACGGCGAGCAACCGCGCGCTCCGCAGCGAGGCGTTTTAGACCGCTCGGCTACTCCACCGCGGCTAAATAGATATTGGACAAATGTTTGTAGAACTTTTGGGACTTAACTACGGGGTCATCAGTCTCTAAACTTACAAACTACTAATGAACTAACTAAGACTAAGGACGGCACCAATATCCGTGCCCGAGGGGGGATTCGAACCCCCGACCGTAGTAGCCGTGCAGATCGTGACTGAATCGCCTCAGTTGCCTCGGCCACCGCGACCGGCAAATAGATATTGTTTTATATCTTGTACACATGATTTTTCTACTTATATTCTAAGGCTGTATGATGTTTGATACGTATTAATATTGTGATGTTTATTGTAAGAATTTCACTTATCTTCTCACCTTGTACTTTGTGACCAATACTGATAAACATTTGAAATTTGGGATACAATTTTAGGTATCCAATAATTATGACTTAACATTTTTTTTTATTTATTTTATTACGAAGTGAGCCGCTCCGGCTTTGCACGGGTAATCTTTAAACTACTTTAACTCGAGAACTGCAGAACATCTTCGGTATAATCATGTGTTGAACGTAGGCTATATTAAATGCCAATACGAAAATGAGAAATATTTGAAATATTAATTTAAAATATGTCGTATTAAGAATAATAACGCATAATGGTTTAGCACTTCCGCACATTCGTGACCTTTGTAGCGTAAAATATGAGATCTGCGCGAAAGTACATAGTGTAAAAATTACAGAACTCACGACGATAAAAAAAAATGTCCGCGACATCATATGTCTTATCTTCGGTATAATGTTGCCACTCTAATAACCGCTGGCTGTATGGTCACTGTAGCCAAAAGCCATGATAAAGAAGAATTTAAAAAAAAAGACCATCCTGACACGGGCCTCAGGTTGTCAGACAAGTGTACTGGGCCGTGCGTGTCAGAGGGCGTGGCAGGTGCTTTGGGCCGCGTGCGTAGTCTCGTGTGCGTGCTGCGTCTGATCGATAGCTGCCGAGGGCCGAGGGCGGAAGGGCAGGGAAGGGCAGCCAAGGGCAGGAAGGGCTGGCTAATGTGTGCGAGTGGACGCCTGTGGGGCACTGGGGCTGCAGGTGAGGCCACTCAGCGCTCGCCAACAGGAGGCAGCAGTAGGTGGACAACGCCAGTTCTAGCCCGACCAACTACCTGCTGCTACATTCGCATGGGAAACTCTGCAAATCACATTCAGCTGCCTGCCAGAGGGTTCATCGAACCACCGTTATACAATTTATTTCATCGAAATCGCTTGAGCCATTTTCGACACAGCTAATATATATATATATGAATTCCTAGCTTAATGATATCTAAATCTACATCTACATCGATACTCTGCAAATCACATTTAAGTGCGTGGCACAGGGTTCATTAACCACCTTCATAACTTTTCTCTACCGTTCCATTCTCTAATAGCGCGCGGGAAGAAAGAACACCTAAATCGTTCCGTTTTCGATCTGATTTCTCTTATTTTATTGGGCTGGTCATGTCTCCCTAAGTAGGTGCGTGCCAGCAAGATATTTTCACATTCAGAACTAAAAGTCGGTGATTGAAACTTCGCAAACAGATCACGCCGCAATGAATAACGTCTTTCTTTTAATGATTTCCACCTCAATTCGTGCAACATTTCCGTGACGCTCCCCCCCCCCCCCGTAACGTGATAAAACAAAACGAGCTGCCCTTCTCTGAACCTTCTCAATATCTTCCGTCAGTCCCACCTGGTGAGGGTCCCACAAGGGGCAACAGTACTCCAAGAGAGGACGCACAAGTGTGATGTAGGCAGTCTCTTTGGTGGAGCTGGTGCATCGTCTAAGCGTTCTGCCAATGAAACGTAACCTTTGGCTCTCCTTCCCCACAATATTTTCTATGTGTGCTCTCCAGTCAAAGTTGTTCGTAATTGTAACTCCTAGGTATTTGGTAGAATTTACGACCTTAAGGTTTGACTGATTTATCGCGTAATTGAAGTTCAGCGGATTTCTTTTAGTGGTCATGTGTATTACTTCACACTTTTCTTTATTTAGTGTCAATTGCCAATTTTTGCACCAAGTAGAAATTTTGTCTAAATCGCTTTGCAGTTGCTTTTGATCCTCTGTTGACTTCACTAACCGATAAACGACAGCATCATCCGCGAACAGTCTAAGGGAGCTATTCAGATTATCTCCTAAATCGTTTATAAACACGAGGAAGAGTAGGGGACCAATAACGCTTCCCTGTGGAACGCCAGATATCACTTCTGTTTTACTCGATGACTTACCGTCAATTACAACGAACTGTGTCCTTTCTGATAGGAAATCGTGATATAAGATACTAGCTGAAAACCCAGCATTGCCCGGGTATTTATTTATTTATTCGTGACTTGAGTTAGTACTTTTCCTATCCACTCTGTGGTGTCGCACAAGTCTAAAGTGCGCGCCACTTACTTTCGCCACGCGCCGCCATGCACGCACGGCGTGGCGTTCTTACGACGACAGCCACGAGCGCCCTCTGCTGCAACTCCGCTCGTGGCCACCACTGAACGACATCGTTCACTTGGGACTGAGTTAGGAACCAGTAAAGACTTCGGAATCCGATAGGCACCAGTGAAGACTTGGCTATCAGTTAGGCACTAGGCAAGACTCTAGCTCAACTATGTATCAACATTCTGCAGTACTATGTAAAAGTTAAGTATTGTATAAATTCTGTGCAATATATATCTCGTTCTAATTTACTCTAGTGTTTCTAGTTTCTGCTGTCGCACTGGCTGGTCACCTCCTACCTGCACAGGCGTGCATCCTTTATTCCTGTGTCGATCTCTTTCTACTCGGCCACCGACATCTACGACGGAAATGAGACACAAAAGCGGAGACGAGGCAGGGACACAAAAGTGGCGACGAGGATGGGATACAAAACACTCTCTCTCTGTCCATCTCCTTTTATCTAAAAACATGTTATATTTATCTAAGAATATATAAGAAATAACTCTGTCTTGCATTGTTGTTGTTATGGTCTTCAGTCCGGAGACTGGTTTGATGCTGCTCTCCACCCTACTCTATCCTGAGCAAGCCTTTTCATCTCCTCATAAGAACAGCAACCCACATCCACTTGAATCTGCTTACTATACGCGTCTCTTGGTCTCCCTCTGCGATTTTTACCCCACACACTTCCCTCCAATGCTAAATTTACGATTCCCCGATGTCTAAGAATGTGTCCTACCAAGCGATCCCTTCTTTTTGTCAGGGTATGCCAAAAATTCCTTTTCTCACCAATTCTGTTCAGTACTTCTTCATTGGTTATGCGATCTACCCACCTAATCTTCAGCATTCTTCTGTAACACCACATTTCAAAAGCCTCTATTCTCTTCCTGTCCGCACTGCTTATCATCCATGTTTCACTCCCGTACAACGCAACACTCCAAACAAATGCCTTCAGAAAGGACTTCCTTACACTTAAATTAATATTCGATGTTAGCAAATTTCTCTTTTTCAAAAATGCTTTTCTTCCCATTGCCATTCTGCATTTTATATCCTCTGTACTGCGACCATCACATGTTATTTTACTACCCAAGTAACAAAACTCATCTACCACCTTCATTGTTTCGTTGCCTAATCTAATTCCTTCAGCCTCGCCTGATTTTCTAAGACCGCATTCCATTATTTTTGTTTTGCTCTTGTTAATGTTCATTTTATACGTTCTCTTCAACACACTGTCCATTCCATTCAACTGCTCTTCCAGGTCCTTTCTTGTCTCTGCCAGAATTACAATGTCATCAGCAAAACACAATGTTTTTATTTCTTCCCCCTGAACTTTAATCCCTATTCCAAATTTTTCCTTGCTTTCCTTCACCACCTGCTCGATGTACAAATTGAATAACATCGGAGAAAGGCTACAACCCTGTCTTACTCCCTTCCCAACCACTGCTTCCCTTTCATGCCCTTCGAGTCTAATAACTGCGGTCTGGCTTTTGTACAAGTTATAAATAACTCTCCTTTCCCTATATTTTACCCCTGCTGACTTCAGAATTTGAAAGAGAGTATTCCAGTCAACATTGTCAAATGCTTTCTCCAAATCTACAAAAGCTAAAAATGTAGGTTTGCCTTTCCTTAATCTATCTTCTAAGATAAGACGTAAAGTGAGTATTGCCTCCCGGGTTCCTATGTTCCTCCTGAATCCAAACTGATCTTCCCCGAGGTCAGCTTCTACCAGCTTTTCCATTCTCCTGTAGATAATTCGTGTTAAAATTTTGCAACCATGACTTATCAAACTGATGGTTCTGTAATTTTCACACCTGTCTGCGCCTGATTTCTTTGGAATGGGGATTATTACATTTTTCTTAAAGTCTGAGGGTATTTCGCCTGTCTTATACATCCTACACACCAGTTCAAATAGTTTTGTCATGGCTGGCTCTCCCAGAGACTTTAGTAGCTCTGAGGGTATGTCATCTACTCCTAGGGCCTTGTTCTGACCTAGGTCTTTCAGGGCTCTGTCAAATTCATCTCTCAGTATATTATCTCCTATTTCATCTTTGTCTACTTCCTCTTCTCTTCCTACAACATCGTCTCTAAGTTCATTTCCTTTGTAGAGCTGCTCTATGTACTCTTTCCACCTTTCAGCTTTCCCTTCTTTGCTGAGAACTGGTTTCCCATCTGAGTTCTTGATATTCGTAGAGTTGCTTTTCTTGTCCCCAAATGTCTCTTTTATTTTCCTGTAGGCGGTATCTACTTTTCCCCTTCTTATACATTCTTCTACAGATTTGCATTTGGCTTCTAGCCACTCCTGCTTAGCCATTTTGCACTTCCTGTCAATCTCATTTTTTAGTCGTCTGTACTCCATTTTGCCTGTTTCATTTGCTGCATTTTTATATTTTCTCCTTTCATCAATTAAATTTAGTATTTCCTGTGATACCCAAGGATTTTTTGTTGGTCTTGCCTTCCTACCTATTTTGTCCTCTGCTGCCTTCACTATTTCATCTCTCAATGCTACCCATTCCTCTTCTACTGTTTTATTTCCCCCTGTTTCTGTCAATTGTTGCCTAAAGCTCCCTCTGAAATTCCCCAGAACTTCACTGTCCTTCAATTTATCTAAGTCCCATCTCCTTACTTTCCTACCTTTCTGCAGTTTTTTTCAGTTTCAGCCTACAGTTCATTACTAACAAGTTATGGTCAGAGTCTATATCTGCCCCTGGGTACGTCTTGCAGTTTATAACCTGGTTCCGGAATCTATGTCTTACCATTATAAAATCTATCTGATACCTTCCGGTGTCTCCTGGTCTCTTCCATGTATACAACCTTCTTTTGTGATTCTTAAACCAGGTGTTTGTTACTATTAAATCATGTTCCGTGCAAAATTCTACCAGGCGACTCCCTCTTTCATTCCTCCTGCCCAGTCCATATTCACCTACTATTTTTCCTTCTCTTCCATTTCCTACTACCGAATTCCAGTCTCCCATCACAATTAAGTTTTCCTCTCCCTTAACTGTCTGAATTATTTCCTTTAGCTCCTCATATATTTCTTCAATCTCCTCATCATCGGCAGAGCTAGTTGGCATATAAACCTGTACTACTGTTGTCGGTGTTGGCTTCGTTTCTATCTTTACAATGACAATGCGATCACTGTGCTGCTCATAGTAGTTTACCCGCATTCCTATTTTCTTATTCATTATCAGTCCTACTCCTGTGATACCCCCAACTGATTTTGTATTTATAATTCTTGCATAATGTACAAAATTATAAGATTAGTATCCAAACAAAGAAAGATAGTAATTAAAATACAAATGACATACAAAATTCGTACGATCTCATATTTATTGAGTTATATGTTGCACACTTATGTATTTTTGAGATATATATTCATTTGTATAAGTCCTGTATGTTCGTAAAATCTTTTGCGAATACAACAAGTTAGGAGTAAAGAAGTAATAGATTAAAAGTTGGTGCGTGATGGGGCGGTTTTCCATGTATGTTACTGTTTATGTTCTAGTATCTCATGAACTACGTGTCGTACTGAGATACAATTTAAAAAGTACCTTCAACTACATGTGTGAATATTGTTTGTAAAATTTACTGCAGGTATAATATGTAATGTAGAAATTATAAATTGTAACGTTATACCGAATGCCGCAGATTTACTCCATAAACAGTAGTAAGCGAGAAACTTTTTCCCTTTCATCATTTTGCTATGGTTGTCAGCAAGAAAAAGTTTAATAAAGGTTTGAAACTATATTTAAAGTTGTTGCAAGTCGCTAACTAATCTTCTTTTCATATAATGTATTCATAAAGCCTCGTCGCATTATGTGGCAGTTTCTTGCAACTCCTATTGTTTATGACGGTACACCTCCGCAACCATATGTCGTACTTGGTTCTCACCGTTACAGAATTGGTACCTCACGGTAAGGAATATGTATACCAAATTTGGTTGATATCGGTCCAGTGGTTTAGGAGGAAATGTGCGACAATGTCGTTAAATGCAGCAGGTTTTCTCGCAAGTCATTGTTTATGACGTCATATCTCGTGAACTATGTGTTGTACGTGATCATTAGACTGATGGCGACCGTCCTCATGGATTGAAGCTTACGTGTGCATAATTTCATTTGGAAGAAAACCTGTAGATTTGTATTCAACACGTACACCCAAACACTCGGACACTCTGCTTTATATACAGGGTGACCCAGCTATCTTGCTGGGCTAGCCGCGATACCTGTGAAAGTCGTTTTAAACAGTTGTTGTTGTTCCAGAGATATTTTGGGAGAGCAAGATAGGTATATATATATATATATATATATATATATATATATATATATATATATATATATATATATATATATAAAACTGCGAAATGTGTTGTAAATGCAGGTGGTTAGGAAACACGTAGTAAATTACAACCTCATGCTTATTAGGGTGAATTTTCATGCATTTCATTGTGTTTGACGTCATAGTACTTGAACTATATGTCGTGACACGATATTATTTCGAAGGTACATCCAGTGGCATATATATAAAATGACTGCAAAATACGTCGCGAATAGAGTTAGTACGAGAAACGTAATAAATCAAAACGTTATGCGTGATGAGGCTTGTTTTTCATGAACCTAATTGTTTATTGACGTCTAATTTCGTGATCTGTGTGTCGTACTATGATAAAATTTCGGACGTACCTTTAGTGGTATGTTTGTATACTACCTGCAACATTTATCGCGAACACAGTTTATAGTGTACGAGTAATAAATTGTAACTTTATGCCAAGTTCCGTAATTTTACTGCATGAAGGACGAAAAAGTAGTAAGCGACAACCTTTTTTCGTTTCATCATTTTGCTGGGGTTGTCAGCGAGAAAAACGTTTCCCAAAGGTATGAAATTATGTTTAAAGTTTGTTGCAAGTCGCTAAGTGCTCTCCTTCTCAAATAGTGGACTTATAAAGTAACACTATTACTTGCCGCAAGACGGGGAAGTATTCATTGTTTATGACGTCATATCTCCTGAACTACCGGCCCTATCTCAAAATCCTTTCTTATCTGACATCTTGTCCCTATAAACTACATTCCTGACAAATTTCGAGATTTCGTGTTTAGTCAGTGAGTGAGTGAGTGAGTTTCCTTTCGCTTTTATATAGATAGAGATTAGATATCAGAAACGCTTTTCTTCCCATAGCCATTGTGCATTTTATATCTCCTTTACTTCGACAATCATAAGTTATTTTGCTATCCAAATAACAAAACTCATCTACTAAGTTTATTGTCTCATTACCTAATTTAATTCCTTCAGCATCGCCCCTGATTTTATGACACTACATTTTATTACCCTTCTTTTGCTATTGTCCATGTCCATCTTATACTTTCCTTTGAAGCCACTGTCCAACCCGTTCAATTGCTCTTCCAGCTACTTTGCTGTCTCTGACAGAATTACAATATCATTGTCGAATCGTAACGTTTCTGTTTCTTCCGATGAACTTTAATTCCTTTCCCAAATTACTTCTTGCATTCCTTCACAGCTTGCTCAATGTACAGGTTGAACAACATTGGGGAAAGGCTACAACCCTGTCTTACTCCCTTCCCAACCACTGCGACCCTCTCACGCACTTGGCTCTAATAATTGCTGTCTGATTTTTGTACAAATTGAATACAACTCTTCGCTCCCTGTATTTTACTCCTGCTAACTTCTGAAATTTTAAAGAGAGTGTTCCACTCAACACTGTCAAAATATTTTCCCAGATCTACAAATGCTAATAATGAACGAGTCGGTTTCCCTTTCCTTACTCCATCTCAAGTTAAGTAGTGAGTATTGTCTCACGTGTTCCTACATTTCTCCTAAATCCAAATTGATCTTACACAAGGTCGCATTCCACGAGCTTTCCCATACGTCTGTACACAATTCGTGTTAGTATTTTACATCCATGACTTTTTTAAACTGATAGTTCTGTAATTTTCACATTTGTCTGCACTTCCTTTCTTCACTATATTTTTCTTGAAGTCTGGAGGTATTTCCGCTGTCTCATACATCTTGCATACCAGGTGGAATAATTTCTTCATGACTGGCTATCCTAATGATAATAGTTCAGCGGCCATGTTTCTACTCAAATCGTTCTGTACTCAGGAAAATTCTTTTCGCAATATAGTATCTCCTATCTCATCTTCCTCTACTTTGTCTTCCATTTCTTTGTATAGGTCCTCTATATAATCCTTCCACCTTTCCGATTCCCCTCTTTGCTTAGAAATGGTTTTCCATCAGACTTCTTGATACCTTTTTTTGTGTCCCAGCCTCGTCGCCGCTTTTGTGTCTCGTTCCGTTGTAGGTGTCGGTGGCCGAGTGGAATGAGACCGACACAGGAATAAAGATAGCACGCTGGTGCAGGTACGGAGGGGAGCAGCCAGAACTAGAAACACTAGAGTAAATTAGAATGAGATATATATTGCACAGAATTTATACAATACTTAACTTTTACATAGTACTGGAGAATGTTGATACATAGTTGAGCTAGAGTCCTGCCTAGTGCCTAACTGATAGCCAAGTCTTCACTGGTGCCTATCGGATTCCGAAGTCTTTACTGGTTCCTATCTCAGTCCCAAGTGAACGATGTCGTTCAGTGGTGGCCACGAGCGTAGTTGCAGCAGAGGGCGCTCGTGGCTGTCGTCGTAAGAACGCCGCGCCGTGCGTGCATGGCGGCGCGCGGCGAAAGTAGGTGGCGCGCACTTTGTAATTGTGCGACACCACACCTATACCTTTCCTTTTCTTGTCTCCAAATTACTGGCTAAATGTTTACCTAAAATAATAAAAATTAAAATAAAAAAGTAAAAATAAATAAAAATTAAATGGTGCCATAATGTATTCATGAAGTGATAAATCACTCGAACTTCAACAATATGAAAGAAGTGCTATATTTAGACACTTTATCATTGCATTCACGAAGTGTACCTCACAGCGGGAAAATACTCCACTTTTTAACCTACATTCGTTCTGCACAACCCAAAACAAGGTGCGTGGCACAGGATAGGTTCTTCCTCTACCAGCCACTTCCTTGTCTGTTCTAAACAGAACGAGGGAAAAACGAAAGCCTGTATACCTTCGTACGAGCTCTAATCTCTCTTATCTTTGTGTCTTTACGAGGAATGTAAGTTGGCACATCTATGTAAGTACTCTGCAAATAACACTGAAGTGCATAACAGAGGGTTCATGGAACCACTTTCATGATATTTCTCTACGATTTCATTCTTTTGTAGCTAGCGGTCGTGCATTATTCTGCTGAAATGTAGGGTTTCGCAGGGATCGAATGATAGGTAGAGCCACGGGTCGTAACACATCTGAAATGTAACGGCCAATGTTCAAAGTCCCGTTGATGCGAACAATAGATGGCCGAGACGTGTGACCAATGGCACCCCATACCATCACGCCGGGTAATAGGCAAGTATGGCGATGACGAATACACGCTTCCAATGTGGCTTCACCGCGATGCCGCCAAACACGGGTGCGACCATCATGATGCTGTAAACAGAACCTGGATTCATCCAAAAATGACGGTTTGCCATTTGTGTACCCAGGTTAGTTGTTGCGTACACCATCGCAGGCGCTCCTGTCTGTGATGCAGCGTCAAGGGTAACCGCAGCCACGGTCTCCGAGCAGATAGTCCATGCTGCTGCAAACGTCGTCGAACTGTTCGTGCAGATGGTTGTTGTCTTGCAAACGTCCCCATCTGTTGACTCAGGGATCGAGACGTGGCTGCACGATCCGTTACAGCCATGCGGATAAGATGCCTGTCATCTCGACTGCTAGTGATACGAGGCCGTTGGGATGCAGCACGGCGTTCCGTATTGCCCTCCTGAACCCACCGATTCCATATTCTGCTAACAGTCATTGGATCGCGACCAACGCGAGCAGCAATTTCACGATACGATAAACTGCAATCGCGATAGGCTGCAATCCGACCTTTATGAAAGTCGGAAACGTGATGGTACGCATTTCTCCTCCTTACACGAGGCATCACAATAACGTTTCACCAGGCAACGCCGGACAACTGCTGCTTGTGTATGATAAATCGGTTGGACACTTTCCTCATGTCAGCACGTTGTAGGTGTCAACCTTGTGTGAATGCTCTGAAAAGCTAATCATCTGCATAGCACAGCATCTTCTTCCTGTCGGTCAAATTTCGCGTCTGTAGCACGTCATCTTCGTGGTGTAGCAATTTTAATGGCCAGGAGCGTATGTCGTGAATGTTGTTAGCAGTAAAGACGTAATAAATCGAAACCTCTTGCGTGATGACGTATGAAGCGAATTGATTATGCGTTCATATGTCATGAGCTAAATGTCGAACTGCGATATAATATCGAAGCAACATTCAGTGGTACGCATGTGTACTGCCTGTGAATTGTCTCGGGAATACAATTTACAGTGGAGAAGTAATAACTTGTAACGTCATGGCAAATGCCATAGATATATGTCATGATCATCGGAAGTTAGTAAGCGATAAACTTTTTTTATTTAATTATGTTGTTGGGGTTGTCAAGGAGAAGTAGTCTCGTGTTCAACAAGAAAAATTTCTTACAGATTTGAAATTATGTTGAAAGTTTATTTCAAGTCGCTAAATGTTCACCTTGTCAAATAGTTTTTTTAACCCTTTATTATCATTATTACACATAATATGAGGAATAAAGTCACGCTACCACGCTCCGGAAAATCGGGCACTTTTAATTGTTTATGACGTGATATCGTATCAACTATGTATCATAGGTGCTTTTTGCAATGGTAGAAAATGGTTCCTGACCTTAAAGAATTTGGGTGAAATCGGTCCATTAGTTTAAGAGCAGATGTAGAGTATTATCACATGATGTGGTCGTTTTTCCCGACTGTCATTGTTTCATCTACATCTACATAGATACTCTGCAAATCACATTTAAGTGCCTGGCAGAGGGTTCATTAACCACTTTCATAACTTTTCTCTACCGTTCCATTCTCTAATAGCGCGCGGGAAGAAAGAACACCTAAATCGTTCCGTTTTCGATCTGATTTCTCTTATTTTATTGGGATGGTCATGTCTCCCTAAGTAGGTGGGTGCTAGCAAAATATTTTCACATTCAGAACTAAAAGTCGGTGATTGAAACTTCGCAAACAGATCACGCCGCAATGAATAACGTCTTTCTTTTAATGATTTCCACCCCAATTCCTGCAACATTTCCGTGACGCTTTCCCCTCCGTAACGTGATAAAACAAAACGAGCTGCCCTTCTCTGAACCTTCTCAATATCTTCCGTCAGTCCCACCTGGTGAGGGTCCCACAAGGGGCAACAGTACTCCAGGAGAGGACGCACAAGTGTGATGTAGCCAGTCTCTTTGGTGGAGCTGGTGCATCTTCGAAGCGTTCTGCCGATGAAACGTAACCTTTGGTTCGCCTTCCCCACAATATTTTCTATGTGTTCTCTCCAGTCAAAGTTGTTCGTAATTGTAACTCCTAGGTATTTGGTAGAATTTACGATCTTAAGGTTTGACTTATTTATCGCGTAATTGAAGTTCAGCGGATTTCTTTTAGTGGTCATGTGTATTACTTCACACTTTTCTTTATTTAGTGTCAATTGCCAATTTTCGCACCAAGTAGAAATTTTGTCTAAATCGCTTTGCAGTTGCTTTTGATCCTCTGTTGACTTCACTAACCGATAAACGACAGCATCATCCGCGAACAGTCTAAGGGAGCTATTCAGATTATCTCCTAAATCGTTTATAAACACGAGGAAGAGTAGGGGACCAATAACGGTTCCCTGTGGAACGCCAGATATCACTTCTGTTTTACTCGATGACTTACCGTCAATTACAACGAACTGTGTCCTTTCTGATAGGAAATCGTGAATCCAATCGCACAATTGGGGAGATATTCCATAAGCACGCAATTTCATTAGAAGCCGCTTGTGGGGTACAGTATCAAAAGCCTTCCGGAAATCCAGAAATATGGAATCGATTTGAGATCCCTTGTCGATGGCACTTAACACTTCATGTGAATAAAGGGCAAGCTGTGTTTCGCAAGAGCGATACTTTCTGAATCCGTGCTGACTATTGGTTAATAGGTCGTTCTCTTCGAGGTAGTACATAATATTCGAACAAAGTATATGTTCCAAAATCCTACTGCAAATCGACGTCAATGAGATAGGCCTGTAATTTTGGGGATCACTCCTATTGCCTTATGAGGTAATATCTCTTTACGTAAGTGTTGTAGGTGGTTCTTACAGCCGGCCGCGGTGGCCGAGGGGACTGAGGCGCGCCAGTCACGGTCTGCACGGCCACTACGGTCGGCGGTTCGAATCCCCCCTCGGGCATGGATATTTGTGCCGTCCTTAGTGTTAGTTAGTTCATAAGTAGTTTGTAAGTTTCGGGATTGATGACCCCGTAGTTAAGAACCATAAGCTATACAAACATTTGAACATTTGGTTTGGTTGTTGCCTGATAGTAAGGACCACGTGCACCAAGTTTGGTTGAAATCAGTCCAGTAGTTAAGGAGGAGATGTGGAGCATACATCAACACATACAGCCCATTTTTTTAAGTTTGTAAATTTCCCCTTCAGCGTCTGATGATGCCTAGAAGAGGTGAAACACTCCATGTATAAATAAGTGAAACATCGTTCTTGTCAACCAAGACTGTTCTTTTACCAAAAGATATATTACGGCTGCTGTGCCAGCTTCACAAACTATCGAGTGGAGTGGTTGCAATTTTTTAAGATGGAGTTAGCGCGTTTCCTACACCCTAGTGCTAAAGAGCTGTTTTCTGTGTGTTGCAGGTAAGGCGCTGTACAGAACACCACTGAAGAGCAAAGCTACGCAGCCGCAGTAGAGGCAAACTGGTAACTATACTCCAGAGTTGCCAACTCTGAATTAGAGTTTCCCCATAAATTACATTTCAAATCCTTCCAAATCAGGCCAAAATCCCCTAAATGAGACAGGTGTAATTATCAGTTTAATACTTTCAACCCTCGATATTAATTTACCGATTCTATTGACAAGTTGAATGATGAAGAAAGAAGAGTAGAGATAGCACAATAACAATTGTCTATACCTGCAGTTGCTTCAGTAACTGATTGTTTGGTGAGCTTTAAGTGCTGAATGGCATTATTTCGAGAATTGTGTCCGTATCGTACATACGCCTCAGTTGCACAGTGGTAGAGTGCCAGACCACAAATCCAAAGGTCTTGGATTCGATCCCCGCCAGGTCCTAGGATTTTTATCTGTCACTTTCCACTTCTTTCACCTCTGGCAGTACTGCTCATGTGAAAAATACTGCGTAGCACCGTGGTTCGGAACCCACGTTAAACTGTAGGTCCCCCTATAACTGGCTGGGTAAGTCAGTTCCAAGGTCGGAGGAAGGCAACGGCATACCACCTCCAAACAGGACCATGCCTAGCAAAGCACTGTGGTGTTCAAACCAATCTTAGGATTGTTGACTGCTTTACCTTTAAAGTAATGTATACAGAAGATAGGCCTCGATCGTATGACATGCTTATTTTTGAATATTCGTAATTTTATATCTGTTTCATATAGAAGGCTGTGGCTTGCTTTCAGTCGAGCTATGGTAGATTTTCTAGCATGTGTAGACTACACTCCCGTAATCAAAGATATTCCTTTTTCCCCGAAACAAAAACAAATTACACCACAAATTCCTGAGCTCAAGCGAGTGTTACTTGATGTGGCAGACACCACCCTTCAAATACAAAAAAAAAGAAAGGGTTGAATCCAAATCGGAAGATTCCAAGATGACGGCCATGAATGACATTCACTCCAAAACTTGCGGCCCCACATCAAACCTCTGTTCCCGTCATCACTTTTCAATTTTTCCTTCACTCTTCCAACTTATGGAGGTTTCTAAGGAGTTTCATTCGCCCTGTAGTGTTAAAGTGATGTTGCGGCTCAGTAGCACAGTGGTAGAGTGCCAGACTACAATTCCAAAGGTCTTGGATTCGATCCCCGCCAGGTCCTAGGATTTTTATCTTCCACTTTCCACTTCTTTCACCTCTGGCAGTATTGCCAATGCGAAAAATACCGAGTAGCACCGTGGTTCGGAATCCACGTTAAACTGTAGGTCCCCCTATAACTGGCTGGGTAAGTCAGTTCGAAGGTCGGAGGAAGGCAACGGCATACCACCTCCAAACAGGACCATGCCTAGCAAAGCACTGTGGTGTTCAAACCAATCTTCGGATTGTTGACTGCTTTACCTTTAAAGTAATGTATACAGAAGATAAGCCTCGATCGTATGACATGCTTATTTTTGAATATTCGTAATTTTATATCTGTTTCATATAGAAGGCTGTGGCTTGCTTTCAGCCGAGCTATGGTAGATTTTCTAGCATGTGTAGACTACACTCCCGTAATCAAAGATATTCCTTTTTCCCCGAAACAAAAACAAATTACACCACAAATTCCTGAGCTCAAGCGAGTGTTACTTGATGTGGCAGACACCACCCTTCAAATACAAAAAAAAAGAAAGGGTTGAATCCAAATCGGAAGATTCCAAGATGACGGCCATGAATGACATTCACTCCAAAACTTGCGGCCCCACATCAAACCTCTGTTCCCGTCATCACTTTTCAATTTTTCCTTCACTCTTCCAACTTATGGAGGTTTCTAAGGAGTTTCATTCGCCCTGTAGTGTTAAAGTGATGTTGCGGCTCAGTAGCACAGTGGTAGAGTGCCAGACTACAATTCCAAAGGTCTTGGATTCGATCCCCGCCAGGTCCTAGGATTTTTATCTTCCCCCTCCACTTCTTTCACCTCTGGCAGTATTGCCAATGCGAAAAATACCGAGTAGCACCGTGGTTCGGAATCCACGTTAAACTGTAGGTCCCCCTATAACTGGCTGGGTAAGTCAGTTCGAAGGTCGGAGGAAGGCAACGGCATACCACCTCCAAACAGGACCATGCCTAGCAAAGCACTGTGGTGTTCAAACCAATCTTAGGATTGTTGACTGCTTTACCTTTAAAGTAATGTATACAGAAGATAAGCCTCGATCGTATGACATGCTTATTTTTGAATATTCGTAATTTTATATCTGTTTCATATAGAAGGCTGTGGCTTGCTTTCAGCCGAGCTATGGTAGATTTTCTAGCATGTGTAGACTACACTCCCGTAATCAAAGATATTCCTTTTTCCCCGAAACAAAAACAAATTACACCACAAATTCCTGAGCTCAAGCGAGTGTTACTTGATGTGGCAGACACCACCCTTCAAATACAAAAAAAAGAAAGGGTTGAATCCAAATCGGAAGATTCCAAGATGACGGCCATGAATGACATTCACTCCAAAACTTGCGGCCCCACATCAAACCTCTGTTCCCGTCATCACTTTTCAATTTTTCCTTCACTCTTCCAACTTATGGAGGTTTCTAAGGAGTTTCATTCGCCCTGTAGTGTTAAAGTGATGTTGCGGCTCAGTAGCACAGTGGTAGAGTGCCAGACTACAATTCCAAAGGTCTTGGATTCGATCCCCGCCAGGTCCTAGGATTTTTATCTTCCACTTTCCACTTCTTTCACCTCTGGCAGTATTGCCAATGCGAAAAATACCGAGTAGCACCGTGGTTCGGAATCCACGTTAAACTGTAGGTCCCCCTATAACTGGCTGGGTAAGTCAGTTCGAAGGTCGGAGGAAGGCAACGGCATACCACCTCCAAACAGGACCATGCCTAGCAAAGCACTGTGGTGTTCAAACCAATCTTAGGATTGTTGACTGCTTTACCTTTAAAGTAATGTATACAGAAGATAAGCCTCGATCGTATGACATGCTTATTTTTGAATATTCGTAATTTTATATCTGTTTCATATAGAAGGCTGTGGCTTGCTTTCAGTCGAGCTATGGTAGATTTTCTAGCATGTGTAGACTACACTCCCGTAATCAAAGATATTCCTTTTTCCCCGAAACAAAAACAAATTACACCACAAATTCCTGAGCTCAAGCGAGTGTTACTTGATGTGGCATACACCACCCTTCAAATAAAACAAAAGAAAGGGTTGAATCCAAATCGGAGGATTCCAAGATGACGACCATGAATGACATTCACTCCAAAACTTGCGGCCCCACATCAAACCTCTGTTCCCGTCATCACTTTTCAATTTTTCCTTCACTCTTCCAACTTATGGAGGTTTCTAAGGAGTTTCATTCGCCCTGTAGTGTTAAAGTGATGTTGCGGCTCAGTAGCACAGTGGTAGAGTGCCAGACTAGTAATCCAAAGGTCGCGGGTTCGATCCCCGCCAGGTCCTAGGATTTCTATCTTCCACTTTCCACTTCTTTCACCTCTGGCAGTATTTCCATTGTGAAAAATACCGAGTAGCACCGTGGTTCGGAATCCACGTTAAACTGTAGGTCCCCCTATAACTGGCTGGGTAAGTCAGTTCGAAGGTCGGTGGAAGGCAACGGCATACCACCTCCTAACAGGACCATGCCTAGCAAAGCACTGTGGTTTTCAAACCTATCTTCGGATTGTCTGCTTTACCTTTTTATCGTTGACCACACCGATCATCTGCCTGTTCTAAGACTGTTTTCACAGTGGCTCCGATATCGGTGGATTTTACTACCGACGACCGACATCGGAGGAAAACGGCCGACGATCTCATCGCCCGAACGTTCTGACGTGCTAGATATGGACAGTTAGAAACCCATACGTTTAGGGAAAGGAAGAAAGAGATTGTGGCACCCAGAAGACGAAAAATATCATAATCGCCATGTAGTTCGCAATCTGTTGTTGTTGTTGTTGTTGTTGTGGTCTTCAGTCCGGAGACTGGTTTGATGTAGCTCTCCACCCTACTCTATCCTGAGCAAGCCTCTTCATCTCCACATAAGAACGGCAACCTACATCTGTCTGAATCTGCTTACTGTATCCATCTCTTGGCCTTCACTGCGATTTTTACCCCACACACTTCCCTCCGACGATAATTCACAATTCCTTGATGTCTAAGAATGTGTCCTACTAATCGATCCCTTATTTCAGTCAAGGTACGCCAGAAATTCCTGTCCTCCCCAATTCTGTTCAGTACCTCCTCATTAGTTACGCGATCCACCCACCTAATCTTCTGCATTCTTCTGTAACACCACATTTCAAAAGCCTCTATATTCTTCCTGTCCGCAGTGTTTATCTTCAATGTTTCACTCCCATACAAGGCAACACTCCACATCATTGCCTTCGGAAAGGACTTCCTTAGGCTTAAATTAATATTCGATGTTAACAAATTTATATTTTTCAAAAACGCTTTTCTTCCCATTGCCATTCTGCATTTTATATCCTCTGTATTGCGACCATCATTTGTTATTTTACTGCCCAAGTAACAAAACTCATCTACCTCCTTTACTGCTTCGTTTCCCAATCTAATTCCTTCAGCATCACCTGATTTTCTTACACTGCACTCCATTACCCTAGTTTTGCTCTTGTTAATGTTCATCTTATATGCACCTTTCAGCACCCTGTCCATTCCGTTCAATTGGTCTTCCAGGTCCTTTGCTGTATCTGACAGAACTGCAACAGTCGCATGTTTTTTTACTGTCCAAGTAACAAAACTCATCCACCACCTTTATTGCTTCGTTGCCTAATTTAATTCCTTCAGCATAGCCTGATTTTCTGACATTCCATTCCATTACATTTGTTCTATTCATCTTATATCTTCCTTTTCCTACCCTAACGGGTTCAAATGACAATGTAATTGAGGCGCGCGCCACTTGAAGAACTAACATTTGTCGGCCCAACTCCGTTTCTACACCCAACCAAGATGGCTGCCGTGGCTTCACTGATGTAGGCGGTACAGGCTCTCTATGTTGCCGCGGTGGAGTAGCCGAGCGGTCACTCAATCGGAGAGAGATTAAACAATGAGGAATATACATGGAAGATGTTCTTTTATTTTGCTAACGTTATGATTTTGCCTTTTTACAGTAACAAGAACAAAATAGAAAAAATTAAGGGGCATACTGTTTGCCGACGAAGGCATTTATGTTAATATAGCATTCAGTTATGATGTTATACTTACATAATGTGTTTATATGTACAGGTACTATGTCCCTTTCAAAGAAGACCTATTTATTTACTTTAAGTCAATTTCTGTGCCTGGAAGAAATCTTTATTTTTGCTCTCGATAAACACGAAAGGTAATAGAGAGAGATTTATTTTACAACATTTTATATTTATTTTACAACTATTTTAATGGAGTTCAGAACAGAACGGTATACAAACCGCAACAACAAACATGGCAACGGATGATATACAGAAGCAAGACTTTTACTTCATTTTCAAGAATTATTTCGTTTAAAGGCGCAGAAGCCGGGCCGAGAAGGCAATAATTGGCGAGCGGAAGGACGGGTTGAAGTGGAGGAAGGAGACACGAAGAAAAAAAAAAAAAAAAAAAAGCGGTCTAAAGCGCCTCGCTGCAGACCGCGCGGTTGCTCGCCGTGGAGGTTCGAGTCCTCCCTGGGGCATGGGTGTGTGTGTTATCCTTAGGTTATTTTACCTAGGTTTAAGTAGTTTGTAAGCTACGGACTGATGACCACGTAGTTTGGTCCGATAGATTTACAGTCATTTGAACATTTGGAGTAGCCGAGCGGGCTAAAGCGTCTCGCTGCGGAGCGCGCGGTTGCTCGCCGTGGAGGTTCGAGTCCTCTCTGGGGCATGGGTGTGTGTGTTATCCTTAGGTTATTTTACCTAGTTTTAAGTAGTTTGTAAGCTACGGACTGATGACCACGTAGTTTGGTCCGATAGATTTACAGTCATTTGAACATTTGGAGTAGCCGAGCGGGCTAAAGCGTCTCGCTGCGGAGCGCGCGGTTGCTCGCCGTGGAGGTTCGAGTCCTCCCTGGGGCATGGGTGTGTGTGTTATCCTTAGGTTATTTTACCTAGGTTTAAGTAGTTTGTAAGCTACGGACTGATGACCACGTAGTTTGGTCCGATAGATTTACAGTCATTTGAACATTTGGAGTAGCCGAGCGGGCTAAAGCGTCTCGCTGCGGAGCGCGCGGTTGCTCGCCGTGGAGGTTCGAGTCCTCCCTGGGGCATGGGTGTGTGTGTTATCCTTAGGTTATTTTACCTAGGTTTAAGTAGTTTGTAAGCTACGGACTGATGACCACGTAGTTTGGTCCGATAGATTTACAGTCATTTGAACATTTGGAGTAGCCGAGCGGCCTAAAGCGTCTCGCTGCGGAGCGTGCGGTTGCTCGCCGTGGAGGTTCGAGTCCTCCCTGGGGCATGGGTGTGTGTGTTATCCTTAGGTTATTTTACCTAGGTTTAAGTAGTTTGTAAGCTACGGACTGATGACCACGTAGTTTGGTCCGATAGATTTACAGTCATTTGAACATTTGGAGTAGCCGAGCGGCCTAAAGCGTCTCGCTGCGGAG
Source organism: Locusta migratoria (assembly GCA_026315105.1). Lineage (NCBI taxonomy): Eukaryota > Metazoa > Arthropoda > Insecta > Orthoptera > Acrididae > Locusta > Locusta migratoria. Next base: position 20,335,859 of record CM048754.1, read on the forward strand.
CGCGCGGTTGCTCGCCGTGGAGGTTCGAGTCCTCCCTGGGGGATGGGTGTGTGTGTTTGTCCTTAGGTTAGTTTACCTAGGTTTAAGTAGTTTGCAAGCTACGGACTGATGACCACGTAGTTTGGTCCGATAGATTTACAGACATTTGAACATTTGGAGTAGCCGAGCGGCCTAAAGCGTCTCGCTGCGGAGCGCGCGGTTGCTCGCCGTGGAGGTTCGAGTCCTCTCTGGGGCATGGGTGTGTGTGTTATCCTTAGGTTATTTTACCTAGGTTTAAGTAGTTTGTAAGCTACGGACTGATGACCACGTAGTTTGGTCCGATAGATTTACAGTCATTTGAACATTTGGAGTAGCCGAGCGGGCTAAAGCGTCTCGCTGCGGAGCGCGCGGTTGCTCGCCGTGGAGGTTCGAGTCCTCTCTGGGGCATGGGTGTGTGTGTTATCCTTAGGTTATTTTACCTAGTTTTAAGTAGTTTGTAAGCTACGGACTGATGACCACGTAGTTTGGTCCGATAGATTTACAGTCATTTGAACATTTGGAGTAGCCGAGCGGGCTAAAGCGTCTCGCTGCGGAGCGCGCGGTTGCTCGCCGTGGAGGTTCGAGTCCTCCCTGGGGCATGGGTGTGTGTGTTATCCTTAGGTTATTTTACCTAGGTTTAAGTAGTTTGTAAGCTACGGACTGATGACCACGTAGTTTGGTCCGATAGATTTACAGTCATTTGAACATTTGGAGTAGCCGAGCGGGCTAAAGCGTCTCGCTGCGGAGCGCGCGGTTGCTCGCCGTGGAGGTTCGAGTCCTCCCTGGGGCATGGGTGTGTGTGTTATCCTTAGGTTATTTTACCTAGGTTTAAGTAGTTTGTAAGCTACGGACTGATGACCACGTAGTTTGGTCCGATAGATTTACAGTCATTTGAACATTTGGAGTAGCCGAGCGGGCTAAAGCGTCTCGCTGCGGAGCGCGCGGTTGCTCGCCGTGGAGGTTCGAGTCCTCCCTGGGGCATGGGTGTGTGTGTTATCCTTAGGTTATTTTACCTAGGTTTAAGTAGTTTGTAAGCTACGGACTGATGACCACGTAGTTTGGTCCGATAGATTTACAGTCATTTGAACATTTGGAGTAGCCGAGCGGCCTAAAGCGTCTCGCTGCGGAGCGCGCGGTTGCTCGCCGTGGAGGTTCGAGTCCTCCCTGGGGGATGGGTGTGTGTGTTTGTCCTTAGGTTAGTTTACCTAGGTTTAAGTAGTTTGCAAGCTACGGACTGATGACCACGTAGTTTGGTCCGATAGATTTACAGACATTTGAACATTTGGAGTAGCCGAGCGGCCTAAAGCGTCTCGCTGCGGAGCGCGCGGTTGCTCGCCGTGGAGGTTCGAGTCCTCTCTGGGGCATGGGTGTGTGTGTTATCCTTAGGTTATTTTACCTAGGTTTAAGTAGTTTGTAAGCTACGGACTGATGACCACGTAGTTTGGTCCGATAGATTTACAGTCATTTGAACATTTGGAGTAGCCGAGCGGCCTAAAGCGTCTCGCTGCGGAGCGCGCGGTTGCTCGCCGTGGAGGTTCGAGTCCTCCCTGGGGCATGGGTGTGTGTGTTATCCTTAGGTTATTTTACCTAGGTTTAAGTAGTTTGTAAGCTACGGACTGATGACCACGTAGTTTGGTCCGATAGATTTACAGACATTTGAACATTTGGAGTAGCCGAGCGGCCTAAAGCGTCTCGCTGCGGAGCGCGCGGTTGCTCGCCGTGGAGGTTCGAGTCCTCCCTGGGGCATGGGTGTGTGTGTTATCCTTAGGTTATTTTACCTAGGTTTAAGTAGTTTGTAAGCTACGGACTGATGACCACGTAGTTTGGTCCGATAGATTTACAGTCATTTTTTGAACATTTGGAGTAGCCGAGCGGCCTAAAGCGTCTCGCTGCGGAGCGCGCGGTTGCTCGCCGTGGAGGTTCGAGTCCTCCCTGGGGCATGGGTGTGTGTGTTATCCTTAGGTTATTTTACCTAGGTTTAAGTAGTTTGTAAGCTACGGACTGATGACCACATAGTTTGGTCCGATAGATTTACAGTCATTTGAACATTTGGAGTAACCGAGCGGCCTAAAGCGTCTCGCTGCGGAGCGCGCGGTTGCTCGCCGTGGAGGTTCGAGTCCTCCCTGGGGCATGGGTGCGTGTGTTGTCCTTAGGTTATTTTACCCAGGTTTAAGTAGTTTGTAAGCTACGGACTGATGACCACGCAGTTTGGTCCGATAGAATTACAAACATTTGAATATATATATATATATATATATATATATATATATATATATATATATATATATATATTTTTTTTTTTTTTTTTTTTTCATGTTACTCTGTGTTTGCTGGACCCGGCCGTGTGTTTCCCGGTCACAGTGTCCGGAATGTTTGCGCACGCGTGGCTTGCAGTCGTGTGTCGGTAACGCCGCTGTGTGGCAGTATTAGCCCGGCTATGCAGTCAGCAATACGGAATGTTCTCGTGTCCCGGGGTATCCGCGCCGTGTGAGCCAGAGCAGGACAGCTGGATGTAGAGCCTACTAGGCACCAGCCGTGTCTTGGAAGCTTTGGTGTGGGGGAGGGGGGGGTGCTGGGGCGATATTAATGGGAGTGGTGGCGTCCCGTGCCAGCACAGCATGGCCATTGTTCTGCGCCGCCTCTAAACAAAAATACTTTTTCTCCCGCGCCAGGGATTCTGTCGCGACCGGCGTCTGCGGTAGCGGACACACACCGTCCCAACCACATTCTAGCGTATACAGTCAGCACACTCCCACTCAATCTTATTCTAATATATCTACATCTGCATACATCCTCCGCAATCCACCGTAAGGTGCGTGGCGGAGGGTACACTGTACCACTACTAGGCATTTCCTTTCCTAGGGTGAAGAATTAAAAACATTGCGTTTTGCCGACGACATAGTAATTCTGTCAGATACAGCAAGGACCTGGAAGAGCAATTGAACGGAATTGACAGTGTGCTGAAAGGTGCATATAAGATGAATATTAACAAGAGCAAAACTAGGGTAATGGAGTGCAGTGTAAGAAAATCAGGTGATGCTGAAGGAATTAGATTAGGTAAAGAAACAATGAAGGAGGTAGAGGAGTTTTGTTACTTGGGCAGTAAAATAACAAATGATGGTCGCAGTACAGATGATATAAAATACAGAATGGCAATGGGTAGAAAGGCGTTTTTGAAAAAGAGAAATTTGTTAACATCGAATATTGATTTAAGCCTAATGAAGTCCTTTCTGAATGCATTTGTATGGAGTGTTGCCTTGTATGGGAGTGAAACATGGACGATAAGCAGTGTGGACAGAAAGAGGATAGAGGCTTTTGAAATGTGGTGCTACAGAAGAATGCTGAAGATTAGGTGGGTGGATCGCGTAACTAATGAGGAGGTACTGAACAGAATTGGGGAGAAAAGAAATTTCTGGCATACCTTGACCAAAAGAAGGGATAGATTGGTAGGACACATTCTTAGACATCAAGGAATTGTGAATTTAGTGCTGGAGGGAAGTGTGTGGGGTAAAAATCGCAGAGGGAGATCAAGAGACGCGTATAGTAAGCAGATTCAAGTGGATGTGGGTTGTCGTTCTTATGAGGAGATGAAAAGGCTTGCTCAGGATAGAGTAGGGCGGAGAGCTGCATCAAACCATCTCTGGACTGAAGACCACAACAACAACATTCCACTCCCAAACAGAACGAGGAAAAAAAGAATGCCTATATGCCTCCGTACGAGCCCTAATTTCTCTTATCTTGTCTTTGTGATCACCACGCGAAATGTAAGTAGGCGGCAGCAAGATCGTACTACACTCAGCTTCAAATTCCGGCCCTCCAAATTTACTTAACAGAAGCCGGCCACGGTGGCCGAAGAGACTGAGGCGCTCCAGTCACGGTCTGCACGGCCACTGCGGTCGGGGGTTCGAATCCCCCCTCGGGCATGGATATTTGTGCCGTCCTTAGTCTTAGTTACTTCATAAGTAGTTTGTAAGTTTAGGGACTGATGACGCCGTAATTAAGTCCCATAGACTTTACAAACATTTGAACTTAACAGAAATTCACGAAAAGAACGTCGTCTTTCCTCCAGCGATCCCCAATTGAGTTGCCGGAGCATTTCCGTGACACTCGCGCATTGGTCGAATCTACCGGTAACAAATCTAGCTGCTCGCCTCTGAACCGCCTCTATGTCTTCCTTCAAACCGATCTGCTGCGGGTCCCAAACACTTGAGCAATACTCAAGACGTGGTCGTACAAGCGTTTTATACGCGGTCTCCTTTACAGGTGAAGTACATCTTCCCTAAAATTCTCCCAATAAACCGAAGTCGGCTGTCCGCCTTACTCACAACTGTCCTTACATGATCGTTCCATTCCATATCGCTCCGCAATGTTACGCCTAGATATTTGAACGACGCGACAGCATCAAGAATCTCACTACTAATGCTGTATTCGAACATTATAGGATTGTTTTTTCTACTCATGCGCATCACCTTACATTTTTCTACATTGAGAGCCACCTGCCAATCTTCGCACCAACTAGAAATTTTGTCTAAGTCATCCTGTACGCTATTACAGTTACAGACGACACCCTCCCATACACCACAGCATCATTAGCAAACAGCCGCAAATTACAACTTACTCTGTCCATCAGATCATTTATATACATGGAAAATAATAGCGGTCCTATCACACAGTGTACCCTCCGCCACCGCACTACTTCGTGGCTGGAACTGGCAGCTGCTTGAACGAACTTTCACTGATTAACGGAGAGCAGTATTTTAAATGCAGTTATCGTTGGTTCGAATCCTGGTACGATATTAGTGGGAGTGGCCATTGTTCCGCGCCGCCTGTAAACAAAAATACTTTTTCTCTCGCGCCAGGGATCGCTACTGCGGTAGCGGACGCACACCGCCAACGACATTCTAACGTATACAGTCAGCACACTCCCACTCAATCTTATTCTAATATATAAAGCTCTACCTATAAAATGTATATAAAACCCAGTATTCTATATGGATGTGAAGTATTACTCCCAGCGATTCTATCTAAATTGGAGGTTCTTCAAAATCAAGCTCTACGCCTGATTACAGGAGCAGTAAAAACATCACCAATTTCGGCTCTTCATTTTGTGTCCCGGCCTCGTCGCCGCCTTTGTGTCTCGTTTCCGTCGTAGGTGTCGGTGGCCGAGTAGAAAGAGACCGACACAGGAATAAAGGATGCACGCTTGTGCAGGTAGGAGGTGACCAGCCAGTGGGACAGCAGAAACTAGAAACACTAGAGTAAATTAGAACGAGATATATATATTGCACAGAATTTATACAATACTTAACTTTTACATAGCTCAGTACTGCAGAATGCTGATACATAGTTGACCTAGAGGCCTGCCTAGTGCCTGTCCGATAGCCAAGTCTTCACTGGTGCCTATCTGATTCCGAAGTGTTAGCTGGTTCCTATCTCAGTCCCAAGTGAACGATGTCGTTCAGTGGTGGCCACGAGCGGAATTGCAGCAGAGGGCGCTCGTGGCTGACGTCGTAAGAACGCCGCGCCGTGCGTGGATGGCGGCGCGCGGCGAAAGTAGGTGGCGCGCACTTTGGACTTGTGCGACACCACACTTCAAGCAGCGACCTCTAAAATCAGAAATTATGCGACTGGCACTACTCCAATATGAAAAACTAAGCAGATTACCCAATGACACATATTAGAACAACTATCAACATCATGCTAACCAGCTGAAAACACAGAAAGACTTTATGCATTATATTGGTGCAGGAAGACAAGACCACTGTCCACCAATCAGTACACAAGACTTCGCTGCCCCCATTAATCCGCTTAAACTATGCCCAGTCATATTCAGACTTCAAATGAATGAAAAGTTTTTATTTTTTTATTTTTTATTTTTTTTATAAGCTAATTAAACCTAGGTAAACTAACCTAAGGACAACACACACACCCATGCCCCAGGGAGGACTCGAACCTCCACGGCGACCAACCGCGCGCTCCATAGCGAGGTGCTTTAGACCGCTCGTCTACTCCACCGCGGCAAAAAAAAAAAAAAAAAAAAAAAAAAAAAAAAAAAAAAAAAAAAAAAAAAAAAAGTTCTTAAGACAGAAACGAATAAAGAACTTCTTAAAAATATGACTCTAGAAATGATAAAATTGTAACTACTATTTGGCCACGATAACTTGACGATTCGCGCGGTGGCTGCTGGGAGCTTGTCTTGCACGAACGAAAGGCATCATCGGCTGCTTGCTGCAGTGCTGGTACCTTTACCCTAACAATGTGTACATCAATTCTTCGCGTCAAGAACCATTGTAAGGTTGGCAGCGCATGTAAATAAAAGAATAACTTTCAACTGGTGTCGATTTTCTCCGCTTGTGGCAGCACCAACAAAATCGTCAAGTTATCGTGGCCAAATAGTACACACAAAAACAGAATGGCTACATATATATATATATACATATATAGATGGATCTTTGAGTGGAGCAAATGATATTGCTGGTGCTGGAGTTTACAGTGAAATATTTTGTTTTTACAAAGCTTTAGGACAGTATTACTCCCATTTTGATGGCGAGTTGGAGGCAATAAACCTGGCACTGAAACAATTTTTGTCCGTACCAAAGGTCAGAAAAAGGTTGTTATATTTTGTGATTCAACTTCTGCAATACAGGCAGTTGCATCCTTCCAAACACCTCTAAGTGCATCCATAAATGAAATGAAATCCTTTATTCCCTTAATCACCAAAGCTGGAACTAAAATAGTTTTTCAATGGATACCAGTACATACAGGTATACATGGCAATGAAATGGCAGGCTTTCTAGCCAAAAAAGAAACTAAGATTTCTCAAACAAGTTGCCCAAAATTATCATACAGCTCCATTAAAAGACTCATCAACAACAGTTTCAAGAAGAAGTTTTATGACCACTTGACAACACAAGGGCAAAGCAAAACATGTCTTCTACTGTTAGAAGAGAAGAACACACTTCCCAAACACCCACGAAGGGAAACTGTGGCAGCATTTCGAAGAATTACTGGCCATGACTGCCTTCACTACAGGATTGGAATCTTACCCTCACCGAAGTGTCTTATATGTGAAAGAGAAGAGAGTGTTATGGACTGGGAGCATCTAAGAAACTGTGAAAGACTACAATATTGTGACGGGATGTCAGATGATCAATTGTATTGGGAAGTTAGAAGACTAATGACTATCTACATCTACATTCTACATCGATACTCTGCAAATCACATTTAAGTGCCTGGCAGAGGGTTCATTAACCACCTTCATAACTTTTCTCTACCGTTCCATTCTCTAATAGCGCGCGGGAAGAAAGAACACCTAAATCGTTCCGTTTTCGATCTGATTTCTCTTATTTTATTGGGCTGGTCATGTCTCCCTAAGTAGGTGGGTGCTAGCAAAATATTTTCACATTCAGAACTAAAAGTCGGTGATTGAAACTTCGCAAACAGATCACGCCGCAATGAATAACGTCTTTCTTTTAATGATTTCCACCCCAATTCGTGCAACATTTCCGTGACGCTTTCCCCCCCGTAACGTGATAAAACAAAACGAGCTGCCCTTCTCTGAACCTTCTCAATATCTTCCGTCAGTCCCACCTGGTGAGGGTCCCACAAGGGGCAACAGTACTCCAAGAGAGGACGCACAAGTGTGATGTAGGCAGTCTCTTTGGTGGAGCTGGTGCATCGTCTAAGCGTTCTGCCAATGAAACGTAACCTTTGGTTCGCCTTCCCCACAATATTTTCTATGTGTTCTCTCCAGTCAAAGTTGTTCGTAATTGTAACTCCTAGGTATTTGGTAGAATTTACGACCTTAAGGTTTGACTGATTTATCGCGTAATTGAAGTTCAGCGGATTTCTTTTAGTGGTCATGTGTATTACTTCACACTTTTCTTTATTTAGTGTCAATTGCCAATTTTCGCACCAAGTAGAAATTTTGTCTAAATCGCTTTGCAGTTGCTTTTGATCCTCTGTTGACTTCACTAACCGATAAACGACAGCATCATCCGCGAACAGTCTAAGGGAGCTATTCAGATTATCTCCTAAATCGTTTATAAACACGAGGAAGAGTAGGGGACCAATAACGCTTCCCTGTGGAACGCCAGATATCACTTCTGTTTTACTCGATGACTTACCGTCAATTACAATGAACTGTGTCCTTTCTGATAGGAAATCGTGAATCCAATCGCACAATTGGGGAGATATTCCATAAGCACGCAATTTCATTAGAAGCCGCTTGTGGGGTACAGTATCAAAAGCCTTCCGGAAATCCAGAAATATGGAATCGATTTGAGATCCCTTATCGATGGCACTTAACACTTCATGTGAATAAAGGGCAAGCTGTGTTTCGCAAGAGCGATACTTTCTGAATCCGTGCTGACTATTGGTTAATAGGTCGTTGTCTTCGAGGTAGTACATAATATTCGAACAAAGTATATGTTCCAAAATCCTACTGCAAATCGACGTCAATGAGATAGGCCTGTAATTATGGGGATCACTCCTATGTATCAAATGTCTGAGGATTATATAAATAAATAAACAAAGCAGAGTCTCCGTATATTTGTTTGTGTGTACGTGTTCTATACAACCACAGTTTTGTTCCAATCTGCTCGAAATTTTGTAGACGTAAGCTTCAATCCATGAGGACGGTCGCAGTAACTGTAAGAATCACGTACAACAAAAGAGTTCACGAGATATGACGTCATAAACAATGAGATGCATGGAAAACTGCTGCATTTAGCGACAATGCAGCTCATTTTCTCCTAAACCACTGGACCGATTTCAACCAAATTTTGGTACACCTATTCCTTACCGTGAGGTAACAATTGCGGAACGGTTAATAATCGCGACACATGGTTCAGAAGATATGACGTCATAAACAATACGAATCGCAAAAACTGCCTTATAATGCAGCGAGACTTTATAAATACACTATATGAGAATGAGAGTACTTAGCGACTTGCAACAAACTTTAAACGTAATTTCAAACCTTTATTACATATTTTCTCGCTGACAACTATAGCGAAACGATGAAAGGAAAAAAGTTTCTCGCTTACTACTTTTCCGCTGTTTATGTAGTAAAACTACGGCATTCGGTATGACGTTACAATTCATAATTTCTACACTATAAATTGTAGCCGCAGGAAATTTTACAGACAGTATACACGCATATAGTTGAGTGTACTTACTAAATTGTATCACAGTACGACATGTAGTTCTTGAGATATGAGCACATTAACAGTAACATTCATGGAAAACCGCCACATCACACATTAAGCTGTCATCTATTACTTCTTTACTACTAACTTATTTCAAAGAGATTTTAGACATGCAGCCCTTATACAAATGAATATATACCCGAAAAATGGCAGGAAGAAAGAAATAAAAACGCAGGGCTTTCAGCTAGTCTCATATATAAAGCAGAGTCTCCGTATTTTTGTTTGCGTGTACGTGTTCTATACAAATCAACAGTTTTGTTCCAATCTGTACGAAATTTTGTAAACGTAAGCTTCAATCCATGTGGACGGTCGCAGTACTGTAAGAATCACGTACAACAAAAGACTTCACGAGATATGACGGCATAAACAATGAGATGCGCGAAAAACTGCTGCATTTAGCGACAATGCTGCTCATTTTCTCCTAAACCATTGGACCGATTTCAACCAAATTTGGTACACACTTCCTCACCGTGAGGTAACAGTTGCTGCATATGGTAACGAATCGCACACGACACTTGGCTCAGAAGATATGACGTCATGAACAATAGGAATCGCAAAAAAACCGCCACATACTGCGGCGAGGCTTTAGAAGTACACTGTATGAGAATGGCAGTACTTGTGAGTTGCAACAAACATTAAACATGATTTCAAACCTTTATTAAACTTTTTTCCACTGAGAACCACAGCAAAACAATGAAAGGAAAAATGTTTGCCGGCCGCGGTGGCCGAGGAGACTAAGGTGCTCCAGTCACGGTCTTCACGGCCACTACGGTCGGGGGTTCGAATCCCCCCTCGGGCATGGATATTTGTGCCGTCCTAGTTTGTAAGTAGTTCATAAGTAGTTTGTAAGTTTAGGGACTGATGACCCCGTAGTTAAGTCCCATAGACTTTACAAACATTTGAACATTTGGTTTGAAAAATGTTTCTCGCTTACTACTTTTCCGCTCTTCACGGAGAAAAACTATCGTATTTATTATAACGTTTAAATTTATAATTTCTACACGATAATAGAACGCACAATGTAGTTCTCGACAGCGAGTGTTCATCAGAGACGAGTGTATCGCCAGGCGTGCCCCAGGGGAGTGTGATAGGACCGCTATTATTTTCTATCTATATAAATGATCTGATGGACAGAGTAACTTGTAATTTGCGGCTGTTTGCTGATGATGCTGTGGTGTATGGGAGGGTGTCGTCTGTAACTGACTGTTATAGCATACAAGATGACAGAAAAAATTTCTAGTTGGTGCGAAGAATGAAGAATGTAGAAAAATGTAAAGTGATGCGCATAAGTAGGAAAAACAATCCCATAATGTTCGAATACAGCATTAGTAGTGAGCTTCTTGATGCTGTCGCGTCGTTCAAATATCTAGGCGTAACATTGCAGAGCGATATGAAATGGAACGAACATGTAAGGACAGTTGTGTGTAAGGCGGAAGATGTACTTCACCTGTAAAGGAGACCGCGTATAAAACGCTTGTACGACCACGTCTCGAGTATTGCTCAAGTGTTTGGTACCCGCAGCAGATCAGTTTAAAGGAAGACATAGAAGCAGTTCAGAGACGAGTAGTTAGTTTTGTTACTGGTAGGTTCGACCAATGCGCGAGTGTCACGGAAATGCTCCGGCAACTCAATTGGGGATCGCTGGAAGAAAGACGACGTTCTTTTCGTGAATTTCTGTTGAGGAAATTTAGAGGGCCGGAATTTGAAGCTGAGTGTAGTACGATCTTGCTGCCGCCTACTTACATTTCGCGTAGTGACCACAAAGACAAGATAAGAGAAATTATGGATGTTTTTACAATTATCCTGTAACATACAGGCTTTAAATGAATAATTTCATTTTCTATTAAAAATAAGAATGCCTAGGAAACACCAGGAGACATGCCCTTTAGCAGAGAGACGCCAATTTCTACGCAGGAACATTAAGTATTTTTCATTACGATTCCAGTAAAATCGGCGAGTGTGGAACATAGGAAACGTATATAGAATGCAATAAATACGGTATTTAACGAATAAAATCCACCAGCAGAGCTGTAGCTGAAGGAAAAACGTCACAGACGTGGCAATATAACGATAAAAGCAACCAAACTGTTTTCCAACAAAGAAGAACCCAATTCCACAATTGTTGCTACATCTGAACCACAAACGGCAAAAATCATCCAAATATTGGTTTTCTTAAAGTAATTACACTTAAAAGAAAATGCAAATACAAGAAAGACGAGTGACGTGTAAAAATGTGAGAATCATTAGACTCCGTACCGAATTGATACACGTCAAATACTGGCTGTCATAGTAAGAACAGACCATAATAGAAATTTATTATACCATTATGTTTATATGCAACTTACTTTCAGCAGAATAAGCTGCAAATCTCTATATATAAAAGGAAGTGTCCCGATTGACTGATAGACTGACTGACTGACTCATCATCGCCCAACCCAAACCACTGAAGATAGAAACTTGAAATTTGTAGAGGGTGTTGATCTTACTCTTTAGGCGTCATTTAAGAAGCGATTTTTCGATATTCCGTCCGTAAGGGGGTGAAATAGGGGATGAAACGTTTTCTAAAAATACGTAGCTATTTAGGCAATTTTGAAGCTAGAACTACAAAATTTCGGATTTTAATTCAGGGTTCGAATTTGAAAGACACATTTTTCGGCATTTTTTGAAATCTGAGAAATAAGGGGTAAAATAGGTGACGCAAAAAATTGATTTTCAAAAATATGTTGATGTTAACTCCAATTTTAAGCTACAACTACGACACTTCGGATATGGAATCTTTGTCAGGATTGAAAATCCATGATTTTTAGTATTTTTGGAAATTCAACAAGTAAGAGGGTTAAATAGAGGATCAAAAATTCTTTTAGAAAACACGTTGCTATTGATACAATTTTGAAGCTAGAGCTGCAAAAATTGATATTTGTATAGTAGGTTAGACGTTAAAAAATACGTGTTTCGGTATTTTTGGAAATTCAACCCTCAAAGGGGTTAAATTGGAGAGGGTGTGTTTTTCGAAAATATGTTGCTATTTAGGCAATTTTGAAGCTAGAACTACAAATTTTCGGATTTGGATTTGGGGTTCGAATGTAAAAGACACAAGGTTCGGCATTTTTTGAAATTCAACCAATAAAGGGGTGAAATACGGGATGCAAAAATTGATTTTCTAAAATATGGTGCTGTTAACTCAAATTTCAAGCTATAATTACGAAAGTTAGGATATGGACTCTTCATCAGGATTAAAAAGAAAGAACTGGTGCAGACCAACCAGCCTACGCATGCGAATCAGCGGGGGTTCGGCTAGTATACTGATATTCGTAAGTATTTGTTCATGACGGTGTCGTTCTTTATGCCATTGAATCATTTAAATTAGGCTGTTTTTATATTAATTTCCGTATTATGTTTGTCTCTGGATATTTTAATAACGCTTGCAACGCAAAAATTATAGTAAGTATTTCGTTAATTACGTACAAAAGCGACTATAAACAAACATCACTACTTGGGCGGCTTGCCCACCGCTAGGAGCGCTAGTGTCGCAGCAACTGTCAGTTGGTAACAACTTTCACAACAGTGAGGGTGGCGACTGTATATGCTAGACTGTGGTGTCGTCGTGTAAACTTGCCTTAAGATCGACGAGGCCATGCTACCTAGATGTTGAACTAAACATGTCTGAGAATGCCAATCAAAGATATTCTTATCGTGTTTCTTGCCTAATAACAAAATGGGTACTATGAAGTCTAGACGCTAGTCTACACGACGACTCCAGGTTGCGACACTCGTTGCGTGACATGAATTGCACGCAGCTGGTTTCGTGTATGTCTGTAGACACGACGGCAATACTATACACTAACAGTTTCGTCGTTTTGTGAGCGCCGTAGAATGAAAGTTTTGGCAGACAAAGAGGTGTGGCGGAGCTATTGCTTGTCTGTGTTATGACTAAATATAAAAATGAATAAGAAACGTGAAACTTCCTGGCAGATTAAAATTGTGTGCCGGAACCGGGACTCGAACCTGGGACCTTTGTCTTTCGCGGGCAAGCGCACTACCGACTGTGCTATCCCGACACGACTCACGATGCCGCCTCACAACTTTACTTCCGCCAGTACCTCGCCTCCTACTTTCCAAACTTCACAGAAGCTCTCCTGCAAACACGCAAGACTAGCACTCCTGGAAGAAAGGCTGTGGCTAAGCCATGTCTCCACCATATCCTTTCTTCCAGGAGTGCTAGTCTTGCATGGTTCGCAGGAGAGCTTCTGTGAAGTTTGGAAAGTAGGAGGCGAGGTACTGGCGGAAGTAAGGTTGTGAGGCGGCATCGTGAGTCGTGTCGGGATAGCACAGTCGGTAGTGCGCTTGCCCGCGAAAGGCAAAGGTCCCAGGTTCGAGTCCCGGTTCCGGCACACAATTTTAATCTGCCAGGAAGTTTCATATCAGCGCACACTCCGCTGCAGAGTGAAAGTTTCATTCTGGAAACATCCCTTAGGCTGTGGCTAAGCCATGTCTCCACCATATCCTTTCTTCCAGGAGTGCTAGTCTTGCATGATTCGCAGGAAAGCTTCTGTGAAGTTTGGAAAGTAGGAGGCGAGGTACTGGCGGAAGTAAAGTTGTGAGGCGGCATCGTGAGTCGTGTCGGGATAGCACAGTCGGTAGTGCGCTTGCCCGCGAAAGGCAAAGGTCCCAGGTTCGAGTCCCGGTTCCGGCACACAATTTTAATCTGCCAGGAAGTTTCATATCAGCGCACACTCCACTGCAGAGTGAAAGTTTCAATCTGGAGCCAATAAGGAACGTGTTTGGGTTTGTGACTGGATTAAAAAAAGACGTTAGATCGGCTGACAGAAATTGTGGTTGAAACCCTAGAAGTTATTGTAATCAACTTAGGGCCGGTTCGTGCATCTCTCGTTAATATTCTCGTTAATAAACGAGAAGATGCCTTTAACGTCCAGTTAAATGTGCTCGTTATAAGTGCATTGCGTTTCTCATTGCCAGATACACCTCTAGTTTGCTAACCTGGAGAAAACGAGAAGGTGCGATATATTTCTACTATGTTGGCAATAGAAACAAATGAAAGTGCAGTCTGAATAAACAGCTGTTCCCAATATTTGACTATCAGGGAAGAGGTTAGCAGACAGTTGTTATTTGGCGCTACGGAAAACAAACGTGAAAGAAGCTCGAATTTTACAAGAAGTTAGTGCGACAGTCTTGTGTACTTAATAGAGAAATATGAGGACACATTGGGAAAAAAAAAAAAAAAAAAAAAAAAAACGCCAGGAGGAAAAGGAAGCGACTTTGTGGCAAGTGAATTCAATGCTGGCCATGGAACATGTAGGACAGCAAAAGTGCTAAGTACTATAACATGCTGCCAAGTGCGTAGTATCTTAGTGCAAGCAATAACTTGCACACAGGCGAAAGTGCACTGTTTCTGTAGATCGGAGGAAGAAATCACATTTTAGGCCTTACGCTTGGTGCAACAAGCATAAGTGAATCCTGAATTAATAAGCTTGCAGACATAAATAATGTATTCTGTTTTCTGTTACGACTGATAACTTACAGCCGTCCGCGGTGGCCGAGGAGACTAAGGCGCTCCAGTCACGGTCTGCACGGCCACTACGGTCGGGGGTTCGAATCCCTCCTCGGGCATGGATATTTGTGCCGTCCTAGTTCGTAAGTACTTCATAAGTAGTTTGTAAGTTTAGGGACTGATGACCCCGTAGTTAAGTCCCATAGACTATACCAACATTTGAACATTTTGATAACTTACAAAATACGTAATTATCTGTTGGACTCTTCAGATGGTCGTGGAGTTTTTCAAACAGCGTTTCCAAAGTGACTTGTCGAAGACAAAATCGTGTAACAAATTCTGCATCATCCCAGTATTCAAAATGATTTGGACGAACATAAATACGCCTAGGACGCCTTATAGTGGCAATGACCTCTAGATCGTCCAAAAATTGACATCGTCGTAATTTTCAACCAAATTTCTTATTCCAGCCATTTTCATCATATCGAGTTTCACTTAACTAGTCGTTACCCGTAAATTTGTATTTTGATATTGCAACAATAATTTTAAGGTCATTTGGCGTATCTGCAATGTATCAAACTCATCTAACCGTTACTGACATGGATAGGGCGAGAAATATGACGATACAATTTCCCAATAAAGCTGCTTTCTACACTAGTTTTTCATAAATTTACTAATTCTGTTATTTTGTTCGATAAATCGTCTTTATCACGTGAATAGCCTATATTGCGGTATTTTAGCGCTTTGGAAGCCTGCCTTTTCATACAGATTATAATTTAACTGGTCGTTAGCCGTGTAACGAGCACAATTTTACTCGTTAACTTAACGGCCAGTTTGAAGTCTTTTAACGTTAGGTTAACTAATGACGAAATATTGACAAACGCAATTCTCTTTTAACGACAAGTTAAAATCTTAACTGGAACTTAACCAGACATTGACAGAGCAGTTCACGTTATCTTTAAACAGAATTAGTAATGCAATAAAGAAACAAGATACTGCTATGCCTGAAGCATTGTTACATTGTTCCGTTATGAAAAGTGAAACTTGCACCAAACAACATGTTCCGGTAACAATGAATGACCTAATGACAAGAATTTCGGGACCACCACTTCTTACTGACGTGACGGATGTATTTACTAAAATTATGAATATCCACAGGAGAATATTTATTACAATTTTTATTTGGCTTGCTTACAACACACTTTTTGTTACTTACAGAACAACTGAACTCACAGAACTCAGAGATATCATGTTGATATTTGCAATGAAGTTATTTACACAGTTACATCACTGTCCTGTACACATTCAAAAAAAAAAAAAAAAAAAAAAAAAAAAAAAATGTGAATCCTTCCTAAGTAGAAATTACATTTAATATGATTATAAGAGATAGATTGCAAATGACCATTCCATTCCCTGTTAATACGGTATAGTAACAGATAAAAATGTTACCACCTTTTAATCGCCTTGAAAACAAGATCAAAAGAGATGAAATTGGGGAAACAGTAGAAATTTAATACGCAATAACGGAAATAAAATAAAAATGTAAAAATAAACTGTAATTGCAACCTCGGAATAAATGGTGCACGAACTGCTCTGTACGTAGTATCAACAGGCGTCGCTAGATCGCAGCACTATAATTATTAATCGCGATAGCTATCGTTTGCTTATAGCCTATATTCTCTACTGTTTTTACTTCAGACCGGCACCCTAGAAGCTACTATAGTCGGAATTTCGCTCTTATTACTCCCCATAGTACATTAATGACACCCTATCTTCGTTATAAATCGTATACTGCACAGCACAGAAAATAGTTACGAATATCGTCGTTGTAAATCGTAGAGATAGTACCTCCTGACATTGCTAGATAGCGTCGTGATCGAAATTCCGAACATTTCCAGAGATTTCCCGAACCGTGACGTAAATTGTTCGAACAGTTCGAGTCATGTTCAAACCCAGCTCTAACTATTGCGAAATGATTTTTTTTACATTCAGTTTTGTTCCAGAAGCAATGTTAGATAGGCCTATAGCAAAATAAACTTATTGAGTTGAACAAAGCTGATTTTACTCCGTGTAAGAGCATTAACTAATGAAACACTTTTCACCTTAAGTGAAAAACTGAATCTAATGAAAGAGAAAAATGATGTTGTCTATGGCATTTGTTACTTAAGGGAAAATCGTAATGAAAAAAAAAAAAAAAAAAAGATGAACAAGCGCTGTTTATACCCTTTCAAATATTGGTTTATTGTTTGTACGGGGCGCGTCCAGAAAGTAAGTTCCGTTTGGTTATATAAAACGAACGTGTACAGATACAGAAAAAATATTGATTGTACAAAAATCTACAACTGTTAAACTACTTTTCTACATAGCTTCCGTTATTTTGTTGGCAATTGTCATAGCATGGCACAAGGTTTTGCGTGCCTTTTTCATAGAATGTTGCCGCCTGTGTATTCAACCATGTGGTAACATGTTCTTTCAGCTCGTCATCATCGTTGAAGTGTTGTCGACCAAGGACAGATTTTAGGTGTAAGAAGAGGATTACTGTCAAAAGTTGTTTTTTTTTTTTTTTTTTTTTTTCGCCATAATGCCTGAGCATCTCACACTGAATGTGACCAAACAATTTGTACAGAAATTTCAATAGGACCTGATTGATCACTCTCCATACAGCTCGGACCTCTCTCCTAGCGACTTTCATCTCTTCTTACATCTAAAATCTGTCCTTGGTGGTCAACAGTTCGACGATGATAAACAGCTGTTTGTTACCACATGGTTGAATACACAGGGCCGGCCGCGGTGGCCGAGGAGACTAAGGCACTCCAGTCACGTTCTGCACGGCCACTACGGTCGGGGGTTCGAATCCCCCCTCGGGCATGGATATTTGTGCCGTCCTAGTTCGTAAGTAGTTCGTAAGTAGTTTGTAAGTTTAGGGACTGATGACCCCGTAGTTAAGTCCCATAGACTATACAAACATTTGAATTTGAATACACGGGCGACAACCTTCTGTGAAGGATGCATGCAATAACTTGTGGCACGCTATGACAAGTGCCTACAAAACTTCGGCAGTTATGTGTAAAAGTAGTTTAAGAGTTGTAGAATGTTGTTTAATAATAATTTCTTCTGTATCTGTGTACAATTTCATTTTATTACCAAACGGAACTTACTTTCTGGACGCGCCTCGTATATTGCTCTATGATTTTGCTATAAAATGCATGTCAGTAACGTGAAATGATGTTTTTTCTTTTCTGCACTTTCCCACATACAATGCATCAAGAACATGAAGTTCAAAACATTTACTCTCATGTTTGTTATTTTTTCACATCTGACGCTATGCTGCAACGTTAGTATCACGGATGGTAGTTCATAGCCCCACTTCCATGGCTCGTTACAGGGCTAAGCAAGCTGACATGACGTAACATACAGCCTGACATGACGTACCTCATATGGCGTGACGGCTATTGTTAATTATCCTTTTGCTTTCTGCAAAGTTGAAAGTTATATTGCGTTTCATTCATTAGTTTATTCAAAGTACTAGTGATAAATTACCTTTGTTGTAATTGCGCTAACAGAAATATTTTTGTAGCACGTTAATCTGGCTGTTTGATTTTTCTCTTACTTAATACTTCTTCTGTTAATTACTGAGAAACTGTACATAGAATGAACAAAGTAGGCTATATACATAAGAGTGATACCAGCAAGCAAAATTGCATGCAAGAGAAAAATATACACAAAAATTGGAAAAGTAAGAAGCAATTTTGGTAATTTCGCAGATATCCCGTATAGCGAGGCTTGGACCTCCAAACGATATACTGAGTATTTCACTAAGTGTGTTTGCCTCTGTAACTTATAAAATAATAGGTGACGGGAAATTTTAATGCGGTAGATCAACACAAGAAATGTTACACTTTCTGCGGAGCTATGAACATAGTTTATTGTATCATTTTCCAAAGAGTTACAGCACAAAGATATAATTTTTAAAGTGGAACAGTAGTTTTTTTTTTCCTGTCGTGCATTGGATTCGTTGAAAGCAGCTGAGTCCAAATCAATTTAAACTACATTCCTATCACTGTTAGTTTGGGAGCTACAACCCTTCAAAGTTTAGGGGGCGGAGGCTACGACAGCGTAGCTGACTGGCTGGTGGTCATGAGACAGTGGGCCGTGCCCCAGGGGATAGCCACTCGGCCAGTCAGCTACGCTATCGCAGCCTCCACCCCTGGAACTTTGAAGGATTGTAGCTCCCAAACTAACAGTGATAGGAATGTAGTTTAAATTGATTTGGACACAGCTGGTTTCAACGAATCCAATACACGATAGAAAAAACTATTGTTCCATTTAAAAAAATTATATCTTTGTGGTGTAGCTCTTTGGAAAATGATACAATAAACTATGTTCATAGCTCCGCAGAAAGTGTAACATTTCTTGTGTTGACCTACCGCATTAAAATTTCCCGTCACCTAATATTTTATAAGTTAGAGGCAAACACACTTAGTGAAACATCCTGTATATCGAAGCGGTTGAGTATCGAACGATACGTATCGAACAGGCGAATGTTATGATTTTTACGAATACGTCGTTATTTTAATGGGTGTGGTTAGGCAGGAACTCAAGAGTGCAGCTTTCTGGGTAATTTACAAGAAAACTTACATTCCACTCAATGGATTTACTGTTGTACGTTCCATATATACCATTTCAGGCCGAGCTACTTCGAGTGTAAGCTTTCTTGTATATTACAGCTTTCTAAACTGGAGATTTGTCCGCTTCGTGTCCTCACTAACTAAAAAGAAAAGGTCACAAAAAGTATTAATTACAAATGTACTTTACATACCTTTCTTAATCGTTAGTTTGTTCGATGTCGCTCAAGTCTTGCTCCAGTCCTTTTGTTGTATGATACTGGTTTCAGTCCTTGTTGGCCGTATCCTGGATAAACACGAGAAATGTCTCTGAGGAACACTGGCAGTGTATCGCAAGGAAATTTTTTACCTTCGAGACGTACATTGTGGAAGTAAATATATCTAAACAAGTACATTTTGTCGTGTTCACCTAGCCGACCCTCCCGTTTTATATTGCTCTTCACACTTTTCCACAGTCGTTCTACGTTCTGTATATGTACAGATGAGTCTTCTAAAGATACAAATTCGACACTGTGATTGACGAACTCGTGTTGGAAGCCTTCATTTTTTTAATGTTTGATACGAAGCCTATCCGTCCGTTATAATTTTCGTCCCTGGTAGTATGAAAGTTTGGTAAGAGGTACTAAAGTTGCCTTTTCCCTCGAATGCACCTTTACCATAAAACACTTTTTACTTTCTCTCTCAATACCACCAAACACCCAAATGCGTTCCACCTCGTTTATCAGTAAACGTCCTCTGTTATATTTTCTTTTACTAATATGAGTTTCGTCAATTTCAACGATCTTCCCCACTCGTCCGATAGGTTGACTACTATTCGTTACAATAACGTAACATATTTTCCTATAAAACCAATAATATTCACATACAGTGTTCAATGCGAGACCAGTTTCTGAGGCAGCAATTTCTAACGAAAAGTTCCTTACCCAACATGAAATTAATACAATATTTGGTTCTATTCCAAATCTGCAATGTTCAAAACACGTATTTCTTCTGAACGCCGTTCTTTTCTTGCAATTTCCGCAAAATAATAGGAACGGGAAATTTTTGTCAGCACTATTACGGATAACTATCACACTACGATCACTATGACAGTCGATGCATTTCTTTAAGTCAAAGTCTGGTAATAATTTAAAAAAATCGGCTAAACTCTATACATTTCTATGTAGTTGACAGTTTCGGAATCAGTTTCTTCCATGTCAATGACGAAATCACACTTTCCTCTGCACTTACTACATTGAACACGAAGCAACAGAATGTCACTATTCAAATGGCCCGCAAATTTAATCCATTATTCTACTACGAATTCTATTATTAGAATTATTTATTATTATTCTACGAAGTAATGAGGAGGTACTGAAAAGAATTGGGGAGAAAAGAAATTTCTGTCATACCTTGACTAAAAGAAGGGATATATTGGTAGGACACATTCTTAGACATCAAGCAATTGTGAATTTAGCATTAGAGGGAAGTGTTTGGGGTAAAAATCGCGGAGGAAGACTAAGATGGATACAGTACGCAGATTCAGACAGATGTAGGTTGCCGTTCTTATGTGGAGATGAAGAGGCTTGCTCAGGATAAGGTATTGTGAAGAGCTGCATCAAACCAGTCTCCGGACTGAAGAACACAACAACAAACATTCTACTACGACATTCACCTGTTCGATATCTATCGTTTTGATACTTAATCCCTACGATATATATCGTTTGGAGGTCCAAGCCTCGCTATACGCGATATCTGCGAAATTACCGCAATTTTTATAATTGTCCATGTCCGTATTTTTAGAAACACTTTGAAGACACTGGTTTACTGCCAAGTCATTTTGCAATACCCTGGGATTTTGGTAGTGTTGCGTAATCTCAGGTTGAAAAGTGACAACTCGTTCGACAATACTACTGAAGACAACGAATGTGAATATAGGATAAAATTTGTTGCAAGTGATGTATATCATAGTCTATGCTCAGGTAAAACTTTACGACGATTCTCGCCGGGCTCTAGTGCTTATGTTGGCAACAGATGAACAATGAAGTGTAGAACTGCGTTAATATTTTTCACGAGCTACAGAGTAAATGTTATTGCTGCTCGTTTCACTCGCAGCAAAATTAATGCTGTACCTGCTCTGTGGATGACAGGTTCTTGTATGTACTCTTGTCCGATCAGAAAGAAAATAATTTTCGTTTTAATTGAAGTCGTCACGAAAAAACTTTTATTTGTGATCTGAGTTGCCGTCATTACCATTGGTGCCAACATAACCACTGCAGCCGGCGAGAAGCGTCGTACAATTTAACCCTTACGGTACACTGTCACTGTTTCACTTGGACGAAAGTACGGTTAAATTCTACCTAAGGCTTCGGCCGTGTATTGTGGTAATGTTAGCAACAAAATGTTCAATTTACGAGGCTAATTAATTTGCTGACCGGACATGAGTACATACAAATCCCATCAACCGTAAAACAGGAACAGCATGTATTTCACGGTCAACACGAAAAATTATTCCTTATCTATTTCTATAAATATGAATGTCTGTTCGGTGTACGTTTAGCACGTCTGAACCACAAGCCATAAAAAGCTAAAATTTTGTACAGTTACTAATGTCTACCCGAGGAAGGCTTTAGGCACGGTTTTATGGCGATCGGATAGCTATATATATTGAATGTCTGTTTGGTGTACGCTTATCACGTCCAAACGACAAGACGCAGAGACTTAAATATTTGAACAGTTACTAATTTATATATGAGGAATTTTTTAGACACGGTTTTATAGCGATAATACATATATTTAGTAATTTGAAGAATGTAACGCGAAATGCGGAACGATAATTACTCTTCCAAAAATTACATTTAATCTTTGAAAATGGTTTTATTGGTTGCATTGATGCTTGAGGGTTGATAATGATAAAAGGTTGCAGTATACTGGGATAGAGAGTTATCGGTATATATAAAATTCTACGTGTGTGTGTTAATATTTCGCTCTGCAGCGAAAACTACAGAACGCAAGCAAATGGTCTGTGTGTAATTGTTGTCAGAAGTCTCCCGTTGTACACCATAGCAGTTCCATGCCGATAGCTATAAGGGGGTGGAAGATACAGTGGTTGAAAGTCGTCAGATTATAAAACAATTCGGACTGAAAGCCAGCGATGACGTTTGTGACTCTATAGAAAGGAGGTTACATACAGCGAAACTTGATGTCATAAACCATATCTTTGCTCTATGCGTGCTACAATGTCTTCAGCTCTTTCTCTGTAAGGAAAAGCATACGAATAAGGAAGTATAAGAATAAATAAATAAAGCAGAAAAAAACATTTCTTTTAATACATCTCTTTAAAAAAATCGATTTGACGTTTCGCGCATTACACCATGAGATCGATCTGTGATATTATTACAATCATTATTGTTGAATATTGTGATTGGATTCTTCGAAATGAGTGCATTTGTACGAGTGACTTGATATACAATACTAACTTTCCTGATAAACGGTAAGTGCATAGACTTTTGCAATCTGATAGGAATAGTTTTCAGTTTCGCCTTATCAGCTACATTTCCTCAAAAATGAGTGAAATTAATTACATTAATTTATCTGTTATTTAAACTTCGTAGACAAATGTGCATTGCGTTACTGCACACATATTACCACAATAAATCTACTTTTAATAGATCACATTCAGACAACATGCCTCGAATAAACGTACACCGACAGCATTCACATTTATAGATATAGATCATTAAGCACTTCACATATTTTTTTTTTAAAGTTTGATTAAAAATGTTTGTTTCTAAAGAAGGTATTGTATTTCATTTCTTCCTTCAAAACCAGTCTCATAGCACACTACTGAAAGATAGCATATCTATCATAATCAACCAACACGCGAGCGGAGCTGTGTGTTTAAGCTAGTCATTCTATATGACTGAGTTTCGAAAGACCAATGGTTGTTGCTGCAGAGGTTAGAAGTAAAATTTTGTACAGACTTACCAGTAAGCGTATATATTCTCCAGTGATTGCCTGTTGTTATGTGTGAGTCACCTTGGAGTAGCATCTCCGGTGAATCGTCGTAGAATTCGCAGAAATTGGAAAAATCCCGAATCCTCAAGATCAGAAACGATACGTTCTGAATTCGTAAACTGCTTTTTTCAACTGTGAGAAATCACAACTAAATGTCGCCGCTATCAAAAAGTAGCAGTCACAGAAATCACTGTTATCTGCCTGTCACTGTTTATGTCATACCCGTTACAGACAAACATTGATTTTTATACTATCACTGCAGACAAACCTACGTCGTCCCGATATCACGTGACCATAACGGCAATATTATGTTGACAACACAAATTTTATTCTGCGCTTCTCAATGCTTACTCCAGAGATATTTCTACTGTATGGCTCACATACCAGAGTTATACCACAGACACATATTACTGGACGTAGTATGGTAATTATAAAAGTGTTGTTTATCGTGTATAGCACATATCATTATTCTTTTGTGAATTCTTACGAATTCTACTGTCTACTTTGTCATATACACTAATGAATCACGTTTTATTAATCTGATACCTGTTTTGGTCAAATTCAGCTTTTCTCTTGAATATTATGACAGATTTAAATGTGCTGTTTGTTTTCGGTAACACATATCTTTATTCTTCTGTTTTTCAGGTAACTGCAGTTTGCTTTCACTATACGTAACGGTAAAATTTTACCAACTATCCTGTCGCTCTCGCATTATTATGTTCGCAACATCAATAAATCGTTAGAAAGTCTTTGCCAAGATGTTAATATTCTTAGAAATCCACACAGAATGAATTGATTAGTGTTTGGTACAGATAATGAAGTAAGTAATTAATGCTGTTCCTGCTCTATGGTTGTATGTACCCTCGTTACCCCTGAAATACAAAAATGTCATGTTAAAACTTTTGCATTGTCACGCGAATGGCTAATTAAGGCTCCTATAAACCCGAGCTGAACTATCCGCCATTTTTTCCCCAAGCTGTAGGAGTTCCGGACGAAGCTCACGCGTTACCTAGCGTTTCATTCAACTCGCTCACATTCGCAAACTACTCACTGTATCAACGTGAAACTTTCATCAATGTGTTCGTTAAGAACTACACTCCATTTTCATTTTAGTTTTATTTATGGCAATAATTTATAAACAGCATATACTGATAGTTTACGACCATGCACTTTCTGTCGACGTTACGGGATTTTCGACGTGCGAGGAACATTTTTTTCTGTTGAAGTTAGGTGAACACATTAAGCGAATGAAATGTTCAAAATACATCAAATTTTAATCCTCTCCAAACAAAAACTCTGTGAGAAATGTATAACTTGCGATAATGTCAGTTAAATATGACGCACTGGGATCCGCCCGCCCATCTAGCAGTAACACGTCTTCCGTATTAGAGCTCCTAATAATTAGGCACATGTTGTTACTGCATAACACACATCCTTGAAGATGCTGGTACTGACTTCTTTTAACCCATTAAATTTAATAGTGGCACACTACAAAAGTGCTGTCTCTTTGTGTAATATGCAATTTCAATTTCTCAGTTATATGAAAAGGATATTTAATATATCTCAATACAGAGTGCTTTATTATGTTAGGAAACGAGAATAAGTCAGTTCGTTAGCTAGTGAAGAGATCCTTGTATCTGTCATTTTCAAGTATTCTCACATAAAATCCTCATTAGATCTAGTAACTTCTGTTCTGTTACTGCTTGGCTTTAAACTGAAGGAAATGTAACTCCTATTAGGTTTTGGAAACTGAGTAGTAGCTCTGAAACACAATGGACAAGAAGCAAAGAAATAAACATTTGTGAGTGACGAAGGAATATCTACAAATCGAATAATAAATTACTAACTTTACTCTTTTTCATTCTACAACTATGTATTTCGTTGAATAACGCGACAATTAATGAAGTTTTGCGTAGTAAGCTTGTGGTAAAATATTCCCCTCTTTGCATGTTACCACTTGTCAAAATATCATTTTGATACCTCTAACCGTGTATGAGATACGCAATGATTCATTCTGGCCTTATCGCCATCGGAAATGAGGGCGCTAAATAAAATAAAGTTTAGCGGTATGAGTGAAAGGTAAAGATCTCCTCCTAAGTCGAAAATAAAATTCAGTCCATTAGGAAAGTTTCATCCGCAGCTACATATGGTGCAACAAGCTCCAAACGGAATATTATAGCAGCCTCTATTTTTTACTGCAAACTTTTTCTAATGTAGGGCAGTCTCTTATTTCGCAGCCAATATCTTACTAACTATGATTATTAACGAAATGACGAGCATTTCGTCACAATGCTGACATATAAAGATTTAAGTAGCGGAAAAATTAAATATTTCTAGCAATTAGTTTTTGCGAAATCGTTTGTGAAAGATGACAGGGCATGCGCCTCTACGCTGTTAGTGCAGCGCGATTCCAACCATGCTGGAGAAAACATGGCGGACGATTCAGCCTGGGTATTTAGCAGCTCTATGGTTAATGACAACATCACATGGTTGACAACATAATCAGGCAAGGCCGCCAGGTAAAAGTTAACAGTACATAACACGTTTCTCTAATAACGCGATTCGACAATGTTGACCTAAGTGTTAAATTCAACTATTGCGGTAGTATTAGCTCAAACCAACTAGTGTAGCTTACAAAGTCATAGCGAGGTGGACTTTTGAAAATTTTTGGGAATGCTCAGTGGCGTATCCATATATTTCTATATAAAATAACAATAACAAACTCTCATACAAAGCATTTTTATTTGAACGTCAACATTTTGCCAAAAATTTTTCAGAATTTTCGTCTTCTGAGACATGCATATCAGATAAAGATGAGTCTGTTTTGTGAATACTGTGTTCACTAACGCAATCACTTATATCGGATCGACTTCCTGGCTTCATTTTTCTGTAGATTTATTTTCTATACAGTATTACCAACGTAATCGATAAACACTTCTGGTGTCATATCGTGTCTGTCGGTACCAATAGATTTATAATCCGTTGGTACATCACCCACCAATGCAGTAAACAGGATGAAAAATATCACGATTTACACTAACACGATTCCTTGAAGACTTTTGACTTCTAAGAGAATACATGAAACGTTTTGTGCAAGAGCGAGAGAGATAAATTAGATATGTTCATTCTGGGGTCAGAAATGACCCCAGGATAATGACTGAGGGTTAGGCGGGGACCTGAAAGTACAGTTTAAGTTGCCAGAATGAAACTTTCACTCTGCAGCGGAGTGTGCGCTGATATGAAACTTCCTGGCAGATTAAAATTGTGTGCCGGAACCGGGACTCCAACCTGGGACCTTTGCCTTTCGCGGGCAAGCGCTCTACCGACTGAGCTATCCCGACACGACTCACGATGCCGCCTCACAACTTTACTTCTGCCAGTACCTCGCCTCCTACTTTCCAAACTTCACAGAAGCTCTCCTGCGAACCTTGCAAGACTAGCACTCCTGGAAGAAAGGATATGGTGGAGACATGGCTTAGCCACAGCCTAAGCTCAGTCGGTAGAGCGCTTGCCCGCGAAAGACTAACGTCCCAGGTTCGAGTCCCGGTCCTGGCTTACAATTTTAATCTGCCAGGAAGTTTCACAGTTTAAGTTGCTACCAGTGAAATGAGCAGGAATAATATTTACTGTAAATTAAAAAACAGAATTTTGTGTGTGTTCTACAAACATGTGTTTTTCTATTTATTCGATTATATTCTACCAAGAAGCCACGGAAGAATCTGTCAAAATGAATATTTACTGTTTTGCTTGCCAAAAGTAGATTTGTTTTTTTACTAATATGTCATCATTTTAATGGATGCACTTCACGAGGATAATTAATTTAGTGAACGGATAAGATTACAAACAATAATCTGTCAAGCATAGAACAGGAATGCAGGAACAGCATTAAATAATTTCCCCTATTATATCACAAATTCCGAGTTTATTGTTAGCTTGTAACAGAAGATTCAGGCAGAAATTGCTCAACCGAACATTCGTGACGAGAATATTTTTGCCGGCCGCGATGGCCGAGGAGACTGAGGCGCTCCAGTCACGGTCTGCACGGCCACAACGGTCGGGGGATCGATCCCCCCTCGGGCATGGATATTTGTGCCGTCCTGGTTCGTAAGTAGTTCATAAGCAGTTTGTAAGTTTAGGGACTGATGACCCCGCAGTTAAGTCCCAACTTCGATTTCAGACTTCGCAACGCTCTCGCGCCGTATTTGTAAAATTTTTTATTTATAGTTCAGCATCAGTTGCTATACGGCATCAAAGGTCTCCACAAAAATGAGTCAAGAAATATATCGTAAAGGGAAAAATAATACCAGAATTTTCAGTGGGGTATGCAGAGCATACCCACTCTAGTTTTGGGGTATGCTTGAGCGACCGTGCATACGCCTCGTCGGCGCCTATGGTTCGGAATCTTTTTGACATGCCGTGAGGCAAGATGGCGGCCTCAGACTTGAGTCACAGAGACAGGTTTATCCGTCTAGTAGAGTTGAACCGATTCGTGAATGAGTCGTTCGTTTGAACGAATACAAATATAGAATCGTAAGCATCGAATCGTGGCCCGGACGAAACGTCGATCAAAAGAATCGCCCGTTTCGTGACGATTCCAAATTCCAACTATTCATGATTAGAAGGTGACTGGCAAATCAAGGCGAATTAAGGCTCCTATAATCCGAGCTGAACTATCCGCCATTTTTGCCCCAATGTGCAGGACAGTTGTATGTGGGTATATACGAGGCGCGACCGGAAAGGAAGTTTATAATCGAATTTACTGAAGAATTTTTGGAAAATGTGGGTGGCAGCTCAGCTGTGAACTGCACAAATCACTGCAGCAAAGGAGTGCGCATCTTCAAATTACCCAGCAATCCAGAACGAATAAAAAGATGGGCTATAAATTGTCGCAGAAGCAACTGGGAAACAGGACCTGGCGCTCAATTATGTATTGTAAGTTGTTGTGGTGGTCTTCAGTCCGGAGACTGGTTTGATGCAGCTCTCCACCATACCCTATCCTGAGCAAGCCTCTTCATCTCCACATAAGAACGGCAACCTACATCTGTCTGAATCTGCTTACTGTATCCATCTCTTGGTCTTCCCCTGCGATTTTTTCCCCATACACTTCCCTCCAACGCTAAATTCACAATTCCTTGATGTCTAAGAATGTGTCCTACCAATCGATCCCTTCTTTTAGTCAAGGTATGCCAGAAATTTCTTTTCTCCCCAATTCTGTTCATTACCTCCTCATTAGTTACGCGATCCATCCACCTAATCTTCAGCATTCTTCTGTAGCACCATATTTCAAAAGCCTCAATCCTCTTCCTGTCCGCACTGTTTATCGTCCATGTCTCACTCCCATGTATCTGACAGAATTACTATGTCGTCGGCAAAACGCAATGTTTTTAATTCTTCCCCCTGAACTTTAATTCCTTCACCAAATTTCTCCTTGATTTCCTTTATAGCTTGCTCAATGTACAAATTGAACAACAATAGAGAAAGACTACAACCCTGTCTTACTCCCTTTCCAACCACTGCATCCCTTTCATGCCCTTCAACTCTGACAACCACTGTCTGGTTTTTGTACAAGTTGTAAATAACCTTACGTTCCCTATATTTTACTCCTGCTTGCTTCAGAACTGTTGTTTATTCCAATCAACATTTTCAAAAGCCTTCTCCAAATCTACAAAAGCTAGAAATGTAGGTTTGCCTTTTCTTAATCTATCTTCTATGATAAGCCGTAAAGTGAGTATTGCCTCCCGTGTTCCTACATTTCTCCTGAACCCAAACTGATCTTCCCCGAGGTCGGCTTCTACCAGCTTTTCCATCCTTCTGTATATAATTCGCGTTAATATTTTGCAACCATGACTTATTAAACTGATGGATCTGTAGTTTTCACACCTGTCTGCACCTGCTTTTTTAGGGATCGGGATTATAACATTTTTCTTAAAGTCTGTGGGTATTTCACCTGTCTCATACATCTTACACACCAGGTGAAACAATTTTGTCATGGCTGGTTCTCCCAGAGACTTCAGTAGCTCTGAGGGATTGTAAGTATATGTAATAAATGTAGCTATAAACATGTCAGTTATGTACAATTGCATTACTTCTCCCTGTCAATGATGCTGGAAAAGAACGTTTGTGACTTAATTAACTTTTCTCAGTTTTCAAAGTGCATAGGTATATTTATTGTGGAGCATTTATACGTAGTTTTCAACATACTGAATAATACTTTACACAATTACTTATATATAAGGTCGAAGCATCTCTTACGGTCGCATAACACACTCCAAAATACGGCACTGGGTAAAATTTTACGACGCTTCTCGCCGGGCTCTAGTGCTTATGTTGGCAACAGATGAACAATGAAGTGTAGAATTGCGTTAATATTTTTCACGAGCTACAGAGGAAATGTTATTGCTGCTCGTTTCACTCGCAGCAAATTTAATACTGTACCTGCTCTATGGTTGACAGGTTCTTGTATGTACCCTTGTCTGCTCAGAAAAAAATAATTTCCGTTTTAATTGAAGCTGTCACGAAAAAACATGTATTGGTCATCTGAGTTGCCGTATTACCATTGGTGCCAACATAACCACTGCAGCCCGGAGAGAAGCTATGTTATATTACCGGTACGTTAGGATTTTCTGTTGTATTCAAAGCGCATTCTAAATCTTTATAGGCCCATACACATTAGTTACTAGTCGGTGCACTTAGTGTGTGCAATATTAAATACATTTCATTAGAAATATTGTTGAAAACTCCATGAATAGGTCAACCATGGCCAATATAAACCTTGTCAGATACGCCCATGTTGGGACAAAAATGGCGGACGATTTAGCCTGGGTTTTTAGGAGCTCTATGGCGAACAATTACGAAAGTTAGAAAACAATCAAGGGGAGGATGCGCATGAGCAAAGGAAGCACAGAACGAAGATCGTGAGACGTTAATTATTATTCACGAATTACATATGCCAGAAACGAAAAGCATCATAACACAATGGTGCTAATATACACGATTAACATCAAGAAATCAAAGTATGATGAAAAATTACGTACTTCTTACGCATTGGAGATATAGTGCAACCCACACACGTGGTTTACACAGTTTACATGTAATATATTGAAACGAGCAATTCTTGCACATTTATATTTCGCGTATTCTGGAAACGGCTCTAACGATTTGAATTATATGTTGTATTTAGAGAGGTTTATTCTTTCTGAGTTCATCTACATACCGTAGTTGTATTTTCTGAAAAACTAAATTTTACAAAAATATTATCATTATTATTATTTATTATAATAACGCGATTTAAAATGTTTTAACGCCATATCGAAAATCTGTTTTACTATTTAGATTTTTATGTTTATCTTTCCTGAAAGAAACCGATTTTACAAAAAAGATACATTTTAATATAAAAACACTAATTTCTTGTATCTCGAAAGAAATTTGGTATTAAGAGACGGATTTTGATTTTTAAAGTTTATTTATATAGACGTGTTTTCTGAAAGTAAGTGATTTTACATAATAAGTATTTTAATACGATTAGTTATGTGTTCATTACGATACATTTAATGAAATTTATATGTAAATAAATGGCCGAAGTATTCGAACAGAACGAGAAAAAAAATTGTAATGTTACAGCAGGATTCGAACTACATGACCTATATCCACCAGTTTAACAACCTACAACGCTACCGAATGAGGTACGACGACAGAAGAAACGATTGATAGCGCAATATTTCTATTATCCGCTTACAAAACTTCAAAGACTATTTTCTCGAGAATTTTTGAAAGTTGAATGTCTTTGGCTGATTATTATTTTAAGTCTGAACTTCACGCACCGTAAATACATTAAAAAAAATCCGATTACCATATTGAGTCCTTTTTGGCTTTCTGTAAGAATCGTGCCCTCATAGACCAGAAAGAATCGTGGACGAATCGTAGGAAAACATTCACAAGGTTAGATTCCAACATCCCTGACACAGAAATGTATTGCAATCTGTGAGCAGGATGTAGAACGTTTGGCATTCTGTAAGAATCGTTCCAATGCAGACTACAAAGAATCGTGAACGAATCGTAGGAATCGATTCACATTGTGGGATTGATTCGCAAGAATTGATTCCTCCTGAAAAAGAATCGTGTTGCCCAGTTCTAAAGTCTAGTAATATATTTTTGTGATCTACCTTCAGTTTATACTTGTTGTCAGTAAAGGTCAAGGGAACATGGTTTTGTGGTCTGTTACCACGAACTGCCGCTAAGCAGCGTTAGTGTTTGTTTCTGTTTTGTTACTGATCCAAGTATTGTGTCTGTTACAAGCAGTCCTTAGCATAACCAGAGTCTAGCATACATAGTCACGACACTTCCGTAGATTTTTATTGTACACTGCCACAGCAGCTCTCCAAGCGGACAGCAAGCTACATTTCTGAATACGATATTGGATCAGTTGCGAATAGTAATCGCTTTTACTGATTTCAACATATTTTCTACTTTAGGGAACCTTTGTAGTGCCATAAAATAGGCAATAACTTGAAAACAGCTCCACCAAGGTTTTTCTTAGGTTTCCTAAGGTCCCTGACAGGGTACGAAACGGTGCATTACAGGATAGTTCATTTAAAATTATCTTGTAATCTGAAGCTTTCACTGAATAATTTTAGTTTCTATTAAAAATTTAAAAAAAATGGCTAGCAAACACCAGAAGACTTGCTCTTTATCAGAAAAAAGTCGCTTTTCTACTCAGGAACGTTAAGGGGCGTCGTACCGCTCAAAATGACAAAATTTAACATTTTCACTTTTATGCAAACTATGAAAATATGGGTGTTTAAGCTTAATTTCGTGTCATTTTATTAAAATATTCGATTATTTACCATTTTAAATAGATATTTAAAAATAATCATGCACTGACATTTCTGAGACGTTTGTTTTCCGTCTTTTCGCATATTGGTTTTTTTCTCGGGAACTATGTAGTTTAGAAGGCTGTGGTTTCTTTTGTTTGATTTGATTTTTCCAGGGAAGCCAAAACAGTCTTGGTCCAACCCGCCACTGCCCGCACCGAACCTAAGTTTATTGTGCGGTATCGCTCCCTGTATACCTAGTAAAGCCAACCAATGCCCTTGAACAGTGCAAGGAGTCCCTTTACCAGTTCTTTATTAGACACAATTTCTTCGGGTCTGGTTGTCCCAAATGTTCTGTGCCTTTTACTCTCCAATGCAATGCATTCGAAGATTAGATGTGATGAAGTTTCATCACCGTCATCACAGATCCTATATTTAGGGTCCTCTTCTGTTATTCCCATTGTATGTAGGTGTTTTTTGAAATTCCCATGGCCTGTCAGCAATCCAACCATGAGTCTAATCTCTCTCCTGTTCAGACCCAGGATTGCAGAGCTTATTTTAAAACAAGGCTTTGGCATCATTACCTTGCCATGTTTTTGATGGTAGACTTTGGTCCAGTATTCTACGTCCTGTCTTCTGAGCCAGTTACGTAGCTCCAATTTGATCATTGCCTTGGTGATTGTCGGGACAGGTTCCGGTCCAATAAATGGAGTCTCTGCCCCCATCCTGGCTAATCTGTCGGCATGTTCGTTGCCACTGATCCCCGAGTGGCCAGGGACACACAATAGGTTTACTCTATTGCTTTCCCCTTTTGTTTTGTAGAGAACTGTCCGTTTCGTAAGTTGCCTACACTAGCGGTTCTTCGCAGTAAATTCTTTCAACTATACACTTGTTTGTGTTTGACAACAACAGTTACCCGCTAGCCATGTTTTTATTTCTGTTTGTCCTGTGATAGCTTTCATCATGATTGGTGTTGCTGATGCTGTTGTTACTTGCAATGATGATTATTCTGGACCACTACAGGTTTCATAAAGGTAACAACGTCACTAAAATATGATGGATTTCCACAAACTGAGAACTATGAATGCAGAGATTGCAACATACAATATGTCAGAAGAAGCCAGAGGCAAGAGAAGGAGGGCAGAACTGGGTGAGGAAGATGAGAGACGAGTTGAGGTCTACCACCCAGCAGTATTCTGACTTATTTTTATATGTATCAATTGGCTGCATATTAAAATTTTCTCTTTAAACGCAATTTTATCAAAATGATATTTTTCAGTAATGGTTATGCAGCCAAGATCGCATTTTCCATTTATTATGTTACCGGTTTCGGCGTACTCGACGCCATCTTCAGACCTATTACACAAAGTTTAACAATTGATCTGTATACATGATTGCCAAGACACTACTTATATTACAATTATATCGTTACATACCTGTCGTAATTTACATAACTTCACGACATTTTTATATACTAAAAGAGCACATTCAGGTTGAGGCATCACTAAACATAAAATTAGTAGTCACAAATAATATATATATATATCCATCTTCTAATGGTTTTGAAGCGAGGTACTTCAAAGTCTAAGTTCAATACTAATTGAAGTCCAGTATAACTGGCAGGCGGGAAAACTATATACAAAGATTCTGTTGTTGTTGTTATGGTCTTCAGTCCGGAGACTGGTTTGATGCAGCTCTCCACCCTACTCTATCCTGAGCAAGCCTTTTCATCTCCTCATAAGAACGACAACCCACATCCACTTGAATCTGCTTACTATACGCGTCTCTTGGTCTCCCTCTGCGATTTTTACCCCACACACTTCCCTCCAACGCTAAATTCACAATTCCTTGATGTCTAAGAATGTGTCCTACCAATCTATCCCTTCTTTTAGTCAAGGTATGCCAGAAATTTCTTTTCTCCCCAATTCGGTTCAGTACCTCCTCATTAGTTACGCGATCCACCCACCTAATCTTCAGCATTCTTCTGTAGCACCACATTTCAAAAGCCTCTATCCTCTTTCTGTCCACACTGCTTATCGTCCATGTTTCACTCCCATACAAGGCAACACTCCATACAAATGCCTTCAGAAAGGACTTCCTTAGGCTTAAATCAATGTTCGATGTTAACAAATTTCTCTTTTTCAAAAACGCCTTTCTACCCATTGCCATTCTGCATTTTATATCATCTGTACTGCGACCATCATTTGTTATTTTACTGCCCAAGTAACAAAACTCATCTACCTCCTTTATTGTTTCGTTACCTAATCTAATTCCTTCAGCATCACCTGATTTTCTTACACTGCACTCCATTACCCTAGTTTTACTCTTGTTAATGTTCATCTTATATGCACCTTTCAGCACACTGTCCATTCCGTTCAATTGCTCTTCCAGGTCCTTTGCTGTATCTGACAGAATCACTATGTCGTCGGCAAAACGCAATGTTTTTAATTCTTCACCCTGAACTTTAAGTCCTTCTCCAAATTTCTCCTTGCTTTCCTTTATAGCTTGCTCAATGTACAAATTGAACAACATTGGGGAAAGGCTATAACCCTGTCTTACTCCCTTTCCTACCACTGCATCCCTTTCATGTCCTTCAACTCTGACAACCGCTGTCTGGTTTTTGTACAAGTTGTAAATAACCTTACGCTCCCTATATTTTACTCCTGCTTGCTTCAGAACTTGAAAGAGTTTATTCCAATCAACATTGTCAAAAGCCTTCTCCAAATCTACAAAAGCTAGAAATGTAGGTTTGCCTTTTCTTAATCTATCTTCTAGGATAAGCCGTAAAGTGAGTATTGCCTCCCGTGTTCCTACATTTCTCCTGAACCCAAACTGATCTTCCCCGAGGTCGGCTTCTACCAGCTTTTCCATCCTTCTGTATATAATTCGTGTTAATATTTTGCAACCATGACTTATCAAACTACAAAGATTCTACATGTACATTTATATAATGGCCTCTGCCCCTTGTGGTCGTCCTTCTTTATAGATAGACTAATGTAAACTTATATATAACATGAATACATTTTTACACATTAACTGCCCATCTTCAATATACCATTTATTACTATATCTTTATGTATCAGTCCTTGAACAACCTAGGCTATGTACATTCATGACACGGACTTGCTCAGAAACATACGGAATGCCACATACATGTTCGGTACAAGGCAATTTTAAGAATTATAATGCAACTTTGCAATTTTTATATATACTTTAACATATATAATAGAAGACCTTTTTACATAGTCCTCTGAATACTAGAAGTTTTATAATATTAACATGGATACATAACATGAAGAATTAAAAACTTTGCGTTTTGCCGACGACATAGTAATTCTGTCAGAGACAGCAAAGGACCTGGAAGAGCAGTTAAACGGAATGGATAGTGTGTTGAAAGGTGCATATAAGATGTAGATTAACAAGAGTAAAACTAGGGTAATGGAGTGCAGTGTAAGAAAATCAGGTGATGCTGAAGGAATTACATTGGATAACGAAGCAATAAAGGATGTAGATGAATTTTGTTACTTGGGCAGTAAAATAACAAATGATGGTCGCAGTACAAAGGATGTAAAATGCAGAATGGCAATGGGTAGAAAAGCGTTTTTGAAAAAGAGAAATTTGTTAATATCGAATATTGATTTAAGCCTAAGGAAGTCCTTTCTGAAGGCATTTGTATGGAGTGTGGCCTTGTATGGGAGTGAGACATGGACGATAAACAGTGCGGACAGGAAGAGGATTGAGGCTTTTGAAATATGGTGCTACAGAAGAATGCTGGAGATTAGGTGGGTGGATCGCGTAACTAATGAGGAGATAATGAACAGAATTGGGGAGAAAAGAAATTTCTGGCATACCTTGACTAAAAGAAGGGATCGATTGGTAGGACACATTCTTAGACATCAAGGAATTGTGAATTTAGCGTTGGAGGGAAGTGTGTGGGGTAAAAACCGCAGAGGAAGACCAAGAGATGGATACATTAAGCAGATTCAGACAGATGTAGGTTGCCGTTCTTATGTGGAGATGAAGAGGCTTGCTCAGGATAGGTTATCGTGGAGAGCTGCATCAAACCAGTCTCCGGACTGAAGACCACAACAACAACAACAACAACAACAACATTCTTATACATTTGACTACCTATATAATTCGGTACCTCTCATGTTTGCCAAAAAATAACACCAACATTACTATTATTTTATTTCAGTTTCTCTTATCAGCATTTTAGACACCCATCCCATCTAACCTTTGCACTACTGTAGTAAACTTTTATACTAGTACATAAGTATTTTTATACATTGACTACCCTATATCCAACCCCCAGTTGTTAATACACCTTACATACGATCCTCTGCATCCATCTGACTGGCTGTGGCTGGTGGTCATGAGACAGTGGGCCGTGCCCCAGGGGATAGCCACTCGGCCAGTCAGCTACGCTATCGCAGCCGCCGCCCTCGAAACTTTGAACAGTTGTAGCTGCCAAACTAAACGTGATAGGAATGTAGTTTAAATTGATTTGGACGCAGCTGGTTTAAACGAATCCAATACATGATAGAAGAAACTATTGTTCCATTTAAAAAATTATGTGTTTGTGCTGTAACTCTTTGCAATAAACTATGTTCATAGCTCCGCAGAAAGTGTAACATTTCTTGTGTTGACCTACCGCATTAAAATTTCCCGTCACCTATTATTTCATAAGTTACAGAGGCAAACACACTTAGTGACACACCCCGTATATGTATATATGAAATCACGTGCAGCCTTATGTTACATAGATACGATCGGGGGAAAGCAGAATTTCGTTAACGAGAAGGCTACTTCTTCCTCACAATTGTCGGTGTTTCGATAGTCATGTTAACAGTGCTTTAGCTGGGTCGGTACGGCGTACCGCCTTAAATTCAAACTCGCTATTAGCGTACCGATTAAAATTCTTTCTTAAATCTCTTCAAAAAAAAAAAAAAAATAAATAAATAAATAAATAAATAAAAAAAAATTAAATAAATAAATAAATAAATAAAAAAATAAAAAAAATAGTCCAACTGTAAACTGTCGTAGTCCAACTGTAAACTGTCGAATGGATTTTCGAAAGAAAAATTGGAAAGTTTTAGGTTCGTTAGAGTTGTGATCATAGCCGTTGAGGCGTTAAAAGTGCACTTCCGCACAATTACAATGGAATCTGACTGGCGGTCAAATGTTGGACTGATGGCCGAATGCACCAACCTCGGTCAAAAAGCACGATAATCAAGGGTTCCGAGAAGGCCGGCCGCGGTGGCCGAGGGGACTGAGACGCTTCAGTCACGGTCTGCACGGCCACTACGGTCGGGGGATCGAATCCCCCCTCGGGCATGGATATTTGTGCCGTCCTTAGTTGTAGGTAGTTCATAAGTAGTTTGTAAGTTTAGGGACTGATGACCCCGTAGTTAAGTCCCTTAAGCTTAACAAACAGTTGAACAGTTGGTTCCGAGAACACGGTCAAAAGTTAACCGCGGTTAAAACGTCTCTGGTCAGCAAACCGTCGTCAGCCAATCGTACATTTGATCGTGATCGAGTCCGTGTAGCCCAATGGAAGGCACCCAAGTGATGCAAAGGTGTTAGTTGAGCTTACCTACATGTGTATTCTCGACTATCTTTGGTGAATGACGACAGTACCTCGTGATTTGTATGTACAAGATTGTAAATACGGTAAAATTGTACGACGCTTCTCGCCGGGCTGCAGTGGTTATGTTGGCATCAATGGTAATGACGGCAACTAAGATGACCAATAAATATTTTTTCGTGACTACTTCAATTAAAACGAAAATTATTTTCTTCTGAACGGACAAGGGTACATACAAGAACCTTTCAACCCTAGAGCAGGTACAGTATTAATTTTGCTGCGAGTGAAACGAGCAGCAATAACATTTACTCTGTAGCTTGTGAAAAATATTAACGCAATTCTACACTTCATTGTTCATCTGTTGCCAACATAAGCACTGAAGCCCAGCGAGAAGCGTCGTAAAATTTTACCGAATTCAGTCATATTGCAAAGAGAAATGATTATTAAAAAAACACCATAAGCCAGATTTATATAATTACTTAAATTATGATTTATTGTTTCGAACAAATCAACTCAAATGTCATTGTTGTTCACAGCGTACTTTCCCATGCACCGCAAGTTCACCTGGTAACAGAAATATACAGATAACATGTTTTAATAACACGAAAGCGTTACGATTATAGTTACGGAACATATCGTAATTTTTTATTCAAAACTTTTTTGAA
The DNA here is from genome assembly GCA_026315105.1 of Locusta migratoria. Lineage (NCBI taxonomy): Eukaryota > Metazoa > Arthropoda > Insecta > Orthoptera > Acrididae > Locusta > Locusta migratoria. Next base: position 20,374,278 of record CM048754.1, read on the forward strand.
TTTGATAGTTACCTTACTGGAAATATTCATTAATTATGGCGCGGCGAACTGCTCTTCCAGTCAATGTGTCGTCGCGATATATGTTACTGTTGCCACCAATAAGTATGTTAAATGCACCAGTTGCATATGCTCTTAAAGTAATTAATAGTCTGTTCATGGGCGAAATAGGGTTATTTCTATCGGTAGGAAATTCTAACCTGTCACTGATTTGGTTTAACAACCACCACACTTTCTTTGGACAAACAAAATCTTTCTTCGAACTTTTTGTCACTGTAATCTTCAAAAGAGTCCCCCTTTCCACAATCACGACGTTCCGGTTTTGATCCCGATTTAAATGATTGAGATAAAACAAATCTTTGTTAATTCCGTCTAAAACAGCAAAACGCGCCGCCATCTTGATACTGCACACTGGTATAACCCTGATCATCTCGACAAAACCGGGCGTCAGCCGCGACCAACTCCCTCGTTTAACTTTGGTCGGTGTCGGTGCACCAGAAACCTGAGTTGACCACGGTTAAATGCCGACTTGACCGCGATTAACTTTTGACCGAGATTGGTGCACTCGGCCGTTAGCCAATGAAGAGTTCCGACTAGTCTGAACTGAGGGTGATTCTATTTACACTTCGGTAAAATCAGACGTGACGTCATTATGACGTATCCACACTATCGAAGACGACTCGAGCCATGATCGACTTGTGTGGTCGTTCTAGACGCAAAACTGCGGTTGCAATTGTAGCAGACGAATTAAAGGAGTAGCTGATAATATCTTCGGTTGGTAATGGTATATTCATTAAAGTTTCAGAAGGTATAACTTTGCTTTCTTTTTTTGAAAGTAAGAAGCTATAAACTTTCCGAAAAAGGACCTACACTGTGGGCTCTGAAACGTTATTCAGCCAAATCTGATGTTGTCATCGTGGACCATTTGTGAAGGTTGTGTTTAAAACTAATGGAAACTTTTTCTCTAAGCGAAAAATGCTACCGAATTGCATTGTAGTACGGAGTTTACGTTAAACTAAGAGGACAAAATACGGTTACTAGGTTATGAAGCGACAATGTGTACTTGGACATGTCAAAATACGCGACATACAAAAACAACATACAGTCGCCGTAGGTATATATGTGTGTTTTCGCCGAAACTATAAATCAAATGAGCTGGATATTAATACAGGCATTTGTTACAGAGGCTCTGCGAACATCATGTAAAACATTTCGTAAAACTGGGTACTCATCTACGGCCAAGTTGCTGCAATATGCTAGTTCTTTTCTTTGAAAATGTGTGAAGTTGTCGTTCTCTAAGGCTCCGTCTGCGTTATTTCTGACAGAATTTTCAATTTACATTTGCTGAAATTTCCGTCAGTGCTTTCCAAAACATGATACCAATATTAAGTAAGGCCTAGTTTTGTCACTAAACTACGAAGGAAAAAAGTATGCAGTTCAGAAAGAATGTCGAATTAAGCGTGTTGTCCCACCAAAAACCAGCGTCTCGAACGATCGCAAAAGTCGATGCGCCGCTCTTCTGGATGTCGATAGTGTGGATACGTCATAATGACGTCACGTCTGATTTTACCGAAGTGTATCCCTGAACTGACTCCAAAGCGTTTAAGGGCGTTACACCAAAGAGATAAGCCAATACCTACGCAAAGTCTTTTGTACGCAATGCTGTTGCATATTCGTTGAAGAAAGGCAAGTGCGAAATTCCGGCAATTCTTTTAAAAATTTAAGAGACAGTACATGGCAACATTTTGACTTAATTTCAGTTTATTGAATCATGAAACACTGCACCAGTTACGTATGTTTTCATGCTTAGCACACCAGTTTTGAGAACGACTCACTGTCAAGGTAAGATATTTACCGTAAATATTATGTTTACTTAACCGTCTATTTCGCACTGTAGTCAGTTTATGTTTATAAAATAGTGTGTCATAGCGTTAGTAGGAACTGAAATAGAAGCGATATTTTAATCTGTTTCACCAATGCTTCTTCAACCGCCTGGATGTGTACACATTCAACTGCTGGTAACGCCGCCAGTTTTGCTTCTTACGGAAGTAAACGCTTGGTTCCACATAGTTCCATTGTCACAATTTTGTGATGGTTTTCGAGTGATATAAGTCTGCTTTTAATTCCCGGCAGCAACACGCACTCTTATTGTCTTGTGGAACAACACTCCTGATTAGTTATGATATGACGTCGTTGTCCAAGGCCGATATGTGGTATCCTGACATCTACATCAAACCCTTGAACAGAATAAAAATGAGTTTCAAATCTGTAAATTATAGCTATACTAGGTGAACCCCCGCTGCTTCGCATGCGTAGGCTGCGTTGGTCTGCACCAGTTGTTTCTTTTTAATCCTGATGAAGAATGCAAATCCGAAAATTTGTAGTTTTAATTCAAAATTGCCTAAATAGCAACACATTTTCGAAAAACACCCCGTCTCCAATTTAACTCCTTTGATGGTTGAATTTCCAATAATACCGAAACACGTATTTTTAAAATTCTAACGAACAATACAAATACTAATTTTTGCAGCTATAGCTTCAAAATTGTCTTGACAACAAAAAATTTTTGATCCCCTCTTTTACCCCCTTAGTTTTTGAATTTCCAAAAATACCGAAACTCGTCTCTTTTTAATCCTGATCAAGAGTCCATATCCTAAGTTTTGTAGTTATAGCTTAAAATTTGAGTTAACAGCAACATATTTTTGAAAATCAATTTTTTGCGTCCTCTATTTTACCCCCTTATCGGTTGAATTAAAAAAAAAAAAAAAAAAAAAAAAAAAAAAAAAAAAAAAAAAAAAAAAAAGCTGAAATACGTGTCTTTTAAATTTTAACCCCAAATCCGAAAATGTGTAGTTCTAACTTCAAAATTGCCTAAATAGCAACATATTGTCGAAAACCACCCGCTCTCTAATTTACCCCATGGATGGTTGAATTTCCAAAAATACCGAAACATTATTTTTTAAGGTCTAACCAACTATACAAATATCAATTATTTGCAGCTCTAGCTTCAAAATTGTATCAATAGCAACGTGTTTTCAAAAAGAATTTTTGATCCTCTATTTTACCCTCTTACTTGTTGAATTTTCAAAAATTCTAAAATTCATGGATTTTTAATCCTGACCAAGATTCCATATTCGAAGTTTCGTAGTTGTAGCTTAAAATTTGAGTTAACAGCAAAATATTTTTGAAAATCAATTTTTTGCGTCACCTATTATACCCCCTTATTTGTCGAATTTCAAAAAAGTGCCGAAACACGTGTCTTTTAAATTCGAACCCTGAATTAAAATCTGAAATTTTGTAGTTCTACCTACACAATTGCCTAAATAGCTACGTATTTTTAAAAAAAAACGTTTCATCCCCTATTTCACCCCCTTAGGGACAGAATATCGAAAAATCGCTTCCTAAATGACGACTACAGAGTAAGATCAACACCCTCCACAAATTTCAAGTTTCTATCTTCAGTGGTTTGGACTGGGCGATGATGAGTCAGTCAGTCAGTCAATCGGGACACTTCCTTTTATGTATAGAGATTTTGTTAGTGTATTCACATACCTAATTCTTCACTTTCATTATTTTCTAAAAATGTCCATTTGACTCATTTCATGTGGAAATGACCAGACTACCGCCTATAAAATTTTTCCGCCCAGCAGAGTAACGCCTACAATTTTTTTTTTTTTTTTTTTTTTTTTTTTTTTTTTTTTTTTTTTTTTTTTCCAAATAAAGCACTCCACATTACGTATACACTGCAATGAGAATGGATACAGCCATGTTCTCTGTAATCCGCACATTCCGGCACAATTTTACATTCACTGCTTCATGCAAGTAACACCACAGTCTAACATATACAGTCGCGACACTCACTGCTGTAAAGGTTGTTACCAACTGACAGCTGTTGCGACACTAGCGCTCCTAGCGGTGGGCAAGCCGCCGTAGTAGTGATGTTTGTTTATAATCGCTTTTGTACCTAATTAACGAAATACTTACTATAATTTTTGCCTTAGAAGCATTATTAAAATATCGAGAGACAAACATAATACGGAAATTAATATAAAAACAGCTTCATTTAAATGATTCAATGGTATAAAGAACAACTCTGTCATGAACAAATACTTACGAATCTGTGTATATTTGCAGCTTATTCTGCTGAAAATAAGTTGCATATAAACATAATGGTATAATACATGTCTATTATGGTCTGTTCTTACTATGACAGCCAGTTTTTGACGTGTATCAATTCGGTATGGAGTCTAATGATTCTCACATTTTTACATGTCACTCGTCTTTCTTATACGTCCATATTCTTTTAAATGTAATTACTTTAGCCTTAAAAACCAATGTTTTGATTATTCTTGCCGTTTGTGGTTCAAATGTAGTAACAATTGTGGAATTGGGTTCTTTGTTGGAAAACAGTTTGGTTGCTTTTATCGTTATATTGCCATGTCTGTGGCGTTTTTCCTTCGGCTACATCTGTGATGATTGATTTGGTATGCTAAATACCGTATTTATTGCATTCTATATACGTTTCCTATATTCCACCCTCACCGATTTTACAGGAATTATAATGAAGAATACTTAACGTTCCTGCGTAGAAGTTGACGTCTCTCTGCTGAAGGGCATGTCTCCTGGTGTTTCCTAGGCATTTTTATTTTTAATAGAAAATGAAATTGCTCATTTAAAGCCTGTATGTTAAAGGATGACTGTAAATTAATTGTCCTGTAATTTACCGATTCGTACCTTATAAGGGAGCTTAAAAACCTAAGAAAGACAAATGGGGACCTATTTTTAAATTATTACCAATTTATAAGGCACTACATACGTTCCTTAATGTAAAAGGATGTTGAAGTCAAACTAAACGATACTATTCGCACTCGTCAACTATCGTATTCAGAAACGTAGCTTGCCGGCCGCTCGTAACAAAAATCTGTGGAAGTGTCGTGACTGTATATGTTAGACTGTGGTAACACTGTCTAGTGACAAACATTATACGAGTAAAGGCTGCTACAGCCGCGTTTAAGAACCAAAATGGCCGCCACAGCAAGGATCACGGAAACGTGACCAGACCAAAGACCTTCTAAAAATAACCAGACTCCCTGACGGCGCTGCCGTCGCAGGATAATTTGAAGCTTCGCCCGGCCGCCATGGTAGTGGCGTCACATAAATACCAGTGGTGTTAGAAGGTAAATCGTGTATTAAATAGCTACTGCGGGATATATACACACACAATTGATAGTCACGTCTGTACTGTCTGACTATTGCAGTGTACATGTAGCACGATGGCGAAGAGCTGTTCAGCGTTTAAATACATAAATCAATTTAAGAAAAAAATGTAAAGATCGTGTACTGTAATTCCCATTTATATTTCTCAGGATTACAAGTAGCCCTACTACTTGTGTTCAGAGATAGTTACTCTTGCTGAACAGACTGTTAGTCAATACAACATAGGATTGAATGAAATAAATAACAGGCTTTTACAATACTGGCAGCTCTTAAAAAAGGAGCTACTTATGCAATACTGGTGAACAGGAAGTTCAAAAAGTTTCATTTTTTGCTTGTGTAAAATAACTATTCGGGTCACGAAATTAGTTGCCTCACTGTAGTTCGAATTTTTGTTTATGAAATTAATATTAGCAAATTGTAACGCAGAATTTAAGGGTAATCTGCTTTACATAGAACAACTGAAAGGGGTTTGAAGACCTGTGTATAGTTCCATATATGAACGCACATAGCCACCGTGGATTCAAGTTGTGAACTTCAACCCTGTGACGATAGTTGCTGACTTCCGTGCAGTTCATTCTGCTATAAGATATTTGGGTGACAGCATTAAAAACGCTAATTTTCTTGCTAGATACCCTAATGATAATGTTAGATGCCTTAGTCAAGAAAAAGTTATGGCGTACTTCGTGTTCTTAAAAGAATTTGGTTAGCTGTTTCAGTCAGCCCTGTTTGATTTTTTGACGCTATGAAATATCTAAATATTGGTGAATACAGCACTAAAGCAGAGACGTAAAGTGTGAAACTCTTCCGAAATTAATGTTTGTACAAAAGTTTCACAGTCGTAGAATATACTGAGAAAGTGCCAAAAAAAAAATCGTGGATGACGATAAATTCAGTTCATATTCTGCACTTAGACCGCAAAAAAACTACATGTGATAGTTCGGCTTCGTTAGGAAAACGAAACGCTGTTGGCCAATTTCTACACCGTATGTGTAATAAATTTACACACAACCGATAGCTGCTGTATACTGAAGGAGTCTGAAGCTGTTCGTAGTTATATATTTTAATTAGACATAGTTTTCGCGACTTAACTGAAATGAATACTCTCTCTAATCAAAAGAATCTTCCGCACATTTAAAATTCGCGCGGATGTTTGCCACTACAATGGCCGCCGAGGCGCTCTTCAATTTGCCCGCTGTTCGCAGACGCGTTTATGGGGGCTTGGGCCAAACAGACCTATCCTACACGGACGTTGCGATTATCAGTTCGTAACAAGTTTCACAGCAGTGAGTGTCGCTACTGTCTATGTTAGACTGCGCTAGTAGGCTACTATATGACTGAGTAACACATTCTGGTTATGTAGGGACACAGTCTAACATATACAGTCACGACACTCCCACAGATTTTTGTTATACGGTGCGATAGCAGCGCTCCAAGCGGCCGGCAAGCTACGTTTCTAAATACGATATTTGACGGGTGCGAATAGTATCGTTTAGATTGACTTCAACATACTTTTTACATTAGGGAACGTATGTAGTGACTTATAAGTAGGTAATAATTTAAAAAAATAGCTCCCCATTTGTCTTTCTTAGGTTTCATAAGATCCCTGATAAGGTACGAAACGGTATATTACAGGACAGTTAATTTACAATCATCCTGTAACATACAGGCTTTAAATGAGTAATTTCATTTTCTATTAAAAATAAAAATGCCTCGGAAACACCAGGACACTTACCCTTTAGCAAAGAGGCGTCAATTTATACGCAGGAACGTTAAGTATTCTTCATTACAATTCCAGTAAAATCGGTGAGGGTGGAACATAGGAAACGTAAACAGAATGCAATAACTCAGTATTTAACATGCCAAATCAACCATCACAGCTGTAGTTGAAGGGAAAACGTCACAGACATGGCAATATAACGATAAAAGCAACGAAACTGCTTTCCAACAAAGAAGAACCCAATTCCACAATTGTTGGCTACATCTGAACCACAAACGGCAAGAATCATCAAAACAATGGTTTTTTTAAAGCTAAAGTAATTACACTTAAAAGAATATGCACGTATAAGAAAGACGAGTGATGTATAAAAATGTGAGATCATTAGACTCCGTACCGAATTGATAACAAGTCAAAAACTGGCTGTCATAGTAAGAACAGACCATAATAGCAATTTATTATACCATTATGTTTATATGCAACTTACTTTCAGCGGAATAAGCTGCTAATATACACATATTCGTAAGTATTTGTTCATGACAGAGTTGTTCTTTATTCCATTGAATCATTTAAATGAGGCTGTTTTTATATTAGTTTCCGTATTATGTTTGTCTCTCGATATTTTGATAATGCTTGTAACATAAAAATTATAGTAAGTATTTCGTTAATTAGGTACAAAAGCGATTATAAACAAACATTACTACTTCGACAGCTTGCCCACCGCTTGGAGCGCTAGTGTCGCAGCAACTGTCAGTTGGTAACAACTTTTACAGCAGTGAGTGTCGTGACTGTATATGTTAGACTGTGGTAGGGATCACTGATACACGGCCAGCGAGCACAGGGTCTTTGCAATATGGCGCTGCTAGCACCGCCTTTCTTCTTTCTTTCTTTCTTTCTTTTCTTTTCGTTTTTTTCACGCCCTTTCTTTATGCTTAGTCACTCCCTTCACAGACGGTGCTACTTCCGCTTCTGAGTCCGCGTTTACTCCAGGACTCAGTAAACACCGTGAAACAATGCAAGGGAGAGCTCTCAACTCGGCATCAACGCTACAGAAATACTTCACTACCTTCCCGGCTCTGCTTGTAATCTCAACATTCCCAGAACACGCCCGTCACTCATAATACACACCTAGGAGCGGCAGAAAAGGCCCAGCGAAATTTATTCGGGAGGTAACACACTGCACAAAAGCAACGCCCGTCTCCACTGAAGAAATCAGTTCGCACTGTTGCCGCTATCGCCTTATCTCATGTCAAATCGTACCATGTCCTGCTCGACTATGAAGAATTTTCTTCATATTTTATGTGAACATGCGCACACACCCCCAATGAACATTGGTAACGTTCAAAATTCGTCGAGACATTACTGTCGCAGATATATTAATTTGTTTTCTACAAAACGCAATTTCTAGCGACTCTTAGATCTCTGGAAGTATTTTGTTGAAAGGAATTAAATTTGCCCATTTTGTACAACTGTAACCATTCTTACAAGAATAATAATCACAATATAATAATAATAAATTTTTCTGTTAGAAAATTCTAGACAAATTCAGCCTAAAAATCATCTGAAAAGAATTTCCAAATTTTCGCTTTTTTATATCTCGCGCACTAAAGATACTAAAAACGTGAAACTTGGCATGTAGTAACCTATAAATAGAATATTCTCTAATATAAAGTTGCGGCCGCAGTGGAGTAGCCGAGCGGTCTAAAGCGCCTCGCTGCGGAGCGCGCGGTTGCTCGCCGTGGAGGTTCGAGTCCTCCCTGTGGCATGGGCGTGTGTGTTGTCCTTAGGTAAGTTTACCTAGGTTTATGTAGTTTGTAAGCTACGGACTGATGACGACACAGTTTGATCCGATAGATTTACAGACATTTGAACATTTGAGGTAACAAACAGCACAAAAGCACCGCCCTTGTCCACTGCAGAAATCAGTATGTACTGTTGCCTCTATTGGGTCATTCCATGTCTAATCATACCATTTTCTGCTCGACTATCAATAGTTTTTTTTATTTTTATGTCAACATTCGCACACACCCTCAATAAACATTTGTATAAAACTTCCTGGCAGATTACAATTGTGTACCGGAACCAGAACTCAAACCTGGCATCTTTGCCTTTCGCGGGCAAGCGCACTACCGACTGTGCTATCCCGGCACGGCTCACGATGCCGCCTCGCAACTTTACTACCGCCAGTACCTCGCCTCCTACTTTCCAAACTTCACACAAGCTCTCCTGCGAAACATGCAAGACTAGCACTCCTGGAAGAAAGGATATGGTGGAGACATGGACCCAGGTTCGAGTCCCGGTTCCGGCACACAATTTTAATCTGCCAGGAAGTTTCATTTCAGCGAACACTCCGTTGCAGAGTCAAATTTTCATCCTGGAAACATCCCTTAGGCTGTGGCTAAGCTATGTCTCCACCATATCCTTTCTTCCAGGAGTGCTAGTCTTGCATGGTTCACAGGAGAGCTTCTGTGAAGTTTGGAAAGTAGGAGGCGAGGTACTGGTGGAAGTAAAGTTGTGAGGCGGCATCGTGAGTCGTGTCGGGATAGCTCAGTCGGTAGAGCGCTTGCCCGCGAAAGGCAAAGGTCCCAGGTTCGATCCCGGTTCCAGCACACAATTTTAATCCGCCAGGAAGTTTCATATCAGCACACACTCCGCTGCAGAGTGAAAGTTTCATTCTGGAAACATTTGTATAGTTTAAAATTCATCGAGACAACACTGCCGGAGATATAGCCAATTGTTTTGTGCAAAGCGCAACTTGTAGCGCCTTCTATATATCACCGGAAGTATTTTGTTGAAAGGAATTAAATTTGCCCATTTTGTACAATTCTATGCATACTTTCAAGAATAATAATGAAATAATAATAATATACTTTCATTAATGTATCACTTTCCAATTTTAAATAGTACAAAGCTGAAGATTTTGTAAAAGAAAAAGAAAAAAAAGCGCCATTGTCGACCTCTGTTTGCATTAAACTCTGATCTTTAAAACTTTTCAACTGGCTCATTAGAAACACCATAGCTCAGCTAGGTGGTGGAACTTCCCCCTCCACCTGCATGCGCAGATCACGCCGCTCAGCCGTCACTGGGAGCGGACGAACTAAAAGAACGAACTAGTTCGCGGCAGAACCGCGATCTAAAGTGAGCGCTCCCGATCGCGAACTATTATGCGCAAGTCTACAAGGATCATCGTATTTCGGCTCAACTAAAGAGGTAACGACGCACAGCGATATGAAATGGAACGTGCGTATAAGAACAGTCGTGGCGGAGGCGAATGGTCGACTTCGGTTTATTGGCAGAATTTTGGGAAGGTGTGATTGGTCTGTATAGGAGACAGCATGCAAAATGGTTGTGGAACCCAGTCTTGAGTATTGCTCAAGTGTTTGGGATCACCAACAGACCGATTAGAAGAAGATATGGAGGTATTTCAGAGGCAGATGGCTAGGTTTCTTACTGGTAGATTTGATCAATGCGCGAGTGTTACTGAAATGCTTCGGGAACTCAAATGGGAGTAGCTGGAGGGGAGGCAACGTTCTTTTCGAGAAACACTTAACTACGGGGTCATTAGTCCCTAAGGCTTACAAACTAAAACTTAGACTAACTTATGCTAAGGACAACACAAACAGCCATGCCCGAGGGGCGAATCGAACCCCCGACGGCGAACAGCAGCGCGCACCGCAGCATGGCGCCTCAATACGCACGGCCATTCTGCCGCGGCTACAAGTAGTATCACAACATTTCATTATCATAGTACTTAAGCTATATCTGTGAAAATTTATATTAAGAGGGAGAAACAACTGGTGCAGACCAACCAGCCTACGCATGCCAAGCAGAGGGCGTTAAGCTAGTTCCTTTATATAATAGTGCGTTAAGGGTGAACAAGTCCAAGACCTGAAAACTGTTTTCAGATTCAAATCGGCAGATAAATTAACGAGATCGAATAATTAATTCTACGAAATTCGAAAACAAATTACTTGTTTACAAATTTTCTGTACGTTGCGACCTTTCTTAATGCGCACATTTTCCCTTCCGACTCTTGCCTTAAATGCGAAACACTCGTTATGCAAATATTTCTGGTGACTGAGTGTTGTTTAGGTATTTTCTTTCTGTTACATAGTGGTATTGTTATATGAATATACGCAGGAATTGCAACCGTTAAACGAAAATAACCGTAAGTGTACCTTGTTCACTGTAACAGTATACAGGGTGTTACCAAAAGGTACGGCCAAACTTTCAGGAAACATTCCTCACACACAAAGAAAGAAAATATGTTAGATAGACATGTGTCCGGAAACGCTTAATTTCCATGTTAGAGCTCATTTTAGTATTACGGATGAGGCTTCAGACCAACGTGATCAAATTCTAAATTTTCACAATCAACATTTGTGGGCTGATGAGAATCCGCACGCAATTGTGCAATCACGTCATCAACACATATTTTCTGTGAACGTTTGGGCAGGAATTGTTGGTGATGTCTTGATTGGGCCTCATGTTCTTCCACCTACGCTCACTGGAGCACGTTATCACGATTTCATACGGGATACTCTACCTGTGCTGCTAGAACATGTGCCTTTACAAGTACGACACAACATGTGGTTCATGCACGATGGAGCTCCTGCACATTTCAGTCGACGTGTTAGTTCGCTTCTCAACAACAGATTCGGTGACCGATGGATTGGTAGAGGTGGACCAATTCCATGGCCTCCACGCTCTCCTGACCTCAACCCTCTTTACTTTCACTTATGGGGGCATTTGAAAGCTCTTGTCTACGCAACCCCGGTACCAAATGTAGAGACTCTTCGTGCTCGTATTGTGGACGGCTGTGATACAATACGCCATTCTCCAGGGCTGCATCAGCGCATCAGGGATTCCATGCGACGGAGGGTGGATGCATGTATCCTCGCTAACGGAGGACATTTTGAACATTTCCTGTAACCAAGAGTCTGAAGTCACACTGGTACGTTCTGTTGCTGGGTGTTTCTATTCAATGATTAATGTGATTTGAAGAGAAGTAATAAAATGAGCTCTAACATGGAAATCAAGCGTTTCCGGACACATGTCCACATAACATATTTTCTTTCTTTGTGTGTGAGGAATGTTTCCTGAAAGTAATACCCTGTATATTTTTGTCCAAAATTTTCTAGATAATTCTAAGTTCACAAGTTGGCTACGAACTACTCGTATTTCAGTTCGTTAGTATAACTGAGGAAAACAGAATCTAACATTTATTCAAAATGTTCAAATGTTTGTAATTATATGGGACCAAACTACTTTAATCCTAAGTCCCTAGACTTACAAATTACTTAAACTAAGGGAGCATTCGAACCTCCGGGAGGCAGCGCATCCTCAACGTGGCGCTGCAGACCACTCGGCTACTCCCGCGCGTATCTTAACATTTGTTGTACAAATTCCAAAATGTAATACAATATTTTAAAGCAGAACGTTAGAATGGTAGCATAGGTACACGAAATACAAATGTACAGCATATATTAATTTTGGAAAATTCTGTTGTTTCAGGAATGACATCTATACAGGTAAATGAAATAAGGCAAAAATTTGATGCAAATCGCTACAACAGACAACAGTTTCCAAGATACACGAAGTATAGTATATATATATATATATATATATATATATATATATATATATATATATATATATATATATATATAGGGTGTTTGCCTCTGTAACTTATAAAATAATAGGTGACGGGAAATTTTAACGCGGTAGGTCAACACAAGAAATGTTACACTTTCTGCAGAGCTATGATCATAGTTTATTGTATCATTTTCCAAAGAGCTACATATGTTTAGGTGGCGGAGGCTACGACAGCGTAGCTGACTGGCTGGTGGTCATGAGACAGTGGGCCGTGCCCCAGGGGATAGCCACTCGGCCAGTCAGCTACGCTATCGCAGCCTCCGCCCCCAGAACTTTAAAGGGTTGTAGCTCCCAAACTAACAGTGATAGGAATGTAGTTTAAATTGATTTGGACGCAGCTGGTTTAAACGAATCCAATACGCGATAGAAAAAACTATTGTTCCATTTAAAAAATTATATCTTTGTGCTGTAACTCTCTGGAAAATGATACAATAAACTATGTTCATAGCTCCGCAGAAAGTGTAACATTTCTTGTGTTGACGTACCGCATTATATATATATATATATATATATATATATATATATATATATATATATATATATATACTCTATGTGTTCATAAACCATTCACTCGATCGCAATGAAACTTTGTCGAACTGTTCACCGTACGCCCAGGAAGGTTCCTGACCCGAAACAAAAGAGCACGACACATAGCTCAGGAGATATGACGTCATAAATAATGAGAGACCATCCCCTTGAGAATACGCAGATTTTTTGTTGTTGTGGTCTTCAGTCCGGAGACTGGTTTGATGCAGCTCTCCACAATACCCTATCCTGAGCAAGCCTCTTCATCTCCACGTAAGAACGGCAACCTACATCTGTCTGAATCTGCTTACTGTATCCATCTCCTGGTCTTCCTCTGCGATTTTTACCCCACACACTTCCCTCCAACGCTAAATTCACAAGTCCTTGATGTCTAAGAATGTGTCCTACCAATCTATCCCTTCTTTTAGTCAAGGTATGCCAGAAATTTCTTTTCTCCCCAATTCTGTTCAGTACCTCCTCATTAGTTACGCGATCCACCCACTTAATCTTAAGCATTCTTCTGTAGCACCATATTTCAAAAGCCTCAATTCTCTTCCTGTCCGCACTGTTTATCGTCCATGTCTCACTCCCATACAACGCAACACTCCGTACAAATGCCCTCAGAAAGGACCTCCTTAGGCTTAAATCAATATTCGATGTTAACAAATTTCTCTTTTTCAAGAACGCTTTTCTACCCATTGCCATTCTGCATTTTATATCCTCTGTACTGCGACCATCATTTGTTATTTTACTGCCCAAGTAACAAAACTCATCTATCTCCTTTACTGCTTCGTTTCCCAATCTAATTCCTTCAGCATCACCTGATTTTCTTACACTGCACTCCATTACCCTAGTTTTGCTCTTGTTAATGTTCATCTTATATGCACCTTTCAGCACACTGTCCATTCCGTTCAATTGGTCTTCCAGGTCCTTTGCTGTATCTGACAGAATTACTATGTCGTCGGCAAAACGCAATGTTTTTAATTCTTCCCCCTGAACTTTTATTCCTTCACCAAATTTCTCCTTGCTTTACTTTATAGCTTGTTCAATGTACAAATTGAATAACATTGGAGAAAGGCTACAACCCTGTCTCACTCCCTTCCCAACCACTGCATCCCTTTCATGCCCTTCAACTCTGACAACCGCTGTCTGGTTTTTGTACAAGTTGTAAATAACCTTACGCTCCCTATATTTTACTCCTGCTTGCTTCAGAACTTGAAAGAGTTTATTCCAATCAACATTGTCAAAAGCCTTCTCCAAATCTACAAAAGCTAGAAATCTGTCTTCTAGGATAAGCCGTAAAGTGAGTATTGCCTCCCGTGTCCCTACATTTCTCCTGAACCCAAACTGATCTTCCCCGAGGTCGGCTTCTACCAGTTTTTCCATCCTTCTGTATATAATTCGTGTTAATATTTTGCAACCATGACTTATTAAACTGATGCTTCTGTAGTTTTCACACCTGTCTGCACCTGCTTTCTTTGGAATGGGGATTATAACATTTTTCTTAAAGTCTGAGGGTACTTCGCCTGTCTCATACATCTTACACACTAGGTGAAACAGGTTTGTCATGGCTGGTTCTCCCAGAGACTTCAGTAGCTCTGAGGGAATATCATCTACTCCAGGTGCCTTGTTTCGACTTAGGTCTTTCAGTGCTCTGTCAAATTCTTCTCTCAGTACAGTATCTCCTATTTCATCTTCACCTACATCCTCTTCCCTTTCTACAATATTGTCTCGAAGTTCATTTCCTTTGTAGAGCCCCTCTATATACTCTTTCCACCTTTCAGCTTTCCCTTCTTTGCTGAGAACTGGTTTTCCATCAGTGTCCTTGATATTCATAGAGTTGTTTTTCTTATCTCCAAATGTTTCTTTTATTTTCCTGTAGGCTGTATCTATTTTTCCCCTATTTATACATTCTTCTACATCCTTGCATTTGCCTTCTAACCACTCCTGCTTAGCCATTTTGCACTTCCTGTCAATCTCATTTCTTAGTCGTCTGTACTCCATTTTGCCTGTTTCATTTACTGCATTTTTATATTTTCTCCTTTCATCGATTAAATTTAGTATCTCCTGTGATATCCAAGGATTTTTTGTAGGTCTTGCCTTCCTACCTATTTTGTCCTCTGCTACTTTAACTATTTCATTTCTCAATTTTAACCATTCCTCCTCTACTGTTTTATTTTCCCTTGTTTCTATCAATTGTTGCCTAAAGCTCCCTCTGAAATTCTTAAGAACCTCAAGTTCCTTCAATTTATCCAGGTCCCATCTCCTTATTTCCCTACCTTTTTGTAGCTTCTTCAGTTTCAGCCTACAGTTCATAACCAACAAGTTATGGTCAGAGTCTATATCTGCCCCTGGGTATGTCTTACACTGTAAAACCTGGTTCCGAAATCTATGTCTTACCATTATAAAATCTATCTGGTATCTCCCGGTGTCTCCTGGTCTCTTCCACGTATACAACCTTCTTTTGTGATTCTTGAACCAGGTGTTTGTTATAACTAAATTATGTTCCGTGCAAAATTCTACCAGGCGGCTTCTTCTTTCATTCCTTTTGCCCAGACCATATTCACCTACTATCCTCTCTTCCCTTCCTTGTCCTATTACCGAATTCCAGTCTCCCATAACAATTAAGTTTTCCTCTCCCTTAACTGTCTGAATAATTTCCTTTAGCTCCTCATATATTTCTTCGATTTCCTCCTCATCGGCAGAGCTAGTTGGCATATAAACCTGTACTACTGTTGTCGGTGTTGGCTTCGTATCTATCTTGACAATGATAATGCGATCACTGCGCTGCTCATAGTAGTTTACCCGCATTCCTATTTTCTTATTCATTATCAGTCCTACTCCTGTGATACCCCCAACTGATTTTGTATTTATAATCCTGTACTCGCCTGACCAGAAATCCTGTTCATCCTGCCACCGAACTTCACTAGTTCCCACTATATCTAACTTCAACCTATCCATTTCCTTTTTTAGATTTTCTAATTTTCCTACTCTATTAAGGGATCTAACATTCCACGCTCCGACCCGTAGAATGCCAGTATTGTCTTTCCTGATGATCACATCCTCCTGAGTAGTCCCCGCCCGGAGATCCGAATGGGGGACTATTTTACCTCCGGAATATTTTACCCCAGAGGATGCCATCATCATATGTTCATACTGTAGAGCTGCATGTCCTCGGGAAAGGTAACGGGTGTAGTTTCCCCTTGCTTTCAGCCGTTCGCAGTAGCTGTGTGGCAAAGCCACATCAGCTGATGTTACAAGGTCAGCTCAGTCAATCATCCAGACTGTTGCCCCTGTAACTACTGAAAAGGCTGCTGCCCCTCTTCAGGAACCACACGTTTGTCTGGCCTCTCCACAGATACCCCTCCGCTGTGGTTGCACCTACGGCACGGCTATCTGTATCGTTGAGGCACGCAAGCCACCCCACCTCGGCAATGTCTGTGGTTCATGGGAGTGGACGCAGATTTATGGGTCAATTATTGGAAATTGCGAGTAGTTAGGAACTGCAACAAAGTTTACATGTAATTTCGGACGTATAAGAACCGTTTTGTAACTGATTCTCCCACACACACAAAATGATGAAACGAAAAGAAGTCTACCGCTCACTACAGTTTCGCCGTAGATGCCGTAAAACTGTCAGATTAGGCATGACCTTGTATCAAATAATGTTAGCGTTACATATTTGCATGTTACTATTTATTTTTGTCTGCAAGTCTATCTTAATTCTCTTGCTTTCAAAATTAAACAATCTGTTTTCTTAACCCTAGCTTAGTAACATCCTTCAAAATGACGGCTACGTTCAAATTGTCAGGTAGCTGTGACGTTTTGAGGAACAACTGATGAAAAAGTCTACAGGGGTAGAGTGTTGGTTTGGAATCACACTCGCCGAATTGACGGATGTTAGTAAGAATTTTTTTTCAAAACTCCTGAAAGACGGTTTTTAGTAGAGAACGTTAAAACCAGATGTTAGTAACGCAGGGTTAATCTCTGTCTATATAAAGGCGAAAGGACACTCATTTACTCACTGACTAAACACGAAATCTCGAAAACTACTTCACCTATGAAGCTGAAATTTGGCAGGAATGTAGTTTATAGGTAATAATAATAATTTCGTGTGGCACATTGGCCTGGTGCAAGTCTTTCAATCGGACGCCACTTCGGCGACTTGCGTGTCCCTAGCCTACCCCAGTTATCCAACCGGGGAAAGGAAAGGAAAGGAAAGGAAAGGAAAGGAAAGGGGACCCACAGCTTAACGTGGAATCCCAACCACGTGTCGTTTCTGAGGTAGAAAACGTCAGACTCACGAGATCTACAGATTCATTCCGATCTTCACTAAGACTTTCAAAACAAGAGGAAGGTCACAGTTTACCTTAAGTTTCATGCGGTGCATGGGGGAGGGTACTTTGGAACGTAAAAATGGATCCCTAAATACCTTGGTCGCGTCATAACTTGAGAACGGCTCTACCAATTTCATAGGTCCTTGTTTTTTTTTTTTTTTTTTTTTTTTTTTTTTTTTTTTTTTTTTTTTTTTTTTTTTTCCCATTATACTGTAGAACAAGGATTGTAGGAATTAAAACTGGAATATTTTTCAATGTGACCCTGCGTTTCTATTGCATAGAATTGCATAGAAATCTATAGTTTTGTTCCGATATTGATGAAATTTTTTACATTCTACCTTAAAAACAAGAGGAATGGCACAGTATAAAATTTCTTTCGGTGCATGGTGGAGGGTACTTACGAAATTTTACAAAATGTATAGATTTGCTCCAATCTTTGTGAATTTTTGCACACATGACATTTAAACCAAGAGGACGAACAATGGGTACATAAATGTCTGTATGGTACATGACAGAGGGTACCTTGGAGAAAACTTTGCCGAGAGAGGGAAAGGTGGAAACGAACAGAGAGATGGGAGAGAAAGAGGTGGATGCAGAGAGAGGGGGGAAGGGGATGTGGACTACCAGAGTGTAGGGTAAACAAACACCCGGGTAACGCCGGGTTTACAGATAGTACATACATATAAGTGAACTACAAAGTGTCTACCTTTGACCCCGTATCAGCTGCCCTTTGGATCTCGATGATGAATAGCGCGAGTTCTGTTTCACGTCATCGTTGCTTTTGGAATCCATGTTGGCTCCTGGAAAGCAGATTTCCCTTCTCCAGAAATGGCATAAAACTTTATCATAAACAGCATCATTGACCATATCTTCACCTTGTGGGAAATAGTTAGTGCAACAAATGAATACCATTTATGTCTTCCGCTTGCTTTTATAGCATTTGAATGGGCCTTTAATTGCTGCTATACATTTATTGTCACAACACATTAATTACCATTTTTAACACCAAAACGCAATGAACAAATAACATTTACACGTTGCGTTGAAAAATTTTGTGTCTGAAACTTTCTCAAGAAAGCAGTCTGGACAACATACATAGCTATCATTCAAATGCTCTGTTCCCTTGTTTTTCAAAATTTTATCCAAATTTGCTTTTCGGTTACGAATAACCCACTGCGTGTATTTACACTCCTGGCCATTAAAATTGCTACACCACGAAGATGACGTGATACCGACGCGAAATTTAACCGACAGGAAGGAGATACTGCGATATGTAAATGTTTAGCTTTTCAGAGCATTCACACAATGTTGGCGCCGGTGGCGACACCTACAACGTGCTGACATGAGGAAAGTTTCCAACCGATTTCTCATACACAAACAGCAGTTGACCGACGTTGCCTGGTGAAACGTTGTTGTGATGCCTCGTGTAAGGAGGAGAAATGCGTACCATCACGTTTCCAACTTTGATAAAGGTCGGATTTGAGCCTATCGCGATTGCGGTTTTTCGTATCGCGACATTGCTGCTCGCGTTGGTCGCGATCCAATGACTGTTAGCAGAATATGGAATCGGTGGGTTCAGGAGGGCAATACGGAACGCCGTGCTGGATCCCAACGGCCTCGTATCACTAGCAGTCGAGATGACAGGCATGTTATCTGCATGGCTGTAACGGATCGTGCAGCCACGTCTCGATCCCTGAGTCAACAGATGGGGACGTTTGCAAGGCAACAACCATCTGCACGAACAGTTCGACGACGTTTGCAGCAGCATGGACTATTACAGAGAGGAGCGCCTGAAATGGTGTACGAACCTTGGTGCACGAATGGCAAAATGTAATTTTTTCGGATGACTCCAGGTTGTGTTTACAGCATCATGATGGTCGTATCCGTGTTTGGTGACATCGCGGTGAACGCACATCGGAAGCGTGTATTCGTCATCGCCATACTGGCGTATCAGCCGGCGTGATGGTATGGGATGCCATTGGTTACACGTCTCGGTCACCTCTTGTTCGCATCGACGGCACTTTGAACAGTGGCCGTTATATTTCAGATGTGTTACTACCCGTGGCTATATCCTTCGCCGAGCGGTGGCCGAGGGGACTGAGGCGCTCCAGTCACGGTCTGCACGGCCACTACGGTCGGGGGTTCGAATGCCCCCTCGGGCATGGATATTTGTGCCGTCCTTAGTATAGGGTAGTTGATAAGTAGTTTGTAAGTTTAGGGACTGATGACCCCATAGTTAAGTCCCTTAAGCTACACAAACATTTGAACATCTACCCTTCATTCGATCCCTGCAAAACCCTACATTTCAGCAGGACAATGCAATGCACGACCGCATGTTGCACGTCCTATACGGGCCTTTCTCGATACGGAAAATGTTCTACTGCTGCCCTGGCCAGCACATTCTCCAGATCTCTCAGCAATAGAAAACGTCTGGTCAATGGTGGCCGAGCAACTAGACGCAAGACTAGCACTCCCGGAAGAAAGGATATGGTGGAGACATGGCTTAGCCACAGCCTAAGGGATGTTTCCAGAATGAAACTTCACTCTGCAGCGGAGTGTGCGCTGATATGAAACTTCCTGGCAGATTAAAATTGTATGCCGGAACCGGGACTCGAACCTGGGACCTTTGCCTTTCGCGGGCAAGCGCACTACCGACTGTGTTATCCCGACACGACTCACGGTGCCGCCACACAACTTAACTTCCGCCAGTACCTCGCCTCCTACTTTCCAAACTTCACAGAAGGCGAAGGTCCCAGGTTCGAGTCCCGGTTCCGGCACACAATTTTAATCTGCCAGGAAGTTTCATATCAGCGCCCACTCCGCTGCAGAGTGAAGTTTCATTCTGGACCAAATTATTTGTTTTCTTCGAGACGTAATTTTCGTGCCCATTTTACTTTGAATTATATAGCGATGTTGGTTCACGTTCGATAATTAAACATACTTTTTTTGCAGATAAAGCTATATATCAGTAGCAGTATAGTATATTTGTCCAATGAATACTCGTTTATCATCTGCATTTCTTTCAAATCAAATCTAATGTTTGTTAAGCTTATGGGACTTAACTACGGGGTCATTAGTCCCTAAACTTACAGACTACTTATCAACTACCTTATACTACGGACGGCACAAATATCCATGCCCGAGGGGGGATACGAACCCCCGACCGTAGTGGCCGTGCAGACCGTGACTGGAGCGCCTCAGTCCCCTCGGCCACCGCGGCCGGCCATTTCTTTTTGTTGTAGCAATTTTAATGGCTAGGAGGTTTTTTTTTTTTTTTTTTCGTTACATGTCATATGTGTTACGACCGCTGGCTCTACCCTTCATTCGATCCCTGCGAAACCCTACATTTCAGCAGGACAATGCACGACCGCATGTTACAGGTCCTGTACGGGCCTTTCTGGATACGGAAAATGTTCGAATGCTGCCCTGGCCAGCACATTCTCCAGATCTCTCACCAATTGAAAACGTCCGGTCAATGGTGGCCGAGCAACTGGCTCGTCACAATACGCCAGTCACTACTCCTGATGAACTGTGGTATCGTGTTGAAGCTGCATGGGCATCTGTACCTGTACACGCCATACAAGCTCTGTTTGACTCAATGCCCAGGCGTATCAAGGCCGTTATTACGGCCAGAGGTGGTTGTTCTGGATACTGATTTCTCAGGATGTATGCACCCAAATTACGTGAAATGTAATCACATGTCAGTAGCACTATAGTATATTTCATTTGTCCGATGAATACAAGTTAATCATCTGCATTTCTTTTTATTGTAGAAATTTTAATGGCCGGGAGTGACTATTTTTTTTTTTTATTTATTTTTTTTTATTTTTTTATTTTTTTTTTTTTTATTTTTGTTGGAAAATCGTTGCGTGAGCTGAAGGTCCGCTACTGCGTGCTCCCCGCGTCAGGTGAGGGTCGTCCATTTTTCAGTCTCTGCTGTTTTAATGTCCCCCGCAGATTGTCTTTTTACGATCGGCGATCATCGCCTGGTCGATGCGGCAGCAGGCTACTACACGGCTAGTACAGCGCCAGCCAGAGGCGAGGCAAGCTGACCACTCATTTCCCGCTACCCGCGGTTGCCTCGCAGGCAATCTTGCCGGCACATCGGCCGTCGCATCTAGTTATACGGCAAGGTGGCCAGAGTTATTGCGTTCGATAGTCGCGCGTTCCTGTCCGGCTATGAAACGACCCGCAACGTCGACGCAACGAAGTTGCCGCTTCCACTGCGCTCACTAATGTGCACTCCGAACTAGAAAGACTACACGCAGGATGTTCATTTTCACAGGGTATGAACACGCGGTAACAGAATTTCCGAGAACCCTCGCCTATTCGCTACGCACAACCGCCAAGCTTTACTGTCTACTGGTACAGCAAAGAGTAGGGATGGTGCTTAAATGCGGATAATGCTGTCGTTTATCGGTTAGTGAAGTCAACAGAGGATCAAAAGCAACTGCATACGGAGGCATATAGGCATTCTTTTTTTCCTCGTTCTATTTGGGAGTGGAATAGGAAAGGAAATGCCTAGTAGTGGTACAGTGTACCCTCCGCCACGCACCTTACTGTGGATTGCGGATTATGTATGTAAATGTAGTAGATACTATTCTTACAATAACTTGGATTTCTTCACTACATCACCCCTGTGGAAACTTAACGGCCGCCTTCGTTTACTGCTCCAGCAGCTTACAAACTTCCTCTCTAACAACTGCTGCCGGCTTTCTTTACAGGTCAAGAAAAACCTCCGCTCCCCGTATTCATTCCTTGCTGTCTAACGAATTGCAAACATCTTCTTTGAGACAGCATTGTTAAAAATACCGTGTATACCTAAGAATGGGGTAAACGTAGGTTTTAATTACTTCCGTCTACATTCTGAGACAGGTTTGCATATTCCCGCAGGAAAAAAAATTCCAAAGGTTGATATTCACAGAAATATTATCACTAGTGGAATCTACATCTATACATCTTATAAAATAGGCTGTATCTGGGTACGTGTGTATGTATGAATCTTCCACATCTCCTAAACTATAGAACCGATTTCAACCAAACTTGGTGCAGATGTTCCTTCGTATCAGTAAACAATCACTGTCGAGGTAAGAATCACCTACGACACATACGTAAGGAGATTATTATTATTATGTAGTATTCTGTGGCGTTCCACAGGGAAGCGTTATAGGTCCCTTACTCTTCCTCGTGTTTATAAACGATTTAGGAGACAGTCTGAATAGCTCCCTTAGATTGTTCGCAGATGATGCTGTCGTTTATCTGTTAGTGAAGTCAACAGAGTACAAAAGCAGCTGCAAAGCGATTTAGACCAAATTTCTGCATGGTGCGAAAATTGGCAATTGACACTAAATAAAGAAAAGTGTGAACTAATACACATGACCACTAAAAGAAATCCGCTGAACTTCAATTACGCGATAAATCAGTCAAACCTTAAGGTCGTAGATTCTACCAAATACCTAGGAGTTACAATTACGAACAACTTTGACTGGAGAGAACACATAGAAAATATTGTGGGGAAGGCGAACCAAAGGTCACGTTTCATCGGCAGAACGCTTCGAAGATGCACCAGCTCCACCAAAGAGACTGCCTACATCACACTTGTGCGTCCTCTCCTGGAGTACTGTTACCCCTTGTGGGACCCTCACCAGGTGGGACTGACGGAAGATATTGAGAAGGTTCAGAGAAGGGCAGCTCGTTTTGTTTTATCACGTTACGTGGGGAAAGCGTCACGGAAATGTTGCACGAATTGGGGTGGAAATCATGAAAAGAAAGACGTTATTCATTGCGGCGTGATCTGTTTGCGTAGTTCCAATCACCGACTTTTAGTTCTGAATGTGAAAATATTTTGCTAGCACCCACCTACCTAGGGAGACATGACCATCCCAATAAAATAAGAGAAATCAGATCGAAAACGGAACGATTTAGGTGTTCTTTCTTCCAGCGCGCTATTAGAGAATGGAACGGTAGAGAAAAGTTATGAAAGTGGTTAATGAACCCTCTGCCAGGCACTTGAATGTGATTTGCAGAGTATCTATGTAGATGTAGATGTAGAACACTTGATTTTCGGTAGAAATCCACGTTAAAACTGCTCAACTTTTTTTTAGTCAGAGTATGCCAATAATTCCTTTTCTCACCAATTCTGTTCAGTACCTCTTCATTAGTTATGCGATCTATCCACCTAATCTTCAGCATTCTTCTGTAGCACCACATTTCAAAAGCCTCTATTCTCTTCCTGTCCGCACTGCTTATCGTCCATGTTTCACTCCCGTACAAGGCAACACTCCACACAAATACCTTCAGAAAGGACTTCCTTACACTTAAATTAATATTCGATGTTAGCAAATTTCTCTTTTGCAAAAATGGTTTTCTTCCCATTGCCATTCTGCATTTTATATCCTCTGTACTGCGACCATCTACCACCTTCATTGTCTCGTTACCTAATCTAATTCCTTCAGCATCGCCTGATTTTCTAAGACTGCATTCCATTATCTTTGTTTTGCACTTGTTAATGTTCATTTTATACACTCTCTTCAACGCTCTTTCCATTCCATTCAACTGCTTGCTCTTCCAGGTAACACATGTAGAAATCAAAAGCTGAAAAATTATAAAGCTACCTTAGACTTTTTGCATTATACTTTTCTTCAAGGTAAATATAATGAGAATCTATATATACAGGGTGTTACAAAAACGAACGGCCAAACTTTCAGGAAACATTCCTCACACACAAAGAAAGAAAATATGTTATGTGGACATGTGTCCGGAAACGCTTAATTTCCATGTTAGCGCTCATTTTATTACTTCTCTTCAAATCACATTAATCATGGAATGGAAACACACAGCAACAGAACCAGCGTGACTTGAAACACTTTGTTACAGGAAATGTTCAAAATGTCCTCCG
Organism: Locusta migratoria; assembly: GCA_026315105.1. NCBI lineage: Eukaryota > Metazoa > Arthropoda > Insecta > Orthoptera > Acrididae > Locusta > Locusta migratoria. The sequence goes on from CM048754.1 coordinate 20,398,621, forward strand.
TTAGCGAGGATACATGCATCCACCCTCCGTCGCATGGAATCCCTGATGCGCTGATGCAGCCCTGGAGAATGGCGTATTGTATCACAGCCGTCCACAATACGAGCACGAAGAGTCTCTACATTTGGTACCGGTGTTGCGTAGACGAGAGCTTTCAAATGCCCCCATAAATGAAAGTCGAGAGAGATGAGGTCAGGAGAGCGTGGAGGCCATGGAATTGGTCCGCCTCTACCAATCCATCGGTCACCGAATCTGTTGTTGAGAAGCGTACGAACACGTCGACTGAAATGTGCAGGAGTTCCATCGTGCATGAACCACATGTTATGTCGTACTTGTAAAGGCACATGTTCTAGCAGCACAGGTAGAGTATCCCGTATGAAATCATGATAACGTGCTCCAGTGAGCGTAGGTGGAAGAACATGAGGCCCAATCAAGACATCACCAACAATTCCTGCCCAAACGTTCACAGAAAATCTGTGTTGATGACGTGAATCGAGGAAATACAGTACATACTAACGAAACAATTGGGAATTTTGACAATTCTCTGCACGAATTATCTCAGTTTACATTTAAAGAGAAATACTAAAATGAGCTCTAACATGGAAATTAAGCGTTTCTGGACACATGTCCGCATAACATATTTTCTTTCTTTGTGTGTCAGGAATGTTTCCTGAAAGTTTGGCCGTACCTTTTTGTAACACCCTGTATATAAATGAATGTTTGTCTGTATGTTCTCAGAATACATTCGATTGGAATGAAACTTTGGTGAACTGTTCACCATACGCCCATGAAGGTTCCTGACCCAAAAGCAAAATAGTACGACACATAGCTCAGGAGATATGACGTCATAAATAATGAGAGGCCACCGCGTGAGAATACCCAGATTTATGCGTCAATTATTGCAAAATGGGAGTAGTTAGGGACCTGCAACAAAGTTTGCATCTGATTTAGGACGTTTGTGAAGCATTTTGTAACTGACACACCTCCCACAAAAAAAAAAAAAAAAAAAAAAAAAAAAAAAAAAAAAAAAAAAAAAAAAAAAAAGTGATGAAACGAAAAGAAGTCCACCGCTTACAACAGTTTCGCTGTAGATGCCGTAAAACTGTCGCATCAGGCATGACCTTGTATCAAATAAAGTTAGCATTACAGATTTGCATGTTACTATTTATTTTTGTCTGCAAGACTTCCTTAATTCTCTTGCACCCCAAATTAAGCAATCTGTTTTCTTAATCTCTCTACCTACATAAAAGCGAAATGACTCTCACTCACTGACTAAACACGAAATCTCGAATACTACTTCACCCATGATGCTGAAATATCCCAGGAATAGATAGAAAACGTCAGCTAAGAAGGTATTTTGTGATAGGTGCATGGCGGAGCATACTTCTCCTACAGACTCGCGAAATCTACACTTTCATTCCGATCTTCAAGTAATTTCCCACGTTTGACCTTAAGTTTCATACGGTGCATGGGTGAGGGTACTAAGCAAAAAAAAAAAAAAAAAAAAAAAAAAAAAAAAAAAAAAAAAAAAAAAAAATTACGGATCCCTAAATACCTTGGTAGCGCCATAACTTGAGAACGGGTCGACCGATTTCACAGAACCTCAATGAGGGTTCTCAAATAGATTCCGTATTTCTAGATTTCCTCACAGAGAGGAAACAGTTTGTACTAATCGATGGTAAGGCATCGACTAAAACAGAGGTGATATCCGGCGTTCCAGTAGTGTTATTGGTCCTCTGATGTTCCTTATTTACATAAAAGATTTAGGAGAAAATGTGAACAGCTCTCGCAGGTTGTTTGCAGATGACGCTGTCATTTCTCGTCTATTAAAGTCATCTGAAGGTCAAAACCAACTGCAGAACGATTTAAATATGATATCAGTATGGTGTAAAAATTGGCAGTTGACGCTAAACAATTAGAACTGTGAAGTCGTGCACATGAGTGATAAAGTCAAAAGTGAAGGCCGTAAACTCCACAAAATACCTGGGAATTACTATTACTTCCGACTTAAACTGGAAAGAACACGTAGATAATTTCATAGGGAAAGGGAACCAGAGACTGCGTTTTATTGGCAGAACCCTTAAAAGATGCAACAGAACTACTAAAGAGACTGCATACACTACGCTTGTCCGTCCTTTTTTGGAATATTGCTGCCCAGTGTGGGATCCTTATCAGGTGGGTTTGACGGAGGACATCGAAAGAATCCAAAGAAGGGCAGTTCGTTTTGTGTTGTCACGATACAGGGGAGACAGCGTTACGGAAATTATACGGGATCTGGGGTGGGAATCATTACAACAACGGCGCTTATCGCTGCGGCGTGGGCTACTTACGAAACTCCAATCGTCAACATTCTCCTCTGAATGCAAAGGTATATTGTTGACTCCTACCTATATAGTGACAAATGATCAGCAGAATACGAGAAATCAGAGTTCGAACGGAGAGATTCCAGTGTCCTTTCTTCCCGCGCGCTATTAGAAAGTGGAATAGGAGATGAAATAAAGGTGGCTCGACGAATCCTCTGCAAAGCACTTAAATGCGATTTGTAGAGTTTCCGATATAGATGAAGATGTAGGTGGGGCTGACGGACGATTTAGAGGAAATTCAGAGAAAGGCAGTAAGAGTCTCAAGAAATGATGCACGAGTTGAGTTGCGAATCATTAAAAGAAAGGCGTTATTCGTTGCGGCGAGATCTCTTTGCGATATTTCTTTTACCAACTTCCTCTTCCTAATGCGAACATATATTGTTAGCACCGACGTACATATGGAGATATGAGTAGCCTATTATCAAAGACGGAAACTGAGATAAACGTCATTTTTTATTGGGAAACGTAGAGCAAATTTATTTACACGCTTATTTGAACATTATCAACTTTAATACTCGAGGATTTTTACCTGGAAGTGGCTAATACCAATTTGATTACTCAAGCACCTTCAAATTGTGTTTGAAAATACAGATGTCCGCCTTTGAAACAAAAATGTGTAGGTGTCCGCTTTTGATGTGAACACGCTTTCAGATGTCCGCTTTTGATACACAGAGATCTTACTGCTGACGAGAATCTTTTACAAGTGTATAATCTGGGAAATTATAGGAATATCGACATAAAGTGGAAAATATTAAATTCTGAACTCTATTACATATTGGAAAAATGAAGGACTACAATAATTACAATAATCTTCTTAAATTTATATACAATATAAAATGAATAATATGTTACGTTTACAGTAATTTAGGTAGTAATAAAACTCTTTGTATTCCTGAAGTTACCTTAATGTGTGGAAATTCCCAAGAAACTTGAAATTTTATATTACATTGAAGATGAGTATCTAATTTCAAATTGGCATTAAAACGGGATAATCGCCAAAATCGCTCTTCTCGATTACACATTCACACTGATAGTCAGCCAGATCCGAGTGACAAATTGGTCCCTGCAGTAATTTTCTGTACCAGTCAAGATTGGGAAGAGTCTTACAGTTATCTCCAAAATATTTTGTTAGCAACGTCTCAACATCTCGAAGTTTTTCTGCCTTATTGATACACCAGTTGTAACAGTCTGAGGATTTATATTTTCTGGTCTGCTGTTCACTCTGTACATTGGCCTACAGTTTCCACATCTCAGTACGCAAGTTCACCTCTGACCACAATATTGCCTGTCTTCATTTTCCGGAAAATTTGCTGCTTGACATTTTGAAGTGGAGCTGAGATGCTGTCTGGCTTATTGTTTCCAGTCTTGAGGTACCCAATCTCTTTCATTTAGTTTTACTATTCCATACTTCTCATAAACTGTATGATATTCTTCTTTATTAATTATGAGACTATTTTTTCTTAAATCTCTTTCCATTAGCCCGAACTATCTGAAACTAAGAAAGAGCGGCCAGATTTTTCCGTAAACATCCTTACGTTATTTCTGACATCGAACTTCTTTCCAACAAGTGATAATTTCGTACAACACACCTTACAATAGAACAGTATAGTTTACAAGCTAGTCTTACCTTTGTTTCTTTTCAATGTTTATTTTCCATTTTTCAGGTTGTCTCAACCGCTTCCTAGCTTTTCCTTCGGGTGCTGGTGAAATATTACGTTACATTTCACTCTCTTTAAGATGGTTATTAGTAACAATACTATAAAAAATTACTGACAAACTTAAGTACTGGCTAATACGTCTTAGTACCTGGCACATACTGTCGCCATGTCTGATTTTCGAGGTCATGTGATCATATACTGTGTTCCCATTGGTGCACACTGCTTTACTCAACAGGTGTCCGAGTTCAATCTCTTATGTAGGTGTCAGCATTTGATGTGAATAGTCAACTTTCAAAAATGTTCAAACGTTTGTGCCGGCCGCGGTGGCCGAGGGGACTGAGGCGCTCCAGTCACGGTCTGCACGGCTACTACGGTCGGGGATTCGAATCCCCCCTCGGGCATGGATATTTGTGCCGTCCTTAGGATTAGCTAGTTGATAAGTAGTTTGTAAGTTTAGGGACTGATGACCCCGTAGTTAAGTCCCATAAACTATACAAACATTTGAACATTTTTTTCAAATGTTTGTATAGCTTATGGGACTTAACTACGGGGTCATCAGTCCCTCAACTTACAAACTACCTATGAACTAACTAACATTAAGTACGGCACAAATATCCATGCCCGAGGGGGGATTCGAACCCCCGCCCGTAGTGGCCGTGCAGACCGTGACTGGAGCGCCTCAGCCCCCTCGGCCACCGCGGCCGGCAATAGTCAACTTTAACGTGTGATTTATCACATTTACGTCAATTTTTGGAAGACATGGGGTTCTCCAATGAAAAGAGCGGTAAAACGTCCTTTAGGCTCGACTGCTAACAAAATTTCGACAATTAGGTCGGATGTCCAGGTTTGATTTAGGCTACTCATATAATGATCATAATGAAATAAGAGAAATCGGATAGAAATGAAAAAGATTTAGTGTGTTCTTTTTTCGCCGCGAGCTATTAGAGACTGGAACTATAGAGAAATATTGCGAAAATGGCCCGATGAACCGTCTGCCACGAACTTCAGTGTGACTTGCAGAGTATCCGTGAAGATGAAGACGTGGATTCTATTTTAAGGGTATATTACACGGAGCGAATTTGGTCGCTAGTCGCTGGCGTATTTGGACGTAGCTGCTAAATTCGCTCCGTGTAAACAGGGACAGCGAACAAAGTCGCTGCTCCGAAACGCGAGCGTCTAAAGTTGAAGGGTGGGGTGGGCTACAGTACTTTAGACGCTGGTCTCTAGCGGTTTTGGTCGCTGGTGCTTTTGGTCGCCCCGTGTCATATACGAGAGCGTCTAAAGTAGCCACCTGTCGAGTCAAAGTGTCGAAGGAAATTGTAAATGCTGGCGTTGTGTTTCTCGTAACAGTTTTAAAAGAACAATTAACGAACCAAAAGCAAAACGGAAAAGTAGAAAAGTATAAAAGAAAATGGATTAGAAGGTGGATTGCGAGGAGGGTTAAATATGGTGCTTCTGCAAATCTTTTGGGTGAATTATCGTGTGAAGGTCCTTCTGCCTACAGAAATATAATAAGAATCACATAAGAAAATTTGGAAAAATTACTGTAAATGGTAGAGGATAAAATAAGGAAACAGAATACCGTCATGAGGATGGCGATCTCGCGAAGAATAAAATTTAAATAATCGTTATTTTTAATGTCCCATAATACTGGAAAACTTCGATACATTTTCAGAAATTTGATTACAATTCCACTACATATTTTATTTGGTGGGACAAAGAACTTTTAATATCTTTATTTACGTCAATGATCACAAAATTTCTCGTCGTTTTGACGACCGGTTTCGGTCAGGATGACCATTTTCATGTCTACAGCAAATCAGAAACGGAAGGATACATCTAGTATTAGACTACCTTGGAAAACATAAATAATGCATTAACTTAGTCATCAATACATGTAATATAGCCATACGGCATCAGCACAGCATACAGTAAGTGTATCTTCATTAAGCAATGTAACAACAGGTATGATGTATAATATTTTTAAGACGTTTGTTATATTGATGACTATAATGCCTTTTTGATGTGTTATCAGGTACCGTAGTCTATTACCAAATTTGTCCTGTTTCCGATTTGCTGCAGACTTGAAAATGGTCATGTAGCACTTTGGGAAACAGAACTGTTTGGTATCACCTAACCTCCAAAACAATATGTCATATGCTACGTCGTGTTTCAACTGTTTTTACGAAGACGCTAGCGTCTGAAGTGGCTGCGTGTCATTGCGTCAGCGTATCCATTCGCTAGTCGCCCATACGTCGAGCGACAACAGACGCCAGCGACTAGCGACTTACTTTACTTTATCGTGTCCGGACTGTTGTTGTTGTTGTGGTCTTCAGTCCGGAGACTGGTTTGATGCAGCTCTCCACAATACCCTATCCTGAGCAAGCCTCTTCATCTCCACATAAGAACGGCAACCTACATCTGTCTGAATCTGCTTACTGTATCCATCTCTTGGTCTTCCTCTGCGGTTTTTACCCCACACACTTCCCTCCAATGCTAAATTCACAATTCCTTGATGTCTAAGAATGTGTCCTACCAATCTATCCCTTCTTTTAGTCAAGGTATGCCAGAAATTTCTTTTCTCTCCAATTCTGTTCAATACCTCCTCATTAGTTACGCGATCCACCCACCTAATCTTCAGCATTCTTCTGTAGCACCACATTTCAAAAGCCTCAATCCTCTTCCTGTCCGCACTGTTTATCGTCCATGTCTCACTCCCATACAAGGCAACACTCCATACAAATGCCTTCAGAAAAGACTTCCTTAGGCTTAAATCAATATTCGATGTTAACAAATTTCTCTTTTTCAAGAACGCTTTTCTACCCATTGCCATTCTGCATTTTATATCCTCTGTACTGCGACAATCATTTGTTATTTTACTGCCCAAATAACAAAACTCATCTACTTCCTTTATTGCTTCGTTTCCCAATCTAATTCCTTCAGCATCACCTGATTTCCTTACACTGCACTCCATTACCCTAGTTTTGCTCTTGTTAATGTTCATCTTATATGCACCTTTCAGCACACTGTCCATTCCGTTCAACTGTTCTTCCAGGTCCTTTGCTGTATCTGACAGAATTACTATGTCGTCGGCAAAACGCAATGTTTTTAATTCTTCACCCTGAAGTTTAATTCCTTCTCCAAATTTCTCCTTGCTTTCCTTTATAGCTTGCTCAATGTACAAATTGAATAACAATGGAGAAAGACTACAACCCTGTCTTACTCCCTTTCTAACCACTGCATCCCTTTCATGCCCTTCAACTCTGACAACCGCTGTCTGGTTTTTGTACAAGTTATAAATAACCTTACGTTCCCTATATTTTACACCTGCTTGCTTCAGAACTTGAAAGAGTTTATTCCAATCAACATTGTCAAAAGCCTTCTCCAAATCTACAAAAGCTAGAAATGTAGGTTTGCCTTTTCTTAATCTATCTTCTAGGATAAGCCGTAACGTGAGTATTGCCTCCCGTGTTCCTACATTTCTCCTGAACCCAAACTGATCTTCCCCGAGGTCGGCTTCTACCACCTTTTCCATCCTTCTGTATATAATTCGTGTTAATATTTTGCAACCATGACTTATTAAACTGATGGTTCTGTAGTTTTCACACCTGTCTGCACCTGCTTTCTTTGGAATGGGGATGATAACATTTTTCTTAAAGTCTGAGGGTACTTCCCCTGTCTCATACATCTTACGCACCAGGTGAAACAGGTTTGTCATGGCTGGTTCTCCCAGAGACTTCAGTAGCTCTGAGGGAATATCATCTACTGCAGGGGCCTTGTTTCGACTTAGGTCTTTCAGGGCTCTGTCAAATTCTTCTCTCAATACAGTATCTCCTATTTCATCTTCATCTACATCCTCCTCCCTTCCTACAATATTGTCTCGGAGTTCATTTCCTTTGTAGAGCCCCTCTATATACTCTTTCCACCTTTCAGCTTTCCCTTCTTTGCTGAGAACTGGTTTTCCATCAGTGTCCTTGATATTCATAGATCTGTTTCTCTTATCTCCAAATCCGTGTCCGGACTATTTAAAGGATATCGGCCCAGTACTCGGCTACGTCTATTCCAATAGTATTCGCGAGCCACAAATCTTCGAGGGTACACCGGTGTGGACATTTTTCACATGTAAGGTGTTTCATGTTTTGACTTTCTCCACAGTCGCCGTTTACATCGGTTTGGTCGATTATACCCCACTTAAGCATATTTACTTTTACTGGGGCGACCCCCGTTCTGAGCCTATTCAAGGTTCTCCAGGTCTTAAAATTTAGGTTTTGGCCGATCCACTGAACCTGGGAGAGAGGGAAATTTTTTAGGCGGTTCGTCCTGGACGGTTCCAAGGAAACTTCTCCTAGACTTCAGTCGTGTCTCTGGTGGTCGAGCTCTGTATAGGACATGCCGCTCATCTGCGAGTTGTTTTATTTTCTCTACATGTTCTATATCGTTTCTGTGAGCTGTGGCATCTGCAAAACCAGCTGCCTCGTACAAGAGTCTGACCGGCGTCGGTTTCATGCACCCTGTCACTATCCTGCAGGTCTCATTGAGGGCCACATCTACTTGTTTGGTGTGAGCGCATCTATTCCATACAGGGCACGCGTAGTCAGCCGTTGAGAAACAGAGCGCCTGTTCCGTTGTTCGCAGCACACCAGGACATGCACCCCATTGGCTAAGTATATTATTTCTCGTCGTTATTTTCTGTCTCGTTTTGATGCAGCGATAGCTCCTTACTTAACAGTCATATACAACCGCTCTCTCATAGAAGGATCTGTACCAAAAGATTGGAAAGTTGCACAGGTCACACCTATATTCAAGAATGGCAGTAGGAGTAACCCACTAAACTACAGGCCTATTTCATTGATGTCAATTTGCAGCAGGGTTTTGGAACATATCCTGTATTCAAATATTATGAATTATCTCGAACAGAACGATCTACTGACCCAAGGTCAACACGGATTTAGAAAATATCGTTCATGCGAAACACAACTAGCTCTATATTCACACGAAGTGATGGGTGCTATCGACAAAGGTTCGCAAATCGATTCCGTATTTCTTGATTTCCAGAAAGCTTTTGACACCGTACCTCACAAACGGCTTTTAATCAAATTGCGTGGTTATGGTATATCGCCCCAAATTTGCAATTGGATAGGGGATTTCTTGTCAGAGAGGACACAGTTCGTAGTAATCGATGGTAAGGCATCGACTAAAACAGAGGTGATATCGGGCGTTCCACAAGGTAGTGTTATTGGTCCTCTGCTATTCCTTATTTACATAAACGATTTAGGGGAAAATCTAAGTAGCTCTCTTAGGTTGTTTGCAGATGACGCCGTCATTTACCGTCTAGTAAAATCATCTGAAGATCAAAACCAACTGCAGAACGATCTGAATAAGATATCAGTATGGTGTAAAAATTGGCAATTGACTCTAAATAATGAGAAGTGTGAAGTCGTCCACATGAGTACGAAAAGAAATCCGTTAAACTTTGTTTACAACATAAATCAATCAAATGTGAACGCCGTAAACTCCACAAAATACCTAGGAATCACTATTACTTCAGACTTAAACTGGAAAGAACACGTAGATAATATCGTGGGAAAGGCGAACCAGAGACTGCGTTTTATTGGCAGAATCCTTAAAAGATGCAACAGAACTACTAAAGAAACTGCATACACTGCGCTTGTCCGTCCATTTTTGGAGTATTGCAGCCCAGTGTGGGATCCTTATCAGGTGGGTTTGACGGAGGACATCGAAAGTGTCCAAAGAAGGGCAGCTCGTCTCGTATTGTCACGATACAGGGGAGACAGCGTTACGGAAATGATACAGGATCTGGGATGGGAATGATTACAACAACGGCGCTTATCGCTGAGGCGCGGGTTACTTGCGAAACTCCAATCGCCAACATTCTCCTCCGAATGCGAAAATATATTGTTGACTCCCACTTACACAGGTAGAAATGATCATCAGAATAAAATACGAGAAACAGAGCTCGAACAGAGAGATTCAGGTGTTCTTTCTTCCCGCGCGCTATTCGAGAATGGAATGGGAGATAAATAGTATAATTGTGGTTCGATGAACCCTCTGCCAGGCACTTAAATGTGATTTGCGGAGTATCCCATGTAGATGTAGATGTAGATGTAGTGATGTTTGTAAGTTAGAGATCGATCCAGAATCACGCCAAGATATTTAGGCTGGTCTGTGTGTTCTAAGGTGTTCCCGTTCCACGTAATTTGGAGTTTCCGTTTTGCTTCTTTCGTGCAACGGTGGAAAGCGACGAAATACGCTCCGTGCAATATACCCTTTAGTCGTGGTTCTGGAGACGCTGTTGGCGAGGTGTGGACGCGTGGGGGTGCTAAATATGAGCGACGCGAACGCCGGAGTGTACGGCGCCGGCAAACAAACAGCTTTAATGAGAATGCGCCCCAAACAGCGTAGCTGTAAACTGTGTACAGCAGGAATAGCGCGGCAGTAGCACGCCGTCGGCGTGTCTGAGGGCCCAGCAATATTCCGTAGCTTTTCGATGCGCCAACGTTCGGTTCGGTCAGAGAGCACACCGAGGCCTCTAGTTATCGAAGCAGAGGCCCCATTTAATTCTGCACGGCTTTCGGTAGCGATTCGGACCGTCTACGAGACTTGAAGTTAGGGCAAGGAGCAACGACGGCGAGTGTTCATCAGAGACGAGTGTATCGTCAGGCGTGCCCCAGGGGAGTGTGATAGGACCGCTGTTATTTTCTATCTATATAAATGATCTGATGGACAGAGTAACTTGTAGTTTGCGGCTGTTTGCTGATGATGCTGTGGTGTATGGGAGGGTGTCGTCTGTAACTGACTGTAATAGCATACAGGATGACTTAGACAAAATTTCTAGTTGGTGCGAAGAATGGCAGCTAGCTCTCAATGTAGAAAAATGTAAGGTGATGCGCATGAGTAGAAAAAACAATCCCATAATGTTCGAATACAGCATCAGTAGTGAGCTTCTTGATGCGGTCGCGTCGTTCAAATATCTAGGCGTAACATTGCAGAGCGATATGAAATGGAACGAGCATGTAAGGACAGTTGTGAGTAAGGCAGACAGCCGACTTCGGTTTATTGGGAGAATTTTGGGAAGATGTACTTCACCTGTAAAGGAGACCGCGTATAAAACGCTTGTACGACCACGTCTTGAGTATTGCTCAGGCGTTTGGGAGCCGCAGCAGGCCAATTTAAAGGAAGACATAGAGGCGGTTCAGAGGCGAGCAGCTAGATTTGTTACCGGTAGGTTCGACCAATGCGCGAGTGTCACGGAAATGCTCCGGCAACTCAATTGGGGATCGCTGGAAGAAAGACGACGTTCTTTTCGTGAATTTCTGTTAAGTAAATTTAGAGGGCCGGAATTTGAAGCTGAGTGTAGTACGATCTTGCTGCCGCCTACTTACATATCGCGTAAAGATCACAAAGACAAGATAAGAGAAATTAGGGCTCGTACGGAGGCATATAGGCATTCTTTTTTTCCTCGTTCAATTTGGGAGTGGAATAGGAAAGGAAATGCCTAGTAGTGGTACAGTGTACCCTCCGCCACGCACCTTACGGTGAATTGCGGAGTATGTATGTAGATGTAGATGTACATGAACGACGGGATTGGCCACCGAACACTAGCGAAGGAAGGACGGAAGGAAGCTTAGGGTTTAAAGTCCCGTCGACAACTTGGTGATTAGAGACACGGAGCTAACGCTCGGAATTTTGGGTAAGGATGGGGAAGGAAATCGGCCGTGCCCTTTGAAAGGAACCACCCTGGCATTTAGCTGGAGTGATTTAGGGAAATCACGGAAAACTTAAATCTGGATGGGTGGAGGTGGATTTGAACACCGTCCTCCATGAATGCAATTCCAGTGCCTTACCACTGCGCCACCTCGCTCGGTACACTACCGAAGGTTACCGAACTGCTACGGAGCACCGCGGTGGATAAGCCGAGCGGACTAAAGCGTCTCGCTGCGGAGCGCGCGGTTGCTCGCCGTGGAGGTTCGAGACCTCCCTGGGGCATGGGTGTCTGTGTTGTCCTTAGGTTAGTTTACCTAGGTTTAAGTAGTTTGTAAGCTACAGACTGATGACCACGCAGTTTGGTCCGATAGATTTACAAACATTTGAACATTTTTGCTACGTAGCAGACGATTCGAGATCGGGTGGGAACTTGCCTCCAGTATACGCCATCTTGCTTCGTGTATTTCATGACTTTCTTATTATAACTCAGGCATTGTTATTTTACAGCAATAGCGCACCGAAGAATTATAAAAACACGCCATTCTTAGTATGATTAATTATAATCTGGTATCCAGAAATGCCACGTTAGCATATAACATGACCTCAATAAGATGAGAGATTCGTGTCACAATCCCTGGGTGTCTGCGTAGCGTAGTGGATAGCGCGTTAGCTTTTGAAGTAAATACACGACGGAGGTTCACATGTTCAAATGTTTGTAGAGCTTATGGGACTTAACTACGGAGTTATCAGTCCCTAAACTTACAAACTAATTATGTACTAGCTTACACTAAGGACGGCACAAATATCTATGCCCGAGTGGGGTTTCGAACCCTCGACCGCACTGACCGTGCCATGTCGGAGGTTCTTCGCGACCGATCAGCAACATGCTTCCCCCCCCCCCCACCTCGTCCTAAGTGGTTTTCGGACACTCTTATTAATTAAATGAAACTATGTTCTGTGACATTTAACGTTGTGCTTAAATGTGCGTTTGGGACATTTCGTAAGCATCATATGAAATACGTACCAGTAATTTCGTATGGAGATTAAGTAGTAAAGTTGTGTGGGATTTAGTATTAGCACGTTTATTCTGTTGTTATTTCAGCTGTAGAAGGAAACGCTGTCACAGTTTCAAACAGAATGTTTGCATCTTATTTTGGCATACAATGAATTAAAATGAACACAGTCCTACCTTAACTACAGAAAAGGTAAATCTACATTAAAAACGTCCATAGGAACCAACTCAAAGAAAAACATTTTAGTAGACGCATTGGCTCTAATTGGTGACTATCAACATATTGTATAGAAAATAAGAGAAAGAAAGAAAGGAAGGAAGGAAGGAAGGAAAAAAAAGCCAAATTGTTGCAACGTATATATTTCAGTATCATTAAGAAACAGATGTCACAGAAATCTAGTACTTAATCTATATATGAAAATACTCGTATCAGCACGTTGTTTAGAATATTCATTATCACTTATGTGCCTGTGCATGGTTGCAATTCGTTGGTACGTATTTCATGGCATGTTCATGAAAATAAATAAATAAAATAAAATAAAAATTTCGTCGTCGGTTGCGAACCACGGCCGACGTGTATTATTATTTAATATGCGAACGTGTTACCCACTACGATACTTTTTTTTCTGTAGGTAGATCGATGGTTCGCAGTCGTTCATGTTTGTTCTTAGTGATCGTTTAGTATTTGGCACAGCTTCTTTTATTACAAACAGCGCTGAACCTTTTATTGTTTTTTTTTTTTTTAACTGGTAAATCTATAGCTCGTGATCAGTCGTTCAGTTCGTCCTTGATTGTTCGTTAAATATTTGGCTCAGATTTTTTTTTTTTTTTTTTTTTTTTATGACAGAGGGTTTTTATCCCCCTGACCGGGCGCGCCGAGCCACAGCGCCCGATGCTATGGCACAAGCCCCAGGTATCGTGACACGAATCTCTCTTCTTACTGAAGACAAAAGTTAATTGCTAACTTGGCATTTCTGGACACCACATTATAATTAATCATACTAAGAACGATGTGCTTTTGATAATTCTGCGGTGCGCTATTGCTGAAAAATAACTTCCGAGTTATAATAAGGAAATCATGAAATACAGGATGCAAGATGACGTATGCCAGGGAAAGTTTCCACGCGATCAGCAATCGTCTGCTTCAGAGGCTGATACAGAATTTTTTTCTTCTTGAATAAAACAACGCCTTGATTGCGAATATTTATTTTATTAAATGACGCGTTTCGCCCGGATAGGGCATCTTTAGATATTTGACAAAGAAGAAAAATGAAACAGAAACCACAATATTTACATTACGACATCATCATCATTAGAGACAGATTATGCCTTTCAGCGTTCTGTCTGGAGCATAGTACCTCTAATAAAATTCCTCCAAGATCCCCTATCCAATGCTAACATTGATGCCTCGTCTGATGTTATGCCTTTTATTTCAAAACCATTCTGCACCGAATCTAAGTACTTTCTTCTTGGTCTACCTCGACTCCTCTTACCCTCCGCTGCCGAGCTCATGAGTGTCTTAGGTAACCTTGCTTCTCCCATGCGTGTAACATGACCCCACCATCTCCGTTTGTTCGCTCTAACTGCTTCATCTATGGTGTTCATTTCCAGGTTTTCTTTGATTTCTATATTTCGAAAATTTTTAGCTACAAAACAATCTGAAACTGGTAATAAGGAATTGTGATAATGTACGGTACAAATGCCTTATCTACTCTGTGGTAGAGGGTGTTTAGATTAAAATACGGTCATAGGGTATCTTACAGAGAGATTTTTTCTGGGGGGGGGGGGGGGGCAGGGCACAAGGCTAAGGAGGCTGAATATATATATGGTTGCAAAATATTAACACGAATTATATACAGAAGGATGGAAAAGCTGGTAGAAGCCGACCTCGGGGAAGATCAGTTTGGGTTCAGGAGAAATGTAGGAACACGGGAGGCAATACTCACTTTACGGCTTATCCTAGAAGATAGATTAAGAAAAGGCAAACCTACATTTCTAGCTTTTGTAGATTTGGAGAAGCCTTTTGACAATGTTGATTGGAATAAACTCTTTCAAGTTCTGAAGCAAGCAGGAGTAAAATATAGGGAGCGTAAGGTTATTTACAACTTGTACAAAAACCAGACAGCGGTTGTCAGAGTTGAAGGGCATGCAAGGGATGCAGTGGTTGGGAAGGGAGTAAGACAGGGTTGTAACCTTTCTCCAATGTTATTCAATTTGTACATTGAGCAAGCTATAAAGGAAAGCAAGGAGAAATTTGGAGAAGGAATTAAAGTTCAGGGTGAAGAATTAAAAACTTTGCGTTTTGCCGACGACATAGTAATTCTGTCAGAGACAGTAAAGGACCTGGAAGAGCAGTTGAACGGAATGGACAGTGTGTTGAAAGGTGCATATAAGATGAAGATTAACAAGAGTAAAACTAGGGTAATGGAGTGCAGTGTAAGAAAATCAGGTGATGCTGAAGGAATTAGATTGGGTAACGAAGCAATAAAGGAGGTAGATGAATTTTGTTATTTGGGCAGTAAAATAACGAATGATGGTCGCAGTACAGAGGATGTAAAATGCAGAATGGCAATGGGTAGAAAAGCGTTCTTGAAAAAGAGAAATTTGTTAACATCGAATATTGATTTAAGCCTAAGGAAGTCCTTTCTGAAGGCATTTGTATGGAGTGTGGCCTTGTATGGGAGTGAGACATGGACGATAAACAGTGCGGACAGGAAGAGGATTGAGGCTTTTGAAATATGGTGCTACAGAAGAATGCTTAAGATTAGGTGGGTGGATCGCGTAACTAATGAGGAGGTACTGAACAGAATTGGGGAGAAAAGAAATTTCTGGCATACCTTGACTAAAAGAAGGGATCGATTGGTAGGACACATTCTTAGACATCAAGGAATTGTGAATTTAGCGTTGGAGGGAAGTGTGTGGGGTAAAAATCGCAGAGGAAGACCAAGAGATGGACACAGTAAGCAGATTCAGACAGATGTAGGTTGCCGTTCTTATGTGGAGATGAAGAGGCTTGCTCAGGATAGGTTATCGTGAAGAGCTGCATCAAACCAGTCTCCGGACTGAAGACCACAACAACATATATACACCCAAAGCACAGGCTCGCCAATAGAAACAAAAAACACAAATAAAAACACACACAAACATTCAAGCTTTCCCCACCGCTGGCAGCTTCTTCAGGAAAAGAGGAAGGAAGGAGAGGAGAAAGGGAAGGAAGTGGAAAAGGAGTCATTCCAATCGCAGTAGTGGAAGGACTTACCTTCAGGGGAAAAGCAAGGTAAGCAAATACACAAACACACACTCACATATCCACACACTAACACACCTAGGCAGATATTTGAAATTGTATTTGTTTACCTTCCTTTTTTTCCCTAAGGTAAGTCGTTCCACTCCTGGGATTGGAATGACTCCTTTTCCTTGAAACCCGTATCCTTCCCTTTCTCCTCTCCTTCCTTCTTCTTTTTCTGAAGAAGCTGCCAGCGGTGGCGAAAGGTTGAATGTTTTGGGTGTTTTTATTTGTGTTTTTTCTTTCTATTGGCGAGCCTGTGCTTTGGGTAAGTCAAACAATCTTTATTTTTGTACATATTTTTCCCACCAGGAAAGTCTCCTTGTATAATATGTCATTGCCACATATAACTGCCATAAGAAACACACAAAATTTGTTCAAAAGCCACAGTCGTTTCTCAGAAAAAATCTTTTTAATATACTTCCATCTAACTACCAACGCATTATCAGTTTCTGCACACTGTGGCGTCATTTTCAAATGGCTATGATCACAAAAATGTTACAATGATTCAATCACATCAGTGTAGAATTTACCACAAAATAAAAAGAACCGGAGTATTTAGAGTCTGAATACCCTGTATTCAACTGTGGGCACACTTGTTTCATCCACCATCATAAAGGATGAAGCTCTTGCCAACAGCTGAATATACAGGGTATTCAGACTCTGAATTTTATACCACATGTAACTGTCTCTGACCTTCGCCAGATGGGTATATGCGAATCCGTATACAGAGGAAACCACGCGAAATTGGCATAGGAATAATTGGACATTGGAATAATTGGACTATAAGAGTGAATATGACTGACCGCTTGAAAAGTCAAACAGTTGTACAATAACGTTGAAAAATAATAGCTTTGTACAATGATGCCCACAGGATTATGATATTAAATGAGCCAAACAACTTAATGTTGATTGTACAAAAACCTAGGGCATATGGTACACCCGTGCCCGAGGGAGGACTCGAAGTTCTGGTGGGTGTTGACGCGTACTTTGCAACTTTGCGCCCCAGACCACACGGTCATTCGCATGCGAAACGTTCAAATATTTGTAAAGCTTATGGGACTTAAATGCGAGGTCATCAGTCCCTAAACTTACAAACTACTTACGAACTACCTTCCTTATACTAAAGACGGCACAAACATCCATAACCGAGGGGGAATTCGAACCCCCGACGGGGAATGGTCTCACGCATCGGAACATAGCGCCTCAATGCTCTCGGCCACTCTGCCTCGGCATTTCCATCCGGCGCACGTGGTTTGATTGTCATTTTGGTAAATATAGTATACCGATACCCTGTTTTATTTTGTGGTAAATTATTAAACTTATCGCTATTTAATGTGGATGAATCATTTTAATATTTTTTGTTATCACAGGAACTTGAGAATGATGCCATAGTGCGCCTAAACTAGTAGTGCATTGGAAAGTAGGTGGAAGTACATTAATTTGACAAGACGATTTTACGTGGTGAAACCAGCAGCAGCAGCAAACATTTACGCTACTGAGATGCCAGCGCATACTCAGATGCAGAGTGAAACTTTCATTCTCAAAACTACACTTGACTGTATTTGAAGAAGTAAATCTACTGTCATGAAAAACCTTTGTATCTGGTGTGTGGAAATATGCCGTTGAAAATTCTAATTTGCTCCAACAACTGCGAAATCGAAACGTGCAGCTTCAAATGAAACTGTTCATAATGCGTGGCAGTAATGTTTACATCTACAGCTACTTCTACATGCGATACTCTGGAAATCACATTTAAGTGCCTGGCAGAGGGTTCATCGAACCACCTTTACATTATTCATCTCCGATTCCATTCTCGAATAGCGCGCGGGAAGAAAAAACACCTGAATCTCTCCGTTCGAGCTCTGATTTCTCGTATTTTATACTGATAATCATTTCTACCTATGTAAGTGGGAGTCGACAATATATTTTCGCATTCGGAGGAGAATGTTGGCGATTGGAGTTTCGTAAGTAGCCCACGCCGCAGCGATAAGCGCCGTTGTTGTAATGATTCCCATCCCAGGTCCTGTATCATTTCCGTAACGCTGTCTCCCCTGTATCGTGACAATACGAAACGAGCTGCCCTTCTTTGGACTCTTTCGATGTCCTCCGTCAAACCCACCTGATAAGGATCCCACACTGGGCAGCAATACTCCATTTAGGGCGGACAAGCGTAGTGTATGCAGTTTCTTTTGTAGTTCTGTTGCATCTTTTAAGGGTTCTCCCTATAAAACGCAGTCTCTGGTTCGCCTTTCCCACGACATTATCTACGTGTTCTTTATAGTGTAAGTCGGAAGTAATAGTAATTCCTAGGTATTTAGTGGAGTTTACGACCTTCACTTTTGATTGATGTATCTTGTAAACAAAGTTTCACGGATTTCTTTTCGTACTCATGTGGACGACTTCACACTTGTCATTATTTAGAGTCAATTGTCAATTTTTACACTGTACTGATATCTTATATAGATAATTCTGCAGTTGGTTTTGATCTTCAGATGATTTTACTAGACGGTAAATGATGGCGTTATCTGCAAACAACCTAAGAGAGCTACTTATTTTTTCCCCTAAATTTTTTATGTAAATAAACTTTTATATTTTCTTTACTTCTGATGGCCGAAGTAAAGAAGATATAAAATGCAGAATGGTTATGGGAAGAAAAGCGTTTCTGAAGAAGCGAAATTTGCTGACATCCAATATTAATCTAAATGATAGGAAGTCCTTTCTGAAACCATTTGTCTGGAGTGTAGCATTGTATGGTAGTGAAGCGTGGACGATAAGGAGTTTAGATAAAAAGAGGATAGAAGGTTTTGAAATGTGGTGCTACAGACGAATGATGAAAATTAGATGGGTAGATCACGTAACTAATGAGGAGATGCTAAACAGAATCGGGGAGAAAAGGAGTTTCTGGCATATCCTGACTAAGAGAAGGGATAGGTTGGTTCGACAAGGAATTGTCAATTTAACATTAGAAGGAAGCGTGTGGGGTAAAAATCGTAGAGGGAGACCGAGGGACGAATACAGTAAGCAGATTCAAAAGGATGTAGGTTGCCGAACGTATTCTCAGATGAACAGACTTGCACAGGACAGGGTAGCGTGGAGAGCTGCATCAAACCAGTCTGCGGACTGAAGACCACAACAACAACAAATAAGGAATAATGTGTTTTGATTACTAGTAATATATTTTACAGATTACTGATTTCATAATATTCGGCAGGAAGTGACACAACACATCACGTTATATTTTAACCATGTGTCCTTTTTTGGTTTCCAATGACAAAATGTAGTTATTCACACTCAAAACCGCAAATGGGTCGACGCGATTAGTGCATCCGATGTGTTTACGTTGGTTTTCGTCGCATTCAATTGAATGTTGGCTCCAATGTTTGGGCGCTGTCGCCGGCCGCGGTGGCCGAGGGGACTGAGGCGCTCCAGTCACGGTCTGCACGGCCACTGCGGTCGGGGGTTCGAATCCCCCCTCGGGCATGGATATTTGTGCCGTCCTAGTTCGTAAGTAGTTTGTAAGTTTAGGGACTGATGACCCCGCAGTTAAGTCCCATAAGATTTACAAACATTTGAACATTTTTTGGGCGCTGTCGCAAAAATTTTGGCCAGTGTTGGCGCCAGCATCGATACCAGTGTGCGGACGCAGAGTAAGATGAACGTAGCATACAGGATGACTTTGACAAAATTTCTAGTTGGTGTGAAGAATGGCAGCTAGCTCTCAATGTAGAAAAATGTAAGGTGATGCGCATGAGTAGGAAAAACAATCCCATAATGTTCGAATACAGCATTAGTAGTGAGCTTCTTGATGCCTTCGCGTCGTTCAAATATCTAGGCGTAACATTGCAGAGCGATATGAAATGGAACGAGCATGTAAGGACAGTTGTGAGTAAGGCGGACAGCCGACTTCGGTTTATTGGGAGAATTTTGGGAAGATGCACTTCACCTGTAAAGGAGACCGCGTATAAAACGCTTGTACGACCACGTCTTGACTACTGCTCAAGTGTTTGGGACCCGCAGCAGATCGGTTTAAAAGAAGACATAGAGGCGGTTCAGAGGCGAGCAGCTAGGTTCGTTAGTGGTAGGTTCGACCAATGCGCGAGTGTCACGGAAATGCTCCGACAACTCAATTGGGTTCGCTGGAAGAAAAACGACGTTCTTTTCGAGAATTTCTGTTGAGGAAATTTAGAGGGCCGGAATTTGAAGCTGAGTGTAGTACGATCTTGCTGCCGCCTATTTACATTTCGCGTAGTGATCACAAAAACAAGATAAGAGAAATTAGGGCTCGTACGGAGGCATATCGGCATTCTTTTTTTCCTCGTTCTATTTGTGAGTGGAATAGGAAAGGAAATGCCTAGTAATGGTAAACTGTACCCTCCGCCACGCATCTAACGATGGATCGCGGAGTATGTACGCAGATGCTGATTAACGAGAGCAAAACAAGGGTAATGGAGTGCAGTCCAAGAAAATCAGGCGGTGCTGGACGAATTGGAATAGGAATCGAAACAGTAAAGGTGGTAGATGAGTTTTGTTACTTGGGCAGTAAAATAACACACGATGGTCACATTACAGAGAACATAAAATAGAAAATGGCAATGGGAAGAAAAGCGATTTTGAAAATAATAAATTTGTTAATATCGAATATTGATTTAAGCGTATGGAAGTCCTTTCTGAAGGCATTTGTGTGGAGTGTTACCTGATATGTGAGTGAAACATGAACGGTAAACAGCGCGAACAGGAAGAGAATGTTGTGGTCTTCATTCCGGAGACTGGTTTGAAGCAGCTCTCCACCCTACTCTATCCTGACCAAGCCTCTTCATCTCATCATAAGAATGGCAACCCACTTCCATTTGAATCTGCTTACTATGATCATCTCTTCTTCACCCTCTGTAAGTTTTACCCCACACACTTCCCTTCAATTATAAATTCACGATACTTTGATGTCTAAGATTGTGCTGTACCAATCCATTCCTTCTTTTAATCAACGTATGCCAGAATTTCCTTTTCTCCCCAATTCCGTTCAGTACCTCCTCATTAGTTACGCGATCTACCCTCCGAATCTTCAGCATTTTTCTATAGCACTACATTTCAAAAGACCTGGAGTAGATGACATCCCTTTAGAACTATTAAAGTCTCTAGGAGAACCAGCCATGACATAACTATTTCACCGGGTGGGTAAGACGTACGAGACAGGCGACATACCCTCGGACTTTAAGAAAAATTTAATAATCCCCATTCCAAAGAAAGAAGTTGCAGACGGGTCTGAAAATTACAGAACCATCAGTTTAATATGTCATTGTTGCAAAAAATTTAACACGAATTATTTACAGGAGATTGGAAAAGCTGGTAGAAGCAAATCTCGGGGAAGATCAGTTTGGGTTCAGGAGGAACGTAGGAACCCGGGAGGCAATACTCACTTTACGGCTTATCCTAGAAGATAGATTAAGGAAAGGCAAACCTACATTTTTAGATTTTGTAGATTTGGAGAAAGCATTTGACAATGTTGACTGGAATACACTCTTTCAAATTCTGAAGTCAGCAGGGGTAAAATATAGGGAAAGGAGAGTTATTTATAACTTGTACAAAAGCCAGACCGCAGTTATTAGACTCGAAGGGCATGAAAGGGAAGCATCAGTTGGGAAGGGAGTAAGACAGGGTTGTTGCCTTTCCCCAATGTTATTCAGTTTGTACACTGAGCAAGCTATAAAGGAAAGCAAGGAGAAATTTGGAGAAGGGATTAAAGTTCAGGGTAAAGAAATAAAAACATTGAGTTGTGCCGATGACATTGTAATTCTGTCAGAGACAGCAAAAGACCTGGAAGAACAGTTGAACAGAATTGACTGTGTGTTGAAAGGTGCGTATAACATGAACGTTAACAAGAGCAAAACGAGGGTAATGGAGTGAAGTCCAAGAAAATCGCGCGATGCTGAAGGAATTAGATTAGGTAGCGAATGAATAAACGTGGTAAGTTAGTTTTGTTAATTGGACAGTAAAATAACAAATGATGGTCGCAGTACAGAGGATATAAAATGCAGAATGGAATGGGTAGAAAAGCGTATTTGAAAAAGAGAAACCTGTTAACATCGAATATTAATTTAAGTGTAAGGAAATCATTTTTGAAAGCATTTTTGTGGAGTGTTGCCTTGTACGGGAATGAAACATGGACGATGAACAGTGTGGACAAGAGGAGGATAGAGGCCTTTGAAATGTTGTGCTACAGAAGAATGCTTAAGATTAGGTAGGTGGATCGCGTAACTAATGAGGACATACTGAACAGGATTGGGGAGAAAAGGAATTTCTGGCATACCTTGACTAAAAGGTAGGAGACATTCTTAGACATCAAGGAATCGTGAATTTAGCGTTGAAGGGAAGTTGTGGCGTAAAAATCGCAGAGGGAGACCAAGAGACGAATACAGTAAGCAGATTCAGATGGATGTGGGTTGCCGTTCTTACGTGGAGATGAAGAGGCTTGCTCAGGATAGAGTAGGGTGGAGAGCTGCATCAAACCAGTTTCTGGACCGAAGACCACAACAGGAACAACCTATTAAAAAGATTATCATATTAACTTTCCATAGCAACAGTGCTAAAATTTTTATTTTTTAAATAAATCTTTTTTAAGAAACAAGTAGTGTTCTACATCTACATCTACATCTACATCTACATCTACATCGATACTCTGCGAATCACATTTAAGTGCCTGGCAGAGGGTTCATTAACCACCTTCATAACTTTTCTCTACCGTTCCATTCTCTAATAGCGCGTGGGAAGAAAGAACACCTAAATCGTTCCGTTTTCGATCTGATTTCTCTTATTTTATTGGGACGGTCATGTCTCCCTAAGTTGGTGGGTGCTAGCAAAATATTTTCACATTCAGAACTAAAAGTCGGTGATTGAAACTTCGCAAACAGATCACGCCGCAAAGAATAACGTCTTTCTTTTAATGATTTCCACCCCAATTCGTGCAACATTTCCGTGACGCTTTCCCCCCCGTAACGTGATAAAACAAAACGAGCTGCCCTTCTCTGAACCTTCTCAATATCCTCCGTCAGTCCCACCTGGTGAGGGTCCCACAAGGGAGCTGGTGCATCGTCTAAGCGTTCTGCCAATGAAACGTAATCTTTGGTTCGCCTTCCCCACAATATTTTCTATGTGTTCTCTCCAGTCAAAGTTGTTCGTAATTGTAACTCCTAGGTATTTGGTAGAATTTACGACCTTAAGGTTTGACTGATTTATCGCGTAATTGAAGTTCAGCGGATTTCTTTTAGTGGTCATGTGTATTACTTCACACTTTTCTTTATTTAGTGTCAATTGCCAATTTTCGCACCAAGTAGAAATTTTGTCTAAATCGCTTTGCAGTTGCTTTTGATCCTCTGTTGACTTCACTAACCGATAAACGACAGCATCATCCGCGAACGAGCTATTCAGATTATCTCCTAAATCGTTTATAAACACGAGGAAGAGTAGGGGACCAATAACGCTTCCATGTGGAACGCCAGATATCACTTCTGTTTTACTCGATGACTTACCGTCAATTACAACGAACTGTGTCCTTTCTGATAGGAAATCGTGAATCCAATCGCACAATTGGGGAGATATTCCATAAGCACGCAATTTCATTAGAAGCCGCTTGTGGGGTACAGTATCAAAAGCCTTCCGGAAATCCAGAAATATGGAATCGATTTGAGATCCCTTGTCGATGGCACTTAACACTTCATGTGAATAAAGGGCAAGCTGTGTTTCGCAAGAGCGATACTTTCTGAATCCGTGCTGACTATTGGCTAATAGGTCGTTCTCTTCGAGGTAGTTCATAATATTCGAACAAAGTATATGTTCCAAAATCCTACTGCAAATCGACGTCAATGAGATAGGCCTGTAATTTTGGGGATCACTCCTATTGCCTTTCTTCGTAAAACTATCCATTGCTTTCAATGATTGGGTGGTTGCAGATAATGCGAAATGGAAACAGGCCGATTTTAATAACAGTACAGACCGTTGGATGTAGCAATGAACAAAAGAATCGCTTTTATTTCTTATTTTATATTTACTTCCAGTTAATATTCGATTCAAAATGTAATATCAGAATAATAACTATTAGTATCAAAGAAACTTTCATGTCTGTAATGTTTTCATGTTTTTCTTATCAAAATTGTTACACGTACGAGATCAAAGTGTTAATCTGCAATGTTTTGTTGTTACAGGAAACTAACACAGTACCAAAACCAACGCGATGGCAGATTTCAGGAAGAAGAAGCTGATGTACGTCTTCAACGTGTTCTTTGGTGAGTGAGCTGGCATAATTGTTACCTTAAGGCACGACTTCTTTCCACAAGGATTATGTCAGTGTTGATGGCGCTGGTACATTGGCTAATTTTCCGGTTGCAATGCCGAATTCTTTTCATTTGCTTCGTCATAGGCCAACTACAGTCACAGAACGGACTCTTTTCCGTATTGAGAATAAACACATTCGTAGTTCATTCTAATCCAAATTTTCAGTCCGCTCTCTTTTCTTCTGCGTACCATCTTTTATTTGTTGATGAAAGTCTCATTTTATGTCTCAGAATTTATAACTTGAACATGATTGATAGATGTGAAGCATTGAATTAAAATTTGTGGTGCGGCCGGGAATCGAACCCGGACCTCCATGCTTACTAGGCAGACGTCTTAACCGTTAGACTACCACACCACTAACGATTAAAGCGCCTTGGAATAGTCTATGTACGATTTCCCTCCACAACACAAACTTTAATTCAGCTTCTTTGTTCCAAAGATAATTGCCACTACTGCCAAGGCTCTCCATGCAGCGGAATAGCACCTCAGCAATGGACATGGTGGAACAATCCTGTTATGGTGATATAAATATCAATTAATATGAATAAATAATCCCTGAGACGGATTTACGTCTCAAATATGTCAAAGACATTATGATAGATGTGAAGCACCACAAATTTTAATTCAATGCTTCACATCTATCAATAATGTCTTTGACATATTTGAGACGTAAATCCGTCTCAGGGATTATTTATTCATATTAACTTGAACATGCCTCTTCGACCATAGATACTAGTAGACTAGGCATCGTATCGTTTTCATGGTGCCAACATCTCTACAGCTAAACCATTGCTTTGCCAATAGTCGCGTGGTTGTGTATAGCTTTGTCTAGGATTATAAAGAGCTTTTCGTCAAGGGAAGTAACATTAAATTTAAAGTGCAAGTATTGTTGTTGTTGTGTTGTTGTGGTCTTCAGTCCGGAGACTGGTTTGATGCAGCTCTCCACGATAACCTATCCTGAGCAAGCCTCTTCATCTCCACATAAGAACGGCAACCTACATCTGTCTGAATCTGCTTAATGTATCCATCTCTTGGTCTTCCTCTGCGGATTTTACCCCACACACTTCCCTCCAACGCTAAATTCACAATTCCTTGATGTCTAAGAATGTGTCCTACCAATCGATCCCTTCTTTTAGTCAAGCTATGCCAGAAATTTCTTTTCTCCCCAATTCTGTTCAGTACCTCCTCATTAGTTACGTGATCCACCCACCTAATCTTCAGCATTCTTCTGTAGCACCATATTTCAAAAGCCTCAATCCTCTTCCTGTCCGCACTGTTTATCGTCCATGTCTCACTCCCATACAAGGCCACACTCCATACAAATGCCTTCAGAAAGGACTTCCTTAGGCTTAAATCAATATTCGATGTTAACAAATTTCTCTTTTTCAAGAATGCTTTTCTACCCATTGCCATTCTGCATTTTACATCCTTTGTACTGCGACCATCATTTGTTATTTTACTGCCCAAGTAACAAAACTCATCTACCTCCTTTATCGCTTCATTACCCAATCTAATTCCTTCAGCATCACCTGATTTTCTTACACTGCACTCCATTACCCTAGTTTTACTCTTGTTAATCTTCATCTTATATGCACCTTTCAACACACTATCCATTCCGTTTAACTGCTCTCCCAGGTCCTTTGCTGTCTCTGACAGAATTACTATGTCGTCGGCAAAACGCAAAGTTTTTAATTCTTCACCCTGAACTTTAATTCCTTCTCCAAATTTCTCCTTGCTTTCCTTTATAGCTTGCTCAATGTACAAATTGAATAACATTGGAGAAAGGCTACAACCCTGTCTTACTCCCTTCCCAACCACTGCACCCCTTTCATGCCCTTCAACTCTGACAACCGCTGTCTGGTTTTTGTACAAGTTGTAAATAACCTTACGCTCCCTATATTTTACTCCTGCTTGCTTCAGAACTTGAAAGAGTTTATTCCAATCAACATTGTCAAAAGCCTTCTCCAAATCTACAAAAGCTAGAAATGTAGGTTTGCCTTTTCTTAATCTATCTTCTAGGATAAGCCGTAAAGTGAGTATCGCCTCCCGTGTCCCTACATTTCTCCTGAACCCAAACTGATCTTCTCCGAGGTCGGCTTCTACCAGCTTTTCCATCCTTCTGTATATAATTCGTGTTAAGTGCAAGTATTATTAGTTTAAAATGATGGTATTTCTTGAAAACTGTGCAGTTGTTTATCACATCCGGCTAATGTTTGCCAACAGTTACGTGGTCATATGTTTGAACCTCACCATGTGTGTAGCCGCTCCACTGTTTGTCTGTGCTCGAAGATATTCTTCCACATAAATTGCAACGTTCAGTGGTTTGATTTTAGAATTTCCATTTCATTGAGTAATTTGTTTTCATCCATGACATAATTAGCCTACATTCTTCGTCCGTATTCTACTTTATGTTGTAGCAGTACAGTTTCGAGCTTAGTAACAACTTGCCTGCTCCAGCCATGCGGAATACTCGTAATTTAGTTACCTTTAAAAACACTCTCAAGTTCTCGACAGATATTCCACGTACATAGAGCAACCCTCTTACATTTCTTTCACAGACGTATCTGCAGGATTTTACAATATTTGTCTTTCGTTGACCACCAGAATGGGATAGGAATGATGATAGAAACAGGATCACATTTGAGGAAGTGGAGAAAATGGTCAGTAGATTACAGTGCAATAAAGCGGCTGGAGTGGATGAAATTAAGCCGGAACTCGTCAAATACAGTGGAATGTCAGGTCTCAAATGGTTACGCAGAATAACTGAAAAGACATGGGAGTCAGGACAGGTTCCGTCTGACTGGACGAAAGCGGTAAACACCTCAATTTTCAAACATGGAAATAGGAAAGATTGTAACGACTATCGAGATATCTCTTTAATCAGTGTTGTGGGGAATTTACTCTCAGCTATTGTTGTAAGAAGAGTGCGAGTATTAGTCGAAGACAAGTTTGATGAAAATCATTGTCGGTTTAGGGCTCTTAGAAGTTGTCAGGACCATATCTTTAGCTTACGGCGGATAATGGAGAAGTGCTATGAGTGCAACAGAGATCTATGTTTTATAGATCTAGGTAAGTCTTATGACCGGGTTGCTAGGACGAAGCTGTTGACTGTTCTACAAGATTATGGAATAGGAGGCTAAATTTCGCAGATAATTTAAGGTCTTTGAGTAGACAGGCAGTAGTTAGAGTAGCCGACAAATTAAATCCATGCTTCAGGGTAGTTTCAGGCGTAAGACATGGCTGTAACCTGTCACCACTGTTGTTCATACTATTCATGGATGATATGTTGAAAACAGTAGACTGGCAGGGCGGGATTAAAATAGGTGAAAACAAAATAAGCAGTCTTGCATATGCAGATGACAGAGTTGTGAAGGTAGGATCGATTAATAGGTTGCGATATAACATTTTAGAGGTCGATCAGAGGTGTAGGGATTATGCTAGAAAACAGTGCGTTGTTCTCGACGGCGAGTGTTCATCAGAGACGAGTGTATCGTCAGGCGTGCCCCAGGGGAGTGTGATAGGGCCACCATTATTTTCTACCTATATAAATGATCTGATGGACAGAGTAAGTTGAACTATTTAGTTGGTGTGAAGAATGGCAACTATCTATAAATGTAGAAAAATTTAAGGTGATGCACATGAGTAGGAAAACCAATCCGATAATGTTGGAATAAAGCACTAGTAGTGAGCTTCTTGATACAGTCGTGTCGTTCAAATATCTAGGCGTAACATTGCAGAGCGATATGAAATGGAACGAGCATTAAGGACAGTTGTGAGTAAGGCGGACAGCCTTGGGAGGATTTTGGGAAGATGTTCTTCACCTGTAAAGGAGACCATGTATAAAACGCTTGTACGACCACGTCTTGAGTATTGCTCAAGCGTTTGGGAGCCGCAGCAGATCGGTTTGAAGGAAGACATATAGGCGGTTCAGAGGCGAGCAGCTAGATTTGTTACCGGTAGATTCGACCAATGCGCGAGTGTCACGGAAATGCTCCGGCAACTCAATTGGGGATCGCTGGAGGAAAGACGACGTTCTTTTCGTGAATTTCTGTTAAGTAAATTTAAAGTGCCGGAATTTGAAGCTGAGTGTAGTACGATCTTGCTGCCGCCTGCTTACATTTCGCGTAAAGATCACAAAGACAAGATAAGAGAAATTAGGGCTCGTACGGAGGCATATAGGCATTCTTTTTTTCCTCGTTCAATTTGGGAGTGGAATAGGAAAGGAAATGCCCAGTAGTGGTACAGTGTACCCTCCGCCACGCACCTTACGGTGAATTGCGGACTATATGTGTAGATATGAAGATCAGCATCTCCTGAACAAAAGTAATGACGGTGGGAAAGAGATTTCAACAGACTGAGTGCCAAACAGGAGGAAAAAAGTTAGAACATGAATATAGTTTCAGGTACCTACGATGTACACACAGGATGGCAACATAATGAAAGAAACTGAACTAAGATGTAGAAAAACTTATGCAATGAGTGCTCAGCTAAGATCTACTTAGATCTACTTTCTTCTGCAAGAAGGAAGTAAGTACCAAGACTAAGTTAGCAGCGCACCGCTCTATCTTTGGACCAACTTTGTTGTATGGGAGAGAAAGTTGGGTAGATACAGGTTACCTTATTGATACGTTTGAGGTTACAGATATGAAAGTAGCAAGAATTAATAGATGAGAACAATAGCATAAAGAGGATATCAAAGAAAAACTTGGAATGAACACCATAGATGAAGCAGTTAGAGCGAACAGACTGAGGTGGTGGGGTCATGTTACACGCATGGGAGAAGCAAGGTTACCTAAGACACTCATGAGTTCGGCAGCGGAGGGTAAGAGGAGTCGAGGTAGACCAAGAAGAAAGTACTTAGATTCGGTGCAGATTGATTTTGAAGTAAAAGGCAAAACATCAGACGAGGCATCAATGTTAGCATTGAATAGGGGACCATGGAGGAATTTTATTAGAGGTGCTATGCCCCAGACTGAACGCTGAAAGGCATAATCAGTCTCTGATGATGATGCTGACGATGTACACCAGCAGAATACTGTTCTGGACAATATTGCAAGAGTTCTCCCTCGGGCATGGGTGTATGTGTTGTCCATAGCATATGTTAGTTTGGTCACAGAACGTTACAAACATTTGAATATTGTATCAAAATCGCAGGATTCTTCTTCTTCTTTCAGTAAAGCTGTCCTCAGACAGATATCAGCTGGACATGCTCCGTACCTCAATGTCATGGGGCCGCGGTGGAGTAGCCGAGCGGTCTAAAGCGTCTCGCTGCGGAGCGCGCGGTTGCTCGCCGTGGAGGTTCGAGTCCTCCCTTGGACATGGGTGTGTGTGTTTGTCTGTAGGTTAGTTTACCTAGGTTTAAGTTGTTTGTAAGCTACGGACTGTTGACCACGCAGTTTGGTCCGATAGATTTACAAACATTTGAAACATTCAATTTGGGCGTCATCCTTCATTTGCTTGTAACTTGCACTTTCCTTCATATCGGTCAGCAATCATGGAAGGGGAAAAACAGATGGCGCTATGATTGGCCCGCTATACGGCGTTGCCATAGATCAAACGGATATCAACCGATTTTTTTAAAAATGGGTGCCCCCATTTTTTATTACATATTCGTCTAGTACGTAAATAAATATGAATTTTTTATTTGGAACACTTTTCGCTTTGTGATAGATGGTGCTGTAATAGTCACAGACGTATAAGTACGTGGTATCACGTAACATTTCGCCAGTGCGGACGGTATTTGCTTCGTGATACATTACTCGTGTTAAAATAGACCGTTTACCAATTGTAGAAAAGGTCGATATGGTATTTATGTACGGCTATTGTGATCAGAATGCCCAACGGTCGTGTGATATGTATGTTGATCGTTTTCCTAGAAGACATCATCCAAGTGTCCGGACTTTTCGTCGGATAGTTACGTTATTTAAAGAGACGGGAAGTGTTCAGCCACAAGTGAAACGTCAACCAGGATCTGCAACAAATGATGATGCACAAGTAAGTGTTTTAGCTGCAGTTACGGCAAATCCGCACATCAGTAGCAGACAAACTGAGCGAGAATCGGGAATCTTAAAAACGTCTGTATTGAGAATTTTACGTCAAGATAAATTTCACCCGTACCATATATGTAAGCACCAGGATTTTCATGGCGAAGACTTTGAACGTCGTGTACAGTTTTAACACCGGGCACAAAATAAATTATGGGACGGTAACGATTTTTTTTTTCACGCGTTCTGTTTAGTGAGGAAGCGCCATTCACAAACATAGATAACGTAAACCGGCATAATATGCACTATTGGGCAACGAAAAATCCACGATGATTGCGACAAGTGGAACATCAGCGACCTTAGTGGTTTAATGTATGGTGCGGAATTATGGGAGCAATGATAATTGGCCCCTATTTTATTGACGGCATTCTAAATGATGCAATGTATGCTGATTTCTTACGTAATGTTCTACCGATTTTACTACAAGATGTTTCACTGCATGATAGAATGGCGATGTACTTTCGACATGATAGATGTCCGGCACATGGCTCGCATGCAGTTGAAGAGGTCTTAAATGGAATTTTTAATGACAGGTGGATTGGTCGTAGAAGCACCATACCGGACCTTACATCCCCGGATTTCTTTCTGTGGGGAAAATTGAAGGATATTTGCTATCGTTATTCACCGACAACGCCTGATAACATGCCTCAGCGCATTGTCGATGCATGTTAGAACATTACTGAATGCGAATTACTCGCTCTTGAGAGGAATTTAGTTATGCGTATTGCCAAAAGCATTGAATTCAAAGGACATCATTTTGAGCATTTATTGAAGTCATGAGGTAATTACAGGTAATTACGCAGTTACATCATGCGGTTTCATAATGTGTGATAATTTCACAAACGTACATGTATCACATGTAACACACAACCGAAATAAAGTTCAAACGTACGTACGTTCTGTGTTTTAATTTAAAAAACCTACCTGTTACCCACCGTTCGTCTAAAATTGTGAGCAATATGTTTGTGACTATTACAGCGCCATCTACCACAAAGCGACAAAAGTGTTCCAAATAAAACATTCATATTTATTTACATACTAGACTAATATGTAATAAAAATGGGGGTACCTATTTTAAAAAAAGTTGATATCCGTTTGACCTATGGCAGCGCCATCTAGCGGGCCAACCATAGCGCCATCTGTTTTCCTCCTTCAAGCTACAAAAGTTTTGTTCTTTGTAGTTTTTTCGTTTGATGCTTACTTCGTAAGTTATTTCGCCAGGTCACTATCAATGCACCACTCATATATATTCACTCCTGGCCATTAAAATTGCTACATCACGAAATGACGTGCTACAAGTTTCCAACCGATTTCTCACACACAAACAGCAGTTGACCGGCGTTGCCTGGTGAAACGTTGTTGTGATGCCTCGCGTAAGGAGGAGAAATGCGTGCCATCACGATTCCGACACTGATAAAGGTCGGATTGTTGCCTATCGCGATTGCTGTTTGTCGTATCGCGACATTGCTGCTCGCGTTGGTCGCGATCCAATGACTGTTGGCAGAATATGGAATCTGTGGGTTCATGAGGGCAATACGGAACGCCGTGCTGGATCCCAACGGCCTCGTATCACTAGCAGTCGAGATGACAGGCATCTTATCCGCATGGCTGTAACGGATCGTGCAGCCACGTCTCGATCCCTGAGTCAACAGATGGGGACGTTTGCAAGACAACAACCATCTGCACGAACAGTTCGACGACGTTTGCAGCAGCATGGACTATCAGCTCGGAAACCGTGGCTGCGCTGCATCACAGACAGGAGCGCCTGCGATGGTATCGCAACGACGAACCTGGGTGCACGAATGACAATACGTCATTTTTTGTCAGCTTCATGATAGTTGCATCCGTGTTTGGCGACATCGCGGTGAACGCACATTGGTAGCGTGTATTCGTCTTCGCCATTCTGGCGTATCACCCGGCGTAATGGTATGGCTTGTCACAATACGCCAGTCACTACTCTTGATGAACTGTGGTATCGTGTTGAAGCTGCATGGGCATCTGTACCTGTACACACCATCCAACATCTGTTTGACTCAATGCCCAGGCATACCAAGGCCGTTATTACGGCCAGATATGGTTGTTCTGCGTACTGATTTCTCAGGATCTATGCACACAAATTGCGTGAAAATGGAATCACGTGTCAGTTTTAGTATGTAATATTTGTCCAATGAATACTCGTTTATCATCTGCATTTCTTCTTTGTGTAGCAATTTTAATGGGTATGTGAAACACCTAACACCTGCACCACAAATATTGCGCTTACGGGAAGTGCAATTGTTGTGCTGTTTTCACAGAATGGATTGGTAGTCAAGGACTCAGGACTATTGTTAGCCAATAGTCAGATTGTAAAAATACCTAGAAAGTGTATTTTTTTATCCAAACATACAATTTTTGAAATCGAACAATGGTTGATTCTATCATGCACTGGAATTTTTCACCCCAGCTGAGTACAAACAATTTTGAATAACATTCTTATCACGGTTAGTTTGGCTGCAACAACCTATCAAAGTTCCGGGGGCGGAGGCTGCGATAGCGTAGCTGACTGGCCGAGTGGCTATCCCCTGGGTCACAGCCCACTGTCTCATGACCACCAGCCAGTCAGCTACGCTGTCGTAGCCTCCGCCCCCTAAACTTTGATGGGTTGTAGCTGCCAGACTAAACGTGCTAAAAATGTCATTCAAATTTCTTTGTACAAAGCTGGGGTCAAACATTGCAGTGCATGATAGAAACAACCATTGTTCCATTGAAAAATTGTACTGTGTTTGCATAAAAATACACTTTCTATGTAATTTTACAATCTGTTTATTGGCTAACGAAACGAGAACTTGACTACCATTCAGATCTGTGAAAATCGCATATCAATCGCACTTTCAGTTTCCGCATTGTTTCCGGTGCAAGTGTTAGGTTCAACTGTTCAACTGTTTGTAAAGCTCATGGGACTTAACTGCGGGGTCCTAAGTCCCTAAACTTACAAACTATCTTATACTAAAGACGGCACAATCATCCATCCCCTAAGGGGGATTCGAACCCCCTACGGGGAACGGCCTCGCGCATCGCAGGATAGCGCCTCAATGCGCTCGGCCACTCTGACGGGGAAGTGTTAGGTTATTCACCCTAATATATATATATATATATATATATATATATATATATATATATATATATATATATATCGGGGGTGAAAAAGTCAGTATAAATTCGAAAACTTAATAAATGACGGAATAATGTAGATAGAGAGGTAAAAATTGACAGAGATGCTTGCAATGACATGGGGTTTTATTAAAAAAAAAAAAAAAAAAAAAAAAAAATGTTGAAAAATGGTGGAAAGCAATAATTAGCATAACAAATTAAGACAAAGCAAAGATGATGTTGTTTACATGGAATGCTCAATATGTTCACCACCATTCCTCAACAACAGCTGTAGTCGAGGAATAATGTTTTGAACAGCACTGTAAAGCATGTCCGGAGTTATGGTGAGGCATTGGCGTCGGATGTTGTCTTTCAGCATCCCTAGAGATGTCGGTCGATCACGATACACTTGCGACTTCAGGTAACCCCAAAGCCAATAATCGCACGGACTGAGGTCTGGGGACCTGGGAGGCCAAGCATGACGAAAGTGGCGGCTGAGCACACGATCATCACCAAACGACGCGCGCAAGACATCTTGCGTCTAGCAGTACCTTTTTTTTTCTAGAAAAACCGCATGTCATTCCAAGCATGTGTGACAATTATTATCTCTTTGTCTACATTATTCCGTGAGCTATTAATTTTTCAAACTTATACTGACTTTTTGAAAAAAAAAATGTTTGTAGAGTCTATGGGACTTAACTACGGGGTCATCAGTCCCTAAACTTACAAACTACTTATGAATTGCTTACAACTAAGGACGGCACAAATATCCATACCCGAGGGGGGATTCGAACCCCCGAGCGTAGTTGCCGTGCAGACCGTGACTGGAGCGCCTCAGTCCCCTCGGCCACCGCGGCCGGCCTGGCTTTTTGATCACCCGGTATATATTTATAAATGAGGTGCAGTTATAGGTAAGACGCTCGGCCCCCTGCCATCGCCCTGCAGACTTTAGTTCTGGGTTCGCCAGCGCCAGCGCAGACAGCAGGTGTGTTGTTTACAGCGGCGCGCTAAAGCAGGCCGCGTATCCGCGAGCATGATTCACTGCTCTGCTGTCTGCTGGGCCGACGCCTGCCACCAGGTGTCTGGACTCCACGGCCCTGTCTTTTACGGCAGATGCGCGGTCCGACCCGGTGGACGGCTGTTCGTCTCAACAGAGGATCTCCTAAACACCGCCGACCTCCCAGGGTGTTTGCACGACCCTCTCTCTCTGACATACACTCGAAAAGAGTCGCGGGTAGGTACTAAATAGAGAGAATACTCGATACCAGGGTATCTGCATCTACACCTACATCTACACGGGATACTTCGCAAATATCACATCATTCCATTCTCGAATAGCGCGCGGGAACAAAGAACACCTCAATCTCTCCGTTCGAGCTCTGATTTCTCCTATTTTATTCTGATGATCATTTCTACCTATGTAAGTGGCAGTCAACAATACATTTTCGCATTCGGAGGAGAATGTTGGCGATTGTAGTTTCGTAAGTAGCCCACGCCGCAGCGATAAGCACCGTTGTTTTAATGATTCCCATTCCAGATCCTGTATCATTTCCGTAACGCTGTCTCCCCTGTATCGCGACAATACGAAACGAGCTGCCCTTCTTTGGACTCTTTCGATGTCCTCCGTCAAACCCACCTGATAAGGAGCCCACACTGGGCTGCAATACTCCAAAAATGGACGGACAAGCGCACTGTATGCAGTTTCTTTAGTAGTTCTGTTGCATCTTTTAAGGGTTCTGCCAATAAAATGCAGTCTCTGGTTCGCCTTTCCCACGATATTATCTACGTGTTCTTTCCAGTTTAAGTCTCAAGTAATAGTGATTCCTAGGTATTTTGTGGAGTTTACGGCCTTCACATTTGATTGATTTATGTTGTAAACAAAGTTTAACGGATTTCTTTTCGTACTCATGTGGACGACTTCACACTTCTCATTATTTAGAGCCAATTGCCAATTTTTACACCATACTGATATCTTATTCAGATCGTTCTGCAGTTGGTTTTGATCTTCAGATGATTTTACTAGACGATAAATGACGGCGTCATCTGCAAACAACCTAAGAGAGCTACTTAGATTTTCTCCTAAATCGTTTATGTAAATAAGGAACAGCAGAGGACCAATAACACTACCCTACGGAACGCCCGATATCACATCTCTTTTAGTCGATGCTTTACCATCGATTACTACGAACTGTGTCCTCTCTGACAGCAAATCCCCTATCCAATCACAATTTGGGGCGATATACCATAACCACACAATTTGATTAAAAGCCGTTTGTAAGGTACGGTGTCAAATGCCTTCTGGAAATCAAAAATTACAGAATCGATTTGCGAATCCTTGTCGATAGCACCCATTACTTCGTGCGAATAAAGAGCTAGTTGTTTCGCATGAACTATATTTTCTAAATCCGTGTTCACTTTCAGTTAATAAATCGTTCTGTTCGAGATAATAGTTGAATACAGGATATGTTCCAAAACCCTGCTGCAAATTGACGTCAATGAAATAGGCCTGTAGTTTAGTGGGTTACTCCTACTGCCTTTCTTGAATATAGGTGTGACCTGTGCAACTTTCCAATCTTTTGGTACAGATCCTTCTATGAGAGAGCGGTTGTATATGGCTGTTAAGTAAGGAGCTATCGCTTCAGCATACTCAGATAAAAATCTAATGGGTATACAGTTCGAACCAGTAGACCTGTTCTTGTTAAGTGATTTTAGTTGTTGCACTACTCCGATGATATCTACTTCTACGTTACTTATTATGGCCTCTGTTCGTATTCGAAATCTGGGGTATGCGTTTCTAAAAGCTACGTTTAGTAACTCTGCTTTAGTCGTGTTGTCATCGGCAGGATCGCCATTACTATCTCGTTGTGAGGGCATTGTTTGCGTTTTGCCCCTAGTATATTTAACATATGGCCAAAATATGGGTTTTCAGTCAGATTTCGTGAAAGAGTTTCGTTGTGATAAGTATTGTAGGTATCTCTCAGTCAAATCCTCAACTAAATTTCGTGTAGGATCGCCAATCCTGTGGATTTTGTGTTCGTTTAAATTTAGCATGTCTTTTCCTTTGCTTTTGCAACAGTGTCCTGACCTGTTTTGTGTACCAAGGGGGATCGCCTCCTTCTTTTATTAATTTATTTGGTATAAAACCTCTCCAAACGTCGTTGTGGGTAGTCAGTTGTATAGTATCTACAACCCTGACCATTAAAACTGCTACACCAACAACAAACGCAGATGATAAACGGGTAATGTTGGGACAAATATAGTATAGTAGAAGTGACATGTGATTACGTTTTCAAGCAATTTGGGTGCATAGATCGTGAGAAATCAGTATCCAGAACAACCACCTCTGGCCGTAATAACGGCCTTGATACACCTGGGCATTGACTCAAACAGCTTGGATGGCGTGTACAGGTACAGATGCCCATGCAGCTTCAACGCGATACCACAGTTCATCAAGAGTAGTGACTGGCGTATTGTGACGAGCCAGTTGCTCGTCCACCATTGACTAGACGATTCCAATTGGTGAGAGATCTGGAGAATGTGCTGGTCAGGGCAGCAGTCGAACATTTTCCGTATCCAGAAAGGCCCGTACAGGACCTGCAACATGCGGTCGTGCATTATCCTGCTGAAATGTAGGGTTTAGCAGGGATCGAATGAAGGGTAGAGCCACGGGTCGTAACACATCTGAAATGTAACGGCCACTGTTCAAAGTGCCGTCGATGCGAACAAGAGGTGACCGAGACGTGTAACCAATGGCACCCGATACCATATCAGCTATTAGAGAATGGAACGGTAGAGAAAGGTTATGAAAGTGGTTAATGAACCCTCTGCCAGACACTTAAATGTGATTTGCAGAGTATCTACGTAGATGTAGATGTATAGTGAGGTGGCTACAGCTATTGGAGTGTCCCAAAGTGTGATTTCCAGGACCTGGAAGTCATTTCAGACAACAGGAACCGATGAAAGAAGGCGAGGCCAAAGGTCATCCACATGTAACATCAGCAAGAGGTGACCACTATATCCAGTTGACAGCCCGTCGAGACAGGAGGCGGTATGCAACTCAGCTTGAACGCACCCTCCAGGCAAGAACGGGATGCGCAGTATCGACACAAACAGTCCGACGTCGCCTTTGCGAATGTAGGCTTCACGCACTGAGGTCCATGGCGTGCGTTCCATGGAAACCGCAGCACCGTTTAGCCCGCAGAAACTCGGCGGAGCAACATCAGGGTTGGAATGGCACCGGGTTGTGTACACAAACAAGTCAAAATTTTGTCTTCAGTCGGAGAATTGTCTTTCCCTAATCTGGAGAGGACGTGGAAGTACGAAAAATCTTTGCTTATGTGCAGGTAACATGACCATATCGCGGTGGTGGACGAATGGTGTGATCAGTAGTCAGTATTGGCGGACTTACCGACCTCTGTGTCGTTCAGAATGTCGCTCTGACTGCTCAGAGGTGTTGTTGTTGTTGTTGTTGTTGTTGTGGTCTTCAGTCCGGAGACTGGTTTGATGCAGCTCTCCACGATACCCTATCCTGAGCAAGCCTCTTCATCTCCACATAAGAACGACAACCTACATCTGTCTGAATCTGCTTACTCTATCCATCTCTTGGTCTTCCTCTGCGGGTTTTACCCCACAAACTTCCCTCCAAAGCTAAATTCACAATTCCTTGAAGTCTAAGAATGAGTCCTACCAATCGATCCCTTCTTTTAGTCAAGGTATGCCAGAAATTCCTTTTCTCCCCAATTATGTACAGTACCTCCTCATTAGTTACCCGATCCACCCACCTAATCTTCAGCATTCTTCTGTAGCACCATATTTCAAAAGCCTCAATCCTCTTCCTGTCCGCACTGTTTATCTCCATGTCTCACTCCCACACAAGGCAACATTCCACACAAATGCCTGCAGAAAGGACTTCATTAGGCTTACACCTTTATTCGACGTTGTCAAATTTCTCTTTTTCAAGAACGCTTTTCTACCCATTGCCATTATGCATTTTATATCCTCTGTAATGCCACCATCATTTGTTATTTTACTGGCCAAGTAACAAAACTCATCTACCTCCTTTATTGTTTCGTTAGTTAACCTAATTTCTTCAGCATCACCTCATTTTCTTAGACTGCACTCCATTACCCTAGTTTTGCTCTTGGTGTAGAGACGACATACTTCGACCTTTTGTTGTGCCTTACACTGTTGCCATAGGAGATGGGTTCCTTCTGGAGGACAATAATGCTCTTTCCCACAGACGTGTACTGGTGGACAACATGCTTGAAGCTGACCGAAGTCAACGAACGCAGTGTTCAGTACTGTGATAAAAAAAATCTTTTCCATCATGTGTGTCTGGCCTGTCGTGTACCGCCGTTTCCATTCCTTTGATCACCTACCTCGGTAGCTTAGTGGTCAACGTAGCGGGCTCCCACACTGTGGTCCGCGGTTCAATTCCGGGTCTGATCCTAGATTTTCTCCGCTCGGGAACTGGTGTTGTGTCGTTCTCATCATCATTGACTTGCAAGCCGCCCATGGAGCTATAAAAGACGGAAATAACCTGACGTTACAAACGTCGGCCATCTTAGTTGTCCCAAAACACTAGCAGATTACTGTTTGTGAATGCTTTTTTTGTTCTTAGTTTCTGACATTCGCACATAGTAGCTGTTTCACTAGTAAATATTATAGTATTATATAAGGAACTCATAGTTCAGTGGGGCGATGTATAATTGTTTAATAATGATTTTGCAGCCAAGATCGCATTTTTCATTTATTATGTTACCGGTTTCCGCGTGCTGGACGCCATCTTCAGACCTGTCGTAATTTACATAACTTCACGACATTTTTATACACTAAAAGAGTACATACATCCAGGTTGAGGCATCACTAAACATAAAATTAGTAGTCACAAATAAAATATATATATCCATCTTCTAATGAATGAAACTTTCACTCTGCAGCGGAGTGTGCGCTGATATGAAACTTCCTGGCAGATCAAAATTGTGTGCCGGAAGCGGGACTCGAACCTGGGACCATTGCCTTTCGCGGGCATGCGCACTACCGACTGTGCTATCCCGACACGACTCACGATGCCGCCTCACAATTTTACTTCCGCCAGTACCTCGCCTCCTACTTTCCAAACTTCACAGAAGCTCTCCTGCGAACCATGCAACACTAGCACTTCTTTAAGAAAGGATATGGTGGAGACATGGCTTAGCCACAGCCTAAGGGATGCATGGTTCGCAGGAGAGCTTCTGTGAAGTTTGGAAAGTAGGAGGCGAGGTACTGGCGGAAGTGTCGGGATAGCACAGTCGGTAGTGCGCTTGCCCGCGAAAGGCAGTCCCAGGTTCGAGTCCCGATTCCAGCACACATCTTCTAATGGTTTTGAAGCGAGGTACTTCAAAGTCTAGGTTCAATACTAATTGAAGTCCAGTATAACACTGTTGTTATACTGGACTTCAATTAGTATTGAACTTAGACTTTGAAGTACCTCGCTTCAAAACCATTAGAAGATGGATATATATATATATATATATATATATATATATATATTATTTGTGACTACTAATTTTATGTTTAGTGATGCCTCAGCCTGGATGTACTCTTTTAGTATATAAAAATGTCGTGAAGTTATGTAAATTACGACAGGTCTGAAGATGGCGTCGAGCACGCCGAAACCGATAACATAATAAATGAAAAAATGCGATCTTGGCTGCAAAGTTATTATTAAATATTACAGTGCTTATATGAGTATATGTGTTTTC
The DNA here is from genome assembly GCA_026315105.1 of Locusta migratoria. Classification (NCBI taxonomy): domain Eukaryota; kingdom Metazoa; phylum Arthropoda; class Insecta; order Orthoptera; family Acrididae; genus Locusta; species Locusta migratoria. Next base: position 20,438,906 of record CM048754.1, read on the forward strand.
AGTGTGCTGTTTTGAAAGAAAACGGCTTTTGCTATTGCAAATGAAGGGTTTTATTTTCATAATTCACCCATACGCGTTTCGTCTTTGTCACAAGGAATCATCAGTGGGTGTCAGCACTTGCTACTCCATGTCAGTCTCTTTCCGGCAACCAGGTCGAAAGGTTACACTGTTTTCTGAAATACTTCGCATTTTTCTGGTTCCACTGTCTGCTATTTTTCTGGTTCCTCTGTCATCTGATGTATACAGCAGTTGACAGCTTAACCAGAAAAATGTGAAGTTTACACACACACACACACACACACACACACACACACACACACACACACACACACAGAAATACAAAAAAATTTAATATAAACACACACACACACACACACACACACACACGCGCGCGCGCGCGCGCGATATCTTCAACACACTTTCAATGAAACTGTTGAATTTGAAATGAGCTGAGAAGGTTGGCAACACTACAAAACAACCTGCAGTGGACAAAGTATGGCAGCAGATGACAGTGGAACCAGAAAATGCGAAGTTTTTCAGAAAACAGTGGAACCTTTCGACCTGGTTGCCGGAAAGAGACTGATATGGAGTAGCAAGTGATGTAAGTACACCATTTTATAGCAAACAACGAACTGCTGTAAATCAGAAACGAAATGTTTTGTACATATGTATGAAATCTAACCTTTATCTATAAATAGAAACAGGTAAATATTTCAGGACACCCACTGATGAAGCCTTGAGACAAAGGCGAAACGCGTATGGGTGACTTATAAAAATAAAAGCCTTCATCTGCAGTAGCAAAAGGCGTTTTCTTTAAAAACGCTACAGTGAAAATACATATTATCAGCTGCTGCTCAAATGGCCACTACAAGCAACTTATATGAGTAGCATATGTTCAGGAAATGCAATTTCGATTCTGATCCCGAATACGTATTTGACCCAGTAATACGCCACATTTCATCTGTTTAATGTGACTGGATTTATTCATTTTATTTATTTATTTGTTTTCGTTATACATTACGAAAAACTAAGTATGCTAGTGCGGCATGTGGTGTTAAAAAAGAAAAGGTAAAGTTGTACTTACGGTTCGCTTGGCGTAATGAGCTCATTTTAGCAACGACCTTTGAATGTTCTCTCATAACTATCATATTAGAATGAAGGGGAATATTTTTTCGTGCTGACGTTGAAATAAATAATTAATGCTGTTCCTGCTCTATGGTCGAATGGTTCTTTTGTGTACCCCTATCATGTCAGTAAATTAATTATCCTTGTAAAGCGAACATTTAGTTGCCAACATTCGCACATTACTCCTTCGGTGCCTGCAAGTAAAATTTAAACATGATTTAGCACCTAGAGCTTTGATTATTTAGTAGTAGTAGTTTTATTAAAATTGTCTGGTTGTGTTGACTGTAGTTTTACTAATCGTTATGATCGACGTCTATAGTTGAAATAAATAACTATTCATTAACAAGTGGAAAAGACATTCACAAATTATGATTATCCTACTTGTCTTGTCTCTCTACCCATTCTAGATTATTTCTGGGCTAGGAAAGAAAAGTTAGCCACGCATTTTGCAAACGTGAGCACTAAAAACATTTTGAAAATAAACAAATATATGAAACTGAAACAAGTAAGCATCATTTCCAATAAGTATACAAGCACTATTTTCATAGTTACAGCTTCATCAGCTATCGACACGTACTCAACTGTATATATAAAATGAATGTTTGTCTGTATGTCCTCTATCTGTTCATAAACCATTCATTCGATTGCAATGAAACTTTGGTGAACTGTTCACCGTGCGCCCACGAAGGTTTCTAATCCAAAAACAAAATATCTTGACACATAGCTCAGGAGATATGACGTCATAAATAATGAGAGGCCACTGGGTGAGAATACCAAGATTTATGCGTCAATTATTGGAAAATGTGAGTAGTTACGGATCTGAAACAATGTTGGCACGTAATTTCGGACGTTTATGAAGCGTTTTGTAACTGACGAGAAATCAGAGCTCGAACGGAGAGATTCAGGTGTTCTTTCTTCCCGCGCGCTATTCGAGAATGGAATGAGAGACAAATAGTATAAAGATAGTTCGATTAACTCTCTTACAGGCACTAAAATGTGATTTGCAGAGTATCCCATCGGCCATAAACGCCACGCGATCGTCATCGTCAACATCATCTCATTTATCACTTATGAAAATAGCCAGGTCTACCGACTAAGGAGGGCGTGCTATACATTTAATTTATTTAGCAGTCTTACGGGCAATCATGCAGCGCGAACACCAGAAGTCGGAAATTCTTGACGTTTACTCCTGAGATGATTTTTCACTAAGTCGGAATAACAATTACAGTTTGTCCTCACTCCCCTATCCTTGTGTTGCTCCAGAATTAGTCCCAGAATAGCATGAGCATAGCTTTTGGACTGGTTGGTGATGGTCGACCCGAGACTCATCGTTTATAACATTCTTTTTCCCCCCAGAAAACCATCACCTTCATGCGGAAACGATGCAAAAATTACCGACCCTCAGTCTTCCATTAGTTTAGGAGCAGATGTAGAATATATTCGCATTATGCTGCCGTTTTTCACAAACGTCATTGCTTATGACGTCATATCTCCTGACGTATGTGTCGCAGGGGGTTATTACCCCAAAAGCTATTGTTGCCTGATAGTAAGAAACGTGTGTAGCAAGTTTGATTGAAATCGCTGCAGTAGTTTAAGGAGGAAATGCAGGACATACAAAAATCCAATTTTATAAGAAGTATTGGTTATCAATACTACAATATGAAATGTGCAGGTTGAATCAGTCGTTTTTAATAGATCCTGAGTGACCTCCAAATCATATGATTGCCCCATGGCCTATTTTGTCATGTCCCATTTGATAGGACAATCTCGTATCATCATCTTGTGCTTCATACATCGCGTTAATTTGCTATGGGTACACCTGTTTGTCGCTTTCCAGACATGATGACACTGTTACAACTTCGTAATTATGCCCTCTTTGCTGTTATTTTTTGGAGTATAGTTTGTCAGGAACTAAGATGTTATGCACATTACTTCCAAATTACCTCTTTTCTTAAATCTGCAATTTCGTCTTTCTGACTTTTAATTTATTGTTCTCTTATGAGTTCGTTTTCTTAGTTCGTTTTTCAGTTTCCTCTGCCGTTTTTTCCTTAAGTGAGTAAAGCAGTCAACAATCCGAAGGTTGGTTTGAACACCACAGTGCTTTACTAGGCATGGTCCTGTTTGGAGGTGGTATGCCGTTGCCTTCCTCCGACCTTCGAACTGACTTCCCGCGGTGCAGTAGCCGAGCGGTCTAAAGCGTCTCGCTGCGGAGCGCGCGGTTGCTCGCCGTGGAGGTTCGAGTCCTCCCTGGGGCATGGGTGTGTGTGTTTGTCCTTAGGGTAGTTTACCTAGGTTTAAGTAGTTTGTAAGCTACGTACTGATGACCACGCTGTTTGGTCCGATAGATTTACAATCATTTGAACATTTTTTCGAACTGACTTACCCAGCCACTTATAGGGGGACCTACAATTTATCGTGGGTTCCGAACCACGGTGCTACTCGGTATTTTTCGCATGAGCATTACTGCTAGAGGTGAAAGAAGTGGAAAGTGACAGATAAAAGTCTTAGGACCTGGCGGGGATCGAACCCGCGACCTTTGGAGTTCTAGTCTGGCACTCTACCACTGTGCAATCGAGGCACCTTACGTTGTGTAATTTACAGATCCTAAGACATTCCTTCGTTCACTAATGTATGACAAGATTGATGCTTATCACAATTAAAAAACTTCTGGAAAATACAAATTGTCACTTCATTGTCGCCATAGATAGCGATACTGTAACTAAATGAAAGTTTGTTTTGTAAAAAATGAAATTTGTCACTGCTATTAATAAATACAGAATGTAACACCTTGGTTTTCTCATCTCTTTCAGACGTCAACAGGAGCGGCACCATCGAAAAGAAGGATTTCGAAATCGCTATTGAGGTAAAATATATTTTATTTATGTAACTGTAAGACTCCATTAAAAACCTTTATACTCCACTGAAGGGAATATTCGCGAAAACTCAAAAAAATTTGCAATTATAAAGGTCCAACATCCAAGGGTTGCTATTATAGTATTATTACCTGTAGTAAAGAAAAACAAGTGGGTAACGCATGTCCTAAAAAACTTGAAGAGCTGTACAAATCACTAATTCTGATAGTGTATTATGCGTATTTTGACTGGAAGATTGAAAACTCATCCTGTCGTATGGGGGAAAAACTATACAGGAAACATTGCAAGTACTGTTAAATGCACCACTATGGTAAAATAAAGTCAAAAAAATTAAAATAAATTGAGAGACAGAGATGACATATCTTCGTCAGCACTCCTTTAACACACAGAGAGAATTTATATACATATTACTAAAAATCAATTGCGGAATGCATGTAAATGCATCACTTGAGAACGGCATGGCCGATCTTGTTATGTTTTTGTTCTAAATTCTCAGGACAAGATTTCTATGAAAGAAAGTATTTTGTAAAATCAACCGGAAAATTTGAGATGAACTGAAAGTGCGTATTTCACTGTGTTTTTTCAATGATTTGAACACCACAATTCACGATTCGGACGTTTGCGAGGGGTAATTCGTTTATTCTTTTCTTTCCTTTTTGATCCTAGAAATGTTTTCAGGAAAAAAAAAATCTAAATAAAACAAATATAAATATTTAGGAGTGAAAATTACAAATGATGGGAAACAGGAAAAAAAAATTAGATCAAGAGTAAATGCAGGAAGGACGACAATTTCTTTGTTGAATGGAATTCTCAGGGACAAACACATAAATAGAGGTAACAAAATAAGGATATATAAAACAATACTTCGGAGCATTATTATATATGGTTCAGAAGCGTGGACAACAAAAGGCAACTGAAATCAAAATTATTAGACACAGAAATGGATTTATGCTGACGTTCAGCAAGAATATCAAGAAGAGAAGGAGTAAGAAATGAAGTAATCAGAGAAAAAATGAAATGTATAAATTCAATTATTGAATTCATCGAGCACAAACACCGAAAATGGTGTGGACACGTCAGAAGAATGGGACAAGAAAGGCTTCCAAAATGCATACTCGAAGAAGAAAAAAGGGACGACCACCTACCACAGCAAGTTCAGTCAGCAATCTGGAAGAACAACATTCCTGAGGACTTATGGGAGGACAGAGAAGAGTGGAGAACAATAATTAGTAACTTAATGTAATCTGATATAGGTGCAGGAAAAATGTACTGGCATTGTAAAACCAAAATAATAATAATAAACAAATCTCAATAGCTACAAATGAGGGTCGAAAAATTCGAACAAAATCTCCATCATTAAACTTGTATCCATTCTGGAAGTGTGGAACCTGCGACTGTCTTGATTAAAGGAATCAGAAAATAACAGCAACCAGTCACCTTTCGTATGTATTTAATACCACAACCGGTTTCGAACTGCCTGGCAGTTCATCATCAGGCGGCGTGCATGCTTTATATGTTGCTTACAACATTGTGCAACACGTTTTGAGTTGGCTCACATTTCTGATTGACGGTATGTGACTTTTCAAGCATTTTAGTGCTCAATAGATGCCCACATAACACAACACTCGCTTTCCACGTGTTTTACATTTTTTTTGTTGTTGTTGCTTAGTACCCTCCCCCATGCACCGTATGAAACTTAAGGTCAAACGTGGGAAATTACTTGAAGATCGGAATGAAAGTGTAGATTTCGCGAGTCTGTAGGAGAAGTATGCTCCGCCATGCACCTATCACAAAATACCTTCTTAGCTGACGTTTTCTATCTATTCCTGGGATATTTCAGCATCATGGGTGAAGTAGTAGTCGAGATTTCGTGTTTAGTCAGTGAGTGAGAGTCATTTCGCATTTATGTAGGTAGAGAGATTAAGAAAACAGATTGCTTAATTTGGGGTGCAAGAGAATTAAGGAAGACTTGCAGACAAAAATAAATAGTAACATGTAAATATGTAATGCTAACTTTATTTGATACAAGGTCATGCCTGATGCGACAGTTTTACGGCATCTACAGCGAAACTGTTGTAAGCGGTGGACTTCTTTTCGTTTCATCACTTTTTTTTTTTTTTTTTTTTTTTTTTGTGGGAGGTGTGTCAGTTACAAAATGCTTCACAAACGTCCTAAATCAGATGCAAACTTTGTTGCAGGTCCCTAACTACTCCCATTTTGCAATAATTGACGCATAAATCTGGGTATTCTCACGCGGTGGCCTCTCATTATTTATGACGTCATATCTCCTGAGCTATGTGTCGTACTATTTTGCTTTTGGGTCAGGAACCTTCATGGGCGTATGGTGAACAGTTCACCAAAGTTTCATTCCAATCGAATGTATTCTGAGAACATACAGACAAACATTCATTTATATACAGGGTGTTACAAAAACTTTCAGGAAACATTCCTGACACACAAAGAAAGAAAATATGTTATGCGGACATGTGTCCAGAAACGCTTTTTATATCGAATTGCTGACAAATAGGGCAGTGCCAGTATCTTCCCTCGCTGCCTCTATGCATCGCTGAGATGTACAGTAGGTCACTCTTCAGTTCCCACGACTTACATATAGGTGCGACTTTAGGCAGTGGTCGCTTTGATTCAGTGCGAGCTACGAGTGATAGTCATGGGGTGTAAGCGGAAATGTCTGTCAGTTGCTGAAAAACGGAACCTAATTGACGAAGCCAGAGCGAGATTAAAAGAAACAGAGGCATAGTAGCTGAGTTTGGGATTTCGGCAAGCACACTGTCAAAGAAGACCATGTGACAACCGCAGACGAAGAGACAGATCGGAAACAACGAAAGGATAAGTTTCCAGATTTAGAAGGGAGTTTAGTGCAGTGGTTCTGGCAACAGAGGAATAATAAAGGAAAAATTGGCTGGTCATAAAAGTGCTATACCATACCTCATTTTTCAGACATTTGTTACGATTCTGTGGGTCAGTCTCGCATTGGGATAGTTACTGAAAAGTGCCGCAAAATGGCCAAAGCGTCCCGAATTCCAGTAATTTTAAAACTGTTGGAGTAAGAGCACAAGCCGAAACTATTTGTGTACAGCATGCCTTGTCATACTGCTTGCAAGTTAACTTCACTATGCATCATCTACCTACACATGACAGCCTTCTTACATTAAATATAAATGATAAAAAGCGATACACATCATCTATTTCAAAATGATAAATTCGCTAGCAGTGGGAGTTGTTCTTGTTTTAAGCTGGTACTGCATTTGGTGATACGATGAGTTATTAAACAATTCTGTTTTTTTTTGCCATATTTCCTTTGCTTTCTGAAGTACGTTTCAATAAGTAGAACGGAATATTTTTCGGTGCTCAAGGTGGCAAAAATGATGTAAGATTATCACGTCTGCCTGCCGCGGTGGCCTAGGTGACTGAGACGCTCCAGTCACGGTCAGCACGGCCACTACGGTCGGGGGTTCGAATCCCCCCTCGGGCATGGATATTTGTGCCGTCCTAGTTCGTAAGTAGTTCATAAGTAGTTTGTAAGTTTAGGGACTGATGACCCCGTAGTTAAGTCCCATAAGCTTAACAAACATTTGAACATTTTATCACGTCTGTCTAAACGTATTTAAAATCCGACATGCAAATACGGTATCAGCATTCATTTTAACTTCCTTGAGGAATAAAAAGGTGACGAAATTCTGTCACTGGTGATTCTGATATATTTATCATCACTTTTAGTTGTTTTACGAGGTCATATTAGTCGTGCTATGTCCGTATTGCTACCTGTTATCTTCTGGCGGCGAAGGGCGTATTGCACTCCCTCTATAGACACACACTACAGTGTTTCGCAATTTGGCGAATAGATAAACCTGCTTGGCTAAGAGCTACAATTGCAGCACATTTTTCTATGGATTTCTCCATACTAGCGATGTCTACACTTCAACTGTCACGAAGGAACTGACATGCAAGAACGAGATGTCATGTATCGTAGCAGTGCTTGATGTTCGCTGCGGACACCACATCACTACAAGGATCAACACAGGTGGAGCAAATGCGGCATCCCTCGGCAAATACGTAAAAAAAACGTGTCAGAAAGCTACATAACGTTTATGTACACAACATTGTTTGTTGAATACTATTGTATCTTAATGACCACTGTTGTGATCTCATCGCCTTTTATTTAGTACTCGTCCCGGTCTAGTTGTCAATAAAGGTACTGGTGCAGGACCCTTTGACATCTAAAACAGTGATATAGTTAGTATTACAAGATATATATTGACTGAAATTTACAATACTCAACTTTAGAACAAATGTATGTTTGAAACTTCCTGGCAGATTAAAATTGTGTGCCGTAACCGGGACTCGAACCTGGGACCTTGGCCTTTCACGGGCAAGCGCTCTACCGACTGAGCTATCCCGACACGACTCACGATGCCGCCTCACAACTTTACATCCGCCAGTACCTCGCCTCCTACTTTCCAAACTTCTGTACTGGCGGAAGTTGTGAGGCGGCATCGTGAGTCGTGTCGGGATAGCTCAGTCGTTAGAGCGCTTGCCAGCGAAAGGCAAAGGTCCCAGGTTCTAGCCCCGGTTCTGGTACACAATTTTATTGTGCCAGGAAGTTTCATATCAGCGCACACTCCGCTGCAGAGTGATAAGTTTCAATATGTCTGTAAATTCTCTCTTCTTGCTTCTTGCGGTGTCGTCCATATGATACTAGCTGCACTAAGACGTAATGACTGCTAAGTTTGTAGCCGCGTTCTGACGTAGTACTGTCCTATTTCTGACTTAGTAGTTGCATAGTTAGTGCCTGAGTTCTGAATAGTAACTGACGAGTTCTGACTAGTAACTGATGGGCTGTTCAGATGTATGTCGGTCTAGACATAGCCACTTGTAGAGGGCGCGCATCTTTGGTTACTCCTTCCAGGATGCGCGGCGCCTGCTTGCGATTGGCTTTCAGTCGATCGCTGCCTTCTCCACGATCGTTCTCTTTCGTCTGGCGTGTGGCGCTGGCTTTACCCCACAACAACCACAAATGACAAATCATGACATGTGGACAACTGTTATACTATTCCTTTGCAACCTCAACGGTACCCACGGTATTAGACCTTATCGACGGAGAAAAAGATGCCAGTTGTTAGATGTATTGAAATTAATGAGTGGTAGTGTACGTTTATCTTTTCACTGGTGTATCAAAACATTACAGTTTCAATTTAGTGTTGGGTGGTGTCTTTACTTACTAGTTTATAGCAGCAGGTGGATACTGAGGCAGATGGTGGTGGTTGTGATTGTTCCTCCTGTGTTCCAGAAAATCTGCCGTACCCGGGGCTGGGCGGAAGGCAGTGCGGAGCAGCAGAAGACCCGCAACACGCTGCTGCAGGTGTGGGAGGGGCTGCAGCAGAGGGCCGACGCCAACAAGGACGGCCAGGTGGGTGTTTGTTCACGATAACTTGACACTTCACGCGGTGGCTGGGCAGAAGGCAGTGCGGAGCAGCAGAACACTGCGACACACTACTGCAGGTGTGGGAGGGGCTGCAGCAGAGGGCCGACGCCAACAAGGACGGCCAGGTGGGTGTTTGTTCACGATAACTTGACCCCTCGCGTGGTGACAGCTGAGAGCCGTGGGAGGCTGTCGCGAGGAGCGGAGCGGTGAGGGGAATTGGCGTCGGATGCTTGCTGCAGTACTGGAACCGTTATCTGAACAATGTGTACAGTAATTCTACATGTTGAGGAGTATTGTAATGTTGGCAGTGCTTGTAAATGAATGAATATCTTCCAACTAGTGCCAATTCCACCACTAGTGGCAGCACTGACAAAATTGAAAAGTTATCGTGGCCAAATAGTAACAGCCAGTGTCTACACCAAGGACGGCCAGGCAGGTGTTTGTTAATGGTAACTTGACGCTTCGCACAGATGCCGCTTGGATCTGCGGGAAGCTCCCACTAGGAGCGGAGTGGCGAGCTGGACCGACATCGGATGCTTGCTTCAGTGCTGGAACCGTTACCCTAACAATGTGTACAGTAATACTACATCTCAAGGAGCCTTGTAATGTTGGCAGCGCATGTAAATAAATGAATATCTTTCAACTAGTGCCAATTTCACCACTAGTGGCAGCACCGACAAAATCGTCAAGTTATTGGGGCCAAATAGTAATAGCCAGTGTCCACAACAAGGACGGCCAGGTGGGTGTTTGTTCACGATAACTTGACGCCTCGCACGGTGGCTGCTGGGAGCCGCAGGAGGCTGACACGAGGAGAAGAGCAGCGAGGGGGAGCGACATCGGCAGGCTGTGCTGCAGTGCTGGAACCGTTACCCTAACAATGTGTACAGTAATACTACACGTCCAGGAGCATTGTAATGTTGGTAGCGCTTGTAAATAAATGAATATGTTTCAACTAGTGCCAATTTCACCACTAGTGGCAGCACCGACAAAATCGTCAAGTTATTGGGGCCAAATAGTAATAGCCAGTGTCCACAACAAGGACGGCCAGGTGGGTGTTTGTTCACGATAACTTGACGCCTCGCACGGTGGCTGCTGGGAGCCGCAGGAGGCTGACACGAGGAGAAGAGCAGCGAGGGGGAGCGACATCGGCAGGCTGTGCTGCAGTGCTGGAACCGTTACCCTAACAATGTGTACAGTAATACTACACGTCCAGGAGCATTGTAATGTTGGTAGCGCTTGTAAATAAATGAATATGTTTCAACTAGTGCCAATTTCACCACTAGTGGCAGCACCGACAAAATCGTCAAGTTATTGGGGCCAAATAGTAATAGCCAGTGTCCACAACAAGGACGGCCAGGTGGGTGTTTGTTCACGATAACTTGACGCCTCGCACGGTGGCTGCTGGGAGCCGCAGGAGGCTGACACGAGGAGAAGAGCAGCGAGGGGGAGCGACATCGGCAGGCTGTGCTGCAGTGCTGGAACCGTTACCCTAACAATGTGTACAGTAATACTACACGTCCAGGAGCATTGTAATGTTGGTAGCGCTTGTAAATAAATGAATATGTTTCAACTAGTGCCAATTTCACCACTAGTGGCAGCACCGACAAAATCGTCAAGTTATTGGGGCCAAATAGTAATAGCCAGTGTCCACAACAAGGACGGCCAGGTGGGTGTTTGTTCACGATAACTTGACGCCTCGCACGGTGGCTGCTGGGAGCCGCAGGAGGCTGACACGAGGAGAAGAGCAGCGAGGGGGAGCGACATCGGCAGGCTGTGCTGCAGTGCTGGAACCGTTACCCTAACAATGTGTACAGTAATACTACACGTCCAGGAGCATTGTAATGTTGGCAGCGCTTGTAAATAAATGAATATGTTTCAACTAGTGCCAATTTCACTACTTGTGGCAGCACCGACAAAATCGTCAAGTTATCATGGCCAAATAGTAACAGCCAGTGTCCACATTTGGCCTTGACATGGAAGCTAAACACCTAGTTGTCAAACACCCCAAACATACAATCTACCCACATCACGACATGGAAGCAATGAGGCCCTGGTAGGTCCTCTGAGGGAGTTTGCACCATATCTGTACAAACGAGACACCTAATTCCCACAAAATAAAAGGAAGGGGCCAATGATATCTATCACCATGTTGAACAATATCCTAAATGTGTTTCATTCATAAGGTTCAGTTATGGGCAGTTGGAGGACAAGACCATCACTAACCAGTGTGGTTTTTTAGCCACTCCATTACACTCCTGGCCTTGTGACATGGCGCATTATCTTGCTCAAAAATGCCACTGCTATTGGGAAATATACTCCTTATTAAGTGGTTTACATGGTCCACGCCATACAGTCTAACATGTCGTATCACATGTATCGGGTGATCAAAAAGTCAGTATAAATTTGAAATGTTAATAAATCATGGAATAATGTAGATAGTGAGGTAATAATTGACACACATGCTTGGAATGACATGGGGTTTCATTAGAACAGAAAAAATTTATTGCTAGATGCGTGAAGATCTCTTGCGCGCGTCGTTTGGTGATGATCGTGTGCTCAGCCGCCACTTTCGTCATGCTTGGCCTCCCAGGTCCCCAGACCTCAGTCCGTGCGATTATTGGCTTTGGGGTTACCTGAAGTCGCAAGTGTATCGTGATCGACCGACATCTCTAGGGATGCTGAAAGACAATATCCGACGCCAATGCCTCACCATAACTCCGGACATGCTTTACAGTGCTGTTCACAACATTATTCCTCGACTACAGGCTATTGTTGAGCAATGATGGTGAACATATTGAGCATTTCCTGTAAATTACATCATTTTTGCTTTGTCTTAATTGGTTATTATAATTATTGCTTTTCTGATCAGATGAAGCGCCATCTGTCGAACATTTTTTGAACTTATTTATTTATTTTCGTTTCTAATAATATCCCTTGTCATTCCAAGCATGTATGTCAATTTTTACCTCTCTATCTACAGTATTCCCTGATTTATTGAGTTTTCAAATTTATCCTAACTTTTTGATCACCTTGTAAGAGGTTGAAGTTTCCTCTGGTCTGTGTGTGTGTGTGTGTGTGTGTGTGTGTGTATGTTTGTGTGTGTGTGTGTGTGTATGCGTGCGTGTGTTTTATTTTCCCTTAATACAAGGGATGTTCAAATGAAAAGGTACAAAACGACGCTTTGGGTACCACTGAAGTCTTTATTCAAACGTAATCACCAGAGCCTGAGTACAGCTATCCCACTGTTTAGAAGCTGAAGGAGTCCCTATTCGCAGAATCGCTATTGCGGTGACAAGAGCCAGGCCTGTACCATGTCCTTCAGTTCTTCATCCCAGTTGAAGAGATTCGCTTTTTTATATATATTTTCATTTGTTTTGTTTTTGGGCCATTCAGATGGAAGTCACAGGGCTACATGTCCAGGCTGTAGGGAAGATGCTCAAGCCGCTTCCACTTGCGCTTGTCCAGTATGCTTTCCGTGGCGCTGGATGAATGTTTTCATTGAGTAGAATCACTCCCTCCGTAAGTGTCCCAGGCTGTTTGCTCACGATGGGCTTGCATTGGCTATGGAGTGTCTCACATTACACATCACACCTAACAATTTTTTCCATGCTCGAGGAATTTGATGAGAATCGGATCTCGGACTTCAGAAAAGACGGTGAGCATCGCCTTGCCTGCTGAAAGCACAGCCTTGAATTTGTTAAGACGGTTTGTACCATTTCATTAGAACACTCTTCATGTATGTTACTTTAACGCATTTCTTCCCAGTGTTGCGTACACGCAACACAGAATTTAGCCTTACAAAATGCAGTCGAAATGGACTTACTATACAAAACTCACCGCATATGTGTTGAAAGGCCTTCACTGCTCTCTCTGAACATGTGTTAAAGTTTCACAATTACCTTAACACTTCGTAAAAATATGCAAGATGTACAAACGTCAGACGATCTACATACACAAGAAATGTCAAGTTCAGCTTCACACAGTGTGTTTTTCAATATTTCATGAGTGATACCATCAATGTAAGTCAGAGTTATCATATAATAGACAATATTGCACAGTTTCAACAAATAGAAGAATGTGATCACAAAACTAAATTTTTCTATTTTTTACTAGGAAACAATGCAACATTATGGATGGTGCAAATTACAACACATACTGCCAGTTTGTAATATTTGTGATGTTATTTTAATTATCTTAAATAGAACATGATGACTAACTATAACACTTTTCCACAATTTCTATTTTTGGGAAGAAATGGGTTGAGTAGTTTCTACGTCTAGGTACCGACAACCTCAGCTGCTTGGTCTCTTAGGTGTACAGATGTTTTTTTGTATGGTTTGCAAGTAATGTACAGTACCTCTTGACTACCACCGTGCCATATTCGAGCACTACTGGACACGTCCATAGTCAGGTTAATTGAGCCGCCACCAACTTTTGCAGGGCAGGGATGAAGCATCCTGATGCTGAATGACAATCCTAAATTCATCATTTTTGTTACATGTAGATGATGCGAGACGAATTGCTGCCTCAAAGTCTAATTTCCAGGAAAGGTATGCGATTGCAGGCAACAGGAAGTGTTAAAAGAAGCAAGGCCAAGGTTGTCCAGGAGATGATCGTTATCTCCGGTTAACACCTTGTCGAGACAGGAGGCTGAATGCAGCTCTGCTGCAATGCACCCTCCAGGCAGAACGGCATGCGCAATATCAACACAAACAGGATAAAATCGTCTTTGGGATTGTGGCCTCGAAGCAAGGAGGCCAATGGTGGGTTTTGTATCCCATCCTCGTCGACACTTTTGTGTCTCGTTTCCGCCGGTTGTCCTGGGTGTCGGTGGCCGAGTAGAGAGAGATCGACAAAGGGAAATAGGACGCACGCGTGTGCGGGTACATAGTCTGAGGTGACCAGCCAGTGGCACAGCAGAAACTAGAAACACTAAGCTAGATTAGAACAAGATATATATTTCGAAGAAACATTATAAGACTTAACTTTGTTAACTAAAGACTAGTGTAATGCTGAGACTTTGTTTAACTAGGTAGAGGCCTGCCTACTGATGAGAGTCTTGTCGGGTGCCTGTCCTATTGCCATGTGGCCAAACCAGTTCAGTGGTGGCCACGAGAAGAGTTGCAGCAGAGGGCGCTCGTGGCTGACGTCGTAAGAACGCCGCGCCGTGCTTGCATGGCGGCGCGCGGCGAAAGTAGGTGGCGCGCACTTCAGACTTGTGCGACACCACAGTGGGTGTACCACTGAAACCACAAAACCACAGAAACTGGGCAGTGCAACATCAGGATTGGAGTCGTAGCGAATGGCGCCGGATTCTGTTCACAGATGAATCAAGATTTTGTGTTCAGCCAGACAATCTTCGATCTCTCGCCTGGAGTGAACGTGTAACTCGTTGGAGGAGATACAGAAGACGCTGTGCTATTTTGTATAAAGCACTTGACAATTTACAAATTGATAGTGATAGGAGTAGCACACAACTGGTTCACCTCTTACTGCAATAATACACAACAGAATGTAATTCTCCGCAGTGTAGATAATGGCTATGACATACAGTCGCAATGGGGTACAATTAAGTATGGAGTGCCCCAGGGGTCTGTTTTGGGACCATTGCTGTTTATTATTTATATAAATGATATGCCTTCGAGTATAACAGATGGTTGAAAAATATTTTTGTTTGCTGATGATACCAGCTTGGTAGCGAAGGATGTGGTTCGTAATATTGGCGCAGTATCAAATAATGAATTTCAAGAGATAAGTTCATGTCTTGTAGAAAACAAGTTGACATTAAATCAGAGTATAATTAAGTTTTTACAATTTGTAACACATAATTTGACGAAAGCTGACATTTTCATTACACGTAATGGGCATAAGTGAGACTGAACAGTTCAAATTTCTGGGTGTTCAGATAGACAGTAAGCTCTCGTGGATAGCCTATGTTCATGATCTTGTTCCAAAACTAATTTCACCTATAGTTACAATTAGAACAATATCTGAAATAAGTGATTTTTCAACACGAAAAGTAGTCTACTACGCTTACTTTCACTTACTTATGACGTACGGCGTTATTTTTTGGGGTAACTCGACTGAAACAAAAAGGATATTTCTGGCTCAGAAACGGGCGGTTCGAGCAATATGTGGTGTAAGTTCACGAACGTCACGTCGACCCTTTTCAGTAGTCTGGGAATTTTGACACTGGCACACAATACGTTTTTCTTTAATGTCGTTTGTTGTTAATAATATCAGCTTATTTCCATGAGTCAGTTGTTTTCACACGGTGAATACTAGACAGAAGTCGAATCTACATTTGCAGGAGACCACCTTAACACTTGTGCAGAAAGGTGTACAGTATTGTGAGGCATCCATTTCCAGTAAGATGCCACAAGAACTAAATAATCTTACCACTAACCCACACGATTTCAAATCTGAATTGAAGAGTTACCTCATGGCTCACTCCTTTTATTCTGTCGAGGAACTCTTGGAAAAGTTAAACAATTAAGCTAATTCATTTTTTTCTTTATTGATTCTTTTCACTTTAAGATTGTCGTGTGATTTGGAGTACTTAAAAATTTTCTATTACCATTCTTGTGTTAAACTTCATGTATTGACTTGTTTCATGACCATGGAGTCTTATACCTCAATTAGGTCCTGCGGAACAGAAAACCATATTATTATTGAAACTTACTGGCAGATTAAAATTGTGTGCCGGAACCGGGACTCGAACCTGGGACCTTTGCCTTTCGCGGGCAAGCGCACTACCGACTGTGCTACCCCGACATGACTCACGATGCCGCCTCACAACTTTACTTCCGCCAGTACCTCGCCTCCTACTTTCCAAACTTCACAGAAGCTCTCTTGCAAACACGCAAGACTAGCACTCCTGGAAGAAAGGATATGGTGGAGACATGGCTTAGCCACAGCCTAAGGGTTGTTTTGCAGAATGAAACTTCACTCAGCGCACACTCCGCTGCAGAGTGAAAGTTTCATTCTGGAAACATCCCTTAGACTGAGGCTGAAGCATGTCTCCACCATATCGTTTCTTCCAGGAGTGCTAGTCTTGCGTGTTTCCAGAATGAGCTTCTGTGAAGTTTGGAAAGTAGGAGGCGAGGTACTGGCGGAAGTAGTGTTGTGAGGCGGCATCGTGAGTCGTGTCGGGATAGCTCAGTAGGTAGAGCGCTTACCCGCGAAAGGCAATGGTCCCAGGTTCGAGTCCCGGTTCCGGCACACAATTTTAATCTGCCAGGAAGTTTCATATCAGCGCACACTCCGCTGCAGAGTGAAGTTTCATTCTGCATATTATTATTATTATTATTATTATTATTATTATTATTATTATAGCTCGCACAAATCGTGCCTATGTGCAGGAACCTTATCATGGTGGAGCACGAATGGTGTGGGCAGGAGTCAGTATTGGTGGATATACGGACCTGTGTGTCGTTCAGAATGGCGCTTTGACTGCTCTGGGGTATGAGCATGAGACCTTCGACCTTCTGTTGTGCCCTACGCTGTTGCCATAGTAGATGGGTTTCTTCTGGTGGACGGTAACGCTCGTCCCCACAGAGCTGCACTGGTGAACAACATGCTTGAAGCTGAGGGAACTGAACGGGTTGAGTGTCCAGCTTGTTCACCGGACTTCAACCCGACTGAGCGTGTGTGGGACGCACTTGGCAGACCCACTGCAGCGAGGCCAGCACTAGCAGAGCTGGATGTTGCAGTCATGGAAGAACGGACAGATATCCCTCAAGAGCTAACCTGACCAACGTCATACTGTCCATGCCACACAGGTGTGCAACTATAGTGGCCGTCTGAGATTATCGTATGTCATATTACAAGGCAACAACAATGACTTTTACATCATTAGTGTAGTTTCAGATTAAATGCCACGTAAACCTAAAGTGAAGAGTTGGCCCAAAAAATATTTCGTACTTTATTCCACACCTAAGTCTGGATGGCCGGAGGTGGATTTGAACCACCATCCTTTCGAATGCGAGCCCAGTGCGTTACCACTGCTAAAACCACCTCGCTCGGTGTGTGTGACGTGGAGGGAAGTCCTACTCATACTATAAAGAGCCACCTTACTCGCTATTTGTGTGGTGGTCTAGTGGTAAGGTGTCTGCCTAGTAAATGTGGAAGTACGGGTTCGGTTCCTGGCCACATGAGAAGCTTTAATTCAAAGCTTCACCTTTATCTTTAATGTCTTTAACTTCTAAATGTTTCACGAGCAAATTTTTTTGTGATGAGCTGTTGAAACAAAACGTATCTACCACTCTGTTCTCAAATCAGCTGCCGACTGTGTGGTGTGTGTGTGTTGTCGCAGGTGAGCGAGACGGAGTGGGTGCAAATGTGGGAGGACTTCGCCAAGAGCGGCGACTCGGTGCTCGACTGGCAGAGCCGCTACCGGGACTTCATGTTCCACCACGTCGACTCCTCAGGTACAGTACTGCTGCTCCGGTAACTCTGGAAACCTGTGAAAACCAAAACACACACAGGCCTGCTCGTGACGAGGAGGATCCACCAGGGTCAGTCTCCCTGTTGTCTCCTACACTGGAGCTAACAATAGTTTGTACTATTGTTGTTGTGGTCTTCAGTCCGGAGACTGGTTTGATGCAGCTCTCCACAATACCCTATCCCGAGCAAGCCTCTTCATCTCCTCATAAGAACGGCAACCCACATATGTCTGAATCTGCTAACTGTATCCATCTCCTGGTCTTCCTCTGCGATTTTTACCCCACACACTTCCCTCCAACGCTAAATTCAAAATTCCTTGATGTCTAAGAATGTGTCCCACCCATCTATCCCTTCTTTTAGTCAAGGTATGCCAGAAATTTCTTTTCTCCCCAATTCTGTTCAGTACCTCCTCATTAGTTACGCGATCCACCCACCTAACCTTCAGCATTCTTCTGTAGCACCATATCTCAAAAACCTCAATCCTCTTCCTGTCCGCACTGTTTATCGTCCATGTCTCACTCCCATACAAGGCAACACTCCATATAAATGCCTTCAGAAAGGACTTCCTTAGGCTTAAATCAATATTCGATGTTAACAAATTTCTCTTTTTCAAAAACGCTTTTCTACCCATTGCCATTCTGCATTTTATATCCTCTGTACTGCGACCATCATTTGTTATTTTACTGCCCAAGTAACAAAACTCATCTACCTCCTTCATTGCTTCGTTTCCCAATCTAATTCCTTCAGCATCACCTGATTTTCTTACACTGCACTCCATTATCCTAGTTTTGCTCTTGTTAATGTTCATCTTATATGCACCTTTCAGCACCCTGTCCATTCCGTTCAATTGCTCTTCCAGGTCCTATGTCATCGACAAAACGCAATTTTTTTTAATTCTTCACCCTGAATTTTAATTCCTTCTCCAAATTTCTCCGTGCTTTCCTTTATAGTTTCCTCAATGTACAAATTGAATAACAATGGAGAAAGACTACAACTCTGTCTTACTCCTTTTCCAACCACTGCATCCCTTTCATGCCCTTCAACTCTGACAACCGCTGTCTGGTTTTTGTACAAGTTGTAAATAACCTTACGCTTCCTATATTTTACTCCTGCTTGCTTCAGAACTTGAAAGAGCTTATTCTAATCAACATTGTCAAAAGCCTTCTCCAAATCTACGAAAGCTAGAAATGTAGGTTTTCCTTTGTACTACAGAATGTAAAAAGAAAGTCCAGGGACATATTCAATTATTTATTGCTCAAGATCCAAATATTGTACAGCTATCATACATATGTCATATGTAAGTTGTAGTTGTGGTCTTCAGTCGGCAGACTGGTTTGATGCAGCTCTCCACGCTACCCTGTCCTGTGCAAGCCTCTTCATCTGAGAATAAGTACAGCAACCTACATCCTTCTGAATCTGCTTACTGTATTCATCCCTTGGTCTCCCTCTGCGGTTTTTATCCCAAACACTTCCCTCCAATTCTAAATTCACGATTCCGTGATGTCTCAGAATGTGTCCCACCAGCCAATCCCTTCTGTTAGTCGAGATATGCCAGAAACTTTTCTCCCCTATTCTGTTGAGTACGTCCTCATTAGTTACGTGATCGACCCATCTACACTCCTGGCCATTAAAATTGCTACACCACGAAGATGACGTGCTACAGACGCAAAATTTAACGGACGGGAAGAAGATACTGTGATATGCAAATGATTAGCTTTTCAGAGCATTCACACAAGGTTGGCGCCGGTGGCGACACCTAAAACGTGCTGACATGAGCAAAGTATCCAACCGATTTCTCATACACAAACAGCAGTTAACCGGTGTTGCCTGGTGAAACGTTGTTGCGATGCCTCGTGTAAGGAGGAGAAATGCGCCACCATCACGTTTACGACTTTGATAAAGGTCAGATTGTAGCATATCGCGATTGCGGTTTATCGTATCGCGACATTGCTGCTCGCGTTGGTCGCGATCCAATGACTGTTAGCAGAATATGGAATCGGTGGGTTCAGGAGGGCAATACGGAACGCCGTGCTGGATCCAAACGGCCTCGTATCACTAGCAGTCGAGATGACAGGCATCTTATCCGCATGGCTGTAACGGATCGTGCAGCCACGTCTCGATCCCTGAGTCAACAGATGGGGACGTCTGCAAGACAACAACCATCTGCACGAACAGTTCGACGACGTTTGCAGCAGCATGGACTCTCAGCTGGGAGACTATGGTTGCGGTTACCCTTGACGCTGCATCACAGACAGGAGCGCCTGCGATGGTGTACGCAACGACGAACCTGGGTGCACGAATGGCAAAACGTCATTTTTCGGATGAATTCAGGTTCTGTTTACAGCATCATGATGGTCGCATCCGTGTTTGGCGACATCGCGTCGGACGCAGATTGGAACCGTGTATTCGTCATCGCCATATTGGCGTATCTCCCGGCGTCATGGTATGGGGTGCCATTGGTTACACGTCTCGGTCACCTCTTGTTCGCATCGACGGCACGTTGAACAGGGGCCGTTACACTTCAGATGTCGTAATTAAACTATGCTATAGAAGACGATTTAAAAACATGAAGGCCACAGATCGTGATGCGGATGTTATTTTTTGACTCCTATCGACCTTGTCATCGCCAGATTCTAATACATGGGGTAAAGTTTCGTACAGTTGCACCACGTCAGTTGACCATGACAAGGTTATTATTCGCTAGTAGCACCACATTTCAAATGCTTCTATCTGAACTCCTTATCGTCCATATTTCACTCCCATACAGTGCTACACTCCAGACAATTTTTTTTCAGAATGGACTTACGAACATTTAAATTACCATTGGATGTCGATACATTGCGCTTCTTCAGAAACGCTTTTCTTCCCATAGACATTCTGCATCTTTTTTACTTCGGCCATCAGAACTTATCTTGCTACCTAAATAACAAAACTCAACCACTACACTACGTCTTATTACCTAATATAATGCCTTTAGCATCGCCTGATTTTCTGACGCTATATTCCATTATCCTTGTTTTCCTCTTGTTAATGTTCATTTTATACCCTCCTTTCAAGACACTATTCAATCCCTTAAATTGTTCTTTCAGATCGTCACGGTCTCTGACAGAATCACTATTTTATCGATAAACAACGAAGTTTTGATTTCTTCTCCCTGAACTTTAATTCCTTCTCCAAATTTCTCCTTTCATTCCTTCACTGCTTGCTCAATGTACGGATTGAACAACATTGGGGAAAGGCTACAATCCTGTCTTTCTCCCTTCCCAATCTCTATGTCCCTTTCATGCCCTCCAACTGCTGTCTGATTTGTGTACAAGTTTGCTATTCGCTCCCTATATTTTACCCCTCCTACCTATAGAATTTCAAAGAGTGTATTCCATTCCAGATTCACAAATGCTAAAAACATAGGTTTCCCTTTCCTTAATCTGTCTTCTAACACAAGTCGTAATGTGAGTATTGCCTCCCGTGTTCCTACATTTCTCCTGAATCCAAACTGATCTTCCCGAAGGTCGCACTCCACCAATTTTTCCATTCGTCTGTAAGTGATTCTTGTTAGTATTTTGCAACCATGACTTATTACACTGATATTTCTATAATTTTCACATTTATCTGTACTTGCTTTCGTAGGAATTGGAATTACTATATTCTTCTTGAAGTGTGAGGGTATTTTCCTTGTGTCATACATCTTGCGTACCAGGTGGAACATGACCGAGGAGACTGAAGCGCTTGAGTCACGGTCTGCACGGCCACTACGGTCAGGGGTTCGAATCCCCCCTCGGGCATGGATATTTGTGCCGTATTTAGTATAAGGTAGTTCATAAGTAGTTTGTAAGTTTAGGGACTGATGACCCCGTAGTTAAGTCCCATAAGCTTAACAAACATTTGAACATTTTTTGAACCAGGTGCAACAATTTCGTCTTGACTGGCTCTCCAAACGATGACAACAGTTCAGACGGAACATGATCTATTCCAGGGGCCTTGTTTCTTATCAAATCTTTTAGTGCTCTGTCAAATTCTTCTCGCAGTATAGTATCTCCTATCTGATATTCCTCTACTACGTCTTCGATTTCTAGAATACTGCCTTCAAGTTTATTTCCTTTGTACAGTCCTTCTATATATTTCTTCCACCTTTCAGATTTTCCTTCTTTGCTTAGTACTGGTTTTCCATCTGAGTATATTCATACTGCTGGTTTTCTTGTCTCTTTTATTTTCCTGTAGGCGGTATCTACCTTTCCCATACTTATACTTTCTTCTACGGTCTTGCACTTCTCCCCAATCCACTCCTGCTTAGCCAGTCTGCACTTCCTGTCCATCTAATTTTTTAGACATCTGTACTCTGTTTTGCCTGCTTCACTTGATGCATTTTCATATTTTCTCCTTTCATCACTTAAGTTCAGAATATCCTGTGTTGTCTTAGGATTTCTTTTGGGCCTTGTCCTTCTGTCTACATCATCCTCTGCAGCCTCCACTACTCTATCTCTCAGTGCTACCCATTCTTCTCCTACTGTATTACTTTCCTCCATTTCAGCCAATCCTTTCCTAATGCTCCTTCTGAAACTCTCAACCGCTTCTGGTTTCTTCAATTTGTCCAGGTTCCATTTTCTTAACTTTCTACCTTTTTGCAGCCTCTTAAGTTTCAATCTACAGTACATAATACATTATGGTCAGAGTCTATATCTGCTCCTGAACATGTCTTACCATTTTGAAGAGAAACCTTGAAAGTTGATTATTTTTTTTCATTTATACCTCTACAGCGTAGTTTGGTAATTTTCCAATAGTCAGCACTGGTCATAAAATGGCGAGTCAGGTGCTATACCATACCTCATTTTTCAGACGTTTGTATTCCCTTTCGTACGCTTCACTTGCTGCATTTTTATATTTTCTCCTCTCATCACTTAAGTTCAGCATCTTCTGTGTTATCTAAGGATTTCTTTTAGGCCTTGTCCCTCTGCCTATATGATCCTCTGCGGCCTTCAGTACTCTGTCTCTCAGAGCTACCCATTCTTCTCCTACTGTATTACTTTCCTCCGTTTCAGCCAATCCTTTCCTAATGCTCCTTCTGAAACTGTCAACCGCCTCTGGTTATTTCAATTTGCCCAAGTTCCATCTCCTTAATTTCCTACCTTTTTGCAGTCTCTTAACTTTCAATCTACAGTACATAACCAATACATTATGGTCAGAATCTATATCTGCTCCTGGACATGTCTTACCATTTTGAAGAGAAACCTTGAAAGTTGATTTTTTTTTCATGTATACCTCTACAGCGTAGTTTGCTAATTTTCCAATAGTCAGCGCTGGTCATAAAAATGGCGAGTCAGGTGCTATACCATGCCTCAGTTTTCAGACGTTTGTACTCCCTTTTGTCCGCTTCACTTGCTGCATTTTAATATTTTCTCAAGTTCAGATCTCCTGTGTTATCTATGGATTTATATTAGGCCTTGTCCCTCTGTCTATATGATCATCTGCAACCTTCAACCTTCAATACTCTGTCTCTCAGAGCTACCCATTCTTCTCCTACTGTATTACTTTCCTACTTTTCAGCCTGTGGACAGGCAACACTCATGGCACAGTGATTTACTGGGAAGCATACTCAAGAATCTGCAACATGTCCAAGTGGCAGTGCTCTTCGCGAAGAAGAAAGGCCCGTACAGTTTTCGACGTGACAAGACACAAAAATTTACGTTTTGGGGAATCACGGAATGCATTTCTGTTGGTGCTTCGTACTACAGATTTGACAATTATGCTTGTTCACTCACCCATTAGCGTGAAAAGTGGCTTTGTCGCTCATAATTAAGTGATCGACTATGCCATCTCCATCCTCATTCAGCTGTAACAACTGAGAACAAAATTCACAACGCTTGTCTTTGTCATCGTCACTGAGCTTTTGCTCCAATTTGAATGGTTTAGTAGACAGCTTCTGTCGCAGGACTTTCCACACAGTGACTGGAGACATTTCGAGTTCACATGGTGCACGACGCACCGAATTCTGTGGACTCCTTATGAACGTCTCTCCTTATGCGCATTCTCTTCCCTTACAATGGGATGTCCGCTTCTCTTTTCCGAGCACAAGCAACCAGTCGTAACGAATTTATTGTGCCAGTGATAAATAGCCTTCCTTTTCGGTGTCTTCTTACCGTACTTGGTTCTAAACAACCGTTGAACAGCTGTAGCACACTTGTTTCTGTCGAACTCTAACACACAGTAATGTACAGGATGAGTTCGAGAGGTGGAGGCGGAGTATAATATCCGTGCGGGGTTTGGGGAGTGATTGGAGAAATCATGAGTACGCACAGCAGGTTTCGTCTCCAGGAGAAGGTATATTTCCGATTAAGGGATACCTGAGCTGGTTCTTAAGGCCTGAGGAGTGGCACCAGTGGTAGATAGGGGTTCAGCATGGTGCTAGGAGGCTGCAGGTGCTAGCCCGGCGCGCTGCAGAGTGGGGGAATCGTGCTGCTCGGTCGAGAGTTGACCGCGGAATCCATCGTGGACTCACTGCCCGTCTCGCAGCTAGCGGTCACCGAATCTAGGACGTTACACGCTCTAGTCCCTGATTGGCGGAAATCTTTTGGTAGCTCCACGTTTTGCGCTCTGTTTGGCTGGCGCTCTTCGGTGGGGGCTCGGTACTAACGTGTTGTTCAGCGGTTCTGGGGCCGGTAGTTTCTGCAACTGCTGGTACAGAGGATTGCCAAACCAGGGTCGATGGCACAGGGCACACGATGTCGAAACGTATGGCTGGCGGCCGGAATTGAGGACAGGGCAGCCACTTCACGTTGGCGCGCGGAGCCTGCCGCGGTGGCCGAGGGGACTGAGGCGCTTCAGTCACGGTCTGCACGGCCACTACGGTCGGGGGTTCGAATCCCCCCTCGGGCATGGATATTTGTGCCGTCCTAGTTCGTAAGTAGTTCATAACTAGTTTGTAAGTTTAGGGACTGATGACCCCGTAGTTGAGTCCCATAAGCTTTACAAACATTTGAACATTTTTTTTTTTTTTTTTTTGGCGCACGGAAGGTTCTTGTTGCCTTGGCGAACGTTATCTTAGTACGGAATTTTGACTTGTACTTCAAAAGGAAATTAAATGCCAGTAAAAGTACTAAGAATATTTTGAAAACTCGCGACTCCTACTTGCCACTGATGTACAGTAAGCTTGCTTCAGTCTGAACTCGCCATTTTTGCGGCTAGCACTGACGATTGCCAAATTACCAAACTGCGCTGTGGCAGTAAACATGAAAAAAAAAAAACAACGTTCAGGGTTTCTCTTAAAAATGACATCTGTATGATATCTGTACAGTGTTTAGTTCTTTTGTTCCCGGAGGTTATCTACAACCTGAATTTCTTCCACCTGAATGACAGATTAAGTGAGAGAAATTTGTTTACAATATGGCTACCAAAACAGGGACCAATCATGCCTTTTCTGCTTAATACAAGTATGTAAGCATCTAGCAATGTGTAGTGGTTTAATGTATTTCATATCTGGACTATTCTTGTATTAATTTTACATCTCAACAGCACTCATCGCTCATGTGTATTACGTCGTATGTAACGTTGTTTAAAAATATTTCATCTGATGAAGATATCCTTAGCTGATGTTGAAACCTGCTGAAGTTTTTAGTATTTTACTATGCAACTTGTGGGCTGTACAAATTTATTAGAGAAACTCTGGAGTTAAAATGAAATTTACAGCTTGTATAGAGACCAGGTTGCAGCTGTGGGCATCAGAAGGAAGCTTTGGATGACAAGGATGGAGACAAGTTGTACCCTGTCCCCAGTGTTGGGAGGGACTTGTTCAAAATGTTCAAATGTTTGTAGAGCTTATGGGACTTAGCTATGGGGGTCATCAGTCCCTAAACTTACAAAGTACTTATCAGCTAGCTTATACTGAAGACGTCACAAACATACATTCCTGAGGGAGGATTCGAACCCCCGACAGGGAACGGCCTCGTGCATCGCAGCATAGCGCCTCAATGCGCTCGGGACTTGTATCAATAAACTGACATACTAAAAGTAGTTTGCTGTACAGCCATAAAATAACTGAATGAAGAAGGAACGATAGAAAATCTAGAGTGACAATACGAAGAAAAGAATTCTTGTCACAGATTTATTAACATCTATATGAAAATAACTTCAAGTGCTACAAAGTGTTTTTTAGAGGTTTCTGAATGGAGGTTAGTCTTGAACAAAAGTGAAATGTAGATGAGAGGTAGTTCTGCCAAGAAATGGAATAGAAACTTTTGAAATGTGACGTTTCAAGAGAGTATTTTTGATTACAAATGCAAGGATAATGAATTACCATGGGGAATAAAGAAATCTATACCACAGCGTGATTAAAACAAGGTATCAACTTGGTTAAATTAATGATCCGTCAATTTGGTAATGGAATGAAGTGTAGCATATATGTAGTGTATAGGTGTGTATCATAACAGTCTTTGGAAAGGTGACTAAATAACCACCGGCATTTGTCACGGAAGAGTGCATATTGGCGTATATGGTAAATACAGTAGGTGAAACAGTACATCAATATTACTTCTCTTCTGCTGTCAAACAATTCTGTCATGATATTACTTATCTCTAATATATAAAGCAGAGTGTCCGTATGTTTATATGTGTTGCATACAAATCTACAGTTTTGTTTCAATCTTTATGAAATTTTGTAGCCTACACCTAAGCTTCAATCCATGAGGACGGTCGCCGTAAGCGTAAGAATCACATACGATATACAGTTCACGAGATATGACGTCATAAACAATGACATGCGCGGAAAACTGCTGCATTTTGCGACAATGCTGCTCATTTTCTCCTAGACCACTGGGCCGATTTCAACGAAATTTGGCACACATATTCCTTACCGTGAGGTAACAATTCATGAAGGGTTAATAATCACATGCGACACATGGTTCAGAAGATATGACATCATAAACAACAGTAATCGCAAAAAAACTGCCTTATGATGCAGCGAGACTTTATAAATACGCTATATGAGAATGAGATTACTTAGCGACTTGCAACAAACTTTAAAAATAATTTCAAACCTTTATTAAACTTTTCCTCGCTGACAACCACACCAAAACGATGAAAGGAAAAAAGTTTCTCGCTTATTACTTTTCCGGTGTTTATGTAGTAAAACTACCGCATTCGGTATGACGTTACAATTCATAATTTCCATTCTATAAATTGTAACCGCAGGAAATTTTACAGACAGTATACACGAATATAGTTGAGTGCACTTTCTAAATTCTAAATGTAGTTCTTGAGATATGAGCACATAAACAGTAACGTTCATGGAAAACCGCCACATCACGCACAAAGTTTTAATCTATTACTTCTTTACTACTAACTGTATTCCAAAGACATTTTAGACATACATCCATTATACAAATGAATATATACCCAAAAAAGGGCAGGAAGAAAGAAATAAATACCCGGGCAACGCCGGGCTTTTAGCTAGTTCATGAATAAAGTGAGGCAGAAGAAAGATAAAGAGACTACAACCTCACAATAGTGGGATCCGTTTCTTTACTCCTTACTACAAAAGCAGGTTTACCAACTTTTGGGAAAAAGATACTTCATATAAATTTGGCACACAGTGAATGTTGTACCTGTTGCCTGCTGCACATGGAACAATCAATGTTGTTCTATACATATAGCTTATCATTGCATCTCTTTTGCTCTCTAAAATGTACTGTTCTGAAACTGACAGTTTGTACATTTTTCCCTTTCGTCAGGTGACGGAACCATCGACCTGGACGAGTTCATCAGCGTCTACACCAGCTACGGCATCTCAGAAGACGAGTGCAGGAAGGCCTACAGCAAATTCACCAACGTAAGTTTTGATACCTTGTAAAGAAAATAAATAAATTATATATAAAAAAAGGAAGGAGGAGTCCCAGAGGAGGCTACGCTCTGCTGGAGGGGAGCAGAAAGAACAGCCCACTTATGTCGATCTCCACAAACACATCCCCACCATCACTTGTAACGCGTTATCCGAAGATTCCTCATACAGCACTGTATTATTATGTATTCGTGTCAGAAGCACTTAGAATGTATAAACTAATGTACAATATTTACATGTTATGTGCATACATCATATTTATAAGACATTTACACTTTTGATGTCCAGACGTTAGCGACCTGTATTGCAATTGGTGCTGCATGTAGCAGATCTTGTGGTGTGCATGTTGCTGGACACTGGAGCTTTGCTCCACATTCACAGAGTGGCGACTCCACTAGGAAGCCCCATTTAGCCAGATTACTCTCACATTTTGTGACACCTGAACGTAGTGTCTTGAGTGATCTCCATGTACTCCACTTCTCAGTATAACCGGGTTGTAGTGAATATTGTGTAGGGCAATATCAAACGATGGAAACTGCAGGATGTCACATAAGGACACACTTAGAGTCTTCAGTAGCTCTGAGGAAAATCATCTGCTCCAGGGGCCTTGTTTCATCTTAGGTCTGTATCTGCTATTTCATCTTCATCTGCTTCCTCTTCCCTTCCTACAATATTGTCTCGAAATTCATTTCCTTTGTAGAGTCCCTTTAAGAATTCTTTCCACCTTTCAAACTTCCCTTCTTTGCTCAGAACTGATTTTCCATCAGAGTTCTTGATGTACAGTTTACAAAATGACAAGCCAGGATCGCACACTAACAATGTATTAAGTGACGACCGGTTTCGGTGCACTGTGTCACCATCATATGGTCACATATATGTTATAATCTGGTCATTAAAAAATTGGTTATAAAATAACAAGTGCAATAATCTGGTCACATATATGTTATAATCTCGTCATATTGTCAACAAGATGACCAGATTATAACATATATGTGTCCAGATGATGGTGACACAGTGCACCGAAACCGGTTGTCACTTAACAAATTGTTAGTGTGCGATCTTGGCTTGTCATTTTGAAAACTATAAAACAATTCGATCGCCTCCAGACCAGACTATGTCAGGTAATCTTAGAGTTCTTGATACTCATAAAGCTGGCTTTCATGCCTCCAAATGTCTCTTTTTTTTTCCTGTAGGCGGTTTCTGTTTTTCCTCTAGTTCTACATTCTTCTTCAGACCTGCATTTGTCCTCTAGCTACTCCTGCTGATCCATTTTGCACTTTCTGTCAGTCTAATTTTTTTGTTGAAACTTCCTGGCAGATTAAAATTGTGTGCTGGAACCTGGACTCGAACCTGGGACATTTGCCTGTCGTGGGAAAGCGCTCTAGCGACTGAGCTATCCCGACACGACTCACGATCCCGCCTCACAACTTTACTTCCGCCAGTACCTCGCCTCCTACTTTCCAAACTTCACAGAAGCTCTCCTTCGAACCTTGCAAGACTAGCACGCCTGGAAGAAAGGATTTGGTGGAGACATGGCTTAGCAACAGCCTAAGGGATGTTTCCAGAATGAAACTTTCACTCTGCAGCGGAGTGTGCGCCGATATGAAACTTCTTGGCAGATTAAAATCGTGAGTCACGTGGGGATAGCTCAGTGGGTAGAGCGCTTGCCCGCGAAAGGCAAAGGTCCCAGGTTCGAGTCCCAGTTCAGGCACACAATTTTAATCTGCCAGGAAGTTTCATATCAGCGGACACTCCGCTGCATAGTGAAAGTTTCATTCTGGTAATTTTTTCTTGTTTGTACTCCATTTTACCTGGTTCATTTACTGCATTTTATCCATTAAATTCGATGTTTCCTGTGATATACAAGTATTTATTTCTAGATCTTACCTTTCTACCAATTTGGACCTCTGCTGCCTTCACTATTTCATCCCTCAAAGCTACCAATTCATCTTCCACTAAGTCATTCCCACTAATTCTGCCAATTGCTGCCTAAAATTCCCTCTGAAACTTTCAAGAACCTCATGTTCTTTCAATTTATTCAGATCCCATCGTCTTATTTTGTATCTTTTTAAATTTTCAGTATACAGTCTATAACCAATAAGATATGGTGAGAGTCTAATATGCCCCTGGATATGTCTTACAGTTAAAAACTAGTTCCGAAATCTGTCTATCATTATGAAATCCATCTGGTACCATACAGTGTTTCCTGGTCTCATTCACGTCTTTCATGATTCTTAAACCAAGTGATTGTTATGATTGAATTATATTCCGTGCAAACTTCTACCTGGAGGCTTCCTCTTTCTCTCCTTTTGCCCAGTCCGTATTCACCTATTATTTTTCCTTCCCTTCCTTTACCTATTACTGAATTCCATTTCCCCATCGCAATTAAATTTTCTTCTCCCTTAACTCTCTGAATAACTTTCTTTACTTCATACAAGTCTTTGATCAGCTCATCATCGACAAAGCTAGTTGGCATATAAACTTGTTATACTGTGGTTGGCATTGACTTCATGTCTATCTTGAGTCTGATAATGCAGTCACTGTGCTGCTCATAGTAGATCATATGCATTCCTATTTTCTTATTATACCTACTCCTTTGTATTTATTACTCACCTTACCAGAAATCCTTTTCATCTTGCCAACAAACTTCGCTAATCCCCACTATATCTAGCTTCGAACTATCCAGTTCCCTTTTTAAATGTTCTAACCTCCCTACCTGATAAAATGATCTATCATTCCACACTTAAATCCATAGAATGCAGGTGTTGTCTTTCCTGATGTCGAGATCCTCCTGAGTAGTACCTGCGTGGAGATCCGAATGGGGGACTATTTTACCTCCAGAATATTTTAACCAACAGGATCTATCATCATACAATCATACAGCAGAGCATGTCACCGGGAAAATTAACGACTGTAGTTTCTTCTTGCTTTCAGCCTTTCACTCCAACTGTATGGCAGAGGCACATCAGCTAACGTTAGAAAACCAGCTCAATCAATCATCCAGACTGTTGCCCCTGTAACTACTGAAAAGGCTGCTGTCTCCTCTTCAGAAACGACACATTTTTCTGGCCTCTCCACAGATACGCTTCCACTGTGGGGCAGCTATCTGTATCATTGAGGCACACAGGCCATTCCACCTCGGTAATGTTGACGATTCATTTGGGTAGGACAAATGTTTATCTTACAAAATTAGGTCAGGTTCATTTTGAAAATGTATGAATGAAACTGAGAGGTTAACCGCAATGTCAGATCACACAATGCATAGGGATGTACCTCCATGCAATTACGTACCAGTCATCACAGCTCACTCAACAGGCTGTTGGCATACAAACACACATCCCCTAGATAACTGTAGGAATGAGCTATGGGTGTGGTCAAGAAACTGGCGACACTAAGGCAAATTCTTGAGAAATGCTCGTATACTCTCTGGAATTTGTTGACAGGGCTGCATTCTGTGGAGGCTGGACAAAAATACTCCAAAAGGAAAAGTTTGTCCAGAGCAGTTCTAATCATTGTCATCTATATTTGATAGGAAGAATTGGTATTTTACAAAATGTTCAAATGTTTGTAATGCTTATGGGACTTAACGATGGGGTCATCAGTCCCTATGGTATTTTACAAATTGTTGTCAAGTACACAGCTTTCTTTTATTTGTACTGAATGTTTCTCAGAAGATAAAAAGCATAGGACTATTATTGAAAGATATATGTCACATTGAACAGAAACTTTATTCTGCTTGTATGTAGTTAAATGAGAGAGAAATGTTACACCGTTTTGCACCCTATACCTCCTGAAATACATTTACTTACTCCAGAAAAAAATTTCGTCAGAGCGTAGGGTATCTTCAGGTTTATCCAGCAGTAAGTACTTCACAGGTTTGACTTTGCATGCTTACGATTCAGCTTAAAGCTCTTGTACTCTCTGAACACAGCAAACACAATTTACAAGTACAATAGCGACTGTTGGTGCTTCTATATTCATACTGTCCAAAAGTTAGTATCATGTTAATGTTGATGCATGTCCTATTTCATTAGAGCCAAATAAAAATTTAAAGTTTTCCGATGCTGCAGGACTGTTTCTGGCACTATTCAACCTTTTCGCCAAATTCGGTACTAATGGATAACATACCTACTTGGTTGTTTTGTTTGACTTGTATTAATACGAGATTGCACTTCTCGATCCTCGGACATCTGTTTGAGATTACTAGATATATTCTGTAATTTTAAATGTGTTATAATGCCTTTTGTAATTTCTGCTACATTACGATTTGTCAAGAAATTTGTCGCAATAAAGTAGAGCTAGATCCATGACTTTCATTTTTATACACCCATATTTGACTCACAATCACAACAAGCATTGCCTGTCAGTGTCAGAAATCAGTTCAAATAACTGATTGAGTGATGTCCCAGAAAGCTGGCACATAGCGAGACGAGCCACAGTGGCGTTTGTCATGAGTTTCATGACAACAAAAATTTTTAAGTCCTAACGTGCACCTAATGATTTCTAGAAATTTCTAATTTTGAGAATCATAACATGGCCACAACTCCAAAAAGCTTCTGGTTTACTAAAATATTTCAATAGCAATGACGCAAACCATTGGTACAATTCGTTTTATTTTAGATTCAAGGGATACTGAACCCACCTCTACAATCCACTTTAAAAATTTTAAGCAACAAACTTGTAAAATTAAGTAACATCTTTAAATAAAACCTCCATTAGACCCAGCAAATCATCATGAATGTTGTGACATGTAACAAATCAAACCACCCCATCTAAATTAAAAGATACCTGAAGATGTACCTTTAACGGCACGAAACCGGTAGTAGCGCAATAAAGGCGTACAAAAACAGCCGAGGCGGACTTCAATAATTCATAGAAAGACATCCTGATTGTTTATATAACTTTCTAGAATTGATTTACAATCTATTTCAGCTATAGATGCCCGAAGTATAAAATAGTTTGAATGACGACAATATGTATTCAGAAGTATTGCACTTCTGAACATATCATATACTATCAGTGCACATAAATCATTTCATAGTTTGAATAACAAAAATTTTTAAGTCATAACATGCAACTAATGGTTTCTAGAAATTTCTAATTTTGAGAATCATAACATGGACCATGACTCCAAAAAGCTTCTGGTTTACTCAAATATTTCAATAGAAATGACGCAAACCATTGGTACAATTCGTTTTATTTTACATTCAGGGGATACTGAACCCACTTCTACGTTCAACTTTAAAACTTTTAAGCAACAAACTTGATATACGCAACTGTTGCCCGCATGGACGTTTACTGAAGGGAGTCCCTTCTAAAATTAAGTAACATCTTTAAAGAAAACCTCCATAAAACCCGGCAAATCATCATGACCGTTGGGACTCGCAACAACTCAAACCACCCCATGTAAATTAAAAGAGACCTGAAGATGTATCTTTAACGGTACAAAACAGGTAGTAACGCAATAAAGGCGTATAAAAACAGATAAGGCGGGCTTCAATAATTCATAGAAAGACATCGTGATTGTTTATACTACTTTCTATAATTGATTTACAGTTTTCAAAGAATTGAGCACCAGCAGCTCTAGAAATTCTTGGTGCACTCTAGTTGCTGCACATCACCGTCCCATCCTAAGAGAGCTCCATTACATAGGCAGTATAACCAGCTCCTCGTTTTCATAAATGTGTTTTCAAAATGCGCCATATTAGATTTTGCTGCATAAACTTTTGTCTGAGGAGTCGCATACTGACCTCCCAGAGTGGCTTTTTTTTTTTCTCAGCCTATATACTTTTAATTAAACAATATGTTCTTACCATTTTACTATCTATCAAATCCAATGTAACTCATTTCTTTGTTTTTTTATTAAAATATTCATTTTATTTTTATAAATAACTAGTTTAAACCCGCGGCTCCGCTCGCGTGTTGGTTGATTATGATAGATAAGCTATCTTTCAGTAGTGTGCTATGAGAGTGGTTTTGAAGGATGAAATGAAATACAATGCCTTCTTTAGATACAAACATTTTTAATCAACATTCAAATAAAAAATAAAATTATGTGAAGTGCTTAATGATTTACAATAAATAATACATACATTATTCCTTATAGCCTGTGTTGCAATATCTCAAAATGTATGGTGAGATTAATGTCCAAATTCATTTTAATTTCATTTTACTGTTTTATTTAATTATTCTTATATTTCCTTATTCGTATGGTTATCCTTACAGAGAAAGAGCTGAAGACATTGAAGCATGCATAGACCAAAGATATGGTCTGTCGCATCAAGTTTCTCTCCTTGCTGTAGAGTCGCAAACGTCATCGCTGGCCTTCAGTCCGAATTTTTTAATAATTTGACCACTTTCAACCCCCATATCTTCCACCCCCTTATAGCTATCGCCATGTAACTGCTATGGTGTACAACGGGAAACTTTGGACAACAATTACACACAGACTATTCGTAGGATTTTATATACACTGATAACTTTCCACCCCAATATACTTCACCCTTTTATAATTATTAACCATCAAGCAACAATACAACCAATAAAACAATTTTCAAAGAGTTAATATAATTTCCAAAGAGTGATTATTGTTTCGCATTTCGCGTTATCGGTATAAAACCATGCCTAAAACGTTCCTCAGGTACAAATTAGTTACTGTAAAAATGTTTAAGTCTCTGCGTCTTGTAGTTCAGACGTGATAAGCGTACACCGAACCGACATTCACATTAATACATATAGATAAACAGCTATCCTATCGCCATAAAACCATGCCTAAAGCCTTCCCCGGGTAGACATTAGTAACTGTACAAATTTTGAGCTCTTTATGTCTTGTGGTTCAGATGTGATAAACGTACATCGAACAGACATTCACATTTATAGATGTAGATATTTATTTCATCCTGAATGTGATTTTGACTATAAGTAATAGCTTTGTAACTGTTTTTCTGAAACTACATTTCCCGTGTCTCTTACAGAATCAGAGTGTCGAGGTGACACAGCAAGTCTTCGAGAAGCTGTGGAAGGAATTCTTCTCTTCAACAGACCCGGAAGCTCCAGGAAACTTCATCTTTGGCAAAACTTCATTTGATTAGGCTTAACTAGGAGGTTAGGGAGAGGGAAATCGTGGTTGGCGAGAGATGGGGAAACAATACATGCAGAAATTGTGTTCTCTTATGGATGTGCGCAGACGTATGCCCACTACTGCTAATGTTGTTCGTTACTGCTTTGCTGTTTATGTTGCCGGGGGAAATAATGCATGTATGTGCGTGTATCACAAGACATGGAGATCCGATCATCTGTCTCCAACACGCATCAGTGGCCCCAACTTTCTGTTAAATTTTTCTCCAGGCAACACAGAAAAGAAAAACATATATACACACATAATTACAAATATATATATATCATGTATTGCTATTGTTTTCATCCTGTTATCAATGCAATGTTATGCATGCAAGATATGTACACACTGTCTTAATTTTGTATGGACCTGTCATGTAACTCTTCCTTAAGCTCCTCTGTTATAATGAAGTGTATGCTTACAAACATTACAGATAACTATTTTATATAATATAAGAAACTGGTACAGATTATATACCACTCTGTATACTGAACAAAAATTTGTATTTATCTGACATATTGGAAATAAATAAATGCCATTGCCAAAGAGGTGTTATGTTAATTCCTGCCTTTCTACAATCCTACAAAATGAAACAAGAAACAAAATAGCATTTTCAGAACAAAAACGCATCACACCAACCAACTTTCTAAGCAGTGTGGACTTCTTGGAATGTGTCTTGCAACTTACTTCTAACGCAATAGTGGAAAGTCCTGTTTGGAAAATAAACAAATTATAAAGATAGTTTACAACTCACTGCAAAGATAAACTGTGACAGGCACACAAAAAAGACACACACATACAACACTTAAGCTATCGGCCTTCAGAGAATAGAACATTCATGCAATTACACAGGCACACAACTCAGTCCCACAACTGTCATCTATGGCTGCCACATTCAAATAGACGATCTATAATGTATTTTAATTTTAATTTTTACAAATATCTATCAGCCAAATATCCAAACTATAACTTAGAATTCCATGTAAATACTATTTAGAAACAACAGCCGCAGCAAAATGGCTGTGCAGATTGCGGCACTGTTCTCTGATGCGCGAAGCCACACTCCATTGGGGGTTCAAATCCCCCCTCAGGCATGGATGCTTGTACTGGCCTTAGTAAAAGTTAGTTGATAAGTAGTTTGTAAGTTTAGGGACTGATAACACCACAGTTCAGTCCCATAAGCTTTACAAACATTTGAAACATCACATTACAAACAAGAAATAATTCGTTTGATTAAAATCACCAATTTCCATAGGATGAAATTATAAAAATAACAGAAAAAAGTAGCATTGGAACCTAATGCATCATTAGTACCATTATGTAGCACTGATAATAAATCAAATACTCACACATATACCAACAATACATAATACTCTAGAAAAATGAGTAATTATATACACTTCGAACCAATGCAAAATCCAGTCACAAAAAGATAAACTAATTACACCATAATATACTCACTAAAGTACTGCAACAACTCATACTGTACTCGAACTATCTCTGACATAAATTAAAAAAATATGCACCTATTGAGTAAAATGGAAAGATGCCACAGATAAAAAAAAATTAAGTACAAAACATCATAAAATTAATTTTCAAGCATATAACACAACACACACAAGTTGGAATAAGAAACTGGACTATTTAATGATAAGGATAATTTTTGACAGGTTACTTAAATTTTGAACATCAAATAAATTGTCACAAAATATTAGGTTTATTTTGAAATGAGCAGTTAGTGCAGGTGAGGAGATACGCCAAGCCATGCTAGGCACTTGGTGATAATCTCAATAATTAAATCCCAAGAACAAAAACCAGCCAAAAATGTATATCACACAAAGATAATCTAGAAACATTAAAACAAACAGAATTTTAAGGTATAAAATTAACATTTGGATCTAAAAAACAGTTATCCTGAGAATCACTTAAATTATGAATTATAGAAACTGCACATATAAACAATAATGCCCTAAATAAAGCATGAGTTAATAAATAGAAAAAAAGTAAGATCATAATAACCCATTGATAAAAATTTGACTATAAAACCAAACTGACATATAGTACAAAGAGCAATAATCATCCTTAAATCAAATTAAAAATTTGACCCAATACCAGCTACAAATATTGTTACACAACCATTAAAAAGAAGATATCAACCAAAGTCATAAATTCACAATATATAGGACAAAAATGAATTAATAAATACACACCAGCAGTGACAATAGTAGACGAATCAACTAGATGCGGGAGTTTGAGCTGCTATAGTCATAAAGAAATAGGAACTTCAGCTCTTTTAGTTATAACAGCAAGAAGAACTATCAAGTAATACTCTTTATATCAAAAGAAAATAATAATAATACATATAATTTAAACTACCAAAATCTAACATTCAAGAAATAGAAATCAAAATAGAAAAATCACCAATATGATTAGACAAAGCAGTTACCATACCAAGCATCGTAAGATTTTACATTCAGATAAAAAATAATTGAACATTAAGAAACTAAACCTAACCATCTCAACCTAACAGAATTCTATTTAAATTTGGACTACTAATTAAAAGACTCATTGAAGAAATAAATATTAAAACAATTATAACAAAAATATTTCCTTATGTTTATAATCATTTCAATAATAAATAGCTAAAGAAGAAAAATACATAATAAAAGGTATAAAAATAAATGAAAAACACCCAATCATAAATAAAACTTATAACCACCATAGAACCATTTAACCAAAAACATGTCAATTTACATGCAACATGCAACCCATATTATCCGAAACGCCACCAACAGAAAAAAATACCCATAATTACTGTAACTTGGGCATTTTGTTTTTGTGCTCTTTACTCTCTTCATGTTACTGTACAACAATAG
This sequence comes from Locusta migratoria, assembly GCA_026315105.1. NCBI lineage: Eukaryota > Metazoa > Arthropoda > Insecta > Orthoptera > Acrididae > Locusta > Locusta migratoria. The sequence goes on from CM048754.1 coordinate 20,476,611, forward strand.
CCCACAACGATTGTTCATTGTGGTCTGTCTGCCAACTCCAGTCAGTAGCTGTGAACACATTTGTGCAGATCTGTGATACAAACGTGCGCACAAGTTATCATTTCTTTACGCCAATTGTGTACATATTTTGTGCCATGGCGACTAAAGCGAAGCGTGTTGTGATTACTTTCCCTGATAAATTACCTGCTATCAAAGAAGTGGAATAAGGAAGTATATTGAAAAAGTTGCAGCTAATTACAGAGTTGGTGTGTCCACAGTTTCAGATTGGATGAAATCTAAATCTAAATTTCTAGAACTAGCAGTGAAATATCCTTACAGAAAAAGTTTGGAATCATCGGACTTTGAAAAAAGTAGGTGTAGCTCTTCCCTATAGTTCATCCAACAACGAAAAAAAGGCAGGCCTTTGACAGGTCCCGTACTGCAGGAGAAAGCTAAACTGCTGGCTGAGGTATTAGGTGAGGAAGGACAAGGTTTTGTGGCAAGCTCTTGGCGGTTAGATAGGATTAAAAACGGATACGGTATCTGACAACTGAATGTATGTGGAAAAAAGCTATCTGCAGACCAAGATGTGGTTGAAGTTTACAAAACAGGGTTTGAAGATTACACCCAAGACTATAATAAGGATCAAATTTACAGTGCTGATGGAACTGGTGTTAATTTCAAGATGTTGTCTACTAAACCCTTAGCTTCCTCAAAAGAAACGTCTGCCCCAGGAAAGAAAATAAAAAAAAAGAACTGATCACTGTTCATTTAGGAGCAATCGCTCCTGGCACACATAGACTGCCACCAATGTGTATCAGGAAGTCGAATCGAAAAAACCACAAGCATTAAAGGATGTTGCCCCAAATGAGCTGTCAGTTTTTATAGAGCTCAAAAAAGTGCATGGATGTCTTGTGAACTCTATGGCGAATAGTTTAGTGATCAGTTTGTACTGAGAGTTGAAAAGTTTTTAACTGAAAAAGGTCTGCATAGCAGGGCGATCTTGTTAATTGACAATACACACACCTTGTACGGGAAAAAGTGGTGATATTGTTGTGCGTTTTCTGCCCCCAAATATTACATGCCTAATTCAGCCACTTGATCAAGGTGTAATACCGACACTTAAACGGCATTAGCATGACATGTTTTTGGGAAGGATTCTGCAAGATAGCGACTTGCAGGAAAAAATCGTAAATGATGTGCTGAAGGTGAAGACGTAATTTATTGGTGAGCTCAGACATTGGGCAATATGAAAGCAATAACCCTCCAAAGGTGTGGAAGGAAACTGTATGATGGCCCTAAAGAACACTTCAAAGAAAATGTTGAACATTTGACAGAAATGGTAAACCGAATTGCTGGATGCAAAGACATGGATACTAATGAGGTTGGTTAATGGGTTGTTGCAGACGATTCCCAAAAAATCATTGACCACGAAATTGTAGATACAGTGTTGCAGACAAACGTTGACATGGTCGAAGATCCTGAAGTAGGTGAAGTGGACTGGATATACACCACAGTGATTAGACCCAGGATCACCTACGGGGCAGTCGTGTGGTGGAAGAAGGTAAAACAGCAGGTTGCTGCTAAGGAGCTTGGTAAGGTGCAGAGATTAGCCTGCTTAGCCATAACAGGCGGAATTAGCAGCACACCAACTGCTGGGATGGAAACCATGCTGGATATGCCCCCATTACACCTTTGGGTCAAGATGGAGGCAGACTCAAATCTGGCAACAACTGGAACTCTTTGGGATATCCAGAATCACACACTAAAATAGTGAGTGAGGTAAATATAGGAAAGGTTGGGGAAATGCCAGCCGACCATATTATAACCCCATACTACTTTAACAAGCCTTTCAATATAACAATTGGAAGTAGGGAGCAGTGGGAGAAAATAGTTAGACACCGTATGGGGGATATTTTCTGGTTCTCTGACGGGTCAAAATCAGACCAAGGTACTGGGGCTGGGGTATATGGGGTGCAGCCAAGACTGGAGGGCGTCATCTCTGTAGGAAAACTGGCCTCAGTATTCCAGGCCGAAATCACTGCCATCAGAGCGTGTGTGGAGGAGAATTTGCATAGGTGCTACAAAGATCGTAGCATCTGTATCTATTCAGACAACCAGGCAGCCCTGAGATCACTGGCAGCTCCTGCAACAAGGTCTAAAATTGTTGCAGAATGTCACAGGGTTCTGGTGGAGCAAGGGGAAAGCAATAGAGTAAACCTATTGTGGGTCCCTGGCCACTCGGGGATCAGTGGCAACGAACATGCCGACAGATTAGCCAGGATGGGGGCAGAGACTCCATTTATTGGACCGGAACCTGTCCTGACAATCACCAAGGCAATGATCAAATTGGAGCTACGTAACTGGCTCAGAAGAAAGCACGTAGAATATTGGACCAAAGTCTACAAACAAAAACATGGCAAGGTAATGATGCCAAAGCCATGTTTTAAAAGAAGCTCTGCAATCCTGGGTCTGAACAGGAGAGAGATTAGACTCGTGGTTGGATTGCTGACAGGCCATGGGAATTTCAAAAAACACCTACATCCAATGGCAATAACAGAAGAGGACCCTAAATGTAGGATCTGTGATGACGGTGATGAAACTGCATCACATCTGATCTTCGAATGCATTGCATTGGAGAGTTAAAGGCACAGAACATTTGGGACAACCAGACCCGAAGAAATTGTGTCTAATAAAGAACTGGTAAAGGGACTCCTTGCACTGTTCAAGGGCATTGGTTGGCTTTACTAGATATACAAGGAGCGATACCGCACAATAAACTTAGTTTCGGTGCGGGCAGTGGCGGGTTGGACCAAGACTGTTTTGGCTTCCCTGAAAAAATCAAATCAAATCAAATAAGGTGAAGTGGATGACGATGGTTTTCGAGCACTAGAGGTATGTAAGTCTAAATTAGGAATTTATTAGCTTCCAAATTTCGGTGTGTATACAGTAGCTTAGCACAGAAATTACAGCACGAGTATGTTTCTTTTATGTTGCCCTAAGAGTCATAGAGCAGTGCAGTGAGGCAATGCCGGCTGATGTTTTGTTAATGAAAAATGGTGCGACACTGCTGCTAGGAAACGTATTGAGTGATGCAAGAAGCAAACAATTACGCAGTTTTTTGAATGAGAATTTTATATGTTACTAATTGTTTGGCACTGTTTGCTGTAAATTGTTGTACTGAAAATAAAAAAAATTTACTGTAAATTTAATTAAATAAAGAACGTAGGTGTAGCACTTAAAGAGATACTGTATTACATTTGTTTTGACGTTCAAAACCTTTCAAAACTGCGTACTACTATTACAATGCAAAACAACTGTTGTGCATATTAGATGTTCATGGCTTAACCGAAAAAATTGGTATCCGAAATGGGCTCCCCAGTTTATTTTGGTTAACCGTGATACTACTGTACCTAATATAACAATAAGGTTCTAAATAAAAATATAATGATAAACCTCATTGAACAGATAGAAAAAAATACATGATTTAACAAGAATTGATTTCACAAAAGAACATTGTAAATTAAATTACTTACACTATTACAAATAAAAATACTCACTCCTTAAATATAATAAATGGTGAGGAAATCAGTGTAAAAATAAAATTTTATATTCCCAAAAATATATATATATAAACTAGAAAAATAAACCATATAATAAAATTAATAAAACAAAGCAATTAAAAAAGACTAGAATGATAAGAAATAAATAAATTGACCTTCTTGCAGGAATTATTAAAGAACAAATCCAGAAACTAATTTAAATCAATATGAAAGGATAACAGTCATCTCCAAAATAATAACTGACCATTCTCAAATCAGAAAAAGAATATACTGATATTATAAAAACAATACTTAATAAAAACACTAAGGAGTGAATTAATCACCAACAATCAATTAATAAACAAATAGGGATGAAAAAATAATTACAATTAAATACATTAACATAAAAGCAAAAACAAAGAATTTAAAAATTCATTACCCTGAGAACGAATTATATAAACTGATGTAGAAAGACATAAAGCACCATGCCATAGAGAAAAAACAAAAAATAATAGGGAAAAATAATCATAATCAAACTCAATAAGATATATAACAATATAAATAAAAAACTGCCCTGGCCTGTTTAGCAGCCCACTCTAGGTTTGAGTGTAGTTTTATGATTTTTTTGCAAACAAACAATAAAAATTAATGAACAATATGATTACGACTCTACTATTGTGGTAATATCTATGCATCCAACATGTAACATTCTTTCTGACCATATTTTAACAAGCAGCCAAAATTATGTAATATTTCAGTTTAACATTGACAATTATACTGTCTCTTTTAACTTTTACCTCTTTAACATTCTAGCCGCCAAACTCATAAGATTTCTAGGCCTAGGATCACACAAATATCACCAGATCCGTGAAATTTACTGACTGGTACTTTTAATTTAATGCAAACCACTCCAATGTTAATTCTACAGGTTTGGCTAGCATTACATGTACTACAGATTTTAATATTTATGTAAGTAGTTACAGTTCCATTCTACCACTTTCAAACAGAATAGTCATCTTTGCAACTTTACGACGTATGGGGGTTCTGCTTCCTGTAACATTATTCTCCTGGAGCGTCGTGGAAGAAATACATACTTGTAGGTACAATTTTCACTTCTTCTTTAATTTGAAACCAACTTTTCCTCCACCAAAACATAACAACAAATATTTACAATGCATCAGAACGGTTGTACTTCCTTTTCAGAACACAGAGTGACATAGCTTCCAGTGCACTTTAGACAAGCCAAAACTCGAACTCCCCCACGCAAGGCGGTGAGGCAAATATATAACATCGCCAATAATGACCTTACATTATGCATTGTTCATAACAATTGAATATAGTAATTTACAATTAAGGAACACAACAGTAAAACATTTCATGTATACAAAAATAATGACAATATAATATGAAAACTATGCATACGATAATTTTAGATGGCACATGTATTTTTAAGACGAAATTTCCATCTTTCTGTTAATAACAAAGTGCAATGTTAAATATCAATTAACTTGTTAATGAATACATCATACATGTTCCTAACATATATTGAACTATCAAATCTCTTGTCCATTCTGAAACTAGGTTTAAAATCTCCCGCTTCTTGGTTGTACTGCTAGATTCTTGTGTAGATCAGTTCTAGTCTGTTAAAAACGTTCAAATGTCTGTAAATCTATCGGACCAAACTGCGTGGTCATCAGTCCGTAGCTTACGAACTACTTAAACCTAGGTAAACTAACCTATGGACAAACACACACACCCATGCCCCAGGGAGGACTCGAACCTCCACGGCGAGCAACTGGCGCTCTGCAGTGAGGTGCTTTAGACCACTCGGCTACTCCACCACAGCCTGTTCTAGTCTATTTCAAATGATTAACCAAACATACTATCACGTTTTGACAGAGTGGCATCATGACACTGTAAGCTGTAAAACTGTCTGATCTCCCTCTGTGTGGCTTCTTAGTTATTACTTTATATCAATCATTTTTTTGTCTAATTCACACTGCTGTCGTTCCACAATTCCATTGTTACTATAAATACTGAGTGTTTGCTTACTCAGAGTTCACTGTCACCTACTCATTGCTGCCAATACACAATTTCCATTCTTATATTTCGATCAGCATTCTGGGGACACGTTTGGTTGCACATGTGTGCTGTCGTTTCATTCTGAAGTGCATCGTAATTGTTGAGTCTAATTATTAGTAGTTGTTTGCTAGAGTCCATCTATCCAACATAGAGTCACATGTTTGGTTGTCCTGCTTAGCAATATGAGAAATGACAGGTTATTTACAGTTTTCTACTCTCTCTCTCTCTCTCTCTCTCTCTCTCTCTCTCTCTATATATATATATATATATATATATATATATATATATATATATATATCAGATACAAATTACCAGAGCCACCTCCTCATCCCCCCAAATCCAGAATCTTCCACCGAAGAATCCCAGAATAGCCCCTCTTGTCACCGGATACTTTCCGGGACTGGAGCGGACTCTAAATGTGGCACTCCAGCAGGGATACGACTTCCTTAAATCCTGCCCCGAAATGAGATCCATCCTTAATGACATCCTTCCCACTCCACCAAGAGTGTCTTTCCGCCACCCACCTAACCTTCGTAACCTCCTAGTCCATCCCTATCGAATCCCCAAACCACCTTCCCTACCTTCTGGCTCCTACCCATGCAACCGCCCCTGTTGTAAAACCTGCCCTATGCACCCTTCCACCACCACTTACTCCAGTCCAGTAACCTGGAAGGTGTACACGATCAAAGGCAGAGCCACTTGTGACAGCATCCACGTTATTTACCAACTGACATGCCTGCACTGTGAAGCGTTCTATGTGGGAATGACCAGCAACAAACTGTCCATTCGCATGAACGGTCACAGGCAGACAGTGTTTGTTGGTTATGAAGATCACCCTGTGGCTAAACATGCCTCGGTGCACGGCCAGCACATCTTGGCGCAGTGTTACACCGTCCGGGTTACCTGGATACTTCCCACCGACACCAACCTTTCAGAACTCCGGAGATGGGAACTTGCCCTTCAGCTTATTCTCTCCTCCCGTTGCCCACCTGGTCTCAACCTCCACTAAATCCAAATTCCCGCCCACCATCTTTAGCATCTTTGCCTCGGTTCTGCGGACAGAGCCTCTGTCTTGTATGTGTGTTTGTGTGTGATTATTTGTGCCTATCGACGAGTCGGTCCTTTTGGTAAGTCATCCGATTTCTATTTTTGATATTTGTTTATCCCACCAGGAAAGTTTCTTTCTATAATTTTCGTTTGATCAATATATATATAAGTCATCCGATTTCTATTTTTTATATTTGTTTATCCCACCAGGAAAGTTTCCTTCTATAATTTTCATTTGATCAATATATATATATATATATATATATATATATATATTGATCAAACTAAAATTATAGAAGAAACAAAAATAGGTAAACAAATACACACACACTCACACATATCCAAAGAAGTTGGACAGAGATACCAACTGTATCTCTGTCCAACTTCTTTGCTTTTTACAAATGTCTGTCTAGGTGTGTTTGCGTTTGGATATGTGTGAGTGTGTGTGTATTTGTTTACCTATTTTTGTTTATATATATATATATATATAGATCAAACGAAAATTATAGAAGGAAACTTTCCTGGTGGGATAAACAAATATAAAAAATAGAAATCGGGTGACTTATATATATATTGATCAAACGAAAATTATAGAAAGAAACTTTCCTGGTGGGATAAACAAATATCAAAAATAGAAATCGGATGACTTACCAAAAGGACCGACTCGTCGATAGGCACAAATAATCACACACAAACACACATACAAGCTTTCGCCACCACTGGCAGCTTCTTCAGGAAAAAGAGGGAAAACAAGGAGAGGAGGAAGGGATATATATATATATATATATTGTCTTTTGTATGTGCCTGTCGCTGCTCGTCGCCACGTCTTTGCGGTGAGTAGTAAACTGTCCTTACAGTTTACAACTCACCGCAAAGACGTGGCGACAAGCTGCGACAGGCACATACAAAAGACACACACATACAACATTTTCAGGCTATCGGCCATGGCCTTCTTCAGAAAATAGAGCACTCACGCAATCACACAGACACAAAACACAGTCATACAACCATCACCTCCGACTGCCACACTTCGAATCACTCTCTGCGGCGAATCGGGGACGGGAGGGGAGAGGAGGTGGGGATGGGTTAGATGGGAATAAAGAGATGCAGCTTAGGAATGGATTGGGAAGGCGGGATAGGGGAGAAAAATAAATAAAATAAATAATAAAATAAAATAAATGAAATTATTTTATTCTATTTTATTTATTTTTCTTTATTCACAACAAAATTACAGGCACTTACGGTAGTAGTCGGGCAACTTAATAGATACTATTTTCTTTTCAATAGTTCGATGCAAAATTTCAAGGAACAAATGTTGCCCATGCTGCTCTCTGACGGCGCGCTGTTCAACTAACAGTCTGGGGCGTCGACGACAGATGGCAGGGCAACTCGCAGCCTTCTTAGGAAGCATCATACCATGCTGCCATCTGTTGGTGATTTTAAGGAACGCGATCTACGACGGGGTTATTTTCCTTATTTGACAATTAGAAGTTTTTCATGACAACAATAGGCCCGACTAACACGTCATTCAGCAGATGAGTTCCTTAGCTTGATATTGTTAACAGGTTAGCCATACCTGATTTGTCCGATAATCGTTTGTGAAAAAAATACTTCGAACCTCTTGCAAAATTAGTAGGAATAGGGTATATCTGACAACTGCAAGTATATACCGTTGCTGTTGCGTCGAGAATCACGTGCCGTTACCTTATTGGTACATCCATTTAACAAGAGATGTTAACGCTAATTTTTGAAGTTGTGGATCATAAATTTGATCCACCCACAAGAACAAATCAATGTATTTCACAGTGTTGGATCCAACACAATCCTGCAGTGTGAGTGTGTGGGAGAAATCATGAAACAGTGCGTGGTTTGACATACTATGGTCCAGTACAGTGTACCATCCTCGATGATTACTGTACAAGTATTACTATGGAATTAAAAACACTGTTCGAAGACAGCAACTAAAGGAGAAAAAATTAAACTTTTATCAGGTGCCTTGGCAGTTTTATATTTGCTGCACGAAGTATACTTCTTTGGCAGGATGTGACGTTCGTGGTTTCCCATTACATGTGGACTGCTGTTTTAATGACTAGTAATTGGTTTTTATCAAAGTAGCTATAGTTAATACACTTGGCTCCTCTCTAATCTAGCGCCTAATTTTGATAGGTGTTATGTGTGCTAACTGTGCTTTGTAAAGGCATATTATCAGTAAGGACAGGTCCAACGATAATGAAAAAGTTGACATGCTGCTCTTCAAGCAAGTGAAAAGGGGGGGGGGGGGTTGAAGGCAATGGAGTCATGATACACACATTGCAATAAACAATATTTATATATCTGATTTACATACTTGTGGAGTTAGTCACTTTATTGTTTTAATATTACTGTTGTATTCATTTCACATAAAATGACCCTCCTAAAAGCGTAAGCCTGGGTGATGACCTTTTCCGTCCCGAAAATCTCCATTCGCGCCTGCCTATTGTGATTAGTTAAGTTAAATATTTCATTTATTGAAACGTTATTTAAGTTCTTAAGCAATATAAAAATCATAGAGTTAAATAGATATTTTAGCATATTACATTATGTACTACACAGCAAGTGATATCGCTATAGTAAACGAGTACAGCGTAATCTCACAGTTACACACAATCTACAAAAGTTAAGTAAACGTATGAATAACACTGACAGTCTTTTAATGGAAACAATTTGCAAAGTTATATTCTGTGTAACGCGCAACATGATGCATCATTGAAACGCACAAGTTGTGTAATCTAGTAACCACACTTCTTAATATCGGTGTTTCTCGCTTTGTAAGGTTTCTTTTGTAAGGTTTTTTTTGTAAGGTTTTTTTTTTTTTTTTTTTTTTTTTTTTTTTTTTTTTTTTTTTTTGCGAGCAACTCATTTCTATTGTTTACCACTCACCTGGACAAAACATGGCGGCCACACTGACCTGTGCGTGGAAGCAATATGCCCCAAAAGCAATGGACTCTGTCAGACATTACGGAAGAGCGTAAACTTGAGCGAAAACTGAACACTGTTCAGTGAGGTATATAGCATACTATCTGAACCCCCGCTGCTTCGCATGCGTAGGCTGGTTGGTCTACACCAGTTGTTTCTTTTTAATCCTGATGAAGAATCCATATCTTAAATTTCGTAGTTATAGCTTGAAATTTGAATTAACAGCAACATATTTTTGAAAATCAATTTTTTGCGTCCTCTATTTTACCCCCTTATTGGTTGAATTTCAAAAAATGCCGAAACACGTGTCTTTTAAATTCGAACCCCGAATCCAAATCCGAAAATTTGTCGTTCTAACTTCAAAATTGCCTAAATAGCAACATATTTTCGACAAACACCCCCTCTCCAATTTAACCCCGTTGATGGTTGAATTTCCAAAAATACCGAAACACGTATTTTTTAACGTCTAACCAACTACACAAATATCAATTTTTGCAACTCTAGCTTCAAAATTGTATCAATAGCAACGTGTTTTCAAAAAGAATTTTTGATCCTCTATTTAACCCTCTTACTTGTTCAATTTCCAAAAACACTAAAAATCATGGATTTTTAATCCTGACCAAGACTCCAAATCCGAAGTTTCGTAGTTGTCGCTTAAAATTTGAGCTAACAGCAACATATTTCTGAAAATAATTTGTAGAATAAATTTATTTCAAAAAATTTCAAAAAATGCCGAAACACGTGTCTTTTAAATTCGAACCCTGAATTAAAATCCGAAATTTTGTAGTTCTAGCTTCAAAATTGCCTAAATAGCTACGTATTTTCAAAAAAACATTTCATCCCCTACTTCACCCCCTTACGGACGGAATATCTATAAATCGCTTCTTAAATGACGCCTACAGAGTAAGATCAACACCCTCCATAAATTTCAAGTTTCTATCTTCAGTGGTTTGGGCTGGGCGATGATGAGTCAGTCAGTCAATCAGTCAGTCAGTCAATCGGGACACTTCCTTTTATATATATATAGATAGTTAATTAATCAGCGGATAATAGGAGGCCACATTATAACATTGGGTCATACATTATACTCTCACAAGTGTTTTGAATGGTAACTGCTAGCCACGGAAGAACAATGTTAACGCCCTTGGTTTCTGGTGGAGGGAATATAAGAAAAAATCAGTTGAGTTTGCCCTCAGGGTTCAAGAAATGGGGACAGTGGTCTTTCCATATGGCTTAGATATTTTACCTGAGACTGGAAAAAATAGCATTTCCCCATCTTAAGACTTATAAGGGAAGTATATGTGCTAGAACAAAAAACACATCTGTATGAACGTTTGGTTACAGGATATCTACGTATACCTCAATGTGCTGGTGGGTGTCGTTTTTCTGCAAAGCTCTGCAACCATGCTCTAGATAGCACTGTAGATGTAATTGTAGACGCCATATGCAATGCAGATATCTTAACTATAACTTATGTCATAATAATCGACAAGTTCTCTAGCGAATTGTAATCAAAAGCCGTGATGATAGTTGCAACTTTAACCTTCTTCCCGAAAAACTGTTGGTATTCACTGCCACTGCTTCCATCGCCTCTTCCCGCACTTACCGTAGCACTACCGCTTGCAATGAGTTGTTCGTCATTATCATCCCTGTTATCATTATTATGAGTTTGTAACAACAGTATCTAACTTATGGTACCATAACAGATAGGAGAAAGCATGCAAATGATTCATCTTCAACACTAATACCATCTTCACGAAGAAGGGTTCTTCGTAACTTCATCTCAACCAATCGCAATACATTAGCAGATTTGATTAGCAATCGCCGCCCCATCTGACGCTTCACCACACAAATAACGTCACAAAACGCAACTTCGGAGGCACACTGCACCGTCCCTATTGGCGAACCGACAGGTCAAAGTGCAATGCGGCATGGCACACGCAGAGGCCTCTAACGGACGACTGCAGAGTTTTGCAGGTGCGGGAGTATCACTAGTGCAATAAGGGATCTTTACATTATCTCTCATACGATTTTGGTGTATATGTGTTTGTTCGAACCCAAGTAGATTCCTTGTTAGATTAGCAATTTGCAGCTGCGAAAATACACTTGCTAGATGTTCAGCATTGATTTGATTTTTCCAGGGAAGCCAAAACAGTCTTGGTCCAACCCGCCACTGCCCGCACCGAAACTAAGTTTATTGTGCGGTATCGCTCCCTGTATATCTAGTAAAGCCAACCAATGCCCTTGAACAGTGCAAGGAGTCCCTTTACCAGTTCTTTATTAGACACAGTTTCTTCGGGTCTGGTTGTCCCAAATGTTCTGTGCCTTTTACTCTCCAATGCAATGCATTCGAAGATTAGATGTGATGCAGTTTCATCACCGTCATCACAGATCCTATATTTAGGGTCGTCTTCTGTTATTCCCATTGTATGAGATGTTCACCATACTCTGCAATTGTTTTGGAGAATACTGTAATACCGTCCAGATACAAAAGGCACGTAGTTTCAGACCTCCCAATAGCAAATCAGAAAACCTACCAAAAGGCATTCTAAAGAATTCATAATGTCCGCTGGGGACTGCAAATGCAGTTTTTTGTCTGTCTGTGGGAGTGATGGGAACTTCGTGGTAGCCACTTTTCATATCCAACGTAGTGAAGTACTTGCAAGGCGTGTTTCGTCAATGCTGTGTAATCGATAACGATCAGGGGTGGCTACTTAATTTACTGCACTCATGTCTAATAAATCAAATGTTTGTATAGCTTAAGGGACTTAACTACGGTGTCATCAGTCCCTAAACTTACAAACTACTTATCAACTAGCTTATCCTAAGGACGTCACAAATATCCATGCCCGAGGGGGGATTCGACCCCCGACCGTAGTGGCCGTGCAGACCGTGACTGAAGCGCCTCAGTCCCCTCGGCCACCGCGGGCGGCCACTCATGTCTACAGAGGGGCGATAGCTTGAAACTTCCTGGCAGATTAAAATCGTGAGCCGGAACCGGGACTCGAACCTGGGATCTTTGCCTTTCGCGGGCAAGCGCTCTACCGACTGAGGTATCCCGACACGACTCACGATGCCGCCTCACAGGTTCACTTCTGCGAAAGGCAAATGCCCCAGGTTCGAGTCCCGGTTCCGGCACACAATTTTAATCTGCCAGGAAGTTTCATATCAGCGCACACTCCGCTGCAGAGTGAAAGTTTCAGTCTGGAGGCGATAGCTTGTTTCCCCTTTGACTGACTTGTTCTTTACCATTACTATGGGATGTAACGAGGTAGAGGCTGAGGGTTGAATTTTCCTGACGCCAGTTGCTTCTACGACCGATTGCACGTGGTATGGACTTCATTAGGGGTTTTGTCTAACATGTTTGTTTGTAAATCTTTCGGAGTCAACTGCGTGGTCATCAGTCCGTAGCCTTCAAACTGCTTGAACCTAGGTAAACTAACCTAAGGGCAGCACACACACACCTATGCCCCAGGGAGGACTCGAACCTCCACGGCGAGCAACATGACGCAGCAACATGCCTTAGACCGCTCGGGTACTCCACCGCGGCGGGAAAAGAGACGTGTGACAATTTGAACTCGCGATTATAGGCTATAATTCATGTAATAGGGAAACATTCAGTAATTCAGTTGGATATTCCAGATAGGAAGAGTAAAATATGTGGAAAAAATTTAGCTCGTCAGCATTTTATAATTATTGTCATGATAAATAAATTTTATAAATTAAACTTTTAGTTTCTTTCTTTTCAAACCAACTTCCGACAGATAATGTTAACTCTACTGGCAGGTAATTAATTTGCGTTTAATTTCTACGTTCATACATGTAGCTGGTTGTGGATTTTACAGAGCGAGCCGATATGGATCCTGTACAGTATTCACAATATTTTCAAAAAACAAACATTTGCCTCAAATTTCTACCTGATTATAAACTCGACGTTTAGTGAAGCAAGACACAAAGCAGTTTCCGACTATAGCTGCCACTGAACTTTGAATTAAATAAATGGGGAAAGATGGAACATTTGTGCTAGACCACGTTTCTGACTCACGTCTCCTGCTTGCCAGGCAGTCGCTCTGCCCACTACGCCATCTGGACACAGTGGTCACATCTACACCGACTACCCTAGCACGTTATTGCTAAACACAATTTCCAACTTAGCTGCACACTATTGACGATCAGTAAAAAATAATAATATAATTTCATACACAAAATTTTGTGAGAAGGTTTCCTCCTGCACAGCATTTTGATTGGTCCTCTTGTTTGGTCCCAAGTAGCAGAACTCTGATATAGTTTTCTATACTCCGTTCACCGAAACGAGAGACGGACTGTAAACAGACCGGGGCATGTCACCACGGGTGGACAAAATCGGGGCGCATGGTCAATGTTGCTACCAATGTATCAATCATAAAATAAAACAAAAACCAAATTTACTGAAAAAAAAAACTTCACAGGACTGAGGAGGTTAACTTATCCACTAACAGCTGTAAAGTTTATGTTGTTTTATTTAACAGCTGGTTTCGGTATTACATTAACTCTCCCTTATATTTTGTATGACATACGTACAGCAAGATTTATGGTATTAATGCAATACCCAAACTGGTCGTTAGATAAAAGAACATAAAATTTACGGCTGTTGGTGGGTAAGTTAATAGTTTGGAATTAAAACCTCTGTATCAGGTATAAAGCGGCTGTGTGTTTTGCTATATAGCAGTAATACTGGACCCCTCAGATATGCAAAATACATTTCGTTTGATAATTCTTTCGTTTATCAGGAAACTAAGTATCGTAGATGAAGTCACTCGTAAAAACGCACTCATTTCGAAGAATCCAATCACGAAATTCAACAATAATGATTGTAATAATATCACAGATCGATCACTTGATGTAATGCGCGAAAGGTCAAATCGATTTTTTTAAAGACATGTATTAAAATAAATTTCTTTTTCACTGCTTTATTTATTTATTCTTATATTTCCTTATTCCTATGCTTATCCTTACAGAGAAAGAGCTGAAGACATTGTAGCACGCATTGAGCAAAGATATGGTCTGTGGCATCAGGTTTGGCTGTATGTAATCTCCTTGCTATAGAGTCGCAAACGTCATCGCTGGCCTTCAGTCCGAATTTTTTTTATAATTTGACGACTTTCAACCACCATATCTTCCGCCCCCTTACAGCTATCGGCATGGAACTGCTATGGTGTAGAACGGGAGACTTCGGACAACAATTACACACAGACCATTCGTTTGTGTTCTGTAGTTTTCGCTGCAGAGCGAAATATTAACACACACACACACACGCACACGTAGAGTTTTATATACAACGATAACTTTCCATCCCAGTATACTGCACCCTTTTATCATTATCAGCCCAGCAATGCAGTCAATAAAACCATTTTCAAAGAGTGAATATAATTCTCAAAGAATCATTACTGTTCCGCATTTCGCGTTATATTCTTCGAATTACTAAATATCTATCAGATAGCTATAAAACTGTGTCTAAAACCTTCCTCAGGTATATATTAATAACTGTACAAATATTTAAGTCTCTGCGTCTTGTCGTTCGGACGTTATAAGCGTACACCGAACAGATATTCACATTAATATATATATATATATATATATATATATATATATATATATATATATATAGATAAATAGCTATCAAGTCGCCATAAAACCGTGCCTAAAGCCTTCCCCGGGTAGACATTAGTAACTGTACAAATTTTTAGCTCTTTATGTCTTGTGGTTCAGACGTGATAAACGTACACCGAACAGACATTCACATTTATAGATATAGATTGTTCTTCACTAGTGCTGAGAACATGCTCAGATGCAATGTTTCTTAAGTGTAAATTTCGTTGCGCCATAAATGCCTTCTTAGCCACCTTTCTAAGACAACTTTAATTGTGGTGGCTTGCTTATTAATGTCTGTGTGTAATAACGTGTGAGCTGCTATGTATATTGACCACTGTAGTATTAACTTGCTGTTACTGAAGTAATTTGAAACGAGTCAGTTCTCAGTTTGGGCCAGGGAACAAGGCTTTATATCAGGGAGTAACCTGTAGTTCACACGGACCTCATTTGCTAATTCTAGTGCTAAAACAAGGCTCTTGTTACGTACGGTGGTCGACGTTTAAGTTTTCCACTCAAGTTTTCGCTCTTCCGTAATGTCTGGCGGTGTTCCTTGCTCTTGGGCCATATAACTTCCATGCACAGATCATTGTGGCCGCCATGTTCTGTGTAGATGCGTGGGAGGCAATAGAAATGAGGTGGTGGCCAAAAAGAACGTACAAAGCGAGAAACGCCGATAGAAGACACGCGGTAATGAGACTGCCACGGTGGGGTAGGCGAACGCATTGAAGCGCTGTGCTACAATGCACGACGCCGCTCCCTATCGGTGGTTCGAATCCTCCTTCGGAATTTTGTGTTTTGGCTTTGTTATAAGGTACTTTATAGGTTTAGGGACTGATGACTCCACAGATAAGCCTCATCAGCTAAACAAACATTTGAACAGTAATTAGATTACACTACTTCTATATTCTAATGATGCATCATTTCCCGTGTTACACAGTATGTAACTTTTTTAATTGTTTCCATTTAAAAGTCTTCACTGTTATTTCTACATTTACCTAAGTTTTGTAAATAGTGTCTAATAAGAAAAGTACTTGGGCTCGAACAAACACATATACACCAAAATCGTATGAGAGATAACGTAAAGGTCCCTTATTGCACTAGTGATACTCCCACATCTGCAAAACTCTGCAGTCGTCCGTTAGAGGCCTCTGCGTGTGCCATGCCGCATTGCACTTTGACCTGTCGGTTCGCCAGTAGGGACGGTGCAGCGTGCCTCCGAAGTTGTGTTTTGTGACGTTATTTGTGTGGTGAAGCGTCAGATGGGGCGGCGATTGCTAATCAATCCTGCTAATGTATTGCGATTAGTTGAGGTGAAGTTACGAAGAACCCTTCTTCGTGAAGATGGTATTAGTGTAGAAGATGAATCATTCGCATGCTTTCACGTATCTGTCATGAGTACAGAAATAAGAGCATAAGTTAGAAACTGTTGTAACACATGTTGTTGTTGTGGTCTTCAGTCCGGAGACTGGTTTGATGCAGCTCTCCACAATACCCTATCCTGAGCAAGCCTCTTCATCTCCACATAAGAACGGCAACCTACATCTGTCTGAATCTGCTTACTGTATCCATCTCTTGGTCTTCCTCTGCGATTTTTACCCCACACACTTCCCTCCAACGCTAAATTCACAATTTCTTGGTGTCTAAGAATGTGTCCTACCAATATATCCCTTCTTTTAGTCAAGGTACGCCAGAAATTTCTTTTCTCCCCAATTCTGTTCAGTACCTCCTCATTAGTTACGCGATCCACCCACCTAATCTTCAGCATTCTTATGTAGCACCAAATTTCAAAATCCTCAATCCTCTTCCTGTCCGCACTATTTATCGTCCATGTCTCACTCCCATACAAGGCAACACTCCATACAAATGCCTTCAGAAAGGATTTCCTTAGGCTTAAATCAATATTTGATGTTAACAAATTTCTCTTTTTCAAGAACGCTTTTCTACCCATTGCCATTCTGCATTTTATATCCTCTGTACTGCGACCATCATTTGTTATTTTACTGCCCAAGTAACAAAACTCATCTACCTCCTTTATTGCTTCGTTACCTAATCTAATTCCTTCAGCATCACCTGATTTTCTTACACAGCACTCCATTATCCCAGTTTTGCTCTTGCTAATGTTCATCTTATATGCACCTTTCAGCACTCTATCCATTCCGTGCAATTGCTCTTCCAGGTCCTTTGCTGTGTCTGACAGAATTACTATGTCATCGGCAAAACGCAATGTTTTTAATTCTTCACCCTGAACTTTAATTCCTTCTCCAAATTTCTCCTTGCTTTCCTTAATACATAATGATGATAATAGGGCTGATAATGACGAACAACTCATTGCAAGCGGTAGTGCTACGGTAAGTGCGGGAAGAGGCGATGGAAGCAGTGGCAGTGAATACCAACAGTCTTTCGGGAAGAAGGTTTAAAGTTTCAACTATCTTCACGGCTTTTGATGACAATTCACTAGAGAACATGTACGATGATTATTACATAAGTTATAGTTAAGATATCTGCATTGCGTATGAGTCTACAATTACATCTACAGTGCTTTGCAGAGCTTTGCGGAAAAACGACACCCACCAGCACACTGAGGTGTACCTAGAGATCCTGTAACCAAACGTTCATACAGATATGTTTGTTCGAGCCCATGTACTTTCCTTGTAAGTGTGACATTACACTGTACTCGTTTATTCAAGCGATGTCACTTTTTGCGTTGTACATAATGTAATATCCTATATTATTTAAATCCCTGACTTTTGTATTATCTAAAAAACTTAAATTTTATTTCAATAAATATAATATTTAAATTGCCTAACAACAAGACCCATGCACGGATGGAGGATTTTGGGATGAGAAAGGTCACCATCCATACATTCGGTTTTGAGAGGGTCATTATGTGTAAAATGAATTCAACTATAATATTAATAAATGTAATAAAGTGACAAAGTCTACAAATATGTAAATCAAATATATAAATATTTTTTATTATAATTTGTGTTTCATGACTCTATCCCCCCCCTCCCCTCGCTAGAAGATCAGCACCTGAACTTTTTCGTGTGGGGCTTCGTTATCGCTACAGCTCTCCTTACTGATAAAATGCCTTTACAAATCGCAGTTAGAACACATAACACCTATCAAAATTAGGCGCTAGATTAGAGGAGAGCCTCGTGTATTAACTATAGCTACTTTGATAAAAACCAATTATTAGTTATTAAAATAGTAGTCCACATAAAGTGGGAAACCAAGAACGTCACATACTGCCAAAGAAGTATATTTCGTGCAGGAAATATAAAACTGCCAAGGCACCTGATGAAAGTTTGATTTTTTCTCCTGTAATTGCTGTCTTCGAACAATGTTTGTAATTCCATAGTAATACCACAGTCTAACATATACAGTCGCGACACTCACTGCTGCGAAAGTTGTTACCAACTGACAGTTGCTGCGACACTAGCGCTCCTAGCGGTGGGCAAGCCGCCGTAGTAGTGATGTTTGCTTATAATTATTTTTGTACGTAATTAACGAAGTAGTTTGTACATTTTTTGCGTTACAAACAATAACAAAATATTAAGAACGTACATAATACGGAAATTAAAGTAAGCCGGCCGCGGTGGCCGAGGGGACTAAGGCGCTCCAGTCACGGTCCGCACGGCCACTACGGTCGGGGGTTTGAATCCCCCCTCGGTCATGGATATTTGTGCCGTCCTAGTTCGTAAGTAGTTCATAAGTAGTTTGTCAGTTTAGGGACTGATGACCCCGTAGTTAAGTCCCATAAAAAAAAAAAAAAAAAAAAAAAAAAAAAAAAAAAAAAAAAATTAAAGTAAAAGCAGCCGAACTTTACTGATTCAGTGGTACAAAGAACAACTTCGTCTTGAACAAATACTTACTAATTTCAAGCTTATTGCACTAAAAGTAGGTACACTATTAACATAACAGAAAAATAAATTTCTGTTATGGTCTTTTCTTACTCTGACAGGCAGTTTTTTTGACGTGTATCAATTCGGTGTGTAGTTTAATTTTTCGTACATATTTATACATCATACGTCTTTCTTAAACGTGCATATTATGTTGAGTGTAATTACTTTAGCTTAAAAAAGCAAAGTTTTGCTGCTTCTTGCAATTTGTGGTTCAGTTGTAGCAACAATTGTGGAATTGGCTTCTTCTCTGTTGGAAAAAAATTTTCATTGCTTTTCCCGTTTTATTGCCACATTTGTTACTTTTTCCTTCAGTTACAACTGTTGTCGCCGATTTAGTACGTTAAATACTATAGTTATTGCATTCTCTATACGTTTGCTACGCTCAAACTCACTGATCCGATTGGAATCGTAGTGAAGAAAGCTTAACGTTCGTTAGTAGAAAAGCGACATCTTTCGGCGAAAGGGAAGGTCTTCTGGTGTTTCCTAGCCATTTTTTATGTTTAATAGAGAGTGAAATTAATTAGCAGAAGCCTGTAGGTTACATGATAGCTGTAAATAAACTATCCCGCTGGCCGAGGTTACTAAGGCGCTCCAGTCACGGTCTGCACAGCCACTACGGTCGGGGGTTCGAATCCCCCCTCGGGCATGGATATCTGCGCCGTCCTAGTTCATAAGTTCATAAGTAGTTTGTAAGTTTAGGGACTGATGACCCCGTAGTTAAGCCCCATAGACTAAACAAACAAAAACTATCCCGCAATGTACCGTTTCGTACATTGCCAGAGGCCTTAGGAAACTTAAGTAAGACAAATGTGCAGCTACTTTTAAGTTATTGACTATTTTAAGGCATTACATACATTTCGTAATGTAAAAAGTGTGTTAAAATCAATATAAACGATACTATTCGCACTCGTTCTATATCGTATTCAGAAATGTAGCTTGTCGGCCGCTTGGAGCGCTACTGTCGCAGGGTATAACAGAAATCTATGGGAGTGTCCTGACTGGATATGTTAGACTGTGGTAATACTTGTACAGTACTCATCGACGATGGGACACTGTACTGGCCCATAGTACGTCAAACCACGCACTGTTTCATGATTTCTCCCACACACTCACACTGCAGGATATTGTTGGATTCATCACCTTGAAATAGTTTGATTTGTTCTTGTGGGTGGATCATAATCATGATCCATAACACAAAAATTGGTAAAATTAATGAATAAGTGCTAAAGTTAAATTAATTAATCGGCAATGTGACCGCCAAAGTTGGTGGAGATACAGTTATTAGATATACCCAATTCCTCCTAATTTTGCACGAGGATCGAAGTATTGTTTTCACAAACGATTAGTGGACAAAGCAGGTATGGCTAACCGGTTAACAATATGAAGATAAGAAACTCATCTGCTGAATGACGTTTCAGTCAAGTCTATTATTGTCATGCAAAATGTCTAATTGTCAAATAAGAAAAATAACCCTGTCGTAGATCGCGTTTCTTGATATCGCCAACAGATGGCAGCATGGTACGATGCTTCCTAAGATGGCGGCGAGTTGCCCTGCCATCTGCCGTCGACGCCTCAGACTCTTAGTTGTTCATCACGCCGTCAGAGAGCAGCACGTGCAACGTTCGTTCATTGAAATTTCGCCACAGTCTATCAGGGACAGTCGTAAAACTCCCTACGAAAAAAAAAAAAAAAAAAAAAAAAAAAAAAAAAAAAAAAAAAAAAAAAAAAATTAAATTAAAATAAAAAATAAAAATTGCTGCTGAAACGATACTAGAGCTCCGAGCGGCCAGTAGGGAATAACAGTGGAATGACATGATGCAAACAAACATACATACTCCGCAATTCATCGTAAGGTGCGTGGCGGAGGGTACATTGTACCACTACTAGGCATTTCCTTTCCTATTCCACTCCAAATTGAACGAGGAAAAAAAGAATGCCTATATGCCTCCGTACAAGCCATAATTTCTCTTATCTTGTCTTTGTGATCTTTACGCGAAATGTAAGTAGGCGGCAGCAAGATCGTACTACAATCAGCTTCAAATTCCGGCCCTCTAAATTTACTTAACAGAAATTCACGAAAAGAACGTCGTCTTTCTTCCAGCGATCCCCAATTGAGTTGCCGGAGCATTTCCGTGACACTCGCGCATTGGTCGGACCTACCGGTAACAAATCTAGCTGCTCGCCTCTGAACCGCCTCAATGTCTTCCTTTAAACTGATCTGCTGCGGGTCCCAAACACTTGTGCAATACTCAAGACGTGGTCGTACAAGCGTTTTATACGCGGTCTCCTTTACAGGTGAAGCACATCTTCCCAAAATTCTCCCAATAAACCGAAGTCGGCTGTCCGCCCTACTCACAACTGTCCTTACATGTTCGTTCCATTTCATATCGCTCTGCAATGTTACGCCTCGATATTTGAACGACGCGACAGCATCAAGAAGCTCATTACTAATGCTGTATTTTAACATTATGGGATTGCCGATTTTAATGCTGTTACTTTCATATTTCCCGGTCAATGAACGTTGCTGTGAACTTTCTAATACACATACGAAAACATCATTAAAGTAATATCACTGCTTCCGTTAATTTAACAAACTGTCTGTGCAATGTAATTCATACAGTTCAGTATACCCGAGTCATATTAATATCGTCTGAAACCTTTTGAAAGCAGAAATGAATTGCAACCCGATATGCTGAAATACATAAAAGGAACTGATTATTTAGGGACTGATAACCCTGTAGTTAAGTCCCATAAGCTTTACAAACATTTGAACATTTTGAACTGATTATGATTATGTTAGCGTTGTCAGTAGGTACTGACATGTTTAACACGTTTTGTTTTAGCGAATTTCGGACATTGTAATGTTTTCAAAACTACACTCGATTTTTACTTCGTAGGGGACTAGATTCTACATCGTCGTTTAAACCATCTTTTGACCACGTCCTTGCTTCTGTGCCTTTCGTGTACCTATCACAATATTCTAGCTACTTGGCAGGTATCAAACTAAATATCTTCAAGAATGTGACGTGCTGACATTAACAGGTTATATAAAAAGGTAAAGCAGTCAACAATCCGAAGATTGGTTTGAACACCACAGTGCTTTACTAGGCATGGTCCTATTTGGAGGTGGTATGCCGTTGCCTTCCTCCGACCTTCGAACTGACTTACCCAGCCAGTTATAGGGGGACCTACAGTTTAACGTGGGTTCCGAACCACGGTGCTACTCGGTATTTTTCACATGACCGATACTGCCAGAGGTGAAAGAAGTGGAAAGTGACAGATAAAAATCCTAGGACCTGGCGGGGATCGAACCCGCGACCTTTGGATTTGTAGTCTGGCACTCTACCACTGTGCAACCAAGGCGCGAAGGTCATATATGGACATATTATTTATTTGTAGCTGCGTATCAAACTAGTAGGTAACCGACAAAATATGTTAGTATACAAGGTTATCATTTTTGTGAACCTGAGGTACTAACCTAAGCAGTGATTCACACATTACTTTTATTCAGCAGCAATATTATGAAACAGTGGTCAAGTATTTGCGATTCTCATTAACTGCAGAAGTTTGGACGTGAATGAATTGTTGAAGATTTACTTCTATGCCTAAAAGTATAACTAACCACTGTAAACGAACACATGTTATTCATAACATTATTCTGTTATTTCTGAGCATCCTTTGCAAATGAGAGATTTCCGAATTACATTTTTGACAGTTGCTACAATTTATAGCGCCACAAAAGTTCGTAAATACGAAGTTAATTTTAAAATGATGCTTCACTCCAAATACACATTCATTACTCAATTGCTTCGTGGTCTGTTTTTACGACCTGGCTGCTTGGCAGCTCTGCAGTCGAGAGATTACAGAAAATAACTGGGAGTTTCGCGACTCTTATGTTCGACTCTGATTTCGCTTCCAAGTATTAAAAAAAAAAAAAAAAAAAACAAAAAAAAAAACAAAAAAAAAACAATAACCATATAACGTGCCCAACTGCTACCGTAAGTGCCTGTAATGTAGTTGTAACAAGTAAACTAAGCAGACTATTCTTTCTATTAGTGTTATGTTTTGTATTTTTTTTTTTTTTTTTTTTTTTAGCATATACACAGTGCTACCACCCCCACAGAGTTTGGTTATACACTGCGACAGGAGCGCTCCAAGTGCCCAGCAAGTATCATTACTGGATACGATATTGGATGAGTGCCAATGGTATCGTTATATTGATTTTAACATACTTTTTACATTAGTGAACGTATATAATGCCAAAACATAGGTAATAAGTAAAAAGGGTCCAAATTTTCCTTTCCTAGGTTACCTAAGATCTCTGACAAGGTACGAAACGGTGCAGTGCAGGGCAGTTTATTTACGACCATCATGTAAGCTCCAGGTTTTTACTAAATTATTATTTTCTATTACGAAGTCAAATGTCTAAGAAAAACCAGAAGACCTGCCCTTAGGCAGTAAGACGTCGGTTTTCTGCTCAGTAACATTAAAGTTTCTTCACTACAATTCCATTGAAGTCGATGAAGGAACAAAGTAGGAAATGTATGTAGAAAGCAATAAGTTCACTATTTATTGCAGCGAATCCGCGACCACAGTTGCAGCGTAAAGTGAAACGTCACAGACGTTCACGTGGCAATAAAACAGCAAAAGAAATGAAACGGTTTCCCAACAACGAAGAACCCAATTCCACAATTGTTGCTATAACTGAACCTCAAATGACAAAAATCGTAAAAACATTGACTTTTTAAACTAAAGTATTTAGGCTACACTCAAAAACGAATTCGCTGACAAGACAGACGATAGAAGTGTGAAAATGTGGAAATCATTACATTCCACACCGAAATGATACACATAAAAACTACTTGTCATGATAAGAACAGACCACAATAGAAATTTATCTTTCTCTGTTTATATTCTAATTACTTTCAGCGGAAAAAGCTGGAAATATAGACAAATTCATAAGTATTTGATCATTACCAAGTTGTTATTTATACCACTAAATCAATGAAATTCGGATATTATTACCTTAAATTATAATGCAAAAAGTATAGTAACTCTTTCGTTAATTAAAAGCAAAAACAGTTATAAACAAACAACGCCCCTTCGACAGCTTCCCCTTGCACTAGGAGTGTTGGCGTCTTTGCAACTGTCAATTGGTAACAACTTTCACGACTGTTTAAGTCCGACTGTGGTAGAAGTAGTCTCTTCGTTATAGTCTGAGTGGAGAATAAGAGTAAGAAAAACAAGATTGCGTCAGGTATTGAAGTACTTGTAAATTGTTCGGTGAAAACAAACTTCATACTGTCTTAAAAGTGAGTAATATTGCGGAAAATTGATTGTAATGGAATTCGAATTTGTTCCACATTGCAAAAGTGGTGCCATACAATGTGTTTTAGTGAGATTAACTTAAAGTGCTCATATTGTGAGTGTGGGTTGTTTACGTATAATGTCTGCTAGTCAGCACTAGAAATGTTTGTCAAGTGGACTAACATAGAGTGTACTGACGTGTGTGAATGCGTGTGAGCAGTAGTCTGACGTGGTTAAAAACGTGACGCAAAGTCTTCACAGCAGTCTAGGAGTATTAGCTACGACAGCAGTTGTCAAGACACGTCAAGGAATCGTTAGCAGCAAGAATACATGAGCAATTCAATAGTAAATAATGGCGCAATTCAACCAGAAATGAGTGCAGAGAGAACTCAAATACCTATTAAAACAGTTGATCTACGTGCAGTTTACGTACTTAAGAACAGAGTGTGCACTACACAAAGTTTAAAAAAGACAGAAATAAGTTACCATCAGGTACTACGAACTTCACAAACAGACGTGTGCTCAGAGATACGAATTTCAGTTCACAAACTTCCAGCTTTACTATGATGATATATTGTGACAGCCATGGACGTGGGTACAAAAGAATCTTAAGATTTCCATGCAAATGCAAAAATAAAATAAATAAAACTTAAAAAAAAAAAACGTCAATCCTTAAAACCTCTCCATGTCACTACAATATTCAGTATTCAGTAATTATTGGAGGTACAAATGATGTATACAAGAACGAGTTATCAAAGCCACCAATAATTTAAAAGAAACTATGAGATTTTAGGATTTTTATAAGAAACAAATTACACCGAATGAAGACCAAACACACAAAGACATCCACCTAGCTAGAGAAGACAGAATACATAGCAAATTTAAATACATACCTGCCACATACTTCGGTAAAATATCCAACAAAATTAACGAACTTTTCAAAAACACCAGGATTAAATTTGCTTTTCGCACTAACAACAATCTAAGAACAAAACTGCACTTTACATCCATTAATAATTCGCCATACTCAGAGCCAGGTATTTACAAAATCACATGTGACAACTGTAACAGCTTTTACATTGGTCAGTCTGGACGTAATTTCCTCACAAGATATCGTGAACACGTAAGAATAAGTGAAAACAACCAATCTAGTTTCTATTTACATCTCAGAATCGAAAACCATTCAGCGCTTAACATCGAAAACGCACTTACGATTTTTGTGTCCCAGCCTCGTCGCCGCTTTTGTGTCTCGTTTCCGTCGTAGGTGTCGGTGGCCGAGTGGAATGAGACCGACACAGGAATAAAGATAGCACGCTGGTGCAGGTACGGTGGGGAGCAGCCAGAAACTAGAAACACTAGAGTAAATCAGGAAGAGATCTATATTGAACAGAATTTATACGATACTTAACTTTCCAGAGATCAGTACTGCAGAATGTTGATACATAGTTGAGCTAGAGGCCTGCCTAGTGCCTAACTGATAGCCAAGTCTTCACTGGTGCCTATCGGATTCCGAAGTCTTTACTGGTTGCTATCTCAGTCCCAAGTGAACGATGTCGTTCAGTGGTGGCCACGAGCGGAGTTGCAGCAGAGGGCGCTCGTGGCTGCCGTCGTAAGAACGCCGCGCCGTGCGTGCATGGCGGCGCGCGGCGAAAGTAGGTGGCGCGCACTTTGTACTTGTGCGACACCACAACGATTTTGCATAAAATACCAAAGGGAATAGAAATGAATATTTTGGAGGAATTTGAAATATATATTCACACTAAAAATTATCCGAACGAAATACTTAATGAACACACTGATTTCAAACATAAAAATTATGTAGTTAATTTTACTGTCTTTATCGATGAAAAAGGCTGAAAAGCAAAGATATACTAAATGAAGAGAGGAAAAAACGAAATAAACCTCTCTGACCAATGTTAAAGTTAAAAAAGTATCTCATAACTTAGTTGATTACTATATATGTAAACACCTTTGGCAAAGCTGTTGTTAATTACGAAAAAATATAAAAGTTTTCTTTAATTTAATGTTTTAATGTAAAAAGCTGCATAATACCTGACAGCTAAAAACCGTATACAACAACTAAATACGTTTATATTTCCATGTAATTTATGCAACAGTTACGCCAGATGTCAACATTAATTAACGTCCAAACATAGTAGACGTAAGTTATAAGGAAAATTTATAACAAACAAATTTATATATATTTTCCTATTGTTTGTAATTCTTATACACGCAGGCGCTTGAGAATGACAAACTATCGAAACAGCTGTAGGAATATTAAATAAAACATAAGCAGCAATGCGGAACTTTATTGCAATGTCTTTCTACGACATATATGATGCTGCAGGCCCAACAGTTAGGAAAAAAAACCATTAATATTCGTTGGGAACCCATACAGATATGGTCTTATAAACATTTCATTTGTGACTGCAGAAATTCTGAAAGCAAATAGACAGTTTGGAAAGATGTGGAAACCATTCCATAACACAACAATTTTTTCTAGAAATTCCCTGCAAAGAGAAGACTTTACTCAACGTGGTCTTTATCTAAGTAGGCTAGAACAGGGGAGACATTGTTGTGCCACAAAATCCCAGACCACATCAACTGATTAGGCAGATGTGAGCAGAGTGAAGTACTAAAATCTACCAACCTTCCAAATGAATGAAGTATTTATGATTGGAGACAAACAGCAATCATTGAGGTGATAAGTATGACAAATACTACAGACAAAAATCTTTTTTAATTTTTTTTTTCAGAATGTACACGTTTTGACAAACAAGGCTATTGAGTGAACACTGGCTTGCCTAACAGAAGATTTAGAAATAGTTAGTAGTTACTGTTGACAGACTTTTGTAGGTTCAGGAACCTGCAAATATGTAAAGAAATTAATACAAGCAACTAAAATCAGCAAAATAAAAAAAAAGCACTGAAAAAGTGTTTGAGTATTGTATTTGTAAAACTAAAGAACCCATCAGGGGATTATATGGTTGTTTTTTTCTTGACTGTGTAGAAACTTCTTTAGTGAAAGACATTTTAATGAAGTAAAATATTATTGTAGTTGGGGATTTCAATGTAGAGGATAAATCAACATGGAAAATGAATATAAATTTTATAATCTCTTATATTCATGTAATCTACCACGAACAGTCCATGAATACATTAGACTAGGAAAGAACCTATAAAACTACAACTGATCTAATATTGTTTTAACTTGAAGACATTTAACTATAATTAGACGCTGTACAATTTAATGTTTTATTGTAACCCACGCAAATTATAGTACTGGGTGAAATACTTCTGTACAAGGTATATCAATGAGGACAACATTAGATTTTTTTATTTCTCCGCTGAAATTGGGATTTTGGTTAATATGACAATGTAGACATAAAATAGATCAACTGAAAATTATGTACATGATTTTCTAATACTTTGTCTACATTATATTGAATAATGAGCTAATCTCTGGATTGTTTTAGGATATATTTATATAAGGCATTTGATATTATTGATCACAGAATATTGCTTGACAAATTCTACATATTGACTCTGACCTACAGCTCATATGTGATTCAACTCATACTTACCTGTTACTAACCAGAAAGTATATCAAAGTTCTCTCGGCATGAGAAAGTTACTCATGTTATACCCCAAACAACATTATTCAGACCTCTGTTGTCTTGTCACTCATAAATCACTACTAAGTAATTTAACACAGACTAATGATGATGATACTCATGACAGTTGGGATTAATACCAGGTGATATATTTGAAAACTTAATAAATCACGGAATAACGTAGATAGGTAAAAATTGACATACGTGCTTGGAATGAAATGGGGTTTTAAAACGACAAAAAAAAATGGTTCAAAAAAGTCTGAAAAATGGCGCTTCATCTGGTCAGAAAAGCAATAATTAGCATAACAAATTAAGACAAAGCTGATGTTTTTTTACAGGAAATGCTCAATATGTTCACCATCAATCCTCAACAACAGCTGTAGTCGAGGAATAATGTTGTGAACAGCTCTGTAAAGCATGGTTGTGGTGAGGCATTGGCGTCGGATGTTGTCTTTCAGCATCCCTAGAGATGTCGGTCGATTACGATACACTTGTGACTTCAGGTAACCCCAAAGCCAATAATCGCACGGACTGAGGTCTGGGGACCTGGGAGGCCATGCATGACGAAAGTGGCGGCTGAGCACACGATCATCACCAAACGACGACGCGCGCAAGAGATCTTTGACGTGTCTAGCAATATGCAGTGGAGCGCCATCCTGCATAAAAAACTACGTTCCAGCAGGTGTTTATCAGCCAGGCTGGGTATGATGCGATTCTGTAACATATTGGCGTACCTCTCAACTGTCACGATAGCATTTACGAAACCAGAATCACACCTCTCGGACATTTTTTTTTTTTGTTGTTTTAATAAAACCCGGCGTTATTCCAACCATGTGTGTCTATTTGTACGCCTCTATCTACATTATTCCGTGATTTATTAAGCTTTCAAATTTATACTGACTTTTTTATCACCCTTTAAATTGTAACTTTGTGCCAAATGCCATAATCTCAAAAGTCTGATGGTTAAAGTCTGGTGACTCATATCTCAAGGGTTAACCATACATTTCTCAGCTCATCCCCACACACACTTGAAAGACAGCTGGTTGGTTCTCCCACAGTGATGCTGTATGATGGTATCGGATCTGTGTGCTAAGACATGTTGCAATCGATCCCAAAGTGTGAGGGATACAGTCTGTAATATATTTAGCCAGAAGGGTCCCGTTTGTTTGAATAACTGAAGTATTCGATACCATAGTTGGTCGTAGTATTGTAACCTAATATTCCATATTTACAATACATAAGCATCTTATGGCGCTTCTGTCAAGTCTCATTATTATTTGCATTACTATGGTCTTCTAACTAACTAAATTAAATAATTATTGAAGCTTAATGTCGATCAATAATGGAAACATATATTAACATTGCGCTAATTGTTGTTTACTTATGATCTTTTCTATTGTTTATTTTGATGTAAAAAACTTATTATGACATTTGTCATAATATTGTGTATCTCCATGTAAAGCAAAATATGTGAATGTTTCATGAACAAATTGTTAAATATTTAAATGTTGTACTTCCGTATTCTAGAAGGTTCTAGAAATACGATTATGTATTTATACGCACGTAAAAAATGTTCAGATGTTTGTAGAACTTATGGGACTTAACTACGGGGTCATTAGTCCCTAAGCTTACAAACTACTTATGAACTAGCTAAGACTAAGAACGGCACAAATATCCATGCCCGAGCGGGGATTCGAACCCCCGACTGTAGTGGCCGTGCAGACCGTGACTGGAGTGCCTCAGTCACCTCGGCCACCGCGGCCAGATATATGCACGTATTGGCGTGAGAACTAGGGGAGTCTTATGGCAGTCTTAGAGGAGTAACATCTTAGTTAGTACGGAAGTGTGTTGTGAACCACTCTTACTCTTCATCACTTTTGTGCCTTATCAGGAATGGATAAATAAACATACTAAAAAAAAATGAAAGTGTCACAAATGTAGTTTTCTGAAAACCCAAGAACCCGACGGCATAACATAATTTTGTAATGTGTTAATGGTAGGCGAGCTACAAGATCTTTGAGACCACTGAACATCTGCAACAGGTGATGTATAGAAAAATGTGGCTTTAATGTATACACAGTAAAAAAGAAATGCGCCACATATGGTGCATTCGGTGCAGGAAACACTGTCGATTTTTGGAAATATACAAATTGTGACATGTTTCAGAAACAACTAAGACGGAAGATGAAGAAGAAACGATATACGTTCAAACACTTTATGGATGAAGTATTAATAGATTTCAGAACGAATTGATCTATAATAATTGGTTAAAAAAGTACACTGCAACAAGACAAAAGTTGAACTGGAAATGGACTGGACGACTAATCCCGTAAGTGAAATTTAACTTTGATTTTTAGTTATTTGAGTGCAGTTTATTCAGAATGCACAAAGAAAATATTAAAATGTCAAATGTAGACGGGGATTTTGCTTCGGACATGCTACAATCAGTGCTGAACGAACTGGAAAATAAATTATTGAAAACGTTAACAGAACAACAAAATCTAATTAAAGACGAACTTAAAATTTCGTGTGAAAATGCTGAGTTAGGCTTAATAAATGAGAGTTATGTGAAGACTTGTTTTCATGAAACAGAATCAGCAGATCAGACAGTAGAAAAAAGTGCAGATTTTGTTAAAGAAATTAATAGAGAAAAGGTTAACAATGATCTTGTAACAAATGTCATACATAATTTTGATTCATGGTCTAAAATTCCTGTAAAGATGTACACCCTGTAGATTTCATTTTAAGTAGTGGAAATAGTTTTATTGAAGGTAGGCCTACATGTGATGCCGATTAAATTAAATATGTAATATATCACTTAAATGGTGAGGCATTAAGCTGGGCTAATATAAAACTTTATAAAAATTTTGAAGAATGTAAAGAAAGTTTTTTAAATAAGTTTTGGTCAGAAAATGACCAACACAGGGTTAAAAGTAGATTTTTGTATGGGCCAACATATAATGGAATATCAGGAGGACTGTTTGATTTTTGTAAAAAGTAATTGCAGAAACTAATACACTTGAAGTATCCCTTAGATGTGAGGACAATAATTAATGTGTTAAAGATAGGTTACCAAAGTATTTACAATGGGACTTAATGCATGCTCCTGATGATGATATAGAGGAATTTTTGAATTTTGTGTACAAAATTGACAATCTTGTTCAAAGCCAAAGGTCTAATTACAAGAATAGATGGAGTGGGGGGGTGGCAAAGAAACAAACACAATAAATATGGTAATACACATTTTAATGAGGATAGAAACTACAAACATGCTAAGACACAAATAAAACCTAAATGTGATGATTTATTTGTATCTGAATGTGATAATGGTAACTTAGACTTTGTAAATGATACTGAAAGCCATAACACTTTACCAGAGTGTGACAATTGTATTGTTGACGTTAATTATAATGTTCATACTGACACAAGTGAAGGATGTAATGTTTCTTGTAAAATGTTACCCACTGACAATGAAAACTCATATGGTAAAACTGTTATTTCTGATTATGGAAGTAGTAGCTCTGATATGGATTATAAGGTGTCTGTTGAGTTGAGTAAAGAACAAGGTATTAACAATGTAAAGGTTGATGTTCATGATGATGATATTATGCTTGGTAATAAGAATACTTTATATGATGAAAAATTTGTAGACAATGGTATTGAAACTGATAGCATGTTTTATGTTGAAGATGTAAATTTTGAAAATAGGAATCTTAATGCTAGTGATGAAGGGTTCAAAAATGTTTGTGATGAAAATATTGAAGGTAGAGAACATGTTGATGAAACTACATTGGGTCTTCAAAATAATACTGAGAATGTAAACTTGAATGATACTGTCTTAACTAAAGTTGGCCATAATTTACTTGATTTGACTTATGTAAAGAAAACATTAAGGCAGAAGTTTAAAATTCACACACACTTTACATGGAAAAAGATAGAATTATGCTGGGAAAAATTGTACCCAGAGTGGTGGCAAATCGTAAAGTAAAAAGAAATAGGCAAATGATTGTTGACATGGGATCTCTAATAACTGAAACTCAACCCAAGCAATCTCAGTCATTATAATTGATTTTATTTGCTTTAAACTGGACTGCATATTTATTTTTGACTTTTATTCATAAACGTTTAGTAAATTTTTAGATATCTGTTGATTCTTTTGAAGTTTTGGTAAATGTTAATGTGTAAGTTTAAAATGTTCACTGTCAGTAGGCCTGTGTATGTGGTAAAACAATGTTCTATGCAATCACCATGAATGTTTTTCAAAATTACCTTGTTTAAGAAACATAATGAGGTATATTGTCATGAAACTGACTGTAATGTCATTTAGTAAGCTAGGTTATTTTTCATATTTTTCTATGCATTGTGCTTCTTGGTAAAAGTGTCTTACTACATACTATGCATCCAAATATGTTTTCACATTATTTCTGAAAACTGTAAAAATGTTTATTACTTAAACGGATTAGGTTCTCTGATGGTAGTATTGTTTCTGAAGTACTTTGTGCAAAACATTTTGAGAATTTTATTGACATAATCGAATTTAATTGTATGTAATGAAACTTTTTGGACAAGATGGTATTTATCTGGCCACACATAGTCTTGATTAACCAATACAAAAGTTTTCTGATACTATTTGCCATTGTCATAACAGTCTTGTATTAGTCATTACTCATTCATAGATACTCTCATTTCATTTTAAGAAAGTCTTGGATTGATTCAACAGATGACTGTATCTCTCATACTAAACTAAAATTGTTGCATAATTTAGATAATCTACAGATGCCATAGGCAATAGTTGTGAAATGTTTATTGTGTAAACAGATAGTGAAAGTTTATGATCTGATGATTTGTTTGCTTTCTAAAGTGCTTTATGTAAGATATCCTGTGAAGATCTTTGGTCAAATTTAAAATTATTCTTTTGGTAAAACAATACTCCCTACTCCCATGATACACAGTCTCTTGTTTGACTAATGTGAAATACTTGTATGCTAAATGCTTCTGTTACTAATGTTTGATTTTTACTAAACCTTGAGATCTTGAATAAGTAATATGTGATAATTATATACTTTCATTTCATGGAACTGCAGATTGATCGTTATAAGCAAAAGGTATATTTATGCTTTACTAAATACGTTACAAATCGGTTTTTCTAAGTACGGTGTATCTTTCATGCTTCACTGAATCTGAGAACACCATAACCATGAAATATTTTTGAACTGTACGAGCAACAGAAATTTTTATTATAAGGTGCTTTCATGACATTTTAAAATTAATAGATGACTTTTGTGTATTGTTGCAATTTTTATGTTAACAACAGTCTTGTACAAGATTATTTATAAAGTGGGGGGTTAAATGATTTTGGTGTAAGAAACTTGATCAGCTACCTGCCATTTAAAATTTGATTAACTTTGACTATGACTTTTGTGTACTTAACTTGACTATATATTTTGTGCTCTGATTACATGAAAGGTATGATATGGATAACTTTGTCTTTGATGGCTGGGATCTATTGTTGTCATTCATGAAGGTTTTTGTGATGAGACTTGTCTTGCATACTACATTCATAAAATAATACGAAAGAGTAATACATTCATGAAACAATATGAATTTAATATTTTTTAAGGGAATTTCTGTGGTAAGTACAACAGCCGTGTATTTGGTGGCATAATGCCCATCTGCTGTCCTGTAGCCTTGCAGGCTGTGGATGTAAAATTTATAGCAGCAAATTTTTTTGCAAATCTTTTGGTGCTTGTGTACGGTTCGCACAAGTGCCGAACTGGTAGGGTTCCTGTTTATAAAACTTCTCGTCGCACTTGATGTATTATGTCACAATCTAGCTTTGCTCTTTTATTATGCCGTTAAGACATATTCCTAATAATTTTGCTTTCAGTATTCTCATAACAATAATTATCATGATCAATGTTTTTATGACTGTTTAATAAGTATGACACGATAAAGTTCTTACACTTGTTTGCAATTGGTAATAATTTTACATTATCAAATTACTTTCTGCATTAAAAATTGTAATAACTTCTTATGAATTCACTCAATGCACAATTGAAACCAAAAGATTGTTCTAGTAATTAATTTCATACTGTCTTGCTGAAATTTTATATTCTGATTGTAATTTATGTACTGTTTACATAGATGTTATGTGCACTCTTAAATAACATGCAACGTCATTAAGCTTATCATGTATGACTTTAAACTGTATTTGTGCAATGTAAATCTGGTTCAACAAAATTTTGTCTGTGTGTTCATGCTTGTTCCATAAAACAATTTGTTCTTCTGTGCCTAATGTCATAGCAGTTAATTTTAAAGAATTGTGCATTTCAATAATCATATCATCATCAGTAGTAAAATATTATTTTGGTTACAGTTTTGATAAAATCAGTCATTTTATATTAATATAGCATGGATTAATATTGAATTTGAGTAATATAGTACAAATTTAGTATGATAAAAAATGTGTACTCTTGTTTATCTTAAAAAACTGAGCATAATTCTATCTTGTGTGATATAAATTTAAAATCTTTGCTGATTGTAAATACTCCCCAATTCTGTTGTCACACAGTGTCATACACATGTGATTTGTGACAGTGTGTGAGGGGGGTATTGTAATATATTTAGCCAGAAGGGTCCAGTTTGTTTGAATAACTGAAGTATTCGATACCATAGTTGGTCATAGTATTGTAACCTAATATTCCATATTTACAATATATAAGCACCTTATGGCACTTCTGTCAAGTCTCATTATTATTTGCATTACTATGGTCTTCTAACAAACTAAGTTAATTAATTATTGAAGCTTAATGTCGAATAATAATGGAAACATATATACTAATACTGTGCTAATTGTTGTTTACTTATGATCTTTTCTATTGTTTATTTTGATGTAAAAAACTTATTATTACATTTGTCATAATATTGTGTTTCTCCATGTAAAGCAAAATATGCGAATGTTTCATGAACAAATTGTTAAATATTTAAATGTTGTACTTCTGTGTTCTAGAAGGTTCTAGAAATACGATTATGTATTTATACGCGCATATTGGCGCGAACTAGGGGAGTCTTATGGCAGTCTTAGTGAGTAACATCTTAGTATGGAAGTGTGTTGTGAACCAGTCTTACTCTTCATCACTTTTGTGCTTTATCAGGAATGGATAAATAAACATACTAAAAAAATGAAAGTTTCACAAATGTAGTTTTCTGAAAACCCAAGAACCCGATGGCATAACATAATTTTGTAATGTGTTAATGGC
This sequence comes from Locusta migratoria, assembly GCA_026315105.1. Lineage (NCBI taxonomy): Eukaryota > Metazoa > Arthropoda > Insecta > Orthoptera > Acrididae > Locusta > Locusta migratoria. The sequence goes on from CM048754.1 coordinate 20,511,932, forward strand.
AGGCGAGCTACAAGATCTTCGAGACATCTGAACATCTGCAACAGGTGATGTATAGAAAAATGTGGCTTTAATGTATGTCCAGTAAAAAGAAATTCGGCACAAGCTACACATATATACAATCGCACATTATAAATTTTTGTAATATGTGTAGAATCAGAGACGACTTGAAGCTACTTTCAATGTTCTTTTCCTGCTCCGTGTTAGGCCTACATAATGTTTTGTACTTTTAGTGTATCCATGTTTCTCTCCATCTCCTGTGCAATAGCATAAAAAGAACTTGTATCTAAATGTATTACCTTTTTCTTTACACAGTCCACTTGGCACTAAACACAACTTCCTTGTCCCTTGCTGAGAAATTGTTGAAGTAAGTTATGTTCTTCAGAACGGCTTTCTTCTTGTTTGATGAAGCAATCTTGCAGATATTAACTTCTGTCAAATTAAGAAATAAATTAAAAAGCTGTAATTTATGCCAAAAGAAAGTCGTGTAATATTTTATTGATTTCTCGAAACACAAAAGGAGTACATAACAGTCACAGGAACAGACAATCCAATATAAACATAAGATCGCTGGAATTTACAACAGGAAAATTGAGGAAGCCTACTTAAAATGCGTACTTTCATTCTCTATATTAGCCAATTGGTGTACATAATGTGAAAACTAAATTGAAAATGTCTTTCATCGTAGAGTACTGAGTACAAAACAGAGCGGTAAGTAACACGTCTTCCAGCATCATTTTAGAGTGAGGCAATCGTTGTGCTCCAAAATACAATATATATTATAAAGATTCGGCACTCACAAATACAAAGGACACATAAAAATGTCAATAGTCGCTTCGTTAATTGCAACTCAACCAATCCACCAACTTCTGCCTGATAAACACATGCACAATTTTTCACAGTTTATTCGTAACTCCCAAACAGTTTGTCTGACTAGTCAGTTCTCAGCTTTGATTGCTGCCTCTGTCTCTTTCTATTCTTCGATTAACAGTGACAACATACGGCCCAGTAGCAGCTCTTTAGTCATTCTTGGTAGCAGTTACATTTCCCGTATCAGTAAGTGACAACATTAGACTCAGGTTGATAGCACAGCATGGGTGGTGAATGTAGCTGTTAGAGTTACAATAAGTACATGTTCGGTATGATCTGTTAATCTCATTCCATCGGAAAAAGTTCACAGAAACGAAGAAAACAGTTCATTTGATAAAAAAAGAAAAAAATAGAAAAATATCTAATGGTATTAATTTACTACACAAACAAAAGTTACAGCTACATTTGAGATTATACACATACAAAATTAGACCAAATAATAAAACGAAAGAAAACATATCGTTCCAAATCTAAGAAACAGTCTGGCTGAATAAATCCATCTAAATTGCTATTGTTCGGACGTTTCGGCATCTGCCATCATCAGATCTGTAATTAAGATGAAAAGAACATACAAGTGTTGGTTTTACAATACGTTGTAGATTATATATTACAGGATACAATACGTTACTGAGTTCTTTGACAAAATTTTAGTTTCATGTTTTACTTATTGTACATGCATAATTTGAGTAGCAAATAATTGCTTCATAACAGCTAATATCGGTCAATTTGAAAACTATTTAATACAAAACAACTAAGTAACTCTTTCACTGATTTCATTGAAAATTTCACTGAAATCATGATAGCAATTGTGGCTCACATACAAAGGTAATGAAAATAGTATTAAATATTAATCAATGTAACAGTAATTAAAAGAAGCAGTCATGTACACATTAAAATTTGTCTGTTATTTTAGAAATGCAATTGGTTCAAAAAGTATAACAATAAATATGAAAATTTGTATGCAACGTCCCTGATCACCGTAATCTGTAAGCTAAATATTTACACGTACAAAATTTTTAAACAATAATTTAGTTGACGCCCCTCTTAGGAAGAGATTTTATCATTGTCCTGAAGTTTCATTCGCAAGTGCACAGATGGTTGGGTAATTTTTTTTAAGTACATTGTAAACTTCTCTTTGGAGCTCGATATTTTACAACAAACACTTATGTGTTCCATCGATCTTAATTACAAAGCTGATGATGGCTGACGGTAAAACGTCCCAATAAAGACAGTTTTGACTAGCTATATGGTTTTATTCATTCTGACAAAAAATGATCGCTTATTCACATCGGACATTTCTTTTCTTTGTAAGAAAACGGTCTAACATATTAGTAAGGAAGACCAATAAAGTCGGTAAGTTTTTCACTTTACAACAAAGTTAACAATTTTAATGTCAATGGCGTTTAATATAACGTTTTATATCAAAGTGTTGTAGATAAACGTAATTTAGAAAATCAGCTGGAGAAGTTGCATAGTGAGATAGCTGTGTTGAAAAGTGGTGCTGCAGAAAAGTCTGAAATATATATGAAATACAGAATATAGAGGAATGTAGTAAAAAACGGACAGATAGAAGAGTTTCAAGTGTCAGGATGTTATTGCTCTACCATAATAGTAAGGGAAATTGCGAGAAAAATGTGCGAATAGACTGCAAGAAACTTAGAAGATGTATAGGGAAAAGGGTGGGTAGATGAACAATGATCAAGTGCTAGTTGAGAAATTAAGAAAATGAAATGCACATAAGTAGGAATAGAGCTGACTTCATTTCTGAGAGGCTCAAAGTGGAAGCGGGGTTCGGACTGAGATGAACGAAGCCAGCAGAACTGGTGTTCACTTGAATTAAGAAAGCGAATCAGTAAACTAGTTTCGGCTCTTCCTTTCACATACTAAATATTTGGCACATTGCAAAATTTTATTTAGAATTCAAAGAAGCTCTGTGGTTATACTTGAAGTCCATATAAGAACACTGCCACTTTCAGATTGTACTATCACTTAAATTGTTTGCGACGGTGAGAAGTTGAACTGCTTCTGCGGCCATGGTAATGACTGCCCATACTAAATACTAGCAATATGTCAGATTGTAAGGAAAGCTGAACAGTTACATGCGAACTTTCAGTTGATACAGGCAAGAAACTGGTACTGTGCCAAATAATCTCACTCCTTTTCGAGAAACCTGCCATGCTATGTAGTTACCCATTGGCGAGTTCGTCAGTTTCGGAATTTCAGTACACCTGGAACGGTGATGAGATCTCTATCAGGCAATCTGCCCAGATCGAGCAATTCTTCACTGTACCATCACCTGGTCTCGAGCTCTTCTCCCCTGTAGATCTACCAGTGAGATGCCACTCCACCCAGATCGCTCCAACGTTGAGGAGCATGAGGCATCCTCTGTCCTCAACAGGGGTGTGCTCGACAGTCTCGGTACCTTGAGGAGTTGGCTTCCAGACAATCACTACACCTTGAATACTTTTTCGCTGTGCAATAATTCAGTCTCTACCAGCTTTTTAAAAGTTACCTTCCGATGCATATTTCACTATAGGGTAAAAGGGAGAGTCTTGAGCAGTCCATGTCATGTAGTGACTATGTTTTGAGCTGTACTTCGTTGGACAGATACTTGATCCTGAACAATTCACTGCTGATAAATCCACTCATTTTGGCCAATGACTTCATTTTGACCAGCTCCATAACAAATTGTCACTTCACCTTGATCAGATTCATAATGACAGGCACGTAAACATGTGGGAGTTCTCACCTCAACAATCACTATTTCTTCTGCACCCCTTCATAATATTAATGTAAGTTGCAGTTGATTGATCAAAAGATACTGTAGCGTCAGCTGGAGAAGAGGTAACTTTGTGTTGAGTTCCTCTAGGAAGTGGTTTCCAGGTATTGAGTTAATCCCTGTTAAACAGGCACCCCATTTCGAGGCCGCCATATAGAATCACACAGTGTTGATCTGTTTTCCAACGGAAAATAGGCCATTGTTGAGGAGCTCTGCAGCAGAAGGCTGCTCATTGCTCATGAACTATCCCAGTGAAGGACTTTCCCACATTGAGGACTTTGCCAGTGGACTGCCAAGGCAATGTTATAAAACAATGCTGACAGATCGCTGAAGTTTTAGTTAACGGTACTTCTTTATTATTAGATTTGGATGTGGCCTGTCGGCATATAATTATTTTATACATCAGTGACATATGTTCTAACTGACGTGTATATTGTCTGTCCACAATGTTGAGTTGCCAATTGTTACGCTGTGCAATGTTGAAGCACAGTGGTCTGAGGTCATCCCCAATGCACTTCATTCGATTTTGGTACATATTTTGGGGACAGTCATTGTATCTTGAGTAGTTTACCTGTGGAAGTCAATGCAGTGTTCAGGAGTTCCACCAGCGGAATTGTGTTCCATGTTCGGAAGTTGCCCTAATCCAATGCTGTTGTATATTGGAGACCTTCTCTTGTGCAAGTCTGCCCCATGTTTTGGAACTAAGTTAGCAGGATCCCCAGTGGTCTCTCACTGAATCTTGAATGGGGACCTACTGGACAAAGTCTCTGCCTCAAGCAGTGTCGCAGGGGAGGATTTTCAGTATTGAGTTGCACCATTAGTGAGAGACTGAGTTACAATACTCCCCAAAAGTCTTGTCACACAAGCTACAGCAAATATCTAGCAGTCAGTAAGTCTGCCTCAAGTAGAGTGCAGAACTATCCAGTGTTGGAATTGCATTCCATGTTGAGGATCTCCTGTGCCACCATTCTTTCCCACAATGTTGGGTTGGGTACTGTTAGGCTCTTCGGTGTTGAGGGAGGCTTATCTGAGATCCACCATGATGCACCATCACTCTCTCATGGCAGTTATCTAGAGGACAGTGAGTGTGTCTTCATTGGTTTAATAGTGAAGGTCTATCAAGTGTTCAGGAGTGCCTCCAGCGGAATTCTTTTCCATATTGACGAGGTCCCCGAATCCAATGTTGTTTTACATTGTGGGAATTTCCCTGTGCAAGTATCTCCCATGTTTTGGTTTTCACTTTGCAGGGTCCTCAGTGGTCACTCACTGAACTTTGAACAGGTATCTAGCGGACAAACTCTCTGCCTCAATCAGTGTCACAGAGGAGGATTTTCCAGCGTTGATTTCTCTTAGAATTCTGTACCATTCGACGCTTCAAAGCTGTCCTGTGTTGTAGAGATCCCCTAGTAAGAGGCTCTCTCATGATGAGTTGTACCATTAGTGAGAGGCTGAGTTACGATACTCCTCCAAACAGTCCAGTCACTCAAGCTAGAGCAAATATCTAGCAGACAGCACATCTGCCTCAAGTAGAGTGCAGAACTATCCAGTCCATGTTGAGGGTCTCCCATGTTACCTTGCTTTCCCTCCATGTCGAGTTCGGTACTGTTAGCCTGTCCAATGTCGAGGGAAGCTGATCTGACGTCCTACATGGTGCACCATCACTCAATCTTGGTGGGTAGTGAGTGTGTCTTGAGTGGTTTCCTAGGGAAGATCTATGCAGTGTTAGAAGTTGAGGAGTACTCCTAATCCAATACTGTCGTGCATTGGGGAATTTCCCTGGTGCAAGTATCTCTCATGTTTTGGTTTTCACTTTGCAGGGTCTCCAGGGCTCACTCACTGAATGTTCAACAGGTATCTAGTGGACGAACTCTCTGCCTCAAGCATTGTCACATTGTCACTGTTACCAGTGTTGAATTGTCTTAGTAGAATTATGTACCATTCGACGGTTCAAAGCTGTCCTATATTGTAGAGTTGCCCTAGTGAGAGGCTCTCTCATGATGTGTTGTACCATTAGTGAGAAGCTGAGTTACGATACTCCCCAACAGTCTTGTCACTCAGGCTTGAGGAAATATCTAGCAGCCAGCAAGTCTGCCTCACGTAGAGTGCAGAACTATCCAGTGTTGTAATTGCATACCATGTTGAGGATCTCCTGTGCCATCATGCTTTCCCACAATGTTGGGTTAGGTACTGTTAGGCCGTACATTGTTGAGGGAGGGTTATCTGAGATTTTCGATGATGCACCATCACTCATTTGTGGCAGTTATCTAGAGGACAGTGACTGTGTCTTCAATGGTTTAATAGTGAAGGTCTATGCATTGTTCAGGAGTTCCACCAGCGGAATTCTGTTACATGTTCAGTAGTTCCCCTAATCCAATGGTGTTGTATGTTGGGGAAATTTTCTTGTGCAAGTATGTCTCATGTTTTGGTTTTCACTTTGCAGGGTCCCCAGTGGCCACTCACTGAATTTTGAACAGGTATCTAACGGACGAACTCTCTGCCTCAAGCAGTGTCGCAGGGGAGGATTTCCCAGTGTTGAGTTTTAGTTGTAGAATTCTGTACCATTCGACGGTCCAAATCTGTCCTATGTTGTAGAGTTCCCCTAGTGCTAGGCTCTCTCATGATGAGTTGTACCATTAGTCAGAGGCTGAGTTACGATACTCCCCAACAGTCTTGTCACTCAAGCTAGAGCAAATATCTAGCAGTCAGCAAGTCTGCCTCAAGTAGAGTGCAGAACTATCCAGTCCATGTTGAGGATCTCCCATGTTACCTTGCTTTCCCTCCATGTCGAGTTTGGTACTGTTAGCCTGTCCAATGTCGAGGGAACCTGATCTGAGGTCCTACATAATGCACCATCACTCAATCTTGGCAGTTACCTAGGGGACAGTGACTGTGTCTTGAGTGGTGTCCTAGGGAAGATCTATGCAGTGTTGGATGTTGAGGAGCTCCTAATCCAATGTATCCGTGTATTGGGGAATTTCCTTGGTAGCAAGTCTACCTCAAGTAGAGTGCAGAACTATCCAGTCCATGTAGAGGATCTACCACGTTACCTTGCTTTCCCTCCATGTTGGGTTCGGTACTGTTAGCCTGTCCAATGTCCAGGGAAGCTGATCTGGAGTCAGAACATGATGCACCATCACTCAATCTTGGCAGGTACCTAAGGGACAGTGAGTGTGTCATGAGTGGTTTCCTAGGGAAGAGCTATGCAGTGTTCGATGTTGAGGAGCTCCTAATCCAATGTATCCGTGTATTGGGGAATTTCCTTGGTGCACGTATCTCTCATGTTTTGGTTTTCACTTTGCAGGGTCTCCAGGGCCCACTCACTGAATATTGAACAGGTATCTAGCGGACAAACTCGCTGCCTCAAGTAGTGACGCAGGGGAGGAATTTTCCAGTGTTGAGGAGTTCTGTTAGTGGGATTCTGTACCATGTTGAGTGGTTTCCATACTTCAAACCTGTCACATGATTTCTAGTGGTAGGTATCCTTAGTTGAGGTTAGTGAGAGGCTGAGTGAGGAACCTGCCCAGCTGTCAGTCACTCAATCTGAAGCAGATGTCCAGCAGACAGTGGAGTACAGTGGAGGACTATCCATTGTCGAGGAATCCGCTCAGCAGAATGCTGCCCGACAGTGTGCCGCTAGTCTGGAGGACTGAAGACAACACACCGTGTTTCCACTGCGAACGCCCTGGACATGTCGTACGCTACTGCAAAGAGAGAAGACGAGTATTCGACCATTATTTTGCCGCAAGACGTCATCCATCATACCAGTTATATCCCAGGCTATCACCTGCTGATGAGATCAGTCGACCTATGGGAAGAAGCTCATCGCCGTACCCTAGACGTCGCTGCCCGACGCGCCACAGCCGTTCACCGTCGCCATACAGAGGTACAAGCCGCTCCCCTAGCCGCCGCGCCCAGGAAAACTAAGCGAGGCGACCATCTACGGAGGTGAGGCCGCCGCAGATGAAAATCCTCCATGTACGACAGTCGCCAAGATGTCGGGAAATCTCATCGACGTCATAATCGACGGCCAACCTGTCCGGGCACATGTTGATTCAGGAGCCTTTTTCTGTACTGTCGGTTAATTACCGCTGCACTCTAAAGAAGACAATGTTCTGTGACACGGGGGCAACTGTGCTGAAGGTCGCGAATGGAAAGTACGTCCATCCAGCAGGAATTGTGTCGCAAGAATAACCATCAACAACAGGACCCACCCGTTTGAATTTGTCGTGTTAAAAGAATGTAGTCAAAGTGTCATCCTCGGATGGGACTTCCTTCAGGCAGCCCGAGCTATCATTGACTGTGGAAGATCTGAGCCCGATGTTGAGATGTCCTATCAGCAGGAGGCCATCGACCGTCGAGTCACTCGGTCTTGAGGAGCTCCATGCACGGTGTGAGAGTGGGCTGGAGCAGCGCCGGCCTGGGCCGGAAGCTGCGCGTGGGCATCCTGGGCAGCTAGGGGTAGTCGGGCAGGTACTTCTGCGGCTCCGACGCGTCCACCTCGAGGTCTGGCTCCTGCTCCGGGTCAGAGTAGGGCTCCAGGTCTAGGTCATTCGGTCTTGAGGAGCTCCCTGCGCGGTATAAGCGTGGGCTGTAGGAGTGCTGGCCTGGGCCGGAAGCTGCGCGTGGGCGTCCTGGGCAGCTAGGGGTTGTCGGGCAGGTAGTTCTGTGGCTCCGACACGTCCACCTCGAGGTCTGGCTCCGGCTCCGGGTCAGAGTAGGGCTCCAGGTCTAGGTCACTCGGTCTTGAGGAGCTCCCTGCGCGGTATGAGCGTGGGCTGAAGCAGCGCCGGCCGGGGCCGGAAGCTGCGCGTGGGCGTCCTGGGCAGGTAGGGGTAGTCGGGCAGGTAGTTCTGCGACTCCGACGCATCCACCTCGAGGTCTGGCTCCGGCTCCGGGTCAGAGTAGGGCTCCAGGTCTAGGTCACTCGGTCTTGAGGAGCTCCCTGCGCGGTATGAGCGTGGGCTGGAGCAGCGCCGGCCTGGGCCGGAAGCTGCGCGTGGGCGTCCTGGGCAGGTAGGGGTAGTCGGGCAGGTAGTTCTGCGACTCCGACGCGTCCACCTCGAGGTCTGGCTCCGGCTCCGGGTCAGAGTAGGGCTCCAGGTCTACGTCACTCGGTCTTGAGGAGCTCCCTGCGCGGTATGAGCGTGGGCTGGAGCAGCGCCGGCCTGGGCCGGAAGCTGCGCGTGGGCGTCCTGGGCAGGTAGGGGTAGTCGGGCAGGTAGTTCTGCGACTCCGACGCGTCCACCTCGAGGTCTGGCTCCGGCTCCGGGTCAGAGTAGGGCTCCAGGTCAAGGTCACTCGGTCTTGAGGAGCTCCCTGCGCGGTATGAGCGTGGGCTGGAGCAGCGCCGGCCTGGGCCGGAAGCTGCGCGTGGGCGTCCTGGGCAGGTAGGGGTAGTCGGGCAGGTAGTTCTGCGACTCCGACGCGTCCACCTCGAGGTCTGGCTCCGGCTCCGGGTCAGAGTAGGGCTCCAGGTCTACGTCACTCGGTCTTGAGGAGCTCCCTGCGCGGTATGAGCGTGGGCTGGAGCAGCGCCGGCCTGGGCCGGAAGCTGCGAGTGGGCGTCCTGGGCAGGTAGGGGTAGTCGGGCAGGTAGGCCTGCGGCTGCGGCTGCGGCGAGCTGCGGTGGTCCACCTCTGGGTCCGGCTCCATCTCCGGGTCAGAGTAGGGCTCAGGGTCTGGGTCTGGGTCCGGACTGCTGACGCCGCTGGCCGCCAGCTCCTCGTAGGGGGAGACGGGCCGGCTGCCGTCGCTCTCGACGCTGCGCAGGGCTGCCAACACCGCCTGCTGGTGCGGGATGCCGCGCACGCCGCCTGCACCTGAACAATGGTCAGACGTCAGCAGCCAGTGTAAAGCGTGGCCTACACCGTGCGACATTTTACAGTGAGCTGTACTACTGCCTGTCTCAAGGTTGCCCAATGTACTCGGTTATCAAAAAGTCAGTATAAATTTGAATACTTAATAAATCATGCAACAATCTAAATGTAAAAATTGACGCACTGGAATGACATGGGGTTTTATTAGAACAAAAAAAAAGTATTGCTAGACGTGTGAAAGTTCTCTTAGGGACTGATGACCCCGTAGTTAAGTCCCATAAGCTTAACAATCATTTGAACAAACATTTGAAAGATCTCTTGCTCGCATCGTTTGGTAACGAACGTGTGCTCAGCCGCCACTTTCGTCATGCTTGGCCTCCCACGTCCTCATACCGCAGTCCGTGCGATTATTGGCTTTGGGGTTACCTGAAGTTGCAAGTGTATCGTGATCGACCGACATCTCTAGGGATTCTGAACGACAACATTTAACGCCAATGCCAAATTTGAAATCTTAATAAATCATGGAATAATGTAAATGTATAATTGACGCACTGGAATGACATGGGGTTCTATTACAAAAAAAATTATTGCTAGATGCGAGAAAGATCTGTTGCGCGCGTCGTTTGGTGATGATCGTGTGCTCAGCCGCCACTTTCGTCATGCTTGGCCTCCCAGGTCCCCAGACCTCAGTCCATGCGATTATTGGCTTTGGGGTTACCTGAAGTTGCAAGTGTATCGTGATCGACCGACATCTCTAGGGATGCTGAAAGACAACATCCGACGCCAATGCCAAATTTGAAATCTTAATAAATCATGGAATAATGTAAATGTATAATTGACGCACTGGAATGACATGGGGTTCTATTAGAAAAAAAAAAAGTATTGCTAGATGTGAGAAAGATCTCTTGCGCGCGTCGTTTGGTGATGATCGTGTGCTCAGCTGCCCCTTTCATCATGCTTGGCCTCGCAGGTTCCCAGACCGCAGACCGTGCGATTATTGGCTTTGGTGTTACCTGAAGTGTCTATAGTCCGTTCACCGAGAGCTGGAACGGGACGTAAACAGTGTCACGTGAGCGACTACGCTCGTTTCCAGCGAAAGCATTCGGTGTTCCCGTGATATGCAGGGGTCTACAAAATCCTTGGCGCACGCTTTGCAGCTGGCGGTGATGCCTGGCTGCTGAGCTGACATCACAGCGGACCCAGAGAAACCTGGGCAACAATGTAACGAAATAAAGCGTAAAAAAGCACAGACGTTACTGAAGACTCAAAGCCAGTTACAAATAATGTTAAAAGTACGATGAAACTGAGTTTTTTCTGTTGAAGTAGATTTATTTTCATTCAAACGCTCCATTCAAACAAAATTCATTTTTAATAACAATATCAGTAATAATAATGTTAACGGACAACAAAACAAGGTTCACTATGTCGAACTTGAACTGTTTTCGTTGAGATTTATAACAAACCGCTCCTCTCTCTCCTCTATAATGCAGTCTAATTTCCACATTTCAATTTCAATTTTTTCTACCACATGGAGGACGCACTTGTTCCAATCTGTTCTTACTGCTTCTTCTAGCAGTTCTTTAACTTCCGGAGTTTTGTATGTTTTGTTTTTCGCTGCAACATATCATTTGATTCTGGCCCACACTTAACACAGTGGTATGGGGGAATTCTAAGAACAGTTTCCCCTGGATTCTTCGCCATTTCATCTATCGTGTATTCTTTGAGTGCTGTTCTGTTATTTTTAACTATACCTAAAAGTTCTTTCTTCAACATTCTGTGTTCAAAATAGATATTTTTAGATTTTATCCATTTTCATATTTAGTGGTGCTTATTGGAATTAGCATTGTGAACATTTTCTTTTTTACGGTAATGGTACGTTGCGTTATCAAGAACAAAAACTGCGTTTTCCTGAAGCCGAGGAAGAACATCTTGAAACCACTTGTCGAAGGTTTCGGCGAACATCTTCTCATGATAACCTCCTCTTTTCTTGGATTCGAAATTCCACAAACATCCTCCAACAAACGCTGCCTTGCTGCCAATGTGTGCGATAATCAGACGTTTCCCTTTACCTGATGGGCCCTTGCTTCCGGTGGATGATCCGGATAGAAACGCTTGTTTTGACGACTTTATGGTGTCATCTTCCCAGACGTTATTTCGAGTATGAACTTCAGAGATCCCGCTGTACAACGCGCACTAACGACCTCATATACCTGCAACGGAGATGGCCACACTGACAGTTCCCCTGCCTTGTACACCCCTTGCTGTGGGATGCTGAAAGACAACATCCGACGCCAATGCCTCACCATACCTCTGGACATGCTTTACAGGGCTGTTTACAATATTATTCCTCGACTACAGCTATTGTCGAGGAATAATGGTGAACATATTAAGCATTTTCTGTAAAAAAATCATCTTTGCCTTGTCTTAATTTTTTATGGTAATTATTGGTTTTCTGATCAGATGTAGCGCGATTTGTCAGACTTTTTTTGAACCTTTTTTTGTCCTCATAAAACTCCAATTCATTCGAAACATGTGTGTCAATTTTTACCACCCTATCTACATTATTCCGCGATATATTAAGTTTTGATATTTATACTGACTTTTTGATCACCCGGTACAATATACAAGGTGTTTGGGGAGCAAAAATAAATATTTTACTAGATGGTTATATGGACCAGTAGTACCCAATCTTTTTGGTAGTAGAAGGGATATTCAAATGAAAATGTATGAAACGTCTTAAGAACTATGCTACTTTGGGATAACGTAATGCAACATCTAGGGACGCGTAGCGTACGTCGCCAGCTCTCCCTAAGAAATTCGATGCTAAGCCCTCAGCTGGCAAGGTGATGTTCATAGATGTGTCCAGTGGACCTCGAACATGGCACAGTGAAGAGACCAAACGGTTGAGGTTGTCGGTACCTAGAGTTAGAAACTAGTTATACTAAGATAAATGAAGGGTGTTCCAATGAAATGGTACGAAGCGTCTTAACAACTGAACCAGTTGAAGTCTGACTGTGCCGCTTTGGGATAGCTTAGAGCGACATCTATGGATGCAAAGCATGCATCGTCATCTCCCCCTAAATAATTCCAGGCCAGGCTGTGCCCTCATCAGGCAAGATAATGCTCATCGTCTCTTTTGACGTCTGAGGTGCGATACTCATCGAATTCCTCGAGCACAAAAAAACCATTAACAGTGACGTATGTTCACTGTGAGACCCTCCAGAGCCTACAAAAGTCCATCAAGAACAAGCGGCCTCGGACTGCTCGTGGATTGAGTGATTATGCTCGATTATAACGTGCGTCCACACATCTCTGGGGTCACGCAAAGTGCACTGGCCAATTTAAAGTTTGAGTAGCTAGAGCATCTGCCCTACAGCCTAGACATGTCGCCCTGTGACTTCCGTCTTGGTCCGACAACAAAAAATCTCAACGGGCAATGCTTCAACTCGGACGACGAATTGAAAGACGCAGAAGGGAGGACTGGCCACAGGAATTCTGGCAAAAAGGAATCCTTCAGCTCGTTAAACAGTGCGATATTCGATGCCCTGCTTATTGCTATTGAATAAAGACTTGAGTTATTCCCAAAGTGTCGTTTTGTACCTTTTTATTTGAATGCCCCTCGTGTACATGTAGGGTCGGAATAGTTTCTTCCACAACAAGTGTGAATCTCACTACCAAGAAGATTGGAAACCACTTATATATAGGGTGTCCCAACTATCTTGTCCACCCAAAACATCTCTGGAACAATAACAACTATACTATATATACTTTCACCGGTATCAATGTACGGCTGCGGCCCATGAATGTACATATTTGGAAACATTCTAAAACGAAAGCAATTGTGTTTTTTAACACAAACTTATGTTTTTTTTAAATGGACACCCTTTTTGTTCTTCAGCAATCCATAGCATGACAAATCACATAAACAATGGCGTTGATTGAATCGCAATATTCCAATTACATCCCGAGATATTGCGACGCGAAGCTGACGCTTGAAATAGGCGAAACGCGCTGCTAGCGCTCGTCCTGAGCAGCATGGGGTTCTCGCCTGAGTCTCAGGACGTGCGCTAGCCGCGCGTTTCGCGTATTTCAAGCGTCAACTTCGCGTCGTAATATCTCTGGAAGTAATTGGAATATTGCGATGCAATCAACGCCATTGTTTATGTGATTTGTCATGCTATGGATTGCTGAAGAAAAAAAATAGCGTGTCCACTTAAAAAAACATAAGTTTATGTTAAAACACATTTGCTTTCGGTTTAGAATGTTTCCAAATATGTTCATTCATGAGCCCCAGCCGTACATTGATACTGGTGAAAGTCGTTTTCCAATAGCTGTTATTATTCCAGAGATATTTTGGGTGGACAAGATAGCTGGGACACCCTATATATATAATTTTAGAGAATATTAATGCTAAACTCAATCAGATTTTTGGTAGTGTTTACTCCTGCTGTTAAATTAATTAAAAAATTATTTTAATTCTTATTCAGTTTAGCTAACGAATACTTATTATTGTTATTTGAATTAAACAATTGCCTTTGGACGAATTTTTTTTACTTTGTACTTTACCTGTATGCACAGTAGCTGCAGTACACTATCATATTCATACTTACTGAGTCGCCTGATAGTTTTCAACAAAGTTTTTTCGGTGCCTCCAACACTTCATGAGAATGCGTCATATGCTATCAGCACTTGAAAGGTAAGAGTGTAAGAAATTTGTGGAGAAAGGTTCGTATTGTTTTGAACAGATGTGGTAACGTGTGGAGCGGAGGAGCGGCACTGACCCAGGACGTCGCGGAACAGGTCCCGCACGTGGAAGCGCTCGGACACCTTGCGCGGCAGCCGCTCGCTGCCTCCGGGCCTGGCCGCCAGGCGGCTCTGCCAGCGCGGCCCGCCCCCGCACGGCGCCTCCGCCCCCCACTGGGCGGCGCCGCCCCCGGGCGTCGCGACGCCGCCGTCGCCGCTGCGCCGTCGACGCCTGCAGGCAGCCGGCAAGCGTCAGGGGAAAACCAGCTCCGTCAGCTCGTCAGTGCAACTGGTCTACAGTCCTGGTTCACTCTGGAGTGTTCTAGACACTGTCCAAGTCTACGTGGCACAGGATGGAGATCTGCACACCATTCATCTACTGGAAACCCAAAATAAAAGTCTAGAAGAAGCAACTGCACCAGGAAGTCACAGGGGTGCTAAGAGGCCTACAGGACAAGGTGGTACAGCTAGAGAGGCCTCAACAAAGGGACGGCATGTGGAGCGGCGCCACCATGGGGGGTGTCAGAAAAAAGGATAACAGGGGACACGGCAGGAGGGAGATGCCAAAACAACTTCCAACAAAGGGATCCCAGGCAGGGTGGTCACGCCAGTAGGGGTCCTGACTGCGCCGTATCAACAATGGGATGTCGGGGCATACCGAGAAGAGGCAGAGGAATGCAGAGTGGCACTTGGGTAGATTCACTTGTTAGTGATCTGCATACGGGCCTGTTCCAGCGACCGGCAGTGCTCCCGGCCAGCCGGCCAGGCGCTGGGCTACCTGTCGTGTCCGGTGGTCGCATGGCAGTCCTCGGCGTCAGAGGGTGTCGGCGCGGAGTCCAGGGACCCTGACCTGCTGCCACCAGAGTGCGACTTCTCCAGTGACTGGAAGAACAGCCGCGCCCTCTCGAAGCGGTTCCGGCTCTCCACCTCCTCTGCCCCTGCAACAGCGCCGTGTACATGTAGAGGGCTCCACCTGTTACTGTGCTTGAAATGTTCAAATTATTGTAAATCTATCGGACCAAACTGCGTGGTCATCAATCCTTAGCTTAGAAACTACTTAAACCTACATAAACTAACCTAAGGACAACACACACATCCATGCCCCAGGGAGGACTCGAACCTGCGAGAGCGGGGCAACCGCATGCTCTGCAGCAAGGCACTTTAGACCGCTCGGCTACACCATCACAGCGCTACTGTGCTACGACAGCTTCTGAATACGTAGATAGTGACTACATGTGAGAGTTCCCCAAGCCATGCACTCACTACGGGTTTCAGAAAATGTGTCAAATGTACAGGTATAATGCCAAGCCAAGCCGCCATGCTGTGTCATTGTACACACCCGATGTTTACATTTCATGGAACATAGTGCATTTGTGTGCTCTCTGTCGCACCTCCAAGCGCTTGCTGGCAGCGTGGATAGGTCACATGCTTACAGGGCTCTCTCATGTAAACGGAAATACGCCTATCATCAGTCATACAAATCTTGTTTCTTTGCGAATGCCTAGTAGTTGTAAAGCCATGTACCTCCGCCATGAACCATATGGAGGATTGTGGAGTATATATGTAGATGTAGCATACAAAAATAGATTATGTGATAAAAAATATTTCAGTAGACTTTCTTGTAAGCACACAAAGATGTAAAATCGGTATAATGTTGGCGGCTGTATACAAAAATTAGATAATTTATGACCAGTATTTGAACTTGGGTCTCCCAGCTACTAAGCAGTTGAACTGTCCACTATGTCCTCCACAGGTCAGAGTAGAAAGCAACTTTCGCTTTCAAGATGATGACACTGGGTTCCAGAAAAGTTAAGTTTCTTGAGCATAGAAGTTGGCTGGACTGACATACCACATCCCATGCAGCCCTAAATCTGTCCCGTCGAAAAATAAAGTCTGAGACATATCCGAAAGTAAGTCCATTATTAAAAAAAAAAAGAAAAAAAACACAAATTCAAAACTTTGTTGGCAACAGGTACGGCGAAGTTGAGCTGTGTTTCGACATAGTCACCAATACAATTGGAAAACTTATTATATCATAGGATCCAATTTTTCATTCCTCACTTGATTCGGTTATTCATTCAAAAATAGATCCCATGATATAATGAGTGTCCCAATTCTTATGGTGACTACGTTGAAAAATTATTCGACATGCTCAACATTTTCATTTTTATTGTCAAAGCAGGAATATTATAATATTGTCAAACCTGTATAATGGATAGCCTCAATTGGACAGTTTTAGAGCCCCACATGAAGTTTGCTATGTCATGCTGGCAAAAGATCACCGCTGAAAAAAATGTTAGTATGTAGCTAAAACATTGCCCTGTTGACCAGTACTTTGAAAAGACAAACACAACTGTACCAACTTCATTACGTCATTATATTTATTGTGTTACTAACGTGAAATCACTAGTGATGGATAATGCCTGAGGCATGTTACAGCTGGCCATCTTGTACCTTTAAGGCAATATGATGAGCATATCTGTGACTGTGTCGGTATTTCCTCTAGTAGATGAATCTAGAGGTACTGCTCCTTTTTTGTTGAAGGACAGTTGTGAGTAAGGCAGACAGCCGACTTCGGTTTATTGGGAGAATTTTGGGAAGATGTACTTCACCTGTAAAGGAGACCGCGTATAAAACGCTTGTACGACCACGTCTTGAGTATTGTTCAAGTATTTGGGACCCGCAGCAGATCGGTTTGAAGGAAGACATAGAGGCGGTTCAGAGGCGAGCAGCTAGATTTGTTACCGGTAGGTTCGACCAATGCGCGAGTGTCACGGAAATGCTCCAGCAACTCAATTGGGGATCGCTGGAAGAAAGACGACGTTCTTTTCGTGAATTTCTGTTAAGTAAATTTAGAGGGCCGGAATTTGAAGCTGAGTGTAGTACGATCTTGCTGCCGCCTACTTACATTTCGCGTAAAGATCACAAAGACAAGATAAGATAAATTAGGGCTCGTACGGAGGCATATAGGCATTCTTTTTTTCCTCATTCAATTTGGGAGTGGAATAGGAAAGGAAGTGCCTAGTAGTGGTACAGTGTACCCTCCTCCACGCACCTTACGGTGAATTGCGGAGTATGTATGTAGATGTAGATGTAGATGTAGAAGGAGATCCTCATTGGGCCTCATAAGGGGTGTGTAAACCCAGATACCTCTACCCAAGAAAAGGTCTCTATAGTTACTGAAAAATGAACCTGCATTCTCGGCCACAAAGGCAGTGGTGATAACTGTTTAGCAATGCAGACGTTCCTTGTACCTGCTGTAGTTTGCATTTAAGTAATAAGATTCGAATTGACCCTTTGTCTCATACCATGTGATTAATTTGAGTTTTCTGTCAGGTGAAATGGTGGAAATAGCTCTTTGTGCTATATTATCTTGTCTCATGAGTATCTTTCAGTTTTCCTTGGGAGTACAGCAGATAGTCTTCTAAGTAACATAATTCTTTCATGGAGCAAATGGGATGATATGATATGGCATGGTTGAAATGGTTGTTACAGATATGTAAGAAATATTCTTCTTGCCTCAATGTAATCAATGATAATGAATATAAGGCCAGGAATTGTATTGAACTTTGTGCCACATTCGAGATATGAACCTGGGAATCCTGCTTTATCCACTCAGTGACTGTGGTCTGATGAATAATGTAAATGCATAGGCTGTCTTACAACATGTAGCCCTCCACAACACAGACTTGAATTCTGCCTCATGTTCCCCTATGTAATACGTATCAATGTTGTCCGGGCTCTCCAATTTCTGAATAGCACCCCAGCAATGAACTTCAATGGGAACAATCATGCCTTGTACCTCAGGCACAGGTGGTGTAAATATCCAACAACAATTTAATTTCTAGAGACATATATTGTGTGACCCAATGGCTGTGCTGAAGTGTATACACCGGTTCCTTTTAGATCGCTGAAGCTAAGCAGAGTCAAGCTTGGCTAGCACTTGGATGGCTAACGTCTGGGTCTGCCAAGTGCTGTATGCAAGACAGGTGCTCTCAGCTCTCTTCATGCCAACTGAGGATATACTTGATTGAGGAGTAGGGGCTCCAGTCTGGAAAACCGACACGGGATTGCAGAAGAGCTGACCATGTTCCCCTCCATACCACATCTTGTGACACCTTTCGGCAGAAAGTGATATGACGATGTGTTGGCACCCAATGGGCCTTTTCAGGCCTGTATGGGACAGAGTTTACTTTGTACATTCACTCAAAGATATTTAATAGAAGGAGAGGCATTCAATTAAAATTTGTACTATGCTGGGATGTTTCTTTTGGCCCACTTTAGGTTAGGATAGTAACGATAGAAGTGGGCCCTTTGCGATCGTCTTTTGACAGCTCGAAATGTAAATGAAAATGACGGCTTAACCATTATACTGACACGAAAATTGAATAACCGAATTTGTAGAGGAGAAAATTCTGTACAACTTTGCTCGCTTATGTTTTTTACATATCTCGTATCGTTTCAGAGACATTTGAAAAAATAATGGCGATTTTGGGATGTCTGTCTGTCTGTCCATAACGTGTTCCCCGTTTCTAAGACGAACCGTTCAACCAATCACCAACAAATTTTACATACATAATTGTAGGCTGCCAGAACCTCCCTTTTTCAAATTTTTCGGACAAAAATACGGTAGAAATGAAAAAAAGCGTTTGTAATATAATTGTAATTGCAAACGAACCGTTCATCTGACACGAAAACTGAATATCCTAATTGGTAGAGGGGAAAATTCTGTACGACTTTGTTCCCTTATGTTTTTTTCAATATCTCGTATCGTTTGAGAGATATTTGCAAAAATAACGTAGTTTTGAGACCCTCCATTGAATTAACAAATACCATCTGTTCGAAGATGTCACGTGACATTCGTCGCCCAGAACTCTCTCTGCCATACGCCATCTTGCGTTGCGTATTTGATGATTTTCTTATTGTAACTTACATGTTGTCATTTCAAAGCAATGGCACACTGAAGAATTAACAATAACACGTCGTTCGTCGTACGATAAATGATAATCTAGTGTCTACAAATGCCATATTAGCTTCAGTTAACAACGTCCACTAATAGTATGAGATTAAAGAACGCCAGTTCGATTGGTTAGTCGTAGCGTAGTGGGCAATGTGTTGGACAGTGGTGCTGAAGGTAAGTGGTGCGGAACCCGCCACTACCTAAAGTTTTTTTCCTAAAACGGTTTTAGACACTCTTATTAATTACCTTTTGATCAATTAAGTGTAGCACAGTGGTAGAGTGCCAGACTACAAATCCAAAGGTCGCGGGTTCGATCCCCGCCAGTCCTAGGATTTTTATCTGTCACTTTCCACTTCTTTCATCTCTGGCACTGTTGCCAATATGAAAAATACCGAGTAGCACCGTGGTTCGGAACCCACGTTAAACTGTAGGTCCCCCTATAACTGGCTGGGTAAGTCAGTTCGAAGGTCGGAGGAAGGCAATGGCATACCACCTCCAAACAGGACCATGCCTAGTAAAGCACTGTGGTGTTCAAACCAATCTTCGGACTGTTGACTGCTTTACCTTTACCTTACCTACCATTTAAATTATTATTTTGATCCAAAATGTTTGCAAAAGCTTATGAAACTACATATCTAAAGTGGGCCACAAAACACGCCAGTGCGATTTTTTGTTTTTCTTAATGCCTCTTGTCTCATACAGGCCATTAAAATTTCCTTGTGGGCACAGTAGATGGAGTGAATCTTCTGCTTGAAGTAATTTCTTCACAGAGGTGATTGTAGAGGATATTTGGACTGGCGACCCTGCAGGGTAGGTGCTCTCAGCTCTCTTCAGGCCAACTGAGGATCTACTTGATTAAGGAGTAGGGGCTCCTGTCTGGAAAACCGAACAACGGCTGGGATTGCAGAAGTGCTGACCATGTTCCCCTCTAGACCGCATCTGGTGACACCTTTGGGCAGAAAGTGATATGACAGCCTGTTGGCACCCAATGGGTCTCGAGGCCAGTGTAGGACAGAGTTTACTTTGTATATTCACTCATTCAGAGGAAGACAAATAGATGGATACAGTGTCTCGTTTCCGTCGTAGGTGTCGGTGGCCGAGTAAAAAGAGACCGACACAGGAATAAAGGATGCACGCTTGTGCAGGTACGGAGGTGAGCAGCCAGTGAGACAGCAGAAACTAGAAACACTAGAGTAAATTAGAACGAGATATATATTGCACAGAATTTATACAATACTTAACTTTTACATAGCTCAGTACTGCAGAATGCTGATACATAGTTGAGCTAGAGGCCTGCCTAATGCCTATCCGATAGCCAAGTCTTCACTGGTGACTATCTCATTCTGAAGTGTTAACTGGTTCCTATCTCAGTCCCAAGTGAACGATGTCGTTCAGTGGTGGTCACGAGCGGAGTTGTAGCAGAGGGCGCTCGTGGCTGACGTCGTAAGAACGCCGCGCCGTGCGTGCATGGCGGCGCGCGGCGAAAGTAGGTGGCACGCACTTTGGACTTGTGCGACACCACATCTTCTGCTTGAAGTAATTCCTACACAGAGGTGATTGTAGAGGATATTTGGACTGGCGACCCTGCCGGGATATAGTTGGAGTGGGTCCTCCACTGCTACTGACCTTGATCCGCTCCGGCAGCAGTGGGTGGCTGAGGCGTGGGCGACCACGGCCTGGGGGCAGCCACCACGGGGGTGGTTGGCCGGCTGCAGGGGGAGAAGGAGCCCCTCCTGGAGGGCGCCGGAGAGGGCGGCTGTTGAGGCTGGCCGTCCTCCTCCTCCACCAGCACCCGCACCACCGGGAGTCTCACCTCCGGCACTGGCTGCACCTCTGTGGGGGAAGGGGGGCTACTCAGTGTCCTCAAGAGACTAGCTCATACATATTATAACTGGCGTACCCAGCCCTGGTTCTTTCTCTAGAATACCATACAGACTAAACTGTGGCACATGCTGCACTGTAATTTGCAGTACCTTATAACATTGCACTGCGACCATGACACTATTTTTAAATAATTTTTGCGAGGCAGAGCAAATTTTTTTAATTAAATCGAAATATAATTATTTTCATGAAAAAATAAACAAAAACATATGGTAATTGGGTCAAAGCACCCCAAATTATAGTAGTCTTTTATCTATAAAAATTTGTATAAATAAAACCAGCAGTTGATTTTCTCTCTTTCTGTAAGTTCAGCTTTCATTAAGTTTACACCTCTGTGAGTTTAGTTCAGTCCATGTAAAGATCAGATCTATGAGATTATAATGGTTTTAGCACCCAAAAATACTAATATGAATATTGCGATACCACATTTAATCGTGGTATTATACATTGATACTCTATAAGCATTTTATAACACCACTGCCTGGTCACATTGATTAAATCGTGGGATTATACATTGATATGATACCACTGTCTGGTCACACTGATTAAATCAATTTCATTATTTGGGTCTTCTAATATACTAAACTAATTAATTATTGAAAGTCATGATGTTGGGCAATAATACACACTTGTTAATGAAATTAATAACTAACATTATCAGATAATGATTCTGATGTCTTTTGCAATATACTGATTTGTTTCCGATGCTCGGCTTACCTTAAAACTGTATAATTACTTTAACTTAGCTATTTTAAATAATGTCAACAAATGAAATAATTGCTCTAATTGTAAATTACTTACGATCTTAATTTTAGTTTTGTTTTGATTCAAAGTTACTATTGTTATTGTTGTCATATTTTTGTGTATATTTTCTTGATGAATGATTCATTTATGTTCCATGAACAGACTATTTAAAATGTTACGTTGCAACTTCTTTGTTCTAGAACCTATATATATACGCGCAAAATTGGCGTGCACACAGAGAGAGGCAGTCTTAGTTTTTTATTTAGTCATGAACTTTTTGTATAAGAACATGTAAAGAAGTATTAAGTCAGTCTTACTTTAGTCCAAGTATTACTTTTGCAGTCAGGCAGTCATAGTGTACAACATGTTTTGGTACAATCATTTATTGCTTCGTTATGAATGTTTGTATGTTTCTCAAGAAAGTAAATAAATCAAGATATATGAAACGTGTCATGTCTGATATTCCAAAGGCCTAGAAGTACCCGCCGTTTTGATAATAATGTACAGGCAGGCGAGCTATTCGATCCACTGGAGCTACCACACAACGCAAAATAAGGTGATGTATGACATTTATTTATGAAACACCGTTTTAAGATTGAACTCGAAGATAGGCTGTTATCTAGCATGTGTCGCTTTGCCTTCCTAATTCAGAATTAATTTCTTCAGATCTATTTGAACAGTTATAGCTATCGAGAGTAGTACGGTATTTTGATTGTTGAAATTCCCTTAGATCGAAGGATAATACGAGAATAGGAAGTTATCAGGTATGGATTACAGACTGTCAATAGAATCTGAGTTTCGTATATAAAGGGAAGGTAATGAATGTGAATAATTTATTTTCTAGATTAAAGCGTAATATCGGAGAACTAAGTGTTGTGGAAACATATTCAAGATACAAATAAAAAAGATTTTTAACGTATTCATGTAATAGTTAGGACCTTTAATATTATCTGTGAAACATTTTGGAAGTAGGTGAACTAAAAATAATATCTGTGACCCTGAAGAGAATCTCATGCTTGGCCAGAACAGGATTGTTAGCTTTGAGGTTTTAGTAGATAGAATTAATTAACCATGAGGGCAATATCAGACAAGAGATTGTGGAATGAATTGTTTTGTAAGGGTTCCACTCAAATAGAACTAACTGGGAAGATATAACAGTATCCAGCATGTCATTTTGTGACTAATAAATTCAAGCCCTTGAGAGAAAATAATATTCATGCTCCTTAACATTGCGAACGCTATGAAGACAAATTCACAGAAACAAAAGTCACAAGAACTGACCAAAATAAATAATGCGCAGAAGACTGTGCTAATAAAGACGACATCAGTATCTTACATAAGAAGACGAGAGTACCAACCTTCCAAATTACAAGCCCGAAGCCTGTCTCATGCTCTATTAATACTCCTCATTCTATTATATTTGAGACTAACTGAAAACGCAGCGATGGAGTACTTATACAGAACAGTCTTAAGTTAGTCCATCTCTGTTTTCATTTCCTTTCTCTGTCGAGCTCTTTCCTTATCTCTCTCTCTCTCTACTCTGTTGATCTCCACATCTCCCCCATCCCTCTCTCTGTCTCTCTGTTCACCTCCTTCTATGCCTCTATTTCCCCTTCCTCTGACAATCATCTCCTTGTCTCTATGTCGAGCTCTGTATTTTATTTTATCTTTCTTTTTGCTGACGTCATTGAAGTGTTATAAGTTTATAAATAGAAATTTATACACCCTGAGACTGTTTCTGGTCTCGATAATGTCAGAGACATAAATAATAAAGGTGAAGCATTGAATTAAAATTTGTGATGTGGCTGGGAATCGAACCTGGACTTCCAAGTTTACTAAGCAGACGTGTTACTGCCAGACCACCGCATCACTAGCGATTAAGGTGCTTCAGAATAGTCTAAGCACGATTTCCCTAAACATCAAAAACTTTAATTCACCTTCTTTGTTCCTATGGAACATTGGAGGGAAGTCGTGCTTAGACTATTCCGACATTCCCTAATCGCTAGTGATGCGGTGGTCTAGCGCTAAGACGTCTGCCTAGAAAGCGTGGAGGTCAAGGTTATATTCGCTGCTGAATCACAAATTTTAATTCAATGCTTATCATTAATGTCTCTTGTATAAGTTTATTGCCAGGTACCCTCCGCCATTCACCGTATGAAATCTTAGTTAGTCTATGCTGTTTCTCTTGTTTTGTAGTTTAAGCATGGAAAATTTCTACATCAGAATACAACCACAGATTTTAGTGAACTTCATGTGTAAAGAACCCTCTGGCATGCACCATTAAATGTTTACGTATACAGTGACTTTTCTCTTGTTCTGAAGATCCAGTGTGAAAAGTCTAAGTGCCACACCCAGCAATATTCGTATTTCATTTTGGATCAATAGAATGCAGTGAGAGCCTGTTATGATCGAAACGTGTAAGTGAAGGTTGGAAGGAGGAGGGAATCTGAGGGTTTAACGACCCGTCGACAGTTGTTCATTAGAGACGTAGCTAACGCTTCCTTGGGTAAGGAAGCGGAAGGAAATCGGCTGTGACCTTTGAAAGGAACTATTTTCCTCGAGTGATTTAGGGAAATCATGGAAAACCTAAATCTGCAAACTCCCTCCCAGAGCGCTCGCGTTTCTTTCGTGAGTACGTGCATGGCGAGCATGGGGCTCCGAGCTAATGCAGTCTTCCTCCCTTCTTTACTTCCTGGACTGCATTTCATTTCCCCCTCCACTCTTCCCCCTCTCTACTGGGGGATAACCTCGGTAGTTTAGTCCCCCTATCCCAACCAAACAACCCAACCCAAACCAACCTAAATCTGACCGGCCACGGTGGCCGAGCCGTCTGCTGCACGCCATTCATGTTGTGCACTGCCACTATGGTCGGGGGTTCGAATCCCCCCTCAGGCATGGATATTTGTGCCATCCTCAGTATTAGCTAGTTCATAAGTAGTTTGTAAGTTTAGGGACTGATGACCCTGTAGTTAAGTCCCATAAGCTCTCCAAAGATTTGAACACTTTGAACCTCGATCTGGATGGCCGGAGGTGGATTTAAACCACCATCCTCCTCACTGCGAGTCAAGTAAATGAAGGTTGAATTGGGCTCACCAGAGTCCTTTGAATCCTCGACGATGGCAACGACAGGAGCTGGCCGCGTCGCCGGTTTCCTGGTTGGCGTCCTCGGAGGCGTCGCAGCCTTGGGCACCGCGGCCTTCTTGTCGTCGAACAGCCCCGACAGCTTCTGCACGCTGGCCAGGTCCTCCCTGTCGAAGTCCTGCGCCTCCAGCGCCAGGAACTCTGCCAGCGACACCTTGTCCTTCTCCTTCTGGCGTCGTTCACCCCCGCTCGGTCTAGATGTCTTTGGAGTCTCACCTGTGGGCATTCTTCCAGAGGAGCCCACACCTGTGCGTTCCTGAAGAGTTCTCTCAGGTACTTCAACGCCAGCTTCCACCTTTCTGCTCGAATCGTGAGAGGTGTCTACTTTCGAACCCAAACTGACAGTGCTCGATCCGCCCCTCTCCGTTTTGCCACTATTGTACGTCTTCCTTTCAGTGCTGTACACAGCCGTATAAGAAGGGTAGTCCGCAGTTGTTCGCGGCATGATGACCACTTTGTTCACTGGCCCTACATTCCTCACCAGTTCTTTGGCTGGCACTTCAGCCGCCTTTTCCAGCTGGGACCTCGCTTTCTGAGTTGCAGATAGTGCTTTGCCTGCCTTTTGATGCTCGCCGGATACGGACTCTCCCTTCGTCCCGAGAGCTGAAATGTATCTACTTGACACGTGAGGTTTCCGTTTCTTATTTTCTTCGATGCGGGGCTCAGGCGTGACGCTACCTGGCCTGCATTCCCTGATGGGTGTCTCATGTTCTTCAGATGGGGGTATGGGTATACTGCCTGCTGACTGTATCGCAGTAACTGCAGCCCCCTCACTGACACTGATGTTGGAGACTGGAGTAACAGGAGTAACAGCTACTGAGGCTGCACACTCCTGCTGACCCTCAGATATTACAGCCATTTTCTGGTACTCCAAAGGTGATTCTCCTCGAGCGGCGAGTGTCGGAGTATCGAAGGCTGCCACTTCCCGCGTCCGAACACCGGCAGCGGGACGTTCGTCGGTAGGCGAGTCGCCGAGTCCGGTCCGGGCTGACGGGGTGGTGGGGTGTGGTGGCACTGGAGGGGTACCCCTCTGGACGTGTGGCCGGTGAAGCTTCTTGCGGGGTGCCGGAGGAGGGGGAGGCTTGATGACTCCAGAGAGGACCAGCTCCTGGTAGGAGGGGGGAGGCGTCGGCGACTGGAACCTCCAGCTGGACACAGTCGGGAGTCCAGCGGCCTCGTCCGGGGTGGCCAGCTCGGCCCTCCGGTCGAACAGCGCAATGGCGGACGGCTGCAGCTTGGACAGCTTGCGTGGGGCTCCTGTGAATACAGAGCATTAGCAGCGCGTTAACTCTGTGCGTTACAGTAGATTACATTGAAGTACATTACAGCTTACATCTAGTCAATGCCGTGTATAAAGGACTATCAGAACAGAAAATAAGTATACATTGTATATTAATTTTAGACCTCCTTCTACAATGACATATTGGACATTATAAGGC
Source organism: Locusta migratoria (assembly GCA_026315105.1). NCBI lineage: Eukaryota > Metazoa > Arthropoda > Insecta > Orthoptera > Acrididae > Locusta > Locusta migratoria. The sequence continues at coordinate 20,538,302 of CM048754.1, forward strand.
ACTTTGATTGAGATTGATTTTTCCAGGGAAGCCAAAACAGTCTTGGTCCAGCACGCCACTGCCCGCACGGAAACTAAGTTTATTGTGCGGTATTGCTCCCTGTATATCTAGTAAAGCCACCCAATGCCCTTGAACAGTGCAAGGAGTCCCTTTACCAGTTCTTTATTAGACACAATTTCTTCGGGTCTGGTTGTCCCAAATGTTCTGTGCCTTTTATTCTCCAGTGCAATGCATTCGAAGATTAGATGTGATGCAGTTTCATCACCGTCTTCACAGATCATACATTTAGGGTCCTATTCTGTTATTCCCATTGTACGAAGGAGTTTTTTGCAATTCCCATGGCCTGTCAGCAATCCAACCATGAGTCTAATCTCTCTCCTGTTCAGACCCAGGATTGCAGAGTTTCTTTTAAAACATGGCTTTGGCATCATTGCCTTGCCATGTTTTTGTTGATGGACTTTGCTCCAATATTCTACGTGCTGTCTTCTGAGCCAGTTACGTAGCTCCAATTTGATCATTGCCTTGGTGATTGTCAGGACAGGTTCCGGTCCAATAAATGGAGTCTCTGCCCCCATCCTGGCTAATCTGTCGGCATGTTCGTTGCCACTGATCCCCGAGTGGCCAGGGACCCACAATAGGTTTACTCTATTGCTTTCCCCTAGCTCCACCAGAACCCTGTGACATTCTGCAACAATTTTAGACCTTGTTGCAGGAGCTGCCAGTGATCTCCGGGATGTCTGGCTGTCTGAATAGATATAGATGCTACGATCTTTGTAGCACCTATGCAAATTCTCCTCCACACACGCTCTGATGGCAGTGATTTCCGTCTGGAATACTGAGGCCAGTTTTCCTACAGAGATGACGCCCTCCAGTCTTGGCTGCACCCCATATACCCCAGCCCCAATACCTTGGTCTGATTTTGACCCGTCAGAGAACCAGAAAATATCCCCATACGGTGTCTAACTGTTTTCTCCCACTGCTCCCTACTTCCAATTGTTATATTGAAAGGCTTGTTAAAGTAGTATGGGGTTATAATATGGTCGGCTGGCATTTCCCCAACCTTTCCTATATTTACCTCACTCACTATTTTAGTGTGTGATTCTGGATATCCCAAAGAGTTCCAGTTGTTGCCAGATTTGAGTCTGTATGCACCAGCCGCTGCCTCCATCTTGACCCAAAGGTGTAATGGGGGCATATCCAGCATGGTTTCCATCCCAGCAGTTGGTGTGCTGCTAATTCCGCCTGTTATGGCTAAGCAGGCTAATCGTTGCTTATAAGGCACTACTGAGACAGTATTAATTGCAGAACAATCTAAAACTTTGATCTGAACTGCATTACAATGACATAACAGTTCCAAATATTATTGTATTTGATTGTTAACCGATATACGAATGATACAAAAGGATGTAAGTGTCCATGTTTCACCTCCTACACTACTTCACCTATTTCGTCCAAACTTGGAACACACTTTACTCATTAACAGGCAATAATCGCAGTAGCGATAACAACCACCATGAAGTATAATAATAAATATACAATGCCATAAACAGTATATCTCACCAATTGTGCGAGTGGATTCACGATTTCCTATAAGAAAGGACTCAGTTCGTAGTAATTGACGGTAAGTCATCGAGTAAAACAGAATTGATATATGGCGTTCCCCAGGGAAGCGTTATAGGTCCCCTACTCTTCCTCGTGTTTATAAACGATTTAGGAGACAATGTGAATAGCTCCCTTAGACTGTTCGCGGATGATGCTGTCGTTTATCGGTTAATGAAGTCAACAGAGGATCACGGTGCGAAAATTGGCAATTGACACTAAATAAAGAAAAGTGTGAAGTAATACACATCACCACTAAAATAAATCCGCTGAACTTCAATTACGCGATAAATCAGTCAAACCTTAAGGTCGTAAATTCTACCAAATACCTAGGAGTTACAATTACGAACAACTTTGACTGGAGAGAACACATAGAAAATATTGTGGGGAAGGCGAACCAAAGGTTACGTTTCATTGGCAGAACGCTTAGACGATGCACCAGCACCACCAAAGAGACTGCCTACATCACACTTGTGCGTCCTCTCCTGGAGTACTGTTGCCCCTTGTGGGACCCTCACCAGGTGGGACTGACGGAAGACATTGAGAAGGTTCAGAGAACAGCAGCTCGTTTTGTTTTATCACGTTACGGGAGGGAAAGCGTCACGGAAATGTTGCACGAATTGGGGTGGAAATCATTAAAAGAAAGACGTTATTCGTTGCGGCGCGATCTGTTTGCGAAGTTTCAATCGCCTACATTTATTTCTGAATGTGAAAATATTTTGCTAGCACCCACCTTTTAGGGAGACATGACCATCCCAATAAAATAAGAGAAATCAGATCGAAAACGGAACTATTTAGGTGTTCTTTCTTCCCGCGTGCTATTAGAGAATAGAACGGTTGAGAATAGTTATATAGTATATAGAAAATATTGTGGGGAAAGCGAACGAAACGTTACTTTTCAGTGGCAGAAAGCTTCGAAGATGCAACAGCTCCACCAAATAGACTGCCTACATCATACTTGTGCGTCCTCTCCTGGAGTACTGTTGCCCCTTGTGGGACCTCACCAGGTGGGACTGACGAAGGACATTGAGAAGGTCGAGTGTAGGGCAGCTGGTATTGTTTTATCACGTTACAGGGGGGGAAAGCGTCACGGAAATGTTGCACGAATTGGGGTGGAAATCACTCGCTGCGACGAGATCTGTTTGGGAAATTTCAATCACCGACTTTTACTTCTCATTGTGAAAATATTTTGCTAACATGACCATCCCAATAAAATAAGTGAAATCAGATCGAAAACAGAACTATTTAATGGTTCTTTCTTCCCGCGCGCTATTAGAGAATGGAACGGTACAGAAAGGCTATGAAAGTGGTTAATAAACCCTCTGCCAGGTTCTTAAAAGTGATTTGCAGAGTATCTATGTAGATCTAGATGTACATGATCCGCTGAAGACTACCGCATGTTGTGAAGCGTGATTATCGAGATTTTATTCGTCAATTATTTATTTGAGAAAGAGAGCATTTTTCAACTTGCAACATGCTTTATGCATGATTCCAAATCTTTAAGCAACTTCTCTCACTGATGACCCCAATGGTGATTGTGTGGCACTCATGGCCGTTAGGCAATAAATCAAGCGACTAGCGTGTCAGTCACGATGAAATGATGAGGAGGAGGACACAACACCCAGTCCCCGAGCTTAGGACATGTCGCGCCAAGGTGTATACTAGGCTCCAGTTACATTTCACGTTGTCTTGAGCCACCTGACAGCTCACCTGAGTCGTGGTGTGCTTGCGCAGACTCTGCGGTGGCCAGGCCGTCCCAGTACTGGCGCCACTGGCGGATGCGACTGGCGCGCGTCATGGCGCTGGCGCCAGCGATGGGCGATGTGGCCTCGCCCTGGCCTGCAGACATGAAGGACACGAGGGTTACACTGTGCACCGTCACAGTGCAGTTGAGTGGAGAACTCCAAACACCACAGTACGAAATCAAATATTCAGATGTTTGTAAATATATGGGACTTACACACTACACTCATGGCCATTAAAATTGCTACACCACGAAGATGACTTGCTAAATTTAACCGACAAGAAGAAGATGCTGTGATATGCAAATGATTAGCTTTTCAGAGCATTCACACAAGGGTAGCTCCGGTGGCGACAACTACAACGTGCTGCCATGAGGAAAGTTTCCAACCGACTTCTCATACACAAACAGCAGTTCACTGGCGTTGCCTGGTGAAAAGTTGATGTGATGCCTCGTGTAAGGAGGAGAAATGCGTACTATCACGTTTCCGACTTTGATGAAGGTCGGATTGTAGTCTATCGCTACATTGCTGCTCGCGTTGGTCGCGATACAGTGACTGTTAGCAGAATATGGAATCGGTGCGTTCAGGAGGAGCAATACGGAACGCTGTGCTGGATCCCAACGACCTCGTATCACTAGCAGTCGAGATGAAAGGCATCTTATCCGCTTGGCTGTAACGGATCGCGCAGCCACGTCTCGATCCCTCAGTCAACAGATGGGGACGTCTGCAAGACAAAAACTATCTGCACGATCAGTTCGACGAAGTTTCCAGCAGCAGGGACTATCAACTCTGAGACTGTGGCTGTAGTTAACCTTGACGCTGCATCACAGGCAGAAGTACCTGCGATGGTGTATGCAGAACCTGGGTACACGAATGGCAAATCGTCATTTTTTGGATGAATCCAGGTTCTGTTTTCAGCATCATGATGGCCGCATCTGTGTTTACCGACATCGCGATGAACGCACATTGGAAGCGTGTATTTGTCATCGCAATACTGGCGTATCACCCGGTGTGGTATGGGGTACCATTGGTTACACGTCTCTGTCACCTCTTGTTCGCACCGATGGCACTTTGAACAGTGGCCATTACATTTCAGATGTATTATGACACGCGGCTCTACCCTTCTCTCGATCCCTGCGAAATCCTACATTTTAGTAGGCTAATGCACGACTGCGTGTTGCATGTCCTGTACGGGCCTTTCTGGATACGGGAAATGTTCGGCTGCTGCCTTGGCAAGCACATTCTCCAGCTCTCTCACCAATTGAAAACGTCTGGTCAATGGTGGGCAAGCAACTGGCTCGTCACAATACATCCGTCACTATTCTTGATGAACTGTGGTATCGTGTTAAAGCTGCATGGGCATCTGTACCTGTACACGCCATCCGAGTTCTGTTTGACTCACTGGCCAGGCGTATCAAGGCCGTTATTACGGCCAGAGGTGGTTGTTCTGGGTACCGATTTCTCAGGATCTATGCACCCAAATTGCCTGAAAACGTAATCACATGTTCTAGTATAATATATCTGTACAATGAATACCCGTTTACCATCTGCATTTCTTCTTGGTGTAGCAATTTTACTGGCCAGTAGTATAAATTCAAATCAAATGGCAGGAGACGATAAAACTCAGAAAAAAAGAAAGAAATAAGACACAACTCCTCACCAGCAGTGGTTGCCGAAGAGCTGGATCCAGCAGAGGCCTCGAAGCTCTTCCTCCAGCGGCTGACGATGCCCGGGATGCGAATGGACGGGGACTTCCTCTTCCTGCGGACTCCTCCATCGCGGTCCCTCTTCTTCTGGAAGCTGCAGCGCACGTCCCACAGCTGCTTCCAGTGGGAGACCCTCTTCTGCGCCACTGGGGCTGGCACCCTGCTGGGCACTGGGACGGCGGCCAGACAGTCGGCTGGCCTGCTGCCCTCAGTCGCTCCATCTGCTGTCTGTGTCTCGGTCAGTGTAACCACTTTGGCTGTGTCTGTGCACTCCACTTTTACTTCTGGCTTGGACTCACTAATACATTCCACATTCATGTCCACCTCTTTGACATCTTCCTCGTTAGTGTCCCCATCTTTGACATCCGCTATAGCCTTCGTGGTATCCTGTGCCACACGACACTCTGCTTCTCCCTCGCATTCCAAAATATCAGGTGTCGGTGTTGCACCGACGATGCAAATTGTGACGTTGCTGGTGCTCAGCAAGGGGGTGGAATCACCAGTTTTCACTGGAGCTTCACTCGGAGTGGATCCAATCACTGTGTGTGGTACATCAGCATTTGCTGGTCCTTCACCCTTCAAATCTGCTACACCACTTTGACTTCCTCTGTCATCAATGTTTGGATGGTGTGGGCCATCAGTTGGACATATTTCTGGACTATTCTCTACTGCAGCGTCTTTCTCAGTAATCAAGCTTTCAGGAATATCATTTCCAGAAGCAAGAGACGACACTTCCTCAGTTCCACCACTGTGCACATTCTCAGCAATTCCAACCTGATCACCTGCAGTTTTGGAACTGGCCAACACACTGGAATCTCGGCTGCAGTTTGTCACCGCAGTGGAGCTGTCGTTCGGACGAGTCATCCCATCTGTACACTCTGACAGAATGCTCGACGAGACATCACCGTCTGTGTCGAGCATTACTTGGCTGTTGGACGGGCTGTCGTTGCTACTGGTACCACTCTTCTCCGCTGTGTCCCTCACTCCGTGTTTCCTCCCAGTTCCAGATGTGTCACTCGCAGTCACATTCTTTTTCACGTCAAGGTCAGTATCGTCGTAGTAAACTAGTCTCCGCCTGCGTGGCCGTGTTTTAACTTTGGTCTCATCGGAGACCTCTGAATCACTGAAGACCTGGCGGTCTATCTGCGGTGGGAAAGCAGTATACAGGTTATCTATCAGATCAGCGTCCTCTATGACTATTATGGGAACGCTCAAGTCCCTCTCGAAATGCCCTCTGTTTGGCCCCACAGCAGGACTGACAGCACCACAACCGCCTTTTTCTGAGGGACTCGGGGCACTGTGATCACCTCCGTTGGTATCTCGAGGACCCTGCGGCGACATATCACGAGAGTCGTCGCTGGGAGTAGCTGACCTTTCATTGTCAGCCAGTGATGCATTGTTATCTGAGTCGTCGAAGGAGTCCGGACTCTTGTTCGTGGACGAGAAAGGTGGCTTCGATGCTCTGGTGGATGACTGGCTCGTTACCTTCTGCTCTGGAGAGCCTTCATGTTTCATGGCAGAGGTTCCTTCAGTGGTAGCAACTACTGCCTTGTTCCCATCGTGTCCTCCGTCTTCTCCCTCCTCCGCGATTGGACCCATCACAGGAGGTCCCGGAGTCAGCACCCTGGGGTAGTACCTGACAGGCGTGCTCTCGCCCTCTCTCCATTCCGACTCGTCATCGCTGTCGTCCTGGTAGCCCCAGATTTCCCTCTCTGCTGGCCCCATGAAGCCACTTTCTCCCGCTCGGCCCTTACCGTCGCTGGCGAACTTCTGAAAGGGCTTGCACCTCGCCGGTAGCTCAGACTGGGCCCCTCTGCCTGGAGACGATTTGTTCCGTGGTACGCCACTGATGCTGCTCGCGTCCGGACTGCGGTGCAGCGAATTGTGCAGGTCGTCCGTGCTCAGGTAGCCGGAGTCGCCCGTGTCGCCAGCCCTCTGCTCCTCGCCCGAGTTGTACTGCCCTTCAGGCGTCGAGTGGTACTCGTTAGCATCGTCTGACGATGCCCCGTTGTCTCTTCCTCCGGCACTTCCAGTATTCTCGTACTGACTGGATGCACTGTCAGAGTTCTCCTGGGCCACACGTTCGTTTTGGAGACGCGCCCGTTCCAGACCGTCCTCGAACTGACGCAGGGCTTCCTCGAGGCTGGGGGCGGCGATAACCGAGTCAAAGTCCACCAGGGAATCGTCAAACGCGTTAACGGGACTGCAGAGTCCACTCCGACCTGAGGGTGGTCCCAGGGGAACGTCTGATGGCCACAAGTGGAACTCTGATTCATCCTCATCTCCGACAAGCAGTGACTCACTCATAGATTGGGAAGTGCTCGACTCAGGTAACTGTGCACCTTCCCCATCTGTCTTCTTCCCAGTTTTCACAGTTTTCTCAGATGTCTCTTCATATTCTGACTCTTTGTTGTCTGTCATCAACAGTTCGTCACCTGTCATCCACTCTTTCTGTCCTTCCGCTATGATGTCATTATCTCCTTCAGACTTCCGTTCATCAATTTCTGCCTCATCTACTTGATCGGCCAGCACCTTATTTTCATTGTCTATCGACTCCATTTTCTTCTTCATCTCTACCTCTCCTTCCAGTTCCCCTTCTTGTCTGGTCTCAGTCTCTCCTTCAGACTTATCCTTTCCAATTCCAGCCCCTTCAATCTTTTCAAGAACGATTTCAGTTTTCTCAACTGTCACCAATTCCTTTTCCTTCATCTCCCTCTCTCCTTGCAATTTCTCTTCTAGGCTCTTTTCACCCTCTTCTTCAGAAACCTTATTTCCATTTTCTGACCATTGTATCTCTTCTGTCTCCATATCTTCTTTGCGCTCTTTCATATCATTCACAGTTATTATTTCCTCTTTGTCCAACAGATCTTTCTCAGGGATTTCATATTTTGTTTCAGAATTTTGCTCTTCATTTTCTAATTCTTTAATTTCCTTTCGTTCTGTCTCCTCATCTTTTTCATTCTTATTTACTATCTCTGTCTCTTCTTCAAAGAAATTTCCTTTTGGCTCATTCACATTTCCATTATCGATTCCTGTTCCAGAAATAAAACTGACAGTGATTACTTCCTCAACTTCTTGTTTTTCAGCCATTTCTTTCTGATGTAATCCTTCCTGTGTTACCTGTTTCTCGCTATCCCCTATTTCATTTATCTCACGACTGAGAAATTTAGTATGATGCCTGTCTTCATTACAGAAGCGTTTAGTATCTAGAGGAACATGTATTTCACTATACTGACTGTCTTGTTTGCCTTCAGTTTCTACAACCGAAAGTACTTGTGTGTTATCGACTTCAGTGATACTCTCATGCACAGGAGGTGGCACAATGTTGGGTGTCATAGTGTTATTATGAAGCTGATCCATCGCAATCGTTATATCTGACGTCTCAGCGAGCATTTCATCTTCAACTGTGTTTGCCTCCATAGACACCAGAGGCTGTTCGGGTTCTACAGCACTTTGAGGATAATTATTGCAGCTTATTTCAAATTCTGTGGGAATTTCTTTGTCTTCATTAACTTCAGGATGTTCACCATCACGTTCTGTATTTAGATCTTTGGTTACAAAAGGTGTAAAAGATACAGAAGATGTCATTAGATTCTCATCCTGTCTTGACATGAGCAAATCTTGGCTGATTTCTGAATCTTCGACCTCTTTTTCAGCTAGAAAGACGTCAAATTGGCTATCAAAGAAATTTCTCTCAGGGTGCTTCAGGCTACTCGGAGCCGCTGTGAAGTCGAGAAAGTCACTGACAGCACTTCCGCCAGCACTGGCTGAATGTTCGTCACTTACCAGACAATGCGCGCTGCTTTCGAACCAGTCTCTGCGCCCATAATTTTGTTTCTTACTTAAGGAATCATCCCGTTTGTCACCAGTATCGATGGCAAAATCGATTAACATTCCATAGACTTCATTATTTTCGGGTGTGTCAGTGTTGTTGACTCCATGTTCAGTCTCGAGTGTCGATGTTATTACAGCAACATTATCCTCGAAAGAAGAACTCACAACTTGTGGTACGCCAGGTTGGACATTTTCATTGGACGTTGTTTCAGTTTGTATAGTTCCTTCGCTCAGATTTTCCACGCCATGCTCATCCCTAGAAACATCAGATCCTGGTACCTGACATGTATCATCCCAAGTCGCCTCACTCTGTAATCCTTCTGTGACAGAATCGACAGGCTGTATTTCAGTGTGAGCAATTTGGTCAGATGGTGATTCCGGCCTCGCATTGGTACCACTCTGAGCATCCACTTCTTCTACAGACACAAGAACAGTTGGACCAGGTGACAGGTTATACATTGTCGTTTCATCAGCATAACTAGTCATAAAAACTGTTTCAAGATGTGAAGAGTCTTCACTATGTCCCTCCACACTAACTACTTCAACATGTGGATCATGTGATCTCCCAACTGCTTCTTGCTCACACTGTCGTGAAACTTCACCAATTTTAGACTTTTCAGTATCTGGAGGCAAAATTAAGTGCTTATTAACATCCGCATTTTCTTCATCCATATTTCCAACAAGTGGTTCCACTACACCTGTCTCTCCAACAACATCAGTAGTTGGTGACAAGGATCCTGATTGCTCAGCTACGTCTGCAGAACTTACATTAGCCATTATTTCACCTGCTACCATTTCTCCAGGCATCTGGACGTTCTCAGGACTAAAGCAATCCGCCCCTTCATCTACAGTGTTAGATTCTTTCTCGCTAGATCCAAAGCCATTTTCTTCCACTTCGCCACTGAAGGCGAAAGCATCAGATACTCCTAGGTTTTCCGTACAGCAAAGATCTTCATCTACAAAAACTGATAACTTATTTTCTGCTACAGGTTGAACGAAGTTGGGACTCGAAACGTTAGTCTGACTATCAGGACAAACTATTTCACTACTTAGAGTTGTTTCTTCTTTCGTCTCCTCAGTATAAGGCTCACATTCCAGTCGTTCTGACCATGAAGCATTATGGACTACATTGACTCTCTGGTCAGTACCCGTTGGCTCCGATGCCTGTATTTCATCGTCCGCATTGCTTCTTTGAACGTTCCCTTGCTGTGTTCTGACAGTCTCATCAAATTTCAGTTCACCTTCCACTGTCGTACCATCCTCACAGGATTCACTCTCATCAACGGGAAGTTTATCCCCCGTAGTTTCTAGATCGTAGTCTACATCATTCTGTGGCTCAGCTTTTGATTCATATTGCTCGATGTACAATTTTTCATCAGTCTTTATCCTCTCACCCTCATGCAAGAAATTACCTTGGACAGCCTCATCACTAGAAACAGACAGTTTGTCTCCCAATACTTCCAACCTGCAGTCTACATTAGTCTGCTGCTCAGAATGTTCTTCCGATTGCTGCATGTCCAACTTTTCATCTGTCGATGTTGGTGTTTTCCTAAATGTTTCAGTTGATGCTAATTCTTTGGCACTGAATTCTTGAGGTGAACTGTTGCTTGCCTCAGTAGAAGCAGAGGTGAGATCAGAAACGTTGCTCTCATCCTCATTTTCGGCTGTTAGCAGAAATGTTGGTCCTAGAATAGATTCCTCAGTCAGCTTGCTGACAGCAGCTGGTTCAGTAACTTCCTTCTGATGTTCACCAGTTTGGTCCTCCACAGCTGCCTCAAGACATTCGTCTTCATTATCGGTCTTCTCATTGTTACTGGACACATTCACAGTACTATCTTCCTCTACATCACCCTTAGTTTCTATGCTTGCTAAATTTTTTTCCCGAATATCATCAAAGTCAGACACATTGTCAGCATTGGGGAAGTCATTTACTGTTGACAGTTCTGTGGCAACCTGTGATTTGTCACAATCAGTTGAGGAATTGACAGCTGGAGATGAGGCGTTAAGGGGAGCACTTAGCGAACTCCCATTTTCGTTCTTCTGTTCTGTACTCTCCGCTTCATCTTCAGTGTGGAGGCTTTCGTACAGCTCCTCGAACAGCTCGTCTGCACTCGTCTGAACAGTCGTGTCAGCCAGAACTGATGTTTGGTAAATCAAATCGATGTCGTCTTCCGTGAGAACTTCTACAAGAGGCTCCCCATCTGGTGTCTTGGAGCCCGAGTCCCTTACACTGGACGACTGCACGTCTTCTTCCATTCTCACCGGAAGCTGAGGTGCGATATCTCTACTTCCAGTGGAACTTGAACATTTCGAGGGTAAAACTTTATCTGAACTGCTGGTTGGATTTTGGGACACTGATGCAGTCTCAAACTTCTGTACTCTGAGCGACACAGACTGATGAACATGTAGGATGAGATCTCTGTCACCTTCTGCTCTCGTTTGGATCTGAGACGTGATATCTTTGCTGACATTAGACGATCCAAAAGCTGCAGCTTTGCCCCATACGTTGGCTTTGCTCTGAGTCTCCAGAGTTGTTTCAGACCCTTGATCATCCAGTGAAATAGATTGATAACGATTAGGAAGATAGTCTTCCTTGGGGACATCCCCAAATGGGCCTGAATAATACATTAGTTCTGGTGTACGACGTGTGTCGTGCAATTCCAATTGAGAATGGGATACAAAGTCATCAAGGGATTCTACTGAATCTTCTGAGAATATCCGGAAAACCTCATCAATCAGCTTCTCTTCGTCTATTTGAGATAAAGAGACACTGGGTTGAAATTCAGGTTGGCAGATTTCACTCACAGTGTTTACTTGAGCTAGATTAATAGCTGCTAGGTCTTCCCTGTCATTTGTGTTAATCCCTTGAGTTGGAGATTCAGCTGGTCTATGAGGTTGGTAAGTACTGTGATCCTTTTTCTCAGTTTCTCCACAGGTTAGAGAGCTGTTGTGCGCAATATTAGCTGACCCTGGAGATACTGCCAGCACTGTTGAGTCCTTGGCAGCGTCACCATCTGTGGTGGATTCTCCGACATTCTTTCCGTTTGCTTCTCCCAGCGTCGTTCCGTCACAACTGTCGGTTTGCGCTGACGCTTCCTCAGCTTTATCTTCAGTACTGTCTTCAGCAATCAAGAAAGTACAGGGGGAATCAGCCCTGCAGCATGACAAGTTGTTGTACGTCTCAACCCCGTTTTTCGCGGTATGTTCATCTGGCTTGATGTAGTGGACGCATATGTGGATCTTCTTCGTGGTGGGCACTTCTTCTTCAGGTGAGAGCGGGGGCTGTTTCTCGAATGCGGCGATTCTCTCTCTTACTGTTCCTGGGGCTACTTCAGCCTCTTTACCTTTCCCTTCTGTGGGATTCGCAAGGTCTGGAGTTTTTACTGGAGGAACTACTTGGTGGTCCAGTTGGGTTGTGTCTGCAGGGGACAAGTTCTGTTCCACACTTCCTCGCCTGATGGGCGTAGGCTTCTCAGCGGTTGTCACTTCCTTGTTCCAGGCTGGAACTGGGATGGTGGTCTCTGTATGAGTTTTTACTTGAGGGACCACTTGGTGGTCCAATTGGGTTGTGTCTGTAGGGGACAAGTTCTGTTCCACACTTCCTCGCCTGATGGGCATAGGCTTCTCAGCGGTTGTCACTTCCGTGTTCCAGGTTGGAACTGAGATGGTGGTCTCTGTATGAAGGCGACGATTAACAGATTTGTCCTCAGCGTAGTGCTGTGAAATCTGGTCAGTAACTTTCCTACACATTTGATCGAAGTCTGGCAGTTCTTTCTGCACACCGTTGCTATCTGTTAGGTTCACGCAGGTACTTCCGAAACTTTTGAGCACACAAGTGTGATTGGAGCAGGGATTGGTGTCAGAACTCCCTCCATCTGTGAGTGAGTCAGCCTTGGGGTCCGTGCTAGCACCCTGACCCGCTGGTACGCCATCAGCTCCTACCGATTCCTCCACTTGTTCCCCTTTCCCATCAGTGTCTGAGCCCGGCCCTTCGGCAGTGCCCTCAGTCGACTGCAGGGCATGTTCGCCCTCCCTGGGTAGGGCCGCTCTGTCCTTGCAGCGACTACGCGCGAAGTACGTCCTGCCCTTCCCGGCCAGCCCTGGTCCGGGCTCCGGGTCCTCCAGCTCGGATATGGCGTTCAGCCCGGAGGCTTCCCCAGGGCTGCCTTCGATGCCGTAGCGGACGCTGGACGGAGCTGAGGAGGGACGCCTGCAAAAAATAAGCACGTTCGTCATATACGGGTGTATATGAAGTCTGAGGACACAGTCAATTATTTATTACACAAGAAGCAAACGATCTACACATCTAATATATAAAGCAGAGTGTCCATATATCTACATCTACATCTACATAGATACTCTGCAAATCACATTTAAGTGCCTGGGAGAGGGTTCATTAACCACTTTCATAACTTTTCTCTACCGTTCCATTCTCTAATAGCGCGCGGGAAGAAAGAACACCTCAATCGTTCCGTTTTCGATCTGATTTCTCTTATTTTATTGGGATGGTCATGTCTCCCTAAGTAGGTGGGTGCTAGCAAAATATTTTCACATTCAGAACTAAAAGTCGGTGATTGAAACTTCGCAAACAGATCACGCCACAATGAATAACGTCTTTCTTTTAATGATTTCTACCCCGATTCTTGCAACATTTCCGTGACACTTTCCCCCCCGTAACGTGATAAAACAAAACGAGCTGCCCTTCTCTGAACCTTCTCAATGTCTTCCGTCAGTCCCACCTGTTGAGGGTCCCACAAGGGGCAACAGTACTCCAGGAGAGGACGCACAAGTGTGATGTAGGCAGTCTATTTGGTGGAGCTGGTGCATCTTCGAAGCGTTCTGCATATGAAACGTAACCTTTGGTTCGCCTTCCCCACAATGTTTTCTGTGTGTTCTCTCCAGTCAAAGTTGTTCGTAATTGTAACTCCTAGGTATTTGGTAGAATCTACGACCTTAAGGTTTGACCGATTTATCGCGTAATTAAAGTTCAGCGGATTTCTTTTAGTGGTCATGTGTATTACTTCACACTTTTCTTTATTTAGTGTCAATTGGCAATTTTCACACCATGCAGAAATTTTGTCTAAATCGCTTTGCAGTTGCTTTTGATCCTCAATTGACTTCACTAACCGCTAAACGGCAGCATCATCCGCGAACAGTCTAAGGGAGCTATTCAGATTGTCTCCTAAATCGTTTATAACCACGACGAAGAGTAATGGACCTATAACGCTTCCCTGTGGAACACCATATATCACTTCTGTTTTGATGGATGACTTACGTACAAATCTACAGTTTTGTTCCAATCTTCATGAAATTTTGTACACGTAAGCTTCAATCCACGAGGACGGTCCCCGTAAGTGTAAGAATAACATACGATATATAGTTCACGAGATATGACGTTATAAACAATGAGACGCGCGTAAAAAGTCCTGCATTTTCAGACAATGCTGCTCATTTTCTCCTAAACCACTGGACCCATTTCAACCAAATTTGGTACACACATTACTCACCATGAGGTAACGATTGCTGCATGGTTAAGAATCACATACGGCACAGCCATATAATAAGACGATCATCAAATGCAGAAATCAAGATGGTTTATGCAAAAGTGAGCATCGGGCGAGGGGTGACTGATTTCCGAACGCCAAATGTACGCCATGTTCCATCCAGGCTATAGTCACTCGCCCGAACGCCAAATGTACGCTACGTTCCTCCCAGGGTATAGTGATTCGTAACCAGTACAGCTGAAGGAAACAAACTTTGAGCAAACTACCAAGGAACGACAGGTGACTATATTTTAACGGAAAAATATAATGAAAATGTAGGAGAGATATTAAAATAATAGTTTAAATACGAGAAATATAAGGTAGAAGAATATGTTTGTCAAATGTAATATATAAAGCAGAGTATCCGTGTGTTTGTACGTGTTGCATACAAATCTAAAGTTTTGTTCCAATCTTCATGAAATTTTGTACAAGAAAGCTTCAATCCATGAGGACGGTCGCCGTAAGTGTAGGAATCACATACGACATATAGTTTACGAGATATGACGTCATAAACAATGAGACGCACGGAAAACTGCTGCATTTTGCGACAATGCTGCTCATTTTCTCCTAAACCATTGGACCGATTTCAACCAAATTTGGTACACACATTCCTCACCGTGAGGTATAATTGCTGCATGGTTAAGAATCACATACGGCACAGCTATATCATAAGACGATCATCAAATGCAGAAAGCAAGATGGCGTATGCAAAAGAGAGCATCGGGCGATGGATGTCTCGTGACTGATTTCCGAACGCCAAATGTACGCCATGTTCCATCCAGGCATCATACCAAGGATATGAGACCAATCAGCCTGTCCTCCTTCAATCTTAAGACATTAGAAAAGCTGGTTAATGTGCATGTTGGAGAAAGGAGGTTAAGTTGGGCTCCTCTACATTCAAACCAACATGCATATCAGCCAGGTAAATCATGTGAGACAGCTCTCCACCAACTCGTTGGAAAGGTGGAGAAAGCACTACACTTTCAGGAAATAGCCCGCTGTATCTTCCTGGACATCAAGGGGGCTTTTAGCAACACGACCTTCGATTCCATGGTTAGGGCAGCAGACATGCATGACCTAGGGACCACAATATGTAGGTGGACTAGGGCCATGCTCAGTGGAAGAAAGGTAGAAGCTACCATGATGAATGAAAAAATGATAATCAACACCGCTAGGGGTTGCCCGCAAGGAGGAGTTCTTTCGCCTTTATTATGGAATCTAGTGGTGAATGATCCCCCCTGCCACTCTACAAGTTTCCTACTCCGTCCGCGCCCGCTGTAGGGGATCACTACAGTGGTAAGGGAGCATAATACTCGGGCGTGAACACCACCACCTAGAGAGAAGGCCGTGGCGCTCTCAGACAGACAGAGTTGGTTGCGCGCGCATAAATGATTGGCTCGATGCTTCGGCAGAGTGGGCCATGCCCCAGCGGCCTCCCCATCAGCTGTGCACGCACAACCTACTCTTCCTGACGTCACACGAGAGCGCCGCGGCCTTCTCTCTAGGTGGTGTTGGCGTGGACCAAATAGGAAATGCTCGATCAGGAGCTGACAGAGAAAGGAAACCCAGGAGATCACAACCACCACTGGAGCCGACCGGAGTGGGCACAGACTGAATGGGAAACGCCTAGAGTGGCAGGAAAGCGCGAATCACGGGCGTCGACTGAATAAGGAACACCAGGTACTGGTTCTGGGAGTTACCTATTCGGTCCGCACCCACTCTAGGGGTTTCCTACAGTGGCAGGGGAGCGTAACTCACGGGCGTGGACCGAGTACTGAATGCCCAACATGGAGCGGAGTGGGTATGGAACACGAAACTCCCTGATAAGGGAATTAGGACAATGAGTGCACAATTTTGCAACTACAAGATTGCCTGACCACCTCAAAGATTAGATTACACAAAAAACCCTCCTGTCTCTATATCTCCTACTATCGTCTTTAACTATCCTTCACATTAAAAAAAGACCTTTTATGTCTCGTATATATATATTCCGGTATCTGTTATACCATTGTCTCCAACTACTTTCCAATTTCACAGAAACCAGCCTCACTAGTTTTGTAATGTAAATGCAGTTAACCAACAAGAGCATCATGTATATAGTCAATTGTATTTTTGTTTATCATATGTTATAAGTGAAGGCGTAGCCGCAAGGCTTGTACTTCTAATTCCAAATCCGGGCAAACAAGAAGCCTGCACATATAACAGCTCCAGGATCACCGGTAGGTCACAACCACCGCTGGAGACGACCAGAGTTGCTCTGGACGGAATAGGGAACGCCTAGAGTGACAGGCAAGTGCGACACATGGGCGTAGGCTGAAGAGGGAAACAACAGGCACTGGTTGTAGGAGTTCACAAATTCGATCCGCGCCCACTCTAGGAGCAACTCGCGGGCGCGAACCAAATAGGCAACACCAGACATTGGCCAGGCATAAATATGCGACCCACTCTTCCAGGCATCCAGTCTCAGGGAACACGTGATGAAGACGTCGAGTAACAACGTCGAAATATCTCGTTTGAAAGGCACTGATATCCACCATATTACCTCATTTCAATGAGATGCCAACAGATCGCTGGGAAAGTCACATTCATATTGACTGTCTGAACGAGACACTAGGTAGGCTATGTTTTGTGTATTAATCACAAAGTTGTTTATTGAATTTGGTCATATGTTCTATGAATCCATTTCTTTTTCTTACATTGTCCTACTATTTGAAGCAGCTTGTGCTCTTTTTCTACACAAGTGATTCTCATCACCCCAGCTATATATGCAGCAGAGCGGAGGAGGAAGGATGACTATGATTTAAAGTTTGGTTGTGAAGGTGGTCGTTTTAGAGACAGGTTCTGTCACTGTACAGTACTTTCAATCGGGCATGGCGAGATCGGCACCGACCTGATGATGGTAGCGAGCAGGCCCCGAGTAATATTGCGTACAGTTACAACTTCATCCAGCTGGAGACCTGAACAAAGTAATATTAATGAGGCTGCAGCCTGCGGTCGCACCTGTCGGCGTCAGCCAGAGCGCCCGCCTTGAGCGTGCAGATGGCGGAGCGCACGAGGCGGTCGGTGTCGTGGCTGATGCGCACAGGCCGGCCGTTGAGCAGGTGTTATATATGAAGCAGAGTGGAGGAGGAAGCATGACTAGGATTTAAAGTCTGGATAGGAAGGTGGTTACTGTACAGTACTTCCAATCGGGCATGGCGAGATCAGCACCAACCTCATGATGGCACTGAACGGGCCCCCAGAAATATTGCGTAAAGTTACAGCTTCGTCCAGCTGGAGACCAGAACAAAGTAATATTAATGAGACTGCAGGTTGCGGTCGCACCTGTCGGCATCGGCCGGCACGCCCGCCTTGAGCGTGCAGATGGCGGAGCGCACGAGGCGGTCGGTGTCGTGGCTGATGTGCACGGGCCGGCCGTTGAGCAGGTGCTATATATGAAGCAGAGTGGAGGAGGAAGCATGACTAGGATTTAAAGTCTGGATATGAAGGTGGCTACTGTACAGTACTTCCAATCGGGCATGGCGAGATCAGCACCAACCTGATGATGGCACCGAGCGGGCCCCCAGAAATATTGCATAAAGTTACATCTTCGTCCAGCTGGAGACCAGAACAAAGTAATATTAATGAGACTGCAGGCTGCGGTCGCACCTGTCGGCATCGGCCGGCACGCCCGCCTTGAGCGTGCAGATGGCGGAGCGCACGAGGCGGTCGGTGTCGTGGCTGATGCGCGCGGGCCGGCCGTTGAGCAGGTGCAATATATGAAGCAGAGTGGAGGAGGAATCATGACTAGGATTTAAAGTCTGGATATGAAGGTGGTTACTGTACAGTACTTCCAATCGGGCATGGTGAGATCAGCACCAACCTGATGATGGCACCGAGCGGGCCCCCAGAAATATTGCGTAAAGTTACAGCTTCGTCCAGCTGGAGACCAGAACAAAGTAATATTATGAGACTGCAGGCTGCGGTCGCACCTGTCGGCATCGGCCGGCACGCCCGCCTTGCGCGTGCAAATGGCGGAGCGCACGAGGCGGTCGGTGTCGTGGCTGATGCGCACGGGCCACCCGTTGAGCAGGTGCTATATATGAAGCAGAGTGGAGGAGGAAGCATGACTAGGATTTAAAGTCTGGATATGAAGGTGGTTACTGTACAGTACTTCCAATCGGGCATGGCGAGATCAGCACCAACCTCACGATGGCACCGAGCGGGCCCCCAGAAATATTGCGTAAAGTTACAGCTTCATCCAGCTGGAGACCAGAACAAAGTAATATTAATGAGACTGCAGGCTGCGGTCGCACCTGTCGGCATCGGGCGGCACGCCCGCCTTGAGCGTGCAGATGGCGGAGCGCACGAGGCGGTCGGTGTCGTGGCTGATGCGCACGGGCCGGCCGTTGAGCAGGTGCTATATATGAAGCAGTGTGGAGGAGGAAGCATGACTAGGATTTAAAGTCTGGATATGAAGGTGGTTACTGTACAGTACTTCCAATCGGGCATGGCGAGATCAGCACCAACCTCACGATGGCACCGAGCGGGCCCCCAGAAATATTGCGTAAAGTTACAGCTTCGTCCAGCTGGAGACCAGAAGAAATTAATATTAATGAGACTGCCGGCTGTGGTCGCACCTGTCGGCATAGGCCGGCACGCCCGCCTTGAGCGTGCAGATGGCGGAGCGCACGAGGCGGTCCGTGTCGTGGCTGATGCACACTGGCCGGCCGTTGAGCAGGTGCTATATATGAAGCAGAGTGGAGGAGGAAGCATGACTAGGATTTAAAGTCTGGATATGAAGGTGGTTACTGTACAGTACTCCCAATCGGGCATGGCGAGATCAGCACCAACCTGATGATGGCACCGAGCGGGCCCCCAGAAATATTGCGTAAAGTGACAGCTTCGTCCAGCTGGAGACCAGAAGAAAGTAATATTAATGAGACTGCAGGCTGTGGTCACACCTGTCGGCATCGGCCGGCACGCCCGCCTTGAGCGTGCAGATGGCGGAGCGCACGAGGCGGTCCGTGTCGTGGCTGATGCACACGGGCCGGCCGTTGAGCAGGTGCTATATATGAAACAGAGTGGAGGAGGAAGCATGACTAGGATTTAAAGTCTGGATATGAAGGTGGTTACTGTACAGTACTCCCAATCGGGCATGGCGAGATCAGCACCAACCTGATGATGGCACCGAGCGGGCCCCCAGAAATATTGCGTAAAGTGACAGCTTCGTCCAGCTGGAGACCAGAAGAAAGTAATATTAATGAGACTGCAGGCTGTGGTCGCACCTGTCGGCATCGGCCGGCACGCCCGCCTTGAGCGTGCAGATGGCGGAGCGCACGAGGTTACAGCTTCGTCCAGCTGGAGACCAGAAGAAATTAATATTAATGAGACTGCCGGCTGTGGTCGCACCTGTCGGCATAGGCCGGCACGCCCACCTTGAGCGTGCAGATGGCGGAGCGCACGAGGCGGTCCGTGTCGTGGCTGATGCACACGGGCCGGCCGTTGAGCAGGTGCTATATATGAAGCAGAGTGGAGGAGGAAGCATGACTAGGATTTAAAGTCTGGATATGAAGGTGGTTACTGTACAGTACTCCCAATCGGGCATGGCGAGATCAGCACCAACCTGATGATGGCACCGAGCGGGCCCCCAGAAATATTGCGTAAAGTGACAGCTTCGTCCAGCTGGAGACCAGAAGAAAGTAATATTAATGAGACTGCAGGCTGTGGTCGCACCTGTCGGCATCGGCCGGCACGCCCGCCTTGAGCGTGCAGATGGCGGAGCGCACGAGGCGGTCCGTGTCGTGGCTGATGCACACGGGCCGGCCGTTGAGCAGGTGCTATATATGAAGCAGAGTGGAGGAGGAAGCATGACTAGGATTTAAAGTCTGGATATGAAGGTGGTTACTGTACAGTACTCCCAATCGGGCATGGCGAGATCAGCACCAACCTGATGATGGCACCGAGCGGGCCCCCAGAAATATTGCGTAAAGTGACAGCTTCGTCCAGCTGGAGACCAGAAGAAAGTAATATTAATGAGACTGCAGGCTGTGGTCGCACCTGTCGGCATCGGCCGGCACGCCCGCCTTGAGCGTGCAGATGGCGGAGCGCACGAGGCGGTCGGTGTCGTGGCTGATGCGCACGGGCCAGCCGTTGAGCAGGTGCTATATATGAAGCAGAGTGGAGGAGGAAGCATGACTAGGATTTAAAGTCTGGATATGAAGGTGGTTACTGTACAGTACTCCCAATCGGGCATGGCGAGATCAGCACCAACCTGATGATGGCACCGAGCGGGCCCCCAGAAATATTGCGTAAAGTGACAGCTTCGTCCAGCTGGAGACCAGAAGAAAGTAATATTAATGAGACTGCAGGCTGTGGTCGCACCTGTCGGCATCGGCCGGCACGCCCGCCTTGAGCGTGCAGATGGCGGAGCGCACGAGGCGGTCGGTGTCGTGGCTGATGCGCACGGGCCAGCCGTTGAGCAGGTGCTATATATGAAGCAGAGTGGAGGAGGAAGCATGACTAGGATTTAAAGTCTGGATATGAAGGTGGTTACTGTACAGTACTCCCAATCGGGCATGGCGAGATCAGCACCAACCTGATGATGGCACCGAGCGGGCCCCCAGAAATATTGCGTAAAGTGACAGCTTCGTCCAGCTGGAGACCAGAAGAAAGTAATATTAATGAGACTGCAGGCTGTGGTCGCACCTGTCGGCATCGGCCGGCACGCCCGCCTTGAGCGTGCAGATGGCGGAGCGCACGAGGCGGTCGGTGTCGTGGCTGATGCGCACGGGCCGGCTGTTGAGCAGGTGCTATATATGAAGCAGAGTGGAGGAGGAAGCATGACTAGGATTTAAAGTCTGGATATGAAGGTGGTTACTGTACAGTACTCCCAATCGGGCATGGCGAGATCAGCACCAACCTGATGATGGCACCGAGCGGGCCCCCAGAAATATTGCGTAAAGTGACAGCTTCGTCCAGCTGGAGACCAGAAGAAAGTAATATTAATGAGACTGCAGGCTGTGGTCGCACCTGTCGGCATCGGCCGGCACGCCCGCCTTGAGCGTGCAGATGGCGGAGCGCACGAGGCGGTCGGTGTCGTGGCTGATGCGCACGGGCCAGCCGTTGAGCAGGTGCTATATATGAAGCAGAGTGGAGGAGGAAGCATGACTAGGATTTAAAGTCTGGATATGAAGGTGGTTACTGTACAGTACTCCCAATCGGGCATGGCGAGATCAGCACCAACCTGATGATGGCACCGAGCGGGCCCCCAGAAATATTGCGTAAAGTGACAGCTTCGTCCAGCTGGAGACCAGAAGAAAGTAATATTAATGAGACTGCAGGCTGTGGTCGCACCTGTCGGCATCGGCCGGCACGCCCGCCTTGAGCGTGCAGATGGCGGAGCGCACGAGGCGGTCGGTGTCGTGGCTGATGCGCACGGGCCGGCCGTTGAGCAGGTGCTCGGCGGCGGTCAGGATCTCGAGGCTCTGGCGGCGCGGCGTCTGCTGCCGCAGCAGCAGGCTGCACAGCCCCAGGATGCGCCGGTAGCGCTGGCGCTGCACGCCCGACTCCTCCTCCTGGAACAAAGTAGTGGATCGTTGTGGTTGTTGTTATGGTATTCAGTCCGGAGACTGGTTTGATGCAGCTCTCCACCCAACTCTATCCTCAGCAAGCCTTTTCATCTCCTCATAAGAACGACAAGCCACATCCACTTGAATCTGTTTACTATACGCGTCTCTTGGTCTCCCTCTGCGGTTTTTACCCCATACACTTCCCTCCAATGCTAAATTTACGATTCCTCGATGTCTAAGAATGTGTCCTACCAAGCGATCCCTTCTTTTAGTCAGGGTACGCCAAAAGTTCCTTTTCTCCCCAATTCTGTTCAGTACCTCTTCATTACTTATGTGTCTACCCACCTAATCTTCAGCATTCTTCTGTAGCACCACATTTCAAAAGCCTCAATTCTCTTCCTGTTCGCACTGTTTATCGTCCATGTTTCACTCCTATAAAGGCAACACTCCACACAAATGCCTTCAGAAAAGACTTCCTTACACTTAAATTAATGTTCGATGTTAGCAAATTTCTCTTTTTCAAAAATGCTTTTCTTCCCATTGCCATTCTCCATTTTGTATACTCTGTACTGCGACCATCATATGTAATTTTCTACGCAAGTAACAAAACTCCCTTCAGTGTTTCGTTACCTAATCTAATTACTTCACCTTAACCTGATTTTCTAAGACTGCATTCCATTATCTTTGTTTTGCTCTTGTTAATGTTCATTTTATACGGTCTCTTCACCACAGTCCATTCCATTCAACTGCATTTCCAGGTCCTTTGCTGTCTGTGACAGAATTACAATGTCATAAGAAAAACGCAATGTTCTTATTTCTTCACTCTGAACTTTAATCCCTATTCCAAATTTTTCCTTTTGCTAAATGAATAAGTGATGTCATTTCTTGTTGTTTAAACATCAATGTAAAAAAAATCAGGAATGTTACAGTGCTAATTAAAAATGAGGTTCAGTTTAAGCAACAATTTAACTACATTATTATCTTTATACGTTTCACATCAAGACATTCAATGACAGATATTATATGTTACAAGTTGTTTTCAGTAGTATTTTCTTTGATTTTAATGTGTTCAGTCCGATGTCCATCTATCCCTTACTTGTCCGGCCATCCAACCCCTATAATTAGGTGAGATGTACTATTGCTACATTTTTTGTAAATATTTTTGCATATTATAAAATTTAGCATATATTTGTAAACACAGTCTACTTTTGATTTCTGTAAAGTGAAAATGAAATTTAAAACATGTTTTATGTTATACTTGTTGCTGGTTTGGTCTTCATTCCACAGACTGGTTTGATGCAGGTCTCCACGCTACCCTGTCCTGTGCAAGTCTCGTTGTTTCGTTACCTAATCTAATTCCTTCAGCATCACCTGATTTTCTAAGACCCCATTCCATTATTCTTGTTTTGCTCTTCAACACACTCTCCATTCCATTCAACTGCTCTTCCAGGTCCTTTTCTGTCTCTGACAGAATTACAATGTCATCAGCAAAACGCAATGTTTTTATTTCTTCCCCCTGAACTTTAATCCCTATTCCAAATTTTTCCTTTTTTCCTTCACCGCCTATTCGATGTACAAATTGAATAGCATCACAGAAAAGCTACAACTCTGTCTTACTCCCTTACCAACTGATGCTTCCCTTTCATGCCCTTCGAGTCTAATAACTACGGTCTGGCTTTTGTACAAGTTGTACATAACTCTCCTTTCCCTACATTTTACCCCTGCTGACTTCAGAATTTGAAAGACTGTATTCCAGTCAACATTGTCAAAAGCTTTCCCCAAATCTACAAAAGCTAAAAATGTAGATTTCCCTTTCCTTAATCTATCTTCTAAGATAAGTCGTAAAGTGAGTATTGCCTCCCGGGTTCCTACGTTCCTCCTGAATCCAAACTGATCTTCCCCGAGGTCAGCTTCTACCAGCTTTTCCATTCTCCTGTAGATAATTCGTGTTAAAATTTTGCAACCATGACTTATCAAACAGATAGTTCTGCAATTTTCACACCTGTCTGCGCCTGATTTCTTTGGAATGGGGATTATTACATTTTTCTTAAAGTCTGAGAGTATTTCGCCTGTCTCATACATCTTACACACCAGTTCTAATAGTTTTGTCATGGCTGGCTCTCCCAGAGACTTTAGTAGCTCTGAGGGTATGTCATCTACTCCTTGTTCCGACCTAGGTGTTGCCGGCCGCGGTGGCCGAGGGGACTAAGGCGCTCCAGTCACGGTCTGCACGGCCACTACGGTCGGGGGTTCGCATCCCCCCTCGGGCATGGATATTTGTGGCGTCCTAGTTCGTAAGTAGTTCATAAGTAGTTTGTAAGTTTAGGGACTGATGACCCCGTAGTTAAGTCCCATAGACTATACAAACATTTGAACATTTGAACCTTGGTGTTTTAGTGCTCTGTCAAATTCATCTCTCAATATAGTATCTCCTATTTCATCTTGATCTACGTCCTCTTCCCTTCCTACAACATCGTCTGTAAGTTCATTTCCTTTGTAGAGCTGCTCTATGTACTCTTTCCACCTTTCAGCTTTCCCTTCTTTGCTGAGAACTGGTTTCCCATCAGAGTTCCTGATATTCGTAGAGTTGCCTTTCTTGTCCCCAAATGTCTCTTATTTTCCTGTAGGCGGTATCAGGTGATGCATAAAACACAGTACACATATGCTGACGTTTTTTATTCACATGTTGCTTACAGTTGCAATTTGTATGTGAGACAGTACACTATTTTGCTGCTTCAGCTCTTTACTTCAGTTTCACGTTGCGTTTACTTAGAGCAAGGCACCATGAGGTTACCCCTAATAGTGAAAAAGCCATCCTCATTGCGATATAATACGGTGTGTGATCACCTGAAACTTGGCCACCTGGCTGAGGCGCACGACACACGCAGCTGCAAGAAGTCGTGGGTAGCCACAAAAACGTGTGCCAACTGTGGTGGCCCACACGCTGCCAACTTTTGTCGCTACAGCTACATCTGTAGCTGGAACGGCGGGGGAAGCAGGCACACCAAAAAGGGCTTTAGTGAGGGGATGGAGTACCGAGAAGAACCCGCTGCCGATCCGCCCCCTCCACCGAGAGGGGACAGCGGACCAAACTACGAAGATACGTCTGCGGCCATCGACACTATGCGCGCTCTCAAATCCGTCATGGCGGAGGAGAGAGCGCTGCTTCGCACCGAACTCGACGTGGCGCGGCACCAAGTTGAGGAACTGGTGCAGGAACTTCGCACCGCGAAAGAAGAGGCGACCGCCCTCGTTGCCAACCCACAAGCGGGGAGGAAAGCAGGGGTGGACGCAGCGACGCAGATGGAAGAAGAAGAAGAAGATGTCACAGTGACAGGCGTTTCCACGGTCCCTGCAGCAATGCAGGAGACCGAGGAGGCGCACATGGAGGTGGACACATCTCCTCCTGGACACGAAGAGTCCGAAGAAGAGGAGGACGTTTGGATCTGGAGCAAGACGACCACAGAAACTGTGGTCATGCAGGACGAGCTTCCGGAAACGGACGAGTGCTTGCCCATGCCGGACAAGCACAGTGTTAAGAAGGTTCTTGACAAGCTCGTCTCCTCCATCCGAGACAGGACATACCCCCACCTAGATAATACCTATCCTTTCCTTCCATCCCAACTTAAACCCAGTCTCCCTCACAAACCCGTCCGTCTCTCTCAGCATCTGAGAGAGCACCTATACCCGATCCTGTCCAA
This sequence comes from Locusta migratoria, assembly GCA_026315105.1. Lineage (NCBI taxonomy): Eukaryota > Metazoa > Arthropoda > Insecta > Orthoptera > Acrididae > Locusta > Locusta migratoria. The sequence goes on from CM048754.1 coordinate 20,563,977, forward strand.
CACGGAGTACAAACCCCTTAATTCCCATCCCATCTTTTCCCATAATCAGTGGGAAATCATCTGCCGCGAGGCAGATGAGTACACCAGATGGGAAAGAAGAGACCCGTGCCCTAGTGGAGCACGCGCGAAAGGACACCACTAGCTGTTGCTAGCAGCGGGGATCCCATTATTTTCTATTTTCTGTTGCAGAACCAACACGATTATGACAATTCAAGAAGTCAGGATACATCTACAACCATCAAGATAGGAAAAAATAGGAACAGCAATTATTTGCTTATACTGTAATACTTCAGGCTAAGGTCGAGGCCCGTTCATAAGAGTGTCAGCGTCAACGTACCTGAAATGGCCAGTGCAGTTGCACACCTGCGTAGCACAGTCAGTATGAGGTTATCAATCACTTCTTGAGGAATCTTTGGCCATTCTTTCTTGAGTGCAATATCCAACTCTCCAGCCGTTGTGGGAGGTGCTGGTCTGGCTGCATTGCCTGTGCCAAATGTATCCCAGAAACATTCAGTCAACAAGCTGGCTACTCTATACCTTCAATTCCATCAGCTTCAAGCATGTTCTCCCTCACTGGACGAACGAGTGTTATCTTCCACCAGAAGGAACCCATCTCCTACGGTACGATGGAAGGGAACAACAGAAGGTCAAAGGATCTGGTCTCTATAGCACTGAGCAGTCAAAACGCCATTCTGAACCACATTCATGTCTCCACATCCCCAAATATGGAATCCTGGCCACCCCATTCGTCCACCAGCACTATATGGTGATGGTTCCTGCACATAAGCATGACAGATTCGAGTTAGATGTTTACCCCATATTAGGGAATGATGATTGTTCAAGTGAACACATAATGTCAACTCATCTGAGCAGTCAAAGCGCCTTTCTGAACCACATTCACGTCTCCAAATCCACAGATATGGAATCCTGGCCACCCTATTCGTCCACCACCACGATATGATGATGGTTTCTGCACATAAGCAGGACTGATACGAATTAGATGTTCTCCCCATATTAGGGAACGATGATTGTTCGAGTGAACACATAATATCGACTCATCTGTCAACAGAAACCAGCGGCATTTGTTACGATTCCAATCCTCATGTTCTTTCACCCAGTTTCTGTGGGCTAAATGGTGTTGTGGTTTTAATGCGACACACACCATAAACCTCCATGCGTAGAGACCACATTTTGTAAGGCGATATCTGAGTGTTTTGTGTTGATATTGCACGTCCTGTTGCCGTCTGTAGGGTGCGTTGCAGATGAGTCACATACAGCTGCACTCCTCGATAGGCTGTTAGTCGCGGAGATGTCATCTCTCGCTGATGTTACCCGTGTACGATCTTGGCCTTGTCTTTTTGAACGGTTGCTGTTGTCTCAAATCATGTCCAATCCTGGAAATCACACTCTGGGACACTGCAGTAGCTGCAGCCACCTCCCTCTGTGTCTGTCGTGCTTCCAGCCTTCCTGAGGTTCTCTGTGCTATAGCTTCTTTGTTGTTGCAGTGCACTACCTTCTCACCAAACTGGTTTTTTATTTCGTTTGGTAGAGTAAGCACACCATCAACACCCTAGGCAGCACCTTTTTGCTACTACTACTATCTCAGTTGCCATAATGTTGTTGTCTCCATTCCGTACAACTGACCGAAAGACATCGTAACATTTTAGTCCATTCTGCCGACGAAAACAGTTTACCACCCACTTATCTCAACTGATCCTTAATTACAATGAAAGAATCCCTGAGACGGATTTTCGTCTCAAATATGTCAAAGACATTATTGATAGAGCTGAAGCATTGAATTTAAGATTTGTGGTGCGGCCGGGAATCGAACCCGGAACTCCATGCTTACTAGGCAGACGTCTTAACCGTTAGACTACCACACCACTAACGATTAAGGCGCCTCGGAATAGTCTATGTACGATTTCCCTCCACAACACAAACTTTAATTCAGCTTCTTTTGTTCCAAAGATAACTGCCACTACTGCCAAGGCTCTCCATGCAGCGGAATAGCACCTCAGCAATGGACATGGTGGAACAATCCTGTTATGGTGATGTAAATATCAATTAAATACAATGAGAGAATCCCTGAGACGGATTTTCGTCTCAAATATGTCAAAGACATTATTGATAGAGCTGAAGCATTGAATTTAAAATTTACTACTACCATCTCAGTTGCCATAATGTTGTTGTCTCCATTCCGTACAACTGACCGAAAGACATCCTAACATTTTAGTCCATTCTGCCGACGAAAACAGTTTACCTTACCTAGTAAGCATGGAGGTCCAGGTTCGATTCCCGGCCGCACCACAAATTTTAAATTCAATGCTTCAGCTCTATCAATAATGTCTTTGACATATTTGAGACGAAAATTCATCGATTTTGTCCATCTACCTTTTACAATTGCATTGCAATCGTATAAAATAGGGACGATAAACATCAATAAGATCCGCAGCCATTTAAAACTTAAGACCTTGCAGGATATGCTTTACGCAGCCGATATTGACATTGCTATGTTGCAAGAAGTTACAGACATTCAACTTGATGATATCACAGGATACAATGCAATTGTCAATTCAGGGAACGACTCAGAACTCGGTACAGCAATATTAAGCAAAGAAGGCATTATTGTGCACGATGTTGTAAAACTGACAAACGCCAGAGGTGTAGCTGTTACTATCAACGGTACTCGACTTATTAACATCTATGCACCCTCTGGTTCCAGTAATAGGCGGCGTAGAGCTGAATTTTTTAAAGATGATGATGTTCCTCTTTTCTGTGGACGATATGACAATATGATTTTTGGAGGGGACTACAACTGTGTATTGTCGGCTAAAGATCAAACGCCCAATTTTAACTATTGTGCCGAACTTGACCTTATAATCAAACAACTGACGATGACTGATACCTGGGAACTCAAAAACGGTGTGCTGCCAGGCTTTACTTACATTACAAGTCATTCTGCCAGTCGTATCGACAGGATATATGTGTCTGATCATTTAAAAACGCACGTGCTGCAGACAGAGTTATGGCCTACCATATTCTCAGATCACATAACATATATTTGCACCATTAACCTCAAACGACAGGAAACATACCGGGGACGAGGCCTGTGGAAGTTAAATGTAGCACACTTGCAGGACCCCGAGTGTCACGAAATATTCAATACTGTGTGGACTGAGTGCGAGAAAAAATTCACGTCATACCCCTCGACACTTACGTGGTGGCTCAAATGTGCTAAACCGTCGATACGACGGGCGATGATGCACTACTCACGTGACAAAAATGATTGGCAAAAACAGACAACTGAATTTTATTTCAAAGTCCTTCGAGACTTGTACACAACTGATCCATCAGTAATTAACAACCATTTGGATATAAAAAGAACTCAGGCGAAACTCTTAGCTTTGAAACGAAAACAACTTGAAGGTTGTAAAATACGATCAAGGCTTCAAAACGATGTCAAAAGAGAACAAACGTCAATTTACCACTTGATTACTGAAAGGAAGGGTCGCCGAAAGAAAATATTAACTGAAATACGATCCATGGATGGCAGACTACTCACGCAGCAAAATGAGATTAAAAACGAAATCCATTAATACTTCACCGAGTTATTAAGCAATACCACAACTGACACAATGGCGCAAAATGTTATGACAATAGGACTGACACGGAAGCTGGACCAGGATCAGGCAAATAACCTGCTAGCTGAAGTGACGCAAGATGAAGTTGAAGATGCCATACTACGAAGTCCGAAAAACAAATCTCCTGGGCGTGACGGACTTCCAGCTGAGCTATACCATACATTCCGAAGTCGAATGATACCCAAACTGACGAGCATTTGCAACGAACTAATGAATGCCAGCAGTGTTATCCCAAGTGACTTTCGAGAAGGAATAATAGTACTAGTCCCGAAAAATCATGCAGGAAAATGTATCACAAATCTAAGACTGCTCACATTACTTAATTGTGACTATAAAATATTTTCCCGCATTGTGAACGAAAGATTAAAATCTGTAATGAATACCGTCACCGGTTCGTATCAGTCGAGCGTAGGACGAGACAGATCTATACACCACACACTGTGCGATTATAGGGATATCATATCGATTGCTGGAGCTTGTCAAATAAAAGGCGCGCTAGTATCATTGGATTTTGAGAAGGCTTTCGACAGAGTCAGCCATAATTATCTGTTTCATACTATGGGTTGCATGAACTTTCCGCAACGTTTTATCGGAGTTATAAAGAACTTTTTAAGCAGTGCTACCTCCACAGTTATAATCAATGGTCAAGCCAGCAAACCCATTACAATAAACAGTTCAGTGCGACAAGGATGCCCATTATCCATGTCCCTCTTCGCAATAGCCATTGAGCCTTTGCTTTTCGATTTAAGTCAACATCTCCAAGGCATAACGATAAATGGAGAAAGGATAGTATGCAAGGCATATGCTGACGATGTCGTCTTTCTGGTCCGAGATAACGAAGAGATATGCAAGGCACTGGAAATAATAGATAAGTACGCACTTGCTTCCGGCGCAAAACTGAACAGGAATAAATGTGCAATAATGAATGTTGGGCGTGGTTTAGGAATTCCCATCCAAGGACCAATAAAGGAGACCTCCACAATCAAATGTCTTGGAATAGAATATGCACCAAACATCCGGCAGACAATTACTTTGAACTATCGGAAATTACTGAATAACATACGTGTCAGCATCCACCAACACAAACTCAGGACGATCGATGAAATACAGAGAGTGCAACTCGTCAACATCTATTTAACATCAAAAATAAATTACGTGGCGCAAGTCCTGCCCATGCCAAAAGACGTGGCAAATAGGATTCTGGCTGCTTTTGGTCATTTCGTCAGCCGTGGTCACATGTTCAAAGTTAAGTTTGAAACTTTGACCTTACCATTTACCGAAGGTGGCCTAAACCTTACAGACGTCTATAATAAAGCACAAGCGTTGTACACCTGCAAGACCTATAAACAGTGGAAAAAGTCACCGAATAGCATAGCAGCATTCTTACTTAATGAAATAGTACCAGCCAACTGCGATGCACCAATTGATGTTCATCACATCCCCAATCAACTGTACCAATTCAAGCATTTTCTAATAGAACACAGTTATCTAATACTGAGGATTGCAGAGAAAGATGTATTTAGTGTTAAAGATGTATATAAAAACTTTATGACGTTTCATAGCAAGAATATAATAGAAAAGAAGTACAATGCATTCAATTGGTCAAATATTTGGAAAAACGTCCATCATTTGCACTTACCAACTAACGTGCGGGCAACGTGGTACTACGCAGTTAACAGAAAAGTACCAACAAATGAACGTCTTCATTCCATTCACATGGCAGACTCCTCTCTGTGTATTACCTGCAATCTCAACGACACGGACGAACACCAGTTTGTATGCAATAAAGTCAACAACATTTGGCAGTCGGTTAGACGAAAACTGGCAATCATCCAGAGAACATCTCCGCATACAATCACACCCACGAGTTTTTTGTTACCCGATGAAAAACTTTATCCCAACACAAAGAACAACGCCGTCAACTGGTTAAGGGGACATACGGTATTTTATATTCTGACAAACAATGAAAAGAGTGAAGAGGACTTTTGGACGTATATTACGACCCAGCACCAAAACCTACTACAAGTACATGATTATCATCGTCAATACGCCAATTTCCTAAAGAGAACTATCATGTAAATGCACCTGAAACAACATGATTAGCGATGGAGTGTGTAAAATAAAACTAACATTAATTACTAAACAAATAAATCAATAAATACAATAAACCAAATGAAGAGAACATGAACAAATGAAGAACAAAGTAATAATGAAACGAGCAGTACCTCAGAAGCAATTTTTGTTTTTGAAAGAAGATATATCATTAACCCCCTCTTTCATTTGTATATTTTATTCAAATAAATCCTATGCACTAGCCGACTGACGCGTTTCAGGGTTAGAGAAGAAACCATTTAATACTAAGTACATACAAGAAGTACAAAGAAAATGAACTTCAAACGGACATGCAAAACTGCGAACACAATACGTGAAGACAAACTTTGAAATCGACGGTGGGCAGTGCCATGGAAAAAGAAGAAAACAGTTATTTTATCGAATAGTAAATAGGAGGAAATAGTTTGTTTACCACTGAAGAAGTGACTTTCTTTTGGTTTGCAATATTTTCGATGTAAAGCTGTGGAACAGCGAGACGGGAATTCGTCAAAGCAGCTTCATTTTTATTATTATTATTATTATTCAACGAACTCACGCAAGACGGTCTTTTATTTTCAAGTCCAAGAGAGACGTACAAATTTTAATTCCAAGAAATGGAACAAAAAAAAAAAAAAAAAAAAAAAAAAAAAAACGGTTAAGACGTCTGCCTAGTAAGCATGGAGGTCCGGGTTCGATACCAGGCCGCACCACAAATTTTAAATTCAATGCTTCAGCTCTATCAATAATGATCCTTAATTCTTTTGACCGGTGTAGTAAATGTGAAAAAAGATACTGTCACTAAGTTCAGTTAGAGCGTCAAGTCCGTATCGCTGGAGGCAAATTGCACACCCCATGTGTGTCGTGGCAGAAGTCAGAAAATAACCCTTCTCAGACTCCTGTGGCAACCAGCCTACCCTGGGCAATGTGATACGATTTCCATTCTTTGTCAACCCATAAGGCAGTGGCAGCCTGTCCAGATAAATACCGGGTCAAGGTGTGAGTTTGACAGGCAGGGCAGTTTGGTACCAGTTCCAGATATGGCTCTCTTTCAAGCGGCGAGCAGCTCATTTGTGGTCTGGTCTGGTGCTGGCAGGCTACAGCCCCGACAGCCATAGCCAACGTCTGCATGCCTATATGGAGCTGAGGTGGCTCCAGGAAGTGAGCAGGAGGGGACGCCAGAGCGCCTCAACACGCTGGTAATATTCATCTCAGGTAACCATTAGAAGACAATTACAAGTCTATTGCCTTTTTGCCTTTCGTCGGGAATATTTCCTCGAAAATTTCAAGAATTTTAAGAAGATTCGACATTAAAAGTGTTTTTATGCCCCCACCTAAGACTAGGGCCCTCCTTGGGTCAGTCAAAGATGATTTAGGACTGAGGAAACCCGGTGTTTATAGTATTCCGTGTTTTTGTGCTAAAACTTATATTAGCCAAACGATCCGCACAGTTCAGGATCGGTGTGTGGAACACCACCGTCATACTCGTTTGCTCAAACCTGAAAAGTCGGCTGTTGCTGAACATTGTTTGAATGAGGGACACACGATGTTATACGATGAAACTAAACTGATTGCTCCTGCTTCCCGCTACTGGGAATGTGTTCTCAAAGAATCCATGGAAATTCGTATGGCCGATAATATTATTAATAGGGGCAAGGGTTTTCCACTACGTAAAACTTGGAACCCGATTTTATCTGACATCAAGCAACAAAGGTCTTCATTTCGACCTGCTGTTTCTTTTAACTAGCCTTGTTTTCGACCCATCGTTTTTGCCGTTTTCCTCTACCGGCGCGCTGCTAGTTCTATTGCGCCTAGGTGGCTTCTACTTTGGTTTGGGTCGTCAGCGGTGTATAAAAGGGGCTGCTGTTTCTTGTTCTTTATCAGTTTCGGGCGAGTTAGTGTTTTGCGCTCTCACCTGAAGATGGCAGCCAGTTGGTCTGCTGAAATATCGTGTCCAGTTGACGACGGTATCCGCCTGCATACCCGAGATGAATATTACCAGTTACTACGCCGGGAAAGTCTACGCAACCACACCTCAACACGCTGCTTACCCAGGGACACGCCTGTGAGCAGACAGCCAAACGTCAGCGGACTCAAGGAGGCGACGATGAAGGACGCAGGATCAAGTCCCACTGTGGTACCCTGTCCTGAGTCACGTCTATAAAATTGGTGCTAATACGTTTTATACGCTGTATAAACAAAATGGAACATGCTAGGATGATGGAGGCCAAGAATGACTATAAGCAAGCAAGATGAAGACTTAGACCAGCATGGATCTAAGACCAAAATATCACGGAAAACAAATGGTGGGAAGAACTCGAGTAAGTCTACCTGGCCTGATGCTGGATGAAGGGTAATATTGGATGCAATGATTGCATGTTATCAGACGAACACTTTCACATAGGTCCGCACCACTGTGGAGAGGAGTGGACTGGACAGTTGAAACAATTCTATGGCTTTATTTGACTGCAAAAGGAGGGTATACACGGTACTTGCGAGGACGTTGAGCACGTTCTGGTGGCTGCACTCACATGTGTATTGCTCCATCTGTGCGATCTACATCTACATCTACATCTACATAGATACTCTGCAAATCACATTTAAATGCCTGACAGAGGGTTCATTAACCACTTTCATAACCTTCCTCTACCGTTCCATTAGCTAATAGCGCGCGGCAAGAAAGAACACCTAAATCGCTACGTTTCCGATGTGAATTTTCTTATTTTATTGGGATGGCCATGTCTTCCTCTGTAAATGGGTGTTGGCAAAATATTTTCACGTTCAGAAGTAAAAGTCGGTGATCGGAATTTCGCAAATAGAACTCGCCACAACGAATAACGTCGTTCTTTTAATGATTTCCACCTCAAATCGTGTGATGCTTTCCCCCCGTAACGTGATAAAACAAAACGAGCTGCCCTTCTCTGAACCTTCTCAATGTCTTCCGTCACTCCCACCTGGTGAGGGTCCCACACTGAACAACAGTACTCCAAAGTAGGACGCACAAGTGTGATTCTTGCAGGTGCAAACTCGAAGCGTTCTGCCAATGAAACGTAACCTTTTTTTCGGCTTCCCCACAATATTTTCTGTGTGTTCTCTTCAGCCTAAGTTGTTCGTAATTGTAACTCCTAGGTATTTGGTAGAATTTACGGCTTTCAGGTTTGACTGATTTATCGTGTCATTTATGTTCAGCGGATTTCTTTTAGTTGTCATGTGTATTACTTCACACTTTTCAGTATTTAGTGTTAATTGCCAATTTTCGCCCATGTAGAAATTTTGTCTAAATCGCTTTGCAGTGTCTTTTGATCCTCTGTTGACTTCACTAACCGATAAACGACAGCATCTTCCACGAACAGTCCAAGGGAGCTATTCCGATTGTCTCCTAAATCGTTCATAAACACAAGGAAGAGTAGGGGACCTATAACGCTTCCCTGGAGAACGCCAGATATCATTTCCGTTTTACTCGATGTCTCACCGTCAATTACTACGAACTGTGTCCTTTCTGATAGGAAATCGTGAATCCAATCGCACAGTTGGGGCGATATTTCATTAACACGCAATTGCATTAGAAGCCGCTTGTGAGGTACAGTGTGAAAAGCCTTCCGGACATCCAGAAATATGGAATCGATTTGAGATCCCTTGTCGATGGCACATATCACTTCATGTGATAGTGCGTTGTATGCATCCTGAAGAATGTGTCAATAAAATTTCCCTCTGCTTGGTCGACAAATTCATAGATTTCTCTTTTCATTTACCAGGAGTATATTTCAACCGACACTCCGCCCCCCCCCCTTTCTATGTCTGTAGCTTCCCTTATTGTTCCATTTCATAAGTGAATCATCTACTTGGCAACAAAACACCTGCTGGAGAACCGAAGTCCAATCGCCTGAGACAGAAGATCTGCAGGTGACCCATCTTTGAGGGAACAATGGTAGTTGGCACTTCTTTGGAAGTTAATTCTACCAGCTTTTATTAATTCTTTCTGTTGTAAAACGAGAGACTGAAGCTACACCTGCTTTCTTCAACATCCCAAGGATACACCTTTTGTACAGGAGACAGTGGCAGTGTCCACCAGAGGATCAGATAAATTATTCTTCCTGCGGCTGGGGTCAATTCTCTTGGTGTCAGTGGGCCTGGCTCTGTGCCTGGCTCTGGGTGTGAGTTCGACCAACACCACCTAGAGACAAGGCCTTACAACAGGCCGTGCCTACGTCACACATAGAGGCCGCGGCCGCCACCTCACTGGCTGTTGGCTGGGGCACGCCCACCGCCGCACAGCGGTCGGCCAGTCAGATGGCGGCCCCGGCCTTAAGTGTGACGTAGGCACGGCCTGTTGTAAGGCCTTGTCTCTAGGTGGTGTTGGTTGGACACCTGCTCCGTCCACTCTGGCAGTGGCGCGCTACTCACCGCCTGGTGGTCGTGGTCCTCGGAGCCGCTCTGCTGGATGTTGAGGCAGCGCCTCAGCCTCCTGGGGCGGACCGCGGCTGGTCTGGCGTCTGCCTCGCTGCCGGCGTCCCCAGAGTCCTGGCTGTGGCTGTGGCTGTTGCTGGGGCTGGAACCCGGACCCTCCGGCTCGGCGTCCGCCGAGTCCCGCACCTCGTCCATCAGTGAGCGCTCCTCGGCAGCCTCGGTCAGCAGCCGCCGCAGCATCGCCGACGACCGGTTGGGGTCCTCCGTGTTGGACCTCCTGTCCAACACCACACAATTCAAATGTTCAAAGGTTTGTTAAGCTTATGGGACTTAAGTACGGGGTCATCAGTCCCTAAGCTTACAAACTACTTATGAACTAGCTAAGACTAAGGACGGCACAAATATCCATGCCCGAGGGGGGATTCGAACCCCCGACCGTAGTGGCCGTGCAGACCGTGACTGGAGCGCCACAGTCCCCTCGGTCACCGCGGCCGGCCAACACAATAACGACAATCTTGCTGACAGAGGTATTTGGGAGAGAACATTACATTTCAACTGATGATTATGTTCAGGTAGCATTTATGGCTTCTAGATACCAACTGGGATAGTGTTCGGCCTGCCTCGTGTGCGTCTTTGTAGCTGACTCAATTTCGGCAACCTGTGTGTCAATGCTGATGAAATGATGATGAGGAATTCACAACAGGCAGTCCTCGACCGAAGAAAATCCCCGACCTGATTAGGAGTCGAACGTGGGCCTCCTAGGGACGGAATATCGAAAAATCGCTCCTTAAATAGTGCCAACGGTGTAAGATGAGCAGCCTCTGCAAATTTAAATTTTTTATCTTCACTGCTTTTGGCTGGGTGATAAGTCATTCAGTCAGTCAGATATTACGTGTTACAAGCTGTTGTGATCTCTATTGAAGGTGGTCTAAGCAGTGTTCCCCGTTATATACTGAGTATTACCAAGAGGGGTGCAGCGGAGTCGCTGACAAAGCCGCTTACCAAGTCAGACGACTGGGAAGACGACCCTGCGAATCAATGAATTCATGTTGTTTTCTGTAACGCAGTGGTAATTCGAAGGAGATCCTTCACAGATTGAATATTTTAAACGAATGGTTTTTTCACCACAAAGTGACCGTTTAATGTAATTCCTGCTTTCTTGTTAACACATTATTGTACCAGCCACTGTCAATAAATCAATTATACTCATAAACTAAACATTTCGTTGCCAACGGCTATTACTTGGCATTTCTGGAGCTGGTGTGATGATTTTGCATCAATTCGTGGAGTCCTAGGGTTGTCCTCCCAGTCGTGTGACTTGGTAAGTGGTTTTTTTAGCAACTCCGCTGCGCTCTGTTAAAAAAAAAGAAAAAAGAACTTATCCTTTTCATTCTCCACTCCTAGGAGTGGAGCGGGCTGTTTGAGATCCGGCCCATAAAGAGTCTCGGTTCTATTCAGCCAATTATCAGACAAGATGATAGTGGGGCAAATGGGGATCCCAATTGGGAATAAGTGGGAGGGGCTTACCAGTGCCGGCCGCGGTGGCGCAGGGGACTGAGGCGCTCCAGTCACGGTCTGCACAGCCACTACGGTCGGGGGTTCGAATCCCCCCTCGGGCATGGATATTTGTGCTGTCCTTAGTCTCAGCTAGTTGATAAGTAGTTTGTACGTTTAGGGACTGATGACCCAGTAGTTAAGGCCCATAATCTTACCAAACATTTGAACATTTGAACTTACCAGTTCCTGCATACGCCTTACAACCAAGGAAAACCTCCCGAAAACGTTGGTCGGAACCAGGGAATTGGGACCAGTTTAATTTATCTTTGGGACGTTGCCCCAGAATTAAAATGGATTATCGTGAGAGCACGAGTGCCCTCACGACAATCAAAGATCGGACGCTCGAGTTACTCTGGTAAACTCGTAGAGATCAGCTCGACCAACAGTGGACAAGCAGCCCCCTAGAGAAACCGCACCTGTGGGCACGGTATCCTCTGCGTGCCGCTTGGTAACACTCGGTATATAACAGGGAACACTGCATAGATCACATTCGAGAGAGACCACAACAGCTTGCAACGCGTAATATCTATAAATAAAAGGAAATGCTCCGAGTGACTGACTGACTGATTAAATGAAGAAGTCATCATCGTCCAGCCAAAACCACTGTTGACAAAAACTTGAAATTTGCAGAGGGAGTTCATCTTACACAGCTGGCGTCGTTTAAGAAGTCATTTTTCGATAATCCGTCATTAAGGGTGTGAAACAGGGGGTGAAAAGATTTTTTGAAAATGCTGCTATTAAGCCAGTTTTGAAGCCTGAACTACAAAAGTTGGTATTTGGAGCCTTGGTTACAGTTTAAAAAAGTACGTGTATTTCTCCCCTCCCCTATTCATCATTGCCTACCCTCCCTGTATCTAGTCTTAGAAATGTAATTTAGAACCATGATTAGTCTTATTTTCAAAATCTAATATATATCCGAAAATTCTAGACGGAATGGTTTGAAATATTGATACAACGTAGTACTGGATTATATGAATGTTTTTACAAACCTATTTTTTAAATATATATCATATACGAATTTATATAAATTTTATAATATGGAAAAGTTATTGCCAAAAATCACAAAAGTGTCATATATATATATATATATATATATATATATATATATATATATATATATATATATATATATATATATCAAGAGTAATATATTACATAAATAGGTATCTGAAAACTTTCCTGTGTTACAGTGCAACGTTGTGACAAATTCGGAGCTCAATTGGTGAACAACGTTTTGAGATTTTCAAAGACACACAAACCAACACAACATTTTTGTGTGTAGAGATGAGAGTGAGCCACAGCTAAGCGTTGCCAGGTTTAGTTAATTGTTTAATATTTTCTTTTGATATGTTTGTAGCTTTAAGGCCCTGGAATGAACGAAGTTGATCTCTTTGAGGAGATATTTGGTCACATTTGTCTGCTGAAGAGAAGTCGATCGATCTAGTAGCGTATTGCAGCTTGGGTAACAGAGCTGTTTCCAGATGGCCATCAATTACGACAATGGTATGGCTGTGTTTCCGAACAGCTGGGAGAGACGTCCATAGCGCGAAATCAGACAAGGTGGACCTAAACTCAGACAATACCTACGTACCAGTAAGCATTTAGGAACAAACGACTCTTAAACGTAAAGTTCCGTCCCTACTCACAAGCAAAGTGATGTTTAACTCGAAAGGTTATGACACCACACAATTTGAAGGTATACTAAAATCAGTAGAGTAACAAGAGTAAAACGAAGGTAATGGAATGTAATATCAGAAAATCAGATGGGAAGATATAAGATGAACATTAACAGTAGTAAATCGAAGGGAATGGAATGCAATGTTAGAAAATCAGGCGATGCTGAAGGAATTAGATTAGGTAATGAGACAATAAAAGTAGTAGATGAATTTTGTTATTTGGGTAGCAAAGATAACTTTTGATGGCCGAAGTAAAGAAGATATAAAATGCAGAATGGCTATGGGAAGAAAAGCGTTTCTGAAGAAGCGAAACTTGTTAACATCCAATATTAATTTAAATGTTAGGAAGTCCTTTCTGAAAGCATTTGTCTGGAATGTAGCATTGTATAAGAGTGAAACGTGGGCGATAAGGAGTTCAGATAAAAAGATGATAAAAGCTTTTCAAATGCGGTGCTACAGACGAAGGATGAAAATTAGATGGGTAGATCACGTAACTAATGAGGAGATGCTTAAGAGAATCGGGGAGAAAAGGTGTTTCTGGGCAGAATGGCTATGGGAAGAAAAGCGTTTCTGAAGACGCGAAACTTGTTAACATCCAATATTAATTTAAATGTTAGGAAGTCCTTTCTGAAAGCATTTGTCTAGAATGTAGCACTGTATGGGAGTGAAACGTGGACGATAAGGAGTTCAGATAAAAAGATGATAAAAGATTTTCAATGTGGTGCTACAGACGAATGATGAAAATTAGATGGGTAGATGACGCAACTAATGAGGAGGTGCTTAACCGAATCGGGGCATATCCCGACTAAGAGAAGGAAATATTGTTCAAATGTTTGTATAGTCTATGGGACTTAACTACGGGGTCATCAGTCCCTAAACTTACAAACTACTTATGAACTACTTACGGACTAGGACGGCACAAATATCCATGCCCGAGGGGGGATTCGAACCCCCGACCGTACTGGCTGTGCAGACCGTGACTGGAGCGCCTCAGTCTCCTCGGCCACCGCGGCCGGCACTAAGAGAAGGGATAGATTGGTTGGACACATCCTGAGACATCAAGGAATTGTCAACGTAGCATTAGAAGGAAGCGTGTGGGGTAAAAATCGTAGAGGGAGACCGAGGAACGAATACAGTAAGCAGATTCAAAAGGATGTAGGTTGGCGAACGTATTCTCAGATGAAGAGACTTGCACAGGACAGGGTAACATGGAGAGCTGCATCAAACCAGTCTGCGGACTGAAGACCACAACAACAACAACAAAAATTACTTACTAAGAATTGCGTTAGAGCAAAAATCTGCGACGTCACATACTCACTGCGAGCTAACCGGCAGTGCTCTACAGCGGATTGTGGAAGAATGACAGATGTTGGCCACCTCTCCCGTATGACCTTCCAGCCCAGAGTTATACCATCTCCCCCCAGGGGGGCTCACGGTTCTTTCGTGAGTACGTGCGTGGCGAGCAAGAGTCCCTGAGCCAATGTAGTCTTCCTTCCTTCTTTACTTCCAAGACTGCATTTCCTCTCCTCCCGTCCCCTCCTTTCCTGTCCTCACTCCTTCTGCTCCCCATCGGGGGAGTTTAGTCCTCCAATTCCAACGAAACAACCCAACCCAACCCAGTTATCCTATCTGGGATGTCAAGGAGTGCAGGGTCTGCACCTATGATACTGAACCATAATCGTCTATCGGTCTGGAGTCAGCAGCGTGCAGAGTAGACAGGGGGCTGTAACTGCCGTTTGGACGCCCGGAGGAGCCGGCACGCGCCGTTGGGTGCCCACCACATGACACTCACCAGGTCAGTCTAGAGTAGTGTAGAGCTAGAGAGTGTGGCCAGCGCTCACCAGAGCAGACGCTGCTGGGCCGGCGTCATCTCTGCGAAGCGCCCGTCGTCGAGCAGCACCTTCTTGTCGGTGACGAAGTCGACGACGCGCAGCAGCACCCTGCGCTGGCGCTGGCGCTGGTGCGGCCGCCGGCTCGGGACGCGGCCGGCGTCGACGTCCGCGTCGTCGGCGAGGCGTCGCGGCGCCTCTGCGGGCGGCGTGCTGCGCCCATCGCTCTCGTCCACCGACACGCGGAACGGCGACCCGAGCACGTGCCGGCCGCGCCAGATGACCTGCCGCACACGTGGCCCTGCTGACTCACCAAAACTGGACCACTGGATGGTAGAGCTAGAGCAACAAGTCGTGGCCCGTGCGCAGGAACCCATTCTCGAGTTGTGCCCAGGGCCAGTCCAGTCAACACCACCTAGAAGACCAGGCCTCCCAACTGGCCGCGACTACGTCACACTGAAACGCCATGGCCCACAGTGGTCCCAAATCCCAAAAAGCTGGCCAAAAGTAGCACATAAAATCTGTTATTCTAGGAACTTTCAGTGGTTGGAATAGTTGTAGTGGCACACCTAGTAGATATTATGGCTGCAGATAAAAGGGAATCGTCCATAGCTGGCTCAAAAAAATGTTCAAATGTTTGTAGAACTTATGGGACTTAACTACAGGGTCATCAGTCCCTAAGCTTACAAACTACTTATCAACTAGCTAAGACTAAGGACGGCACAAATATCCATGCCCGAGGGGGGATTCGAACCCCCGACCGTAGTGGTCGTGCAGACCGTGACTGGAGCGCCTCAGTCTCCTCGGCCACCGCGGCCGGCCTAGCTGGCTCAGAAACGTTCTTCCACAGGGTCGGAGCTGCGGCGCCACGCAAACCAATTGCGCTTGCACAGGCCGCGCGATCCTGTCTCGGGTTTCTAGATTCCAGGCCCAGTTCACCGCCAGGGAGCACAGCCACATCGCTCGCCGCCGGGCCCAGCGTCCCCGGACTATGAGATCGTACCCATGGAGGTGGACGCGCCTCCTACGCAGTCCGCCTCTCCGCCTCCGTCGCCGCCGCAGCTGACGGCGTCACCAAGAAGGACTCCGGGACCGAGCGTGCCCCCGCCGTCTGGGCCACGCACCTCAGATGAAGATGACCTGCTCCCACTGGGCGGAGGGGTGCGCCCTTCCCCTCGTTTTGGCGGGTTTTCCGGGGGATCGCAAGGTGAATGCCGGGGCGCGGACGGCGTCTCGATCCCAGCCTTTGTTACGACGCCCGTCCCACCAGTAACATCCCCACCCAGGCCCTCCTCCCAGTGCCGTCGCCGTGGCCCTCAGCCCTACGCCACGACGGCGCGGCGGTTTGGGGGGGGGGGTGGTGCCGCACATGTCCAAAGTGCGCGCCACCTACTTTCGCCGCGCGCCGCCATGCACGCACGGCACGGCGTTCTTACGACGTCAGCCACGAGCGCCCTCTGCTGCAACTCCGCTCGTGGCCACCACTGAACGACATCGTTCACTTGGAACTGAGATAGGAACCAGTTAACACTTCGGAATCAGATAGGCACCAGTGAAGACTTGGCTATCGGACAGTCACTAGGCAGGCCTCTAGCTCAACTATGTATCAGCATTCTGCAGTACTGAACTATGTAAAAGTTAAGTATTGTATAAATTCTGTGCAATATATATCTCGTTCTAATTTACTCTAGTGTTTCTAGTTTCTGCTGTCCCACTGGCTGCTCACCTCCGTACCTGCACAAGCATGCTACCTTTATTCCTGTGTCGGTCTTCCTACTTGGCCAACGACACCTACGACGGATACGAGACACAAAAGCGGCGACGAGGTTGGGACACAAAAACACCTAGTATATATTATGGCTGCAGATAAAAGGGAATCGTCCATAGGTGGCTCAGAAACGCATTTCGTTTGCGAGCATCGCGCTGACGCTCTCTTTACTCGTCGAGAGTCGAAAGCAGCGCAAAATTCACACGTGTGTAGAATCGGGGAAATTTGACAGGTTTGGACTCTGCAAAGTGAAGTCTCCTCCAGAAAGTAAGTACAATTTGAACACGTAGCTTGAAATTGCCATTTGCAGTGTATGAAATAGTAAATATTAATGAAAGTAGTGGTATTTTTCTTGGTCGCGTTCCGAGAAGTCCTGTTGAAAAAAAAAAAAAAAAAAAAAAAAAAAAAAAAAAAAAAAAAAAAAAAAAAAAAAAAGTTAAAATCTCTTGTCGACTCCTGCTCTTAAACCGAATGGAAATTGTTAGTTAGACATTTATTCAAAACATATCCAAAAATTATATGTAACTAGCAGCGACTTTGCTTTCAGTTATAATTTTTATGCAACGATGTGTGCTGTCTTTGTATTTTTTCGTAATTTTACCGTCTGACATATTTCTTATTGGAGACTGGTCAAAACAACTCATTTTCTGCAGAAGTTCATAACACCGAAGAAATTACTGTTACAAGAAAAAAAAATTCGTATTTGTGAAATCGTTATTGAACGAGAATGTGAACGTGGTCACTGACATTGTTCAGATTGAGGTGTCAAACAAATTGAAGCATCCATATATTTCGCCGAACAGTTCGAAAGATGCCATGACTCAATTGGTAATTGGTAATTCGTAATTTTACCGTCTGATATATTTTTTATTGGAGACTAGTCAAAACAACTCTGTTACTAATGTTATTCCTTCATTTTCTACAGAAGTTCTTCATAATACCGAAGAAATTTCTGTTACAAGAAAAAAAAATTCGTATTTGTGAAATCGTTATTGAACGAGAATATGAACGTGGTCACTGACATTGTTCAGATTGAGGTGTCAAACAAATTGAAGCATCCATATATTTCGCCGAACAGTTCGAAAGATGCCATGACTCAATTGGTAATTGGTAATTCGTAATTTTACCGTCTGATATATTTCTTATTGGAGACTAGTCAAAACAACTCTGTTACTAATGTTATTCCTTCATTTTCTACAGAAGTTCTTCATAATACCGAAGAAATTTCTGTTACAAGAAAGAAAATATTCGTATTTGTGAAAACGTTATTGAACGAGAATATGAACGTGGTCACTGACATTGTTCAGATTGAGTTGTCAAACAAATTGAAGCATCCATACATTTCGCCGAACAGTTCGAAAGATGCCATGACTAAATTGGTAATTGGTAATTCGTAATTTTACCGTCTGACATATTTCTTATTGGAGACTAGTCAAAACAACTCTGTTACTAATATTATTCCTTCATTTTCTGCAGAAGTTCTTCATAATACGGAAGAAATTTCTGTTACAAGAAAGAAAATATTCGTATTTGTGAAAACGTTATTGAACGAGAATATGAACGTGGTCACTGACATTGTTCAGATTGCGGTGTCAAACAAATTGAAGCATCCATACATTTCACCGAACAGTTCGAAAGATGCCATGACTCAATTGGTATCGGTGTTCAAGAAGAGGTGGCGACAAGAGAGCAGCAACGAAATCAAATTCTTCGAAAAATTTGACGCATGGCTCAATGTTCCTGTTTGTTTCGCAATTGAAAATGAATGTTTGAAGACTTCCAATTCGTAATCAGCTTCTCCGAAAACCGCCAAGTCCAGATTTTCAGTCCATTTTATAACGTTTTCGACTTTAGGCCAGCTCTTTGGGATTTGGGAACACTGTCCGGCCGCCAGGTGACTGGCTGGTCGTCAGGGCACGCCCACCGCCATGTAGTGGCCAGCCAGTCAGCCAGCGTCTGCGGCCTTTCGGGGTGACGTAGTCACGGCCACTTCTGAGGCCTTACCTTCTAGGTGGTGTTGGTCCAAACCTTTGTTTCTGAGGGGCGGCCAGGTCAGTTGAACGTTGCCTTCACTTCCATCATCAGTCGGCAGTCGAATGCACCCCGTGACCAGGAGGCAACAAACAACTGAGGCACCCGACCCTCCCAAACAAAGGAATGGTCTCGTGCTGTGGGCAGCATTTCTGCACACACTCCATGACTTCCTGCACGAGCTCTACCTGTAACGAGACGGGGGCAGGGGACTTCCACTATCAAAGGAAATGCGAAGTATTGTGCTATCAGTACAGATCAGGAGACCCAAGTGGCTTTGAACATCTACTAGCTATTGGATGTCACCTGCCGGATAAATACATTGACACTTCAACCCATTTAAAGCTCCCCCAGTGGGGCTCAGCATTCATTTCTTTGGTACAGGCCTTGTGTGAAGTCTCTGGGCAATGAATTGGTCAACTGAGTCTGGGCATGCTTCAGCAACCACTGTTCATCACTGTGGTGGAATGCTTAAGGAGGACGCCTCCAGCCATCCATATTTGTTTCCCAACATTTCCCAAAACCAGTTCAGCCAAATGCCAGGATGGTTTCTTTGAAAGGACACAAGCGTTTCCCTTCCCCATCCTTACCAAAACAATCCGAGAGTCACCCACTCTCTAGTGACCACTCTGACGACAGGACATTGAATCCTAAGCTGCCATCCTTCCTTCCTTCCTTATGGTGGGATCTTGTGCGTCAGTCACAGATGATTAAGTGATCCAGGATTGAGTGGGGACTTCAGATGGTTTTTGGGAATGGAGGGGTCACTTTTCAATGCATTCAGATCAGTAGCCAAAAATGTCTGCTGACAAAAGCTGTTTCAACAAGCAAAACCGCAACTCATGATGCATCAGCAGCTATGGGAGGAGAGGTTTTGCTCCCAAACTCCCTCGTCACAGGGAATGGGGTTATTTCTTGTCTTTACCGCTTGAATTGTGAGAATCGCACAAACGTCCATAAAAAAACTTAAATTTTCAAAAGGACAACACACACATCCATGCCCGAGGGAGGACTCGAACCTCCGGCGGGAACGGCCGCCAAGACTGCAGAATAATACCTTTGACCACACAACCATTCGCTGCGGCACTCTGTAAATTCTGTTGTGCCCTGATGAGATGCACGAATGTTGTACCAGATCAGTCATTACGGGCCAGCGCATAGGGAACCATCCATCTCTCAGGATAGAACCCACACCTACGCAGTTGGGGTTCTGTCTTCCCCAGCTGCTTGTGGAAACACCATGGACCACAAAATCTTTTCCTTGTTCTTTTTTCTCCCCTACAGTTCAGGTGGTCTACTGTCCACGAACAGTGTTAATACATAAAATTATAAGAGACCTCATATGGCTAGTCCACTTGTCACCTATGAATATCAAAGGTAAAAATAACATACCACATTCTATGATAGAAAATGTGTTCACTGTCAAAAAATATGCGGAAGCCTCTTTTGCAAAATTGACACACTCCTATACTCACAATGCTCTGGAGGGAGTTGTAGAGCAATTCTGTCGAGAGGCTCAGCAACAGTACTCTCCTGCACGAGACCTTGATGACTATCTAGCTGGTGAGTTGCATAATAGATTGAACAGTGGCAAAGGCGTTGTTACATACTGGGTATTTATAGATATGGACACCAAAGAAATGTAACTGTAGGTACAAGAGTTAATGTAACAGGGGTCTGAAGTGCGGGGGGTTACGAAAACGTACTAAATGGTTTGACTGTGAGTCAATACTGACCTATGCTCGATAGATCCCCTGAACTACAGGGGTCACCTAGAATAAATTTTTGCTTCTTGATATTCTGACGAGCAGTTACGGAAGACAGTCAGTCAGACAGAGTCTCATTTGCTACGTAACCCTTTCACACTGGAGAGGTGGTTGGTTCTCCAGACATTTACCCAGTAACAACTTTTCTGCTAAACAGACAAAAGCATCTAGTGTGGCGCAACACATCTGAAGACTGTTTTTTTTTATAGCAGTTTGGACCATCCTGATGAGCCAGCCAGTGAAGCTGAATCCCCATGCCCCATGCATGCACAGTGGCTCTTGAAACGTGACCAGAGGTTTTGGTGACAGAAGACCGGCGGTGCTCACGTCCCCTCTGAGGGGCCATGGGCTTGCTAAACCAAAGAAAATACCAAAGTCCTGGAAAGCCAGTGTGAAGTGAGAGAGTGACCTTAGAAACTGCTTAAACGGGTGGCTATGCGTTGTAGAAGTCACGGTCTCTACTCCCGACTTTCAGTCTGCTAAAGCTGCCCAAGTATACAGGAACAAGATGTCTGAGCGTTAAGGTCCATACATCCAAAATCCAATATGCTGTCAACGATTTGGGTACATAACTATGGCACGTAACGGTCAGGATACATTTGGCACATGTGGAGCTGTAGTTCATGAACAGAATGTGCACAGCACTGCCCCACCCAAGTATGTTGATTGCTACCACGTCCAGACTGTCCTGTTCTTGCTGAACTCAGGGAAACTCAAGAGATTAAGATCACCTAGTGTGTTTCTTACTCTGATGCGAAGCAGGACTAGGAGGTCACTCAACCACCAAGAGATGTGGGTAGACACTGAAGGAGCGTGACAAGAGAGTATTTGCACTCAGACAATGGCAGATTAACAGGGCACACCCAGATGAACCAGAAAACAGCAGCAGTCAGTCAACACTGCTAGTCGCACAGCCCAGTCTATCTTCCGTTCAACCATTGGAGATAGGAGAAAGTACCAACGAAAAGAATAGTAGACGCTCAACGAAGACATGTGAAGAGAGCTGGCAGAGTTTTCATCTTAGGATGACCTTTCCACCTTCTTCAAAATCCAAATCCCAGAGCCAAGGAGAAATAAACCTACGTGAAACTAAGGGGCCATACAGCAATGGTTCTGTCTGACGCATTAGGCGACTATCGTACCACTGAAGTTATGATCACCAACGTCTTCTTGAGGGATCAAGCGAATACTCCCGTGACTCCCGCCCCCTCCCATTTTCCGTCTTCCCACCACAGTTGAAACGACAGGGGGAAAATCAGAGAGTACTCTCATCGTTTGGATGGCTTTTATACTCCAGTGAAGCCTGCAGACAACATAACACAACTACATTTACTGACTCAGAGCAATATGCTGTGTATACTTTGCCAGAAATAAAAATTAGTACCTCGTAGCGTTCTAACATTCACTCAAGATTGATTGTAGAAACAGTTAATGCAGAGTGTATGAAATGATTACACTGATAGATAGATAGTTCAAGTGGTACTGAGCTAACACATGTTGATCCATGGTGATATGCCTATGTCAGTAGATGGTGTAACCTCTATGGACAACAATGCAAGCGCCGATTCTGACACCAGTTCAATCATACAGTTGGACAATACTGTCTTGGTACACACTATTACACGCCTACTCTACTTTTTGACACAGTTCTGCAAGACTAATGGGTAGACGAGTCGCTGGTTCAGTTGTCGTCCCACACTTGCTCGATTAGATACAAGTACAGAGATCGTACTGACAGGATAGTTGCTGCACGTCTTGAGGAACATGACGAGTTTCACATGCAGTAATTCGGCGAGTATTATCCTGTTGGAACAGATCGTCACTTTCTTGTCGCAAAAATGGGCTTTCATCATTGTGCATGTATCGAACTCCAGTCACTAGTGCCTCTATAAGGATGAAGAGAGTTGTAGCTTATCACACCGCAGACCACAAGCTCTCGGGTGGGGCCCGTTTATCTCGAACAGATAAATTGCATGATATAATGCTTGCCAAGTCTAAGTCGTGCTCGCAAATGGCCATCACTTGTGTTCAGGCTGAATCTGCTGTCAACTCGGAGGACCATGGCCCATTCCCTCCTCCAAGTGATCCTCTGACGTCAGCAGTCGATCTGTGCTTGGTGTGAGTGGAAGACACGCTAGACGTGTGTGTGCCCATACTCCCACTCCTAGTAACTGGTTTGCAGCAGCTCATGTTCAAACTCCTGGACTCACAAACCATCTCATCTGTTAGTGTGATAGCTGTACGATCTGCCACTACTGCTCTTATAATACGACTATCACAGGGGACGTCTGTGCTACATAGTGTACAGGATGACCAGCCAGTCTAAAATAGGTTAGGGGAAAATATTCAAAAATTTTATTTCAAAACTTCGCCTAAGTTTTACAAGTGTTCTTCCACTGCGACATACGCCTTGACAACGTGACCAAGCCTGTCCACCTTGCAGGACAGAGCCGGCCAGAACCAGTATTGAATGCCGATTCTAAAGTCACGCCACCCTTCTGGCGTCCGTGCTGAAACTACTGACGTTTCCATGCTCCCGTGGAGCCAATAGCAGACACCCACGTTTGATCATGTGTGCTACTGCTGGAGGACTCAGAGGTGCGAGAATCAGTTCCTTCGCTCTCTTCAGTTTGAGTTCTCGTGCAGAACAGACGCACTCCAGAGGCTCAGCGTCTGTGCGGGGCGAACGGCCGCATGCCGTCCGCTCCCGCCTAGCGGCTGTTCGGTATCAGCCACTAACTATGTGAACCGTAGCCATTACCTTTTTTCCGTTTTCTAATCCGTTTAGACTGGCACTCATTCATTACATCCGTATCCAGAGCGAGTCCCAAAATGTATCCCGTATTTCAGAATATACCAAATATTAACTTGCAGCCTATCTTTCATTTGCCAGTCAGCCACCCTTTCCTAGGGCGCCCACAAGCCTTCACCGCTCCGCCTTCCATCCTGACAACGCTTTCAACCCATTTTATTTATGCAGCACTGGGATGGGTTGTATAATTTTCCTATCATCCGTAGGATAAAGATTAAGTCTTGTACAATAGACGCGCAGAACCTTGTCTACAGGTGTGATAATGTACAAGTGACCAGCAGCACATCCAACTGGTGTGCCATCCCGCCCTTTTCAAACTCGCCCAGATGACTGAAGGAAGTTCCAGTGAAGGTTCATTCTGCCAATGGGAATGACACAGTTTCAAACATTGTAAAATGTAAACTTTCACGGCCGGAATGGTCAAAATTACTAAAAATTTCCGGACTGTTATGCCGTGGTCTAGTGGATTTACTATTAAAATCCAACGTTTCGTCCCCGACTGCGGAGGACCTTCTGAAGGGGGATCGTGGCACTTTTGGATGTCCGATGCACACCCTGGCTCGCTACTGACTGAAGCCAAATTCCGTTTACAAGGGCTCCCGCGCAGTGGTGTGACGTCAAATGTTTTTGACATGCGCGCGCAATTCGTCGTTGCCGATTGCCTCCGTCCGTTAATGTCGTCCCATGGTGGAGGACTGTCACATTTCTTCTTCAAAAACGGAATCCAGATAGCATTTAGTTTCACGCCCTCCTCCATCCTATTGAAATTATTGAGGTGTTTTACAATTTCTATAGCCTCTCTATACAGTCTTTCGTGGTATCCATTTGTGGCTGCTAAAACGTGAGTCTTATGAAATTGAATAAGGTGGTCCCCTGATTGAAAAACATGTTAAGCAACAGCTGATCTGTCAATCTCTCCCCTTCTACAGTTCCCCTTGTGCTCATCTGGTCGTTTTTTGACTGTTCTTTTTGTGGTACCCACGTATACGTCTCCAGAGCTACACGGAATCCTATAAATCCCTGCTTTTTCCAGCGGTTTGCGAGCATCCTTTGCCGATTTCAGGTGATCCTGTATCTTCCGAGTAGGTTTGTAAATGACGGCAACATTCCGTTTCGACAAAATTTTACCGATGCGGTCAGTGACGTCCTTAATAAAAGGTAGGAAGACTTTAGATTTCACATGAACCCTTTCATCGTTTTCAACTCTACGTGTCGGTCTCAAAGCTCTCCTTATCTCTGCAGACGAATAGCCATTCTTAAGTAAAGCATTACTCAGGTGTTTCAATTCCGCGTCGAGTAATTCCGGTTCGCAGACGTTCCTCGCTCTGACCGCCAACGTCTTTGTAATGCCCCGCTTTTGCTGTGGGTGGTGGTTTGAATCCCGGTGCAGATAACGGTCTGTGTGTGTGGGCTTCCGATAAACACCAATCTGCCATTCCCCTTTTTGAAAACTGACACGTCAAGAAAATTCAGTTTTCCGTCTACTTCCTCCTCCATGCTTAACTGGATTCTGGAATTAATCCCGTTGATGTGTTGGAGAAAACGATCTAGTCCTCTCTACCATGCCTCCACACAACAAACGTGTCGTCTACATAGCGAAACCAAATAGTAGGTTTTTTGTTTGCTGTTTTCAATGCCTGTTCCTCGAATTTTTCCATGTAGAAATTTGCTATAACCGGGCTTAAAGGGCTCCCCATAGCTACACCATGTGTTTGTTCATAAAAATGAGAATGTCCTCCGCAGTCGGGGACGAAACGTTGGGTTTTAATAGTAAATCCACTAGACCACGGCATAACAGCCCGGAAATTTTTAGTAATTTTGACAGTTTCAAACACTCACCTGGCTGTAGGGAGTATGCATATGTTCTTTTGGCTTGGCGCGTAGGTCAAAGGCGATCTGACTTGAGCATTGTGAAAGCCTGGTCACATGTTGCGTCCCAGGTCCAACGCTTACCTTTTCGCAATAATCTGGTAAGAGGTCCCGATGGTTCAGGCGCATGTGGTATAAAACGCCGATAACAATTTATGTAGCCAAGGACAGATTGGAGATTACATTGAGAAATTAGATTGAATTCGAGCTGAGAGGTTATGGTCTGGAAATACTTGTTACTTCACACTGAATACACCATCACGGTTATTGTCTAGAAAGTTAAAGATGAGAATATACAAAACTATTATTCTTCCAGTTGTGCTGTATGGTTGTGAAACTTGGTTTCTCACTTTGCAAAATGAAAAACTCGAGCATTTGAAAACAAAATTTTGAGAAATATTTTCGGGGCGAAAAGGGATAACATTGGCGGGGATTGATGAAATCTGCATAATGAAGAGGTTCACGAACTCTATTCACGCCCTAACATTATCAGTGTCATTAAGTCACTTAGGCTGTGATGGGCAGGTCACGTAGTTTTAATGGATGAAGTCAGGGCAGCATGCAGAGTATTGGGAGGGCACTTACAGGGAAAACGTCCTGTGGGGAAGCCGAGGCATAGATGGGAGGACTATGTGGAGGCCGATTTGAGGAGCTTAGGTATTGAAGGCGACTGGAAAGAAATAACGCAAGAAAGGGACAGATGGCGAAAACATGTTGCTGCGGTAATGGACTTTCAAGTCTGGTATGACCAGTGAGTAAGTAAGGACAGATTGCAGTTGTTGCATGTTGGTGGGGGAAAGCAAATTCTGGATAACTTGACATAATCCTTGGTAGTGTGGAGGCCTTGGGCATCAATCTCGAACCCAAGATAGCTGACCTCATGCGCAAAAAAATCGTACTTCTTCTTCTGGCAACACAAGTTAGCCGTGGAGAATCTGATCTAGTTTGTCGGCGAGGTCTACTACAGAAGAGCCCCCAATGATGATATCGCCCAAATAGTTTGCCACAACTGGAATCTGATCGGTGAGATGTTCCAAATAACGTACAAAAATAGCTGGGGCACTGGCAATTCCGAAAAGGGGGCGGTTGTACCGGAAAAGGCCACATGGGGTATTGATGACCAGAACCTGGTGCGATTCTTTGTCTAACGGCAGTTGAAAATAAGCTTCGCGCAAATTAGTGTTTTCAAAGACAGTTGAGCCCACAAGATGACTCACTATGTAGTCTATGGATGACTAACTGAGAGTTCACTGTGACAGTAAATCACCACAGATGCGTAAGGCGTTATTCGGTTTCTTTACTAAAACACAGCGTTTGTGTGTGAATGGAGAAAGGACGCCTTCTGCCTGTAGAGAGTCAGCTCATCCTGGAGACAGTCCCATATAGGAAATGGGACTGGGCGGGCCTTTAAAAATGGGGAATAGCAGTGGGAAGCAGCTCAATAGATGCTTCCAATCTCGTCACTCTAGGTGTGGAGGTTGAGAACAGCGTTTCGTATTTACTGATCTATGAGGTGAGTAGGACCTCTGAGGAGGGTATCAAGACCGCCTGCACCTCGTCCTGTACGACCAAAACGTCTAAACACAAGAGATTGGAGGCGCCAGCTGATCGCACCACCAGAAACTGAGCGGTAAAAGCGCGGTTGTTATTAGTGACTTAAGTTGGAAAAACGCTGTTGACTTATATACAGTGATTGCTGAAACTGCCTAATGTTTGAGTATAGGCTGGCATCACTAGATGGCCCAATCGTTCATTAGTGGCATCATCCACAATAGACACAGAGGACGCTGTGTCGATTTGGAAAACTACAGAAGTATCTGCAACCTGCTCCCAACTGGGCATAAAAGACTTGCCTATCATTGTAATGCAGGTCTCTGTGCATCCTCTGGGATTGTGGTGTCAAGATGGTGTTTTTGTGAAACCTGGCATACGATGGCGATGTGGCCCCTTTGGTGGTAAGGTGTGCACCTCGACTGCCGGTGGGGGTACTCCGGCTGTTGATGTTTTCCGAATGGGCAGGATGGAAGATGTGTGGGAGATTGTTGATCATGGCTTGTGCCCATGGCTGGACGAGACTCCCGCCCAGTGCCAGAGGACTGGCGAGCCACAAAAACAGCCATATCAAAATCCTGTGACTATGGTCATTGAGCCTGGTCAAAGGCTTGGATGATCGGCGGACTGGTGTCGAGGGATGGGTCCCCTTAATAGAACTGAATGTATGTCTAGAAATATACTTCTCTTGTGCGAAATATAATTGTTTGGGTGTGACACATGCACTTTTCACCACACTAGTAAAGTGACCGCTAGCCAGTGGCGAGTAAGACGGTGCTCACCGACAGGTGGTGTGGCCCGGGGCTCCTTGGTGTGTAGCTGACGCAGACGGCGGCGGCGGGGCTGGCGGCGGTGGCGGGCACCGGCCGGAAGTCCAGCGGGATGTCCTGCCCGGGGGCGACGGGGGCGGCGGAGGCAGCACTGCGGGGGCGGCGCGGCGGCCAGCCGGGCAGCGACGCGCTGGGGGTGGGACCGCGCCTGCCGCCGCCTCTGCGCATTCTGGTCGCCGTCACTGCTGCAAGCAGAGGAACGTCACAGCGCTGTAGTGTACAGCTCGTTTAAGATGTCGTGGTCCCTGATTTCGGAATTTGCTTTGTTTTGGTAGGGCGGCCGCATCAGTTGGGTGTTGCCCATCGGTCGCATGGTCCAGCGGACAGCTGACCGAAAGGCGAAGCATACAGCTCTGCAGGCAGTGAACAACAGAGTCGGTGGCCCCTCCAATGGACTTTCCTGGTGCACTACTCGAGATTACGTTTTGGTACACAGGCCACGAGTTCTTTTACGAACTCTATCAGCAGACAGGAAGCTGTGCTGTCCGCCCAACTTGTACACGCGTGTGTTAGCTCACAGAGAGCCTCCATCAGCTTCAACAGTCCCTCACTGTTGTACATCTACATGGGATACTCTGCAAATCACATTTAAGTGCCTAGCAGAGCGTTCATCGAACCACCTTTATACTATTCATCTCCTATTCCATTCTTGGATAGCGTGCTGGAAGAAAGAACATCTGAATCTCTCAGTTCGAGGTCCGATTTCTCGTATTTTATTCTGATCATAATTTCTACCTATATAGATGGGAGTCAATAATATTTTTCGCATTTGGAGGAGAATGTTGGTGATTGGATTTTCGTAAGTAGCCCACGCCGCGGCAATAACCTCCGTTGTTAAAATGATTCTCATCCCAGGTCCTGTATCATTTCCATGATGCTGTCTCCCCTGTATCGTGAAAATACAAAACGAGTTGCCCTTCTTTGGACTCTTTCGATGTCCTCCGTCAAACCCACATGATAAGGATCCCACATTGGGCAGCAATACTCCTAATGAGGACGGATAAGCGTAGTGCATGGACTCTCTTCAGTAGTTCTGTTGCATCTTTTAAGCGTTCTGCCAATAAAACGCAGTCTCTGGTTCACCTTTCCTACGACATTATGTACGTGTTCTTTCCACTAAGTCTGATGTAAAAGTAATTATTACGTATTTAGTGGAGTTTAC
Source organism: Locusta migratoria (assembly GCA_026315105.1). Lineage (NCBI taxonomy): Eukaryota > Metazoa > Arthropoda > Insecta > Orthoptera > Acrididae > Locusta > Locusta migratoria. The sequence goes on from CM048754.1 coordinate 20,592,964, forward strand.
GGCCTTCACGTTTCATTGATTTATCTTTTAAACAAAGTTAAACGGATTTCTTTTCGTACTCATGTGGACGACCTCACACTTCTCATTATTTAGAGCTAATTGCCAATTTTTACACCACACTGATATCTTATTCAGATCGTTCTGCAGTTGGTTTTGATCTTCAGGTGATTTTACTAGACGGTAAATGACGGCGTCATCTGCAAACAACCTAATAGAGCTGCTTAGATTTTCTCCCATATCGTTTATGTAGATAATGGACAGCAGAGGACCAATAACAATACCCTCTCGAACACAGGATATCACCTCTATTTTAGTCGATGCCTTACCATCGATTACTACAAACTCTGTCCTCTCTGCCAGAAAATCCCCTATCCAGTCACAAATGAGAGGGGATATTCCATAACCACGCAATTTGATTAAATGCCGTTTGTGACGTACGGTGTCAAAAGCCTTCTGGATATCTAGAAGTATGGAATCCAATATTCTCCTCCTAATGCGAAAATACATTGTTGACTCCCACTTACATAGGTAGAAATAATCATCAGAATAAAATACGAGAAATCAGAGCTCGAACTGAAAGATTCAGGTGTTCTTTCTTCCCGCGCGCTATTCAAGAATGCAATGGAGATAAATAGTATAATGGTGGTTCAATGAACCCTCTGCCAGGCACTTAAATGTGATTTGCAGAGTATCCCATGTAGATGTCATAAGTTTGTCTACATAGCCATACGCGTCCATGCACTAGATCCTATTGAATTTACTAACTATGAAATACTATATACGTAGAATTTAATGAAAATAATGCATATTTTGACTATTTGCTTCTGACTCATCAAGAGAACGAAGATTCTGAACAGTTCTTACTTAGAATTTTGAGTATTTCTTAATTTTTCGTGAACATATGTGACTATATTTTTCGTTTCATTGTATAAATGTTCTCTAATTAATTCCACCTGTCTCATTGCCTCCTTCCTTCTCAAACAAGCCTTCCACTTCCCATATCTTCCTCTGTCACCACTCAACTCCTTCTCTCTCTCTATCTACCCCCCCACTCCCCCACACACACAGTAATACACTCACTGTACCAATACCCTTTCTCCATTCTCCTACTCCTGCTTATCCATCCACAAACACATAGCTTCCCCCCCCCCCCCCCACCCACACACACGCACTCTCTAGCCACATGCCACTTTGTAAAGAAACTGATCAATTGGGAAGCAACTAAAAATTCAGCCTTTTGATTGCTGCGAGAAGTTGGTGGTTACACAATGCATTGGCATGAGAACTTTCTAATATATTTTGGTGATATAAACATGCATTGACACAAAACGGAGCACACAGTTCAGGAAAAGCATGAAGTCAGCTAAGGGGATGGAACGCAGCAAAATCAAGCAGACATTGGGCAACATCATGTAGTACTTTCACAAGAACATTATTTGGGTAGCAAGAATGGCATCAAGGAGCCTCTGGAAACATTACACTAAACATTATACCACCCAGGGCCACATAGTTTAGTCGATTGAGCAGAGGAAGACCGACGACGAGCGCTGTACAAACCTACCGTTTCAACCACTCAGTCTGGGAGTCTGGAATTTCCAATTACATCTACGATACCAGAGGATACCAGCTTTTTATGTTGCAGGATGACATACTGAACATCAGAAACACTGCCAACCACTGAGGAGAAGAGTTCTCTTGTGGGTCACTAGTCTTCTGGCTGTGTTGCAGTCACTCTACAGCCAACATGTGAATTGAACAACAGCAGGCATGGAGCTCAGGAAGATGTACAGCAAATGAAGAGCTGATCTGTCCGCCACAACAAAACCCAAGCTTGATGGCTATGGGTCACTGACGTGTAGCCCATGTCTTTACAGTCTTTACTGCTGTCGAGCTGTCATCTGGGGGACATGTGACTCCCACAATTGAGGGTGTGCTGGCTTGTGGAAGAAGGCCTGACCGCAGTGCCATCTTTGAGAGCATTGAGGTTACTGCATGTTACTGCATGGTCAGCACACATGCAGACAGCTGCACGCAACTACAGCCAGACTCCAATGAGGCCAGCCTAGAGGATGTGGCTGCAGTGGATTCTTCGGTGACCATTGCAATAGTGGCCAGTGCAACGTCTGCCCCACTGGTGCAGCGAGTTCTATGTCAGACTGACCTCAGGAGGAGGAAGAGTACCACTGACCGAATGGCCACTAAATAAATACTGTTTCATTTCGTTGCTTGGTGCAGCAAACGACCACCTCCACTGCAGCAATTGTCCTATCCTGACAGTTCATACCACCCTACCCACAATTCCCGCCCCCCCTGTCTCTTGCACAAACCCACACAATCATGCACACATAGATTGTCTACCAGTCTGTCTCGCTCTTTCTCTTTGTCCATCTCTCTCTAGTGACACACACAGTGAACTGAACCCTGTCCCCCATGACTGACATGTTCCACAACCACAAGCATCACATCAACCAACTAATCTAGTCTAATCTGAAGTTCGCCTCACCCACAACATCACCAATAAGACACACCCGCTCGACGGCAGTCCACCGAATCCCCATCTGACACAATGCGTGGCTGTCCGTGTAATATCCCTATCATAGGCCTCCGGTGGTGTCCAACTTCCACGGCGCGTGCCCGCCACCTCGTGGTTTCTCCGTCAATCTCTCTCTGCCGGTGAACCCCTACTCTCCACCTCTCAGAAGATCATGCGTTCACAGCAATTGGGCCAGCGATATCGCCGAACATCAATCGGTGCTCACTGACCTCAATGCAGACGCATCATGTGCACATGTACACACAAAAAAGACCCTATCTCTTCCCCACTACACACACATTCACATTATGTTATTTCTTATTCCACCTATTTTGCCTATCACACCTCTAGTTTCACCTTTCCTTCAGATCATTTCTTTCAATCTCACTCCCCAAACTTACTAACTTTGCTACTCCCACATGTTTACTATTTCTTCACCTTCTTTTCCCTTTGCTGCATGAGAAATTGGTGTCATATACTGTAGTATTTTTTGGCTTAACTTTACCAAAACTCACCAGTTGGATGCCTCAAAGCTGGCCCTTCAGAGCCGGTGGTGTTGTCAGTGACGGTGAGGGCGGGCAGCATGCCAGTGGTGGGGATGACTGCAGAGCCGAAGTCCCCGCCGGGCCCCATGATGTGCACGTGGAAGCTGCCGCCGGCTCCACCATCTCCAGCGCTCTCCTCGCTGTCGCTGGCCCCTGCACACATGACACACCAAGAAATTCTCTGTACTCTCACTGCAGCCAGTCCGCATTGTGAAGGACACATAACGTTTGGGTATCCAGTTGTTGGAGGTATTCCTGAGCAAAAAGTCCAGAAAACTTATATGTCACAAGCATGACAGATGTATCCTTAAATACGACTCTAAGGAACAGATAATTAGCCACCATTGACACTGAGAGAGCATCGGAAAGGCACGTCTGGTGAGGTCAGTTGCTGGCTGTGGTGAGACATCAGATACAATGGGTCACTGCCCTCTTGGGGACCCCCACAAGACAAGTCCCGTTTCTCTGCCTGACTCACCCATAGTAGTTTCCTGTTGTGCGATACTATAGAAGGCATCCCTGTGTCAGCCTTCTGCTGCCATGAGAGTAGATGCATGTGGACTGTGTGGGCTGACAGAGCTATTGGGTAAAACGCACTGTTATCTGTGAAAACCACAGTACCACATCTAATTGTGACGATGATTTTCAAAATGAACAGTGGAGCTGTACAGGTGACACCACACAATTCTCTGTATACTCATAACATGGCAGAGAGTACTACAGGCAGTCTGCATTGTGAAGGAGAGATAAGATGGGTAACGTTTGGGTATCCACTTATTGGGGGTATTTCTGAGTAAAAAGCCAGTAAAAAGCACGACAGATGTACCTGAAAAACTACTGTAACGGACAGGTAATTAGCGACCATTGAGACTGATAGAACACTGGAAATGTACATCTGGTGAGGTTAGTTGCTCGCTGTGGTGAGCCATCAGATACAATGAGACACTGTCCAGTTGGGCACCACAACAAGACAAATCCCGTTTCTCTGCTTGACTTATACCTAGTACTTTCCGGTTGTACGACGCTATTAAAGGCATCCCCATGTCAGCCTTCTGCTGGCATAAAGAATAGGTGCATGTGGACTAGGCGTGGGCCCATCCCAACTACAGTACCACTTCTAATTGTGACAATGATTTCAGAATGAACAGTGGAGCTGTAAAATAGATATCTAGTAATAAATCTATTTCCAGACACGTAGTTTGTCCTGACAAATGAAAGATATTGCATTGAAGGGGAGGCACTGAAACTTTGTGCCGCATGTGGGATGTCTTTGATATATCCATAGAAAATATAGAGAATATCCATAGTCTCAGTAAATTGATTAATAATTTCATATTTATATCACATTTTCCTGAGAAACAAAGCAGTAGCGTTCCATTAACATTAATTACTGGGGTGCTATTTCGCTATTTGGGGGGCCATGGCGAAATTTATCCTATTACATAGGGGAACATGAGGCACAATTAAAGTTTGTGTTGTGCATGGAGACATGTACATGTTTTAATACAGTCCATGCAACTGTGGTATCCGTACCTCCACTGTGGCTGAATGGTTAAAGTGCTTGCCTGGAAAGCAGAAGGTCCCAGGTTCGAATCCTGGCTGTGGATTAAATTTAATTCAATGCCTCTCCTTCTATTCAATATCTTTAAAACAGAATTATGCACAACAAGTGCCAAGTTCCTGAAACTCTGGTACCTCAAGTAAAATCGTCCAAGTTATCGTGAACAAACGGGGCAGGTGTGCACAACCTGGGATGTCTTTGAAATATCAAGACAATATATACGTCATTAATTTGATTTAATATTTCATATTTATATAACTTTTACCTGAGGTACTAGGCAGAATCGTTCCTATTAACATTCATTGCTGGGGTAGTACTTCGTTAGTGGAGAGCCTCGGCGACATATGTAGGTATTACATAGAGCAACACGAGGCACAATTGAAGTTTGTGTTGTGGATGGAAGCAAGCATTAAAACAGTCCATGCAATTGTGGTATCCAAAACGCCACAGTCGCTAAAATGCTTGCCTAGCAAGCAGGAGGTCCCAAGTTCGATCCCGGCTATGGCATGAATTATAATTCAGTACCTCCCTTTCTACTCAATATCTGTAAATTAGACATTCAATTTCCTACATGTTGGACCATTACGCACAACAAGTGCCAAGGTTGTTTTTTTTAAATAATTTGTACTGCAGCAGTCACTTTTTACTAATATTTTTATTAGCACGACGCATTTCAGCAGCAAGCTGCCATCATGAGCTGCATTTTACAGTTACAAATAACAAGACTATCCACAAAACTGTTAATACGTCCAACCATAACGTTACTAGCACCCACTACACAAAACATAATGAACCTGTAACTCTGAAATGCCTCCCATGATGCCAGCTTGCTGCTGAAACACGTTGAGATAATAAAAATATTAGTAAAAAGTGACTGCTGCAGTATAAATTATTTCAAAAAGTTTATAATACAGTCGCAGACCTCAAAACAATCCATATTAAATGGGTAAATTTATGTATATGTGCCAATTTGCAGAAACTCTGGTAGTTCAAGTAAAATCGTCCAAGTTATTGTGAACAAATAGGGCAGCTGTGCACAACCTGAGATGTCTTTGAAATACCGAGACAATATATGTCTCATTAATTTGATTTATTGTTTCTTATTTATATAACTTGTTCGTATTAACGTTCACAGCTGGGCTGGTATTTAGTTAGTGGAGAGGATCGGCGACATATGTAGGTATTACATAGATCAACATGTGGCAGAACTGAAGTTTGTGTTGTGGATGGAGACGTGCTTTAAGACAGTGCATGCAGCTGTGGTATTCAAAAGGCCGCAATGCTGCTTGCCTGTAAGTGGGAGGTCCCAGATTTGATCCCAGCTGTGGCATAAATTTTAATTCAATACCTCCCCTTCTATTCAATATCTGTAATATTGACATTTAATTTCCTATATGTTGGCCCATTACGCACATGTACGAAGTACCTGAAACTCTGGTAGCTCAAGTAAAATCGTCCAAAAAAAAAAAATGTTCAAATGTTTGTTAAGCTTATGGGACTTAACTACAGGGTCATCAGTCCCTAAACTTACAAACTACTTATGAACTACTTAAGATCTAGGACGGCACAAATATCCATGCCCGAGGGGGGATTAGAACCCCCGACCGTAGTGGCCGTGCAGACCGTGACTGAAGCGCCTCAGTCCCCTCGCCCACCGCGGCCGGCAAAATCGTCCAAATTATCGGGAACAAACACGACAGGTGTGAACAAACTGAAATACCGAGACGATATATGTCTTAGTAATTTGATTTATTCTTTCATATTTATATAACTTTTGCCTGAGGTACAAGGAAGAATCGTTCCAATTAACGATGATTGCTTGGGTTGTATTTCGTTAGTGGAGAGCCTCGGAAACATATGTAAGTATTGCATAGAGGAAAATGATGCATAATTGAAGTTTGTGTTGTGGATGGAGACGTGCTTTCAAACAGTCCATGCAACTGTGGTATCCAAAACGCCGCAGTGGCTAAAGTTCTTGCCTGCTAACCAGGAGGCCCGGGTTCGATCCCGGCTGTGGAAATAACTTTAATTCAATACCCCCCCCCTTCTATTCAACATCTGTAAAAGAGACATTTAATTTCCTAAGTATTGGCCCATTACACACAACAAGTGCCAAGTTCCTGAAACTCTGGTAGCTCAAGTAAAACCGTCCATGTCATCTTGAACAAACAGCGCAGGTGTGCACAATGTGGTATGTCTTTGAAATACCGAGATAATACATGTCTCAGTAATTTGATTTATTATTTAATATTTATAAGACTTTTGCCGGGGGTAAAATGCAGTAACGTTCTTATTCTCATTCATTGCCGGCGTGACATTTTGTTAGTGCAGAGCCTTGGCGACATGTGTAGGTATTACTTAGAGCAAAATGATGCATAATTGAAGTTTGTGTTGTGGATGGAGATGTGCTTTAAGACAGTCCATGCAATTGTGGTATCCAAAAGGCCGCAATGGCTAAAGTGCTTGCCTGCTAAGCAGGAGGTCCCTGGTTTGATCCCAGCTGTGGCGTAAATGTTAGTTCAGTACCTCCCCTTCGATTCAGTATCAGTAAAATAGTCATTTAATTTCCTATGTGTTGGCCCATTATGCACAACAAGTGCCCACTTTCTGAAATTCTGGTAGCTCAAGTAAAATCGTCCAAGTTATCGTGAACAAACAGGGCTGCTGTGCACAACCTGGGATGTCTTTGAAATGTCGAGACAATATATGTGTCATTAATTTGATTTATTTTTTCAAATATATATAACTTTGGCCTGAGGTACAATGGAGAATCATTCCTATTAACGTTCATTGTTGAGGTGGTATTTCGTTAGTGGAGAGCCAAGGCGACATATGTACGTATTACATAGAGCAAGATGAGGCAGAATTGAAGTTTGTGTTGTGGATGGAGACGTACTTTAAGACAGTGCATGCAACTGTGGTATCCAAAAGGCCGCAATGGCTAAAGTGCTAGCTTGGTTATTAAAGGGTGCAGGTTCGATCACGGCTGTGGCATAAATTTTAATTCAATACCTCCGCTTCTATTCAATATCTGTAAAAGAGAAATTTAATTTCCTACATGTTGGGCTATTACATACAACAAGTGCTAAGTTTTTTTGAAATAATTCATACTGCTGCAGCCACTTTTTACTAATATTTCTATTAGCACGATGCATTTCGGCAGCACGTTGCCATCATCGAGTGCATTTTGCAGTTACAGATAACAAGATTATCAACAAAACTATTAATATGTCCAATCATAACCTTACTAGCACCCACACCACAAAACATAGTGAACCTGTAACTCTGAAATGCACTTGATGATGGCAGCTTCCTGCCGAAACACATTGTGGTAATAAAAATATTAGTAAAAAGTGACTGCTGCAGTATAAATTATTTCAAAAAAACTTGGCACGTGTTGTGCATAATGGGCCAACACGTAGGAAATTAAATGTCAATTTTACAGATATTGAATTGAAGGGGAGGTATGGAATTATAATTCATGCCACAGCTGGGATCGAACCTGGGACCTTCTGATTACCAAGCAAGCACTTTAACCATTGCAGCGTTTTGGATACCACAATTGCATGGACTGTCTTAAAGCACGTCTCCATCCACAACACAAACTTCAATTGTGCCTCGTGTTGCTCTATGTAACACCTGCATTTGTTTCCGAGGCTCTCTACTAACGAAATAGAGTCGCAGACCTCAGAACAATCCACATAACATGGATAAATTTATGTTTAAGTGACAAGTTCCCGGAGCTCTGGTAGCTCAGGTAAAATCGTTCAAGTTATCGTGAAGAAACGCACCTGGTTGCGGCCGCAGCAGGTAGAGGCTTCCGAGGCTCTCTACTAACGAAATACAGTCACAGACCTCAGAACAATCCACATAACATGGATAAATTTATACTTAAATTCCAAGTTCCCGAAACTCTGGTAGCTCAGGTAAAATCATTCAAGTTATCGTGAACAAACGCACCTGGTTGCGGCCGCAGCATGTAGAGGTTTCTGAGGCTCTCTACTAACGAAATACAGTCGCAGACCTCAGAACAATACACATAACATGGATAAATTTATGTTTAAGTGCCAAGTTCCCTGAAGCTCTGGTAGTTCAGGTAAAATCGTTCAAGTTATCGTGAACAAACGCACCTGGTTGCGGGCGCAGCAGGTAGAGGTTTCTGAGGCTCTCTACTAACGAAATACAGTCGCAGACCTCAGAACAACATGGATAAATTTATGTTTAAGTGCCAAATTCCGGAACCTCTTGTAGCTCAGGCAAAATCGTTCAAGTTACCGTGAACAAACGCACCTGGTTGCGGGCGCAGCAGGTAGAGGTAGAAGAAGGCGCGGCGGCTCTGCACGGCCAGCACCAGCCCCATGCCGCGCGCCACCACGCTGGGACCCTCGGCGCCGCCGCCCCCACGGCCCCCACCCCCGTGACCGGCGCCGCCCTCGGGCGCCGCCCCCGGGGACGGTGCGGCGCCGCCCTCGCTGAGCGCCATGCGGCTGCTGGCCCTCTGCACAGCCAGCAGGTAGGACACCAGACGGCGTTCCAGGGGCCGAGTCAGCAAAGGCTGGCCGGCGCACTCCTCGTCCGAGAACGCCTGCACACCCGAGGATGCCGACACTGTGGACACTTTGCACCCAAAACAGGCACCACCACTCTACATCTACATCTACATCTACAACCATACTCCGCAAGCCACCTGACAGTGTATGGCGGAGGGTACCCTGAGTACCACGATTTAGGAGACAATCTGAATAGCTCCCTTAGACTGTTCGTGGATGATGCTGTCGTTTATCGGTTAGTGAAGTCAACAGAGGATCAAAAGCAACTGCAAAGCGATTTAGTCAAAATTTCTACTTGGTGCGAAAATTGGCAATTGACACTAAATAAATAAAAGTGTTAAGTAATAGACATGACCACTAAAAGAAATCCACTGAACTTCAATTACACGATAAATCAGACAAACCTTAAGGTCATAGATTCTACCAAATACCTAGCAGTTACAATTACCAACAACTTAGACTGGAGAGAACACATAGAAAATATTGTGGGGAAGGCGAATCAAAGGTTGCGTTTCATTGTCAGAACCCTTCGAAGATGCACCAGCTCCACCAAAGAGACTGCCTACATCACACTTGTGCGTCCTCTCCTGGAGTACTGTTGCCCCTTGTGGGACCCTCACCAGATGGGACTGACGGAAGACATTGAGAAGGTTCAGAGAAAGGGAGCTCGTTTTGTTTTATCATGTTACGGGGGGGGGGGGGGGGAGCGTCACGGAAATGTTGCACGAATTGGGGTGGAAATCATTAAAAGAAAGACGTTATTCATTGCGGCGTGATCTGTTTGCGAAGTTTCAATCACCGACTTTTACTTCTGAATGTGAAAATATTTTGCTAGCACCCACCTACTTAGGGATACATGACCATCCCAATAAAGTAAGAGAAATCAGATCGAAAACGGAACGATTTAGGTGTTCTTTCTTCCCGCGCGCTATTAGAGAATGGAACGGCAGAGAAAAGTTATGAAAGTGGTTAATGAACCCTCTGCCAGGCACGTAAATGTGATTTGCAGAGTATCTATGTAGATTTAGATGTAGACTATCGATTTTCCCTCCCATTCCAGTCACGTATTGTTCGCGGAAAGAAGGATTGTCGGTATGCCTCTGTGTGGGCTCTAATCTCTCTGATTATATCCTCACGGTCTCTTCGCGAGATATAAGTAGGAGGGAGCAATATACTGCTAGACTCCTCGGCAAAGGTATGTTCTCGAAACTTCGACAAAAGCCCGTACCGAGCGACAGAGCGTCTCTCCTGCAGAGTCTTCCACTGGAGTTTATCGATCATCTCCGTAACGCTTTCTCGATTCCCAAATGATCCTGTAACGAAGCGCGCTGCTCTCCGTTGGATCTTCTCCACTTCCTCTATCAACCCCACCTGGTACGGATCCCACACTGATGAGCAGTATTCAAGCTGTTGGCGAACAAGTGTACTGTAACCTACTTCCTTTGTTTTCGAACTGCATTTCCTTAGTATTCTTCCAATGAATCTAAGTCTGGCATCTGCTTTACCGACGATTGATTTTATATGGTCGTTCCATTTTAAATCCCTCCTAATGACTACTCCCAGATACTTTATGGAATTAACTGCTTCCAGTTGCTGCCCTGCTATAGTGTACCTAATGATAAAGGATCTTTCTTTCTGTGTATTCGCAGCACATTACACTTGTATACATTGAGATTTAATTGCCATTCCTTGCACCATGCGTCAATTCTATGCAGATCCTCCTGCATCTCAATACAATTTTCCATTGTTACAACCTCTCTATATACTACAGCATCATCCGCAAAAAGCCTCAGTGAACTTCCGATGTTATCCGGAAGGTCATTTATATATATCGTGAACAGCAACGGACCCACGACACATCATCGTGGGTTTCGAAAAAGGCGTTCGTGTGAAACCCAGCTCGCGCTATTCGTCCACGAATACGTTAGAGATATAGGCCTACTTCGGAAGCCTTCTCTCCATTGAGAATGACCTGCTGCTTTCTGTTATCTAGGAATTCCTCAATCCAATCACACAATTGGTCTGATAGACCATATGCTCTTACTTTGTTCATTAAACGTTTGTGGGGAACTGTATCAAACGCCTTGCGGAAGTCTAGAAACATAGCAACCAAATGATCCTCTGTGGACACTGGGCACCCGAAACAGGTTCCATCACTCTCAGCAGTTCTACCGACCCACACCTGAACCAAACCTTGATGGACGTCAAAGATTTCAGATGGTCCCTCCTAGCTTCAAATGTTCAAATGTGTGTGTAGCTTATGGGACTTAACTACGGGGTCATCAGTCCCTAAGCTTACAAACTACTTATGAACTACCTTATACTAAAGACGGCACAAATATCCATGCCCGAGGGGGATTCGACCCCCCGACCGTAGTGGCCGTGCAGACCGTGACTGAAGCGCCTCAGTCTCCTCGGCCACCGCGGCCGGCCCTCCTAGCTTCATTCGTGCTTGAAACTGCACTTCCTGTTCAGTATAAAAATGACGTTAAATGGTGGATTCTTTATTTTTCTTATATGTCTTATGCGTTTTGGGCCGAGCCCATCATCAGAGAATCTGTTCAAAAACATTTACTAATTGCCGGCCACGGTAGCCGAGCGGTCTGCGGCGCGTCAGTCACGGTCTGCACGGCCACTACGGTCGGGGGTTCGAATTCCCCCTCGGGCATGGATATTTGTGCCATCCTTAGTGTTAGCTAGTTCATAAGTAGTTTGTAAGTTTAGGGACTGATGACCCCGTAGTTAAGTCCCATAAGACATACAAACATTTTAACATTTTTGAACACTGCACTTCCTGTTCAGTATAAAAATGACGTTAAAAAGTCTATTGGGCTGCAGAAAAGAAGAAAATTCCGGTAGAGGTGGATTCCTTATTTTCCTAACGCGTTTCGGGCAGGGCCCATCATAAAACATTTAAAAAAATGTTTCAAATATTTGTATAGTCTATGGGACTTAACTACGGGGTCATCACTCCCTAAGCTTACAAACTACTTATGAACTAGCTAACACTAAGGACGACACAAATATCCAGGCCCGAGGGGGGATTCGAACCGCCGACCGTAGTGGCCGTGCTGACCGTGACTGGAGCGCCTTAGTCCCCTTGGCCACCGCGGCCGGCGTCGGGGGTTCGAATCCCCCTTCGGGCATGGATATTTATATACCCTTAGTTAGTTCATAAGTAGTTCGTAACTTTAGAGACTGATGACCCCGGAGTTAAGTCCAATAAGATCTACAAACATTTGAACATTTTTGAACAAAAAGCAAATTCAAATGTTTGTAATTCTATCGGATCAAACTGCGTGGTCATCAGTCCGTTGCTTATCAAACTACTTAAACCTAGGTAAACTAACCTAAGGACAAACACACACACCCGTGCCCCAGGGAGGCGAGCAACAGCGCGCTCCGCAGCGAGACGCTTTAGACCGCTCGGCTAATCCACCGCGGCCGTTTTTGAACACTGCATTTCCTGTTCAGTATAAAAATGACGTTAAAAAGTCTATTGGGCTGCAGAAAAGAAGAAAATGCCGGTAGAGTTGGATTCCTTATTTTCCTTATATTTCTAACGCGTTTCGGGTTCGGCCCATCATAAAAATAAAAAAAAAATTTAAAAAAATGTTTCAAATGTTTGTATAGCTTATGAGACTTAACTATGGCCGGCCGCGGTGGTCGAGGGGACTGAGACGCTCCAGTCACGGTCTGCATGGCCACAACGGTCGGGGGTTCGAATCCCCCCTCGGGCATGGATATTTGTGCCGTCCTAGTTCGTAAGTAGTTCATAAGTATTTTGTAAGTTTAGGGACTGATGTCCCCGTAGTTAAACCCCTTAAGCTATACAAACATTTGAATTTGAATTTGAAACTTACCTTGGGGGTCATCAGTCCCTAAACTTACAAACTACTTATGTACTAACTAATACTAAGGACGGCACAAATATCCATGCCCGAGGGGGGATTCGAACCACCGACCGTAGTGGCAGTGCAGACCATTACTGGAGCGCCTCAGTCCCCTCGGCCACCGCGGCCGTCCCCATCATCAGAGAATCTGTACAAAAACATTTAATAATTATGTAACAGATATTACGTGTAAGAATCGTTTAAAAGCTCATATTTTGAAGTGAACAGGTAAAACTAAAGTTTACGTTACATGCCTATGGTTATAGGTCTCAGTACACGCTAGGGCATTAAAGTCTATGTGCAGAGTTTTACTAAACAACATCTACTATTACAGAGTCATCTGTCATACAAGACAGTCTGTAGACAAAAGCAAGTGGTTCAATACCAGCTTGTCTCAAGAACGTGACGGCAGAGGGCAGCATATGGCACACACGTAATCATCACGGTAATATTTGTAGTGACAAAATAAACAAAAGTAATAGGCAATCTAAATTTTAAAGTAATAAATATATACATTTATAGTTATTTATATAAACAAAACAGTGCAGACATCCAATGACAAGAAGTTGTGATTAGTATATGCATTACAAATAAATTAATAAAATTCAGCAACCAGTTGCTTGTAATTATTTATTTTAGACGACCGGTTTCGGACGCTTGAGTGCCCTTCTTCTGGTCTATTTTAGTATTGTTGCTTAATGGATGTAGCTACATGCTATTAGGAGAATTAACATCAATGCATTATATGCCCATTATATGCTCATTGGATATGCCCAATAATTTTTTAAAATTAATTTCATACAATATGTATCTTTAATTATTATGCCCATATATGCTTGTGGAGGGGGGGGGGCTACATTGCAAATTAGTCTATAGGAGGACGTCACAGTGACGTAACAAATTATAGTATCACAAAGAATAAAGGAAACTGATGGAGAATATAATGACTACTGGGTATAACGGATAATATTAGTCCTGAAACTTCCTGGCAGATTAAAATTGTGTGCCGGAACCGGGACTCGAACCTGGGACCTTTGCCTTTCGCGGGCAAGCGCTCTACCAATGAGCTACCCCGACACGACTCACGATGCCGCCTCACAACTTTACTTCCGCCAGTACCTCGCCTCCTACTTTCCAAACTTCACAGAAGTTCTCCTGCGAAACTTGCAAGACTAGCACTCCTGGAAGAAAGGATATGGTGGAGACATGGCGTAGCCACAGCCTAGGGGATGTTTCCAGAATGAAACTTTCACTCTGCAGCGGAGTGTGCGCTGATATGAAACTTCCTGGCAGATTAAAATTGTGTGCCGGAACCGGGACTCGAACCTGGGACCTTTGCCTTTCGCAGGCAAGCGCTCTACCATTTTTTTTTTTTTTTTTTTTTTTTTTTTTTTTGTGTGTGTGTGTTCATTGGCAAATGAAGGGAAACTTCTTATTGATTACGAAATGAAACTGACGCTTAGAAAATAATCAAATTGTCTTGTTGGCTTCTTCATCAACAGACGTGAAAAACTTAATTCCTTTGAAACCAAATTAAGGACCTTCTTTGTAGGGTTTATAAAACCCATTCCTTCCATAAAGGAATGAAATGTGTCTCCAGGTAAATTATAATTAATGTTCCTTTTCTTCTTCTGTACTTTCATGGTTGCACATGCGCTGTTTCGGCTTACCGAGTACTTCAAAGTTGTCTTCACGTAAAGGCTGCTACTGCAGTTTATGCCGTTTCACTCGTTTTCTTCGTTTCCTAATTATCGTTTTCTATTTGTTTGTCTTCTCAGTATACCTTGAAGTATCGGCCAGCAACAGCTCAGGACTACCTTACGAAATCCCAGAAGTTTTAAGGACATTTAAAAAAAAAAAAAAAAAAAAAAAAAAAAAAAAAAAAAAAAAAAAGGTTAAAACTTAAATATAGAAAATTAAAAATACTTGTATGGGTGCTACCCATCTTTTCTTATGTTATGGTTCTAAGTAGAAAATTCGCATACTTGTCTTTATATTTCTTAGTTCTCGTAAGTTTTTCGTGTTCTGTCGTGAGATAAATCCAATAGTCTTCTTTAGTCTTGTTCTTTTCTGAAAAAATGTAGTACACAGTATGACCTTTAATCCAATTTATTGCTCTTCGTTTTGTGTTTGGGTAGGGGACTTCGTCTGGGTGGAGCATTCTAGCTGGTGTGATTGTTCTGGGAGATGTTCGCAGTACACTTGCGAGTTTCGTTGTACAGAGTGTCCAGATGTTTCTCACAGCGTCGCATGTGAAACGGTGTTCCTCCGAGTCAACTAAGTTACAGGTGATGCAGTTAGGCGTTTCTGCGAGATGAATTGCATGCAACTTTGAATTTGTGGGAATTTTTCTGTTAACTGCCGTGTACCATGTCGATCGCACGTTAGTCGGTAAGGAAGGGTCTTGAACGTTTTCCCAGATCTTTTCCCAGTTGTATTCTTTGTACTTCTCCTCTATTCTGTTTCTCGTTTTGTTTTTCGTCATGTTGTGATAGACTTCTTTGACTTTGTATAGATCTTTCTCGGGAGTATTTCGTCGAATATAGCTCAGTTCTATAAGAAAATGTCTGATATGATGGAACGAGTTGGGGATGTGATGCGCGTCTACGGGTGCGTCCATACTAATCGGTGTCATTTCATTTAAAAGATGAGCTGTAAGAGAATCGGGCGATTGTTTCCACTGTTTGTAGAACTTGCTGACGAACAGCGCCTGTGATTTACTGTAAATATGTGTCAACTGTAAGCCTCCGTTCCTGAAAGGTAGCGTTAAGGTCTCATACTGGACCTTAAAAATTTGTCCTCTGGTGACAAAGTGGCCGAGTGCTTCTAGCATTTGTTGAGCTATTATCTTTGGTATTGGTCGTACTTGGGCGACATAATTAACTTTAGAAGTTATGTAACTGTTTGCTAATTGCACTTTTCGGATGGCATTTAGATTACGTAAACTGTGTTGCTGTATGGCAGCTCGTAGTTTTGCCAACAATTTTTTGAAGTTAAGGGCAGCCGTGCGGCGGATATTTGGCGTGTATTCGATGCCAAGCGTCTTGATAGTACCTACGTAATTTATTTGTTCGTCGGCTCTATGTTCTAATCCCCGGCCGATGTTCATTATTCCCGATTTATTACGGTTTAATCTTGCTCCTGACGCCTCTTCATAGGTCTTTATATTTTGGAGCGCTTTCCGTAGTTCGTCACTTTCCGTGATAACGAAACTGACGTCGTCTGCATACGCTTGACATGTTATTTTGCGGCCGTGTATATGTAGCCCTGCGAGGTCCTGCGTCAGGGAGCATAGCAGAGGTTCAATTGCTATCGCAAACAAACTCAGGGACATTGGGCATCCCTGGCGTACTGAGCTCATAATTCTGACCGGTCTGCTTAATTGGCCGTTGACACATATTCGAGAGGTGGAACTCTTTAGTAGGTTTTTGGCTGTAGTGATAATTTTTTGTGGAATGTTCATTGCTTCCATGGTCCGAAAAAGATATGAATGGTTAACTCTATCAAAGTCTTTTTCAAAATCAAGAGATACTATCGCACCTGGAATGTCCAGAGCTTCTGCTGTTGCAATAATATCTCTGTATTCACACAATGACTGGTAAATGGTTCTATTTTTCCCAACACTCGTTTGATATTTCCCGGTAATGGTTGTTATAACCGAAGTTAATCTTTGCGTCAAGATGCGCGTGAAGATTTTGTAGTCGGTATTGAGTAGTGTTATTGGACGCAGGTTGTTGACGGTCTTCCCTCCTGGCGTTTTAGGGACTAACACCACTATACCTTCACAAAATTCTAGTAACATGTCACTACCGGCGTTCAGAATTTCATTACATATAAGCGTCAGCTTGCTGATTAGCTGTTGTTCAAACGTATGATAAAATTCTGCTGGTAATCCGTCAGGACCAGGGGACTTATTCTTCGCGCTTCTTCGAATGGCGTCTGCCACTTCCTCTTCTGTTACATCTACTGACAGGTTTGCCGCTTCTTCCGGTTTTAACTTCGCGGTTAGCCTTGCGATGACGGCTTGTTGCGCCACTTCATTCACTGGTTTGTCAGTTAAAAGTGTCGTAAAATATTTATAGATTTCTTCTCGTATGTCATGTTGTGTTGTCAAAATGTTCCCGTCTACTGATTTCAATTCTGTTAAAATTTTCCGGTTTGTTCTTTTCCGTTCTTGTATTATATGATACATGGATGTTGTTTCTCGTTGAACTGTATTTTGTAGTCGCGTTCTTACTATGCAGCCTTCTAAATGCTTTCGCTTGAGGCTTAAAATTGTGGCCTTTATTCTTTTGATCTGTGTATAATTTTCTATGATGGTAGCATCTTGTTTGTATAGATCTCTGAGGCACTGATAATAAAATTCCATTGTATTCTTTGTCCAAGCACCTTTCTCCCAAGAGTAATGTTTCATGGCCTTTACTAACGCGGGTTTTGCGCATTTCACCCACCACTTAAGGGCTGAGTCGTACTTTGGAAACTTTCTCTCGCATTCTCTCCACGTATTCTGGAAGGTATCTTGGCATCCTGGATCTGTCAGATGTGTGACGTTCAGTTTCCATTGTCCTTTTGCTCTGTACGTTCCTTGTTTTTGTAGATTAACGGTGCATATGTAGGCCACATGATCGGAAAATATATTCGGCCATAGTTCTGCTTGCAGAACGTGATGCTGTAAATTCGGCGCGACGTAAATTCTATCAATACGGCTAGCGGAATGGTTGGTGATGTAGGTAAAACCGGCCTTATCACCATGTTTGAGTTCCCATGTGTCTATTAAGTTGACCTCTCTGATGATATTCGCAAGTTCGATACAGTTATTGAAATTTGGTATCTGATCTTTAGAGTTGATGACACAGTTAAAGTCTCCTGCAAATATGATTTGGTCGGGACGGCGCATAAAGAGTGGCACTATTTCTTCTTTAAAAAATTCCGCTCTCTGGTGTTTTTTCCCCGTTCCGGAAGGAGCGTAAATATTAATGATCCTGGTATTATTTACTGTGCAAGCTATGCCCCTGCTGTTCGTGAGCCTCTCGACGTTTGTTGTCAGGATACCTTCTTTTGTCATGATCGCTGTGCCGAGTTCACTGCCGTAACCAGGATTAATTAAGGTGTTGTATCCTGTTATACGTTCCAGGTTAATGTCTGTTACTTCCTGTAATAGCGCAATGTCTATATCTGCGGCGTACAAGAAGTCTTGAAGGTTTTTTAATTTAAATGTGCAGCTTATTTTATTAATATTAACGGTAGCAATCCGATACGCTTGCAACGATGTCACATGTGCAGGCATACTTGATGTCATGCTTCCTCTTAACTGTTGTTAAAGACACATGACTTAAAAGTATTCTGGATCATCGTCTATTCCACCCGATGCAGCAGCAGTGTTTGCTGATGTTCAGGTTTGCCTCTACAAACATCAGACGACGCCCCTGTTGTGTTTTCCTGAGACTCTGGCATCTCTTCCTCTCGGGTGTCCTCAACTGTGTCATCTGACCATGCTTTTGGGTTCGTATTTCCCCTGTCTTTTCCATGTTCAAGATTTCCTTCCTGATAGGTTATTGTATGTTCTTTCGACGATATTTGCATTTGGTCAGAATCGGATCCCTGTGCTCGGGTTTTCTTTTGCGCTGGAAGGTTTCCCGGAGGGATTTGTGGTGTCCCTTCCGTTAGTGTTTTGCGAATATGCACGGCTTTCTCGCGCATTATTCGTGCATTTTCTTCGGCACCTTCGCGTGCAATACGGCGTTTTTTATGTTTCTTTGGAGATTTCGTAGACTCATGGTCAGTTAATTCGTTTGTTTCAGTTGGTAATGACGGTGATGTCAGGTCTGCTTTTGCTATTTGTTCCATACTTGGCTCGTTATTGCTGTTTTCACATACGGCTGTCTGTTTACCTTCTTCCGCAGCCTGGGCAGTAGAAGGAAGGGAATCTTGTGTGCTCGTGTCCATTGCTGTTTCCTGTTCGTTCAAATCGTTGTAGGCCTCCAGAGCTGCGTCTAGGTTTTGTTGTGGGGCAATGTTTCCTCGCGCGGCGGCTACGTAGCTAATAGGCAACGCAGACATGACGCCAGGTCTGTCTTGCTCGCCGGTCGGTATCTGCGTCACGCGCCGTTGTAAACACTGCGCGCGAACGTGTTCTGTCGAACCAAATCCAGAGCAAGTGCGTGGTTGCCCGTCGTAAATTACGATCGCTCTATAGCCACAAACTGTAATGTAAGACGGTATGTGCTTCATCATATCTATTTTTACTTGCCTGACACCATTTAAAACCGGGAAGATGTGAGAGTCTGACCATCGTTCCGCGATGTTACTTATGACTGTGCCGTATTCCCTGAGTTGTTCGTTAATTGCTTCAGAAGAAATTTCAAAAGGCAGTTCGAAGATACGTACAGTTTTAATACCCATGCCAGCTCGTGATACCGTAACGTCTCCAATATTGCCGTCTGAATGTTTAAATTGTAAACGTCCTCCACAGGATTCAAATATTTTCTTGCATTTTTCTGGGCTTATCAATTTTAAATACACTGTACTGCTGACAATCGATAAGTGTATTCCTATCAGTTCGTCGATAGTAATCTTCATAACATCTCTAACAAACAATTCCACTTCAAATGATTTTGGTCTACTAAATTTCGGGTCGAAACTCAGTCTTAGCGTGTCTTTTCGTTGTGGTCGATCCATTATGCTCGTGTGCAAGACATTCTAGGAGGTAAATATGAACGCTAAAAGCGCGCACTCACCGTGTAACTCCGCTCGGCTGCCAAATAGCGAGGACGTAAACAAGACGTCCGCACGGCACGGCTGCCCGGCGAACACTGCCCAATGAGCTATCCCGACACGACTCACGATGCCGCCTCACAACTTTACTTCCGCCAGTACCTCGCCTCCTACTTTCCAAACTTCACAGAAGTTCTCCTGCGAAACCTGCAAGACTAGCACTCCTGGAAGAAAGGATATGGTGGAGACATGGCTTAGCCACAGCCTAGGGGATGTTTCCAGAATGAAACTTTCACTCTGCAGCGGAGTGTGCGCTGATATGAAACTTCCTGGCAGATTAAAATTGTGTGCCGGAACCGGGACTCGAACCTGGGACCTTTGCCTTTCGCGGGCAAGCGCTCTACCAATGAGCTACCCCGAGGCGGCATCGTGAGTCGTGTCGGGGTAGCTCATTGGTAGAGCGCTTGCCCGCGAAAGGCAAAGGTCCCAGGTTCGAGTCCCGGTTCCGGCACACAATTTTAATCTGCCAGGAAGTTTCATATCAGCGCACACTCCGCTGCAGAGTGAAAGTTTCATTCTGGAATATTAGTCCTGTAGTCATGTTCATCAATTAGAATATCGTAAAAAAACATAATAAAAAAAAATAAAAAAATCAAAGATCCACTTTCGGCTACCCGTGACTTGTTCATTCATCACGAGGTCGTAATTTTTGTGGCAGCTTACGAAAACTTCGGTTTCCTCTAAAATGTCCAGAAATGATCCCTTATTACCGAAATGTAGAACTGACATACTACTGTTGATACTTTCTAAAGAGTGTTGACATCCTCTATAGTCGCTCAAAGCACTGTTATTACTGGCATACTTGTCAAAATTACTATAAATTTCCGTGCTGTTATGCCGTGGTCTAGTGGATTTATTATGGAAACCCAACGTTTCGTCCCCGACTGCGGAGGACCTTCTCAAGGGGAATCGTGGCAGTTTTGGATGTCCGATGCACACCCTGGCTCGCTACTGACTGAAGCCAAACTCCGTTTACGAGGGCAGAGGTGTGACGTCACATGTTTTTGACATGCGCGCGCAATTCGCCGTTGCCGATTGCCTCCGTCCGTTAATATGAAAATGTCCTTCGCAGTCGGGGACGAAACGTTGGGTTTCCATAATAAATCCACTAGACCACGGCATAATAGCCCGGAAATTTTTAGTAATTTTGACAAGTATGCCAGTAATGACAGTGCTTTGAGCGACTATAGAGGATGTCAACACTCTTTAGAAAGTATCAACAGTAGTATGTCAGTTCTACATTTCGGTAATAAGGGATCATTTCTGGACATTTTAGAGGAAACCGAAGTTTTCGTAAGCTGCCACAAAAATTACGACCTCGTGATGAATGAACAAGTCACGAGTAGCCGAAAGTGGTTCTTTGATTTTTTATTTTTTTTATTATGTTTTTTTACGATATTCTAATTGATGAACATGACTACAGGACTAATATTATCCGTTATACCCAGTAGTCATTATATTCTCCATCAGTTTCCTTTATTCTTTGTGATACTATAATTTGTTACGTCACTGTGACGTCCTCCTATAGACTAATTTGCAATGTAGCCCCCCCCCCCTCCACAAGCATATATGGACATAATAATTAAAGATACATATTGTATGAAATTAATTTAAAAAAATTATTGGGCATATCCAATGAGCAAACGAAATGCATATAATGCATTGATGTTAATTCTCCTAATAGCATGTAGCTACATCCATTAAGCAACAATACTAAAATAGACCAGAAGAAGGGCACTCAAGCGTCCGAAATCGGTTTACATTTTACAATATGGCATACTTGTGTTCACGGAATCTGATACAGAACTCTCTTCCTGTTTTTTACGACATTCTTACAGATGAACATGACCAAGGGACTAATATTACACGTGCTACCCAGTCGTCATTATACACTCCATCAGTTTCCTTTATTCTTTGTCATACATTAATTTGTTACGTCACTATGACGTAGTCCTATAGGCTAATCTGCAATGTAGCCCCTCTTCCCCCCTCCCCCTATCCGTCCACAAGCATGTATGCACATAACCATTGATGATACGTATAGTATGTTAATTTAAAAACATATATTTTATAATATTTTAGAAAGGTTTTCTCTGTTATATTTTATGATTACAGACGTCCTCCTTTTACATACATCATGTGACAGTGACGTATAGCCGTGGTTTGCTCTCACCCCCCACAATCATGTATGGGCATATCCAATCAGCAAACATAATGCATATACTAATCACAACTTCTTCTCATTGCATCTCTGAACTGTTTTGTTTATATAAATAACTGTAAATGTATATATTTATTACTTTAAATTTTATATTGCCTTTTGCTTTTGTTTAATTTGTCACTACTAATATTACGTGACGATTACGTGTGTGCCATATGCTGCCCTATATCGTTACGTTCTTGAGACAAGCTGGCATTAAACAACTGGAATTTGTCTACAGACTGTCTCGTATCACACATGACTCTGTAATACTAGATGTTGTTTAGTAAAACTCTGCACATGTGCTTCAATGCCCTAGCTTGTACTGAGTTCTGTAATCAAAGGTATGTAATATAAACTTTAGTTATAGCTGTTCACTTTAAAATATGAGCTTTTTAACGCTTGTTACGCGTAACACCTGTTACATAATTAGTAAATGTTTTTGTACAGATTCTCTGATGATGGACCAAGCCCGAAACGCGTAAGAAATATAAGAAAAATAAAGAATGCACCTCTACTAGGATTTTCTTCTTTTCTGCAGCCGAACAACCTTTTTAACGTCATTTTTATACTTATCATTATGATTGCATATCTCCATAAGGTCTTTAAGTCAGACTTGTCCTATTCAGTAGCCATAAGTGTGAGAAGTGGCAGATTGAGTGACTACTCCCATACAAGACAACACACAAACGTCTTCAGAAAGGACCTGACATTTACATTAATATTCCACGTTAGCAAATTAGTCTTTTTTACAAACGCTTACCTTCCCATTGCCATTCAGCATTTTATATCCTCTGTACTGCGACCGTGATCTTACTTTCCAACTAACAAAACTTATCTACCGCATTTATTGTTTTGTTACCTATTCTAATTCCTTCAGCATCGCCTGATTTTCTTAGACTGCATTCCATTACCATTGGATTACTCTTAATGCTCATTTTGTACGCTCCTTTCAACAAACTGTAAATTGCGTTCAATTGCTTTGCTATGTTTCAGAGGACTACAATGTCGTCGGCAAACTGCAATGCTTTTATTTCTTCACCCTGAACTTTAATTTCTCCTCCTAATTTTTTCTTTCTTTCACAGCTTACTCTAGGTACAAATCGAACAAACTTGATTACTCTCTGCCCTACCAATGTTTTCCTATCATTCCCTTCGACTATAATTACTTTTGTCCACTCTTTGTACAAGTTGTACCTAAACTTACTTTCTCTATATTTTACCCCTGCTGACTTCAGATTTTCAAACAGTGTATTCAATTAACATTATCAAAACGTTTCTCCAAATGTACAAAAGCAACAAATGTAGGTTAGCCTTTCCTTAATCTATCTCCTAAGATAAGTCGTGAAATGAGTATTGCCTCCCGTGTTACTAGATGTCTCATAAATCGGAAATAATCTTCCCTCAGATCTACTTCTATTAGCTTTCCCAGTTTTCTGTAAACAATTAGTGTTAAAATTTATCAAGCATCACACGCCGCTGTGTTTAGGGATTTTTACATTTTTCTCAACGTCTGACGGTATTCCCTCTGCCTCATGCATTTCATACTCCAGATGAAACATTTTTCTCATCGCTGCGCCTCCCAGACAATATGATAAAACAAAAAGATACAAAATTAAATAAATAAAGACACGTGTGTTTGCAGCTAGTTGTGAAATGAAGGGTTGATTAAGGTGAGTCGTACCGCCCATTATTATGCAAATTGTGAAAATTTGGATGTTTATGCAAAATTTTGTGTTGGTTTTATTCAAATATTCTATTATTCAGTATTTTAAATAAATGCTTGAAAATAATGATGCACAGACATTTCTGAGAATTTTGTTTTCCACCATTTGGCATATTGGCATTTTTCTCTGGAACTGTATAATCCAGTAATCCAACAATCCAATTTGTAGAGTAAAAATCATAAATTGTAACGGCATACTGAAAACCACAGTTTTGATCCATGAACAGCGGAAACGAAGGAAACGGGAAACTTTTTTCTATCCATAATTTTGCTATGGTTGTCAACAGCGAGAAAAAGTTCAATAAAGATTTGAAATTATATTTAAAGTTGGATGGAAGTCGCCAAGTACTGTCATTCTCAAACAGTGTGTGAATAAAGTCTCGTCACATTATATGGCAGTTTTTTGCAACTATATTGCTTACAACGTCATGCCTGATGCGACAGTAAAAAATGTTCAAATGTTTGTTAAGCTTATGGGAGTTAACTACGGGGTCATCAGTCCCTAAACTTACAAACTACTTACGAACTAGGACGGCACAAATATCCACGCCCGAGGGGGGATTCGAACCCCCGACCGTAGTGGATGCGACAGTATTACGATATCTACAGCTAAACTGAAGTCAGATACGAAAAGCTTCATAAGCGTCCTGAATTACATGCAAACGTTGTTGCAGGTCCCTAACTACTCCCATTTTCCAATAAATTAATCGACACATAAGTCTGGGTTTTCTCACGCGGTGGCCTCTCATTATTTACGTCGTCATACCTCCTGAGCTATGTGTCGTGCTCTTTTGTTTTTGGGTCAGGAACCTTCGTGGGGGTACGGTGAACAGTTCACTAAAGTTTGATTGCAATCGAATGAATGGTTTATCAACACATAGAGGACATACAGACAAACATTCTTTTTTATACATATATACTAGCTGTAAACCCGGCGTTGCACGGGTGTTTATTTATCCTACACTCTCGTAGTTCACATCCAGTTCCCCCCTCACTCTCTGCATCCACATCTTTCTCTCCCATCTCTCTGTTTGTTTCCACTTTTCCCTCTCTTGGCAGAGTTTTCTACCGGGTACCCTTTGTCATGTACCATACAAACATTTATGTACCCAGTATCTACCTCTTGGGTTAAAGGTCATGGCTTCAGAAATTCATAAAAACTGGAGCCAAACTATACATTTTGTAAAATTCCATAATTAAGTACCCTCCACCATGCACCGAACGAAATTTTATGCAGTGACATCCCTCTTGTTTTTAAGGTAGAGTGTTCTCAAATTATGGTGCGACCAAGGTATTTAGGAGTCCATTTTTATGTTGCAAAGTACTCTCCCCCATGCACGATATTTTCCTATTGTTTTGAAGGTCAAGCGTGCGAAATTTCGCGAAAATAGGAATGAAACTGTAGATTTCGTGAGTCTATAGGAGAAGTATGCTGCGCCATGCACCTATCAGAAAATACTTTATGAGTTTACGTTTTCTACCTATAAACTACATTCCTGCCAAATTTCAGCTTCATAGTTGAAGTAGTTTTCGAGATTTCGCGTTTAGTTGTGAGTGTCCTTTCGCTTTTATATACATAGAGATTAAGAAAACAGACTGCCTAATTATGGATGCAAGAGAATTAAGGGAGACTTGCAGACAAAAATAAATAGTAAGATGCAAATCTGTAAAACTTTATTTCATAGAGGGTCGTGCCTGATGCGACAGTTTTACGGAATCTACAACGAAACTGACGTGAGCGGTAACTTCTTTTCGTTCCATCATTTTGTGGGGGTGTCAGTTACAAAACGCTTCATAAACGTCCGAAATTGCACGCAAACTTTGTTGCAGGTCCCTAACTACTCCCATTTTCAAATAAATTAATCGACACATAAGTCTGGGTTTTCTCACGCGGTGGCCTCTCATTATTTACGTCGTCATACCTCCTGAGGTATGTGTCGTGCTCTTTTGTTTTTGGGTCAGGAACCTTCGTGGGCGTACGGTGAACAGTGCACCAAAGTTTCACTGCAATCGAATGAATGGTTTATGAACCCGTAGGGGACATATAGACAATCATTCATTTTTATATGAGGCGCGTCCAGAAAGTAAGTTCCGTTTGGTTATATAAATCGAACGGGTACAGATACAGAAAAAAATATTGATTGTACAAAAATCTACAACTGTTAAACTACTTTTCTAGATAGGTTCCGAAATTTTGTAGGCAATTGTCATAGTATGGCGCAAGGTTTTGCGTGCCTTTTTCAGAGAATGTTGCCGCCTGTGTATTCAACCATGTGGTAACATGTTCTTTCAGCTGGTCATCAACGTTGAAATGTTGACCACCAACAACAGATTTTAGGTGTAAGAAGAGGATTTTCTCTCAGGATGGCAACATAGCGAAAGACGTGGAATCGAGGTGCAGCAAAGCTAATGCAGTGAGTGCTCAGCTAAGATCTACTCTCTTCTGCAAGAAGGAAGTAAGTACCAAGACTAAGTTAGCAGTGCACCGCTCTATCTTTCGACCAACTTTGTTGTATGGGAGTGAAAGTTGGGTGGATACAGGTTACCTTATTCATAAGGCAGAGGTTACAGATATGAAAGTAGCAAGAATGATTGCAGGTAGCAATAGATGGAAACAATGGCAGGAGGGTGTCCATAATGAAGAAATGAAAGAAAAGCTGGGAATGAATACCATAGATGAAGCAGTTAGAGCGAAGAGACTGAGATGGTGGCGTCATGTTACACGCATGGGAGAAGCAAGGTTACCCATGAGACTCATGAGCTCGGCAGCGGAGGGTAAGAGGAGTCGAGGTATACCAAGAGGAAAGTACTTAGATTCGGTGCAGAATGATTTTGAAGGAAAAGGCATAACATCAGACGAGGCATCAATGTTAGCATTGAATAGGGGATCATGGAGGAATTTTATTAGATGTGCTATGCTCCAGACTGAACGCTGAAAGGCATAATCAGTCTCTAATGATGATGATGATGATGAAGAGGATTACTGTCAAAAGATTTTTTTTTTTTTTTTTCACGATAATGCCTGACCTCACACACCGAATGTGACCAAACAATTCTTACGGAAATTTCAATGGGACCTGTTTGATCATCCTCCATGTAGCTCGGACCTCTCTCCTAGCGACTTTCATCTCTTCCTTGGTGTTCAACACTTGAACGATGATAAAGAGCTGTTACCACATGGTTGAATACACAGGCGGCAACCTTCTGTGAAGGGTGCATCGAAAAACTCGTGGCACGCTATGACAAGTAGGTACAAAATTTCGGCAGATATGTGGGAAAGTAGTTTAACAGTTGGTAGAATTTTGTGCAATAAAACTTTCCTCTGTAGCTGTGTACAATTTCATTTTATTACCAAACGGAACTTACTTTCTGGACGCGCCTCGTATAGATAGAAGATGTAACATTGTGGAGCTAGGGCGGTACGACTGCCCTTGGGGTTGATGTGGGTTTGGCAGTGGAGCAAAGTTTGGAGAAAATGCCTTGTGCTGACCGGCGGGACGCGCAGGAACTTGTGCGCGAGCGCCTGTCCGTGGCGCAGGCCGGCGTGCAGCTGCGCGTCGTGGGGCGCGGGGCACGAACCCGGCACCGCGGCCTGCACGGCGGCGCACAGCAGGCGCCCGTCGCGCCACGCCGCGGCCACGGCCGGAACTTCGTGGCCGGTCGCGGCGCGCAGCCACGCCAGCAGCTTCCCGCGCCGGCCGTCAGGGGGCCTCAGTGCTGCAACACACGATCGTCGTTGTTGTTATGGTCTTCAGTCCGGAGACTGGTTTGATGCAGCTCTCCACCCTACTCTATCCTGAGCAAGCCTTTTCATCTCCTCATAAGAACGGCAACCCACATCCACTTGAATCTGCTTACTATACGAGTCTCTTGGTCTCCCTCTGCGATTTTTCCCCCACACACTTCCCTCCAATGCTAAATTTACAATTCCCCGATGTCTAAGAATGTGTCCTACCAAGCGATCCCTTCTTTTAGCCAGGGTATGCCAAAAATTCCTTTTCTCACCAATTCTATTTAGTGCTTCTTCATTGGTTATGCAATCTACCCACCTAATCTTCAGCATTCTTCTGTAGCACCACATTTCAAAAGCCTCTATTCTTTTCCTGTCCACACTGCTTATCGTCCATGTTTCACTCCCGTACAAGGCAACACTCAACACAAATGCCTTCAGAAAAGACTTCCTTACACTTAAATTAATATTCGATGTTAGCAAATTTCTCTTTTTCAAAAATGCTTTTCTTCCCATTGCCATTCTGAATTTTATATCCTCTGTACTGCGACCATCGCATGTTATTTTACTACCCAAGTAACAAAACTCATCTACCACCTTCATTGTTTCGTTACCTAATCTAATTCCTTCAGCATCGCCTGATTTTCTAAGACTGCATTCCATTATTTTTGTTTTGCTCTTGTTAATGTTCATTTTATACGCTCTCTTCAACACACTGTCCATTCCATTCAACTGCTCTTCCAGGTTTTTCGCTGTCTCTGACAGAATTACAATGTCATCAGCAAAACGCAATGTTTTTATTTCTTCCCCCTGAACTTTAATCCCTATTCCAAATTTTTCCTTGCTTTCCTTCACCGCCTGCTCAATGTACAAATTGAATAACATCGGAGAAAGGCTACAACCCTGTCTTACTCCCTTCCCAACTGATGCTTCCCTTTCATGCCCTTCGAGTCTAATAACTGCGGTCTGGCTTTTGTACAAGTTGTAGATAACTCTCCTTTCCCTGTATTTCACCCCTGCTGACTTCAGAATTTGAAAGAGTGTAGTCCAGTCAACATTGTCAATTACATTAATGCCTTCTCCATAGATCATACACACGACATTTCATAATGATGTGGAACGTGTCTGTCTAGTAAATTTTGTCTACACTTGACAATCAATATTTTAAGGATTTTTTATTTACATTTTTAATTGTTTTTTAAATTTTTTTTATTTTACTTTATTTTATTTTTATCTTCTTAATTTTTATCTAAAAATTCATCTACATTGACGAAAGAGTTGCCATTCATAAATTCCTTTACTTTCTTTTTAACACACGACGGCCATGCTGCATCACAGACATTCTCTAGGGAAAAAAAAATAACGTTAGGGGGAGCTCGGTGCGAAATGAGAATAACCAATAGCATCGCAAGGTAGCGAGAGCCAACAGAATTGCGTACTGGTGTATACATTG
Organism: Locusta migratoria; assembly: GCA_026315105.1. Classification (NCBI taxonomy): domain Eukaryota; kingdom Metazoa; phylum Arthropoda; class Insecta; order Orthoptera; family Acrididae; genus Locusta; species Locusta migratoria. The sequence continues at coordinate 20,621,929 of CM048754.1, forward strand.
CCTCGATGCGGCAGTTTGAACGCATTCTGCCTCTTTCTTATGAATGTAATGCGACTATATTCCGCAACACTCGATGTTATTTACATTTCCGACTGATTGCAGGACAAAGGATGAAATAAAACCTCTCACTTGCCCCAAATATTCTGCTGTTTATTTCGCAGTATAAACACCGTTGTCAACCGTACAATCAGTTATCGCGATTCGCGACATTCGCAGCGCAGACACGATACAGTATAGTACATTGCTGATAAGCGTGGAATCTACGATATTTTTTTTTAAAATCTATATACGCACGGTGTTACAAAAAGGTACGGCCAAACTTTCACGACTCCCCTCCCATATGCCTTCCTCTCCCACATAGACCGCTCCTTCACGACCTATATGATTGCCGCCGACCTTAACCTTTCTTCCCGTCCGCCCGCTGAACTCCGGCGGTGGCGTCAGTTCGTCACCACTTCGCTCCGGGGCGACGTCCTTCCTCTTCCCCACCCAACCCACCCCGAAAGCATCACCACGCCCGACGTCGTCCTGGCGTCTCCCAACCTCCTTGGGCACATCACGGGGGATGTCCTCGACCTTATAGGCAGTGACCACGCCCCTGTCCTACTTACCTTTGACTACCGCCCCCGCCCTGCCCGTGCTCCCCGTCCCATGCCCCCTCCCAAACTCGTCCACGATTATTCCCGTGCCGACTGGGATGCCTACCGTCGCTCCATCGACACCTCGGTCGCAAGCCACCCACTTCCCCTCCACACTCCCCCCCCCGATATTGACCATGCCTCCTCCTTCCTCCAGCAGACCGTTGCTGATGCTGTCCAAGCCCACATCCCCACCAGGGCGATTTATCCTCACCGTCCTACCCTTCCTCCGCAGGCTGTCCTTCTCCTCTGTGAATCCCGTCGTCGGTACCGCTCCTTCCTCCGGACCCGTGACTGGCACACACTCCAACGCCACCGGCAAATCCAACGCCACATCCGAAACCTCTTGTCCGCGAAAAAACGCCGGGACTGGCGCCAGACATGCACCCGCCTCAATTCCACGCTCCCTGTCAACTCCTCCAAGTACTGGCATGCATTCCGCCGCCTTACTGGCAGTCACTCCTCCCCCCACTACCCGTTTCTCCATGATGACCGTCCTTTTCCTGACAACGCCAGTAAGGCAGAACACTTTGCCTCCTACCTCTCCGAAGTCTTCTCCATTCCTGATGATACCCTCTTTGACTACTCTCTCTTTCCAGACGTCCATGAGCGCACCGACACCTCCTCTCCTCCGCTCGCCCCTGGCTTCCAGTACTTGGACCGCATTCCTCCCTCAGAATTGAACACTCCCATTACCACCCGTGACTTAATCGACACTCTTCAGACTAAACGCAACACCGCCCCCGGTCACGACCGGCTGACCTACCGCCACCTCCAAGGCTGCCCCCCCTCCTTCCATGAAGCTCTCACCACCTTATATAATGTCATCCTTTTCACTGGCTTTTACCTCGACCTGTGGAATATCTCCCGTATTCTCATGTTCCTCAAACCCGACAAGCCCTCATCCCGGACCTCATCCTACCGTCTCATCAGTCTTACCTCTGTGTTCAGCAAGGTCCTGGAAACCATCCTCTCCCATCGAATCCACCAGCACCTCCACCACCACCAGTTTCTCCCTCCCCCCCTCCCAATGTGGCTTCCGACTCTCCTTCTCTGCCAATGACCAGCTCCTTCGCCTGACTCATCTCCTCTCCATCCAACTCAACTCCCGTCTTTCCGCAATTTTTGTATCCCTCGACATCCAAAAAGCCTACGACCAAGTATGGTATTCAGGTCTCCTCTTCAAGATCCAGCTCTACGCCCTTCCCATTAATTTCGTCCGCCTCATCGCTTCCTTCCTCACCCGCCGCCCCTCCTATGTCACTGTCAGCAACTACAACTCCCGTATGTTCCACCCCTCCGCCAGGGTGCCCCAGGGATCAGTCCTCTCTCCCCTCCTCTATCTCCTCTACTCTGCCGACATGCCTCAACCCAAACCTCCCGTCTATCTCCTCCAATATGCTGACGACACCGACTTCCTGGCCCTCGCCCCCTCCCTAGCGCATTTCTACGTTTTGCTCCAGTCGCCTCATGGTGCAACCGGTGGCTCCTATCGTAAATCCAGAAAAATCCCAGGCAATCGTCAGAGGTCGTACTACCCGCTCCTTCCGTCTCCACCATTTCTATCTTACCCTCCACAACTGCCCAATCCTTCACACTCCCACCCTAAAATACCTTGGCCTTACCCTTGACCGCCAACTGTCCTGGACTCCATACCTCAAATCCCTCCGCAAGAAAGCTTTGTCCCGCCTTAACCTCCTTAAACTCCTTACCGGCCGGACGTGGGGCCTCCACCCTTCCACTGTCCTTCACACCTACAAATCAATCATGCGCCCCGTCCTTTGTTCCTTCCACCCCGCCTGGATATCAGCCCCTCCTACTTTCTACAAATCCCTCCAGACCCTAGAACGCCACGCCCTCTGCCTCGCATACCATATCAGACTCCCTTCCCCCACTCGGATCCTCTATGACCTCATCCCATTCCCTCCTCTCCTACAACACCTCGAACATCTCTGACTCCATTACACATCCCGCAAAATCGAGTCCCAAAACCCTCTGGCCTACCCCATTCTTACAAATCCCGGGCCTCTGCCATGCCTCCGCCAAACTGTTCCTCCCGGCCTTCACCTACATACGCTCCGTATCCTCTCCCAGGGCAACTTCTGCACCCTTCCCTTACCAGATACCGAACTTCATCCCGATATCTACCCCTCCTACCAACTCTGATCCCTTCCCCGTAGCATCAGCGCCCCTCCCCTCTCTCCCGTCAGTTTCCTTCCCACACACTTGGCTACCCCTCTCCCATGCCCGAGTCTCGTCAATCCCTCTTTCCCCTCCTTTCCCCCTCTCCCCTCCCCTCCCCCCCTCCCCCGCGCTTCCCCCATCCCTATCCCCCCTCCATCCCCCACCACTGGGGCGTCTCGACCTTTTAAACGTGCACAGTACTAGTGTGTTCAGTGACATATGTGTGGTTTTCAATCAGTGCCTCCGCGATCAGCGTCAACGAGTTTTATCACGTGCGCCGTCAACTGTCTTCGTGTTGCTCCTTGTGTTTCTTCCAATGTACTCTTAAACCGCCGCCGTGGTCTAAACAGTTTTACTGACTATGTGTGCTTTTATTACCGCTTCCTTGTTCCTGTTTTCGTTCTCCCATATATATTTGTCTCTTTGTTCATTTATGTGTAGTCCTTCAAAATCACAACTTCTCTATTTTTAAAATCTCTCTTTTTTTTATTCATCTGTTTTATGTTCCTCCGCTGTTCTTCATGACATGTATTTCGCATGGCTGAAGAGCAGCCAACACAGCTACTGACAGCCTTCTGAGTTCAATAGTTGGCTTTAAAATAACAACAAAAGAAATAAAACTTCCAGGAAACATTCCTCACACAGGAAGAAAGAAAGTATGTTATGTGGACATGTGTCCGGAAACGCTTACTTTCCATGTTAGAGCTCATTTTATTACTTCTCTTCAAATCACATTAGTCATGGAATGGAAACACACAGCAACAGAACGTACCAGCATGACTTCAAACACTTTGTTACAGGAAATGTTCAAAATGTCCTCCGTTAGCGAGGATACACGCATCCACCCTCCGTCGCACGGAATCCCTGATGCGCTGATGCAGTCCTGGAGAATGGCGTATTGTATCACAGCCGTCCACAATACGAGCACGAAGAGTCTCTACATTTGGTACCGGGGTTGCGTAGACAAGAGCTTTCAAATGCCCCCATAAATGAAAGTCAAGAGGGTTGAGGTCAGGAGAGCGTGGAGGCCATGGAATTGGTCCGCCTCTACCAATCCATCGGTCACCGAATCTGTTGTTGAGAAGCGTACGAGCACGTCGACTGAAATGTGCAGGAGCTCCATTACCTTCCTTCAATTGGGCCAACTGGCGGTGAATCGAGGAAATACAGTACATACTAACGAAACAATTGGGTATTTTGACAATTGTCTGCACGAATTATTTCAATTTACATTTAAAGAGGAATACTAAAATGAGCTCTAACGTGGAAATTAAGCGTTTCCGGGCACATGTCCACATAACATATTTTCATTCTTTGTGTCTGAGGAATGTTTCCTGAAAGTTTGACCGTACCTTTTTCTAACACCTTGAATTGCTGTTCGTTAGTCTCGTTAAAACTCGAGAACAGCTGAACCGATTTGGCTAATTTTAGTCTTGAAATATTCGTGTAAGTCCAGTGAAGGTTTAAATGGTGACAAAATATGGAAAAGTTGTCGGGAAAAAGAGGAAAATCGGGGAAAACTGAAACAGCTTTTTCCAGTGATCTATCAATACCGTTCCACCAGTTGCTATAAAATTTTGTACAGTTCATGTTGATAGCCAGTGGAAGGTTCGCATCAAATAAAAATTTGGAAATGTAGGAACATTTTGGAAAAACCCAAAGCGATTTTTTTCTATGAATAAAAGTCAATTGCCACATGGTTGCAGGAGCATCACTTGAGTACGGCTTGATTGGACAACATTTGCATGAAATAATTTTTTTGGAAAATTGGAAAAATTGAAATTCTGTTTTTCAATGTGTTTTTGATTGAATTCAGCACTATAATTGACTATTAGCACGACAGGCGGGGATAATCTGTTTTTGTTTTGTTCATTATGATCTTGGAAATTTTACAGTAAATAATAATAATAATAATAATTGGGACAGTTAAAAAGGAAAGTCGCAAAATTCGAACCAACCTTTTTCAATGTGTATCTAAATGTACGGAACACTATCGAGCCGATACTTAGACTATCTGATGATGCCTTTATGAAGCTATGCGTATCAGGGAAGTTAATGCATCCAGCAAGGAACATCTCTGGAATATTATTAAAAATGTGTGGACTGATATAGGATCACGATACCTAAAAAAAAACTGATTGATCGCATGGCTCGACTTTGTGAGACAGTCTTTGAATCCAGAGCAAGATACTGTGATGAAGGTAAATTATGATGATTTCGATTGTATTATATATAAGTTAATATAATTATATTTTTGAGAAATAACGTTGGATTTGTATTGTAAATCTGAAATACCAGGGTGTATTGAAATTAATGAGCGGTAATGAAACTGTTGTTTTTAAATATGATACTTTTATGTGATTTTATAGTGCGTTAACTTGTTCATTGAAACTAGCAGTTGGATCTTTGGGTAGTTCCTGGACGTCTGAAACACAGCGTGCTAAAATATAAAAAATCGTGACTGCTATTTTCATTTATAAAGAAATCCGTTTAGGATTTTGTTGTAATAATTTTAATTTTTGCAACGGGAGAAATTTATAAGCTTTAATTTTCAAGATTACTAGGAACATTACAGAAAATCGTTACTCCTATTTATTCCATGTTCCCTCGAATTTATACCAAATCAGATTAAAATACATTTTTACTGATCTGTTTTAGGTAAACTTTCTTCTTTTCACGTATCATTTTAATAATTTTAATTTTGCAACGGAAGAAATTTATAAGTTTTAATTTTCAAGACTACTAGGCACATTATAGAAAATCGTTACTCCTTTTTATCCCATGTTCCCTAGAATTTATACCAAATCAGGTTAAAATACATTTTTACTGATCTAAATCAGGTAATCTTTCTTCTTTTCGCGTATTTTTGCGTGTGTATGGTGAGTCATAAAAAAAATTGTGATTGAGCAGTTGTTAATTCCAACTCTGAAAATAACGGTTTCGCCTGTCACCGCTGTGGTTGCGCGCGCACTCACACGCCAGCAGCTTCAGGCAGCGTCCGTCAGATGGCCTCAGCGACGCGGTGCGCAACCACGCCGATAGATGGCTCTAGCAGCAGAGTGCGCAGACAATCCAGCTGTTTCCGGCAGCGTCCGGCAGATGGCCACAGCTGCGCGACGCGAAGCAGCGCCAGCAGCTTACGGCAGCGCCCATCAGATGGCCTCAGCGGCGCGGCGCGCAGGCTACGCCACCAGTTTCCGTCAGCGTCCGGCAGATGGCCTCAGTGGCGCTGCTCACGGAGACCGTTACTATTGCCCAACGGCGCAGGACTGCTACAGCTTCATTACAACTCGATTACACGGCCGAGTCTGTTGTCTTGTGTGCCGACTGCGGCGTTCCGTTGAAGATTCATCTACAGGCCCGTGATCCCCACACTGGCAGGACCTTGTTTTTAGAGTTTTTGAGTCGAATATATAAACAGCATACGCTATTCGGAGCGATCTGTATTTATCGTAATGACTAGCTTAATGCTCGCTGCTTCGCATGCGTAGGCTGGTTGGTCACCACCAGTTGTTTCTCCCTCTTAATATAAATTAAAATGTTCAAATGTTTGTAGAGCTTATGGGACTTAACTACGGGTTCATCAGTCCCTAAACTTACAAACTACTTATGAACTAGCTAATACTACGGACGGCACAAATATCCATGCCCGAGGGGGGATTCGAACCCCCGACCGTAGTGGCCGCGCAGACCGTGACTGATGCGCCGCAGAACTCTAAAATATAAATTATCATACATACAGCTTAAGTACTACCGTAATGAAATGTCGTGATATTATTTGTTGCCGCGGAAGAATGACCGTGTGTATTGAGGCGCCATGTTGCGGTGCGCGTTGCTGTTCGCCGTCGGGAGTTCGATTCGCCCCTCGGGCTTATGTGTCTGTGTTGTCCTTACCATAAGTTTGTCAAAGTTAGTTTAATTAGTATGTAAACCTTAGGGAGTGATGACACCGTACTTAAGTCCCTTAAGATTTACAAACATTTGAATATTTGATTTTACTACATGTAACCCTCTATGGCTCCCCTTAAATAGTTGAATTTCGAAAAATAACCCAACATGTGTCTTTTAAATTCCAACCAAGTATGCAAATATTATTTCTAGTAATTCTGAGTTCAAAATTGGCTTAGTAGCAATCCTTTTCCAAAAAAAAAAATGTTTCATCCCCTAATAATAATTAATACGATCACAACTCTACTATTGTGATAATATCTGTGCACCCAACACGTAATATTCTTTCTGGCCTATTTTAACGAACTGCCAAAATTATTTGATATTTGACTAACATACTCTTCTTTCTTATATTTCTCGTATTTAAACTATTGTTTTAATCTCTCTCCTACATTTTCATTATCATTTTCCGTTAAAATATTATCATCTGTCTTGACTTGGTAGTACACTTGCTCTTAATAGTTCGCGATCGGGAGCGCTAACTTTAGTTCGCGCCTCTGCCACGAACTAGTTCGTTCTTTTAGTTCGTCCGCTCCCAGTGACGGCTGAGCGGCGTGGTCTGCGCGTGCAGGTGGAGGGAGAAGTTCCCCCACCTAGCTGCTTCATGCGCTTGCTGCTTGAGCCGCTAACGATATCACTCAAACCAAGAGAAACAGTTTGTGGATAATTTCTCGCGTTTAAGTTTACAGTTATCTCTATATCTTGGCATTATGGAATTTATTAGTCAGATATTGCAGTGTGCAGAATACTTCAAAGCAGAAATGTTGTAGCACTGAACTATGTAATCTAGCAGACAGACGCTCACCTCGAAATGGCTCTCATCAGCAGAAGGCAAACACGTGATTTTTAATTCTGTTCGCGACCTATCGTGCATATTTTAGTTCGTGACCTATCGCGCATCTTTTAGTTCGCGACCTATCGCTCATCTTTTAGTTCGCGACCTATCTCGCATATATTAGTTCGCGAACGGTAGCTCTCCTTTTAGTTTGCAGCTCGGCCGCGAAGTAGGTCGCTCTATTTAGTTCGTCCGCTCGTTTTGGCTTTCGCGACCGCTACTAAAACTACAGCTGAGCTGCATCTCAGCTCGAAATGACGGCAACTGGCAGAAGGGAATCACGCGATTCTGCGCGCTCTCGCGTCCTCTCGCTGTTACCCGTCAGTCTTCGGAAAAGGAGCGGACGATCAAAGAGGCGAGGGATCTGCGAACTAGTTCGCGTAGTTCGCCTGTGGGAGCGCTCTTCCGAACTAGTTCGCCTGTGGGAGCGCTCTTCTGAACTAGTTCGTCCGCGAACTACACAAGACTACTTGGTAGTTTGCTCGAAGTTTATTTTCTTTGCCTTTACTGGTTACGAATGACTTTAACCTTGTAGGAACGTAACGTACATTTGGCGTTCGGACGAGCGACTATAGCCTGGATGGAACTCGGCGTACATTTGGCGTTACGACAGGCCTACATTTACAGATTTATTATTAGTATAGATATGTTGTGCAGTTGTAAAATTTTGCAGTATGTCGGTAAAATCTGTTGCGAATGTGGTTATAGTAAAGAAGTGATAGATTAAAGCGTGATGCTTGATGGTGCGGTTTGCCATTAAAGTTACTCTTTACGTCCTCATATCTCACGAACTACATGTCGTACTGTGATACAATTTTGAACGTACATTGAGCTTTAAGCGTGTATTCTGTCATGAAAATTTCCTGCGAGTATAATTGGCTGTATAGACATAATAAATTGTAACATTATACCGAATGCTATAGTTTTACTCCATAAACGGCGGAAAAGTAGTAAGCGAGAAACTTTTTTCCTTTCATTATTTTGATGTTGTTGTCTGCGAAGAAAAATTTAATAAAGGTTTGAAATTATGTTTAAAGGTTGTTCCAAGTCGGCAAGTACTGTCATTCTCATATAGTGTATTTATAAAGTCTCGCCGCATGATATAGCATTTTTTGCGGTTTCCATTGGTTATGAAGTTATATCTTTTGAACCACGTGCCGTATGTGATTCTTAATCCTGCAACAATTGTTACTTCACGGTAAGAAATGTACGTACCACATTTGGTTGATATCGATCCAGTGGTTTAGGAGATAATGTGCAGCATTGTCGCTAAATGTGGCATTTTTTCGCGCATGTCATTGTTTATGACGTCATATCTCGTCAACAATGTGTTGTACGTGATTCTTACACTTACGGCGACCGTCTTCATGTATTGAAGCTTACGTGTACAAAATTTCATAAAGATAGGAACAAAACTGTAGATTTGACTGCAACACGTAAAACATACACAAACATACGGACACTCTGCTTTATATATTAGACTAGCTGAAAACCCGGCGTTGCCCGAAAATTTATTTATTTATTCCTGCCAGTATTTCAGATATATTCATTTGTATATATGTCTGCAAAATCTCTTGGGAATACAATTAGTAGTAAAGAAGTAATAGATTAAAACTTGATGCGTGATGGGGCGGTTTTCCATGAATGTTACTGTTTATGTGCTCATATCTTAAGAATACAATTTAGAAGGTACACTCAATTATATTCGTGTATACTGTCTGTAAAATTTCCTGCGGCTACAATTTGCAGTGTACAAATTATAAATTTTAACGTCATACTGAATGCCGTAATTTAACTCCATAAACAGCGGAAAAGTAGTAAGCGAGAAACTTTTTTCCCTTTATCATTTTGCCATGGTTGTCAGGGAGAAAAAGTTTAATAAAGTTTGAAATTATGTTTAAAGGTTGTTGCAAGTCGAAAAGTACTGTCATTCTCATACAGTGTATTTCGAAAGTCTCGCCGCATTATATGGCATTTTTTTGCGATTTCTATTGGTTATGACGTTATATCTTTTGAACCAAGTGCCGTATGTGATTCTTAATCCTGCAGCAATTGTTACCTCACGGTAAGGAATGTGTGTACCAAATTTGGTTGATATGGGTCCAGTGATTAAGCACAAAATGTTCAGCATTGTCGCTAAATGCGGCAGTTTTTCGCGCATGTCATTGTTTATGATGTCATATATCGTCAACAATGTGTAGTACGTGATTCTTACACTTACGGCGACCGTTATCATGGATTGAAGCTTACGTGTACAAAATTTCATAAACATTGGAACAAAACTGTAGATTTGAATGCAACACGTACACATACACAAACATACGGACACTCTGCTTCATATATTAGATTAGCTGAAAACCCGGCGTCGCCCGAAAATTTATTTAATCATTCATGCCAGTTTTTCAGATATATTCATTTGTATATATGTCTGTAAAATCTCTTGGGAATACAATTAGTAGTAAAGAAGTAATAGATTAAAACTTGGTGCGTGATGGGGCGGTTTTCCATGAATGTTACTGTTTGTGTGCTCATATTTCAAGAACTACGTGTCGTACTGAGATACAATTTATAAGGTACACTCAACTATATTCGTGTATACTGTCTGTAAAATTTCCTGCGGCTACAATTTGTAGTGTACAAATTATAAATTTTAACGTCATACCGAATGCCGTAGTTTTACTCCATAAACAGCGGAAAAGTAGTAAGCGAGAAACTTTTTTATCTTTTGCTATGGTTGTCAGCGAGAAAAAGTTTAGTAAAGGTTTGAAATTATGTTTAAACTTTGTTCCAAGTCGCTAAGTTCTGTCATCTCATACAGTGTATTTCGAAAGTCCCGTGGCATTATATGGCATTTTTTTGCGATTTCTATTGGTTATGAAGTAATATCTTTTGAACCATGTGCCGTATATGATTCTTAAACGTGCAGCAATTATTACCTCACGGTAAGGAATGTGTGTACCAAATTGGGTTGAAATCGGTCCAATGGTGTAGGAAAAATGAGCAGCATTGTCGCTAAACGCAGCAGTTTTCTGCGCATCTCATTGTTTATGACGTCATATCTCGTGAAGTTTATATCGTATGTAATTCTTACACTTAAACGGCAACCGTTATCATGGATTGAAGCTTACATATATGAAATTTGAGAAAGATTGGATCAAAACTGTGGTTCTATATGCAACACATACATGTATACGTACACTCTGCTTTGTATATTAAAAGAAGAAAGAAGATGAAGTGAGACAGCCAGTAATGGCACTGTCCATATTCGCGATGCCGAAGACAGAATGAACTGCAGATCGCCATCTATACCTTTGTTTCCCACACTACTGTAGTTGCATCACATTACGATATGTTAGGCCGGTATTACACGATCATATTTCTTTGTCAAAGTTATTGTTGTTGTTGTGGTCTTCAGTCCGCAGACTGGTTTGATGCAGCTCTCCACGCTACCCTGTCCTGTGCAAGTCTCTTCATCTGAGAATACGTTCGGCAACCTACATCCTTTTGAATCTGCTTACTGTATTCGTCCCTCGGTCTCCCTCTACGATTTTTACCCCACACGCTTCCTTCTAATGCTAAGTTGGCGATTCCTTGATGTCTCAGAATGTGTCCAAACAAACTATCCCTTCTCTTAGTCAGGATATGCCAGAAACTCCTATTCTCCCCGATTCGGTTAAGCACCTCCTCATTAGTTACGTGATCTACCCATCTAATTTTCATCATTCGTCTGTAGCACCACATTTAAAAAGCATCTATCATCTTTTATCTGAACTCCTTATCGTCCACGTTTCACTGCCATACAATGCTACTCTCCAGAAAAATGCTTTCAGAAATGACTTCCTGACATTTAAACAAGTTTCGCTTCTTTAGAAACGCTTTTCTTCCCAAAGCCCTTTTGCATTTTATATCTTCTTTACTTCGGCCATCAGAAATTATCTTGCTATCGAAATAACGAAATTCATATACTACTTTTATTGTCTCATTACCTAATCTAATTCCTTCAGCATCGCCTGATTTTCTGACATTGCATTCCATTACCTTCGTTTTACTCTTGTTAATGTTCATCTTATATCTTCCTTTCAAGACATTGTCCATTCCGTGGAATTGCTCTTTCAGATCTTTTGCGATCTCTGACAGAATTACTACATGATCGGCTAACCGCAATGGTTTTATTTGTTCTCCCTGCACTTTAATACCCTCTCCAAATTTCTCCTTCCATTCCTTCAAGGCCTGCTCAATGTACAGATTGAACAACATTGGGGAAAGGCTACAACCCTGTCTTACTCCCTTCCCAACCTCTGCTTCCCTTTCATGCCCTTCGACTCTAATAACTGCTGTCTGGTTTTTGTTGAGGTTGAATATAACTCTTCGCTCCCTATATTTTACCCCTGCTACCTTCAGAATTTGGAACAGTGTATTCCTTCGATTCCTTCACTGTCTGCTCAATGTACAGATTGAACATGGGGAAAGGCTACAACCCTGTCTTACTCCCTTCCCAACCTCTGCGTCCCTTTCTTGCCCTTCGACTCTAATAACCGCTGTCTGTTTCTGTATAGGTTGAATATAACTCTTGGCTCCCTATAACTTACCCCTGCTACCTTCAGAATTTGGAAGAGTGTATTTCAGTCGACATTGTCAAAAGCATTCTCTAAATCGACAAACGCTAAAAACGTAGGTTTCCCTTTCCTTAACCCATCTTCTAAGATAAGTCGTGATGTGAGTATTGGCCCCCCGTGTTCCTAAATTTCTCGTACATCCAAAGTGATCTTCCCCGAGGTCGGATTCCACCAGTTTTTCCATTCGTCTGTAAATAATTCGTGTTAGTATTTTGCAACCATGACTTGATGTCAAATATTTACTCCGGCCGCAGTGGCCGAGGGGACTGAGGCGCTCCAGTCACGATCTGCACGGCCACTAGGGTCGGGGGGTTCGAATCTCCCCTCGGGCATGGATATTTGTGCCGTCCTTAGTCTTAGCTAGTTCATAAGTAGTTTGTAAGCTTAGGGACTGATGACCCCATAGTTAAGTCCCATAAGCTATACAAACATTTGAACATTTGAACTCCAAAGCGTTTAACAAGCCTTGATGTCAAATATTCATGCCGGCCGCGGTGGCCGAGGTGACTGAGGCGCTCCAGTCACGGTCAGGACGGCCACTACGGCCGGGGGTTCGAGTCCCCCCTCGGGCATGGATATTTGCGCCGTCCTAGTTCGTAAGTAGTTCATAAGTACATTTGAACATTTTTTTTTTCAAATATTTATGCCAAACAAACTTGATACTGCAAGTGGGCCATAAAAAAAACGCCAAGGCGTTTATTTTTAAATTAAAATTCCGGCAGTACATCTCCGAATTTCATTACAAAGCAATTACGTGGTGTTGTAATTTGATTGGTGTGATGGTGTAGGGGGGATAAGGAAGCGCTCCCCCCCCCCTCCTGCCCATCCTCTCGCCCCCTCTCCCCCCTCCCCCCATCGTCCAGGAGTCTGATGACGTCAGACGGCGAGGCGAGAATTCCCTGCAAATGGCCGCTCGCTCTCTGCTAGAGGCAGTTTTCCGCACCGCGGAGCGCGAGACCTAACGTAACGATATAAGCGCGTCACAGTCGCCAGGGCAGCGCGTGCGGTTATTAAGCAATATCCGAGGGGGGGCGGGGGGCGCGAAATTGCAGTTTAAAAACCCGGCGCTGGGAGGCTGCGCAGACCGCCACCAGGTGGCTCCGCTTAAAGCGGGTAGTGGGGGGAGGGAAGGGGAGGGGCGAGGTAGAGGGAGAAGCGCGCCTGATGGACTGGCCGCCCAATTAGACTAACAAATTGTCCCGCCTGAAGAGGAGCAGCGGGCAGAAACGCAGACAGTGTGTGCTCGCCCAGAGCAGCGTCAAAGATGGCTGCAAATTGTGACGCGTATGGTATTTGCTGCGCAGAGCTGTTCAGCTTCCTTGCTTCTAAGGCCGGATTAGATTAGATTAGATTAGATTAATACTTGTTCCATAGATCACATATACGAAATTTGGTAATGATGTCGAAAGTGCCAGTTTAGTAAATGTTGTCTACACTTGACAATCGCCGGCCGCGGTGGCCGAGGGGACTGAGGCGCTCCAGTCACGGTCTGCACGACCACTACGATCGGGGGTTCGAATCCCCCCTCGGGCATGGATATTTGTGCCGTCTTTAGTATAAGGTAGTTCATAAGTAGTTTGTAAGTTTAGGGACTGATGACCCTGTAGTTAAGTCCCATAAGTTTAACAAACATTTGAACATTTTGAACTTGACAATCAGGATTTTTAAATTTTATTTATTTTATTTCATTTAAGCTTTATGTAAGAATTCATCTACATTGTAGAAGGAGTTGCCATTCCGAAATTCCATTAATTCCTTTTTAAATGCTAGTTGGCTATCTGTCAGACGTTTGATGCTGCTTGGTAAGTGACCGAATACTTTTGTGGCAGCATAATTCTCCCCTTTCTGAGCCGAAGTTAGGTTTAACCTTGAATAGTGAATATCATCCTTTCTCCTAGTGTTGTAGCTATGCTCACTGCTATTACTTTTGAACTGGGTCGGATTGTTAATAACAAATTTCATGAGTGAATATATATATATATATATATATATATATATATATATATATATATATATATATATATATATATATATATATATTGTGAAGCTACAGTGAAGATCTCTACATCCCTAAATAAATGTCTGCAGGAAGATCTTGGGTGGGCTCCAGCAATTATTCTGATTACACGCTTTTGTGCAATGAATACTTTTTTACTCAATGTTGAATTGCCCCCAGAATATGATCCCATATGAAATAAGTGAATGAAAATAGGCGTAGTAAGCTAATTTAGTTCGATGTATATCACCAAATTTTGCAATGACCCTGATAGCATAAGTAGCTGAACTCAGACGTTACAAGAGATCTTCAATATGTTTATTCCAATACAGTCCCTCGTCAATGCAATACCTAAAAATTTTGAATTTTCTACCTTAGCTACAGATTTATGTTCAACGTCTAAATTTATTAATGGTGTCATGTCATTTACTGTTTGAAACTTTATATACTGGGTTTTATCAAAGTTTAATGAGAGTCCATTTGTAGAGAACCACTTAATAACTTTCTGGAACATATCATTTACAATTTCATCAGTTAATTCCTGTTTGTCAGGTGTGATAGCTATACTTGTATCATCAGCAAAAGGAACTAGCTTTGCATCTTCGGGAATGTAGAATGGCAAGTCATTAATATACAGGGTGTTTCACTAAGTGTGTTTGCATGAGTAACTTATAAAATGATAGGTGACGGGAAATTTTAATGCGGAAGGTCAACACAAGAAATGTTACACTTTCTGCGGAGCTATGAACTTAGTTTATTGTATCTTTTCCCAAAGAGTTACAACACAAATATTTAATTTTTTAACAATAGTTTTTTCTATCGTGTATTTGATTCGTTTAAATCAGCTACGTCCAAATCAATTTAAACTACATTCCTATCACTGTTAGTTTGGGAGCTACAACCCTTCAAAGTTCCGGGGGCGGAGGCTGCGATAGCGTAGCTGACTGGCCGAGTGGCTATCCCCTGGGGCACGGCCCACTGTCTCATGACCACCAGCCAGTCAGCTACGTTTTCGAAGAACGAAACAAAGAATGATAGTTCAGAAAAAAATTCTTTTTTTATTCTTAATTTACTTACTTTTTTCACGACATTTTTTTTCCGGGGGTTCCCTGAACCAGAGAACACAGAGGACGCCCACGACTGCCCCTTTGTAAGTATCATGGAGGACATTTGCACGTAACCTCAGAAAGCTATTTTCTAACAGTGTTATACGTTTAACTGTAGAAACTGCGGTTCTCTTTAGTTCACCTGCTATATTCAGAAAGTTATTATCAAATACTGTACATACGAGGCGCGTCCAGAAAGTAAGTTCCGTTTGGTAATAAAATGAAATTGTACACAGGTACAGAAGAAATTTTTATTGTACAAAATTCTGCAACTCTTAAACTACTTTTCCACATAACTGTCGAAATTTTGCAGGCATTTGTCATAGCGTGGCACCAGGTTTTGTATACCTTCTTCATAGAAATCTTGCGCCTGTGTCTTCAACCAGTCATTGGTGAAATTGAAATTTGGGGGAAGTCCATAGCGAGAGCACTAATTGTAAACCTACGGTTTTCCTGGATCTTGTCATCAATCGCGTGAACCAGTTCTTCTGTAACGAAAGGAACTGTCGGACCCATCTTCTCACCATCGAATCACTTATCACATTTGGTCCGTAAACATCGCAAATTTGCCGATAAATTTCACTCGGTTTTCACTTTCCTCGCATTCAGAAACCTAATCACCGACCTGATTTCACAGGCGGCGGGATTTTCAATCGACGCCGACATTTCAAACGAGCACAACAAAGCGTACGTAACTGACAGCGATCTCCAAATGGCGCACGTTCTTCTCCTTGATACACGTCGTCTACAGCGCATGTGCGGAACTGCAATCGCAGCGATGCAGCGGAGATAAATTGAAACGGAACTTACTTTCTGGACGCACTTCTTATATCTAACTTATCAGTAATAGAAACATTTGTACTACCTACTGATTTTATTTCCTCTACCTGGTGCTGCGATCTATTAATCGTGATAGAAAATGCGAGTCTCACTGTTTATTTGTTTATTTGTTTATTTATTAGCCTTTCAGCATGTTCACCACGCAATTGGCTTCGTCATATAGGGTTTTACATATACATTTTATCTTTTTTAGATTACAAATTGATCACATAATTTACACATTATTACAGTTTTTCTTTTACATAGATAATTATCTGTCATTATACATCTTAATTACTATCAATCTATGAATTTAATTTAATTGTGCATATTCTCTAAGTTACTTTGGAGGTATTCTTCAACTGAGTAATATGGCGTGTTTTTGAACCATACCTTTAACACTGTTTTAAAATTACTTAATGAAAGGATTTTTACAGACTGTGGTAGCTTATTATATAATTTAAGACCTAGTTGTTTGTGGCTATTGTGTATCAGGGACAGTCTTGAATATGGAATATCTAACATAGTACTGTTTCTAGTATTGTGTGTATGTACATCCAATCTGACAGTAAATTTATGTATATTTTCTTTTATATGAAGTAGACAGTAGTACATGTAGAGACTTGGGAGTGTCATTATACTGAGCTCACTGAAGTGCTTCCTACAGGATGCTCTAGGTCCCAGCCCTTGTATACATCTAATTGCTTTTTTCTGCAATTTGAAAATGAGGGATGTGTCTGGTGCATTTCCCCATAGCAATACTCCATACTGCAACTGTGACTGAAAGAATGCATAATAACAGAGAATCAGTAATTTTTTGCTTACACACTGCCTTAATTTATACAATAGAAAAATCACACGTGCGAGTTTGCTAGATACATTTTTATTTGATCATCCCAAGAAAGTCGTTGATCTATTTTAAGGCCCAGCAGTTTAACACATTGATTGTCTTCTTTTCGTACCTTTAAGTTAAAATATATTTCCTCAGTTTTTGTAGTATTTATACATAACTGATTGGCTTTACACCACTGATTACTTTTTTCATATAGTTGCTTATTTTTGTCTTTCACTGCCTGTTTATTTTCACCAGATATAATCATTGTCGTATCATCAGCATACAGCACATTTTTACAGGATATATAATTTGGAAAATCATTAATATTGACAATAAAAAGGAATGGTCCAAGGACAGACCCTTGTGGGATTCCTCTCTTAATTGTCATTAATTTTGACCTCTCATTGTTAACATATACTAGTTGTTGCCTGCAGCTCAGATAAGATTCAAATAAATTTAATGTTTGGCCTGCAACACCATAGAATTCTACCTTTTTTACAATAATCTCATGTGATATGGAGTCGAAGGCTTTACTTAGGTCTATAAGTGTAGCACATATGGTCTGCTTCCTTTCATAACCATCATGAATTGCAGTTATCAGACTTTCGACAGCTTTTATGGTTGAGAGGTTTGATCTAAGTCCAAACTGACTTTCATTCAGTAAGTTATTATTTTCAAAATTATTTTCACTGGAAACTGCAGTCTGTTAAACTTAAAATGTAGACCCTGCACTTGCTTCAATAAGCTGCCTTATCTTGTGAGTGTTGAGTGGCGTTTTGGCTGCTGGCTGCTCTGATCTGCCGTATTGTTGGCAGCCCTGGCAACTCCAGTAGTGGTCCCATTCACCGTCAGAGCGCGCGCGCGCGCGCGCACACACACACACACACACACACACACAGAGCTGCCGCAAAGTTAGATTGGGGCGGTGGTCTCGACAGCTCGCTGGAAAACTTGCCGTGCTGCACACGTAGGCAGAAGCCATTGCGAATGCCGAAAGCGCTCCAGTGCAGGACAAACGCGACGCGATCCAGTCGAGATGGGACCTCAACTCTTCATGTCTGCCTCCATTCCAAAGTAACGCCGAAGAATATAACTTACTCATCATGGGGAAAGCAATCTCGCTTCACTAAAAATGAAATAATATTCAAGAAACGCAGCAGGAGTAAAATCAAATGTTTGTATAGTCTATGGCACTTAACTACGTGGTTATCAGTCCCTAAACTTACAAACTACTTATGAACTAGCTAAGACTAATGACGTCACAAATATCCATGCCTGAGGAGGGATTCGAACCCCCGACCGTAGTGGCCGTGCAGACCGTGACTGGAGCGCCTCAGTCCCCTCGGCCACCGCGGTCGGCAGCAGGAGTAACTCACTAAACTACAGGCCCATTTCATTGACGTCAAATTATTTTCAGCAGGGCTTTGGAACATATCCTGTATTCAAATACGAGGTATGTCCATATAGAAAGTTCCGTTTCTTTATATAAAACGAACGTGTACAGAGACAGTCAAATATTTATTGTACAAAAAACCTACAACTGTTAAACTACTTTCCTACATAGCTTCCGAAATTTTGTAGGCACTTGGCATAGCGTGCCACAAATTTTTGCATGCATCCTTCACAGTAGGTTCCCGCCTGTGTATTCAACCATGTGGTAACAGCTCTTTATCATCGTTGAATTGTTGACCACCAAGGACAGATTTTAGGTGGAAGAAGGGATGGGTAGAGGTTGTACCCGAAAATCGTACTAAGTTAATAATCGGTTCCTTTTACCGGCCTCCCGACTTTGACGATACAATAGCAGAAAGGTTCAAAGAAAATCTGAGTCTAATTACAAAAACGTACCCGACTCACACGATAATAGTAGGTGGTGATTTTAATTTACCCTCGATCTGTGGGCGAAATTATATTTTCAAATCAGCAGGTAGGCATAAAACATCGTCCGAAATTGTACTCAACGCATTCTCTGAGAATTACTTCGAACAATTAGTTCATGAGCCAACTAGAATTGTAAATGGATGTGAAAACACACTTGATCTCTTAGCAACAAATAATCCTGAGCTCATAACGAGCATCAAAACGGATACAGGTATTAGTGAACACAGAGCTGTCGTAGCGAAATTGAATATCGAAAGTCCCAAAGTTACCAAAATAAACGCAAAGTATATTTGTTCAGGAAAGCAGATAGAAACAAAATACATTGCTTCTTGAAAGACTCGTTTCTAACACTAAACGTAGGTGTAGACCAGATGTGGCTCAAATTCAAAGAAGTGGTATCGACAGCAATTGAAAGTTTTATTCCTAATAAATTAATAAAAGAAGGAGGCGATCCCCCTTGGTACACAAAACAGGTTAGGACACTGTTGCAAAAGCAAAGGAAAAGGCATACTAAATTTAAACGAACACGAAATCCCCAGGATTTGCGATAGTACTCAGAAGCTCGAAATTTAGCGAGGATTTCAATGCGAGATGCCTACAATATTTATCACAACGAAACTCTTTCTCGTAATTTGACTGAAAACCCAAAAAGATTTTGGTCATATGTTAAATATACTCGGGGCAAGTCACAAACAATACCTTCACTACGTGATAGTAATGGCGATCCTGCCGATGACAGCGCTACTAAAGCAGAGTTACTAAACTTAGCTTTTAGAAACTCATTCACCAAAGAAGACGAAACCAATATTCCAGATTTCGAATTACGAACAGATGCCGTAATGAGTAACATAGAAGTAGATATAATCGGAGTAGTGCAGCAACTAAAATAACTTAACAAGAACAAGTCTTCTGGTCCGGATGGTATACCCATTAGATTTCTATCTGATTATGCTGAAGCGATAGCTTCTTACTTAACAGCCATATACAGCCGCTCTCTCAAAGAAGGATCTGTACTAAAAGATTGGAAAGTTGCACAGGTCACACCTATATTCAAGAAAGGCAGTAGGAGTAACCCACTAAACTACAGGGCCATTTCATCATCATCATCATCATCATTGGAGACTGATTATTCCTTTCACCGTTCAGTCTGGAGCAAAGTACCTCTGATAAAATTCCTCCATAAACCCCTATTCAATGCTAACATTTATGCCTCGTCTGATGTTATGCCTTTTACTTCAAAATCATTCTTCACCGAATCTAAGTACTTTCTTCTTGGTCTACCTCGACTCCTCTTACCCTCCGCTGCCGAGCTCATGAGTCTCTTAGGTAACCTTGCTTCTCCCATGCGTGTAACATGACCCCACCATCTCAGTCTGTTCGCTCTAACTGCTTCATCTATGGTGTTCATTCCCAGCTTTTCCTTGATTTCCTCATTATGGACACCCTCCTGCCATTGTTCCCATCTATTAGTACCTGCAATCATTCTTGCTACTTTCATATCTGTAACCTCTATCTTATGAATAAGGTAACCTGTATCTAGCCAACTGCATTGACATCACTTTGCAGCAGGATTTTGTAACATGTCCTATATTCAAATTTTATGAATTATCTGGAACAGAATGATCTATTGAGCCAAGGTCAACAGGAATTTAGAAAACATCGTTCATGCGAAACACAACTAGCCCTTTACTCACACGAAGTGATGAATGCTATCGACAAGGGATCTCAAATTGATTCCGTACTTCTTGATTTCCAGAAGCTTTGGACTTCGGACCTCACAAACGGCTTTTAATAAAACTGCGTGGTTATGGTATATCGCCCCAAATTTGCGACTGGGTAGGGGATTTCCTGTCAGAGTGGACACAGTTTATTGTAATCGATGGTAAAGCATCGACTAAAATTGAGGTAATATCAGGTGTTCCACAGGGTAGTGTTATAGGTCCTCTGCTGTTCCTTATTTACATAAACGACTGCGCAGCTCTCTTAGGTTGTTTGTAGATGACGCCGTCATTTACCGTCTAGTAAAATTATCTGAAGATCAAAACCAACTGCACAACAATCTAAATAAGATATCAACGAGTGTAAAAATTTGCAATTGACTCTAAATAATGAGAAGTGTGAAGTCGTCCACATGAGTACGAAAAGAAATCCGTTAAACTTTGTATACAAGATAAATCAACCAAACGTGAAGCCCATGAAGTCTACAAAATACCTAAGAATTTCTATTAATTCAGACGTAAACTGGAAAGAACACGTATATAATGACGGAGGGCATCGAAAGATTCCAGAGAAGGGCAGCTCGTTTCGTATTGTCACGATACAGGGGAGACAGCGTTACGGAAATGATACAGGATCTGGGATGGGAATCATCACAACAACGGCGCTTATCGCTGCGGCGTGGGCTACTTGCGAAACTCCAATCGCCAACATTCTGCTTCGAATGCGAAAATGTATTGTTGACTCCCACTTACATAGGTAGAAACGATCATCAGAATAAAATACGAGAAATCAGAGCTCGAACAGAGAGATTCAGGTGTTCATTCTTCCCACGCGTTATTCGAGGATGGAATGGGAGATAAATAGTATAATTGTGGTTCGATGAACCCTCTGCCAGGCACTTAAATGTGATTTGCAGTGTATCCCATGTAGGTGTAGATGCCTCCATTCGAAACTAACGCCGGAGTATATAATTTGATCGTCGTGGGGAAGCAATCTCGCTTCACTAAAAAAGAAATAATATTCAAGAAACGCAGCAGGAGGAACCCACTAAACTACAGGCCCATTTCATTGAGGTCAAATTATTTGCAGCAGGGCTTTGGAACATATCCTGTCCACAAAGAAAGTTCCTTTTGTTTATATAAAACGAACGTGTACAGATACAGTCAAATATTTATTGTACAAAAATCTACAACTGTTAAACTACTTTTCTACATAGCTTCCGAAATTTTGTAGGCACTTGTCATAGCGTGGCACAAGTTTTTGCATGCCTCCTTCATAGGATGTTGCCTCCTGTGTAATCAACCATGTGGCAACATTCAGCTCTTTATCATCGTTGAAGTGTTGACCACCAAGGAGAGATTTTAGGTGTAAGAAGGGATGAAAGTCGCTAGGAGTGAGGTACAAGCTGTATGGAGGATAATCAAACAGGTCCCATTGAAATTTCCGTAAGAATTATTTGGTCGCATTCGGCGTGTAAGGTCAGGCATTATCATGGAAAAAAAATAACATCTTTTGTCAGTAATCCTCTTCTTAAACCTAAAAACTGCCCTCGGTGAATAACGCTTTAACGATGATGACGAGCTGAAAGAAGATGTTAGCACATGGTTGAATACACAGGCGGCAACCTTCTACGAAAAAGGCATACAAAACCTTGTGCCCTTGCTATGACAATTGCCTACAAAATTTCGGAACCTACGTAGAAAAGTAGTTTAACAGTTTTAGACTTTTCTACAATAAATATTTTACTGCATCTGTACACGTTCGTCTTATATAACCAAACGGAACTTACTTTGTGAACATACCTCTTATTATGAATTATCTCGAACAGATTGTACTATTCACCCAAGGTCAACATGGATTTAGAAAATATCGTTCATGCGAAACACAACTAGCTCTTTATTCACACGAAGTGATGGGTGCTATCGACAAAGGTTCGCAAATCGATTTCGTATTTCTTGATTTCCAGAAGCTTTTGACACCGTACCTCACAAACGGCTTTTAATCAAATTGCGTGGTTATGGTATATCGCCCCAAATTTGCGACTGGATAGGGGATTTCCTGTCAGAGAGGACACAGTTCGTAGTAATCGATGGTAAGGCATCGACTAAAACAGAGGTGATATCGGGCGTTCCACAGGGTAGTGTTATTGCTCCTCTGCTGTTCCTTATTTACATAAACGATTTAGGGGGGAAATCTAATTAGGTCTATTAGGTTGTTTGGAGATAACGGTTTCTTTCACCGTCTAGTAAAATCACCTGAAGATCAAAACCAACTGCAGAACGATCTAAATATCACTATGGTGTAAAAATTGGCAATTGACTCTAAATAATGAGAAGTGTGAAGTCGTCCACATGAGTACGAAAAGAAATCCGTTCGAATTTCTATACAAGATATATCAATCAAAAGTGAAGCCCATAAACTCTACAAAATACCTAGGAGTTACTATTACTTCAGACGTAAACTGGAAAGAACAAGTATATAATGTCGTGGGAAAGACGAACCAGAGACTGCGTTTTATTGGCAGAACACAAAAGATGCAACAGAACTCCACTGAATACCTACTCAAGAGGCTGCATACACTACGCTTGTCCGTCCTCATTTGGAGTATTGATGTTTGTTTCAAAACAAATGTTTGTATAGTCTATGGGACTTAACTACGGGGTCATCAGTCCCTAAATTTACAAACTACTTATGAACTACTTACGAACTAAGACGGCACAAATATCCATGCCCGAGGGGGGATTCGAACCCCCGACCTTAGTGGCCGTGCAGACCGTGACTGGAGCGCCTTAGTCTCCTCGGCCACCGCGGCCGGCTGGAGTATTGATGCACAGTGTGGGATCCTTATCAGGTGGGTTTGACGGAGGACATCGAAACAGTCCAAAGAAGGGCAGCTCGTTTTGTATTGTCACGATACAGGGGACACAGCTATACGGAAATGATACTTATCGCTGCGGCGTGGACTACTTACGAAACTGCTTTCGCTTCCAGCCGGATGGATCAATTCTCCATGAACGTTACTGTTTACGTGCTCATATCTCATGAACTACGTGTCGGAATGTGATACAATACAGAAGTTACATTCAACTATATATGTCTATACTGTCTGTAAAATTTCCTACGGCTACAATTTGTAGTGTACAAATTATAAATTGTAACGTCATACCGAGAGCCGTAGTTTTACTCCATAAACAGCGGAAAAGCAGTAACCGAGGAACTTTTTTCCTTTCAATATTTTACTGTGGTTGCCAGCGAGAAAAAGTTTAATAAAGGTTTGAAATTATGTTTAAAGTTTGTTGCAAGTCGCTAAGTACTGTCATTCTCATACAGTGTATTTCGAAAGTCTCGCCGCATTATATGGCATTTTTTTTGCGATTTCTATCGGTAATGACAGAATATCTTTTGAACCATGAGCCGTATGTGATTCTTAACCATGCAGCAATTGTTACCTCACGATAAGGAATGTGTGTACCAAATTTCGTTGAAATCGGTCCAATGGATTAGCAGAAAATGAGCAGCATTGTCGCAAAATGCAGCAGTTTTTAGCGCATCTCATTGTTTATGACGTCATATCTCGTGAACTATATATCTTACGTTATTCTTACTCTTACGGCGACCGCCCTCGTGGATTGAAGCTTACGTGTACAAAATTTCATAAAGATTGGATCAAACTGTAGATTTGTATTGAACCCGTACACACAAACATACGGACACTGCTTTATATATATATATTAGACTAGCTGAACCCCGCTGCTCCGCATGCGTAGGCTGGTTGGTCTGCACAAGTTCTTTCCTTTTAATCCTGATGAAGAATCCATATCTTAAGTTTCGTAGTTATAACTTGAAATTTGAGTTAACAGCACTATATTTTTGAAAATAAATTTTTGCATCCCTTATTTCACTCCCTTATTAGTCTATTTTCCAAAAATACCGAAACACGTGTCTTTTTAATTCGAACCCCGAATCCAAATGCGAAAATTTGTAGTTATAAATTGAAAATTGCCTAAATAGCAACAGATTTTCGAAAAACATCACCTCTCCAATTTAACCCCCTTGATGGTTGAATTTCCAAAAATACCGAAACACGTATTTTTTAAATCATATCGAACAATACAAATACCAATTTTTGCAGCTATAGCTTCAAAATTGTCTTGACAACAAAGTGTTTTCGAAAAGAATTTGTGATCCCCTCTTTTACCCCGTTAGTTTTTAAATTTCCAAAAATACCGAAACTCGTGTCCTTTTAATCCTGACCAAGAGTCCATATCCTAAGTTTTGTAGCTGTAGCTTGAAATTTGAGTTAATAGCAACATATTTTTGAAAATCAATTTTTTGCGTCCTCTATTTTACCCCCTTATTGATCGAATTTCAAAAAATTCCGAAACACGTCTTTTAAATTCGAACCCTGAATTAAAATCCGAAATTTCGTAGTTTTAGCTTCAAAATTGCCTAAATAGCTACGTATTTTCGAAAAACACCCCCTCGCCAATTTAACCCCGTTGATGGTTGAATTTCCAAAAATACCGAAACACGTATTTTTTAACGTCTAACCACCTACACAAATATCAATTTTTGCAGCTCTAGCTTCAAAATTGTATCAATAGCAACGTGTTTTCAAAAAGAATTTTTGATCCTCTATTTAACCCTCTTACTTATTGAATTTCCAAAAATACTAAAAATCATGGATTTTTAATCCTGACGAAGATTCCATATCCGAAGTTTCGTAGTTGTAGCTTAAAATTTGAGTTAACAGCAACATATTTTTTAAAATAAAGTTTTTGCGTCACCTATTTTACCCCCTTATTTGTCGAATTTCAAAAAATGCCGAAACACGTGTCTTTTAGATTTGAAACCTGAATTAAAATCCGAAATTTCGTAGTTCTAGCTTCAAAATTGCCTAAATAACTACGTATTTTCGAAAAACATTCCCTCGCCAATTTAACCCCGTTGATGGTTGAATTTCCAAAAATACCGAAACACGTATTTTTTTAGCGTCTAACCACCTACACAAATATCAATTTTTGCAGCTCTAGCTTCAAAATTGTATCAATAGCAACGTGTTTTCAAAAAGAATTTTTGATCCTCTATTTAACTCTCTTACTTATTGAATTTCCAAAAATACTAAAAATCATGGATTTTTAATCCTGACGAAGATTCCATATCCGAAGTTTCGTAGTTGTAGCTTAAAATTTGAGTTAACAGCAACATATTTTTTAAAATAAATTTTTTGCGTCACCTATTTTACCCCCTTATTTGTCGAATTTCAAAAAATGCCGAAACACGTGTCTTTTAGATTTGAAACCTGAATTAAAATCCGAAATTTCGTAGTTCTAGCTTCAAAATGCCTAAGTAGCTACGTATTTTCAAAAAACGTTTCATCCTCTATTTCACCCCCTTACGGACAGAATATCGAAAAATCGCTTCTTAAATGACGCCTCCAGAAATTTCAAGGTTCTATCTTCAGTGGTTTGGGCTGGGCGATGATGAGTCAGTCAGTCAGTCAATCGGGACACTTCCTTTTATTTATAGATAGAAGAAGAAGATCGTGTATCAGCGATGAGTGCCCGTACATTGACTGGGTCGAGCTATTGCAGCTCAGGGAGAGAGGGTTGTTACCCCCGCCGCCTGGCCTATGCTTTTAGCTCGTAACGCGATTTGCAGTGTCCCTGTTAGCGGGAAAATTAGAGCTCGAATCCCGGGAAAGCACAAATTTTCGTGTATCAGAAATGAATTACACAACTGAAGTGCAGCCATTATCGCTACTACGACTACGTCGCCTGTACATCTGTTCAGGAAATTTCGTGAATTGGCATTTGAAGACACCACAAAACGCTCAAAATGAAAACCTTGGGCGTTATAGAGGAAGGTCGGGTAGCCACGGATACAAAAATGAATTGCTAATAAAACAACAATAAACAATTTTTCCGTGTTAACTTTCATCGTAAAATGAAACCAGTAACTTCCTTAGTCATATCCCTTCGAACAAAGCATAGATAATAATTTTTTATGAACTATCTTAAATACAGTTTTGAATCAGTTTATTGGCACGAAAAAATTAGGAGGGTAGCCCCGGACACAGCATTCAGTGGTACTCCACTTGTTTCTTGGCCTTGAAAACATACAATTGTAAATAAATACCTCAAGCATCTACATAAAATCGGTTTTCATGGTACCAGTCCTTGCAGTTATAGCACTGAATACAGTCTTCTTCGAAGATTTCTCCACATGTGATGCATTCTGTCTCTTTTCCTTGATCCTATTCGCAGAGACTGAATATTTGTCTTTGCCATGAACATTTCTTTAGTGCATTTGCGTTTTTTGTTTTTTTCGGCTTGTCCTTTTTATTGCATTTCCTTTTCTGTCTCTCTTCTAAACCATTTTTTTTTTTTTTTTTTTTTTTTTTTTTTATGGAGATGACTCTTCTCCTTATTGAATCTATGAGGGATTTTCAGAGCTTCTGCAAGATCAAATGCTAATGTCAAAAACTCTTCTTATGGGTGAAAACCGCCAACGAAGTTAAACAGGAACGAGGAAAAATTTTTGCGCGAATAAAATTCACCGTTGCGAGTAGCTCGCTCGGTGCCTATGCCACAACTGACTCGCATGTGTTTTTACTCCACAGGGCGCACATTTCAAATGCAGTCTTACTAACTGCAACGTGCTGGCTTTCTTAGAAATTGAAACATCCACGGTTACCTGCCGTCCGGGGCTACCCGACCTTCCCCTACAACACAGACTTTGAAATATGTGCACTCATACTGGCGTTAAAAGCTTTTCGCGATAACTGATGAACAAATTTCATATACAAGTAGCTGAGCTCAGAGTTATTGATAAAACCTAGACCTTGACTATGTTCAGAGCGAGTGTACTCAAACCTCAGGTCACTATTAAACACCCATTTGATTCATAAATAATACTTGTATAGACTCTGAGTATTGCAGCCCAGTGTGGGATCCTTATCAGGTGGGTTTGACGGAGGAACCCTCTGCCAGGCACTTGAATGTGGTTTGCAGAGTGTCTATGTAGTTCTATGTAGTGGAAAAAAATGTCATATAGCTGTGGAATTTCACCATTCAAAATGTTCAAATGTTTGTAAATCTATCGGACCAAAATGCGTGGTCATCAGTCTGTAGCTTACAAACTACTTAAAGCTAGGTAAACTAACCTAAGGGCAAACACACACACACCCATGCCCCAGGGAGGACTCGAACCTCCACGGCGAACAACCGCGCGCTCCGCAGCGAGACGCTTTAGACCGCTCGGCTACTCCACCGCGGCCCGCAACGTCGGTTTTTAGAGTAACAGCCTTCTTACATCAAGACGCGGTACAACACCCAGAAAACGTTTATGTCATCTGACTTTGGCCGCAAAAGCCTACGTAATTATATACTTAACAAATAAGACAACAAAACAATTGAAAGGTTGTTTAACAAAATTAGGAGACAAATGATTTCTTCAACCGACCGCGGTGGCCGAGGGGACTGAGGCGCTTCAGTCACGGTCTGCACGGCCACTACGGTCGGGGGTTCGAATCGCCTCTTGGGCATGGATATTTGTGTGCCTTCTTTAGAATAAGGTAGTTTATAAGTTTAGGGACAGATGACCCCGTAGTTAAGTCCCATAAGCTATACAAACATTTGATTTGATTTCTTCAAAGTCCAAATTTAGTATTGTTCCACAAACATTTTTATTTATTATTAAAACATATATGAATAAAAATCTATTAAGGAAAAATTAAGCAGCTTTGATTTTAATTTAAAAAGAGGCTTCAAAATACGGTTTTAGGCATCAATATTTTGAAATTTTTCGGGGTAGGGCTTCCGGAACCTAAGGATCACTTTCCAATGTCGCCCAGTGAAAGTCCCTTAAAATAGGACCTGAAATCAAAATACCTAGAAATTACTATTACTTCAGACTTAAACTGGAAAGAACACGTAGATAATATCGTGGGAAAGGCGAACCAGAGACTGCGTTTTATTGGCAGAACCCTTAAAACATGCAACAGAACTACAAAAGAAACAGCATACACTACGCTTGTCCGTCCATTTTTGGAGTATTGCAGCCCAGTGTGGGATCCTTATCAGGTGGGTTTGACGGAGGACATCGAAAGAGTCCAAAGAAGGGCAGCTCGTTTCGTATTGTCACGATACAGGGGAGACAGCGTTACGGAAATGATACAGGATCTGGGATGGGAATCATTACAACAACGGCGCTTTTCGCTGCGGCGTGGGCTACTTACGAAACTCCAGTCACCAACATTCTCCTCCGAATGCGAAAATATATTATTGACTCCCCCCTATATAGATAGAAATGATCATCAGAATAAAATACGGGAAATGAGAGCTCTAACGGAGAGATTCAGGTGTTCTTTCTTCCCGCGCGCTATTCGAGAATGGAACAGGAGATAAATAGTATAGAGGTGGTTCGATGAATTCTCTCCCAGGCACTTAAATGTGATTTGCAGAGTATCCCACGTAGATGTAGATGTAGATATCCAACAGATAAACCTAGAACTTGATGAGTTATTAATCTCTATCTATATAAAAGCAAAAAATTCATCCTGTTACTCACTGACTAAACAGGAAATCTCGAAAACCACATCACCTATATCACCTATAAAGTTGAAATTAGGCAAGAATGTACACAACTAACCATTAAAATTGCTACACAAAGAAGAAATGCAGATGATAAACGGGTATTCATTGGATAAATATCCTGAGAAATCACTACTGTGATAATACTGCCGGCCCCCTCATCTCAATGTTATCGTACGATACCGTCTGCGTCTGATCCGGAATCGTGTGGTTCATTAGTGATGTATGTTGCGTGTGAAGATACAAACGAAATAGCCAGCCTAGGAATCAGTGTAGGGCAGTGTCTCGGTGATACTGTGATTAAAACAAGTGATAGATTTCATTAATTAAGAGATTTGTATAAGACGTTTCCAGACAGTTCTACAAACAATACTTTTGCTGCCGTACATTATTTCAATAAATAGACAGACGAAGGGTACAAACTTTTGTAAAACATAAATACATTAAAATAAATAGCATTGTATATATGTTAGGCTCATAAACAAGTTGTATTGACCAGCTAATTATATTAATTAATTTAATAGTATAAATTTGAATATTGTAATTATTTATATATATTGTCTGACATGAGATTTTGAACTTATTTTGAGAATTGCCAAGATAATTGATAGCTCAATGTATGTTAGGAACATGAATGATGTACTCGTTAACTAATTAATTGATATTTAACATTTTGGTTTGTTGTCAAACAAGAAGTAGCGTGATTAAAACTTAAAAAGATAGGTGTGATCTAAAACTATTGTGTGTATAGTTTTCATTTTATATTTTGATTATTTTTGTATACATGAAATGTTTTACTGTTGTGTTCGTTAATTATAAATTACTATATTCAATTGTTATGAACAATGGATAATGGAACGTCATTATTGCCGATGTTATATATTTGCCTCACCGCCTTGCGTGGCAGAGTTCGAGTTTTGGCTTTTCAAAAGTTGTTTTGAAATGGAAGTACTACCGTTCTGATGCTTTGTAATTTGTATATGATTTGAAGTTGTTATGTTTTGGCGGAGAAGAAGTTTGATTTAAATTAAAGAAGAAGTGAAAAATTGTACATACCGAGTATTTATTTCTACCACGACGCCCCAGGAGAATAATGTTGCAGCGAGTAGAACCCCCTTACAACGTAAAGTTGAAAAGATGAGTATTATGCTGGAAAGTGGTAGAATGAAGTGTAATTACTTAAAATCTATTAAAATGTTTCATTACCCAGAACAACCACCTCTGGCCGTAATAACGGCCTTGGTACGCCTGGGCATTGAGTCAAACAGAGCTTGGATGGCGTGTACAGGTACAGATGCCCATGCAGCTTCAACACGATACCACAGTTCAAGAGTAGTGACTGGCGTATTGTGACGAGCCAGTTGCTCGGCCACCATTGACCAGACGTTTTCAGTTGGTGAGAGATCTGAAGAATGTGCTGGCCAGGGCAGCACATAAGAAAGATGCACACTTCGTCACAATCCTGACATATAAAGATGAGGGGACTACTGAAGGTGGTTTGGGGTAAAAATGTCGATTTTTATTTTCGTATGGAAAATTTTTGTTTGGAGTTTTCTGTATAATTTGATGTACGTTCCGTTAATTTTGGATGACCGTAAGTATTTTT
Organism: Locusta migratoria; assembly: GCA_026315105.1. Classification (NCBI taxonomy): domain Eukaryota; kingdom Metazoa; phylum Arthropoda; class Insecta; order Orthoptera; family Acrididae; genus Locusta; species Locusta migratoria. The sequence goes on from CM048754.1 coordinate 20,652,706, forward strand.
AAATGATTTTAAATAACTTACTGCACAAGTAATTTCTACGGGTTCCAAGAGCACTTGCTCATTTACGACACGTTATCTCGGGAACTATTTGCCATAGAAGGCGGTGACTGATGTTGAGTTATAGCAACCATTCTGGTGCACATCCAAATATTGTGGAGAAATGTCTCAGAGGTAAAACTCAGATTGTAAATGAGTCTTTCAACAATGTCGTATGGACCAGGATACCCAAGAATGTATTTGTAGGCTTGAAAACACTGAAGAATTGAGTGAATGATGCTGTGATCATCTTCAATGGTGGAAATGCAGGCAGAGTTAAGGTTCTGAAGCAACTTTGAGTTCATAAGGCTGGCCATGAGACGGAAGAAATGCTACAAAAACTGGATAGCCGGCGAGTTTCCAAGGCAGGAATTATGGTCAAAAATACAACAGAAGCTGCAAGATCCCTCAGAAGGTGAAGGGGACTGAACCCGACTGAACCTCAAGAAGATAAAGATTACAAAGCTGGAGAGTTTTAGGCTGTCAGTTTTCTTTTGCTTAAACTTTAAAAATGTCCAAATGGGACCAAACTACGTTGGTCATTAGTCCCTAGTCTTTCAAAATGCTTAAACTAACCTAAGGATAACAGACACATCCATGCCCAAGGGAGGATTCGAACCTCCGATGCGGGCGGGTAGCTGCGCGATCCTTAACGTGCCGCTCCAGATCGCTGGGCTTATCTCGCGCGGCACAACGAATCATAATGCATAACCTGTATCTATAAATGTGAATGTCTGTTCGGTGTACGTTTATCACGACTGAACCACAAGACGTAAAGAGCTAAAAAATTGTACAGTTACTAATGTCTACCCGGAGAAGGCTTTAGGCACGGTTTTATGGCGATCAGATAGCTATTTATCTATATATATATATATATATATATATATATATATATATATATATATATATATATATATATATTAATGTGAATGTCTGTTCGGTGTACATTTATCACATCTGAACCACAAAACAAAGACCTAAAAATTTCAACAGTTACTAATGTCTACTCGGGGAAGGCTTTAGGCACGACTTTACGTTTATCTGATAGCTATTTTTCTATATATATTAATATGAATGTCTGTTCGGTGTACATTTATCACATCCGAACGACAAGAAGCAGCCACTTAAATATTTGTGCAGTTTTTAATTTATACCTGTGGAAGGTTTTAGGCACGGTTTTATAGCGATCTGATAGATACTTAGTAATTTGAAGAATATAACGCGAAATTCTACAATAATTAATCTATGAAAATTATTTACTGTTTGAAACTGGTTTTATTGGTTGTAGTGTTGCTTGACGAGTGATAATGATAAAAGAGTGGAGTATATTGGGATGGAAAGTTATCGGTGTATATAAAATTCTACGTATGTGTGTGTTAATATTTCGCTGTGCAGCGAAAACTACAGAACGCAAACGAATGGTCTGTGTGTAATTGTTGTCCGAAGTCTCCCGTTGTACACCATAGCAGTTCCATGCCGATAGCTATAAGGGGGGGATGGGGAAGATATAGTGGTTGAAAGTCGTCAAATTATAAAAAAAATTCGGACTGAAGGCCAGCGATGACGTTTTCGAACTCTACAGCAAGGAGGTTACATACATCGAAACGTGATGCCACAGACCATATTTTTGGTCTACGCCTGCTACAATGTCTTCAGCACATTCTCTATAAGGATAAGGATATGAATAATTAAATATAAGACTAAATAGAGCAGTAAAAAGAAATTCTTTCAATACATCTCTTTAAAAAAAAATCTATTTGACGTTTCGCGCATTATCTATCATAATCAACCAACACGCGAGCGGAGTCGCGGGTTTAAGCTAGTCATTATATAAATACGCTAACACGAAAATTGTGGTACAGATTACTAGTTTATTCGTACAAGAAGGCCAATGAAAGCTACATAATTCGAAAGATTGTTTGTCGTAGATTTCACGAATATAATCAAAATTCAAAGTGCGATTTCCGATTAACTTACTTTTTTTGGGCAATGTTTCCCATTATCTCAGAAAGTTCTAAAGCTAAAGCTTTGAATTTTTTACCTCTTATTGTCAGTGGTGTTACGTTTATGTTCATCTACAAGGGTAGAGATAACCCTGTTAGTTCGACAACAAAAAATATTTTCTTTAAAAATTTCATAATTGATATTAGACCTTCATTTAAAAAATTGTATCTTGACGCTTGATAAAATTAGATTCTTGATTGAAAATGAGTGGATGCATAATACATGATTCAGGAACTTGACCAAGTTTTGTTTTGTTACCTTGGATAGTTCCTGACAAAACGGGATGTAAATACGGTATATTAATTTGAACATTGTTATGATTGGGCATTGATACCCCCTTAAGTAACGGAAAAATTAAATTTTTCTACCGTTTATTTTATTTAATTTTTTTTTAAATTCTTCTATGAAAGATGGCAGGACAAGCTCCTCTATCTACATCTGCATCTACATAACATACTCCGCAATCCACCGTAAGGTGCGTGGCGGAGGGTACACTACCACTACTAGGCATGTCCTTTCCATTTCCACTCGCAAATAGAACGAGGAGAAAAAAAGAATGCCTATATGCCTCCGTACGAGCCCCAATTTCTCGTATCTTGTCTTTGTGATCTTTACGCGAAATGTAAGTAGGCGGCAGCAAGATCGTACTATACTCAGCTTCGAATTCCGGCCCTCTAAATTTACTTAACAGAAATTCACGAAAAGAACGTCCTCTTTCTTCCAGCGATCCTCAATTGAGTTTCCGGAACATTTCCGTGACACTCGCGCATTGGTCGAACCTACCGGTAACAAATCTAGCTGCTCGTCTCTATGTCTTCCTTTAAACTGATCTGCTGCGGGTCCCAAACACTTGAGCAATACACAAGACGTGGTTGTACAAGAGTTTTATGCGCGGTCTCCTTTGCAGGTGAAGTACATCTTCCCAAAATTCTCCCAATAAACCGAAGTCGGCTGTCCGCCTTACTCACAACTGTCCTTACATGTTCGCTCTATTTCATATCTTTCTGCAATGTTACGCCTAGATATTTAAACTACGCCACTGCATCAAGATGTTCACTTCTAATGCTGTATTCGAATATTATGGGGTTCTTTTTCGTACTCATGCGTATCACCTTACATTCTTCGATGTTGTTAGCGTAGAGCGATTCCAACTGTGTTGGGGAAAACTTGGCGAACGGTTCAGCCAGGGTATTCGGGAGCTGTAGGTCCGGAATGGACAGTGTGCTGAAAGGTGCATATAAGATGAACATTAACAAGAGCAAAACTAGGGTAATGGAGTGCAGTGTAAGAAAATCAGGTGATGCTGAAGGAATTAGATTGGGAAACGAAGCAATAAAGGAGGTAGATGAGTTTTGTTACTTGGGCAGTAAAATAACAAATGATGGTCGCAGTACAGAGGATATAAAATGCAGAATGCAATGGGTGGAAAAGCGTTCTTGAAAAAGAGAAATTTGTTAACATCGAATATTGATTTAAGCCTAAGGAAGTCCTTTCTGAAGGCATTTGTATGGAGTGTTGCCTTGTATGGGAGTGAGACATGGACGATAAACAGTGCAGACAGGAAGAGGATTGAGGCTTTTGAAATATGGTGCTACAGAAGAATGCTGAAGATTAGGTGGGTGGATCGCGTAACTAATGAGGAGGTACTGAATAGAATTGGGGAGAAAAGAAATTTCTGGCAAACCTTGACCAAAAGACGGGATCGATTAGTAAGACACTTTCTTAGACATCAAGGAGTGAATTTAGCGTTGGAGGGAAGTGTGTGGGGTAAAAACCGCAGAGGGAGACCAAAAGATGGATACAGTAAGCAGATTCAGACAGATGTAGGTTGCCGTTCTTATGTGGAGACTAACTTAAATGCCCGTGCTTCGCAACGGTTTTTAGATAGGGACTTGGGTATACATGGTTTTGTAGGGTTACGGATTTAGGTCAGCGAAAACAGAATCCTTCATGGATCGCTCTGTCAATAAACTCAGTTCTCCTAGCCAAGATGTTGAATTTAAGTAAAAGTCCTTGTGTAAAAAGTGAATGTTTATAAAGATTTTCATAGAAAAAGTAAAATTAAAGTCTATTCCAGAACAATGTAAATTCAATGTTAGGTTATGTTCATGTGTGTAATTGTCTGTTTGGCGTACACTTCTGAAAACATACTATCGTTGAGATGAGAAGTAGAAATAACAATAACAGCGCCATGTATTGGTTCTGTGGTGTAGTACTAAACTGTTCATCCCTCACAGTAAGTGTATCCTGAAGTATTAGTACGTTGCGGTGTTGCACTGGGGACAACATAGTTATTCTGTATGCAGTGCTCCCTATCATCGAAAACGCGATGAACGCTGAAAGTCTGGTAATTCAATCAACAGAGCAGTTCGTGTTTGTTTAAATAGGACATCATGGTGTGATAAAGTACGTTTCGGTAATCGTTGAAGGAATGGCGTCAGCTGATCGTCTGTATAGAACTTTCCATTAAACATAGTATTTCCAGTGAATTGTCTTGACTGTGTTAGGAGAATCGGCCACTCTTTCAGCTAATACATGTCCCCACGTCGTGCAGTGATTACTTCGTAAAGCACGAAGTTGAAGTCGACCTTATGTAATAGAACTATATATTCAGAAGTCGGATTACAAGTCTAAGTACAATTGTCTCTGCAAAAGAAGATGTCCTTCTCTATCTTAATGCAGTCCGCACCAAAATTAAGTAATTATCGAACAATTATGAAAGCAAAGAGGTTAACTGCTGAGTTTGTCTGATCGCGTGTGTATGTTACCTCTGGTCGCAGGCACAGAACAGAAATATCTCTGGAGTGAGCATTCAGATCTTTGAAGATTCAGATGTGCAGAACAGATTTTGTGTCCTCAACATTAAGGTGGAAATGTTACGTGATATTGATAAAATTGAAGCAGCGCGCTTATTTCAAACTTTGACACTACAAATTACCGTTGCAGTTGCGTTCAGGGCATGCATATGCTCGTTGGAAGGACACTGAAGATGATCATTATGTGATCGAAATCGATCTGTGGTTTTTTAAAATAAAACATTAACGGCCAATGCTGCTAATTACATCTGGTGAGTTCATCATTGTGTGGTCGTGGAGCACCTCAAAGTAATGGAATCAAACCTCAAAAAAATTGATAAAAAGCTTCTAATAGCTGACTTTATCTTGGTCCTTTTTGTTCGGTTAAGACGAATGGCTGTGTGTAAATGGCTCTTTTTGCGACGCTTCCTCAGCTTTCTTGTTGCTTCTGTGACACACGTTATTTACATATTATTTCAAGTTATGTGGTTGCTCGGCGAAAAGGAGGTGGGGCGTCTTTGCAGCCAATGCCGTACACAACAATCATAAGAGCAAAGAAATGTGTCGTGGTCGTGGAGCACCTCAAAGTAATGGAATCAAACCTCAAAAAAATTGATAAAAAGCTTCTAATAGCTGACTTTATCTTGGTCCTTTTTGTTCGGTTAAGACGAATGGCTGTGTGTAAATGGCTCTTTTTGCGACGCTTCCTCAGCTTTCTTGTTGCTTCTGTGACACACGTTATTTACATATTATTTCAAGTTATGTGGTTGCTCGGCGAAAAGGAGGTGGGGCGTCTTTGCAGCCAATGCCGTACACAACAATCATAAGAGCAAAGAAATGTGTAGAAAGAGTGGATTTGTCTCAATATCACGTGGTAATTACTTAATGTTGAGAAGATGCGCAAAAAGCAATACTCACTCCATAGATATTTCTATTCTATGGTGACACACAGTGATGTATAACACTGCAATGTGGCTGCACATTCATGTGTTTTGCATTCTCCGCTATGTTGTAATTAGTCACACGAATTTTCGACAGTCCTTACGTAAGAATTAAATGCTTACATCTTTTTGTTTATAATATTATGCCATTATTCCATGTAATAGGCACATATGGGGATGATTTTCAAACATATTTTTATCCGTTTTATAACAACATTTTGTAGCAGCCATGTTGCAGTTAGTAAAGAAACGAAATATGAACATTATGGCTGGCATGATGCCGGCCGCAGTGGCCGAGCGATCTGCGGCGCGTCAGTCCCAGTCTGCACGGCCATTACGGTCGGGGGTTCGAATCTCCCCTCGGGCATGGATGTTTGTGTCGTCTTTATTATAAGGTAGTTCATAAGTAATTTCTAAATTTAGGGACTGATGACCCCGCAGTTAAGTTCCTTAAGCCTAACAAACATTTGAACAATTTTGAGCTGGCATGATCTGACAGCTGAAGTCCAACATCCAGACTGTACAGAGTTTACTGGTGGCAGAATAGCGCACCCACAATGGCTGTGAGCCAAGGAGGTTCCGTGAGCGCATCGTCTATGTATTATCTCTGGTGTCAGAGTAGCACTCTTCCATTATTTGTAATGTAATCATAGGCACATCATGAAATTTCTCTAATTATACATTTTCTAAACAGTGACACTACACCAAGAATTGATGTCTGTAACTAATAAGCTAAACAAACTCCCTAATAGTTTATATTATGGATTTTTTTCTTCCGTGTTCTGATTTCAATGGAATGAAACCCATAGGTTTTCATGTTGCCTCTGAAACTTCGTGAAAAATCGTCTGCTGTGCTACGCCATTCTTATTACGCAGCATCGGAGTCTATTACATCTTTGGTGCACTAAAGTGCCTCTGTAGCTAGTAAAAAAATTATTTTTGTTGTTTTATACCTGTGTTAAATTTCACTTGCAGTGGCAGCGGTTCAATATGTTAAAGTTGGTAACGAAATATTCGCTTTAGGAATCATTAATTTAGTGATCGGAACAACATTAATTATTTACAGAATGAAACTTTCACTCTGCAGCGGAGTGTGCGCTGATATGAAACTTCCTGGCAGATTAAAATTGTGTGCCGGAACCGGGACTCGAACCTGGGACCTTTGCCTTTCGCGGGCAAGCGCTCTACCACTGAGCTACCCCGACACGACTGACTCACGATGCCGCCTCACAACTTTACTTCCACCAGTACCTCGCCTCCTACTTTCCAAACTTCACAGAAGTTCTCCTGCGAAACTTGCAAGACTAGCACTCCTGGAAGAAAGGATATGGTGGAGACATGGCTTAGCCACAGCCTAGGGGATGTTTCCAGAATGAAACTTTCACTCTGCAGCGGAGTGTGCGCTGATATGAAACTTCCTGGCAGATTAAAATTGTGTGCCGGAACCGGGACTCGAACCTGGGACCTTTGCCTAAGGCAAAGGTCCCAGGTTCCAGTCCCGGTTCCGGCACACAATTTTAATCTGTCGGGAAGTTTCATTAATTATTTATTTCATTATCAACACACAGAATTATTCCCTTCATTGTACGTAATTTTTCAAAAAAGATTCAACGACCGTTTCCAACATCAATACACCACACTGCTGCCGTAAGGAAAATCGTATTTCGTAGCCCTTGTTTCAGAGTATTTCACCCTAGTTATGAGAATAAAAGACGTAGCATTGCCAGCTATAAGTCAGCGCCTCTGTCGGATCTTTGCTGCACTACGCTGCAATTCAAACATAGGATAGACCAGTAACTACAAATTACGATATCTTTTTTTGCCCTGATGCGATTTGGATGAAATCAAGCTTACATGTTGCCTCAAGGTACTCTCAGTTGACCTATTAAATCCCATGAAAGTTCGTATAGTACTCTCAGAGATTTGGTGTACTACACTATACTTATAGGCATAGTATACACATAAAACTTCAAATTACGATATCTTTCCTTCCTCTGATCCGATTTTGATGAAATGATGCCTATGTTACTCTCCAAACTATTCTCAATTTACTTGTGGAAACCCACGATAGTTTGCGTAGTACTTTTGAAGATTACCTTCAACAAATAGACATACACAATGACTTTTAAACAGATGATTAAATTATGATATCTTCATTTTCTTTGATGAGATTTTAATTATTTAAGCGTTAACGTAATCGCACGGTATGTTCAAGTTATGTGTGGAAACCCCATGAAGATTAGTCACGTAGTTTTGGAGATAAACGTGTTCAAAGAGACAGACGGACATGACGGTCATAGATAAAAAAAAAATCAAATTACGTTTTCCTTTTTTTCCGTGATCTGATTTTTATGAAACTAAGTCTATATGTTGTCTAGAGTTACGCTCAAGGTACCTGCGAAAACCACATGCAAATTCGTGAAGTAGTTTTGGATATAAGAGGTTTTTAATAGTCGTAAAAACAGACGCAACGGTTACTTAAAACACTGAAAATTACGATATCTTTTTTTTTTCTGTAGTTGGATTTTGATAAAATTATGCCTATATGTTGACACAAACTTTTATCGTGGTTTTGTGAAAACCGCATGAAGATTCGTCCAGTAGTTTTGAAGATTGAAGGGAACAGCGACAGGCCTACATTTACAGATTTATTATTAGTGTAGAAGATAGATGAAGAGGCTTGCTCAGGATAGGGTATTATGGAGAGCTGCATCAAACCAGTCTCCGGACTGAAGACCACAACAACAACAACAGGCCTGTGTACACCGCTCGAGTTGCAGACGCAGTTCTCTCGCCATCGTCGATAATGGCGGACTGCCTAGAGGTGGGACAGAGAACCGTCGGCCTCGAATATCCCGCAGATGATAGCTGGCGGGCATCTGTGGCAACACCTGCCGTCTGTGACGCCACGGTACAGTCAGGCGGAGACTTTAATGGCGTCGCTTTGTCTCGGCTGAGGTGTACAATGGACGTCATTATGGTGGGCCTGGCGTCGAGGTCGCAGCAGCAGGAGATACAGCAGGAGAGCGGTGGGGGCGGAAGTTGCGAATAGGAAAGAGGGGGAGGGGGAGGTCGACGACGGCCGAAACCAGCCGAAAACGGGCGATCGTTCCAGTTCGATACAGCACAGAGATGGCAAATCTCACGGTTCGGGAACAATTGTAACCTTATAGTGTGATCATCTCTATATATAAAAGGCAGTGTCCCGATTGACTGACTGACTGACTGACTCATCATCGCCCAGCCCAAAACACTGAAGATAGAAACTTGAAATTTGCGCAGGGTGTTGATCTTACTCTGAAGGCATCATTTAAGAAGCGATTTTTCGATATTCCGTCCGTAAGGGAGTGAAATAGGGGATGAAACGTTTTTTGAAAACAAATAGCTATTTAGGCAATTTTGAAGCTAGTACTACAAAATTTCGGATTTTAATTCACGGTTCGAATTTAAAATTCACGTGTTTCGACATTTTTTGGAAATTAAGACTAATAAGGGAGTGAAATACGGAATGCAAAAAATTGATTTTCAAACAAAAATGGTGCTGTTAACTGAAATTTCAAGCTATAACTGCGAAACTTAAGATATCGATTCTTCATCAGGATTAAAAGGAAACAACTGGTGCAGACCAACCAGCCTACGCATGCGAAGCAGCGGGGGTTCAGCTAGTTTTCATTATCTACATAGATACTCTGCAAATCACATTTAAGTGCTTGGCAGAGTGTTCATTAACCACTTTCATAACTTTTCTCTACCGTTCCATTCTCTAATAGCGCGCGGGAAGAAAGAACACCTAAATCGTTCCGTTTTCGATCTGATTTCTCTTATTTCATTGGGATGGTCATGTCTCCCTAAGTAGGTGGGTGCTAGCAAAATATTTTCACATTCAGCAGTAAAAGTCGGTGATTGAAACTTCGCAAACACATCACGCCGCAATGAATAACGTCTTTCTTTTAATGATTTCCACCCCAATTCGTGCAACATTTCCGTGACGCTTTCCCCCCCGAACGTGATAAAACAAAACGAGCTGCTGTTCTCTGAAGCTTCTCAATGTCTTCCGTCAGTCCCACCTGGTGAGGGTCCCACAAGGGGCAACAGTACTCCAGGAGAGGACGCACGAGTGTGATGTAGGCAGTCTCTTTGGTGGAGCTGGTGCATCTTCGAAGCGTTCTGCCAATGAAACATAACCTTTGATTCGCCTTCCCCACAATATTTTCTGGGTGTTCTCTCCAGTCAAAGTTGTTCGTAATTGTAACTCCTAGGTATTTGGTAGAATTTACGACCTTAAGGTTTGACTGATTTATCGCGTAATTGAAGTTCAGCGGATTTCTTTTAGTGGTCATGTGTATTACTTCACACTTTTCTTTATTTAGTGTCAAAAATTCAAATGTTCAAATGTTTGTAAAGCTTATGGGACGTAACTATGGGGTCATCAGTCCCTAAATTTACAAACTACTTATGAACTACTTACGAACTAGGACGGCACAAATATCCATGCCCGAGGGGGATTCGAACCCCCGACCGTAGTGGCCGTGCAGACCGTGACTGAAGCGCCTCAGTCCCCTCAGCCACCGCGGCCGGCTATTTAGTGTCGATTGCCAATTTTCGCACCAAGTAGAAATTTTGTCTAAATCCCCTTGCAGTTGCTTTTGATCCTCTGTTGACTTCACTAACCGATAAACGACAGCATCATCCGCGAACAGTCTATGGGAGCTATTCAGATTGTCTCCTAAATCGTTTATAAACACGAGGAAGAGTAGGGGACCTATAACGCTTCCCTGTGGAACGCCAGATATCACTTCTGTTTTACTCGATGACTTACCGTCAATTACAACAATTACAACATTATAATCATGAGATACTTCAGTTGGGTTAAGCACAATGTATCTAATTTTGTCAAATGTTTTTACAGGATTGAATGTTTTGCAAACTGCTGGCACATGTACGCTAGTGGCTGTGAGGGAAAACGAATGTATAAGCGAGTCGCACGGCAGGGAAGGAAAATGGCGTCGCGTAAGTTACCCTGTCGCGGTCGCCACTCTTTCTTGTCCTTCCCTCCGGCTGACGTTTCTTCCGCTGGCTATGGCGCCCGCATATGGCGGCGATACGTCTCGTTTCTTTTTGCCCGGGGAGTCGGCCGTATGATCGGCATTTCTCTCCCTAATCCCCGCAGCCGACCCGCGCTAAGAGAATTTCTTCGGCAGTCGCGGCGTTCATTTTTCGCGTTTCTTTCCGACCGAGTTTCGGCGACAGCTACGGATGGCGGCAACTTCTGAGCGGAGCCAAGTTTACTCCCGAGAGGTGTGGGCGGGAGAGGGGGAAAGGGGGGGGGGAAGGAAAGCTGGGGGAATGTGGAGGGGGGGAGACCTGCTAAATGATGGCCCGCTCTTTCAACAGCGGGCTGTGTGGAGCCTGAGCGATGCCGAGGTCTAAGTCTGACGGCGGCAGTCAGTGACTGCGGGGGGGGGGGGGGGAAAGGGGAGTAGCAGAGAGTAGGAGGGGCCATTCCACTCCATCAGGCTGCCACTGAAACTCTCCTTTCTGTACTGCACTGTTTCATGTCCTCTGGTGTTTCCATCTGCATCTACGAGCCTCTTGAAGAAATAAATACATTTCGATAAATATGAAGCATAGAATTAAAGTTCACGGATTAAAGTTCAGGGTGAAGAAATAAAAACATTGCGTTTTGTTGAGACACTGTAATTCTGTCAGAGACAGCAAAGGACCTGGAGGAGCAGTTTAATGGAATGGACAGTGTGTTGAAGAGAGCGTATAAAATGAACATTAACAAGAGCAAAAAAAAAAATAATGGAATGCGGTCTTAGAAAATCAGGCGATGCTGAAGGTAACGAAACAATGAAGGTGGTAGATGAGTTTTGTTACTTGAGTAGTAAAATAACACGCGATGGTCGCAGTACGGAGGATATAAAATGCAGAATGGCAATGGGATGAAAAGCATTTTTGAAAAAGAGAAATTTGCTAACATCAAATATTAATTTAAGGGTAAGGAAGTCTTTTCTGAAGGCATTTGTGTGGAGTGTTGCCTTGTACGGGAATGAAACGTGGACGATAAACAGTGCGGACAGGAAGAGAATAGAGGCTTTTGAAATGTGGTGCTACAGAAGAATGCTGAAGATTAGGTGGGTAGATCACATAACTAATGAAGAGGTACTGGACAGAATTGGTGAGAAAAGGAATTTTTGGCATACCCTGACTAAAAGAAGGGATCGCTTGGTAGGGCACATTCTTAGACATCGGGGAATCGTAAATTTAGCATTGGAGGGAAGTGTGTGGGATAAAAATCGCAGAGGGAGACCAAGAGACGCGTATAGTAAGCAGATTCAAGTGGATGTGGGTTGCCGTTCTTATGAGGAGATGAAAAGGCTTGCTCAGGATTGAGTAAGGTGGAGAGCTGCATCAAACCAGTCTCCGGACTGAAGACCATAACAACAACAGAATTAAAATTTGTGATGCGGCCGGGAATCGAACCCGGACCTCCAGGCTTACTAGGCAGACGTCTTACCGTTAGACCATCACACCACTAGCGATTAAGACGCCTCAACATAGTCTAAGCAGTGGCGGCTTGTGACAATGTGCTAATGTGCTGCAGCACACTGTAAATATATTACTAAAATTATGCCATTCCTCTTCGAATGCAAGCGAGAAATGGCTATAAAATTACATCCTTTCTCTTGGAATACGAGCCAGATATCACAATAAAATTATGTCAATTCCTTTCCAATGCGTATTAGAACGCTAGTAATAAGGATGAAAACGCATTTTGGAGTGCTATGGCCCGCGATGACCACCACACCACGGAATATTGTAAGTAGGATATCCCTCCACGTCACAAACTTTAATTAAGCTTCTGTGTTCCAAAGATAATTGCCACTACTGCCAAGGCTCTCCATGCAGCGGAATAGCATCTCGGCAATGGACATATTGGAACAATTCTGTGAAGGTGATATAAATATAAATTTAATACACATAAACAATCCCTGAGACGGATTTCGTCTCGAATATGTCAAAGATATGCTTCAGAATTATCAATAATGTCTTTGACATATTTGAGACGAAATCCGTCTCATTGATTTGTATTTATTTGTATGAAATTGACATGGACTTGTTGTGAGGCCTTGCATCTAGACGGTGTTGCCTTGGGCCGGTCAGACATTGCATTTGACTTTCCGCAGGGCCGGCGCAAGCCTACAGTGCCTCTCATAGCTTTTGGGACAAATAATGGGTACGGAATGTCTGCGTATGAAAGAATTTATGATCGTTAATACCAGTGGCGACGCGTCCTACGTGTTCGCTGGTTTAGTGAAGACCCAGTGAAAACCTCGTCGTGAAAAGAAAGTAAATAAATAAAATGTGTATTTTAAACTATCATTCTTTGTTTCGTTCTTCTATCACATCAGATCCGATTTCCCTCAGGAACTGTTTATTTGTATTAAATTGATATTTATATCACCTTAAGAGGATTGTTCCACTATGTCCATTGCTGAGGTGCTATTCCGCTGCATGGAGAGCCTTGGCAGTAGTGGCAATTATCTTTGGAACACAGAAGCTGAATTAAAGTTTGTGTTGTAGAGGGAAATTGTACTTAAGACTATTCCGAGGTACATTAGTTGCTAGTGGTGTGATGGTCTAATTGTAAGACGTCTGCCTACTATGTATGGAGGTCTGGGTTCGATTCCTGATGTGCAAGCCAAATTTTAATTCTATGGTTCAGATTAATCATTATTGTCTTTGACATATTCGAGATGAAAATCCGTTTCAGAGATTGTTTATTTGTATTAAGTAAATACATTTTGTTATTTGCAGGGCCCACAGTGTTAGTGAAGTCGTACAACGACATTTTAATAATCGTTATAAAAGTAAGGGTACAATGTGCGTGCCGCAAAAATTCAAAAACAAATTAAGGTACGATCAAGCTGATAGCCCTTTATTACCTTTCCATCAAGATTGTTATTGTTGTTATGGACGTCAGTCCGCAGACTGGTTTGATGCAGCTCTCCACGCTACCCTGTCCTGTGCAAGTCTCTTCATCTAAGTTCGGCAACCTACATCCTTTTGAATCTGCTTACTGTATTCGTCCCTCGGTCTCCCTCTACGATTTTTACCCCACACACTTTCTTCTAATGCTAATATGACAATTCCTTGATGTCTCAGAATGTGTCCTACCAATCTATCCCTTCTCTTGGTCAGGATATGCCAGAAACTCCTTTTCTCCCCAATTCTGTTCAGTACCTCATCATTAGTTACGCGATCCACCCACCTAATCTACAGCATTCTTCTGTAGCACCACATTTCAAAAGCCTCAATCCTCTTCCTGTCCGCACTGTTTATCGTCCATGTCTCACTCCCATACAAGGCAACACTCCACACAAATGCCTTCAGAAAGGACTTCCTTAGGCTTAACTCAATATTCGATGTTAACAAATTTCTCTTTTTATCGAATGCTTTTCTACCCATTGCCCTTCTGCATTTTATGTCCTCTGAACTGCGACCATCATTTGTTATTTTACTGCCCAAGTAACAAAACTCATCTACCTCCTTTATTGTTTCGTTACCTAATCTAATTCCTTCAGCATAACCTGATTTTCTTAGAATGCACTCCACTACCCTAGTTTTACTCTTGTTAATGTTCATCTTATATGCACCTTTCAGCACCCTGTCCATTCCGTTCAACTTCTGTTCCAGGTCCTTTGCTGTCTCTGACAGAATTACTATGTTGTCAGCAAAACGCAGTGTTTTAAATTCTTCACCCCGAACTTTAATTCCTTCTCCAAATTTCTCCTTGCTTTCCTTTATAGCTTGCTCAATGGACAAATTGAATGACATTGGATAAATTAATACATACCACAATCTTCCAAGCCGTGCATTTTTATATTATTGTGACAAAATGTTTATTATACTTTATAATATCTCGTAAATCATGATATTGCGTTTCCAAATGTAAAATTTTTTATTCAGTTAAGTTACGGATTTCGAAGTTTATTTGAGAGCTCTCCAGAGATGAGGTATGTTTACATTTTTCACAAAAAAATATCTTGTGTGAATTTGAGGGAAAGCTTTTATTGGACATAAGTAAAATCAACACCACACACACAAGACGATAATATAATCTTGTAAACATACTGCATCTCTGGACAGCTGTCAAATAAACGTCAAAATCCATAACTTAAATGAATAATAGACGTCTTACATATGAAAAAGGAATATTATAAGTTACGAAATATTATAAAGTATATAACACATTTCGTCACAATAATATCAAAATGAACGACTTGCCAGTAGACTTGCACACAATAGTTCGTGATCGGGAGTTCGCTCTTTTAGTTCGTCCGCTCCCAGTGACGGCTGAGCGGCGTGGTCTGCGCGTGCAGGTGGAGGGAGAAGTTCCCCCACCTAGCTGCTTCATGCGCTTGCTGCTTGAGCCGATAACGATATCACGCAAAGCAAAAGAAACAGTTTGTGGATAATTTCTCGCGTTTAAGTTTAGATTTATCTCTACATCTTGGCATTATGGAATTTATTAGTCAGCTATTGCAGAGTGGAGAACACTTCAGAACAGAAATTTTGTAGCACTGAACTACGTAATCTAGCAGACAGACGCTCATCTCGAAATGGCTCTCATCAGCAGAAGGCAAACACGTGATTTTTAATTCTGCTGCGCGCCCTCTCGCTATTGCCCGTCGGTCTTCGGAAAAGAATCCAACGAACTAAGAAGCGAGACACGCTTGGCATAATAGTTCGCGACCGGTAACGTATGTTTTAGTTCGCGACCGAACGCGAATATTTTGGTTCGCGACCGATCGCGCATATTTTAGTTCGCGACCGATCGCGCATACTTTAGTTCGCTACCGGTAGCTCTCCTTTTAGTTCGCAATCGTCCGCTCTTTTTAGTTCGTCCGCTCTTCATAGTTCGTCCGCCCTTTCTTAGTTCGTCCGCTCTTTTTGGCTTTTGCTACCGCTACTAAAAGAGTTCTTTCTTTTGTTATGACAGTTGTTTTATATATAATGATCAGTGTTGCCAAAGCGTGTGCTATTACCCGTATTTTTGGGCAATTAGACATCAAATACTTAAGCAAATAAACCAGTTATTTACACGAATGGGTGTTACAATGGCATTCAACTACTTTGCGTACAGATTACTCGTAGTAAATATTATTTAGACACTGCTGAATACCTTAGAAAAGAAAATTTGTGGCTGTGAACTATGAAACTACAGCTGAGCTGCATCTCAGCTCGAAATGACGGCAACTGGCAGAAGGGAATCACGCGATTCTGCGCGCTCTCGCGTCCTCTCGTTGTTCCCCGTCAGTCTTCGCAAAAGGAGCGGACGAACTAAGAGGCGAGGGATCTGCGAACTAGTTCGCGTAGTTCGCCTGTGGGAGCGCTCTTCCCAACTAGTTCGTTCGCGAACTACACAAGAATACTTGCCAGAATGTGGTATGTATGAAGCCATTTCCACTCTGTATAAAATAAATAGGCTATATAGTTTGACATATTATATGAAACAAATACATGTAGCTGCAAACCTTTTTATTGGCTAGTATTATAATATTTAGTATGACAAGCCAGCTTGTTTCGGCGTATTGCCATTCTCAAGTGCGCCTGTAAGTGTTGATAATAATGCTACTCATTTGTGTCTCTTCGAAGTACAGTAATATTACTTTTTTTTTTTTTTTTTTTTTTTTTTTTTTTTAACAAAATAACACCTCATGTGACCTAATGCTTCATGTTTGAGTTGCAAAAGTCACATTACTGTTATAAATGTGCTGTGTTAAATACATATAAACTAGATGTGTTACATTTACAATTATATGCCATAGCTCGACAATTTAAACATATCAGACATATTTTTTCTCACTTGTTCACTGTCCGCGAGAAAAAAATGTGTTGTCTGTTTTTTTTTAATTCTTTAATTTATTTCTTTTTCAAGTGACGAGCTATGGCTTATGATTTTTAATTTGACACATCTAGTCTATATGTACTTAACACAGTACATTTAAAACAGGAATGTGACTTTTATAAATCAGACATGAAGCACTATGTGGCATGAGGAAATTAAAAAAAGAAAAGGCAGAGAACTGAAGTTGACAACTAAGATTGTCGAAATTGCTCATCTAAAGTATTTTAAAATATTTAATAAGCTATCTTGGTAAATATATTCGTAACAAATAATATTGCTCACACCCTCGCTTGAAAATTGTCAAACATATTTAATATTACAACGGTAATTTACATTATTTCTTACGTCTAGGCGTAACTGACTAATATATAGCATCTATTGACCTTCTGTTAACTTTAATTTTTTTTTATTATGATACATATCGCGTTTATCTGTATAACTCGTAGGTAATTTTCGCGATTCCTTATTTTGACTGTTGGGTACAGAGGTGCTCAATGTTTCCAGTTTTGTATACATAGATGCTCAATGTTTACAGTTTGGTATCTTTGAAAGGCAGGGATGGTATATATGTGGCATAGATATTGGTAGCTTAAAATTTGGAAGGTAGGTACATTGATATTAATGTTTCATGTTTAATTTTCTATATTTGGTAGTCAGAGATGCTATATGTAGTGTGACATATTTGTACGAGTTATCTCTGATTTTCTTTGTCAAGAAGTGAATGAAGTTTTCTAAAAAAATATCTATGCCACACTTACCTCTGATACTAAGAAACCGGAGAAACAACAGAGCTCTATACACATGGCGGCTATACACATAGGACCACGTCCCTGTTGGCTGACATCAGCAGGATATAATAATCAACGCCACAGTTATCATGAAATGACGTCATTTTAAACTAATACTAATTTCACTTCAAATTTAATCTTACTTCCTTTCACAAAAAGTTCTGTATGGCACTAGGCGAAGCTGTACAGTATCACGTGACTGTTGGTAGAACAATGGTTTAGCTGCAGAGATGTTGGTGCCATGAGAACGATGACAGGCTTAGTGTACCAGTATCTATGGTGAAAGATACCTGATTGTATACCATCTGTGAACTTCACATGATGTAAAACTGTAAACACTGACAACGAGCCGGCCGCGGTGGCCGAGGGGACTGAGGCGCTCCAGTCACGGTCTGCACGGCCACTACGGTCGGGGGTTCGAATCCCCCCACGGGCATGGATATTTGTGCCGTCCTAGTTCGTAAGTAGTTCATAAGTAGTTTGTAAGTTTAGGGACTGATGACCCCGTAGTTAAGTCCCATAGACTATACAAACATTTGAACATTTTTTGAACTGACAACGAAAATCAAAGATAACACAAACAAACATACTACCAATGATCTCTATACTACCTGGCTGTTGAACTTCTGATGTTTGAGCGTGCCAACCGTAGATAGTCATATTTCGTTTCTTGCCAAATTCAAATATGGCTGCTATGAAGTATTAAAAGGAAACGAAAGGATAATACATTTAGATTCCGTTCCCACATCGGCCTATTACATCGCATATTGACACAAATTTCTAATCACGAGGTAAGAAAGCAGTTCTTCGTCTTGTAATAGCTGATGGAAATTCGTTTGCCAAATTAAAATATGGTGGGGAATACGAAATCACACGCGAAACATATGAATGTAAGGGCACGCTAACGGTTTTATGATCAGACATCAGAGTTATACGTCAGTTTGTATAGAGATCACTGCATACTACAGTACACATACAATCCCTGATTACCAAGCATAAAAATGTATTTGGACGTCATAAATGCTGCTGGCTTTGCCAACAAGAAACTCACGAAGAAAGCTGAGTTTCCCGACGCTGTTGCTTTCGAAGTAGACACCTTTAGCCGGGAAAATTGCGCATATGTTAACATGCTCTGTGACTACCAATCACAGAGACCCTAGTACCTGCCGTCCCGTTTTTATCTATAATGGGTCGTATGAATAAAAAAGAGCACATGCTCCAAAGAAGATTCTCAGAGAAAAAGACCGTTCTCTGAGTAAGTTCTCAATTTCGTATGAATAAAAACTTCGGAGCATATGCTCTGAGCAGGTAGTTCATTCTCGCTACCTCCCCTCCTACTTGAGTAAGTTCTCCGCGTGTCATGTCCGCCACAGATCAGCTGTCCAATCGTGTATTTCTTTAAACTAGCCCAATCACGCAAATTATTAAGTATACAAATATGGAGTAGGCATCAACATGTTCAGAAAGAATGGACTGTGTTTAGATATTAGTTTGTTGTGAAGGAGCATATTATTAAGACTAAATATGTACTTTCTACGAAAATGTATTCTGCTGGCGATAAAAAATTTTCGTCACGCGAGAAACTCGTTTGTTAATGAAGTAGGGTTAGCACAATTTGCGAACGATATAATAAGAATGCATCACATATTCATCTGTCACGACGTGGAATGCTGTCGGAGTGTTCTAACATGAGATAGGCCTTGTTAAATATGACACCCAATGGTTTGCTCATAAGCGTTAGGCCATGCGATTTTGAACAAGAAACACGCTGCTAGGTATGTAATTAATCAGTTATTAATTTTCCTGTCGTGTTTACTTACTTCTAACATGACAGAAGTTACGATTACGAAGCCAGAAAACGCATCATAAATAGCCAACCGATTTGGATAGAAACAGTACTTCAGTAGGCCTACCTGGTATTGCAGCAATATTTATTTTGTGATAGAAACTGTGAAGTCCTGGGATACACTTTATTTGGAACTAACAGCATAAGGTCTTACTAATAGACCCTATTTTAAAACAATATTATTTTGCTATGTGACTGTTTACAACTGTAAATATACACGCCAAACAAATGAGTAAACACGCAGCTGAATCAATTTGTGTTTCATTTTTATGTCGGTAATGAAAACACCTCTTACATCATTCTCGTCACTGTATAAAATGCTGGAAGTGTCACACGATTTTTCCGAAGGAAGATACTCGTCAACAAAATGTTTTTATTTGTATTAACTTTATAGATCGCCTCGTATTCCTTAAAGACTACATATAAAGGAACTTGTTTTTGCCTTGTAAGTAACAAAATTGTCATTTTTATTATAAACCTCAGTAAAACATAACCTTAATAGAAGTTACTCAGCACGGAGTATGCCATAGAGCTCACTCCAGAAATCTGAAAATGTTCTCCCGTCGTGAGAAACTTCTGCAGTTTTATTCATATGAAATTGGAGAATGTTCTCTGTTGTCAGCAACTTCTCTCACCCCGTTACTCACGCCGAGAACATACTCGGCTGAAGTATATTCTCCGACTGCCGTTATTCACGCGAACCCGAGTATGTTCTCTGGAATCCAGAGTATAAAGTAGATACTCCATTTTATTCATACGGCCCAATGGCAGATTTCTCTGTAGCGAAAGTCTCTTCAAGTTTTATGTTTGAACGGGACTATGGAATGGTTATCACGTAATTACCTTGAACCATGCTGTCAAGGTCAAACGAAGGTCGTGTTCCCTTTCTCAGTAGTGATTGTCTACTTTTTATTCCATAATCGTATTCTCCATAAACAAATAGCTTTATAAAGGCATCGGCTCGATAGTTGGCGGAAAGAGTGGACAAATCACGCACACACGTCCAGGATAATGTTCATGTCACATTCGTGGACGTTCAGAGGAGGTTTAAACGGTGATGAAATAGCTATGGAAAATTGCGTGGGACATTTACACTTAAAGCACGAAAAATAACGACTTTGTTGTTTTACTTCACTCAAACCTTCCTTGCGCATTGAACGTCGAATGTGAAAAAATTTAATCGCAATCTGATGAATAGTATTCACATTTAATAGAAAAATGTCTATTTTTTCTGAATTTTGCGGGAAAATTTTCCAAATTTTTATTTCATAAGAACGTTTCTCTTGCTTTGAACGCCAAATATGCAAAATTTGATGAAAACAAAAGAAGAATTATCCCTTTCCGTCGTGCGAATAGTCAGTGCTGAATTCGATGAAAAAAAAAAAAAAAAAAAAAAAAAAAAAAAAAAAAAAAAAACACTAATAACGCCCTTTCAGTTTTTCTCAAATTTTCCAATTTTGCGGTAGATTTTCCAAAAAGTTTATTTCACACAAACCTTGTCCTGTCAAGCCGTACTCAAGTGATGCTCTTACAAAAATGTGGAAATTGGTTTCTATTCATAGAATAAATCGCTTTAGGTTTTTCCTAAATTTTCCTACTTTCCTGGCGACTTTTCTAAATTTTTATTTTCTGCGAACCTTCCTCTTTCTTTCAACATGAAATGTACAAAATTTTAATGCAATTGGACGAATGGTATTGACAGCTCTCTGGAGAAAGCTGTTTCAGTTTTTCTCGATTTTCCTCTTTCCCGGACAGCTTTTCCATATTTTATAACCGTTTAAACCTTCCCTGGACCTATACGAATATTTCAAGACTAAAATTAGCCAAATCGGTTTAGCCGTTCTGGAGTTTTAGCGAGACTAACGAACAGCAATTCATTTTTATTTATATAGAAGACTAGCTGAAAACCCTGCGTTGCCCGGATATCCGGATATTTATTTATTTATTTATTTATTCCTGCTATTTTTCCGGTATATATTCATTTGTATAAGGGTTGTATGTCTGTAAAATCTCTTTGGAATACAATTAGTAGTAAAAGTCCTGTAAGATGTACAAACATTCGAACATTTGAAAGAAGTAATAGATTAAAACTTGGTGCGTGATGGGGCGGTTTTCCATGAATGTTGCTGTTTATGTGCTCATATCTCATGAACTACGTGTCGTACTATGACACTATGTAGAAGTTACACTGATCTATAGGCGTGTATACTGTTTGTAAAATTTCCTGCGGCTGCAATTCGTAGTGTAGAAATTATAAATTGTAACGTCGTACCGAATGCCGTAGTTTTGGTCCACGAACAGCGGAACGTTACTGTTTATGTGCTCATACCTAATGAACTACATGTCGTGCTGTGATACAATTTAGAAGGTACATTCAACTATATATGTGTATACTGTCTGTAAAATTTCCTGCTGCTATAATTTGTAGTATACAAATTATAAATTGTAACGTCATACCGAATGCCGTAGTTTTACTCTATAAACAGCGGAAAAGTAGTAAGCGAGAAACTTTTTTCCTTTCATCATTTTGCTATGGGTGTCAACGAGAGGAAGTTTAATAAAGGTTTGAAATTATGTTTAAAGTTTGTTGCAAGTCGCTAAGTACTGTCATTCTCATACAGTGTATTTATAAAGTCTCGCCGCATTAAGTGGAATTTTTTTTGTGATTCCTGTTGTTTATGAAGTCATATCTTCTGAACCATGTGTCGTATGTGATTTGGTTGAAATCGGTGCAGTGGTTTAGGAGAAAATGACCAGCATTGTCGCTAAATGCAGCAGTTTTTCATGCATCTCATTGTTTATGACGTCATACCCCGTGAACTATATATGGTATGCGATTCTTACACTTACGGCGACCGTTCCATGGATTGAAGCTTACTTGTATAAAATTTGAGAAAGATTGGATCTAAACAGTAGATTTGTACTGTGGCGCATTTCTTTTTTACTAGACATACATTAGAGCCACATTTTTAATACATCACCTGTTATTTATGTTCAGTGGTAGAATGATGGTAGATCTCGTTGCTCTCCTGCCAATAGTACATCACAAAATAATAGGATGTCGGGTTCTTATACGTCATGTATTGAACCAACAATGTGACACGTTTCCTTTTTTATACAAATTTATTTATCCATTCTTGATGAAACACAGAAATAATGCAAGAGTAAGACTGGTTCAGAACACACTTCCATACTAACTCAAGACTAAGTTGTTAGTTGTTACTACTCCATTACTAACTTCATACTGCTCCATACTTTTACTCGTCTAAGACTGTCTTCAAACTCTCCTCTTTCTCCATACTTCTACTTCATTCTACTCCAGACTGACTGAGACTGACTGAATTCGCGCGTATTAATACGTTGTGTTCCAAAGAAAACAGGTGCAGACAGATGTGAAAACTACAGAACCATCAATTTAATAAGTCATGGCTGCAAAATATTAACGCGAATTATATACAGAAGGATTGAAAAGCTGGTAGAAGCCGACCTCGGGGAAGATCAGTTTGGGTTCAGGAGAAATGTAGGAACACGGGAGGCAATACTCACTTTACGGCTTATCCTAGAAGATAGATTAAGAAAAGGCAAACCTACATTTCTAGCTTTTGTAGATTTGGAGAAGGCCTTTGACAATGTTGATTGGAATAAACTCTTTCAAGTTCTGAAGCAAGCAGGAGTAAAATATAGGGATCGTAAGGTTATTTACAACTTGTACAAAAACCAGACAGCGGTTGTCAGAGTTGAAGGGCATGAAAGGGATGCAGTGGTTGGAAAGGGAGTAAGACAGGGTTGTAGTCTTTCTCCATTGTTGTTCAATTTGTACATTGAGCAAGCTATAAAGGAAAGCAAGGAGAAATTTGGAGAAGGAATTAAAGTTCAGGGGGAAGAATTAAAAACGTTACGATTTGCCGACGACATAGTAATTCTGTCAGAGACAGCAAAGGACCTGGAAGAGCAGTTAAACGGAATGGACAGTGTGCTGAAAGGTGCATATAAGATGAACATTAACAAGAGCAAAACTAGGGTAATGGAGTGCAGTGTAAGAAAATCAGGTGATGCCGAAGGAATTAGATTAGGTAACGAAACAATACAGGAGGTAGATGAGTTTTGTTACTTGGGCAGTAAAATAACAAATGATGGTCGCAGTACAGAGGATATAAAATGCAGAATGGCAATGGGTAGAAAAGCGTTCTTGAAAAAGAGAAATTTGTTAACATCGAATATTGATTTAAACCTAAGGAAGTCCTTTCTGAAGGCATTTGTATGGAGTGTTGCCTTGTATGGGAGTGAGACATGGACGATAAACAGTGCGGACAGGAAGAGGATTGAGGCTTTTGAAATATGGTGCTACAGAAGAATGCTGAAGATTAGGTGGGTGGATCGCGTAACTAATGAGGAGGTACTGAACAGAATTGGGGAGAAGAGAAATTTATGGCATACCTCGACTAAAAGAAGGAATAGATTGGTAGGACACATTCTTAGACATCAAGGAATTGTGAATTTAGCGTTGGAGGGAAGTGCGTGGGGTAAAAACCGCAGAGGAAGACCAAGAGATGGATACAGTAAGCAGATTCAGACAGATGTAGGTTGCCGTTCTTATGTGGAGATGAAGAGGCTTGCTCAGGATAGGGTATTGTGGAGAGCTGCATCAAACCAGTCTCCGGACTGAAGACCACAACAACAACAACAATACGTTGTGTATATTCTAGAACCTTCTAGAACACGGAAGTACAATATTTAACAATTTGTTCATGAAACATACGCATATTTTCCTTTACGTAAAGATACACAATATTATGACAAATGTAATAATAATATTTCCTGTCAAGACAAAACAATAGAAAAGATCGTAAGTAAGCAACAATCAGTGCAGTGTTAATATATGTTTACATTGTTGTTACGACTTTCAATAATGAGTTAATTTAGCCGGCCGCGGCGGGCGAGGGGACTGAGGCGCTCCAGTCACGGTCTGCACGGCCACTACGGTCGGGGGTTCGAATCCCCCCTCGGGCAAGGATATTTGTGGCATCCTTAGGATTAGCTAGTTCATAAGTAGTTTGTAAGTTTAGGGACTGATGACCCCGTAGTTAAGTCCCATAAGCTTAACAAACATTTTTTTAAATTAATTTAGTTTGTTAGAAGACCATAGTAATACATATGATAATGTGACTTGAGAGAAGCGCTATAAAATGCTTATGTAATGTAAACATGGAATATTAGGCTACAATACTACGACCAACTATGGTATCGAATACTTCAGTTATTTAAACAAACGGGACCCTCCTGGCTAAATCAGTATGCAACACTTACACACATACGGACACTCTGCATTATATATTAGAAGATAGATCATTTAAAAATACTTACCATCATCAAAAATTAACGAAACATGCATCAAATTATACAGAAAACTGGAAAAAAATGTTCAAATGTTTGTTAAGCTTATGGGACTTAACTACGGGGTCATCAGTCCCTAAACTTACAAACTACTTATGAACTACTTACGAACTAGGACGGCACAAATATCCATGCCCGAGGGGGGATTCGAACCCCCGACCGTGACTGTAGCGCCTCAGTCACCTCGGCCACCGCGGCCGGCAGAAAGAAAACTGGAAACTAAAATTTTCAAATAAATAAATAAATAAAATGAAAATCGACGTTTTCACCCCAAACCACCTTTAGTACTCCCCTTAAGGATTACATTCTATGGGCGTATCGGCTCCACTGTAAAACTGTAGACGGCGCTCGCGCTGTGTAAGAAGGAATGAAAGCGTCAGTGAAAGAGCGCCAAGTTGAGAGGCGGCAGCCGCCGAAAGGGCGTCTGCGATTCTTGAGAAGTGAGGGGTTGTCGCCCTGCTCACTTCATTAGTGGCAGGGGGATTGGTAGGGGGTTAGCTTCTGTCTCTCCTTCCACCGCCGCCTCCCCTATCCGCTAATGAGCCGTCTGGCAACTTGTGACGTGCATTCAGCTCCGGCCTATACAGGACAGGCTGCGCTTTTCAGTTCGCGAGGGAAAGCGCGGAAAAGCGGCCAGGAAAACCTGTTTCCGCAGGCCCCGGAAGGCCAAACTCCCCCCCCCCCCTCCCCCGTCTACGCTTCCGATTCCTCCCTCTTTTTTTTTTTTTTTTTTTTTTTTCCATTCGGTTGATTCGCGATTTTGCCGATGCTCAGCCAAGTAAGGAATATTGCCGCCGAGTTCCAGATGGAAGAAAAAATGGAGGGTGAGTGGGGGTGGATTGGATACGGGGAGAGGGGGTTGAAAGGGAAAACGCTACGAGTTGCAGAGAAACACCGCTACAGTCAAACGGACACCAAAGAACGCTGTGTTACTTGCTGGAGGAGTACATATTTTAGGGCCCATTTCCCGATTGTACAATACCGTGTACTAGAATTTGAATGGACCAGAAAATACCAACCGAGACAGATCACGAATTTGGAAAATTGCTTTCACTTAGTATCCGTCAAAATGGTGAAATTCCACAGCTATTTGACATTTTTTCTTCCACTATATACAACTACAAAGATACTCTGCAAATCACATTTAAGTCACTGGCAGAGGGGTCATTAATTTTTGCATCCCATCCTCGTCGCCACTTTTGTGTCTCGTTTCCGTCGTAGGTGTCGGTGGCCGAGTAGGAAGACCGACACAGGAATAAAGGATGCACGCTTGTGCAGCCAGTGGGACAGCAGAAACTAGAAACACTAGAGTAAATTAGAACGAGATATATATTGCACAGAATTTATACAATACTTAACTTTTACATAGATCAGTACTGCAGAATGCTGATACATAGTTGAGCTAGAGGCCTGCCTAGTGCCTATCTGATAGCCAAGTCTTCACTGGTGCCTATCTGATATTCCGAAGTGTTAGCTGGTTCCTATGTCAGTCCCAAGTGGACGATGTCGTTCAGTGGTGGCCACGAGCGGAGTTGTAGCAGAGGGCGCTCGTGGCTGACGTCGTAAGAACGCCGCGCCGTGCGTGTATGGCGGCGCGCGGCGAAAGTAGGTGGCGCGCACTTTGGACTTGTGCGACACCACAGGGAGTGGATTGGATACGGGGGGAGGGGGTTGAAAGGGAAAATGCTATGAGTTGCAGAGAAACACCGCTACAGTCAAACGGACACCAAAGAACGCTGTGTTACTTGCTGGAGGAGTACACGTATTAGGCCCGTTTCCCGCTTCTACGACACCGTGTACTACTAGAATTTGAATGGGCCGGAACATACAAATCGAGACAGTTCTCGAATTTGGAAAAGTGCTTTTATTTAGTATCCGTGAAAATGGTGAAATTCCACAGCTATTTGACATTTTTTCTTCCACTACACAGATCTGCAGATTTGCAGAGTATCTGCGTAGATATTGCAGAGCGATATGAAATGGAACGAGCATGTAAGGACAGTTGTGAGTAAGGCGGACAGCCGACTTCGGTTTATTGGGAGAATTTTGGGAAGATGTACTTCACCTGTAAAGGAGACCGCGTATAAAACGCTTGTACGACCACGTCTTGAGTATTGCTCAAGTGTTTGGAACCCGCAGCAGATCAGATTAAAGGAAGACATAGAGGCGGTTCAGAGGCGAGCAGCTAGATTTGTTACCGGTAGGTTCGACCAATGCGCGAGTATCACGGAAATGCTCCGGCAACTCAATTGGGGATCGCTGGAAGAAAGACGACGTTCTTTTCGTGAATTTCTGTTAAGTAAATTTAGAGGGCCGGAATTTGAAGCTGAGTGTAGTACGATCTGGCTGCCGCCTACTTACATTTCGCCTAAAGATCACAAAGACAAGGTACGAGAAATTAGGGCTCGTACGGAGACATATAGGCATCTTTTTTTCCTCGTTCAATTTGGGAGTGGAATAGGAAAGGAAACGCCTAGTAGTGGTACAGTGTACCCTCCGCCGCGCACCTTGCGGTGAATTGCGGAGTATGTATGTAGATGTAGATGTAGATCTTAAAAATTGCCGTCAAGTTCTAAAATTATCGTCACAGACCGACGAACAGTACGTCTGTTGATGTAACTTAATTCACGCGAATAACTGCACAGTGAAATCGCTGTCAGAAGCGTTTAAGATACTCTAAAGAACAGAAACACACACAGTAGGTGATCACGTAAGTACAAATCCCGCCAACGTTTCTAAAACATGGCATCCTGGAGTCTCACACAATTAAGAGCGATGTCCCTGAAGGCTACACACTACCTACAAGGTTTGTCTAAAAGTTCGCTGAATGGTGCCATATTTTATAAACCGCGCTGTCGAGGATGAGGTGTCTGGGCGTAGACATTGAGGAACGTATCAACAAACTCTTCCTCTCCCGCAAAACACTGCAGTGAAGCGTTGGTTCACGTTGCGACCAGCTAACAGGAGCAGTGGGAGAACTCGTATGAGTGTAACATGGAGCGGTAAATACAGCAACGTATTAACATCTACATCTATATGGGATACTCTGCAAATTTCATTTAAGTAGCTGGCAGAGGGTTCATCGAACCAGATTTACACCATTCATCTCCTATTACATTCTCGAATACCGCGCGGGAAGAAAGAACACCTGAATCTCTCTGTTCGAGCTTTGATTTCTCGTATTTTATTCTGATGATCATTTCTACCTATGTAAGTGGGAGTCAACAATATATTTTTCGCATTCGGAGGAGAATGTTGGCGATTTGAGTTTCGCAAGTAGCCCACGCCGCAGCGATAAGCGCCGTTGTTGTAATGATTCCCATCCCACATCCTGTATCATTTACGTAGCGCTGTCTCCCCTGTATCGTGACAATACGAAACGATCTGCCCTTCTTTGTACTCTTTCGATGTCCTCCGTCAAACCCACCTGATAAGGATCCCACACTGGGCTGCAATACTCCAAAAATGGACGGACAAGCGTAGTGTATGCAGTTTCATTTGTAGTTTTGTTGCATGTTTTTAGGGTTCTGCCAATAAAACGCAGTCTCTGGTTCGCCTTTCCCACGATGTTATCTACGTGTTCTTTCCAGTTTAAGTCTGAAGTAATAGTAATTTCTAGGTATTTTGATTTCAGGTCCTATTTTAAGGGACTTTCACTGGGCGACATTGGAAAGATGATCCTTGGGTTCCGGAAGCCCTACCCCGAAAAATTTCAAAATATTGATGCCTAAAACCGTATTTTGAAGCCTCTTTTTAAATTAAAATCAAAGCTGCTTAATTTTTCCTTAATAGATTTTTATTCATATATGTTTTAATAATAAATAAAAATGTTTGTGGAACAATACTAAATTTGGACTTTGAAGAAATCAAATCAAATGTTTGTATAGCTTATGGGACTTAACTACGGGGTCATCTGTCCCTAAACTTATAAACTACCTTATTCTAAAGAAGGCACACAAATATCCATGCCCAAGAGGCGAATCGAACCCCCGACCGTAGTGGCCGTGCAGACCGTGACTGAAGCGCCTCAGTCCCCTCGGCCACCGCGGCCGGCTGAAGAAATCATTTGTCTCCTAATTTTGTTAAACAACCTTTCAATTGTTTTGTTGTCTTTTATTTGTTAAGTATATAATTACGTAGGCTTCCGCGGCCAGAGTCAGATGACATAAACGTTTTCTGGGTGTTGTACCGCGTCATGATGTAAGAAGGCTGTTACTTAAATAACCGAGGTTGCGGGTCGCGGTGGAGTAGCCGAGCGGTCTAAAGCACCTCGCCACGGAGCGCGCGGTTGCTCGCCGTGGAGGTTCGAGTCCTCCCTGGGGCATGGGTGTGTGTGTTTGCCCTTAGGTTAGTTTACCTAGCTTTAAGTAGTTTGTAAGCTACGGACTGATGACCACGCATTTTGGTCCGATAGATTTACAAACATTTGAACATTTTGAATGGTGAAATTCCACAGCTATATGACATTTTTTTCCACTACATAGAACTACATAGACACTCTGCAAACCACATTCAAGTGCCTGGCAGAGGATTCATTAACCACTTTTATAACTTTTCTCTACCGTTCCATTCTCTAATAGCGCGCGGGAAGAAAGAACACCTAAATCGTTCCGTTTTCGATCAGGTTTCTTTTATTGGCATGGTCATGTCTCCCTAAGTAGGTGGGTGCTAGCAAAATATTTTCACATTCAGAACTAAAAGTCGGTGATTGAAATTTCGCAAACAGATCACGTCGCAATGAATAACATCTCTCTTTTCATGATTTCCACCCCAATCAGTGCAACATTTCCGTGACGCTTTCCCCCCTGTAACGTGATAAAACAAAACGAGCTGCTCTTCTCTGAACATTCTCAATGTCTTCCGTCAGTCCCACCTGGTGAGGGTCCCACAAGGGGCAACAGTACTCCAGGAGAGGACGCACAAGTGTGATGTAGGCAGTCTCTTTGGTGGAGCTGGTGCATCTTCGAAGCGTTCTGCCGATGAAACGTAACCTTTGGTTCGCCTTCCCCACAATATTTTCTGTGTGTTCTCTCCAGTCTAAGTTGTTCGTAATTGTAACTCCTAGGTATTTGGTAGAATTTACGACCTTAAGGTTTGACTGATTTATCGCGTAATTGAAGTTCAGCGGATTTCTTTTAGTGGTCATGTGTATGGCTTCACACTTTTCTGTATTTAGTGTCAATTGCCAATTTTCGCACCATGCAGAAATTTTGTCTAAATCGCTTTGCAGTTGCTTTTGATCTTCTGTTGAATTCACTAACCGATAAACGACAGCATCATCCGCGAACAGACTAATGGAGCTATTCAGGAATAGTATAGGACCTATAACGCTTCCCTGGGGAACGCCAGATATCACTTCTGTTTTACTCAATGACTTACCGTCAATTACTACGAACTGTGTCTTTTCTGACAGGAAATCGTGAATCCAATGGCACAATTGTGGCGATATTCCATAAGCAAGGAGTTTCATTATAAGCCACTTGTGAGGTACAGTGTCAAAAGCCTTCCGGAAATCCAGAAATATGGCATCGATTTGAGATCCCTTGTCGATGGCACTTATCACTTTATGTGAATAAAGGTCAAGCTGTGTTTCGCAAAAGCGATACTTTCTGAATCCGTGTTGACTACTGGTTAATAGGTCGTTCTCTTCGAGGTACTTCATAATGTTCAGACAAAGTATATTTTTCAAAATCCTACTCCAAATCGATCAGACGTTTATCTGAAGTGATCTACTGAGCGTAACTAATATTGTGCATTACATGACCATTAAGAGCACTCAACACAAATGCCTCGTTGTTCGGCTGTTGACTGTAAAATCCGAAGTGATGATGGCCATATGGTGTGTTCGCAAGGAGTGAAAAAAGACGGAAACTGTCGGCGCTGAAAGATAACCGAGAAGGCGGGAACTGTGGAGACACTTACACCGACGAATTATTTATTTCTGTGTGACGTAAGTACTTCCTTATGTGTACAGTTTTCGAGCCAAGATCGCGGTTTCTTTCTTGGGATGACCGCTTTCGACGTCTCTGAGGCATCATGATCTTGGTATTATATGGTGTACAAGACATGTATTGTTGAAGTCAATGTGCAATCTCTATTGTAAATTGATCTAGATAAGCGAAATACCTTCAGACTTTAAGAAAAATGTAATAATCCCCAGTCCCAAGAAATCAGGCGCTGACAGGTGTGAAAATTACAGAACGATCAGTTTAATTTGTCATGGTTGCAAAATTTTAACACGAATTATCTACAGGAGAATGGAAAAGCTGGTAGAAGCTGACCTCGGGGAAGATCAATTTGAATTCAGCAGGAATGTCAATACTTAATTTACGACTTACCTTAGAAGATAGAGTAAGGAAAGGCAAACGTACATTTTTAGGTTTAATAGATTTGGAGAAAGCTTTTGACAATGTTTATTGGAACACACTCTTTCAAATTCTCAAGACAGCAGGGGTAAAATACAGGGAAGGAGAGTTATTTACAACTTGTACAAAAAGGGAGTAAGCCTTTCTCCGATGTTATTCAATTTGTACATCGAGCAGGCGGTGAAGGAAAGCAAGAAAAAATTTGGAATAGGGATTGAAGTTGAGGGTGAAGAAATAAAAACATTGCGTTTTCCTGATTACAGTGCAATTATGTCAGAGACAGCAAAGGACCTGGAAGAGCAGTTGAATGGAATGGACAGTGTGTTGAAGAGAGCGTATAAAATGAACATTAACAAGAGCAAAACAAAAATAATGGAATGCAGTCTTAGAAAATCAGGCGATGCTGAAGAAATCAGATTAGGTAACGAAACAATAAAGGTGGTAGATGAGTTTTGTTACTTGGGTAGTAAAATAACATATGATGGTCGCAGTACAGAGGATAGAAAATGCAGAATAGCAATGGGAAAGAAGCAGTTTTGTAAAAGAGAAATTTGCTAACATCGAATATTAATTCAAGTGTAAGGAAGTCTTTTCTGAAGGCATTTGTGTGGAGTGTTGCCTTGTATGGGGGTGAAACATGGACGATAAGCAGTGCGGACACGAAGAGAATAGAGGCTTTTGAAATGTGGTGCTACAGAAGAATGCTGAAGATTAGGTGGGTAGATCGCATAACTAATGAAGGGGTACTGAACAGAATTGGGGAGAAACTGAATATTGGCATACCTTGACTAAAAGAAGGGATCGCTTGGAAGGACACATTCTTAGACATCGAAGAATCGTAAATTTAACATTGCAGGGAAGTGTGTGGGGTAAAAATCGCAGAGGGAGACCAAGAGACGCGTATAGTAAGCAGAGTCAAGTGGATGTGGGTTGTCGTTCTTATGAGGAGATGAAAAGGCTTGCTCAGGATAGAGTAGGGTGGAGAGCTCCATCAAACCATTCTCCAGACTGAAAACCATAACAATAATAGTGGTAATAAAACTTAATTATGACTTTATACAGATGAATCTCTTTTGTAAACAAAAGGGAAGAAGTTGACTGAGGAATGAGATATCCCATATTCACCAATGTCTGCAGGAGGTTCAAATGTTCATAATTAAATTTGGGACACCTGAACACGATGAGGTTGACATCAGGATCCATTGCAGGATCTCACTCAGATGCCACCGAATCGTAAAAGTTGATCATTTAAGTTCCAACCCTTGTATTTATTCTGTAACTAGGTTAAACCCGGCGTTGCCCGGGTGTTTGTTTACCCTACACTCTGGTAGTCCACATCCCCTTCCCCCCTCTCTCTGCATCCACCTCTTTCTCTCCCATCTCTCTGTTCGTTTCCACCTTTCCCTCTCTCGGCAAAGTTTTCTGCAAGGTACCCTCTGTCATATACCATAGAAACTTTTATGTACCCAGCGATCTTCCTCTTTGTTTAAAAGTCATGGCTGCAAAAATTCATAAAGATTGGGGCAAAACTATGCATTTTATAAAATTCTGTCAGTTAACTACCCTCCACTATGCACTGAACGAAATTTTATAAACAGTGACATTCTCCTTATTTTTAAGGTAGAGTGTGCAAAATTTAATCAATATCGGAACAAAAGTATAGATTTCTATACAATAGAAACGCGGGGTTACATTGAAAAACGCACTTTATTTTTCTCAAATATTCCAGTATTATTTCATACAACCCTTGTAATAAGAATAACGAAAGCAACAAAAAAAGGCTTTGTGAAATTGGTTGAGCTGTTCTCTAGTTATGGCACAACCAAGGTATTTAGAGATCCATTTTTATGTTGCAAAGTACCCTCCCTCATGCACCGTATGAAACTTAAGGTTTGAAGGTCAGGCAAGTGAAATTTCGTGAAGATCTGAATGAAACTGTAGATGTCGTGAGTCTGTAGGAGAAGTATACTCCGCCATGCACCTATCACAAAATACTTTCTTAGATGGCGTTTTCTACCTATAAACAACAGTCATGTCAAATTTCAGCTTCATAGGTGAAGTAGTTTTCGAAATTTCGTGTTCAGTCAGTGAGTGAGTGAGAGTCCTTTCGCTTTTCTATAGATAGAGATTGAGAAAACAGATTGCTTAATTTTGGATGCAAGAGAATTAAGGGAGATTTGCAGACAAAACTGAATAGTAACATGCACATCTGTAATGCTAACTTTATTTGATACAAGGTCATGCCTGATGCGACAGTTTTACGGCATCTACAGCGAAACTGTTGTGAGCGGCAGACCTCTTTTCGTTTCATCATTTGGGGGGGGGGGGGGGGGAGGTCAGTTACAAAACGCTCATAAACGTCCGAAATTACATGCAAATTTTGTTGCAGGTCCCTAACTACTCCCATTTTCCAATAATTGAAGCGTAAATCTGGGTATTCTCACGCGGTGGCCTCTCATTATTTGTGGCGTCATATCTCCTGAGCTGCGTTTTTGGTTCAGGAACGTTCGTGGAAGTACGGTGATCTGTTGACGAAAGTTTCATTGCAATCGGATGAATGGTTTATGAACACATAGAAGATATACAGAAAAACATTGATATTTGTATATATAGACTAGCTGGAAACCCGGCTTTGCCCGGGTATTTATTTATTTATTCCTGTCATTTTTCAGGTATATATTCATTTGTATAAGGGCTGTATGTCTCTAAAATCTCTTTGAAATACAATTAGTAGTAAAGAAGTAGTGGATTAAAACTTGGTGTGTGATAGGACAGTTTACCATGAACGTTATTGTTTATGTGCTCATATCTCATGAACTATGTGTCGTACTGTGATACAATTTAGAAGCTACACTCAACTATATGAGTGTAAAATTTCCTGCAGCTACAAATTGTAATGTAGCAATTAAAAATTGTCACGTTATACCGAAAGCTGTAGTTTTACACCATGAGCAGCGGAACGGTACTGTTTATGTTCTCATATCGCATGAACTACGTGTCATACTGTGACACAATTTAGAAGGTACATTCAACAATATGTGTGTATACTGTCTGTAAAATTTCATGCGGCTACAATTTACAGTGTAGAAATTATAAGTTGTAACGTCATACCGAATGCTGTAGTTTTACACCATAAACAGCGGAAAAGTAGTAAGCGAGAAACTTTTTTCCTTTCATCATTTTACAATGGTTGCCAGCGAGAAAGAGTTTAATAAAGGCTTGAAATTATGTTTACAGTTTGTTGCAAGTCGCTAAGTACTGTCATTCTCATACAGTGTATTTCGAAAGTCTCGCCGCATTATATGGCATTTTTTGCGATTTCCATTGGTTATGACGTATTATCTTTTGAACGGTGTTCCGTATGTGATTCTCAACCATGCAGCAATTGTTACCTTACGGTAAGGAATGTGTGCACCAAATTTGGTTGAAATCGGTCCAATGGTTTAGGAGAAAATGTGCAGCATTGTCGCAAAAATGCAGCAGTTTTTCGCGCATCTCATTGTCATATCTCCTGAACTTTAAATTGTAGGTGATTCTTAGACTTACGGCGACCGTCCTCATGGATTGAAGCTTACGTGTACAAAATTTCATAAAGATTGGAACAAAACTGTAGATTTGTATTGTGACGATACTGCTGGCCCTCTCATCTCAATGTTATCGTACGATACCGTCTGCGTCGGACCCGGAATTTTGTGGTGTAATAGTGATATATTTTGCGTGTGAAGTTACAAACGAAATAGCCAGCCTAGGAATCAGTGTAGGACAGTGTCTCGGTGATACTATGATTAAAACGAGTGATAGATTTCATTAATTAAGAGATTTGTATAAGACGTTTCCAGACAGTTCTATAAACAATACTTTTGTCATCATCAAAATGATGATGTTGGGGTGTATGGAGTTCATCAAATTCACTATGGAGATTGAAACGGAGGGTAAATTGCCGTTCCTTGACGTCTTGGTCAAGAGAAGAGCTGATGGCATAGTGCTGGGTCATAGTGTATATCGGAAGACAACGCACACTGATCTGTATTTACACGCAGACAGCTGTCTCCACCCTTCACAGAGGAATGGGGTACTTAAAACTCTAGTACATAGGGCGCGCACTATCTCCGACGCAGAGAGTCTACCCCAGGAATTGGAACACCTGAGAACTGTATTTCGAAAAAATGGGTACTCAGAGTGGCAGATTCAGCGGGCTCTCCGCCCAACCACTACAGCACAACCTGTGGAAACGGATGAAAACACGAGGGAGGATGTAGGCACTGCGTTCATTCCATATACCGGCGCACTCTCGGGGAAGGTCGCCCGCATTTTGAAAAAAAACACCAGGTTGGAACTGTTTTTTGTCCGCCGAATAAAGTTCGTGCACTGGTGGGGAGCGCCAAATATGATCTCGGTTTGAGGAAGGCCGGCGTGTACCAGATTCCGTGTCAGTGTGGAAAGTCATATATTGGACAGACGATGCGTACCGTCGAGGATCGATGCGTTGAACAGCAGAGGCACACACGATTGATGTATCCGAGCATGTCGGCGGTCGCTGAACATGGTTTGTCGGAGAATCACGCGATGGAGTATGAACACACTAGGATTTTGGTACAGACGTCGAGATACTGGGACTGCGCCGTTAGAGAGGCCATTGAAATTCGCACAAGTGACGACCTCATAAACCGTGACTCTGGCTATAATCTTAGCAAAGCTTGGGAACCAGCGATTGGGTTAATTAAGAGTAAATCTAGCAAACGTAACGAAGTGACGACCACGGCGGACAGAGCCTTCACACCGACGTCATCTCAGACGCCGTCGCAATCGGTTCCACTGTGCGGACCGCGGAGGGGTCGCTCCGCGGGCCGAGGGTATTTAAATCGCCCGCCACCGGGCTAGAACCCAGGTCCCTTCGAGCAGCCGTAGCGTGCGGATCTCCATGCCGGCGCGTTTCCAGGAGCTCAGTCCGTCAGTTCACCTGATGATGGCGACATGTATGATCGCCGAAATATTGTGCCCGTTGGACACTATAGACCGGCAGTACACCCGTGGATATTTTGATTATGGAATACGCCGGGAGAAACTGAAGAATCACAATACTTTTGTCATTGTACATTATTTTAATAAATAGACAGACGAAGGGTACAAACTTATGTAAAACATAAAGTCATGAAAATAAATAACATTGTATATAGGTTAGGCTCATAAACAAGTTGTGTAGACCAGCTAATTGTGTTGGACACTATAGACCGGCAGTACACCCGTGGATATTTTGATTATGGAATACGCCGGGAGAAACTGAAGAATCACAATACTTTTGTCATTGTACATTATTTTAATAAATAGACAGACGAAGGGTACAAACTTATGTAAAACATAAAGTCATGAAAATAAATAACATTGTATATAGGTTAGGCTCATAAACAAGTTGTGTAGACCAGCTAATTGTGTTAATTAATGTAATAGTCGAAATTCAATATTGTAATTCTTTGTATTATTGACTGACGTGAGATTTTAAACCTAGTTTCAGAATTAACAATATATTTGATAGTTCAATATATGTTAGGAACATGTATGATGTACTCATTAACAAATTAATCGCACTTTGTTGTCAACAGAAAGATCGGAAATTTCGTCTTAAAAATACACGCGCCATATAAAATTATTGTATGCATAGTTTTCATTTTATATTGTGATTATTCTTGTGTACATGAAATGTTTTATTTGTATGTTCGGTAATTGTGAATCAGTATATTCAATTGTTATGAACAATGGATAATGCAATGCCATTATTGTCGATGTTATATATTTGCCTCACCGCCTTGCGTGGGGGAGTTCGAGTTTTGGTCTTTTGTAATGTGCTTTGGAAGCTATGTCAGTCTGTGTTTTGAAATGGAAGTACTGTCAGCTACGTTCTGATGCATTGTATACATTTTGAATTTGTAATGTTTTTGGTGGAGAAGTAGTTTGATTTCAAAATTATAGAAGAAGTGAAAAATTGTAGCTACGAGTATTTATTTGAGTCGGTCGGTGGAGAAAGGAACTAAGTTACTTTTTGGTGATTTTTACTTTTTTACAGAATTGTAGTCAACAGACCAAGATACACTTTACTGTGATGAAAGGGATTGTGTTTGGCTTCTTCCTGTGGGAATAACATGATGTCAATTTTAGACGTGCCGCGGAGAAAGGAATCAAATCAGTGACTTAGGACCTTTCTCCGCCTGCCGGCCGCGGTGGCCGAGGAGACTGAGGCGCTCCAGTCACGGTCTGCACGGCCACTACGGTCGGGGGTTCGAATCCCCCCTCGGGCATGGATATTTGTGCCGTCCTAGTTCGTAAGTAGTTCATAAGTAGTTTGTAAGTTTAGGGACTGATGACCCCGTAGTTAAGTCCCATAAGCTTTACAAACATTTGAACATTTTTTTCTCAACCTCAAGTTCATCCCATCAGTAGATTTTACTTACAGAGAGCTTGTACTACACGAGCTACATGCTAGATGGCGTTGGTCTGCGGCATGCAGGTATAGAAAGCGCAACAAATCAGTAATTTGGCGCCTACTTTGTCAAGGTGTAGCGATTATTGTTGCGTGTTGTAAGTGATTGAATACCGTCTTTCTAAATGTCAAAAGGACATGCGTGGAAGGAATCCATGCATAACAAAACATCCGGAAAATGTGATAAATTTGATAGTACCCAGTATCACAGTGTTCCCACTCAAAGAAACTCACTATGCTGGAAAGGAAATGAAATACCTAGATGCAAGCTTGGATCTGAAAACTTTGCACGAAACGTTCCTTAAGAAATATCCAGACATAAATGTGAAAGCCGGCCGCGGTGGCCGAGGGGACTGAGGCGCTTCAGTCACGGTCTGCACGGCCACTACGGTCGGGGGTTCGAAACCCCCCTCGGGCATGGATATTTGTGCCGTCCTTAGTCTTAGCTAGTTCATAAGTAGTTTGCAAGCTTAGGAGCTGATAACCCCGTAGTTAAGTCCCATAAGTTCTACAAACATTAATATAATTAATATAAATGTGAAATACGACTTCTATAGGAAACATTTTCATGATAATTTCTAGTAGTGCGAATCTATATAAAAGAAACTGAAGATATTTTCAGAAATTGATGAAACATATTCATGGAGAAGACACTGAGATTTTTTTATGAAGAGAATTTGAAATGGCCAGCTTCAAGTGATAACTCAATGTGATATGAACTATTCCGATCTTTGAATGCTATTAAATTGTCGTTTTCATGTTCAGCTATAGATAATTTATCAATAAATTTGAGCTTTAATCCAGAAATGTGCATCTTTGAATGTATTATACTCTCGAAATGTACTAATTACTTCGTTGACTGGAGAAAGGAACTATGTTACAAATTTCAATTTTTTTTTTCCAGAAGATACTTTGTGGAATATATAAAAATTATTTTCATTCACAGTATGTATGGTTAGAGTACAGCAAATGTCGAAATTTGCAAATGCAATCTGTTAAATAGTTTAACAATAAATTAGTTGTAATTCCGTAGATTTTCCCGGCGTAATAATATTTGTTGTTCTTCACGGGTTTGCGGCCGGATTATGTCGATCTTCTGATACGATATTTCGGCGGTCTTCAGGTATGACTGGTGCACAATCACGCCGGAACTGAGGAAACATCAGTTGTATATATAGACTAGCTGGAAACCCGGCGTTGCCCGGGTATTTATTTATTTATTCCTGTCATTTTTCAGGTATATATTCAATTGTATATGGGCTGTATGTCTCTAAAATCTCTTTGAAATACAATTAGTAGTAAAGAAGTAGTGGATTAAAACTTGGTGTGTGATAGGACAGTTTACCATGAACGTTATTGTTTATGTGCTCATATCTCATGAACTATGTGTCGTACTGTGATACAATTTAGAAGCTACACTCAACTACATGAGTGTAAAATTTCCTGCAGCTACAAATTGTAATGTAGCAATTAAAAATTGTCACGTTATACCGAAAGCTGTAGTTTTACACCATGAGCAGCGGAACGGTACTGTTTATGTTCTCATATCGTATGAACTACGTGTCATACTGTGACACAATTTAGAATGTACATTCAACAATATGTGTGTATACTGTCTGTAAAATTTCATGCAGCTACAATTTATAGTGTAGAAATTATAAGTTGTAACGCCATACCGAATGCTGTAGATTTACACCATAAACAGCGGAAAAGTAGTAAGCGAGAAACTTTTTTCCTTTCATAATTTTGCTATGGTTGTCAGCGAGAAAAGTTTAATGAAGGTTTGAAATTATGTTTCAAGTATGTTGCAAGTCGCTAAGTACTGTCATTCTCATACACTGTATTTCGAAAGTCTCGCCACATTATCTGGCATTTTTTGCGATTTCTATTGGTTATGACGTAATATCTTTTGAACCGTGTGCCGTATGTGCTTCTTAACCATGCAGCAATTGTTACCTTACGGTAAGGAATGTGTGCACCAAATTTGGTTGAAATCGGTCCAATGGTTTAGGAGAAAATGTGCAGCATTGTCGCAAAAATGCAGCAGTTTTTCGCGCATCTCATTGTTTATGACGTCATATCTCCTGAACTTTATATTGTAGGTGATTCTTAGACTTACGGCGACCGTCCTCATGGATTGAAGCTTACGTGTACAAAATTTCATAAAGAATGGAACAAAACTGTAGATTTGTATTGTGACGATACTGCTGGCCCCCTCATCTCAATGTTATCGTACGATACCGTCTGCGTCGGACTCGGAATTTTGTGGTGTAATAGTGATATATTTTGCGTGTGAAGTTAAAAACGTAATAGCCAGCCTAGGAATCAGTGTAGGACAGTGTCTCGGTGATACTGTGATCAAAACGAGTGATAGATTTCATTAATTAAGAGATTTGTATAAGACGTTTCCAGACAGTTCTATAAACAATACTTTTGTCATCATCAAAATGATGATGTTGGGGTGTATGGAGTTCATCAAATTCACTATGGAGATTGAAACGGAGGGTAAATTGCCGTTCCTTGACGTCTTGGTCAAGAGAAGAGCTGATGGCACCCTGGGTCATAGTGTATATCGGAAGACAACGCACACTGATCTGTATTTACACGCAGGCAGCTGTCACCACCCTTCACAGAGGAATGGGGGTACTTAAAACTCTAGTACATAGGGCGCGCACTATCTCCGACGCAGCGAGTCTACCCCAGGAATTGGAACACCTGAGAACTGTATTTCGAAAAAATGGGTACTCAGAGTGGCAGATTCAGCGGGCTCTCCGCCCAACCACTACAGCACAACCTGTGGAAACGGATGAAAACACGAGGGAGGATGTAGGCACTGCGTTCGTTCCATATACCGGCGCACTCTCGGGGAAGGTCGCCCGCATTTTGAAAAAACACCAGGTTGGAACTGTCTTTTTGTCCGCCGAATAAAGTTCGTGCACTGGTGGGGAGCGCCAAATATGATCTCGGTTTGAGGAAGGCCGGCGTGTACCAGATTCCGTGTCAGTGTGGAAAGTCATATATTGGACAGACGATGCGTACCGTCGAGGATCGATGCGTTGAACAGCAGAGGCACACACGATTGATGTATCCGAGCAAGTCGGCGGTCGCTGAACATGGTTTGTCGGAGAATCACGCGATGGAGTATGAACACACTAGGATTTTGGTACAGACGTCGAGATACTGGGACTGCGTCGTTAGAGAGGCCATTGAAATTCGCACAAGTGACGACCTCATAAACCGTGACTCTGGCTATAATCTTAGCAAAGCTTGGGAACCAGCGATTGGGTTAATTAAGAGTAAATCTAGCAAACGTAACGAAGTGACGACCACGGCGGACAGAGCCCTCACACCGACGTCATCTCAGACGCCGTCGCAATCGGTTCCACTGCGCGGACCGCGGAGGGGTCGCTCCGCGGGCCGAGGGTATTTAAATGGCCCGCCACCGGGCTAGAACCCAGGTCCCTTCGAGCAGCCGTAGCGTGCGGATCTCCGTGCCGGCGCGTTTCCAGGAGCTCAGTCCGTCAGTTCACCTGATGATGGCGACATGTATGATCGCCGAAATATTGTGCCCGTTGGACACTATAGACCGGCAGTACACCCGTGGATATTTTGATTATGGAATACGCCGGGAGAAACTGAAGAATCACAATACTTTTGTTATTGTACATTATTTTAATAAATAGACAGACGAAGGGTACAAACTTATGTAAAACATAAAGTCATGAAAATAAATAACATTGTATATAGGTTAGGCTCATAAACAAGTTGTATTGACAAACTAATTGTGTTAATTAATGTAATAGTCGAAATTCAATATTGTAATTTTTTGTATATATTGACTGACGAGAGATTTTAAACCTAGTTTCAGAATTGACAATATATTTGATAGTTCAATATATGTTAGGAACATGTATGATGTACTCATTAACAAATTAATCGCACTTTGTTGTCAACAGAAAGATCGGAAATTTCGTCTTAAAAATACACGCGCCATATAAAATTATTGTATGCATAGTTTTCATTTTATATTGTGATTATTCTTGTGTACATGAAATGTTTTATTTGTATGTTCGGTAATTGTGAATCAGTATATTCAATTGTTATGAACAATGGATAATGTAATGCCATTATTGTCGATTTTATATATTTACCTCACCGCCTTGTGTGGGGGAGTTCGAATTTTGGCTTTTGTAATGTGCTTTGGAAGCTATGTCAGTCTGTGTTTTGAAATGGAAGTAGTGTCAGCTAAGTTCTGATGCATCGTATACATTTTGAATTTGTAATGTTTTGGTGGAGAAGTAGTTTGATTTCAAATTAAAGAAGAAGTGAAAAATTGTAGCTACGAGTATTTATTTGAATCGGTCGGTGGAGAAAGGAACTAAGTTACTTTTTGGTGATTTTTACTTTTTTACAGAATTGTAGTCAACAGACCAAGATACACTTTACTGTGATGAAAGGGATTGTGTTTGGCTTCTTCCTGTGGGAATAACATGATGTCAATTTTAGACGTGCTGCGGAGAAAGGAATCAAATCAGTGACTTAGGACCTTTCTCCGCCTCAAGTTCATCCCATCAGTAGATTTTACTTACAGAGAGCTTGTACTACACGAGCTACATGCTAGATGGCGTTGGTTTGCGGCATGCAGGTATAGAAAGCGCAACAAATCAGTAATTTGGCGCCTACTTTGTCAAGGTGTAACGATTATTGTTGCGTGTTGTAAGTGATTGAATACCGTCTTTCTAAATGTCAAAAGGACATGTGTGGAAGGAATCCATGCATAACAAAACATCCGGAAAATATGATAAATTTGACAGTACCCAGTATCACAGTGTTCCCACTCAAAGAAACTCACTATGCTGGAAAGGAAATGAAATACCTAGATGCAAGCTTGGATCTGAAAACTTTGCACGAAACGTTCCTTAAGAAATATCCAGACATAAATGTGAAAGCCGGCCGCGGTGGCCGAGGGGACTGAGGCGCTTTAGTCACGGTCTGCACGGCCACTACGGTCGGGGGTTCGAAACCCCCCTCGGGCATGGATATTTGTGCCGTCCTTAGTCTTAGCTAGTTCATAAGTAGTTTGCAAGCTTAGGGACTGATAACCCCGTAGTTAAGTCCCAGAAGTTCTACAAACATTAATATAATTAATATAAATGTGAAATACGACTTCTACAGGAAACATTTTCATGATAATTTCTAGTAGTGCGAATCTATATAAAAGAAACTGAAGATATTTTCAGAAATTGATGAAACACATTCATGGAGAAGACACTGAGATTTTTTATGAAGATAATTTGAAATGGCCAGCTTCAAGTGATAACTCAATGTGATATAAACTATTCCGATCTTTGAATGCTATTAAATTGTCGTTTTCATGTTCAGCTAAAGATAATTTACCAATAAATTTGAGCTTTAATCCAGAAATGTGCATCTTTGAATGTATTATACTCTCGAAATGTACTAATTACTTCGTTGACTGGAGAAAGGAACTATGTTCAAATTTCAATTTTTTTTTTCAGTAGATACTTTGTGGAATATATAAAAATTATTTTCATTCACAGTATGTATGGTTAGAGTACAGCAAATGTCGAAATTTGCAAATGCAATCTGTTAAATAGTTTAACAATAAATCAGTTGTAATTCCGTAGATTTTCCCGGCGTAATAATATTTGTTGTTCTTCACGGGTTTGCGGCCGGATTATGTCGATCTTCTGATACGATATTTCGGCGGTCTTCAGGTATGACTGGTGCACAATCACGCCGGAACTGAGGAAACATCAGTTGTATATATAGACTAGCTGGAAACCCGGCGTTGCCCGGGTATTTATTTATTTATTCCTGTCATTTTTCAGGTATATATTCAATTGTATATGGGCTGTATGTCTCTAAAATCTCTTTGAAATACAATTAGTAGTAAAGAAGTACTGGATTAAAACTTGGTGTGTGATAGGACAGTTTACCATGAACGTTATTGTTTATGTCCTCATATCTCATGAACTATGTGTCGTACTGTGATACAATTTAGAAGCTACACTCAACTACATGAGTGTAAAATTTCCTGCAGCTACAAATTGTAATGTAGCAATTAAAAATTGTCACGTTATACCGAAAGCTGTAGTTTTACACCATGAGCAGCGGAACGTTACTGTTTATGTTCTCATATCGCATGAACTACGTGTCATACTGTGACACAATTTAGAAGGTACATTCAACAATATGTGTGTATACTGTCTGTAAAATTTCATGCGGCTACAATTTATAGTGTAGAAATTATAAGTTGTAACGTCATACCGAATGCTGTAGTTTTACACCATAAACAGCGGAAAAGTAGTAAGCGAGAAACTTTTTTCCTTTCATAATTTTGCTATGGTTGTCAGCGAGAAAAGTTTAATGTAGGTTTGAAATTATGTTTAAAGTGTGTTGCAAGTCGCTAAGTACTGTCATTCTCACACAGTGTATTTTGAAAATCTCGCCGCATTATATGGCATTTTTTGCGATTTCTATTGGTTATGACGTAATATCTTTTGAACCATATGCCGTATGTGATTCTTAACCATGCAGCAATTGTTACCTTACGGTAAGGAATGTGTGCACCAAATTTGGTTGAAATCGGTCCAATGGTTTAGGAGAAAATGTGCAGCATTGTCGCAAAAATGCAGCAGTTTTTCGCGCATCTCATTGTTTATGACGTCATATCTCCTGAACTTTATATTGTAGGTGATTCTTAGACTTACGGCGACCGTCCTCATGGATTGAAGCTTACGTGTACAAAATTTCATAAAGAATGGAACAAAACTGTAGATTTGTATTGTGACGATAC
Organism: Locusta migratoria; assembly: GCA_026315105.1. Classification (NCBI taxonomy): domain Eukaryota; kingdom Metazoa; phylum Arthropoda; class Insecta; order Orthoptera; family Acrididae; genus Locusta; species Locusta migratoria. The sequence continues at coordinate 20,697,085 of CM048754.1, forward strand.
TGCTGGCCCCCTCATCTCAATGTTATCGTACGATACCGTCTGCGTCGGACCCGGAATCGTTTGGTGTAATAGTGATATATTTTGCGTGTGAAGTTACAAACAAAATAGCCAGCCTAGGAATCAGTGTACGACAGTGTCTCGGTGATACTGTGATCAAAACGAGTGATAGATTTCATTAATTAAGAGATTTGTATAAGACGTTTCCAGACAGTTCTATAAACAATACTTTTGTCATCATCAAAATGATGATGTTGGGGTGTATGGAGTTCATCAAATTCACTATGGAGATTGAAACGGAGGGTAAATTGCCGTTCCTTGACGTCTTGGTCAAGAGAAGAGCTGATGGCACCCTGGGTCATGGTGTGTAGCGGAAGACAACGCACACTGATCTGTATTTACACGCAGACAGCTGTCACCACCCTTCACAGAGGAATGGGGTACTTAAAACTCTAGTACATAGGGCGCGCACTATCTCCGACGCAGAGAGTCTACCCCAGGAATTGGAACACCTGAGAACTGTATTTCGAAAAAATGGGTACTCAGAGTGGCAGATTCAGCGGGCTCTCCGCCCAACCAGTACAACACAACCTGTGGAAACGGATGAAAACACGAGGGAGGATGTAGGCACTGCGTTCGTTACATATACCGGCGCACTCTCGGGGAAGATCGCCCGCATTTTGAAAAAACACCAGGTTGGAACTGTCTTTTTGTCCGCCGAATAAAGTTCGTGCACTGGTGGGGAGCGCCAAATATGATCTCGGTTTGAGGAAGGCCGGCGTGTACCAGATTCCGTGTCAGTGTGGAAAGTCATATATTGGACAGACGATGCGTACCGTCGAGGATCGATGCGTTGAACAGCAGAGGCACACACGATTGATGTATCCGAGCAAGTCGGCGGTCGCTGAACATTGTTTGTCGGAGAATCACGCCATGGAGTATGAACACACTAGGATTCTGGTACAGACGTCGAGATACTGGGACTGCGTCGTTAGAGAGGCCATTGAAATTCGCACAAGTGACGACCTCATAAACCGTGACTGTGGCTATAATCTTAGCAAAGCTTGGGAACCAGCGATTGGGTTAATTAAGAGTAAATCTAGCAAACGTAACGAAGTGACGACCACGGCGGACAGAGCCCTCACACCGACGTCATCTCAGACGGCGTCGCAATCGGTTCCACTGCGCGGACCGCGGAGGGGTCGCTCCGCGGGCCGAGGGTATTTAAATGGCCCGCCACCGGGCTAGAACCCAGGTCCCTTCGAGCCGCCGTAGCGTGCGGATCTCCGTGCCGGCGCGTTTCCAGGAGCTCAGTCCGTCAGTTCACCTGATGATGGCGACATGTATGATCGCCGAAATATTGTGCCCGTTGGACACTATAGACCGGCAGTACACCCGTGGATATTTTGATTATGGAATACGCCGGGAGAAACTGAAGAATCACAATACTTTTGTTATTGTACATTATTTTAATAAATAGACAGACGAAGGGTACAAACTTATGTAAAACATAAAGTCATGAAAATAAATAACATTGTATATAGGTTAGGCTCATAAACAAGTTGTATTGACAAACTAATTGTGTTAATTAATGTAATAGTCGAAATTCAATATTGTAATTTTTTGTATATATTGACTGACGAGAGATTTTAAACCTAGTTTCAGAATTGACAATATATTTGATAGTTCAATATATGTTAGGAACATGTATGATGTACTCATTAACAAATTAATCGCACTTTGTTGTCAACAGAAAGATCGGAAATTTCGTCTTAAAAATACACGCGCCATATAAAATTATTGTATGCATAGTTTTCATTTTATATTGTGATTATTCTTGTGTACATGAAATGTTTTATTTGTATGTTCGGTAATTGTGAATCAGTATATTCAATTGTTATGAACAATGGATAATGTAATGCCATTATTGTCGATTTTATATATTTACCTCACCGCCTTGTGTGGGGGAGTTCGAATTTTGGCTTTTGTAATGTGCTTTGGAAGCTATGTCAGTCTGTGTTTTGAAATGGAAGTAGTGTCAGCTAAGTTCTGATGCATCGTATACATTTTGAATTTGTAATGTTTTGGTGGAGAAGTAGTTTGATTTCAAATTAAAGAAGAAGTGAAAAATTGTAGCTACGAGTATTTATTTGAATCGGTCGGTGGAGAAAGGAACTAAGTTACTTTTTGGTGATTTTTACTTTTTTACAGAATTGTAGTCAACAGACCAAGATACACTTTACTGTGATGAAAGGGATTGTGTTTGGCTTCTTCCTGTGGGAATAACATGATGTCAATTTTAGACGTGCTGCGGAGAAAGGAATCAAATCAGTGACTTAGGACCTTTCTCCGCCTCAAGTTCATCCCATCAGTAGATTTTACTTACAGAGAGCTTGTACTACACGAGCTACATGCTAGATGGCGTTGGTTTGCGGCATGCAGGTATAGAAAGCGCAACAAATCAGTAATTTGGCGCCTACTTTGTCAAGGTGTAACGATTATTGTTGCGTGTTGTAAGTGATTGAATACCGTCTTTCTAAATGTCAAAAGGACATGTGTGGAAGGAATCCATGCATAACAAAACATCCGGAAAATATGATAAATTTGACAGTACCCAGTATCACAGTGTTCCCACTCAAAGAAACTCACTATGCTGGAAAGGAAATGAAATACCTAGATGCAAGCTTGGATCTGAAAACTTTGCACGAAACGTTCCTTAAGAAATATCCAGACATAAATGTGAAAGCCGGCCGCGGTGGCCGAGGGGACTGAGGCGCTTTAGTCACGGTCTGCACGGCCACTACGGTCGGGGGTTCGAAACCCCCCTCGGGCATGGATATTTGTGCCGTCCTTAGTCTTAGCTAGTTCATAAGTAGTTTGCAAGCTTAGGGACTGATAACCCCGTAGTTAAGTCCCAGAAGTTCTACAAACATTAATATAATTAATATAAATGTGAAATACGACTTCTACAGGAAACATTTTCATGTTAATTTCTAGTAGTGCGAATCTATATAAAAGAAACTGAAGATATTTTCAGAAATTGATGAAACACATTCATGGAGAAGACACTGAGATTTTTTATGAAGATAATTTGAAATGGCCAGCTTCAAGTGATAACTCAATGTGATATAAACTATTCCGATCTTTGAATGCTATTAAATTGTCGTTTTCATGTTCAGCTAAAGATAATTTACCAATAAATTTGAGCTTTAATCCAGAAATGTGCATCTTTGAATGTATTATACTCTCGAAATGTACTAATTACTTCGTTGACTGGAGAAAGGAACTATGTTCAAATTTCAATTTTTTTTTTTTCAGTAGATACTTTGTGGAATATATAAAAATTATTTTCATTCACAGTATGTATGGTTAGAGTACAGCAAATGTCGAAATTTGCAAATGCAATCTGTTAAATAGTTTAACAATAAATCAGTTGTAATTCCGTAGATTTTCCCGGCGTAATAATATTTGTTGTTCTTCACGGGTTTGCGGCCGGATTATGTCGATCTTCTGATACGATATTTCGGCGGTCTTCAGGTATGACTGGTGCACAATCACGCCGGAACTGAGGAAACATCAGTTGTATATATAGACTAGCTGGAAACCCGGCGTTGCCCGGGTATTTATTTATTTATTCCTGTCATTTTTCAGGTATATATTCAATTGTATATGGGCTGTATGTCTCTAAAATCTCTTTGAAATACAATTAGTAGTAAAGAAGTACTGGATTAAAACTTGGTGTGTGATAGGACAGTTTACCATGAACGTTATTGTTTATGTCCTCATATCTCATGAACTATGTGTCGTACTGTGATACAATTTAGAAGCTACACTCAACTACATGAGTGTAAAATTTCCTGCAGCTAAAAATTGTAATGTAGCAATTAAAAATTGTCACGCTATACCGAAAGTTGTAGTTTTACACCATGAGCAGCGGAACGGTACTGTTTATGTTCTCAAATCGCATGAACTACGTGTCATACTGTGACACAATTTAGAAGGTACATTCAACAATATGTGTGTATACTGTCTGTAAAATTTCATGCGGCTACAATTTATAGTGTAGAAATTATAAGTTGTAACGCCATACCGAATGCTGTAGTTTTACAGCATAAACAGCGGAAAAGTAGTAAGCGAGAAACTTTTTTCCTTTCATAATTTTGCTATGGTTGTCAGCGAGAAAAGTTTAATGAAGGTTTGAAATTATGTTTAAAGTATGTTGCAAGTCGCTAAGTACTGTCATTCTCACACAGTGTATTTTGAAAATGTCGCCGCATTATATGGCATTTTTTGCGATTTCTATTGATTATGTGATGCCCTTAAAGACACGCAAATTATTGTTCCGGCCTCACGTTATTGGGACTGTGTCCTTAAGGAAGCGATCGAAATCAGATTATCAGATAATCTTATTAATAGGGAAAAAAGGTTTTCCATTGAGTAAAACGTGGAATCCCATTTTATCTAAGATTAAAAAACAACGGTCTAGTTTTCGACCAGCTTCTTCTTAATTTTCGATTCCTCGCTTTGGCCAACGTCTACCGCTGGTGGCGCTGCAATACTCTTCACGTCCCAGAGGGCGTTCTTCCACTTCTTGTACATGCGCACTGGCCTTACCCGCGGTATAAAGGAGTCGCAGTAACTGATGTGTCCTCTCCTGTATGACCTGATCCCGTTTCCCCACCTCCTCGAATACCTCCAGCGTATCCGTATCCTCTATACCACCCGTAAAATTGACTCCCGCAACCCCCTGGTCCACCCCATCCTTACCGACCCTGGGCCTCTGCCACGCCTCTACCGCGTTATACCCCCTTCCCTTCATCTCCACACCCTCCGTGTCCTCTCCCAGGGTAATTTCCGCCGCCTCCCCCTCCCTGATGACGTCCTCCGTTCCGACATCTACCCGTCCTACCAACTCTGATCCCTCACCCATAGATACAGTGCCCCCTCTCCTCCCTCCCCTTCCGCTCCCCCTCTTGGCTACCCCCCTCCCTGCCCTGGAGTCCCTACGGCTCTTCCCTGCCGCCCCCTTTTCTCCCCCGCCGTTTTTTTCCCTCTCCCTCACGCTTTGTTCCGTCCCCTTTTTATCGGGGTCCTGGACCGACAGTTTTACAAGTGCTACGTCAAGTGTTGTGTATTGTGCTACAGTGGAGTGTGTGTTTTTTAACTGCGTCCACCGCAACCAGACAAGCGTCGCACCGTGTATTTTACTTAGTGTCTCCGTGTACTCGCCGTCCTGTGTTCTTGTCGTCCAACATGTGCTTTTTAAGTCACCGTGGCTCCTCGTTTTTAACTGACTACATCCGGTTTTTTGTTCACCTGTCAACTGTTTGTACCTCCAATTGTCGCCATGTATGTGTCATTGTTCCTCCGTTGATTTTTCGCATGTCATGTATTTTAAATTTCATCTCATCAATGTATTTTATTCTCTCGGCTGAAGAGCAGCCTCTGGAGCTGCTGCCAGCCTACTGGTGTAATCGCTGGTGTGGAAATACAATAAAGAAAAAAAAAATGATGTGTCCTCAGTTCCGGCGTGATTGTGCACCAGTCATAGCTGAAGATGGCGGCCAGGTGGGCCGCCGAAATATCGTATCAGAAGATCGGCGTAATCCGGCCACAAACCCGTGAAGAACAACAATAAATCATCATACAATGTAAACTTTCACGGCCGGCGTTGTCTTCAGATAAAATTTCCGGGCTGAACATGTTTATCAAAAAGGAAATCATGAAATAAAATTTGACGAGACGAGCGTTTTAGCTAGGACACCTCAGTACCATGCACGCATGTATAGAGAAGCAATAGAGATCCACAAACACCAGAATAATTTCAATAGGAAAGAAGGAGGTCTGAAGTTAAATAAAATATGGATGTCGACACTGCACCAGCAAAACGACAATCGATTATTTTTAATCGAGAATGACGACGTCATCCAGAGGTAGTTACAAAGTCAGCATCACGTGACGTATGGTGGCGCCCTCTATGCCCTCTATAAATGCGAGATCCCCTCGGCCCACAGTGGCAGTAGCCGGAAGACCTTTGAAGATGTCTCCCGCAGTTGGAGACGAAACGTCGGGAGGTAATTTTACATCTGGACCACGGCCCATCAGCCCGGAAATTTTATCTGAAGAACAATAAATCAGTTTTTGTCTCTCCTGAAACGTACAAAAAAAGTGACATAGTTCTATTCTCCACCGACCGATTCATTTCTACCGCGACGCCCCAGGAGAATAATGTTGCAGCGAGCAGAACCCCCCCCCCCCCCCCATACATCGTAATATTGAAAAGCTGAGTATTCTGTTTGGAAGTGGTAGAATGAAATGTAATTACTTAATAAGACATAAAAAATTATAGTATGCAATACGTACAAACATACGGACACTCTGCTTCATATATATTAGACTAGCTTATATGCCCGTGCTTCGCAACGGTTGTTAAAGAAGGTCCTGCGTATATCATGGTTCTTTGGGTTCCGGACGTAGGTCAGCAAAAACACAACCCTTGTTGGATCTCTCTGTCAATAAACTCAGTTCTTCTAGCCAAGATGTAAAAAAATTAAGTAGAAGTCATTGTCGAAAACGATGAATGATCATAAAGTTTTTTCATACTAAGAGTGAAATTAATTTAAGTCCGTGCTTCGGAACAATGTAAATTCAATGTTAGGTTGTGTTCATAAAGTTACACATTGCAACAGCAAGCCGAAAGCGGCTGGCAAATTACATTTCTGAAAACGATATTGGGTAAGTGCGAATATTGATTTGTAACAGTTTTCACAAATATCTTCTTGAATAGGAATTTGGAATGAATTTTAAGACTGTGTGAATCATGAGACTCTATACAAAAGAGTTTCGCGTGAAAGTGCTGGTCATAATGAGATGTGACAACAACGGATGTATCTAAGTCGGTAAAATTTTACTTTCTATCCTAGCGGCCTCGTGTTTTATGTTGGCAACATCAATAACACGATATAAAATCGTTGCAAACATGACCGAACCACATAGAGTGTAGATAAATACTGCTGTTCCTGCTGTAAGCTTGATTTCACGACAAAATATTTGCGTGTCACGCGATTGGCTTATGACGATGTCACATGATTCTCGTTATTCAACATCTGTTGCCAACATTATCACAGGAGGCCGCCGGGATATGAGTAGGACTACGTCGCATAGTTTTTCTTGACCCAGCTGTCAAACGATAACACCTTTCACAGCAGAGAGTGTCGCGGCTATATCATTAATGTATGTTTGTGTTTCCACCACGCTTCCACGAGTATTTTTATCTTTGAGTCTATCTGGATTTTTATCTTTGTTTTGTGTCTCTGTCCATAGTCGGTAATGTGTGGTTGATGGAAACATGTGATCTATTTTTAAAAAATGCGTATTTGATATTCCTCGTCGTTATTAAAGTCTGAAAGGACCGCATTGTCTGACGATTGAAAGAATAAACAGATTTTGACTCGTACCGTAAAGTTCGTAAGTCACAGAGTATATAGCTTTTCCTACGAGTATTTATTGCACATTTTGCGAATTTTTGCTTGTCACACTCGCCCACTGCCACGCACCACGACCAAACTCCCTTACTAACATCATTAGACCAAGGGCTATCTACCACCACAACCACGAGTGGGTGGCAGTATGTGGTCATGGAGAAAAGTCTGTCAGCACGTACACACACAAGCCTATATAAAAATAATTTTCATTCACAGTATGTATGGTTAGAGTACAGCAAATCTCGAAATTTGCAATGCAATCTCTTAAATAGTTTAACAATAAATCAGTTTTTTGTCTCTCCTGAAAAGTACAAAAAAAGTGACATAGTTCCATTCTCCACCGACCGATTCATTTCTACCACGACGCCCCAGGAGAATAATGTTGCAGCGAGCAGAACCCTCCCCCCCCCCCCCCCATACATCGTAATGTTGAAAAGCTGAGTATTCTGTTTGAAAGTGGTAGAATGAAATGTAATTACTTATTAAGACATAAAAACATTATAGTATGCAATACATACAAATATACGGACACTCTGCTTTATATATTAGGTTTATGGATGAATGCAGCTTCTAACTGTGGTGTCGCACAAGTCCAAAGTGCGCGCCACCTACTTTCGCCGCGCACCGCCATGCACGCACGGCGCGGCGTTCTTACGACGTCAGCCACGAGCGCCCTCTGCTGCAACTCCGCTCGTGGCCACCACTGAACGACATCGTTCACTTGGGACTGAGATAGGAACCAGTTAACACTTCGGAATCAGATAGGCACCAGTGAAGACTTGGCTATCGGATAGGCACTAGGCAGGCCTCTAGCTCAACTATGTATCAGCATTCTGCAGTACTGAGCTATTTAAAAGTTAAGTACTACTAAGTCTCTATGAAATATATATCTCGTTCTAATTTACTCTAGTTCAAATGTTCAAATGTTTGTTAAGCTTATGGGACTTAACTATGGGGTCATCAGTCCCTAAACTTACAAACTACTTATGAACTACTTACGAACTAGGACGGCACAAATATCCATGCCCGAGTGGGGATTCGAACCCCCGACCGTAGTGGCCGTGCTGACCGTGACTGCAGCGCCTCAGTCACCTCGGCCACCACGGCCGGCTTTACTCTAGTGTTTCTAGTTTCTGCTGTCCCACTGGCTGGTCACCTCCTACCTGCAGAAGCGTGCATCCTTTATTCCTGTGTCGGTCTTCCTACTCGGCCACCGACACCTACGACGGAAGCGAGACACAAAAGCAGCGACGAGGCTGGGACACAAAAGTGGCGACGAGGATGGGATACAAAAATATCTTTTGAACCATGTTCGGTATATGATTCTTAACCATGCAGCAATTGTTACCTCATGGTAAAGAATGTTTGTACCAAATTTGGTTGAAATCGGTCCAATGGTTTAGGAGAAAATGAGCAGCATTGTCGCAAAAAATGGAGCAGTTTCTCGCGCATCTCATTGTTTATGACGTCATATCTCGTGAACTTTATATCGTATGTGATTCTTACACTTACGGCGACCGTCCTCATGGATTGAAGCTTACTTGTTTGAAATTTGAGAAAGACTGAATTAAAACTGTAGATTTGTATGCAACACGTAGAAACATACGGACACTCTGATTTATATATTAGGTTTATGGCTGAATGCAGCTTCTAACAGAAAGTGTCCAGAAGTATGTTGACTTGTGTACAGGAGCTCTAGGAGGAGTCGACGTGACACGGCTGCCCTGCCAGACAGTCAGTGGACAGGCGCCAGGCTTCCAGACAGAACGGCAGCCAAAAAGTAGCCAGCCGGCGTGCAGAAACCAATTTAGCCGCGTCGCGCCGGGGAGTCCCCGCCACCGCCGGGGAAGCCCCGGGCTGCCCTGGGGAAGCCCCGGCCGCTGCCGGGGAATCCCCCGCCCCGCCAGACTGGGGCATCCCCCGCGGCGCCCCTCTACCTCACACGCCTCGCCCCGCCCGCCTTCCCTGGAGGAGCTCCCGAGCCGCTGCGCGCCTTAGGGATTCCGGTCGCCTCCGCGGCCCGAGAGCGTTCCCTCGTCCTCGTCACCGTGCCGCCCAATCTGCCGGCCCTCCGACGTCACAGGCAGAATAAATGAACCCCGTCTGTCGTCTGTCGACAGCCGGCAGGCACGCCGATCCGAGCTGCCTGCAGAAGTCTGGAGCAGGAGAGGAGGCGACACCGCCGACACTGCAACTTACAGCGGCAGAGCCCTACTTGGCACCTGCACTCACTTCAGCTGAAGTTCTGGCACTACACGAAAAAGTGTTCTAATACTCACTTAGCGAAATACAGTATTTAAACAGGTGCAAACAAACACTTATCGATTAAAATTACTACACCACGAAGATAAAATGCTACAGACGTGAAATGTAACTGACAGGAAAAACTGCTGTGATGCATTGACACAAGGTTGCTGCCGGTGGCAACACGTACAACATGCTGACATGAGGAAAGTTTCCAACCGATTTCTCATACAGCAGTTGACCGGCGTTGCCTGGTGAAACGTTCTCATGCCTCGTTAAGGAGGAGATATGCGTGCCATCACATTTCGGACTTTGATAAATGTCAGAGTGAAGCCTATCGCAATTATGGTTTATTGTATCACAACATTGTTACTTGTGATCCAATGACTGTTAGTACAATATGGAATCGGAGGGTTCAAGATGGCAAAATGAAAAGCTATGCTGGATCCCAATAGCCTATTATCATTAGCAGTGGAGATCACAGGCACCTTCTCCGCATGTCTGTAACGGATCGTGCAGCCATGTCTCGATCCCTCAGTCAACAGATGCGGACATTTGCAAGATAACAACCATCTGCATGAACAGTCCAACAACGTTTGCAGCAACATAGACTATCAGCTTGGAGATCGTGGCTGCGGTTATCCTTGACGCTGCATCACAGGCACGACCGCTTGCAATAGTGTACACAATGATGAACCTGGGTGCACATCATGTTTTTGGATGAATCCAAGTCCTCTTTACAGCATCATTATGGTCACATTTATGTTTGGCAACATCGCAGTGAATGCACATTGGAAGTATGTATTTGTCATCAAAATACTGGCGTATCACCCTGCGTGATGGTATGGGGTGCCATTGGTTACACGTCACGCTCATCTCTTCTTCCTATTGACGGCACTTTGAACACTGGCCGTTACATTTCAGATGTGGTAGGACCCAAGGCTCTATCCTTGCGAAACCCTACATTTCAGCAGCATAAAGCACGACCACATGTTGCAGGTCGGTATGGGGCATTCTAGATACGGAAAATGTTCGACTGATGCCGTGGACAGCACATTATCCAGATCTCTCACCAACTGAAAACGTCTGGTCAATGGTGGCTGAGCAATTGACTCGTCACAATATGCGAGTCACTGCTCTTGATGAGCTAACGTCTTTGATACGCCTGGGCATTGTGTCAAACAGAGCTTGGATGGCTGCCCATGCAGCTTCAACAGATACCACAGTTCATCCAGTGTGGTGACTGGCGTGTTGTGATGAGCCAGTTGCTCGGCCACCATTGACCAGACGTTTTCAGTTGGTGAGAGATCTCAAGAATGTGATGGGCATGGCAGCAGTCGACGCGTTTCCGTTTCAAGAAAGGCCCCTACAGGAACTGCAACATGCAGTCGTGCATTACCCTGCTGAAATGTAGGGTTTCGCAGGGATAGAATGAGGGTAGAGCCACGGGTCGTAACACATCTGAAATTTAACGCCCACTGTTCAAAGTGCCGTCGATGCGAACAAGAGGTGACCAAGACGTGTAACCGATGGCACCCCGTAGCATCCCGCTGGGTGACACGGTAGTATGGCGATGATGAATGCACGCTTGGAATGTGCGTTCTGTGCGATGTCGCGAAATATGAATGCGACAATCATGATGCTGTAAACAGTACCTGGATTCATCCGACAATAAATGACGTTTTGCCATTCGTGCACCCAGGTTCGTCGTTGTGTACACCATCGCTGGCGCTCCTGTCAGTGATGCAGCGTCGAGGGTAACCGCAGCCACGGCCTCCGAGCTGATAGTCCGTGCTGCTGCAGACGTCGTCGAACTGTTCGTGCAGGTGGTTGTTGTCTTGCAAACGTCCCCATCTGTTGACTCAGGGATCGAGACGTGCCTGCACGATCCGTTACAGCCATGCGGATAAGATGCCTGTCATCTCGACTGCTAGTGATACGAGGCCGTTGGGATCCAGCACGTCGTTCCCTGTTGCCGTCCCAAACCCACCGATTCCGTATTCTGCTAACAGTCATTGGATCGCGACCAACGCGAGCAGCAATGTCGCGATACGATAAACTGCAATCGCGATAGGCTACAATCCGACCTTTATCTAAATCGGAATCGTGGTGGTACGCATTTCTCCTCCTTACACGAGGCATCACAACAATTTAACAGGCAACGCCGGTCAACTTCTGTTTGTGTATGAGAAATCGGTTGTAAACTTTCCTTGTGTCAGCACGTTGTAGGTGTCGCCACCGGCGCCAGCCTTGTGTGAATGCTCTGCAAAGCTAATCATTTGCATATCACAGCATCTTCTTCCTGTCGGTTAAATTTCGCGTCTGTAGCACGTCATCTTCGTGGTGTAGCAATTTTAATGGCCAGGAGTGTGGTTGAGTGTGTTGCCCAGACCACGTATCGCCACAGAGTTTCTTACACAGCACAGAGAGACACATGAGGCGCTGCCACAGGATGTACTCACCAGTTGCCACGGCCTCCAGCCTCTGATAGGCGGTGTGGATCAGGGCTGCTGGCCTCACCAGCTGCACCAGCCCCAACAGCAGGCAGCGCACGCGCAGAGCCACGCCCCACACTGCCTGACCCGACAACCGCCACACTGAAACACCAGTTTGTGACACCTGTCAGAAGACACGTTTCTGAGAAGAAGGAATGTGTTGACAGGTGTGAGAAATCCGAGCCGATCAGGTAGAGGCTATTTCGCATGTTGCTGAAATGGTGAAATGTTTGTAAATCTATCTGACCTAACTGCGTGGTCATCAGTCCGTAGCTTACAAACTACTTAAACCTAGGTAAACTAACCTAATGACAACACACACACCCATGCCCCAGGGAGGACTCGAACCTCCACGGTGAGCAACCGCGTGCTCCGCAGCGAGGCGCGTTAGACCGCTCGGCTACTCCACCGACTGAGCTACCCCGACACGACTCAGGATGCCTTGGCTGGAGCGCTTGCCCACGAAAGGCAAAAGTCCCAGGTTCGAGTCCCGGTTCCGGCACACAATTTTAATCTGCCAGTAAGTTTCATACTTAAACCTAGGTAAACTAACCTAAGGACAACACACACACCCATGCCCCAGGGAGGACTCGAACCTCCACGGTGAGCAACCGCGCGCTCTGCAGCGAGGCGCCTTAGACCGCTCGGCTATTCCACTGCGGCGCATGTAATTTCGGACGTGTATCAGGCGTTTGGTAACTGACGCTCCCCTCTCACCCCACAAAATGTTGAAACGAAAATAAGTCTACCCTACCGCTCACAACAGTTCCGCTGTAAATGCTGTAAAACTGTCGCATCAGGCATGACCGTGTAAGCAAAAAAAAAAAAAAAAAAAAAAAAAAAAAAAAAAAAAAAAAAAAAAAAAAAAACAGCCATATAAACCGACAAGACTTTATTCACACACTGTTTGAGAATGTCAGTACTTGGCGACTTCTAACCATCTTTAATTACAATTTAAAATCTTTATTAAACTTTTTCTCGCTGCCGACAGCCATAGCAAAATTATGGATAGAAAAAAATTTCCCGTTTATTACGTTTCCGCTGTTCATGGCCAAAACTACGGTATTCGGTATGCCGTTACAAATTATAATTTTTACTCTACAAATTGTAGCCTACCAAACTATACAGTTCCACAGAAAAATGCCAGTATGGGAAATGATGGAAAACAAAATTCTCAGTAATTCTAGTGCATCATTATTTTCAAATATTTATTTAAAATAGTGAATAATAGAATATTTCAATTGAACCAACACAAAATTTTGCATAAACATTCATATTTTCATAATTTGAATAAAAGTGGGCGGTACGACTCACCTTAATCAACCCTTTATTTGACAACTAGCTGCAAACACGCGTGTCTTTATTTATTTATTTAATTTTTTATCTTTTTGTTTTGTCATATTGTCTAGGAGAAACAGCGATGACAAAAATGTTTCATCTGGAGGGTAAGATGCATGAGACCGCTCGGCTACTCCACCGTGGCTCCCATGTTGCTTCCCCAGCCCTTCTACCATACTTGTAACTGCCTGGTTTAAATTTGTCAGTGTCAAACCATTGCATAAAAAAATGGGATACATCATATGTCAACAACTACCACCCATTCTCTCCTCTGGCAGCTTTATCAAATGTTCAAATGTTTTTATAGTCTATGGGATTTAACTACGGGGTCATCAGTCCCTATACTTACAAACTACTTATGAACTACTTACGAACTAGGACGGCACAAATATCCATGCCCGAGGGAGGATTCGAACCCCTGACCGTAGTGGCCGTGCAGACCGTGACTGGCGCGCCTCGGTCTCCTCGGCCACCGCGGCCGGCGCAGCTTTATCAAAAGTTTTTGAAATAGTAATGCATTAAAGAGTAGCCTCCAAAAATCAAATCAAATGTTGAAATGTTCGTGTAGCTTATGGGACTTAACTAGGGGGTCATCAGTCCCTAAACTTACAAACTACCTAGGAACTAGCTAATACTAAGGACGGCACAAACATTCATGCCCGAGGGGGGATTCGAACCCCCGACCGTAGTGGCCGTGCAGACCGTGACTGGCGCGCCTCGGTCTCCTCGGCCACCGCGGCCGGCGCAGCTTTATCAAAAGTTTTTGAAATAGTAATGCATTAAAGAGTAGCCTCCAAAAATCAAATCAAATGTTGAAATGTTCGTGTAGCTTATGGGACTTAACTACGGGGTCATCAGTCCCTAAACTTACAAACTACTTATGAACTAGCTAATACTAAGGACGGCACAAACATTCATGCCCGAGGGGGGATTCGAACCCCCGACCGTAGTGGCCGTGCAGACCGTGACTGGCGCGCCTCGGTCTCCTCGGCCACCGCGGCCGGCGCAGCTTTATCAAAAGTTTTTGAAATAGTAATGCATTAAAGAGTAGCCTCCAAAAATCAAATCAAATGTTGAAATGTTCGTGTAGCTTATGGGACTTAACTACGGGGTCATCAGTCCCTAAACTTACAAACTACCTAGGAACTAGCTAATACTAAGGACGGCACAAACATTCATGCCCGAGGGGGGATTCGAACCCCTGACCGTAGTGGCCGTGCAGACCGTGACTGGCGCGCCCCAGTCCTCTCGGCCACCGCGGCGTTTGTGAGAAGACGGAATGTGTTGACAGTTGTGAGAAATCCGAGCCGCTCAGGTAGAGTCACAGGCTGTTTTCGCAAGTTGCTCCACCGGCCCTTCCTACTTTTTCGGCCTTCATACCGTAAAATTACGCCATTTGGCATGACGCTGCAATTTATTACAACTTATTACTCGTACGCTATTAATTTACATTTAGGTATACATATTTTTGTGTCCCAGCCTCGTCGCCGCTTTTTTGTCTCATTTCCGTCGTAGGTGTCGGTGGCCGAGTAGAAAGCCCGACACAGGAATAAAGGTTGCACGCTTGTGCAGGTAGGAGGTGAGCAGCCAGTGGGACAGCAGAAACTAGAAACACTGCAGTAAATTAGAAAGAGATATGCATTTCGTGGAGTCTTGGTAATACTTAACTTTTACATAGTTCTTGACTGCAGCTGATACATAGATTAGATAGAGGCCTGCCTACTGATAATTCCTAGTGCCTGTCCGATAGCCAAGTCTTCACTGGTGCCTATCTGATTCCTATCTCAGTCCCAAGTGGTGGCCACGAGCGGAGTTGCAGCAGAGGGCGCTCGTAAGAACGTCGTAAGAACGCCGCGCCGTGCGTGCATGGCGGCGCGCGGCGAAAGTGCGTGGCGCACACTTCGTACTTGTACGACACCACAAATTGTATTCGCCAGAAATGTTACAGAGAGTATAAAAATATACCGCTGAACGTAAGTTTGAAATTTTATCATAGTACGGCACTCAATTCACGAGATATGACGTAAATAATGAGATGTGAGAAAAACTGCTACATCACGCAGCAATGTTGCACATTTCCTCCTAAACCACTGGACCAATTTCAACCAAATTTAATACACATATTCCTTACCGTGAGCTAACAGTTCCTGCACGGTTAACAATCGCATACGACACGCTGTTCAGGAGATATGACGCCATAAACAATAGGAGTCGCAAAAAACTGCTACATAATGTAACGAGACTTTATTCATACACTGTACAAGAGTCAGCGCACTTAACGACTTGCAAGAAACTTTGAACATAATTTCAAACATTTATCATACTTTTTTAACTGACAACAACATAAAAATAATGAAATGAAAAAGGTTTCTCAGATACTACGGCATTCGGTATGACGTTACAATTTATAATTTCTGTACTACAAATTGTAACCGCAGGAAGTTTTACAGGCAGTATAAACACACATAGTTGAATTTACCTTCGAAATTGTATCACACTACGACTCGTAGTTCATGAGACATACTATACTTATACAAATGAATATATACCTGAAAAATTATACAATTGTACAACATATAACTCAATAGATATGAGATAGTAATAATTTTATATTTCATTTCTACTGTCATTACTACCTTTGTTTGGTACTGCACTTATAATCTCTTATATTATCCAAGATAGCCTTATTTCTTAGAATATTGTCTCATAAATATAACATGCTTTTAGAAGAAAAAAGATATTCACAGAGAGATAGACAAGGGATAAGAGAAGTACTAACTCAAGGCTGGAATAAGTAAAGCCGGCCGCGGTGGCCGAGGTGACTGAGGCGCTCCAGTCACGGTCAGCACGGCCACTACGGTCGGGGGTTCGAATCCCCCCTCGGGCATGGATATTTGTGCCGTCCTAGTTCGTAAGTAGTTCATACGTAGTTTGTAAGTTTAGGGACTGATGACCCCGTAGTTAAGTCCCTTAAGCTTAACAAACATTTGAACATTTGAATAAGTAAATAAATACCTGGGCAACGCGGGTTTTTCAGCTAGGTAACTCATATGTGCAGTCAATGTGGCATATGCAAGTGCAGTACCGATCTGGAATCGTGTAGCCTAGTGGTAGGTATTTTAAATTAAAAAAAATAAAATAAAAATAAAAATAAAAAAATAAAGAGAAAGAAGATGAAACACACTCCTGGCCATTAAAATTGCTCCACCACGAAGATGACTTGCTTCAGACGCGAAATTTAACAGACAGGAAGAAGATTCTGTGATGTGAAAATGATAAGCTTTTCAGAGCATTCACATAAGTTTGGCGCCGGTGGCGACACCTACAACATGCTGACACGAGAAAAGTTTCTAACAGATTTTTCATACACAAACACCAGTTGACCGGCGTTGCCTGGTGAAACGTTGTTGTTATGCCTCGGTAAGGAGGAGAAGTGCGTACCATTACGTTTCCGACTTTGATAAACGTCAGATTGTAGCCTATCGCGATTGCGGTTTATCGTATCGCGACATTGCTGCTCGCGTTGGTCGCGATCCAATGACTGCTAGCAAGAATATGGAATCGGTGGGTTCAGGAGGGCGATACGGACGCCGTGATGGATCCCAACGGCCTCGTATCACTAGCAGTCGAGATGACAGGCATCTTATCCGCATGGCTGTAATGGATCATGTAGCCACGTCTCCATCCCTGAGTCAACAAATGGGGACGTTCGCAAGACTACAACCATCTGCACGAACAGCTCGACGACGTTTGCAGCAGCATGGACTATCAGCTCGGAGACCATGGCTGCGGTTTCCCTTGACGCTGCATCACAGACAGAAGCGCCTGAGATGGTGTACGCAACAACGAACCTGGGTGCACGAATGGCAAAACGTCATGTTTTCGGTTAGATCCAGGTTCTGTATACAGCATCATGATGGTCGCATCCGTGTTTGTCGACATCGCGGTGAACTCACATTGGAAGCGTGTATTCGTCATCGCGTATCACCTGGCGTGATGGTATGGGGTGCCATTGGTTACACGTCTCGGTCACCTCTTTTTCGCATCGATGGCACTTTAAATATGGCCGTTACATTTCAGATGTGTCACGACCCGTGGCTCTACCCTTCATTCTATCCCTGCGAAACTCTACATTTCAGCAGGATAATGAACGACCTGTACGGGCCTTTCTGGATACGGAGAATGTTCGACTGCTGCCCTGGCCAGCACATTCTCCAGATCTCTCACCAACTGAAAACGTCTGGTCTATGGTAGCCGAGCAACTGGCTCGTCACAATACGCCAGTTACTACTCTTGATGAAGTGTGGTATCGTGTTGAAGCTGCATGGACATCTGTACCTGAACAGGCCAATGAGCTCTGTTTGACGGAATTCACAGGCGTATCAAGGCCGTTATTACGGCCAGAGGTGGTTGTTCTGGGTACTGATTTCTCATGATGTATGCACCCAAATTGCGTAAAAATGTAATCACATGTCAGTTCTAGTATAATATACTTGTCCAATAGCTACCCGTTTATCATCTTCATTTCGTCATGGTGTAGCAATTTTAATTGCCAGTAGTGTAGTTATAGGAAGAGATAGTGGTTCTTCTTTGCTGGTGAAGGTTAGGATATTCTGTATATGGGGTTGAAGATTGACTTCTATATGCAATGTTATATATCACGAACGCTCAATATATGTTTCAACCCAAAAGTAAGTTCTGCATTCGTCTTCAGTTATTTAATGTCTTGCACATACAATATCTGTTGAGTACAGAGGTATTCCTATGGTAGCTACCTCCTCTGGAATTATGAACCTGCAGACTATACACAATTATACGGCACTTTACCTGAAATTGATCATGAAATTGACTGTTACGTTAGACACAGAAATGCTGACAATTCCAAATTTGGTAGTGGATTATCCGTTCGGTGCAGGTAGACTCATTCCCGAGACGCTCTCTCTTGTGCAAAAATGGAATTCAAGATTTACAGGTTCATACAATTGCAGATCATGAATCGAGAATCTACGAACTGCCATGACACCGCAACGTCTAGCCGGTGGTGGTAAGGAACAAATAAACTGTTCTCTTTCACAATTTTTGCAGTATCTTACCAGACTTTAAATATCATCGTGTCTCAAGAAAAGTTAATCCGAAATAATTTATGGTATCAGACATATGGAATTTATTTATTCATTCATTTATGAATTTAGAAAGAGCGATTGAACGGAATGGACAGTGTCTTGAAGGAACCATATAACATGAACATTTGTTGTTGTTAAGGTCTTCAGTCCGGAGACTGGTTTGATGCAGCTCTCCACCCTACTCTATCCTGAGCAAGCCTTTTCATCTCCTCAAAAGAACGGCAACCCACATCCACTTGAATCTGCTTACTATACGCGTCTCTTGGTCTCCCTCTGCGATTTTTACCCCACACACTGCCCTCCAATGCTAAATTTACGATTCCTCGATGTCTAAGAATGTGTCCTACCAAGCGATCCCTTCTTTTAGTCAGGGTATGCCAAAAATTCCTTTTCTCACCAATTCTGTTCAGTACCTCTTCATTAGTTACGAGATCCACCCACCTAATCTTCAGCATTCTTCTGTAACACCAAATTTCAAAAGCATCTATTCTCTTCCTGTCCGCACCGCTTATCGTCCATGTTTCACTCCCGTATAAGGCAACACTCCACACAAATGCTTTCAGAAAAGACTTCCTTACCTGTAAACTAATATTCGATGTTAGCAAATTTCTCTTTTTCAAAAATGCTTTTCTTCCCATTGCCATTCTGCATTTTATATCCTCTGTACTGCGACCATCGCATGTTATTTTACTACCCAAGTAACAAAACTCATCTACCACCTTCATTGTTTCGTTACCTAATCTAATTCCTTCAGCATCGCCTGATTTTCTAAGACCGCATTCCATTATTTTTGTTTTGCTCTTGTTAATGTTCATTTTATACACTCTCTTCAACACACTGTCCATTCCATTCAACTGCTCCTCCAGGTCCTTTGCTGTCTCTGACAGAATTACAATGTCATCAGCAAAACGCAATGTTTTCATTTCTTCACCCTGAACTTTAATTCCGATTCCAAATTTTTCCTTGCTTTCCTTCACTGCCTGCTCGATGTACAAATTGAATAACATCGGAGAAAGGCTACAACCCTGTCTTACTCCCTTCCCAACTGATGCTTCTCTTTCATGCCCTTCAGGTCTAATAACTGCGGTCTGGCTTTTGTATAAGTTGTAAATAACTCTCATTTCCCTGTATTTTACCCCTGCTGACTTCAGAATTTGAAAGAGTGTATTCCAGTCAACATTGTCAAATGCTTTCTCCAAATCTGAACATTATCAAGGGCAAAACAAGGGTAATGGATTGCAGTGTAAGAAAAACATGACGGTACAGGAATTAGATTAGGTAACGGAACTGTAAAGGTGGTAAATGAGTTTTGTTACTTGGGCAGTAAAATATTATACTCTGTCGCATTACAGAGGATATAAAATGTATAATGGCAGTGGAAAGGAGAGTATTTGTGAAAAAGAGGAATTTACTAACGTCAAATATCAATGTGACAGGAAGTCTTTTCTGAACATCTTTGTGTGGAATGTTGTGAAACGATAAACAGTTTACACAAGAAAAGGTTAGAGGCTCTTTTAAATATGGTGCTACAGAAGCATGCTCACGATCATGTGGATGATCACATAACTGATGAGGTGTTACTGAAGAGAATTGGGGAGAAAAACATTTTCTTAGACATCAAGGAATTGTGAATTCAGCATTGGAGAGAAGTGTGTGGACAAAAAATCGCTGAGGGAGACCAAGAGCGGTCTGAGGCGCGCCAGTTATGTTCTGCACGGCCACTACGGTCGGGGGTTCGAATCCACCCTCGCGCATGGATGTTTGTGCCGTCTTTAGTATTAGCTAGATCATAAGTACTTTGTAAGTCTAGAGATTGATGAACCGGTAGTTAAGTCCCATAAGCTTAACAAACATTTGAAACATTTCGAAAGCGACTTTTTTCTATGAATTAGAGTCACTTACCACATGCTTGTAAGCGTACGGGTTGACGGACAAGGTTTGTATGAAATAAATTTTTTGGAAAGTTTTAGAAAAACTGAAAGTGCGTTTTTCGATGTGTTTTTGATTGAATTCAGTCAGAACTATAACTGACAATTCGCACGATGGAGAGAGATAATTCTTTTCTTTGTTTTGTTATTATGGTCTTCGAAAAGTTATCAGAAGGAAACTTTCCTGGTGGGATAAACAAATAAATTTTTTTTATAAGAAAATATTTTCCTGTGATATATTCATCCCTTGGTGAAATATCAACCTCAAAGCTTTCTTCGAACTTCTATCAACTCGCTTAGAGTAAAACTATATGATGGTAGAGCCAAATGAAGAATTATAATAATGCTTGTACATCTATCGGACTCAATTTCTGGGTCATTAGTCCGTAGCTTACAAACCATTTAAACTAAGGTAAACTAACCTAAGGACAACACCCATGCCCTAGGGGGGGGGGGACTCGAACCCCCGACGGTGAACGCCGCCAGCACCGCTGCATGGCGCTCCAGTACGCGCGGCTGATCCAACGTGGCGATGAATGAAATGTTATATTGATAGATCTTAAGCATTGAATTAAAATTTGTGGTGCGGCCGGGAATCGAACCCGGACCTCCATGCTTACTAGGCAGACGTCTTAACCGTTAGACTACCACACCACTAACGATTAAATCTCCTAGGAATAGTCTATGTACGATTTCCCTCCACAACACAAACTTTAATTCAGCTTCTTTGTTCCAAAGATAATTGCCACTACTGCCAAGGCTCTCCATGCAGCGGAATAGCACCTCGGCAATGGACATGGTGAAACAATCCTGTTATGTTGATATAAATATCAATTAATATGAATAAATAATCCCTGAGACGAATTTACGTCTCAAATATGTCAAAGACATTATTGATAGATATTTATATCACCATAACAGGATTGTTCCACCATGTCCATTGCTGAGGTGCTATTCCGCTGCATGGCGAGCCTTGGCAGTAGTGGCAATTATCTTTGGAACAAAGAAGCTGAATTAAAGTTTGTGTTGTGGAGGGAAATCGTACATAGACTATTCCAAGGCGCATTAATCGTTAGTGGTGTGGTAGTCTAACGGTTTCCCGGGCGCCGTGGCTCAGCGCGCCTGGTCAGGGGGCTAAACGCCCTCTGTAATAAAAAAAGCTGAGCCAACCGTTGAACGAACCAACACGAACGAACTGATCGTACAAGCGCGATCCACAGATCTAACAGATGAACAAAAAAAAAAAAAAAAAAAAAAACGGTTAAGACGTCTGCCTCGTAAGCATGGAGGTCCGGGTTCGATTCCCGGCCGCACCACAAATTTTAATTCAATGCTTCATATCTATCAATAATGTCTTTGACATATTTGAGACGTAAATCCGTCTCAGGGATTATTTATTCATATTAAATGTTATATATTACATTATTATATACATATGTTATATTTTTACATGTTTTGACATGTGTACAAACTTTGAACGTATAAATTAAAAAAAAAAAGTTCAAACGGAAGTTACTCCGTATGAAATTTTGAAGAATTTCTGTTTGGAACTTTTCCAATCCTACGCATAACAGCTGAGATCGGGCATAGCGACGTTCTCTTGCGCCGTCCGATTATTTCCAGGGGGAGGTTTTGGTCACAGGTGCTGAAAGGCGTTGTAAAAAAAGAAAAAAAAAAAGAAAAAAAAAACTAGACTCCCTGATCGCGCTGCAGTCGCGGGATAATTTGAACCTTGCCCGGCCGCCATGGTAGTGGCAAACGTCACATAAATACCAGTGGTGTTAGCAGGGAAATCGTGCGTTAAATAGCTACTGCGGGATATATACACAATTGATAGGCCGTCTCTACTGTTTGACTATTGCAGTGTTACAGGAAGCACGATGCTAAAGAGCTGCTCACCGTTTAAACGCGCCGCGGCGGAGTAGCCGAGCGGTCTAAGGCGTCTCGCTGCGGAGCGCGCGGTTGCTCGCCGTCGAGGTTCCAGTCCTCCCTGGGGCATCGCTGTGTGTGTTTGTCCGTTACTTTACCTAGGTTTAAGTAGTTTGTAGGCTACGGACTGATGACCACGCAGTTTGGTCCGATAGATTTACAAACATTTGACTTTTTTTTTCCTTTTTTTTTCTTTTTTTTCCAATGTGTCTGTCTAAACATGGGCAGCAATTGCGTTCTTTTCCTGTAGACTGAGATATCATTCCGTCTCAATACAGAATGAAACTTTCACTCTGCAGCGGAGTGTGCGCTGATATGAAACTTCCTGGCAGATTAAAATTGTGTGCCGGTACCGGGACTCGAACCTGGGACCTTTGCTTTCGCGGGCAAGCGCACTACCGACTGTGCTATCCCGACACGACTCACGATGCCGCCTCACAACTTTACTTCCGCCAGTACCTCGCCTCCTACTTTGCAAACTTCACAGAAGCTCTCTTGCAAACACGCAAGACTAGCACTCCTGGAAGAAAGGATATGGTGGAGACATGGCTTAGCCACAGCCTAAGGGATGTTTCCAGAATGAAACTTTCACTCTGCAGCGGAGTGTGCGCTGATATGAAACTTCCTGGCAGATTAAAATTGTGTGCCGGAACCGGGACTCGAACCTGGGACCTTTGCCTTTCGCGGGCAAGCGCACTACCGCTTTGCAAGAGAGCAGCGGTTGAACAGCGAGACCTGAAAAGTGGACACACGTTATTGACAGACGCACAGACACAGTCAAATCGCCGTTATTTTTGAAAAGATCACGAAACTATACGAGATACGGCAAAGAAAGATGAGAGCTCTAGAGTGTTTTCGCCTCCACAAATTTGTTTATTCAGTTTTAGTTTCAAATGAACAGTTAAGCCGTCATTTTCATTCAAATTTGGAGCTGTCATAAGACGATGTCAAAGGTCGACTTTTACTGTTAGTACCGTACGGTTAAAAAGGAGAAAAGAAAAAAAGATTTAATATTTGTAGAATTTATTGCCCTTTTTGTTGTTGTTGTTGTGGTCTTCAGTCCGAATACTGGTTTCATTCAGCTCTCAACAATACCCTATCCTGAGCAAGCCTCTTCAACTCCGCATGAGAACGGCAACCTACATCTTTATGAATCTGCTTACTGTATCCATCTCTTGGTCTCCCTCTGCGATTTTTACCTCACACACTTCCCTCCAACGCTAAATTCACAGTTCCTTGATATCTAAGAATGTGTCCTTCCAATCGATCCCTTCTTTTAGTCAAGGTATGCCAGAAATTCATTTTCTCCCGAATTCTGTTCAGTACCTCATTAGTTACGTGAGCCATCCACCTAATCTTCAGCATTCTTCTGTAGCACCATATTTCAAAAGCCTCAATCCTCTTCCTGTCCGCACTGTCTATCGTCCATGTTTCATTCCCATACAAGGGAACACTCCATACAAATGCCTTCAGAAAGGACTTCCTTATGCTTAAATTACTATTCGATTTTAACAAATTTCTCTTTTCCAAGAACGCTTTTCTACCCATTCCCATTCTGCATTTTATATCCTCTGTACTGCGACCATCATTTGTTATTTTACTGCCCAAGTAACAAAACTCATTTACCTCCTTTATTGTTTTGTTACCTAATCTAATTCCTTCAGCATCGCCTGATTTTCTAACACTCCATTCCATTATCTTTGTTTTGCTCTTGTTAATGTTCATTTTATACAGTCTCTTCAACACACTGTTCATTCGATTCAACTGCTCTTCGAGGTCCTCTGCTGTCTCTGACAGAATTACAATGCCATCAGCAAAACGCAATGTTTTTATTTTTTCCTCCTGAACTTCAATCGCTATTCCAAATTTTTCCTTCCTTTTCTTCACCGCCTACTCAATGTACAAATTGAATAGCATCGGAGAAAGGCTACAACCCTGCCTTACTCCCTTCCCAACTAATGCTTCCCTTTCATGCCCTTCGAGTCCAATAACTGCGGCCTGGCTTTTGTACAAGTTGTAAATAACTGTCCTTTCCCTGTATTTTACCCCTGCTGACTTCAAAATTTGAAACAGTGTGTTTCAATCAACATTATCGAAAGATTTCTCCAAATCTACAAAAGCTAAATATGTAGCGTGGTGTCGCACAAGTACAAAGTGCGCGCCACCTACTTTCGCCGCGCGCCGCCATGCACGCACGGCGCGGCGTTCTCACGACGACAGCCACGAGCGCCCTCTGCTGCAACCCCGCTCGTGGCCACCACTGAAGGACATCGGGCACTTCGGACGGAGATAGCAACGAGTTAGGACCTTCGTAATCAGATAGGCACCAGTGAAGACTTTGCTACTGTACAGGCACTAGGCAGGCCTCTAACAACTATGTATCAACATTCTGCAGTACTATGTAAAAGTTAAGTATTGTTACATTCTGTGCAATATATATGTCTTTCTAATTTACTCTAGTGTTTATAGTTTCTGGCTGCTCCCCTCCGTACCTGCACCAGCGTGCTGTCTATATTCCTGTGTCGGTCTCATTCCACTCGGCCACCGACACCGACGACGAGGCTGGGACACAAAAGCGGCGACGAAGTTGGGACACAAAATGTAGGTTTGCCTTTCCTTAATCTATCTTCTAAGATAAGACGTAAAGTGAGTATTGCCTCCCGTGTTCCTACATTTCTCCTGAACCCAAACTGATCTTCCCCGAGGTCGGCATCTACCAGCTTTTCCATTCTCCTGTAGATAATTCGTGTTAAAATTTTGCAACCATTACATATTAAACTGATGGTTCTGTAATTTTCACACCTGTCTGCGCCTGATTTCTTGGGGATTACTACATTTTTCTTAAAGTCTGAGGGTATTTCGCTTAATTAGATCAATTTACAAAAGGTTATATAAGTTGCACATTGGCTGTCCGCCTCCGTAGCTCAGCGGTACCGTTGCTGACTACCCCGTAGGAGGACCGGGTCCGATTCCCGGCAGCGGACTGGGCGTTGTGTGTTGTCCTAATCATCATCTCATCATCGGCACGTAAGTCGCCCACGCGGCGTCAAATAAAAAGACTTACACAAAGGCGGCCGGACAAACTCGCAAGTGATCTCCCGGCCAAGAAAGCCATACGCTCATTTCCATTTCCATGCACATTGACTTCAACAAGACATGTCTTGTACAGCATATAATACCAAGATTAGAAGATGAAGCCTTAGAGACGTCTAAAGCTGTCATTCTAAGAAATAAACCGCGATCTTGGCTGGAAAACTGTATACATAAGGTACTGCTTCGTCCACACAGAAATAAATAATTCGTCGGTGTAAATAGCCATCACAATTCGCGCCTTCTCGGTTAAGTTTCAGCGCGCACAGTGTCCATCTTTCTTCATACCCCCTTTTTTTTTTGGGCCTAATACGGGGTCATCAGTCCCTAAACTTACAAACTACTTAATACTAAGGACGGCACAAAAATCCATGCCCGAGGGGGGATTCGAACCCCCGACCGTAGTGGCCGTGCAGACCGTGACTGGAGCGCCTCAGTCCCCTCGGCCACCGCGGGCGGGCTCTTCAGTCCTTGGGAACACACCATATGGCCATCATCACTTAGGATTTTACAGTCAACAGCGGAACAACGAGGCACTTGCGTTGAGTGCCCTTAATGGTCACTAACGCACCTCATTCTCTTAGACTGCACTCCATTACCCTTGTTTTGCTCTTGTTAATGTTCATCTTATAATCACCTTTCAGCACACTGTCCATTCCGTTCAACTGCTCGTCCATGTACCAATTCGTTTATTCAAAGATTGTCTGAGATGTGAGGTTAAGTCGTTATTTGGAATTACATTTCGAGCTGTCAAAGACTCTAGTAAATGGTCCACTTTTAGTGTCATTAATGGGTGATATCGATGGAGGGGGAGGGATAGTGATCGTTACTACCAAGTTTTAAGCCCCTGGGTTACAAAAAGTAGTAGATGCGGCACTGAAAGTTTGATTGATGAGGTAGCAAGTTCAATAACATCTACATCTACATACATACTCCGCAATTCACCGTAAGGTGCGTGGCGGAGGGTACACTGTACCACTACTAGGCATTTCCTTTCCTATTCCACTCCCAAATTGAACGAGGAAAAAAAGAATGCCTATATGCCTCCCTACGAGCCCTAATTTCTCGTATCTTGTCTTTGTGATCTTTACGCGAAATGTAAGTAGGCGGCAGCAAGATCGTACTACACTCAGCTTCAAATTCCGGCCCTCTAAATTTACTTAACAGAAATTCACGAAAAGAACGTCGTCTTTCTTCCAGCGATCCCCAATTGAGTTGCCGGAGCATTTCCGTGACACTCGCGCATTGGTCGAACCTACCGGTAACAAATCTAGCTGCTCGCCTCTGAACCGCCTCTATGTCTTCCTTCAAACCGATCTGCTGCGGGTCCCAAATACTGGAGCAATACTCAAGACGTGGTCGTACAAACGTTTTATACGCGATCTCCTTTACAGGTGAAGTACATCTTCCCAAAATTCTCCCAATAAACCGAAGTCGGCTGTCTGCCTTACTCACAACTGGAGGAAACAAGCTTGTGTGCTACTTACCCAATGGTTTATACGCTTTTGTACACTATTAAACAACTGTCATTACGTTAAAACACACAAAATACATCCGTCCTCTGCCTAGCTCTTTGATGGTCGTGAAGTAAACATAATTTGGAAACTTGGTAAATGCGAAAGTTAAGTATAATGTATGTTTACAGGCAAATACACGCTGATACACAACGACCTATATAATTACATACCGCTTTGTTTATGTAATTCCAACAGTTTTATCACTACGGTAGCTGCAATTGTACGCCGAACATACACTGGGCTTGATTTACCACTAATAACAGCGCTTACACGTCAGTCTAGATTACAAACAGAAGCGTCTGCTCACGCTGCTGCTTCAGACTGACGTTCTCAAATATGGCGCCCAGTGTTGCTTACTGCTGCCACCCAGAGCGCTGTAGCTTGCCTGTAGCCTGTCTATATTGTTTATATACCTCTTTGGTTTACGACCTTCTGGCAAATGGCCAGAAGTCATCACAGACCATGTGAACCCGAAAATCCACTGTACTGACGAGATATCACTGCAGTGGAGTCAGTGCAGTGTACGAGTGAACACAGAACATCATTGCAGATGACGTCACAGGCAGTGCTGTACTCCGTGTCACGTAGGAAGGCGGTTCCGTTTCCATCAGTTCTGCACACCCCTCTCCACTACTTCACTGTCAGCCAGTAACATTCCCTCTGTAGACCGCGTGGCTGGCCTTGGGTCACGCAGTGTTCCTCCACTGTTGTCGCTCGGCCGTAGCTCCTCCCCTCCCCTCCCCTCCCCTCCACGCTCCCCCTATCACTCCGCCTCTATGCGCGGAAACGCCTTCTTCCGTGACGCCGACTATAGTCAGTTTAAAGCGAGAGCCCCAGCGCTCGGCCTGACCCCTGAGCAGTCCACTGGAATTCCCGTCCCCCCACCACTACGACGCCACCTGCGGCAGCTCCCCCAACCCTCGCCCCATCCGCCGTGACGTCACCGCACCCCGGCGACCGTGCGGGGGCGGCTAATGCGCGGCTAATAACGGCCTGTTAATCAACCCCCGGGCGCCTGGCCCACCCCTGACCCCGGGCCAGCGGCCATAAACTAATCGACTCGCCACGGCAGACTGCCCCCCGCAACATCGCCTGACAACCCTCACCACACCACCGCCTGCGTGCCTACACACTGCTCCACACCAGGGAGACCACACAGGCCGACATATACCATTACGTTCTACATAAGTTAGAATTTTCAGGCATTTTGAGAAGCTAGTGCGACTATCACCATTTGGACGATATTCCACCCGGAAACATGAGATTTTTGGGTGACGTAAATATACTACTGGTCATTAAAATTGCTACACCAAGAAGAAATGCAGAAGATAAACAGGTACACATTGAACAAGAATATTGTACTACAACTGACATGTGATTACATTTTCAAGCAATTTGCGTGCATAGATCGTGGGATATCAGTACTCAGAACAACCACCTCTGGCCGTAATAACGGCCTTCATACGCCTGGGCATTGAGTCAAACAGAGCTTGGGTGGCGTGTACAGGTACAGATGTCCATGCAGCTTCTACACGACACCACATTTCATCAAGAGTAGTGAGTGGCGTATTGTGACGAGCCAGTTGCTCGGCCACCATTGACCAGACGTTTTCAGTTGGCGAGAGATCTGGCGAATGTGATGGTCAGGGCAGCAGTCGAACATTTTCCGTATCCAGAAAGGCCCGTACAGGACCCGCAACATGCGGTCGTGCATTATCCTCCTGAAATGTTGGGTTTTGCAGGGATCGAATGAAGGGTAGAGCCACGGGTCGTAACACATCTGAAATGTAACCGCCACTGTTCAAAGTGCCGTCGACGCGAACAAGAGATGACGGAAATGTGTAACCACCATCACGCTGGCTGATACCCCAGTAAGGCGATGACGAATACACGCTTCCAATGTGCGTTCACCGCGATGTCGCCAATCACAAATGCGACCACCATGATCCTGTACATTTGGCGTTCACCATAGCAGGCGCTCCTGTCTGTGACGCAGCGTCAAGGGTAACTGCAGCCACGGTCTCCGAGCTGATAGTCCATGCTGCTGCAAACGTCGTCGAACTGTTCGTGCAGATGGTTGTTGTCTTGCAAACGACCCCATCTGTTGACTCATGGACCGAGACGTGCCTGCACGATCCGTTACAGCCATGCGGATAACATGCCTGTGATACGAGGCCGTTGGGATCCAGCACGGTGTTCCGTATTGCCCTCCTGAACCTACCAATTCCATATTCTGCTAACAGTCATTGGATCGCGACCAAACGGAGCAGCAATGACGTGGTACGATAAACAGCACTAGCAAGTCGCAAACGTGTTGGTACGCATTTGTCCTCCTTACACGAGGCATCACAACAACGTTTCACTAGGCAACGCCGGTCAACTGGTGTTTGTGTATGAAAAATCTGTTAGAAACTTTTCTCGTGTCAGCATGTTGTAGGTGTCGCCACCGGCGCCAACCTTGTGTGAATGCTCTGAAAAGCTAATCATTTTCACATCACAGAATCTTCTTCCTGTCTGTTAAATTTCGCGTCTGAAGCAAATCATCTTCGTGGTGGAGCAATTTTAATGGCCAGGAGTGTGTTTCATCTTCTTTTTCTTTATTTTTTTATTTTTATTTTTTTTTTTTTTTTTAATTTAAAATACCTACCACTAGGCTACACGATCCCAGATCGGTACTGTACTTGCATAAGCCACATTGACTGCACATATGAGTTACCTAGCTGAAAAACCCGCGTTGCCCAGGTATTTATTTACTTATTCCAGCCTTGAGTTAGTACTTCTCTTATCCCTTGTCTATCTCTCTGTGAATATCTTTTTTCTTCTAAAAGCATGTTATATTTATGAGACAATATTGTAAGAAATAAGGCTATCTTGGATAATATAAAAGATTATAAGTGCAGTACCAAACAAAGAAAGGTAGTAATGACAGTAGAAATGAAATATAAAATTATTACTATATCTATTGAGTTATATGTTGCGCGCGTCGTTTGGTGATGATCGTGTGCTCAGCCGCCACTTTCGTCATGCTTGGCCTCCCATGTCCCCAGACCTCAGTCCGTGCGATTATTGGCTTTGGGGTTACCTGAAGTCGCAAGTGTATCGTGATCGACCGACATCTCTAGGGATGCTGAAAGACAACATCCGACGCCAATGCCTCACCATAACTCTGGACATGCTTTACAGTGCTGTTCTCGACATTATTCCTCGACTACAGCTATTGTTGAGGAATGATGGTGAACATATTGAGGATTTCCTGTAAAGAACATCGTCTTGGCTTTGTTTTAATTTGTCATGCTAATTATTGCTTTCAGATGAAGCGCCATCTGTCGTACATATTTTGAACTTTTTTTCCTATTAAAACCCATGTCTTTACAAGAATGTGTGTCAATTTTTACCTCTCTATCTACATTATTCCGTGATTTATTAAGTTTTCAAATTTATACTGACTGTTTGATCACCCGGTATATGGCCATTATATCGTGATCATATACATTTCTCCTCCTTACTCGAGGCATCACAACAACGTTTCACTAGGCAACGCCGGTCAACTGGTGTTTGTGTATGAGAAATCGGTTGGAAACTTTCCTCATGCCAGCACGTTGTAGGTGTCGCCACCGGCGCCAACCTTGTGTGAATGCTCTGAAAAGCTAATCATTTGCATATCACAGCATCTTCTTCCTGTCGGTTAAATTTCGCGTCTGTAGCACGTCATCTTCGTGGTGTAGCAATTTTGGATAAAGTCGGGTGTCCGATACCAGTCGTCGTCTTTGAACAATGACGTCATACCTTGTCCAGAGACTATACGGTCATGATACTTTGACCAGAGACGTTACAGTCACGATAGGTTTGATACACGGTCGAATTTAATAAACAATTGAATGTACCAATTACATATTTTCGTTGGAGTATACAAATGTGAATACGACTCGAATTAAATGAAAGTTAAATTACGTAAGATTATACTAAATTGAAACATATATATATATATATATATATATATATATATATATATTAAAAAACAAAGTATGAAAATTACAACTAGTAAATAATATTAATATTCATGAAACTTAACGGGACTACCGCGGGAAATTTGGGTGTTTTGGGCGGGCACATATTATGTAGGATAACACTAAAATATATTTAAAAAATTACTGGGTATCGGTAACTGGACTTGACCTATATAGGTCAAGTCTAGATAGCGATACCAGCTCTTAATATTTTCCAGTCCAGTCCATTTCCCGATACTATATATCGTAAATATGAATATCTGGACTTAATCTGTATTGGTATATATCTGAAAAATTTCGATTTTTTAAACCGGAAAATTGAGTATTCGTATTTACTTATTTATTAGGTGTCGATATCTGTACATGACCTGCAAAATTATGTCTAATTACCAATAAATGATCCTCTCAATTTTGATTCACTTCATAATGCCGTTCACAATGATGCTAAACTCGGTTAAATTTTACTTACATACGTGGCAAAGGAATATGTTAAAGTTGGCAACCATGTAACTTTCAAATTAGCCAATAGCGTACAAATGAAATGTTTTGTTACGAATTCGAAATTTTCGGGGAACAGATCTTCATTTTATGATGATAACAAAGACGTCTAAATAAATGCATTGTTTAAAATAAATTATATTATTAAACAATGACTAACCAAAGAAAGTATAAATCGATATTGTAGTAAATAAAAAATTTAAAAATCAGAAATACTACATATAAAAATTTTCACTAACGGAAACAAAATACACAAAACAATTTAGGCTTACATAACAAATGACTATATATATATATATATATATATATATATATATATATATATATATATATATATATATATATATATTATATATTCATTCTTTGCGTTTAATAATTATTATATTACATTTTTTAAACCTGTAAGAAAGGCTAAATTAAAATGGGCCTTTTATTATAAAAATTCACGAAATACGGACATATACGTACATACGCATGTAAGTATTATCTGTGGAACAGATTAATCAGCGACAATATAAATAGAATCGTTGATGGAAATAATGACGTAATAAGTGGCGTCATTGGTCAAAGCCGGCGAGTGGTATCGGAGACTGGACTTGACCCGCAATTTTAATGGTCAGGACTGTTAAGCACCGACATCGGAAGAGGCAGCGTCCGTTGCCTAGCAACAGCACTGAACACTTCCAGAGATGCCTTGCTATAGGAGAATATTCAGGCGAAATCATTTGCCTGTCTATAAGGCAACTGAAAGTTTCTATATGGATTTTGACACGAATATATTTAACTTACATATGGTTTTTTACTGTGTTCTGGTGCAGTTACGGCGCAAATAATTGTGAATCAGTTTGGAAATGACCCCAGCGGGACGTTTATTTAATATGAATTTTCGCGGCAGAGTTAGTTTACTCTCGCGAAAAAGAGCTGCGCTGTTTTAACGCAGCGGTCCTCCTATGTACGCAGTGGCCTGCTACGCACCGTGGAAGTGCGTTCACGCACTGCCGCCCCGCGCCAGCCTGTTTGTTCCGGCAATATTTGCCCACACGCAACGCACGCACCGCCGCTGCCGGAAAACTTTGGGCGCGCCGAACTTTTCCCGATATGAACTCCACGCGAATGTAGGAGCGCGGTGAGTTGTTTTGTGAGCAGTCGCGTGTTGGTTCTCTGCTGTACGCAGAGTTTATATTTGACCAGCGTGAGTCCCAGATGTTTATTCGTTCCACTCTTACGGTAGCACACAAGCTTGTTTCTCCCATGCCATTCTCCTTGCTAACTCGTCATTCGACCTTTCATTGCCGGATCTACAACTTTTCCCAACCGGGAGCATAAAATTTGGTAGTGACTATCCCCCTCCCCCTACACTCGACATCACTAATGCAACCCCCCCTGGGGTTGGAACACTTGCGTGGAGTGACACTTGCGGGGAGTGACACTTGCGGGGACCTTGGGGCGGCTAATGGCTTTTCCTGGGTACAGCCACACCAGGAAGTCTAGCACTCCTGTTGTCAAGTTTCCACACTGTCAACGTAACACCAAACTCAGTGAAATTGCACAAACCTTTGCAAGCTGAAAAGCAATACAGTAACTTGTTCTAACTACATATTAATTCGTTGAGTGTTCCTCCTGAAAACAAAAAGGTATTTTAATAGTTATAATGTTTGGAGAGTTATTAAGACATTCTCTGCTACTACAAGACGATGACTTTCCACAGTCATACCTCCTAAAAACATATTATTCAGAACACTAAGCATATCAAGACACCTGCGCAATGTTCGGATTTCCACATCACCATACATGTACCGAACCTGACGCATTCACTTCGAAATTGTCCCTGTGAATTAACTTGATCGATTTGTTCCCTAACGTTGTTTCATTGGGAAACTTGAATGTTGAGGTATCGTAAGTTTTGCCGTAGTTGGACTTGCAGCCTGGCACACAACAACTACCACCAATCACACTCTATATTACAAAAATCTTATAGTAGATTCTAAGAAACAAATTCTAGCGTAGCAATTAATACGAAATTCGCATCACATCACATAAATAGTACGCACTGTACTTCAGTTAATAATCGCAGCACCTTCACATATACAATGTTACACACGTGAAGGCCTAACGTAAACAGAAGCACGCTGGTTTGTTTCCCCCACGATGGCCGCCATATTGTCGACTATCGATACCTGCTTTCAGGTCTGAGATACTGTAGTTGGTCTTGCCTCGCTATAGGAGAAGATTCAGGAGAAGTCATTTACCTGTCTATGAGCCAAATGGCAGTTTCAATATGGATTTTGACACGAATATATTTAACTTACATCTGTTTTTGTCTGTGTTCTGATGCAGTTACGGCGCAAATAATTGTGAAACAGTTTGGAAATGACCCCAGCGGGACGTTTATTTAATATGAATTTTCGCGGCGGAGTTAGGTTTACTCTCGCGAAAAAGAGCTGCCCTGTTTTAACGCAGGGGCCCTCCTATGTACGCAGTGGCCTGCTACGCACCGTGGAAGTGCGTTCACGCACTGCCGCCTCGCGCCAGCCTGTTTGTTCCGGCAATATTTGCCCACACGCAACGCACGCACCGCCGCTGCCGGAAAACTTTGGGCGCGCCGAAATTTTCCCGATATGAACTCCACGCGAATGTAGGAGCGCGGTGAGTTGTTTTGCGAGCACTCGCTTGTTCGTTCACTGTTGTACGCAGAGTTTATATTTGACCAGCGTGAATCCCGTATGTTTATTCGTTCCACTCTTACGGTAGCACACAAGCTTGTTTCCTCCATGTTATTGTCCTTGCTACCTCATCAATCAACCTTTCAGCGCCGCATCTACTACTTTTTGTAACCCAGGGGCTTAAGACTTGGTAGTAAGGCCGGTATTACACTATCAAATTTTCTTTGACAAAGAATCTTTGTCCAATATTCTTTGACAAATAATCTTTGACGTGGTGAAAAGGGGACATCACACTATCAAATTTTCTTTGACCAAGAATCTGCCAAAATGCATCGCAAATGGCGGATGAATATCTGTTATTAACAAGGAGGTTAGAATAGCCTTCTTGGTTATTAACCTCAGCTGTTGCTTACGTAGCTTATAAATATCTGCCGCGGTGGAGTAGCCGAGCGGTCTAAAGCGTCTCGCTGCGGAGCGCGCGGTTGCTCGCCGTGGAGGTTCGAGTCCTCCCTGGGGCATGGGTATGTGTGTTTGTCCTTAGTTTAGTTTACCTAGGTTTAAGTAGTTTGTAAGCTACGGACTGATGACCACGCAGTTTGGTCCGATAGATTTACAAACATTTGAACATTTTTTATAAATATCTATTTATACACTATGATTGCATGTAAGCCTAAACAGTGCAACGGCTAGACATTTGGAAGACTGACAACACTGGTGACGCTTGCGTCTGCAGTGTTATTCTGCTCTAAAAATTTTAAGAGGTCGACCCAGTAGATTTGTCGCTGGTAAGCAGCCCGTGCCCTGTTTCCCTTTTGCTAGTGCTCTGTCACGCCTGCAGCGAACAAAAACCTTCGAAATACGGTATTTATATTTTGTGTAAATATATTTCATGTAAATAGTATTTGTCTGAATAAATATATGCAGGCAATTAAACACTGCCATTATGTATTTTGGTTTCTCCGCTGCAAAAGTGGTGCAGAAGCCATTAATTTTCTTTTTATACGTCGTCTACCGTGAAACCCGCTAATGAATTCTACAAGTGTCGTCTAGTTTTCGGCTCGATGCAGCCGGTTTTTGCAATCAGCCTTATATTACTGCATAAATTTTGTTGTTGCGACGACATACAATACGAATTACGTGTTCACGCTTTCAAACTATGTGAAAGGTAGTTTGAAACCGTGACTACGTAATTCGAATTGTGTGTCGTCGCAACAACAAAATGTATGCATTAATTACATAAACTTAACCTCCTTGCTGGAAAAGCTGGTAGAAGCTGACCTCAGGGAAGATCAGTTTGGATTCAGGAGGAACGTAGGAACTCGGGAGGCAATACTCACTTTACGTCTTATCTTAGAAGATAGATTAAGGAAAGGCAAACCTACATTTCTAGCTTTTGTAGATTTGGAGAAAGCATTTGACAATGTTGACTGGAATACACTCTTTCAAATTCTGAAGTCAGCAGGGGTAAAATATAGAGAAAGGAGAGTTATTTACAACTTGTACAAAAGCCAGACCGCAGTTATTAGACTCGAAGGGCATGAAAGGGAAGCATCAGTTGGGAAGGGAGTAAGACAGGGTTGTAGCCTTTCTCCGATGTTATTCAATTTGTACATCGAGCAGGCGGTGAAGGAAAGCAAGGAAAAATTTGGAATAGGGATTAAAGTTCAGGGGGAAGAAATAAAAACATTGCGTTTTGCTGATGACATTGTAGTTCTGTCAGAGACAGCAGGGGACCTGGAAGAGCAGTTCAATGGAATGGACAGTGTGTTGAAGAGAGCGTATAAAATGAACATTAACAAAAGCAAAACAAAGATAATGGAATGCAGTCTTCGAAAATCACGCGTTGCTAAAGGAATTAGATTAGGTAACGAAACAATGAAGGTGGTAGATGAGTTTTGTTACTTGTGTAATAAAAAACATATGACGGTCGCAGTTCAGAGGATATAAAATGCAGAATGGCAATGGGAAGAAAAGCATTTTTGAAAAAGAGAAATTTGCTGACATCGAATATTAATTTGAGTGTAAGGAAATCTTTTCTGAAGGCATTTGTGTGGAGTGTTGCCTTGTACGGGAGTGAAACATGGACGATAAGCAGTGTGGACAGGAAGAGAATAGAGGCCTTTGAAATGTGGTGCTACAGAAGAATGCTGAAGATTAAGTGGGTAGATCGCATAACTAATCAAGATGTACTGAACAGAATTGGTGAGAAAAGGAATTTTTGGCATACCCTGACCAAAATAAGGGATCGCTTGGTAGGACAAATTCTTAGACATCGAGGTATTTAGCATTGGAGGGAAGCGTGTGGGGTAAAAATCGCAGAGGGAGACCAAGAGACGCGTATAGTAAGCAGATTCAAATGGATGTGGGTTGCCGTTCTTATGAGGAGATGAAAAGGCTTGCTGAGGATAGAGTAGGGTGGAGAGCTGCATCAAACCAGTCTCTGGACTGAAGACCATAACAACAACAACCTCCTTGCGTCAAAAACTGCTACCGCGATGCTAACGCTTCAAGCGGTCACATTTCTCACCGCAGTTAACAAAAGACGAACGCTTTCTTTGATCAAATTTACGGTGAGCTGCTAGATTCGATCAAAGAATTTTTGACCAAAGGTGACTTTGACGAAAGTTCCATATTACACTGTCCAATTTTCTTTGACAAAGATTCTTTGTCAAAGAAAATTTGATAGTGTAATACCGGCCTAAAGTTCACTATCCCCCCCCCTCC
This sequence comes from Locusta migratoria, assembly GCA_026315105.1. Taxonomy (NCBI): domain Eukaryota; kingdom Metazoa; phylum Arthropoda; class Insecta; order Orthoptera; family Acrididae; genus Locusta; species Locusta migratoria. The sequence continues at coordinate 20,734,122 of CM048754.1, forward strand.
ATCGATATCACTCATTAGGTATATGAACTGTAATTAAACTATTCTCTATACAAATTTCCCTTGAAAAACAAGGATTTGCTATCCCAATGCGTAACCAGTATGAGGCGAGATAAGTCGTAGCCTACATAGTATAGTTACATATGCTCTTGTCATTTTGAAGAAAAGTTCATGGACGCTACCACCGATCGAAAGCGGTTACTTGCAAATGCCATTCCAACACTATTTTCGTTTCCTGAACACCTACAGAAACCAAAAGCTGTAAGGAGGGAACCAAGGAAACGTCAAATTGTGGAGAGCTCGATAAATACGTAATGTACTTCAAAGCACGAAACATCATTTGAACCACAGGCAGAGTAAAGGTAATTAAAAACTTTAAAGACATTTGCCTGTACTTATAGGGAAGTTATGTCGGCAAATAGAAACGATTGTGGACATTATAGTAACATCAAATAATGCAGCAGTTCGACGATTGTAAACATTACACTTAGGATACAGTAGTAAACGGGAAATGCTATTCCTAGTGGGAATTACTTTCCGAAATGCGTCGTCCAGAAATTAAGGAAATATCTAGACTGGCAGTGAGAAATATGAAACCTGTGATTCAGTTGTTAGCATACGCCCAGTACCACCTGACGTGACAATGACGTTCTCAAAGATGGCGGCAACCTTTCCAATTGGCTTCAACTATGGCGGCGCTGTGGACAGTCTATGTTGTTTATGTAGGTCTTTGTCGTAAACCTTGTGGACGAATGTATTGCACCTTTGTAACGACCTCTGCCAACAAACTGAGTTGGAAAGTAATCGCACTTGCGCGTTTTACAGGTCACTTCAAGCTTTTCTGTACACAAATGGTAGTAAGGCAGCCGTCGGTCACAGAGATAATATGTATATTACCTGCTTTCGACAACTGCTATGAGTGCCTTCATCAGGAATTACGAAAATTGTCTGTAATATAAATTACAATAATGTTCAAAACAGTAACAGTTATTTGAATAAAATTTAACTACTAGTTTCATGTACACATTGGAAGCAGAACTTACGTGTCTCATAGTAAAATAACATGTAAGCAAACAGGGGCGCCGACTCCGTGGGTGTTCCAGGTCTCGTGCATCCCCCCAAGAATTTTTTGGGGGAGCTGAGCCCCCACATAAAATTGAGGTGGAAAATTAAATTGTATAAATTTAAAAAAAATCGGGAAAAATCAAAACCTACCTAATGACTCAAGAGGCAATGCAAAACGTGACCATAGCGAGAGACGATATTTCATACGTGAAAGAAATGAATCCAATCGCACAATTGGGCAGATATTCCATAAGCATACAATTTCATTATAAGCCGTTTGTGGGGTACAATGTCAAAAGCCTTCCGGAAATCCAGAAATATGGAATCGATTTGAGATCCCTTGTCGATGGCACTCAACACTTCATGTGAATAAAGGGCAAGCTGTGTTTCGCAAGAGCGATACTTTCTGAATCCGTGTTGACTACTGGTTAATAGGTCGTTCTCTTCGAGGTAGTTCATAATATTCGAACAACGTATATGTTCCAAAATCCGACTGCAAATCGACGTCAATGAGATAGGCCTGTAATTTTGGGGATCACTCCTAGTGCCTTTCTTGAATATTGGAGTAACTTGGGCAACTTTCCAGTCTTTGGGTACGGATCTTTCGCTGAGTGATCGGTGGTAAATTATAGCTAAGTACGGAGGTATTGCATCAGCATACTCTAAGAGGAATCTAGTTGGTATACAATCAGGCCCGGAAGAATTGTTTTCGTTTAGTGACATAAGTTGTTTTACTACTCCAGGAACATCTACTTCTAAGTTTCGAATGCTGCCAGCTGTTCTTGGATTGAATACTGGAGTGTTCACTTCGTCTTCTTTGGTGGACGAATTTCGGAATACAGTCGATTTTATAAGATGTCAAGATACAGATTAGGGATGGGAAAACCGACCGGTTAAAACCGATACCGGTACTATAGTTTCGAATAACCGGTTATTTCGGTATTTATTTGGTGTCGGTTGTAACCGGTTTTTTTAGTTATTGCCAAGAACCGGGTAAAAAAACCGGTACGACTACTTCCTGTAGTAGTGGTTCATGATGTGTTTTTTGTAAATAATTAAAAAAAATTAAAACTAGTAGACCCTAATATTTAGGGCTATTGCTAAAATTTCCCCTGCTGTGAAATATTAGATCATCACAGTAACTAAGAAAAACAATCCCAGCAGTCAGAAAAGCGCAACAAACGCGTGGCATAAGAACTTAAGGACTGGTGCAGCTACTGAGGCATCGACGCAGCTGTTGCCGTGTGTCGTGGCCTATTAGACGACGCGCGTGCACCGGCAGTGTACGAGACTTGCCTCCGTCTGGTCACGCGGCAGTTCCTTGCTGTCGTCGCCAGACATCGGTTGTGTCTTAAATGGCACCATCCCGAGTGTGGAAGTACTTCACGAAGTACGGGAGCAGTGAGGTACAATGCTCCATTTGCTTTAAAAAGCTGAAAACGGGTGGAGGTACTACAAACATGCTGTGTCATTTAAGGAGAAAGCAACCAAAATGTTCCTTGGAAGAGAAGGTAAATTCGATTCATATATCTGTTTTGTAAGTGATGTACTCTAAGCTTGGAATACTAACTTTTAATGTATTATCATTTTGTTGTGCTAACAAGTTTTATTAATGTGATTCCTTGAACGCGAGGGGCTTTTTTAGTAACCAATAGGGGTTAGTTTAGTCAGTTTTGTACGCGGGTCCCCAAGCGAGTAGTAATGAGTGTCCGTGTTTTAGCCACTACGCTAGCTTTATTCATCCTGAAGCAAGTCGGTCCTTTTGACCTTTCAGCTGTACGTATTTATGACCATTCAATTGTGTTCTTTCAGGAATTTAGCTTGAAGAATCTGATGCTGATGCTAAAGTTAATCGTTTTCTCATCTATCTTTGTCACTTACCTTGTTATTAAAATTACAGATTCAGTTGAAATTTGAAATGCTTTTCTCTCAGCCTTAAAAAGAACTTGGACTATACTAATACTGTCAGAGATGTCATGAAGTTATCTCGAAGTGATGAAATTTTCGATGAAGTATACAGCTCTTGCTTGGAAATATCCAAAAAAATTTGATGTCGAACTTCAAAATCTCAAAATATTTCAAAGATTTCTTTAAACCTTGGTGACGGTGTTCTACCAAACGCTTTTGTCAGAGAGAATAGCTTCGCACGAAAAGTGTTAGGTTAGTGTACAGTGAATTTCATTGGTCGTGTAGAAGTTTTGGGGTGTTACTTATATCGAAATATCCACTTCGGCCAATTAGATCGCTTTATTGTAGTGTGCTAATGCAGCCACGCTTTCCTTTTCTTCCTCCTCCTTCTTCCTTCTGTCTTTAAAAGGCCAGACAACTGCCTATTTACTTTTATCAAGTACTGCTCATTCAAAAATGCATGAACATGATTTTCAGGAGGGCTGGTTTCGAACATTTGTGAACCGTGACATACAGCACCCACACTGATTTTCAAAAGTGGGCGCCTCTGTAAGCAATAAAGCTTAAGTACCATTTCTCGTAAAATATCATGCAACCCTACACGCGAAGGAGGAAATTTCAGTAACTTCTGATGGAGGCACTTTCAATGGTTGCTGAAACGAGTTTAAATAGCTTTATCTGTGCGAAAATCAAATGTTTGTAAATATTTGAGACTTAACTTCTTTGGTTACCAGTCACTAGGCTCAGTAGCGAACAGCGAATAAAGAATTTTTTTCTGGAGGGGGGGGGGGTATGGACGCAAGTCTAACGGCTGACGTGGGCGAACATGTCATTAAGATCTTTGTAAGCCTAATTTTAAAACAACCCTCCCACACACAATTGTATATACAGGGTGTTACAAAAAGGTACGGCCAAACTTTCAGGAAACATTCCTCACACACAAAGAAAGAAAATATGTTATAATGGAAATGTGTCCGGAAACGCTTAATTTCCATGATAGAGCTCATTTTATTACTTCTCTTCAAATCACATTAATCAACTAAACGAAGAATTGCCTCGTCCATTGCAGGTGTCCTCGTCGTTCTAGGTCTTCCCCAGTCGCGAGTCATAGGCTGGAATGTTCCGTGCCCCCTAAGACGCCGATCAACTGCTTCGAACGTCTTCCTGTCGGGACACCTTCGTTGTGGAAATCTGTCTCCATACAAACGTACCGCGCCACGGCTATTGCCCCGTGCTAATCCATACATCAGATGGGCATCTGCCAACTCCGCATTTGTGAACATTGCACTGATTGCATTGAAAATGTTTGAAGGTATCTTTGTGTGTGTGTGTGTGTGTGTGTGTGTGTGTGTGTGTGTGTGTGTATGTGGGCGGGTGTTTTTTTTTTTTTCTCCCCCTCTCTGTTTGAGTGTGTGTGTGTGTGTGTGTGTGTGTGTGTGTGTGTGTATGTGGGCGGGTGTTTTTTTTTTTTTTTTTCTCCCCCTCTCTGTTTGAGTGTGTGTTTGTGTGTGTGTGTGTGTGTGTGTGTGTGTGTGTGTGTGTGTGTGTATGTGGGCGGGTGTTTTTTTTTTTTCTCCCCCTCTCTGTTTGAGTGTGTGTGTGTGTGTGTGTGTGTGTGTGTGTGTGTGTGTGGTGGGGGGGGGGGGGTTGTGACTATGTGTTGGGATTTGTGTCTACCCCCCCCCCCCCACCACACACACACACACACACATACACTCAAACAGAGAGGGGGAGAGAAAAAAAAAACACCCGCCCACATACACACACACACCCACACACACTCATGCGCACACACACATACAAAGATACCTTCAACACATTTTCAATGAAACAGTTGAATTTCAAATAAGCTAAGGTTGGCAACACTACAAAACAAACAGCAGTAGTCACAGTATGGCAGCAGGTGACAGCAGAACCAGAGAACTGCAATGTGTTTCGAAAAACAGTGTAACATTTCCACCTGGTTGCCAGAATAAGACTGAAGTGGAGTAACAAGTGCTGTAAGTACACCATTTTATACCAAAAAACGAACTGTTTTAAATCTGAAATTAAATGTTTTGTAGATATGTAAGAGACCTAACCTATATGTGCAAACAAAAAGATGTAAATATTTCAGGACACCCACTGATGATGCCTTAAGAGAAAGGCGAAACGCGTATGGGTGATTTAAAAATATAAAAATAAAACCCTTCATTCGCAGTAGCAAAAGGCGTTTATTTTTAAAACCTTACAGTGAAATACAATTCAGCTGCTGCTCAATATGGCCACTGCAAGCAACGTATTAAAAGTATAATAATTTACCACAAAATAATAAAGAGTATCGGAACACTATATTTACCAAAATGACAATGAAACCATGTGCGTCGCAATGTAATGGCCGTGTGGTCTGGGGCGCAACGTTGCAGAGTCCACGGCCACTGCCACCAGAGGTTGGAATCCTCCCTCGGTCATGAGCGCGTGTATACCGTCTTTATAATCAATTAGTTTCAGTAGTTTGTAAGACTACGAACCGATGACCTTAGCAGTTTGGTCGCTTCAGATTACAGACCGAGACGTGGCTGCACGATCCGTTACAGCCATGCGGATAAGATGCCTGTCATCTCGACTGCTTGGGATACAGCACGGCGTTCCGTACTGCCCTCCTGAACCCACCGATTCCATATTCTCCTAAGTCATTGGATCGTAACCAACGCGAACAGCAATGTCGCGATACGATAAACCGCAATCGCAATAGGCTACACTCCGACCTTTATCAAAGTCAGAAACGTGATGGTACGCATTTCTCCTCCTTACCCGAGGCATCAGAACAATGTGTATGCTTTTTTTATGTTTGTATAGGTTATGCGACTTAACTACGGGGTCATCAGTCCCTAAACTTACAAACTACTTACGAACTAACTAATACTAAGGACGGCACAAATATCCATGCCCATCCCATTCGAACCCCCGACCGTAGTGACCGTGCAGACCGTGACTGGAGCGCCTCAGTCCCCTCGGCCACCGCGGCCGGCTCAGAACAATGTTTCACCAGGCAACGCCGGTCAACTGCTGTTTGTGTATGAGAAATCGGTTGTAAACTTTCCTCATGTCAGCACGTTGTAGGTGTCGCCACCGGCGCCAACCTTGTGTGAATGCCCTGAAAAGCTAATCATATGCATATCACAGCACCTTCTTCCTGTCGGTTAAATTTCGCGTCTGTAGCACGTCATCTTTATTAGTGGAACTGGAAAATCTGTGCGGGGATAGCATTCCAATCGGCATTTCCCGCTTTTCGCTAGCTATCGCGTTGAATATTCAGCTATCCGTGCACGTCTGCGGGCCCGAATGAAACTTCCGCAATGTCGACTAGCCGTGAGCGGCCGTGTATTCCATTATGCAAATGACGCACACGGAGCGAATGTCACATGCCAAGATTTGATTCACAGTCACATACGACGTACACACCGTCCGTGTTTAACGACGTAAGCGATGCAAATACCTCCAGAGGGAGAACGACTTTTGGGCACGTGGAGGTAATTTTTTCCTTATCACGTGTCCTTGTGGGAGGGTGGACGTCTGCTGATGAGACTTAATTCATAATTAACTTCCGGGGTGGCACGGGGAGAATTGTCCACTCTAGCAAATTGAGTAGCTGAGGCTTTGTATAAGCGAGACAGAACACTGCCTTTCTATAAAATAAAAGGGAGGGAGAGAGAGAGATAGAAGAAAGGAGCGAATGCCGAAGAATTGGTGCCTAGCGGGCAGGGGGGTGGGAAAGAACGCCCGCTACAGTTCTGGCAAGAATTAAAATAATCCAATTTTCCGGTCAGGGAATCCCCGACAAAAGGGACCACGGGGTTTGGGCTTGATTGCGGAGCGCTCTGGCGGCGAAGGGGCGAGTTAGCTGGAAGTGGGGGAGGGGTGGGGGCGACAAAGGGGATGCTTAATTCCTCTGCGGGGGTGGAAAGTCCGAGCGGAGGGGAGAACACTGCACAACAGCTGTTCAGGCGACTGCGTAAGAAATAGCGCCGTCTGGGTTCTATCGCAAGACGTGCAGACGGCGTATTAGGGGATAATGGCTCTATGGTCTCTTGACGAGGGTGTGGAAAATTTCTGTCTCGCGATATCTGTATCTGAATCTTGAGAGCTTATAAAAAATGTTCAAATGTTTGTTAAACTTTAAGGGACTTAACTACGGGGTCATCAGTCCCTAAACTTACAAACTACTTATGAACTACCTGCAACTAAGGATGGCACAAATATCCATGCCTGAGGGGGGATTCGAACCCCCGACCGTAGTGGCCGTGCAGACCGTGACTGAAGCGCCTCAGTCTCCTCGGCCACCGCGGCCGGCTCGTGGATTCCATTATGCAAATTGCGCTCATGGAGGGACGTTTATTGCAAATGTCACATGCCAAGATTTGACTCACAGTCACATACGACGTACACCGTCCGTGTTTAACGACGTAAGCAATGCAAATACCTCCAGAGGGAGAACGACTTTTGGGTACCACGCTGTGACGTGGAGGTAATTTTTTTCCTTATCACGTGTCCCTGTGTGAGGGTGGACGTCTGCTGACAAGACTTAATTCCTAATTAACTTCCGCTGTGGCACGGGCCGGAATTCTCCGCTCTGGCAAATTGAGTAGCAGAGGCTTGGCAGAAGCGCGACAGAACACTGACTTTCTATAAAATAAAAGGGAGGGAGAAAGAGAGACGGAAAAAGGAGCGAACGCCGAAGAATCGGTGCATAGCGGGCAGGGGGGTGGGAAAGAACGCCCGCTACAGTTCCGGCAAGAATTAAAATAATCCAATTTTCCGGTCGGGAAGTCCCCGACAAAAGGAACCACACGGGGTGCACGCGGTTTGGGGTTGATTGCGGAGCGCTCTGGCGGCGGAGGGGCGAGTTAGCCGGAAGTGGGGGAGGGGTGGGGGCGACAAAGGGGATGCTTAATTGCTCTGCGGGGGTGGAAAGTCCGAGCGCCGGGGCGAACACTGCACAACAGCTGTTCAGTGGACTGCGTAAGAAATAGCGCCGTCTGGGTTCTATCGCAAGACGTGCAGATTAGGGGATAATGGCTCTATGGTCTGTTGGCGAGGGTATGGAAAAGTCCTGTCTCGCGATATCTGTATCTGTACCTATACATCTTATAAAATCGACTGATGTGTGTATGTACAACGGGTCACTCCAAAAGAAATCCACACTTTTGGCCCACTTTAGGTTACGGTAGTAACACTAAAAGTGAGCCTTTGCGATCGTCTTTTGACAGCTCGAAATTTGAATGAAAATAACGGCTTAACCATTCATCTGACACGAATAATGAATAAACGAATTTGTAGAGGAGAAAATTCTCTACAACTTTGCTCTTTTTTTATTTTATTTTTTTTTTTTTTTTTTTCATCATATCTCGTATCGTTTCACAGATATTTGCAAAAATAACCGCGATTTTGGAATGTCTGTCTGTCTGTCTGGCCGTAACGTGTTCCCTGTTTTTAAGACGAACCGTTCAACCGATCAGCACCAAATTTTACAGACATGATTGTAGGCTGCCACAGACCAGAACCTCCCTGTTTCAAATATTTCGGACAAAAAATACGGCAGTAATGCAAAAAAATGCCGTTTGTAATATAATTGTAATTGCAAACGAACCGTTCATCTGACATGACAATTGAATAACCTAATTGGACGAGGAGAAAATTATCTACAACTGCGCTCTATTACGATTTATTTTTTCATATCTTCCATCGTTGCAGAGATATTTACAAACATAACGGCGATTTCACGATGTCTGTCTGGCTGTAACGTGTTCTCACTTGTTAGGTCAAACCGTTATAACGATCGGCACCAAATTTTACAGACGTAATATTGTTGGCTACCACAGACCAGAACCTCGCTTTTTGAAATATTTCGGACAAGAAATAGGTTAGTAATAACAAAAAACCTGTTTGTAATATTCTTGAGCTTTTTATTATAGCGACGAAACGACTAATCAGGAAATAACGAAACTCCTTCTGTAAATAGAATAAGGTTGGATCTATAAACTGTGTCCTAATTATGGTCTGATTTCTGTGCACCCTTAAAGTTGACATTCACCGAAAAAAGCCAGAAAAAGCGCGCTTTCTCTCAAATATTACCGCGTATGTTGTCCCCTTTTGAAATAAAATGTAATATTCATACACAAAATAAAAGTATACATTTCAACTACTCCGGCGAGGAATAAAACACCGATGTTCGTCGTGCGATATGACCAGTATATGAGATCGACGTCAGGGGTCAATCATTTATGAAATGGACAATAGTGACAAACATTAACCGAGTACAGGCTGCTACAGCCGCGTTTTAGAACCAAAATGGCCGCCACCGCAAAGGATCACGGTAGCGTGACCAGACCTCTCAAATATAAACCTTGGTTTTCAATGTGGCTGCTACACTTGACGTTCGTCAGAAGCAACGTGCTGTCATTGAATTGCTGTGTTGTGAAAGCGAGACAGTGGGACACATCCACAAGAGGTTGAACAAGGTGTATGGAGATCAAAATATCCACGGGTGTACTGCCGGTCTATAGTGTCCAACGGGCACAATATTTCGGCGATCATACATGTCGCCATCATCAGGTGAACTGACGGACTGAGCTCCTGGAAACGCGCCGGCACGGAGATCCGCACGCTACGGCGGCTCGAAGGGACCTGGGTTCTAGCCCGGTGGCGGGCCATTTAAATACCCTCGGCCCGCGGAGCGACCCCTCCGCGGTCCGCGCAGTGGAACCGATTGCGACGCCGTCTGAGATGACGTCGGTGTGAGGGCTCTGTCCGCCGTGGTCGTCACTTCGTTACGTTTGCTAGATTTACTCTTAATTAACCCAATCGCTGGTTCCCAAGCTTTGCTAAGATTATAGCCACAGTCACGGTTTATGAGGTCGTCACTTGTGCGAATTTCAATGGCCTCTCTAACGACGCAGTCCCAGTATCTCGACGTCTGTACCAGAATCCTAGTGTGTTCATACTCCATGGCGTGATTCTCCGACAAACAATGTTCAGCGACCGCCGACTTGCTCGGATACATCAATCGTGTGTGCCTCTGATGTTCAACGCATCGATCCACGACGGTACGCATCGTCTGTCCAATATATGACTTTCCACACTGACACGGAATCTGGTACACGCCCGCCTTCCTCAAACCGAGATCATCTTTAGCGCTCCCCACCAGTGCACGAATTTTATTCGGCGGACAAAAAACAGTTCCAACCTCGTGTTTCTTCAAAATGCGGGCGACCTTCCCTGAGAGTGCGCCGGTATATGGAACGAACGCAGTGCCTACATCCTCCCTCGCGTTTTCATCCGTTTCCACAGGTTGTGTTGTAGTGGTTGGGCGGAGAGCCCGCTGAATCTGCCACTGAAGAATCACAAGGTGTATGGAGATGCTGCTATCGATCGCAGTACAGTCAGTCGGTGGGCGAGTAGGTTACGTGACGAAACCGGGCAAGAGTGCTCGCAGCGGGTATACAGGCGCTGGTTCTAAGATGGCGTAAGGAAGTTGAGAGAGATGGGGATTATATGGAGAAATGAAAATATTGTTCCTAAAGGATGTAGCTACACACTGTAAAACTTTCAAACATGTAGAATAGAAATCGCAGTGATGTGTTTTACGGCCCACGTTAGATTTGTAGTTTTATAAGATTTTCAAACATTTTGGACCAAAATAATAATGTAAATAATAAAATATTATGGTGATAACAGTGTCTGAAAACCTTTTAGGAAAAGAAAAAAAAAAACTTAAGTAGTGTCGGGTTCCGAATCGCCGACCTGTAGCGTCACAGTCCAACGCATTGCCCACTACGCTACAGCCATCCGAAAATATGACGTTTTGCCATTCGTGCACCCAGGTTCGTCGTTGCGTACACCATCGCAGGCGCTCCTGTCTGTGATGCAGCGTCAAGGGTAACCGCAGCCATGGTCTCCGAGCTGATAGTCCATGCTGCTGCAAACGTCGTCGAACTGTTCGTGCAGATGGTTGTTGTCTTGCAAACGTCCCCATCTGTTGACTCGAGGATCGAGACGTGGCTGCACGATCCGTTACAGCCATGCGGATAAGATGCCTGTCATCTCGACTGCTAGTGATACGAGACCGTTGGGATCCAGCACGGCGTTCCGTACTGCCCTCCTGAACCCACCGATTCCATATTCTGCTAACAGTCATTGGATCGCATTCGCCAAAGTTGCGTCCAATTGAAAGACATGCACCAGGCCAATAAGCCATACGAAATTTTTATAGCTTTTGCTCTAGATAGTCTAACTAGTTACTCTTCTGTATTATTACACTTGTAAGTCATGTACTTCATCTGTATTGCGACATTCAGTTGTTAGTCACCTGAAAATGTTCTAGGAAGCCGAAAACCGGATAGTAATCAAGTAAAAGGATAATTATTATATACAGAAAACATTAAGTGTATTTCCCTTTTCTTATATTAACAACGTTGTACTGGTAAGCAAGAAAGCGAATGACGATAAGTAAAGTGGCAGGACGTTGTTGTTGTTGTTGTTGTTGTGGTCTTCATTCCGCAGACTGGTTTGATGGAGCTCTCCGCGCTACCCTGTCCTAAGCAAGTCGCTTCATCTGAGAATACGTTCGGCAACCTACATCCTTTTGAATCTGCTTACTATATTCGTCCCTCGGTCTCCCTCTATGATTTCTACCCCACACGCTTCCTTCTAATGCTAAGTTAACAATTCCTTGATGTCTCAGAATGTGTCCCACCAATCTATCCCATCTCTTAGTCAGGATATGCCAGAAACTCCTTTTCTCCCCGATTCGGTTAAGCACCTCCTCATTAGTTACGTGATCTACCCATCTAATTTTCATCATTCGTCTGTAGCACCACATTTCAAAAGTTTCTATCATCTTTTTATCTGAACTCCTTATCGTCCACGTTTCACTCCCATACAATGCTATACTCCAGACAAATGCTTTCAGAAAGGACTTCAAGGATTTAAATTAATATTTGGTGTTAACAAGTTTCGATCCTTTAGAAACGCTTTTCTTCCCATAGTCATTCTGCATTTTACATCTTCTTTACTTCGGCCATGAGAAGTTATCTTGCTACCCAAACAACAAAATTCATCTACTACTTTTATTGTCTCATTACCTAATCTAATTCCTGCAGCATCGCCTTATTTTCTGACATTGCATTCCATTATATTCGTTTTACTCTTGTTATTGTTCATCTTATATCTTCCTTTCAAGACACTGTCCATCCTATTCAATTGCTTCTCCAGATCTCCTGTCTCTGACAGAATTACTATGTCATCGGCAAACCGCAAAGTCTTTATTTCTTCTCGCTGCACTTTAATGCCCTCTCCAAATTTCTCCTTCCATTCCTTCACTGCCTGCTCAATGTACAAATTGAACAACATTGGGGAAAGGCTACAACCCTGTCTTACTCCCTGCCCAACCACTGCGTCCCTTTCTTGCCCTTCGATTCTAATAATTGCTGTCTGTTTTTTTGTATAGGTTGAATATAACTCTTCGCTTCCAATATTTTACCCCTGATACCTTCAGAATTTGGAAGAGTGTATTCTAGTCGACACTGTCAAAAGCTTTCTCCAATTCGACAAACGCTAAAAACGTAGGTTTCCCTTTCCTTGGCCTATCTTCTAAGATAAGTCGTAATGTATTGCCTCCCGTGTTCCTACATTTCTCCTAAATCCAAACTAATCTTCCCCAAGGTCGGATTCCACAAGTTTTTCCATTCGTCTGTAAATAATTCCTGTTAGTATTTTGCACCCATGACTTATCAAACTGATAGTTCTGTAATTTTCACACTTGTCTGCACTTGCTTTCTTTGGAATTGGAATTACAATACTCTTCTTGAAGTCGGAGGGTATTTCCCCTGTCTCGTACATCTTGGGCAGGACGTTATGATAATAATAATTACTATTTCGATCTCTGCTTGAGTTTAGCGTTACGGTAGAACTGACGCACACATTGTATTCCTGTGACTAGACACGTAATCTGAGTCGTTATCTCGCACCTATACCCCGAGATACTACTATCTGCCATCAAACGGTATCAGAGATGGAAAAGAATGCACCGTTATCTAGTCCGATAAGCTGTCAGTGTATTGAGGCGGAACGAGATCTCAGTTTACAGGAAAATAACACGATTGCTGCCCATGTTTAGACAGAAACTTTGAGAAAAAAAAAAAAAAAAAAAAAAAAAAAAAAAGTTCAAATGTTTGTATATCTATCGGACCAAACTGCGTGGTCATCAGTCCGTAGCTTACAAGCTACTTAAACCTAGGTAAACTAACCTAAGGACAACACACACAGACACCCATGCCCCAGGGAGGACTCGAACCTCGACGGCGAGAAACCGCGCGCTCCGCAGACAGACGCTTTAGACCGCTCGGCTACTCCACCGCGGCCAGACATTTTGAAGTCTCTCCTCAGAGAATGTTGGGTCTTTCTTTACTCGTCAAGTTACGAAGTTGCTAGAATTAATAAGACCTAACTCCTGCTATCCAATTAACAGGCAGGTGTATCTGAGAATCTTCTACTGCAGTGACCGTTGTCAACTTGGAAACCGCTTTGTTGTTATTTAGTGGATACGAATGATAGCCACAGGGGTTGAGTACGGGCCGGTAGTGGGAAAATCCAGTTAAAATACCGGATGATCAAAAACTCAGTATAAATTTGAAAACTTAATAAATCACTGAACAAAAGGTATTGCTAGCCGTGTGAAAGATCTCTTGCGCGCGTCGTTTGGTGATGATCGTGTGATCAGCCGCCACTTTCGTCATGCTTGGCCTCCCAGGTCCCCAGACCTCAGTCCGTGCGATTATTGGCTTTGGGGTTACCTGAAGTCGAAGTGTATCGTGATCGACCGACATCTCTAGGGATGGTGAATGACAACATCCGACGCCAATGCCTCGCCATAACTCCGGACATGCTTCACAGTGCTGTTCACAACATTATTACTCGACTACAGCTATTGTTGAGGAATGATGGTGAACATATTGAGAATTTCCTGCAAGGAACATCATCTTTGCTTTTCCATAATTTGTTATGCTAATTATTGCTTTTCTGACAAGATGATGTGCCACCTCTTAGACATTTCTTGAACTGTGTTTTTGTTCTAATAAAACCCCATATCATTCCAAGGATGTGTGTCAATTTTTACCTCTCTATCTACATTATTCCATGATTTATGAAGTTTTCAAATTTATACTGACTGTTTGATCACCCGGTATATGGCCATTATATCGTGATCGTACACATTTCTCCACCTTTCCGGAAGGCATGACAATAGCATTTCATCAGGGAACACCTGTAAACTGCTGTTTGTGTATGAGAAATTGGTTGAAAACTTTCCTCATGTCAGCACGTTGTAGGTTTCGCCAACCTTGTTTGAATGCTCTGAAAAGCAAATTATTTGCATATCACAGCACCTCCTTCCTGTCGGTTAAATTTCGCGTCTGTAGCACGTCATCTTCGAGGTATAATAATTTTAATGGCCAGGAGTGTAAAATGGATTTACTACATAATTTTTTAAAGAAAGTTTCATATGTTCTCTGTAGGTGAAATTTTTACTTCTATATTTTAAAGTCGTCCGACGATTGACATGTCATCCGCGTCACCAGCTTCTTCCCCGACCTGTGGAAGACATACCGTATCCTGATGTTCCTAAAACCTGACAAACCACCCTCTGAGGCTGCTTCCTGTCGTCCTATCAGCCTCACATCGGTGTTCCGCAAAGTCCTGGAAACTATCCTTTCTCGCCATATTCTCCAACATCTCCGTCTACATCATCTCCTCCCTCTCTCCCAAGGTGGTTTCCGACCCTATCGATGACCAACTCCTTCGTCTCATCCACCTTCTATCCGTCCAAGTTTATTCCCATTGTGCCGCTATCTTCGTTACCATCGGCATCGAAAAGGCCTACAATCTGGTTTGGTATTCTGGTCTCTTATTCAAACTCCAGACCTACACCATTTCCATTAATTATGTCCGCCTCATTGCGTCCTTTCTCTCCAACAGCCCATCCTACGTCACTGTCAACAACTCCAAATCCCGTTTGTTCTACCCCTCTGCTGGGGTGCCCCAGGGACCCATCCTCTCCCCCATCCTCCATCTGCTATATACCGCAGATATGCCCCCAAACCCAGCCTCCCGTCCACCTCCTCCAGTACGCTGACGACACCGCCTTCCTAGCCCTCGCCCCTTCCCTCGCTCGCTGCCAACACCTTCTCCAGCCTCACCTGTCCGAATTTCCCTCCTGGTGTAACCAGTGGCTCCTCACTGTCAACCCTATCAAATCCCAGGCAATCATCATAGGCCTACCACCCGCTCCTTCCCCCTCACAACGACCTCTACCTTACTTTCCATGACCGCCCCAACCCTCAAACCACCACCCTCAGATACCTAGGCCTCACCCTTGACCGTTCCCTTTCCTGGAACCCTCATCTTAAAACTGTTCGACAAAAGGCCCTCTCCTGCCTTAACCTTCTCAAGCTCCTTTCTGGCTGGACACAGGGATTGAACCCCTCCACCATCCTCTACACCTACCGTTCCCTAATGTGCCCCGCCTTAATATCCGCCCCGCCCTCCTACTATAAATCTCTGCAGATCCTAGAATGCCACACCCTCTGCCTCGCTTACCTTACCCGCCTCCCTTCCCCCATGCGGATCCTATATGATCTTATCCCTTTCCGACATCTTCTAAAATTCCTTGAATATAACTACATCCTGTACACCTCCCACAAAATAGAATCTCGTCACCTTCTGGTCTCTCCTATCCTCCTGCATCCCAGGCCTCTGCCACGCCTTCACCAGCATGTTCTTCCCTCTCTCCACCTCCATACTCTCCACATCCTTCCATCAGCTTCTTCTCCCAGATGACGCCCTCCGTCCTGACATATATCCCTCCTATCAGCCTTAGTCTTCCTTGTAGATCAGTGCCACGTCCCCCTCCACCCATCCTTTTCCTTTCCTCCACTTGGATCCTCCCCCACTGCCTTGGAGTCCTTCCATCTCATCCCATCTCCACTCCGCCCCCATCCCCTCCCTTTCTACCCACTGCACTTTCCTTCCCCCTCCCTGCTCAGAGGTTTTACTTTTGTGTCAGTGGTTTTAAGTGTGCAGTGATGTAGTGATTCAAGTGTACACGTGTTTTTAAAACGTCAGCAACCGCCGCACAGGCAGAACATAGTATTGCCATGTGTTTTAAATGTGTCTCTTCATCTCGTCATCACTCCGGTTTCATCAACATGACAGTTTTATTCACCGTGGTTGTTTTAAGTTCTGAATATATACATTTTGTCATCCTTTTCACAATCATTGTCATCCCCCGTCCCATTTATCTCACCGTGTCTATTTTGTAAATTCTCCATGTATTGTCACCTGTTTTTATTATTTAAAATCTTCTGTTACCATGTTTGTATGTTCTCGGCTGAAGAGCAGCATGTTAGCTGCTGCCAGCCTGCCCCTTCAGGGATTTTAAAAAACAAGAAAGAAATAAAACTGACCTCAATAGACGTGGCGACCCACTTCTGGGTTGCGAACCACCGTTTCTGAACAACTGGTATTGATTGATTCGACATGAATAATAATTAGTTTGCCAAAATTGACAGCTAATTTTAAAAACATAACACCCTATTTGAGAGCAAAAGGGCACCTACTTTGCAGTATCTTCTTCTTCGTCCTCCTTAGCGTTTGACCTGCCTCATGGCAGGGTTCGCTGTCATCACTTTTTGCGGTCTTGGGCCTGGTCTGGGTGAAGGCATGAGATCTTGAGGTGTTCATGCAGGGTATCGAGCCATCGTTGCCTAGTTGTCCTACTGGCCGTTTCCCATCTACTTCCAAATGAAAACCAGTCTTTGCCACTGCTGTCTCGCCCGTTCCAAGGAAATGCCTCATCCAATGTAGAAGGCTTTCGCTCATCTCGTCTACTATTGGAGCTACTCCTAATATCTTTGAATGGGATCGTTTGTGATTTGGTTGTGCAGTATTAATCCAGCTGTCTCCCTGAGCATCTTTGTTTCCATAACAGAGAGCCTTTGTTCCACTTATTTTGTTGAAGGCCAGCGATCAGCCCTATACAGTGCCACTGTATAGGGTATACTTTTGACTATAGACTGTTTGGGATTTTCCTGCTCAGGTGGTTGGTGCTTTCTGCACTGAGATTTTTCTGAGCAGAAATAATCGAGCCCAGGTATTTGCGAATGTGTGCTGTTGACAGTCAACACCATTGGTGATGATGGTACCAGAATCATTTAACTCTGTGGTGAGGTAAAGAGTTTTCATTATGTACAACTATCTTAATTTCTGCTGTTTCGCACGTGTAGACCGGATAGTCTGCATTATTGTTTCTAATTCTAAATATAAATTTTCAAAGATTTAGCTTTAAAAATGCTTTCCTAATCAAGTATTTTGATACAACTTTTCAATGGCACTCTCTATTGCACCATTGATAGCAGAATTCAAAATATCCTCAAACACACGTTTTTTTTTATTATTCTAACCGTGGTTCCAAATCAAAATTTTCGCATTTCTACCATCAAAATAGTCTTAGCGGCACCCTTAAATGATTTTCCCTTATTTCACTTGCTTAATATTGTTGAATTTCCAAAGATATCTAAACACGAGTTTTAAAATTCCAATCTTAAATTTAAATCCGAAGTTCTGTATTTCTTGCTTCAATATTGCCTTAATAACAACGTATTTCCAAAAAAAAACTTTCGTCCTCTAATTGATCCCCTCAGGCGGCCGCGGTGGCCGAGGGGGCTGAGGCGCTCCAGTCACGGTCCGTACGGCCACTACGGTCGGTGGTTCGAATCACCCCTCGAGCATGGATATTTGTGCCGTCCTTAGGATAAGCTAGTTGATAAGTTGTTTGTAAGTTTAGGGACTGATGACCCCGTAGTTAAATCCCATAAGCTATACAAACATTTGAACATTTCACCCCCTTAGGGATGGTAGTATCGAAAAATCGCTCATGCCTACAGCGTTAGATAGACAATGTCTACAAATTTCAAGTTTCTCTCGTCTTCAGATTTACTTTTCAGCACCGTTTTCTTTTAGAAACGGATCGATAACGAAAAATTTCTTTTTTACCGTTTGGCATCTTTCTTCGTAGTTTTACTTCTCAAACAGCAATGTGCACTTATTTTTCTTCATTCGTACGCTTGTTGCAGAAAAACAACTGAAGAACTGAAGAATGTGCATCACGTTTCAATGTATATACCCTCTTTGCTATTATAGTGTCAAAAGTCATCGCTGGCTTTCAGTCTGAATTTCATATAAGCTGACGAGTTTCAACCACTATATCTTCCATAGCTATATCGACATGGAACTGCTATGGTGTACAACAGGAGACTTACTACTACAACAACACAAAAGAGATCGTTCGTCTCCATTGTGTATTTTTGCTGAAGGGCAAAATATTGGCACTCAAACGCAGAATTTTATGTAAGACGGTAACTTTCAACTCCCATATAATCCACCCCCTTACCGTCATCAACCCTCTACCACCATAGTGCTCAATGGGGGAATGATACCTACTACCAAATACAAAAACTAATCTGTTTGCGATGTGTACTTGTGACTGCAGAGTAAAATATTGCCACAAACACCGCAGTTTTTACATACTAGGCGCGTTTTTTAATTAAATACCGTTTTGAAATAAAAAAAAGACGTGCTAAGATATCTCAATAAGTTTATTTTATATGAAAGGCTGAATTTAAACTACTTTTCAAAGTAATTTCCGTCAATACTGAGGCACTTGTCATACCGTTGTACCAGTTTCTGAATGCCCTCCTCAAAGAAGTCTGGCTTGTGAACCACTGCATCACAACTGGTTTGACTTCGTCCTCGTCTTGCTCGGTCACAAAGCCACACAAAACATTACGAGAAACATTGAGAAAGTCATCCCGCAAGGAGGGAATCGTAAAGCGTCTGTTTTCTCTCACCTTATTGTCCACTTCCTGCAACAAACTTTCATCAACGACCGAAGGACGCCCACTCCGTTGTTCATCGTTCTCATCTGTGCGGCCATCTTTAAATGCTCTCACCCACTTTCTTACCATTCCATCAATGATAATCACTACGTTTACATGTAACGCATCTTCCGGAAGCCGAAAACCGATTTTCGTAAACCGTTTTTCGCTGTCCTGTTTATATGGCATAGCCTGAATCGGACTTCCTAATCCACTTAAGATGGAGGCTGAAAAACAGCTGATTCAGTTCCTGAATTAATCAGCACAATCGCTATTTCCCTATACTTAAATACTCAGATTCATGCTTACTCTAATTTTCATACTTTTATTTCACATTAGAAAATATTAGTCTGTTCATATGCGCCGAAAATTCTTACCAAAAAAACACAGTCTGACAAGCCAAGAACGCTTCAAATACGGTTGCGTTTACATGGGCAGGATTGTGGAACTGGAAAACCGCTTTAGAGAAGTGGATTTGGAGGATCGATTTTGAAGTGTTTACATGACCAACCTAAAGCGGAATTGGGAAATCGTTTTACGATATCCGGTTTTGGGAGCCCATGTAAACGGGGTGAATGTTTTCTCCGTAAACTGCACAGATCTCACGATTAATATCGAGCGCTTTTAGGCCTTTAGCATTAAGAAATCTTATAACAGCCCGTACTTCACAGTCGGCGGGACTCACGATTATCGGAGGCGTCTTAGACACACAGTACACAACGTAAACAAGGAAGAGTCAGACTGTAATGGTGTCAGTGTGTGGTCAACAGATGTAGGTACTAGACTTGCGCATAATAGTTCGCGATCGGGTGCGCATTAGTTCGCGGCTCTGACGCGAACTAGTTCGTTCTGTTAGTTCGTCCGCTCCCAGTGACGGCTGAACGGCGTGGTCTGCGCATGCAGGTGGAGGGAGAAGTTCCCCCACCTAGCTGCTTCACGCGCTTGCTGCTTGAGCCGCTAACGATATCACGCAGACCAAAAGAAACAGTTTGTGGGTAACGTCTCGCGTTTAAGTTTAGAGTCATCTCTGTATCTTGGCATTATGGAATTTATTAATCAGATATTGCAGACTGCAGAATACTTCAAAGAAATTTTGTAGAACTGAACTATGTAATCTAGCAGGCAGACGCTCACCTCGAAATGGCTCTCATCAGCAGAAGGCAAACACGTGATTTTTAATTCTGCTGCGCGCCCTCTCGCTATTGCCCGTCGATCTTCGGAAAAGAATCCAACGAACTAAGAAACGAGATACGTTTGGGATAATAATTCGACCGGTAATGCATGTTTTACTTCGCGTCCGATTGCACATGTTTTAGTTCGCGACCGATCGCGCATATTTTAGTTCGCGACCAGCAGCTCTCCTTTTAGTTCGCAGCTCGGCCGCGAAGTAGATCGCTCTTTTTAGTTCGTCAGCTCTTTTTGGCTTTTGCTACCGCTACTAAAAGAGCTCTTTCTTTTGTTATGACAGCTTTTTTATATAATGTTCGGTGTTGCCCAAGCGTGTGCTATTACCCGTATTTTTGGGCAATTAGACATCAAATACTGCAGCAAATAAACCAGTTATTTACACGAATGGGTGATACAATGATATTCAACTACTGTACATACAGAGTAGCCATTGTATTACATTTTTAAAATGGATTTCTTTCTTTATTTAATAGGTCATAGAAGGAACATTACCTACAAGTCACGCGATCCTGCGCACTCTTGCGTCCTCTCGCTGTTCAAATGTTCAAATGTTTGTAGATCTATCGGACCAAACTGCGTG
The DNA here is from genome assembly GCA_026315105.1 of Locusta migratoria. Taxonomy (NCBI): domain Eukaryota; kingdom Metazoa; phylum Arthropoda; class Insecta; order Orthoptera; family Acrididae; genus Locusta; species Locusta migratoria. Next base: position 20,754,828 of record CM048754.1, read on the forward strand.
GTCATCAGTCCGTAGCTTACAAACTACTTAAACGTAGGTAAACTAATGTAAGGACAAACATACACACCCACGCCCCAGGGAGGACTCGAACCTCCACGGCGAGCAACCGCGCGCTCCGCAGTGAGGTGCTTTAGACCGCTCGGCTACTCCAGCGCGGCCCTCTCGCTGTTCCCCGTCAGTCTTTGGAAAAGGTGCGGGTGAACTAAGAGGCGAGGGATCTGCGAACTAGTTCGCGTAGTTCGCCTGTGGGAGCGCTCTTCTGAACTAGTTCGTTCGTGAACTACACAAGACTAGTAGGTACCCAGTGAACAAAAAAAAAAAAAAAAAAAAAAGAAAAGAAATTGAGATACCTTAGCAAAATTCTTTGTAAGTTCAAAACCGTACTTACTTAAAAACACGCCTCGAATATCAAGATTGGGATAGAACGGTTCCTTCCTGCACTTCGCTAGCTCGCTCACTCGTGAACTGCGCACATGTCCCACCCTAACGGGGCCCCCCACTGCCTCCCTGGGGCACCCCCTGTCCCACTACGGGACGCTGCCTGTTCTCACGGGACCCTACCCCCCTTCCCCCCACCCCGCGCCTACAAAGGCCTGCCGACCGCTCACGCCAGCGGGGGGAACCGGAAGCGATCGCTGCGGCCGCCGGAACCGGAAGCGCCGCCATTGCCCGCGGCAGCGCCGCCCCCGACGCGCGCGGCCACCGCGGGAACTACAGCTCGGCGTGCCCGCGGTCCGCCCACTCGTGAAATTGCTCCCCCGGTGTCTTTCCGCACCCCCGCCAACCACACCTTCATCTTCCCTCCCCCATCCTCGACCGCAGTCTCGTGTAGCCCCGGGGACGTTTTCCTCCCCTCCTGGGGTGTCGTCACTGAGGGTGAGAAAGCCGCATAAATTATTCCCCGCCCTTTTCAATTAACTCCGGGACAAGGCTTTTAATTTGTAATTAAAATCCCAGCATGTCTCACACCGACAGGACACTCCAATCCCCTCGGTAATGAGAGGGTCAGTTGAAAAATTCGTTACTGTTAGAAGGAGATCTCACTGTAGTGTCGGTATGGATTCGGGATGCGATGCAGTACTAATCTTTTAACTTCTCCTTCAAAAAAATGTTCAAATCTTTGTAGAGTCTATGGGACTTAACTATGGGGTCATCAGTCCCTAAACTTACAAACTACTTATGAACTACTTACAACTAAGGACGGCACAAAATATCCATGCCCGAGGGGGATTCGAACCCCCGACCGTAGTGGCCGTGCAGACCATGACTGAAGCGCCTCAGTCCTCTCAGCCACCGCGGCAGGCACTTCTCCTTCAAGGAACTTTGTTAGGTCACAAGTACAATCATTACTGCAAGCCTCTCTGTATATCCATCTCAGATGGATGACAGGACGAACGGAGATGTATTAATTTGGCAAATGAAAAACCTTCCGCCATTATTTTGTAAATTTTTTTAATCAATTACATGTTTCAAGAGTCCAATAATCTCATCTTCAGATCCTTATAAGATAAGAATACGAGAACTATCCATCCATTTATAATACTGTGGTTAGTATGACAGTTGTTGGCTATATCTTGGGGTGTGAGAGGGTATATGCAGCATTATAAATGGATGGCTAGTTCTCGTATTACTGCGTGGATCTTATAAGGATCTGAAGATAAAATTATTGGCATCTCGAAACATGTAAGTGATTAATTTAAAAAAAAAAAATAACGGCGGAAGGTTTTTCCGTTCCCAAATTCATTTGAAACTGTTCTGTCAACAATTATGACAGGACAAATGAGGAGCAACTACTCAAAACGTATATTGTTCACTTCCGGACAAAGTTGAGTTTTATATGGTTTCCGGAGGTATTTTATGTTCTCTACACGCTCCTGCATTCAGATTTAAGCTATTGGTATATTTTAACACTGAAATAGTATTTGTGTAGTGTCCAGATCACTGAATTCACCAGAACATGTAAAGTCCACCATTTACTTTTTTTATTTTGCTTCCCTTTCCTCTAATTTGGCAATACTGTTGAGTTTAACAGCGTCAGGGCTTACAATACTTCAAAGCATTATACAGCATTGTCGCATTCTGGCATTGTTTGACATTACTTGAGCCAAACTATCATTGTTAGCAGTGCACAGCAGCAGTATAGTGTTGTGGTTTGTGTGTATTGCTCCCAGTGGATTTAGAAAAAGAATGTTGGTTGTTGGAAAGGATGGTATAGGTCGTGGGGCAAGAAAAAGAATGAAGAAGAAATCAAAATGAGAAATGGAAACTGGCACTCATTGGAAAGAAGAAAAACGGCTTAATTTCTTCATGTCGGCTTCAGAAGTTCCTTGCAGCAGCTTCACTCCTGAACATACTGACTGTGATTGCTTACAGGAAGAACCTGGAGTGGACAAAATGTAGTAAATTTACTGTACCCTATAATATTCTGCCTGTAACAGATTGTTGTGTTCATCCAGTTTCTCACAGTACAGTAAAGCTTTGTAGTATTCCTTGAAGTAAACATTAATCTTATGTTATTATAAATGATACAAATCATGTGAAGTGCGAATGTGTAATATAAGAAACATTTTCAAATGTAAAAGTTGATGTGAAGTAATGAAGGTATGTTACTAAAAACGCATCAAAACGCGTAATGTCCTATACGGTGGACCAAAAACTATATTGTCTGAAATATAAATGGATTTTCTAACGTAACTAAAAAAAAAAAAAAAAAAAAAAATATATATATATATATATATATATATATATATATATATATATATATCTGTTGCAAGGTATATTCAAGTTCAGTAACTCAAAACGGATCTAATTGTGAAAAGAGCTTAAAATTTTATTGAGTAGTTTAGCAGATATCAGTGTTTTGCAACTCTTCAAAAATTTGAATCAACAGACATTAAACATTTTGATTAGTTTCTCCTCAAATAGTAGCCTTCAGTTATTTTGATCATGTGCATCAGGGTGCAATGAAAAAAGAGTGTATGGTTCAAGAGATAAAACGTCATAAAAATAAGAATGCGACTTTGCGACTTGCTTAGGGACTTGCAACCAACTTTACACATAATTTCAAACCCTTATTATATTTGTTCTCGCTGACAGCAACATCAAAATGATGAAAGGTAAAAAGTTTTGCGAATACTACTTTTTCGCTGTTCATGGAGTAAAACTAGGGCCTGACGTTTCAATTTATGATTTCCACACTTCAGATAGCATTCACACGAAATTTTACAGACAATGTACACACATACAGGTGAATCTACCTTCGAAGTTGTATCAATGTACGAGACATAGTTCATGAGATATGAGGACATAAACGCACCATACAGTTCTTACACAAATGAATAACATCCACAAAATTATACAATTTTGCAACGTATATTTCAGTAAATATGAGAATATATACTGCAATGGGTGAAAAAACTTGTCACATCTTGCACCACATTTTAATACATTCCTTATTTACTGCTAAGCCATTCCTGTAGTCCAGTCAGCTTAAGTAAATTCCTGAAAGCTGACGATGCTGTTGACAGCTTTGAACTGTGAGGTGCACATGGCTATAGGCGAAAGCAATAGGCTTGTGAAGAGCTACAGCCAAAGGTGACAATGAGACAGTGTACATCCCACAAGTACCTATTATTTCTGACAAATCCACCTTTTAACTTTAAGAGTCTGTAGTTTCCAGTGACACCTGCATTTTCTATTACAATTAACAAATCATAGAGAAATCTATTAAATACTACAGACTGAGTTTCACACCTCCATGTTTCTCATATTTCCAACTTTGTTACTTGCTCAAGGGTGGCCGGCCACAGTGGGTGAGTGATCTGTGGCATGCCAGTCACAGTTTGCACGGCCGCTACGGTCGGGGGTTCGAATCCCTCCTCGTCTTTACTATAAGGTAGTACATAAGTAGTTTGTAAGTTTAGGGACTGGTGACCCCATGTTAAGTCCCTTAAGCTTAACAAACATTTGAACATTTTGGTCAAGGGTGGGCAAATCAAACAATTTATTCAAACCAACTCGTTGAGTAGTGACAAGAAGTTGTTTATAATCAAGTTTTGAATTAATTGTTCAAATGTTTGTAGAGCTTATGGGACTTAACTATGGGGTCATCAGTCACTGAACTTACAAACTACTTATGAACTAGCTAACACTAAGAACGGCACAAATATCCATGCCCGAGGGGGGATTCGAACCCCCGACCGTAGTGGCCGTGCAGACCGTGACTGACGCGCCGCAGATGACTAGACCACTGCGTCCGGATTGAATTAAGTGAATGTATGGATTTTACCTATGACTTGTTTCTTGATAAGTAACTTTCTGTTTTTGGATAATGCGCTTATTATTTTCGATTAATGACCTCCACAATCCTGTAACACCACCCTCATGACCTAGGTCGTAAATTACCTTCCCCTTCCTTTCCTCTTCCTTTCCCATTCCTTTTTTCTTATTTTTTCTTCCCTTCTCTCGTACCTGAAGAAGAAACACAGTTCCGAAAGCTTCTTTTATTTTCGTCCTTTTTTTTCTTTCTGTGTGTAACTACCAGCGCTACAGCAACAAGGTAAGTACTGGCCAGCCAATCTATCTCTTCTGAAAAGTAATTTAAGTGCTTATTAATTTATACATTATGCAAGAAAGCCTTGTTTCTAACATATGTTCCCATAAATATAACATGTTTTTAGAAAAAAAGGAGATGGACAGAGAGAAAGAGAGAAGGGACGGGAGAAGTACTAACTCAAATAAACCTTGCTGTCTCCATGAGACACTTGTGAGACGTGGCCATTTTGATGCACTTGAAATAAACTCTAGAGTCTTCAATTTATTGAGGCCTTACGCGTTTCGACGTTCCATCATTATTGAAGAGGGAGTGAGTGCGCATATGTGAGTGAGAGAGAAGTAGAATGACAAAATCGCCAACTGGCGGATTCTCCATTTAATAACTGACCGCTTTACTGACCTTAGTATGCACTTGACCAGCCTTCAGGGATCTTCTGGGGGGAATTTTAAATTTATTTTATGTTTGACATATGTCTTTGACAGTTATTATTTTAAAAGGAATGTTTAGTTTCACTTTTTACTAAGTTTTAAAAGATATGGTGAGTGTGATGATTCTGTTTGTGGTGTTGCACAAGTCTAAAGTGCGCGCCACGTACTTTCGCCATGCGCCGCCATGCATGCATGGCGTGGCGTTCTTACGACGTCAGCCACGAGCGCCCTCTGCTGCAACTCTGCTCGTGGCCACCACTGATTCCACTTGGGAATCAGATAGGCACCAGTTAAGACTTGGCTATCGGATAGGCACTAGGAATCATCAGTAGGCAGGCCTCTATCTAATCTATGTATCAGCATTCTGCAGTCAAGAACTATGTAAAAGTTAAGTATTACTAAGTCTCTATGAAATATATAACTCGTTCTAACTTACTCTAGTGTTTCTAGTTTTTGCTGTCCCACTGGCTTGTCACCTCCGTACCTGCACATGTGTGCATCCTTTATTCCTGTGTCAGTCTCTTTCTACTCGGCCACCGACACCTACCACAGAAACGAGGCACAAAAGCGGCGACTAGGCTGGGACACAAAAGTGTTCCCATTTATGTTTTATCGAAATGTTTGAGGAATATTAATACCATTGTCTTGCTGTATCCTTCGATAATGACGGAATGTCGAAACGCATAAGGCCTCAATAAATTGAAATTAGTGGTCAAGACTCTAAAGTTTATTTCAAGTAACTCAAATACTGGGGCATCACTAGGTTTTCAGATGGTGGCCAGTAAAGTAGAGACGAAGTTACCTGTGTTTGTTTTGGGACACGGTCAGTGCCTTCCCAGCAGTGGGGCTATCTTTAGATCATCAGGTGTCTACAGTGTGGCTGAGGACGGTGTACGCTGCGGAAGCTGCACGGCGTGGAGTGTCCAGCAACGAACACCGGCCGGCGGTGTCGGCGACACTGCCCACTGGAGACCGATCCAGCAGGGCCGCTGGAGCCGCCGCCAAACAGCCGGAGCGGCGCAGTGCGGCCGACACCCGCCCCCGAGTGGACGCCATATTTGCTCGCCGACTCATCAGGGCCAGCTGTACAGGGCCAGTTACGGCGCCGGGGAAAACCGGCGGTAGGCGGCGGCGAGGCAGCTAATGGGGGAGCGGCCAGGTGGCGCCACGGGGGGGGGGGGGGAGGTGGCGAGCCGGGAAAACCGCACTTCACGCTGAGCCTCTCTTCACAGGCAACACGGTGGCTGACAGCCCCCATCTGCATAGCGCGGCGAGTTGTGACGTTACACTGCCCAAATGGAGCGCAAAGTGCGCTAGTTTGACAGCTGAAAGTGTCAGAAGTTGCGATGACTGAAGAGGCAATCAGCTGCTTTGAGGAGGTAAGATTCGGCCCGCTTCACATCCGCAGGTGAAAGGACACATTGAGAGCACGCTGGCAGATGTGACATCATTTTAAACTGTCATTTTTCCCGCCGTAAATACGGCATTGGATTTAATTCTAGATACTGCACAGACACTATTACATTTACAGACTATCACAGAGAAGCAGAGAAAAAAGAACAGTGCAGTTTGGATGATGTCTTGGCATCATTTATATTTGTGGTGTCGCACAAGTCTAAAGTGCGCACCACCTACTTTCGCCGCGCGCCGCCATGCACACGCGGCGTGGCGTTGTTACGACATCAGCCACGAGCGCCCTCTGCTACTATGCCGCTCGTGGCCACCACTTAACTGCAGCGTTCACTTGGGATTAGGACATGCACTCGAACAGTCTCTCATCAGTAGGCAGGCCTCTACCTAGTTAAACTATGTATCTGCACTCCACTTGTCTTCAGTTAACAAAGTTAAGAATTGTACTATTTATGCTAAGTATAGACCTTGTACTAATCTAGCTCAGTGTTTCAGTCTCTGCTGTCCCACTGGCTGGTCACCTCAGGCTCTGTACCCGCACACGCGTGCATCCTATTTGCCTGTGTCGGTCTCACTCTACTTGGCCACCGACACCTACAACAACTGGCGGAAACGAGACGCAAAAGTGTCGACGAGGATGAGACACAAAACTGACCAAGGTGCCTGTATTTGTGCCGGGCCGCGGTCAGTGCCTGCCCAGGAGTGGGGCTATCTCTAGACCATCAGGTATCTGCAGTGTGGCTGAGGACGGTGTACGCTGCAGATACTGCACAGTGTGGAGTGTGCAGCAACGAACACCGACCGGCGGTGTCGGGCACACTGCCCACCAGGAGTGTTCCAGCACGGGTGCTGGAGCCGCCGCCAAACAGCCGAAGCGGCAGCGGCGCGGCCGACACCCGCCCCCGAGTGGACGCCATATTTGCTCGCCACGTCATCAGGGCAGCTACACAGGGCCAGTTACGGCGCCGGGGAAAACCGGTGGCAGGTAGCGGCGAGGCAGCCAATGGGGGAGCGGGCAGGTGGCGCCACGGGGGGGCGGTGGCGAGCCGGGAAAACCGCACTTTGCGCTGAGCCTCTCTTCACAGGCAATGCGGTGGCCGACAGCCCGCATCTGCATAGAGTGGCGTGTTGTTGCGTTACAACAGTGTACGACACCCAAATGGGGCGCAAAGCATGTTAGTTTGATAGTGGAAAGCGTCCATAGTTGCGACGACTGAAGAGGCAATCAGCTGCTCTGAGGAGGTAAGAATCGGCCCGCTTCACATCGGCAGGTGAAAGGCCGCATTGAGAGCACGTTGGCAGATGTGACGTCATTTTAAACTGTCATTTTTCCCACCGTAAATACGGCATTGGATTTATTTCTAAATACTGCACTGATACTCTTAGAGTTACAGACTGAAGCAAAATGTTTAAATGTTTGTATAGTCTATGGGACTTAACTACTGGGTCATCAGTCCCTAAACTTACAAACTGCTTATGCACTACTAGGACGGCACAAATATCCATGCCCGAGGGGGGATTCGAACCCCCGAGCATAGTGGCCGTGCAGACCGTGACTGAAGCGTCTCAGTCTCCTCGGCCACCGCGGCCGGCACTGAAGCAAAGAAAAGAGGACAGCACAGTTCAGATGAGGATCTATTGATTTAAACTTTTCGGGAGAAGTGAAATCTGATATCTGATAAACTGCTCTATAAAATTTTAAGCTGTTTTCACAGTTAGATCCGTTTTGAGGTACTGAACTCAATATACCTTGCAACAGATCAATTACTTTTTTTAGTTATGTTATCGAATCCATTTATGTTTTGAACAATATACGTTTCGATCAATCATATAGGACATTACACGTTTTGATGCGTTTTTAGTAACGTACCTTCATTATTTGACATTAACTTTTATGTTTGAAAATTTTATCTTATATTAGACATTCGCACTTCACATGATTTGTATCATTTATAACAACATAAGATCAATGTTTACTTCAAGGAATGCTACAAAGCTTTACGTTGCTGTGAAAAACTGAACCAACACAACATTTTGTTACAGGCCGAATATTATCGGGTACAATACATTTACTACATTTCGTCCATTCCAGGTTCTTCCTGTAAGCAATCACAATCAATATGTTCAGGAGTGAAGCAGCTACATGGGACTGCTAAAGAAGTGCTGCATGGATATCTAAAGCTGACATGAAAAATTTAAGTTGTTTTTCTTCTTTCCAATGAGTGCCAGTTTTCATTTCTTGTTTTGATTTCTCCTTCATTTTTTTTCTTGTCCCACAATCTGTACGATCGTAACCAACAACCACACATTCTTTTTCTAAATCCATTTGGGGGCAATACACACAAACCATACACTATACTGCCGCTGTGCACTGCTAACAATAATGATTTGGCTCCAGTAGTGTCAAACAATGCCAGACGGCAACAATGCCATAGGCTATAATGCTTTGAAGCATTGTAACCCCTAACAGGTGTTTAACTCGCCAGTATTGCCAAATTGGAAAAAGGAAAGCAAAATAAAATGTTTAATGGTGGACAGTATACGTTCTGATTCACTCAGCGATATCGACAATATATGATTGGTTTTAACCATTCATTTTGAACATACTATTTCAGTGTTAAAATATACAAATAGATTAAATCTGAATGCAGGAGCTTGTAGAGCAGATAAATCACCTCTGAAAACCACATCAAACTCAATTTTGTCTGATATGATTTGATTATTTGCTCGTCAGATGATGTGTTGGCATCATTTATATTAATGTTATACAGAAAGTTATAAAGAAAACTAACATTAATATTTTATACATGACTGTTGATCAGCGACTGTACCATAGCTACTAGATTAAAAATAAATAAATAAATAAATAAATAAAAACCTCTGTTGCATGTTACATTTAAGTACATAACCTTGTTTTGGATGTCACAAAGGACACATTCTTCAGACAATGTGGGATATAGGTTAAAATTTACATGTCAGATCTTAAAACAAAATAAGACTACAATACATATCTGATGTGGTCAGATACTCATACCCAAAGTAGGAAGAATTATCAGCAGTGCAGTATGAAACGGTTGCATGTAACCACTGCTATGGTCAATAGCTTTTCACCATCCCTTGCGAAATCAAAACCTCGCTTTTGTATATAACTTGCGACTGAATGTTGTAAATTTAAAAATCTATTAGTTTTAATTCACATGGAAAAATACAGAGACTGAGCTAATTCAAGTAGAACAATCAGTGAGTGTTCAAATGAGAGGTCTCATCGAGACACAAAGTTTGGGATAACTGTGTCATCTATATCATTTGTATTGTGCAGAATAATGCCCTTTTAAAAAAACAACAATGATTTGTTAGTAACAATTGATACAAGACAGCTACGCAAACAGTGAGGGAGTGATAACTTGCAGGTGTCATAAAGACACATTATGACCTGTTCAGAATATATTGTTTTTATCTACTTTAACATGTTTCCTTTGTGTAGACTTAAGTATTTTGTTTATAGACCACATTTTTTTTTTAATTTATGAGTAGAGTAATTCTGAACAATGCATTGGAAAGAGGACTGGAACAACTACCTTGAAAACACTTCATCTAAATGACTGCTTAATCATTCATTCTGCAACATCTGACTTATTTGTTGCAATTATATATTTTTGACGACAAAATTTCTGCCCGGCCGGGATTCGAACCAGGAATCTTTTGCTTACTAGGCAGACGCGTTGACCACTCCGCCACCGAGGACACAGTGACCAGCCCGACTGCAGAGGACTCTTCCCTGCACGTCTCCCGCCACACACAAATCTCCATTCGCCACGCTGTCTCTTTCCTATAACCACAGGCTATTTGTTCTGTAATGCTCGCAGCCACAATATTGTATTCCCGCAACAGGGAGAACAGACCGTGAGGTATCGAGACACAATTAATTGTCGTCAGGAGCCCAGCCTCGGCTTGTATACAATTATATATTTTTGACGACGTTTCAGCACAATTTTTCATTCGCCGCCCCTTTGGTATTCCATCTAAACCTAGTACAGTGATGCCATAAGTGTTTCACTTATTTATTGCTCTTGTTGAAATTTTCTTTTGTTTAAACTTATGATTATCGGAGTATTACTGACGTAGAAATCGAAGTTAGGTACGCATCTGCATCAGAATTATTGGCGCAAATCTAACAATGCCCTTATATGAACATTTCAAACATTACTTAAAACGTTTTGCCCACCACTGTGAGAACCACTAAACCTCATTATGTGATGTATTGCCGGCCGCGGTGGCCAAGGGGACTGAGGCGCTCCAGTCACGGTCAGCACGGCCACTACGGTCGGGTGTTCGAATCCCCCCTCGGGCATGGATATTTGTGCCGTCCTTAGGATTAGCTAGTTGATAAGTAGTTTGTAAGCTTAGGGACTGATGACCCCATAGTTAAGTCCCATAAGCTATACAAACATTTGAACATTTTTGTTGATGTATTACAGGAATGACGTCACAGATTGTATATAAACGGTCAGAGAAGGCGAGTCATAGTCTTCGGCAGTTAAACCTCGGTGGCTGGATTCTCAATTACTTTGGGACATATATGGATTTTCATTTTTGAAACAGTACTCAGAATTTTTTTAAATTATTTATTCATTTTTGTTTGTTTCTAAGAACAGTGAATTTTAATAGCATGACTTTACGATCTTGCAAGCTGTGATTTTTTTTATATATATAGACTAAGTGCTATATTGCACTTTTAATTTAATCTCCATTTTTTTAAAAATAAGACGACCAGCTTATAAAATGTGATATGATCAGATGATGGTAGCACAGTCCTCCGAAACTGGTCGCCATTAAATAAATTTGTATTTCCATCATGCTGTAGTCGATTATTTCGTAGATGCCACCCTGGTTAAAAATTTCCTGACTTTTGTGTTAAAAGTTTAGTTTTAAAAATAAGTGTATACATGTACGGACAGCAACGAGCCAAAAGTAGCAGGAATAACCTCTAACATAGGGGTTCCCAGACTTATCACTTTTAGCAATTTCGGCGTACCACTATGGCTTGTTCACTTTTAACTAGCCAGGCCACGCAAGAGGGATAGCGCAAAAGGTTGAACGATAGGCGACTGCCGCAGTTGCGAGAAATTCACAGTCCTGCTACATATATACATACATATATATGCTTCGCGTCGTACCTATCAACTATTATGTGAGACACGCAAGTAGTAAGATTTTCTAGAAGCACTTCTTTACAGGTTACTTATGTTGACATGTCATGCTTACTTGCAGCAAATTATATGAAATAAAATTACGTCGGTTCTGATACCAATATTGAATATTCAATGAGTGAAAGAAGATTGATGTTTTAAATATTTATTCAATTTTTACATCACACATTAGAGTAGTTGTACAAGACAGTAACTGAACCTAGTAATGGAGACTCCACAAAGAATCGGTTGAAAGCATGTTGCTGTTCGTCTTTAATCAGAACTGCACAGTCTGAATCAACTCTCAAATCTTCTTCAAGACCAAGTATTTTTCTGTATTTATTTTTAATGTACGATAATTCTGAAAACCCTCTTTGACAGTACCAAAAAGTATCGGATTGCTTGTTTGAAAAGAGAAGGATATTCTGTGTTGTTCCCACCTAAAATGAAACCAGAATTTTCAGTTTGAAAGAATATTCCATTGACCTGTCAACAGACATGTCGATCTACATCTACATACATACTCCGCAATTCACCGAAAGGTGCGTGGCGGAGGGTAAACTGTATCAGTACTAGGCATTTCCTTTCCTACTCCACTCCCAAATAGAACGAGGGAAAAAAAGAATGCCTATATGCCTCCGTACGAGCCCTAATTTATCTTATCTTGTCTTTGTGATCACTACGCGAAATGTAAGTAGGCGGCAGCAAGATCGTACTACACTCAGTTTCAAATTCCGGCCCTCTAAATTTCCTCAACTGATTCACGAAAAGAACGTCGTCTTTCCTCCAGTAATCCCCATTTCAGTTTTCAGAGCATTTCCGTGACACTCGCGCATTGGTCGAACCTACCGGTAACAAACCTAGCTGCTCGCCTCTGAACCGCCTCTATGTCTTCCTTTAAACTGATCTGCTGCGGGTCCCAAACACTTGAGCAATACTCAAGACGTGGTCGTACAAGCGTTTTATACGCGGTCTCCTTTACAGGTGAAGTACATCTTCCCATAATTCTCCCAATAAACCGAAGTCGGCTGTCCGCCTTACTCACAACTGTCCTTACATGCTCGGTCCATTTCATATCGCTCTGCAATGTTACGCCTAGATATTTGAACGACACGACAGCATCAAGAAAGTCTCTACTAACACTGTATTCGAACATTATAGGATTTGTTCAAAGAAGTTTCGGGCGTGCAGCCGCATAAAGTTTTCTTCTGCTAATATTTCGGCTGAGAAACGTTCAGCCATCTTCGGAGACGAGTCGAAGACTGACGCTCCAGCACACGCTTCGTGCTTATAAATTAATTTAATTAACAGGGACAGTGGCTTCAGTTTAGATAAATCATGGAATCCGGCACTTTCTTTAATAAATTTACAAAGACGCCACCACAGCACAGACCATAATACATCGATTTCTCCGCAGTAATCGACCATGCAACCACAGACATAATTTACACGCACGTGTCCTTCCCTGCCGCCGAGTATCGTATTTGGCGCCTCGTTGTACCTGTGGACGCATGCGCAGTAGCGCGGCCCGCGCGTTTATAAGCACGAAGCGCGTGCTGGAACCACAGAATAGGGAGCATACAGAAAGGAAAGCTGGGGGCGGCGCCTTTGATCTGTATGTTACCAAGCGTTGCGCTCGACGCCACATTGGAAAGCAGTAAACGCGGAGCTATAACCACTTAGTACTTTGGCTGGAAATGGACTTTTTACCAACTGCAGCCAATCTCACCGACTTTTACGAAAGGAAACGGCTTTTCATAAAGCTCTCTTCTTGCACCTAATTGTAATCCAACGAAAAAAAAAGGCCTCAATTTTAATATAACTACGAAAATGTACGGTGGAATCGATGATCGTTTTATTTGGTGCTTATCTCTAGAAAAATCCCAAATAACGCGGAGTTATGTTTGGGAAATTAGTTATAAACAAGAAAGTGACTTTACAACTGCCAGGTTTTATTTGACACGAATAAATTCGCACAAAATATTGAGTCAGGCTTAACAGTACAACGTGATTACACAGGACTAATGACGTCTGGGCATTTATAAAAGTTGTATTTGCTTTAGGAGTATCGTTAATTTACTGATCGGAGAAGGGCATATAGAGGAATCTGTCAACCACAGAGCAGGAACAGCATAAAATAATTATTCCCCTTAATCTATTTGTTTGATTATCAGAAGAGCATTCGTTGCCAACATTAGCACACTACGCCTCCAATGCCGCAAGTAAAATTTTACCTGCCTACTTACGCACTATTCTTTGTCATTCATTTCATATTATTCCCTGCAACGTTAAACTTATAAAATATTAATCTACTTCAACATTTCGATGCTGTTGAACAGCAACAACTGCAACAGCGAGAGTTATCGTCAAGAGAAGAAGCAAGGCTACTTTTAATAATTATGCACATATTGCTCTCATTCGAAACTGATAACATTTAACTTTCACTACACATATAGCGACGTTCACTTACTGCTCAGCATCTTTTGGGAAGGTGAAGAAACTTATATCCTTATTTGTATTGGAATTATTGCGGCAATTATGTGCTGAACACCATCGGCCGCCTTTTCTTTTATTGCTGCTCATAATAAAAACGGAACAGCTCGAACTACTGACACACAGTTCTTTCTTTTCACTGCACTGCACTGTACCAAATACTTTTTTTACCTTTGTGCGATTCAGGCTGTTAAAATACACAATTAACAAACAAAGACGGTACATTACCACTCCGTAGAATAGGGAGTGACCACACGTTTACTGCTTTTCAAGATGGCCGATTCCGCGCATGCGCACTAAATTTTGGACGACAGACTGCAGCGGGAGTTTCCTTTCTGTATACTCCTTATTCTGTGCTGGAACGTCAGTCTTCGACTCGTCTCCGAAGATGGCTGAACGTTTCTCAGCCGAAATATTAGAAGAAGTAAACTTTATGCGGCTGCACGCCCGAAACATCTTTGAACAGTCATTGCGCCGCGAAAACATGAAGATACACATTATGGGATTTTTTTTTGCCTACTCATGCGCATCACCTTACATTTGTCTACATTTAGAGTGTAAGGGGTCTACGCCCGTCACTGATATATTTTATACAATACGTACCTGGCACTGGGTCGACCTAGACGTGTTTATATCGATTGTTGACGCTGCGAGTGCAGCGAGCGTGTTTAGTCAGTCTATGTTAGAGTTGGGCAACACGATTCTTTTTTATGAATCGATTCTTGCGATTCAATCCCACATTGTGAATCGATTCCAACGATTCGTTCACGATTCTTTCGCGATTCTTTAGTCTGCATTGGCGCGATTCTTACTTCTACCTCTTGCTCATAGATGGCAATACCTGTCTGTGTTATGGATGTTGGAATCTTAACCTTATGGATCTGTTCCTACGATTCGTTCACGATTGTTCTGGTCTGCGACGGCACGATTCTAACAAAATGCCGAAAAGGTGACAATATAGGTATCGGATTTTTTAATACTTACGGTGCGTAAAGTTCAGACTTAAAATAATAATGAAGCAAAGCCATTCGATTCAGCTCTCAAAAATTCTCGAGAAAATAGTCTGAAGTTTAGCGCTACCAATTATTTCTGCTGTCATCATAGCTCATTTAGTAGCGTTGCAGGTTTAGTGAACGTATAAATATAATTAAATATATGGTAATTAATAGGTATCTAATCATTATAAAATACTTATGTAAAATCAATTAGTTGAAGGAAACACGAAATAAACATTAAAAATAAAAATCCGTTCCAAATATTAAATTTCTTTCGAGATGCAAGAAATTCACGTTTATTAAAATGTTTCTTTTTTCTAAAATCGATTTCTTTCAGGAAAGCTGATAACGTAAAAACCAAAATGGCAAAAAAAAATTTTGAGATGGCTTTAAAAACATTTAAAATCGCGTTTTTATATAAAAAGAATATTTTTGTAAAATTGATTTTTTACAAAAACTATAACTACGTAGATGAACTCGAAAAGCTTAAACCTCTCTAAATACAAAATGTAATCTAAATCGTTACAGCCATTTCCGGGATATGCGAAATATAAATGTGTAATGATTGATCGTTTAAATACATAATATGTAAACTTTACAAAAGACGTATATTCGTATGTATTGGCAGCTGTGTATTTCGCTGCGTTTTGTTTCTGTCATGTGTAATTCGTGATTAGGCTAATAATTAACAGCTCACGATCTTCGTTCTGTGCTTCCTTTGTTCACACGCTTTCTGGCTTTCGTAATCATTCGGCGCGATTCGCTACTTGCGTTTCGAATCATGAATCGTTAGACAGGCGATTCTTTTGAACGACGATTCGTCCCCCTCTTCTCTCCGGCATTCGGCACGATTCGGGAAGATTCGGCAGTCGCCTTCGAATCGTGAATCGTTGGAACTTAAGAATCGTCTCGAGACAGACGATTCTTTTGATCGACGATTCGTCCGAATCACGATTCGATTCTTACGATTCTTTATTTGTATTCGTTCAAATGAACGACTCATTGACGAATCGCCACAACTCTAGTCTATGTCCATCTTGGCTCAAGTGTAGCATGGCTGCAGCACACCCGGTGAAAAGCACCAAAAAGTTTTATTGCGAAAGTTCAGTTTATATATTGTGAGTAAAGTACGGCGGGAGCACACCAGGTAAAAAGCATTAGAAGTATTATTATTATTATTATTATTGTGGAAGTCACTCTAGGTGTTGCATAGCTCAAGTGAAGTACGGCGAGAAGCACACCCGGTAAAAGGTGTCTACAACACCATTATTGTGAAAGTTTATTCGCGCACGTTCGGGTTGAATTCGTCCGCAGCGTAGTGGTTAGACTGCTCACCAATAGTTTCGTTCGCTGAATGTAACTAGAAGATTTCCGCGCCGCGAACCGGGACAACGTCAACAATATGAGGAGTAAAGTGAAGAATAAAATAACAACCTTTGAATTGCGTGTGAAGAGCAATACTGGCGACCAGTGGAATTAAACGTTGTTAGTGTGTACGGTGAAGGCCGTGGCTGCCTCAATTTTTTTACCTACATTTTTTCAGAATATAACTGTTAATTACAGTGCATAACGCAGTGTTCATTGTTATTGGCCAACCACCACCCTTTATTTTATCTAGTCTCATGCAGCATATTAAAAAAAACTGACTGAAACTTTTGTGTCCCAGCCTCGTCGCCGCTTTTGTGTCTCGTTTCCGTCGTAGGTGACGGTGGCCGAGTAGTAAGACCGACACAGGAATAAAGGATGCACGCTTGTGCAGGTAGGAGGTGACCAGCCAGTGGGACAGCAGAAACTAGAAACACTAGAGTAAATTAGAACGAGATATATATTTCTTAGAGACTTAGTAATACTTAACTTTTACATAGTTCTTGACTGCAGAATGCTGATACATAGTTGAGCTAGACGCCTGCCTAGTGCCTATCCGATAGCCAAGCCTTCACTGGTGCCTATCTGATTCCGAAGTGTTAACTGGTTCCTATCTCAGTCCCAAGTGAACGATGTCGTTCAGTGGTGGCCACGAGCGGAGTTGCAGCAGAGGGCGCTCGTGGCTGACGTCGTAAGAACGCCGCGCCGTGCGTGCATGGCGGCGCGCGGCGAAAGTAGGTGGCGCGCACTTTGGACTTGTGCGACACCACAGAAACTACTCCCACCATAACAGTATTACCGATATCCTCTTGTCCTTAGCGCACACGGTCACAATTTTGCTAATTAGGCTGCCATCTGATGCGAATCATTGCCGCCACCAATCGGGGGTGTTTCAAGACCTAGCTGCCATTCTTCGCACAAACTAGATATTTTGTCTAAGTCATCATGTATGCCATTACAGTCAGTGACAGACGACACCTTCCCATACACCACAGCATCATCACCAATCAGTTTCTTTCTACTTTTCCTGAAAATGGCGTTTCAGGAAAGTACTTTTCAAAACGCTTTTTTCCTTTGTTTACTTGTGCACGTACCACCTGAAATGAACTTTCGTACCACAAGTGGTACGCGTACCACTGTCTGGGAACCTCTAGCCGGCCGCGGTGGCCGAGGGGACTGAGGTGCTTCAGTCACGGTCTGCGCGGCCACTGCGGTCGGGGGTTCGAATCCCCCCTCGGGCATGGATATTTGTGCCTTCCTTAGTGTTAGCTAGTTCATAAGTAGTTTGTAAGTTTAGGGACTGATGACCCCGTAGTTAAGTCCCATAAGCTATACAAACATTTCAAACATTTTTGGGAACGTCTACCCTAAGGCCGGTAATACACTATCAAATTATTTGTCAAAGAATTGGACAAAGAAAAATTGGACGTAGTGTAATGGGAACATCGTCCAATATTTCATCCAATCTAAGGCCTCGGCCTAGATCTGATCAAAGAAATCGCTTTTCTTCTGTTTCCTGCAGTGAGAAATGTGACCGCTTGGAGCGCTAGTAGTATACAGCTTCCTTGCCACTACAGCTGTTTTATTTGGAGGTTAAATATCTGACATTACTTGGACATAACGTTCGTATTCGTAAACAAGTCTAGTAGTGGAATGTTTGTGTAGTGTTTTCTAGCTACAACAAAATTTCAAAAAAATCAGATGGGGCGTTGTACAACAGGTCAATTCCCACTGTCCGTCACGTCAATTCGCGTAGTCCAATACCCTGCAGCAAAAGTGAGGTTGAGTTACAATCCGTGATGTAAAAAAGTCATTATGTACTATCGGAATTGAAGAAGTAATAGCCCTAAATCTTAATACGGCCGAAGCAGATTTTAGAATGTACGATTTTGGTAACGTGGTGTGCTAAGTTCTGAGAAATGAAACAACTTTCAAAACATCGGCATCTGTTTGCGAGTGAATCTATGTACATATAAATACGTCAGCCAATTTTTGTAAGGAAATAAATGAGCCCATTTACTTTATCAGCAATGTTTCCCCCCTTACATTGTTAATAACTTCATAAACAATTTAGATTATCCTCTTTGTCAGTGCCCACATTTTCCATTTAAAACGTTATTTAATGAAACTTGCTTTATCAACTTAACAATCTTATTCGTATACACTGTTTGAGTCAGCCTTTTTGTTACTCTGTTGCAAACTGTGGCGGATGAAGAGCGACAAAATAATTGGCAGTGAACGGCCTGGCTGTTCTGCCGACGGCATAAAAAAGGAAAATCCTCCCGGCCCCTTAACAAATTTTATTTATCTCGCTCTGACACCCACGGTTTCATCCAAGTGCGTTTCCTTTTCTTTTTTCCCTCCTTCTCTTCTAAATGCAGACACAATGCAACTATAGTATAAACAACAGCTGAGCATTACAACGCCATTTTGAAGCGAATTTGACAAAATATTGGATGATAGTGTAATACCCCCTTTTGCGTTTCATCCAATTTCTTTGTCAAAAAATATGACCAATATTTCATCCAATTTTTTCGTCCAATTCTTTGTCCAATAATTTGATAGTGTAATACCGGCCTAAGACAAATTTAGCTAAGTTGGGGATCCGTTACAGTGTGCTGACATGTAATGCTGCTTTCGTATGAAAATGGGTGTTGCGTATTACATTTTATTACATTTTAATGCCTGCAGAAAAATCTTCGTAATGTTTTTGAAGTCCGATAATTTTGCAATTTTTGGCGACTATCATGATTAATTTTCAACACGGTCATAGAACAATAGTAACCGAAACGCACAATCCCAGCATCAATTTATCGAAGTAATATTCCATTCATCACAGCTGGAATCACTACAGAACATGACCGAAATATTTGTACCAGCTCTCAATGAGGTAAAATTTAGATTCCGCCGACTTCTTCTGTAATGTTGCTTTCTGGTGTTGTATTTGCCACCGAAATTACGACCGCTACCCTTTAATGGCGGAATCCAATAATTTTGTTTAAATTGTCCCTTCCTTGTCAAAATTGCGTAGTAATCTCATTTAAAAATATTTCACTACCTGGTAAAATTTCATTTGCGGTCCCCAACCTTAACTTTAATACGCAACACCCATTTTCATACGAAAGCAGCATTACAGAATCAGCCCGGGAACTGCTCGAATACTTGAACGTAACAAATGTCATATGTTTATCGATACGCTGTCAGAGAGAGAGAGCAGAAGTCAGCGACAAGCATCGCACAAGTTATAAAAAAATCATTAATGTATTACTACAGACAGATAAGCGACAGAGCACAGAAGCAGAAATCAATTCGGAGCGAATGTCGAAAGAGGGCGTTAGGACAGCACTGGGCAGCATACAACAGACTAGAGTACCTCTGATGCAGTCTGTGCAAAAACTGATGGCTGAGAAGGCCTACCCAACTATGCCACTTCTTAGCCACTGCACAAGCTGTTTTTTATTCATGTCAGAAGCATCATGTGTACAGAAGTTTATAAAGGTATAACATACAGAGATTACTTACATACATGTAAACTACGAACTATAAACAAACAGACAGAAATATTATATACATTTGGCCCAAAAGCGGGCTACGTCGACAGCATTTGGGGTTGCCAACATCAGGTCCTCTAAGGTGCAGTGTGAAGGACATTCAGGTCAGTTATACATGTGCTGGTTCGTCTGCACGTCTTCACAGTCACAGAGGTTAGATACAATAGAATATCCCCACTTCATAAGATTATCTCTTGACCAAGCAGCGTTGGTGCGTAGCCTGTTTAGTGACTTCCAAACCGTCCAGTCCTCATTGTGGCCTGGTGCCAATTCTTCCTTTGGTTCCATCCAGTGCCCTTCTGTCGACCTCTTCCATCTGTCCACTCTAGATCCGGGTTGATCACTGAGGTTGTCGGTTGCTCTGAGAAAGCTCCGTCCGGATTTCAGGCGTCTGGTGGCTGGCTGAATGATGTGTAGCACAAGCTGTTGTGACTGGTAAACTGGAAATTGGAAGCTCTATCGCTTCATAAAGTTCAGTGATGAGACAACCTTTGCACGAGATGGTATCCACAACAACCATAGGATGCATATCTGGGCAGACGAAACTCTTCGTGCCATGGTAGTATCTCAATTTCAACGCAGATTCAGTGGAAGAGTCTGGTCTAGTGTTGTGTGTCACCAGTTACTGAGGTTGTTCATTCTCCACGGAAATTTAAGTGGACAGGTGTACAGTTAATGAGAGATGTTAATGAGAAGACTCACCACAGATTCTTGAAGATGTTCCTCTGGAAACAAGACGCCAAATGTATGTCCAATATGACTGGCAGACACCTACACGTTGTAACAGCTTATCGTAACATTGCTGGATAGGTTGTGGGCAGTGGCGTAGCTATCATAGGGCTAGGCGGGGCAGTGCCCCGGGGCCCCCGAGCTCCAGGGGCCCCTCGGCCTCTGTGAGCGACGTTCGAAAAAAGTTACAGTAGATCGTCGATTTTTTTTTACGTCCATTACTTCCCCCTCAAACCAAGTTTCCAACAGCACCCGCACTGGGCCACGTCGCCTGTCGCTGTAACAATTCAGTCGGCGTAGCAGCAGAAGTGGCGGCAGCATCACAGCTGCTCACAGCAACAGCTGCGCCTTCCAAGATTTGCGGCGCGTCGCTCGGCGCAGTGCGAAGGATCGCGCGGCTTCAAATACAGTTCAAACTTCTTATAGGCAAATATGTACAAGTGTGTGGTACGATTAGCCAAATAAACCGGTTTTTGGAACATCCATGGCCCCCAATTACTCCGGATAATCGACGTGGTACTGTGTATAATATTTTAGTTGAATGAAGTATTTTCGACTTAACTTTTTGAACCCTGACCAACAAACCTCAAACGCACGAAGTGAAATCCAAAAATTATTTTCATCTCAGAATATAAACAAACATAACAAGGTCTGTTGCTTGTCCCCTAAGACGTGTATACCTTGTTGCCAAGGCTGCCAATCTCTGCGAAATAACAGCCAATGGTGCTGAATTTCTAGCAATGTGTTTGAGACAATATACGGTGTGACCACATTTGAATATGATGTCTCTGCAATGCATTGTTACAGAACGGTATTGTTACACTAACTCAACTGTTTGTGTAGTGAATGCCCCCAAAGGAGTTCTCCTTAATAATAGATCCCAATGACGTGCTGCAACCAACTGGATTCCGTAATTCATGCAAGAAGAACAGAAAATATGAATAGTGGACGGCTTTGTGTAACTGATGGGCGCATCATCAGTGAAGTTTCTGCCTGTAACTTCATTCGCCTAATACGGAGCAAATTCGGAAACTATCGCATCGGGTCGTTTTATCATGTCTGTCCCTCTGGAAAATTTCATCGGTATTCACCCAGTAATTTTTGTGTGAAAGCATAACAAACAAACAAATGTTCACAGTTATAATTATATTAGAGAGTACGATTAAATATTATCTACTGTGTGATACATAATAATTTACTTAGTGGTATTTAGGTTTGCCTTATTATGTCTTCCAGTGGATAGTTAGGAGCAGACGATGAAGTAGTTTTGCATCTGTGTAGTTTTTGTTTAAAGAGGGCCCCAATATCATTTTTGCCCCGGGGCCCTTGCTGATAAAGCTACGCCACTGGTTGTGGGGATCCTACCAACTGGCCTGCCAGGTCCCCAGATTTAACACCCTTAGATTAATGCATCTGGGGGTGGATGGAAGACACTGTGTACGAAATTAAAGTGTAAACACGAGAAGAATTGGTTCCATGGGTTTTCGATGTCGCAACGTCAATAAGGAATGAGCATGTGAAATTATGAAATGTTACGCAGTTCATTCCCATGCAAATCTTTGCCTTCAAACGCAGGTAGGAAAATTTGAAGACTTGCTTTAAATCCACTCTGAGTAGATTAGATTAGATTAGGTTAGATTAATACTTGTTCTATAGATAATGTATACGACATTTCGTAATGATGTGGAACGTGTCAGTTTAGTAAATGTTGTATATACATGACAATCAATATATAAAAGATTTTTTATTTACTTTATTATTTTTTCTTTTCTTAATTTTTTATTTTCCTTTTCTTTTTTAATTTTTATCTAAAATTTCATCTACATTGTAGAAGGAGTTGCCATTCAGAAATTCCTTTAATTTCTTTTTAAATAATACTTGGCTATCTGTCAGACGTTTGATGCTACTTGTTAAGTGACCAAAGACTTATGTGGCAGCATAATTCATCCCTTTCTGCGCCAAAGTTAGATTTAACCTTAAATAGTGAATATCATCCTTCCTCCTAGTGTTGTAACTATGCACACTGCTATTACTTTTGAATTGGGTCGGTTTGTTAATAACAAATTTCATGAGTGAATATATATATATATATTGTGAAGCTACAGTGAAGATCCCTACATCCCTAAATAAATGTCTGTAGGATGATCTTGGGTTGGCTCCAGCAATAATTCTGTTTACACACTTTTGTGCAATGAATACTTTTTTACTCAATGTGAAAGAGACTGCTACACAATTGCTTAAATTAATTATAATATGCATTTCTGATGGTAAAATCCTACCAAAAAAATGTAAAATGTCTGCCATTTTCAGGGTTTTCAATAACAGTAGCTTCTTAATTATGGATTTGATTCCATTACTTTATCCGCATATTTGTGGCAAATAAACTGAGAAATAGCCTCCAGAAACTGAGGTTAAACCTCGTAACTCACTCTGGCTTCTTTTACATTTTTTTTGTACAAGTTGATAATGCAAATTACTTATAGCATGAATACAGACACATACATCACCACTCAGTTCTGTTTAAAAATTCGTCAGTGCAGTAGAAGGAGTTGGCCACTAGGAAGTCTTTTAGGCTCCTCTTAAACTGGTCTTGATTGGCAACAAAAAATTTTTTATGATTGCTGGTAAATTATTGATGATGTGTATTCCTGAGTAGTGGACCCCTTCTGAACTACACTTTTAAGTCCTTGTGTAGATCAGTCTTGTTTCTAGTACTATATGTATCAACTGAGCTGTTTGTTGGGAAAGGGGATGTATTATTTATGATATGTTTTATCAAGGAATAAATATACTGAGACGCAGTAGATAGTATACCCAGTTTTTGGAAGGGTGTCCATGAATTTACTCCACAGATATTTAATATGACACGCTTTTTGGACTCTGAAAACTTTTGCTTGACTTAATTTACCCCAAAATATTAAGCCATATGACATTTCCGAATGAAAGTAAGCAAAGTATGCAAGTTTTTTTATTTGTGTCTCCTACATGTGATAACACTCATACTGCAAATACGGATTTGTTAAGCCGTATCTGCAGTACTGATGTGTGTTCTGCCAACTGAATTTCCTATCAAGCTGTTATCCCGGCTATTTAATACTATCAATCTCTTCTATTTGCTCTTCTTCATACTTTATGCATATGCTGGATGGAAACCTCTTACTTTTTCTGAACTGCATGTAGTGAGTCTTTTCAAATTTTAATGTCAGTGAGTTCGCTTCAAATCCATTTATTAATGTTCATGAAAATATCATTAGCAAACCTTTCTAGAACTATGCTCACCATGCTATTTATTGCAATACTTTCATTACCTGCAAACAAACCAAACTCTGTTTCTGTCAGTGTAACTGATGAGAGGTCATTAATGCACTCAAAAAGAAATGGATCTAAGATGTATCCTTGTGGGACACAACATGTAATTTCTTCCCAATCCGATAATGACTGATGGTTTAATTCAATAATCCCTTGCACTGACAACCTTTGTTTCCTGTTAGTGTGGTACGACTTGAAATATTTTGCAGCAATGCTTGTGAAACTTGCTTTCTAATTTACGTACAGGAATGCCGTTTTTACCAGATGATATGAATGGGGAATATCAACATATGACTTGATGAAGTCTTAAGAAGAGTATATAAAAATACACATTGAAAATGGACAGCATAGTTAGAAGGAAAACAACATTAAGATACTGGGAGGGCTGAAAAACAATTGAACAATGCTGAACACAGAAATGGAGCAACAGATGTGACGTTGAATCTAGGAACGGAGCACTGTCATTGTAGTGGAATATAAAAGGACGTGTTCTGGAACGTTCAAGTGAAGAGGAGTTGGCAGTGAAGATGGAGGACTAGAACAAGGTGTTGAGAGGACAAAAGTGGCTATTTGTGTGCCAGATCGGCATTCGAACCCACGACTACTGCCCTTTGCTTGTAGGAACTCTACAGATTGAGCTACCCTTGCACACCCCACAGCATGTTGACCCTTTAGTGCCAGAATTCATTTCTACTGCAAGGGAAAAAACTGAAAAATCGTAATTTGTGCTGAGTTTTGCTATCTCAGACCGTTTACTTTGTCAAGTGTAAGAAACGTTATATGTAATTAATGTTATTTAGTATGTGTCAAATATGCGACAACAGGTATTTGAGAAATAAAAGGCTTACACCTCTTCATCGAAGGAATCTCTTTTATTGAACATTCTTGTAAAAATAATCCCACTGGCGACCTCTTCGGTTTTCTTGTAGCTTTATTATTATTATTTTACAAATATTTGGGGCAAAAATTATAAAAAGATAAATAATATAAAGAAGCGGCAACACTTTCTAGCAACCCAGCCATCATTCAGCACGACAATGCGCGGGCGTATACATCGCAACCTGTGGCTGCTCTGTTCAAAAGATGGGACTGGTATGTACTGTACCATCCACTATACTCCCCAGACTTAAGCCCTTGTGACTTTGGTTTGATCCTGAACATGAAGGAAGCACTTCATGGCATTCACTTCAGAACTATTCCAGAGATTCGTCAGGCAGTAGACCGCTCCATTCTCACCATCAACAGAACAGGCTCTGCTAATGGCATACTATGCCTTCCACATGTGTGGGCAACAGATACTACACAACGCTGGTGACTGCTTTGAAGCACAGTAACAGGTGCAAACATGTAACGCTTTTGTATAGGTTGTGAATAAGTAGTTTCCAATAGTTTAGTTCCAACCCTCATAATTTTTAAACTTTTCCAATGGAATATCTCCATAGGGAATATATTTTACCATTATAATTCCCAATACCCTTCATGTCTCATGCACTGCGTCCGTCCCTGTAGAATGTGCTTCAACTGCCAGGACAATATGACGCCAATGTGCGGCAATATTTAGTTGTTGTTGTGGTCTTCAGTCTGCAGAATGGTTTGATGCAGCTCTCCACGCTACCCTGTCCTGTGCAAGTCTCTGCATCTGAGAATACGTTCGGCAACCTACATCCTTTTGAATCTGTTTACTATGTTCGTCCCTCGGTCTCTCTCTACGATTTTTACCCAACACACTTCCTTCTAACGCTAAGTTGACAATTCCTTGATGTCTCAGAATACGTCCAAACAATCTATTCCTTCTCTTAGTCAAGTTATGCCAGAAACTCCTTTTCGCACCGATTCAGTTAAGCGTCTCCTCATTAGTTATGTGATCTACCCATCTAATTTTCATTATTCGTCTATAGCACCAGATTTCAAAAGCTTCCATCATCTTTTTAACTGAATTCCTTATCGTCTAGTTTCATTCCCATAGAATGCTACACTCCAGACAAATGCTTTCAGAAAGGATTTCCCAACATTTTAATTAATATTGGATGTTAACAAGTTTCGCTTCTTTAGAAACGCTATTCTCCCCATAGCCATTTTGCATTTTATATCTTGTTTACTTCAGGCATCAGAAGTTATCTTTCTACCCAAATAACAAAATTCGTCCACTACTTTAATTGTCTCATTACCTAATCTACTTCCTTCAGCATTGCCTGATTTTCTGACATTCCATTCCATTATCTTCGTTTTACTATTCTTAATGTTCATCTTATATCTTCCTTTCAAGACATTGTCCATCCCATTCAATTACTCTTCCAGATGTTTTGCGGTCCCTGACAGAATCCCTATCTCATCAGCAAACCACAATGTTTCTATTTCTTCTCCCTGCACTTTAATGCCCTCTCCATATTTCTCCTTGCATTCCTTCACTGCCTGCTCAATGTACAGATTGAACAACATTGGGGAAAGGCTACAACCCTGTCTTACTCCCTTCCCAACCTGTGTGTCCCTTTCTTGCTGTTAAAACTCTAATAACCAATGTCTGGTATTTGTATAGGTTGAATATAACTCTTCTCTCCCTATATTTTACCCCTGATACCAAGAGAAATTTGCTAACATAGAATATTAATTTAAGTGTAAGGAAATCTTTTCTGAAGGCATTTGTGTGGAGTGTTGCCTTCTACGGGAGTGAAACATGGACGATAAGCAGTGCAGACAGGAAGAGAATAGAGGCTTTTGAAATGTGGTGCTACAGAAGAATGCTGAAGATTAGGTGGGTAGATCGCATAACTAATGAGGAGGTACTGAACAGAATTGGTGAGAAAAGGAATTTTTGGCATACCCTGACTAAAAGAAGGGATCGCTTGGTAGAACACATTCTTAGACATCGAGGAATCGTAAATTTAGCATTGGAGGGAAGTGTGTGGGGTAAAAATCGCAGAGGGAGACCACGAGACGCGTATAGTAAGCAGATTCAAGTGGATGTGGGTTGCCGTTCTTATGAGGAGATGAAAAGGCTTGCTCAGGATAGAGTAGGGTGGAGAGCTGCATCAAACCAGTCTCCGGACTGAAGACCATAACAACAACAACCTTCAGAATTTGGAAGAGTGTATTCCAGTCGACATTATCAAAAGCGTTCTCCAAATCGACTAGGGTTTAAAACGATATACACCTTGGAATGGTGTTGCCACACTACTTTTCATCACAACCGGGTGAACGGTTCATTTTGTCCAGTAGTCCGTTTTTTCCGTGCGCGCGTTTACAAATCAGCGGTGACTCTGTGGGAATGAATGCGCCAAAGCAGAGTCCGCAGTATGCAAAACAGCGCGCGCGGGTCGCTAATTTTGTTACCGGGCCGACGTTGCGATTAATCCGGCAATTAAAAATCTGTCATCAGCAGCCGGGGGCGGCGACCTGTGGCCCTGGAGTGCGGCCAGCCAATTGCGTGCAGCAGCCGTGCGGGGTGAAACATGGCCGCAGGTGCCCGCGGGTAATAATCAGCCCCGGGGGTGGAGAGGCTGCCGGGAAAGCTAAACGCCCGGCACTCCACACTGCAGCAGAGGGATCGTTGTACCAGGGCTGTACAGAAAGGTACCACTCTGAAATCACTACCCACTGCTGTACTTACACACTGCGGGAAGGTAGGAGTTTGACGCCAGTTCCAGCACGTCCCTCCCTCCTTACACCTCTACTCCCTCCACATCCTCTCCAAAAAACGTTCAAATGTTTGTAGAACTTATGGGACTTAACTACGGGGTCATCAGTCCCTAAGCTTACAAACTACTTATGAACTAGCTAAGACTAAGGATGGCACAAATATCCATGCCCAAGGGGGGATTCGAACCCCCAACCGTAGTGGCCGTGCAGACCGTGACTGGAGCGCCTCAGTCCCTTCGGCCAGCCCATCCTCTCCCAGGGTAACTTTCGCCACTTGCCTCTCCCTGATGATGCCCTCCATCTTGATATTTACCCACCCCGTCAGCCTTGATCCTTCACCTCCCCATATATTATATACCTCCCCTCCACTCCCACTCCCTTCATCCCCCACTTCGATCTCCCTTCCCCTCCCTCGGAGTTCTTACGTTTTCCTTCCCCCCCTTCTTCAACGCTCCCCTTACTTTCCCCTATCCCCCTGTGGGGTCTCCGCACTTAACTTTTTAACGGTCGCACGGTATCAGCTCTAGAAAAACGTATTGTATGCCTGGGGTCTTTTTTGACCCCAAAGCGATTCAAGCAACTATATGGAGATAATATTTGAAATATGACAATAATATTACAATAAAAAGTAAATATAATTTATTGAGAAACATATGCACAAAGTTGACATTACAACTTCACAATCTATATCTATAAATGTGAATGTCTATTCGGTGTAAGTTTATCACATCTGAATGTCTGGTAGGTGTACATTTATCATGTCTGAACCACAAGACGTAAAGAGCTAAAAACTGGTACTGTTACTAACATCAACCCAGGGAAGGCATTAGGCATGGTTGTATGGCGACCTGATGACTATTTATCTATATATATATTAATGTGAATGTCTGTTCTGCGTATGCTTATCACATCTGAACGACAACAGTTACAGTTACTAATTTATACCTGAGGAAGGTTTCAGGCATGGTTTTATAGCGATCTGATATTTAGGAATTTGAAGAATATAAAACGAAATGCGGAACAATAATTACTCTTTGAAAATTATATTTATTCTTTGAAAATGGTTTTATTGCTCGAGGGTTGGTAATGATAAAAGGCTGGAGTATATTGGGATGGAAAGTTATCGGTGTATATAAAATTCTACGTGTACCGTTAATATTTTGCTCTGCAGCAAAAACTACAGAACGGAAACGAATGGTCTGTGTGTACTTGTTGTCTGATGTCTCCTGTTTTACACCATAGCAGTTCCATGGCGATAGCTATAAGGGGGTGGAAGGTATGTTGGGACTGAAGGCCAGCGATGACATTTGCGACTCTATAGGAAGGAGGTTAAATACAGCAAAACGTGATGCCACAGACCATATCTTTGATCTATGCATGATACAATGTCTAGCCTAAACCCGTAGCTCTGCTCAAGTGTTGGTTGATTATGTTTTTATACCTTCAGTTCCCAGTTAGTCTAGCTTTTGCCATGACAATTTACAAAGCTCAAGGACAATCATTAAATGTCGCAGGAATCCATTTAAAACCCCTTTTTTTCACATGGTCAATTATACGTTGTTTGCTCAAAGGTGGGCAACCCAAAAGATCTTTACATTTACGCTCCAAACAATACTACAAGTAACGTAGTTTACCATAATGCCGTAAAATGAAATTAAAATGAATTTGGACATTACTCTTATCATACGTGTTGAGATATTGCAACATGAGCTAAAGGAATAATGTATGTATTATTTTTTGTAAATCTTTAAGCACATCACATATATTTTTTTTATTTGAATGTTGATTAGAAATGATTCTAAAGAAGGTATTGTATTTCATTTCATCCTTCAAAACCAGTCTCATAGCACACTACTGAAAGATAGCTTATCTGTCATAATCATATGTGTTCAAATGTTTGTAGAACTTATGGGACTTAACTACAGGGTCATCACTTCCTAAGCTTACAAACTACTTATGAACTAACTAAGACTAAGGACAGCACAAATATCCATGCCCGAGGGGGGATTAGAACCCCCGACCGTAGTGGCCGTGCAGACCGTGACTGGAGCGCTTCGGCCATCACGGCCGGCTCTATCATAATCAACCGACACGTGAGCGGAGCCATAGGTTTAAGCTAGTAACTTATAAAGAAGGCAGGCTATTGCATTTCCTGTGCGCTTGTATATGAATAAGAGTCAGCACGTCTGCTTGGAGGCTAATTATTGAATCACCCTCGTACATCACGGTCTGTGTAAAGATGTAATACTGATTGAGAAGAAGAGCTATAGATGGAGGAGGGTAAGAAAGCAGTGCAGAGTCGCAAAGAATCAGCAAGTGCGCTGGAAAGCCCAGCGGAATAAAAAGCCTCCCTGGAGGAGAGTGGCCTTCGATTACGGCACATTCCCGCAAACGCGCCCGTCTCCCTTCATCCCCGGCGTTCTCGACAGGTCCCGCACAGGCACTGAATGCGGCGATATGCTCTGAGGAGGAAGAAATATGGCAACCCTCCACCCCCACCACGCCGCCCCAGAGTGGTCCGGCCGAGACAGAGCGGCGGTGGCGGAGGCGGCTCAAAGCCGGCCAGCAAAAAGCCTTTTAGGCGGCCTGGGCGGCGGTCGTGGCCCTGCCCGGCCCGGCCATAAATATTCATCGGGACCCGAAATTAGGCCCTCCAGGCGGCCGGCGCTGGAGCCTCCAGCAGCGCGGCTAACACCGCCCCCACACCCCACCCATCTCCAGTGCAAGCTCCAGGCCGCTCCAGTACTCCCCCTCTACAACTACTGCCGCCAGTCGAGTAGCGCAAACATTTGTTCCCGCGACTTCTGATGCGGGTCCATGCGTTCTGGCGTACCGAGACTACGTTCCCATGCAGGACTCTGAACCGGTTTCACCACTCGTTTTCTCTGGGCCACATCCTCATCGTCACCTCCTTCAGCTGCAAGATTGCTTTGAAGCACATTTCTGTCTGCCTAACTACTGTATCCTAAGTACGTTTAGCACCTCGAAAGTGTTTGTTAAGGCCTTTTAAATTATGAACGTACTGGTAATAGCTTGCAAGGTGTCGCACAAGTCCAAAGTGTGCGCCACCTACTTTCGCCGCGCGCCGCCATGCACGCACGGCGTGGCGTTCTTACGACATCAGCCATGAGCGCCCTCTGCTGCATCTCCGCTCGTGACCAACACTGAACGACATCGTTCACTTGGGACTGAAATAGGAACCAGCTAACACTTCGGAATCAGATAGGCACCAGTGAAGACTTGGCTATCGGATAGGCACTAGGCAGGCCTCTAGCTCAACTATGTATCAGCATTCTACAGTACTGAGCTATGTAAAAGTTAAGTATTACTAAGTCTCTAAGAAATATATATCTCGTTCTAATTTACTCTAGTGTTCCTAGTTTCTGCTGTCCCACTGGCTGGTCACCTCCTACCTGCACAAGCGTGCATCCTTTTATTCCTGTGTCGGTCTCATTCCACTCAGCCACCAACACCTACCACGGAAACGAGACACAAAAGCGGCGACGAGGCTGGGACACAAAAGCTTGATAATAATTGCATTACAGGGAGTTATTTCGCGACAAAGTGACAAAGTTTCACTTTTCTACGTTTCTACATCTACATCTACATGGGATACTCTGAAAATCACATTTAAGTGCCTGGCAGAGGGTTGATAGAAGCACCATTATTCTATTTATCTCCCATTCCATTCTCGAATAGCGCACAAGAAGAAAGAAAGCACACCACACAGAAAGAAAGAACACTTGAATCTGATTTCTCGTATTTTATTCTGATGATCATTTCTACCTATGTAAGTGGGAGTCAACAATATATTTTCGCATTTGAAGGAGAATGTTGGTGATTTGAGTTTCGTTAGTAGACCACGCCACAGCGAGGAGCGCCGTTGTTGTAATGATTCCCATCCCAGATCCGGTATAATTTCCGTAACGCTGTCTCCCCTGTATCGTGACAATACGAAACGAGCTGCCCTTCTTTGGACTCTTTTGTTGCCCTCTGTCGAACACATCTGATAAGGATCCCACACTGGGCAGCAATACTCCAAAAATGGATCGACAAGCAAAGTGTATGCAGTTTCTCTTGTAGTTCTGTTGCATCTTTGAAGGGTTCTGACAATAAAATGTAGTCTCTCGTTCGCCTTTCCCACGACATGTTCTTTCCAGTTTAAGTCTGAAGTAATAGTAATTCCCAGGTATTTTGTGGAGTTTACGGCTTTCACTTTTGATTGATTTCACTAGACGGTAAATGACGGCGTCATCTGCAAGCAACCTAAGGGAGCTACTTAGATTTTCCCCTAAATCGTTTATGTAAATAAGGAACAGCTGAGGAGTAATAACACTACACTGTGGAACGGCCGATGTCACCTCTGTTTTAGTCGATGCCTTACCATCGATTACTACCAACTGTGTCCTCT
Source organism: Locusta migratoria (assembly GCA_026315105.1). Taxonomy (NCBI): domain Eukaryota; kingdom Metazoa; phylum Arthropoda; class Insecta; order Orthoptera; family Acrididae; genus Locusta; species Locusta migratoria. The sequence goes on from CM048754.1 coordinate 20,786,899, forward strand.
CTGACAGGAAATTTCCTATCCAGTCGAAAATTTGGGACGATATACCATAACCACGTAATTTCATTAAAAGCCGTTTCTGAGGTACGGAGTCAAAAACCTTCTGGAAATCAAGAAATACGAAATCGATTTGAGAACTCTTGTAAATAGCGCCCATCACTTCGTGGGAATAAAGAGCTAGTTTTGTTTCACATGTACGATATTTTCTAAATTCGTGTTGACCGTGGGTCAATAGATCATTATGTTCGAGACAATTCATAATATATGAATACGGGATATGTTCCAAAATCCTGCTGCAAACTGACGTCAATGAAATAGACCTGTAGTTTTGAGGGTTACTGGTCTGCCTTTATGCAAGTTATCAAAAAATGGATGTTTATGCTTAATTTGATGTTACTTTTATCGAACTATATCACTGTGTACTATTTTAAATAAATATTTGAAAATAATTAAGCACTAAGATTTCTGAGAATTTTGTTTCCCATCATTTCGCATATTGGCTTTTTTCTCTGTAACTATATAGTCTAGAGGACTGTGTTTTCTTGTGTTTTGATGAGCCCAGTTCGTAATTTGACAACACTAGCAGTACTTTGCATAAACTCTTTGAACTGTACATTTGTTTGTGTTTGACAATGACAGTTATCCACTAGCCGTGTTTTAGATTCTGTTGTTCCTGTGGTAACTTTCATCCTGAGTAATCTAAAATTAGTGTTCTTACTTTCAATGATGGCTATTTTGGAAGACCAAAGGTTTTCGAATATGTTGGAACTCATAAAGATTACAACAGCACTAAAAGTGTGATGGATCTGGACCAACTGCGAATCATGAAGGCGCAGTTTGCAACAAACAATATGTCAGAAGAAACCAGACCCAAGGCATGGACGGCTGTACTGGGTGAGGAAGATGGGGGAGACGAGGACTACCATCCAGCAGGATTCTAAAAGTTTTTATGTGTGAACTAGTTGTCCCAGCAATGGTTCGCAATTGCTAATATATATATGTACTCTTGGACGTGATGGCCATTGTAGCTTTGCCCCCCTTAAACATCCAAACAACAACAGACAAACAACTTTGAACGTCAAATGTGCAAAATTTTATCCCAATAGTACGAATGATGTTGATATGCCAAAGTAAAGTGCTCAGTCAGTTTTCCACTTCACAAGAACCTTCATCTCGCTTCGAACGTCGAATGTGCAAAATTTTATCGCAATCGGATGAACGGTTCTCAACTTACAATGTCAAACACTTTTATAAACATATTGAAGAAGGAACTTGGTTTTAAATTTTTCGACTTTCCTTTTTAACTGTCCTTTTTTTTTTTTTACTCATGATTTTTTCAAGGCGATAATGAACAAGACAATAAAAGGATTACCCCTCTCCATCTTGCGAATAGTCAGTTATAGTGCTGAATTGAATCAAAAACGCACTTTCAGTTTTTCTCAAATTTTCCAATTTTCCGGTAGATTTTCCAAAAATCACCACCATGTATCAATTGATTTTTATTCGCAGAAAAAAATCGCTTTCTGTTTTTCCTAAATTTTCCTACTTTCTTACCAGCTCCAACGCCAGTGTTAGAAGCGTCGTTTCCCGTCGCTCCTCCCTGCTGCCCATATGCTGCCTCCAGGGGGTTCAGCAGAGAATCTGAACCTCAGCCGCGCATGCGCATTGCAACGCTGCGGCCACTGCCGACTATATTAAGCGGCCGCGCTACGACTCGTATACGGGCTGTCTCTGCATATAAACGATATGATAGACCAACGTAACGAAGAATGATAGGTTAGTAAGACTTTGTATGTTATTTATTTATTTATTTACTGTATTTCACAACCATCTTTTTTTTCGGGGGGCCACTGAACCGACGAACAGATAGCAAGCGCCGACAGTGGCTTATGCCCTGAATACTTGAACAGTGGGAAGCGGTACGAATGTGGTGCCCGTCCACAAGACAGCCAGACGCCAGTTAAGGGTTAATGACGTCACATCCCGTGCCGGCGGGAAGTGTGTGAACATGTGGAGGGGGTGGTGGAGGGGGGACAGCCGACGGCCAGTTCGCTAATGAGGCAGTCCGAAGGACGACAGGTGCTGTCTAGTAGTGTAGCGTAGTGTAGTGTAGGCTGTACACTCCAGTGGCAGGCGGCAGAGGTAAGACTGGTGGCGTCTAATGGGGCAGCGTGTCTAGCCTGGCCCCATCTGACTGCCCGGGTCGCCTCGTTAGCCAGTGTATGAGCAAAGCACAGCGCATCCGCAGTAGCCCCACCGAGGCGTCGAGAGCGGACGGGAGTCAGTATGGTGCACTTGCTAAGCCAGGGCTTCCGTCTCGCTGCATACGTGCTCCATTCCTGATCGTCGTTGAGGGCGGTGTTCCCAGGAGATAAGTAGGATTCTTAGTCATATTTATAAAATTTAATGAAAGTCCAGCTCGAGTTGCATTTATTGGTGCTTTATATAAGCCCACACTACCTGTTTCGGCCTCTATGTTAGGCCATTTTCAAGTGTGACAGACCTGCATATAATGTGTAGCAATCAGTTTACAACAATTACATGATAAAATGTTACATATATAAAAAGGTACTGTACAAAAGCAGAATGAAATTTACGTTATGCCGTACAGAAAGCAACGTCAAGTAATCAAACAATAGAACTCGGAGAATTTAAAACTTTTGGCGCCCAATGGCGAGACGAGAAAAATGGGCGTGTCATATTTAACATTAAAAATCATTATAATCGGCATGTTCTGATATAAACATTGCATCATTGCAAGCATAAAATTCTAAACATTAGTTGATAAAATGTAAAGGTCAATAATAAAATATTGTGACTGTCAGTTACGATAAAAACAGAACATGTAGCGGTCAATGAGGCTATGTGAAAAGTGGGCGTGTCGTCAATTTAAAATTTTGATACAGGAGGTATAATAATTTAGCTTAGGGCCAATTGTATTCGATTTAGTTTACATTAAAGTTGGTTGTATTGTTTAAATAAGGTACAAAAATTCTTAGGATGTAAAATGTAAAATGGTTGCAACGAACGAGGCGTCCAAGCCGATAGCTGAGGGGCGGCCTCTAGCGAGCGAAGTTTGAACCAGGAACGCTGGTGTGGGCTCTAGAGCAGTTTGGACGCATCGTTGATTGCTTACATTGTACTGTTTACAAACAGTAGTAGAGGTTTCGAAAACAGCCACGAACTTTGTCACACTTGAAAATGGCCTAACATAGAGGCCGAAACCGGTAGTGTGGGCTTAAACAATAAAGCACCAATGAATGCAACTGGAGCTGGACTTTCCTTAAATTGAACCACAGCTGCGGCAACAGCAAGCATCCAGTCATGGAGAAACTAACAATATTTGTAATAGCTCTTTAAAGCAGGGTACTTTCCCGGATAGACTTAAATATGCTATCGTCAAACCTTTGAATAAAAAAAGGGGATACGTCCGATGTCAACAACTACCGCCCAATCTCACTTCTAACAGCCTTATAAAAAACTTTTGAAAAAGTTATGTATTCTAGAGTCACTTCACATATAAGTAAAAAATAAAGTTCTAACATAATGTCAGTTTAGTTTTCAGAAAAGCTTTTCAACTGAAAATGCTATATATACCTTCACTGATGAAATATTACATGCTTTGAATAACCGGACATAACCTGTCGGGATTTTTTGTGATCTCTCAAAGGCTTTTGATTGTGTAAATCATGGGATTCTTACAGATAAACTTAAGTATTGTGATATGAGTGGGACAGTGCACAAATGGTTTAAATCACACTTAACTGGAAGAGTGCAGAAAGTTAACATAAGCAGTTCACATGATATAGATGAAACAATTAATTCCTCTAACTGAGGAGTTATCTAAAATGGGGTCCCACAAGGTTCGGTATTGGGTACTTTGCTGTTCTTACTATATATTCATGACTTGCCATCCTACATACACGAAGATGCTAAGCTAGTACTTTTTGCTGATGATACAAGTATAGCTAACACACCTGCCAAAAAGTAATTAACTGATGAACTAGTAAATGATATCTTTCAGAAAGTTATTAAGTAATTCTCTACAAATGGACTCACATTAAACTTTGATAAAACGCAGTATATACAATTTCATACAGTAAATGGCATTACACCATTAATAAATTTAGACTTTGAACATAAATCTGTAGCTAAGGTAGACTATTCAAAATTTTTAGGTGTTTGCATTGACGAGGGACTGAATTGGAAGAAACATATTGAAGAACTCCTGAAACGTTTGAGTTCAGCTACTTACGCTATCAGAGTCATTGCAAAATTTGGTGATATACATTTTAGTAAATTAACTTACTATGACTATTTTCATTCATTGCTTTCATATGGGATCATATTCTGGGGCAATTCTACATTGAGTAAAAGAGTATTCATTGCACAAAAGCGTGTAATCAGAATAATTGATGGAACCCACCCAAGATCATCCTGCAACATTTATTTAGGGATCTAGGGATCTTCACTGTAGCTTCACAATACATATATTCACTCATGAAATTTGTTATTAACAATCTGACCCAATTCAAAAGTAATAGCAGTGTGCATAGTTACAACACTAGGAGAAACGATGATATTCACTATTCCAGGTTAAATCTAACTTTGGCTCGGAAAGGAGTGAATTATGCTGCCACAAAAGTCTTTGGTCACTTACCAAGTAGCATCAAAAGTCTGACAGATAGCCAACTAGTATTTAAAAAGAAATTAAAGGAATTTCTGAGTGGCAACTCCTTCTACAATGTAGATGAATTTTTAGATAAAACTTTAAAAAATAAATAAACAAATAAACATAAAAACAAAAAACAAAAGTCAGCCGCGGTGGCCGAGGGGACTGAGGCGCTTCAGTCACGGTCTGCACGGCCATTACGGTCGGGGGTTCGAATCCCCTCTCGGGCATGGATATTTGTGCCGTCCTAGTTCGTAAGTAGTTTGTAAGTTTAGGGGCTGATGACCCCGTAGTTAAGTCCCATAAGCTTTACAAACATTTTAATTTGAAAAAACAAAAAATGTCAAGTGTAGACAACATTTACTAGACTGACATGTTCCACATCATTACGTAATGTCGTATATATGATCTATGGCACCAGTACTAATCTAATCTAATCTACAACTAGGCAGGTCTTGCTCCATTCTAACAGATATGAACAATACGATAATCGGAACATATTCATGTCAGCCGACACCTGCAAATCTAACACTTTCTATCTACAGTGGCGAATATAGAAAATATTTTTGGAGGGGTGAGCAATGTTGCTCTGATGCAACATCAAAATTGCGCATGGTTTTCTGAAACTTGTTTCACGTTTCACCCTTGGATGGGCAATAATGCTTGAAACAAACATTTAAGCTATCCAGTAAAGTGATGTTTAGTTGTCCTTTGAGAAAAGTTTAGCAATAAACTGACTCTTTACCGGACACTCCAAGCATACGTTAGCGAGGTACATGTTTGTTTCAATTTTGTGACTATAATTTTCGCGATACGTGGAAAACTGCTTATAAAAGCCAAAGAGGAAGCTTTGAAGTTGATTTATTATGGAAAATTGTTGACGAGTTCTTATATTGGAGACTGAAAATGGACTTATATTTATTGATAAGAGGAGCCATATTAAACCACAACAAAATTGACAATAAGTCCAAATGAAGAACGAAACAGTATCTCCCGTACCAGTCAATGATGTACGTTATGACAGATATGACAATATGTTGTCACTTGGCAGATTACAGGCCAAAAGGAATTTGCAAGTTTTGTTTTCAGGGATACTTGACTGTAAAATGTAGAAGTCGTGGGATTGTTCTGAACTTTGCATTAAAATTGACTTGTTTTCTCACGTTTCACATGAAATAGTCCAAGATACAATAATTTCTGCAGTCATAAGAACAACACTGTAGTACTGATACTGCCGCGGTGGAGTAGCCGAGCGGTCTAAAGCGTCTCGCTGCGGAGCGCGCGGTTGCTCGCCGTGGAGGTTCGAGTCCTCCCTGGGGAATGGGTGTGTGTGTTTGTCCGTAGGTTAGTTTACCTAGGTTTAAGTAGTTTGTAAGCTACGGACTGATGACCACGTAGTTTGGTCCGATAGATTTACAAACATTAGATTTTTTTTTTTTTTTTTTAGTACTGATACTGTACCATCATGCAAACTTTTTGGGTAATATTACTTACAAAGCAGAAACTATATTTTCAAAAAATAAATAAATAAAAGTAAAAATAAATTTAAAAATCGTATAAATCTGTTCACAACATGGCGCTATACATTTAATTTATGTAACACAATACTTTTTCTTCTCCTGATTTCTGTGTGTCACAAATAGAGGCTTAAGCTGCTGCAAACGTCGTCGAACTGTTCGTGCAGATGGTTGTTGTCTTGCAGACGTCCCCATCTGTCGACTCAGGGATCGAGACGTGGCTGCACGATCCGTTACAGTCATGCGGATAAGGTGCCTGTCATCTCGACTGCTAGTGATACGAGGCCGTTGGGATCCAGCACGGCGTTCCGTATTGCCCTCCTGAAGCCACCGATTCCATATTCTGCCAACAGTCATTGGATCGCGACCAACGCGAGCAGCAATGTCGCGATACGATAAACTGCAATCGCGATAGGCTACAATCCAACCTTTATCAAAGTCGGAAACGTGATGGTACGCATTTCTCCTCCTTACGAGGCATCACAACAACGTTTCACAAAGCAACGCCCGTCAACTGCTGTTTGAGTATGAGAAATCGGTTGGAAACTTTCCTCATGTCAGCACGTTGTAGGTGCCGCCACCGGCGCCAACGTTGTGTGAATGCTCTTGAAAAGCTAATGATTTGCATATCACAGCATCTTCTTCCTGTCGGTCATATTCGTGATGTAGCAATTTTAATGGCCACGAGGGTAAATTTGAAATATGGTATCTGTATAATGAAACTCGAGCCGAGATGGCGAAATTTGCCCAAAAAATTATGAAAGTTTCAAAAAACGATTTTTCTTAAATAAATAAAAAATAGATAAATGTGTTGTGAAAATATTAAATTAGAACGTAATGGACCATAATCTTATCTATCGATTGGTCTTTTGTACGTATCGATAGCTTGGCAAATTTTGGAGATATATCGATAAAACACTTAAGAACCTTTAAAATCTCACCGGCTCGCCTGCTCTAGCTTAAGGTACTATGCGCTTGCACGCTTCATTTAACCAATTGGTTAGTAATACTATAAAACAATGCAACATATCCAAGATTGTTTTTTCTTACTAGTATAAGTACTCAATATTAAGCTACATGAAGCACTTAGCTACATAATGTTAATTGCGTCCACTAGGATTTTTCTAAGAAAAATACTTATCTCGGCTCCAGAATGTCGTAGAACAACATTATTTTTGTTTTAAAATGTCTGACAAAATGTCGGCAAATGTCGGCAGTTATTTTCATAACATAAAAGTAGAAACAGTCATTTTAAGAAACCAGGTCGAAAAAAGAAGTGCAATTTTTTCTGATACTTCAAATTAACAAAATCTAAAAATTTATTTAATAGTATGATATTAGAACTCTTTACGAAGAAAACGGACCAAAAACCATTAGCCTAGGTAGATTCCCTGAGTAACTCTAACCGATTTTCTGAAAGACACTTTAAAAAAAAAAAAATAAAAATAAAAAAAAAAAAATAAAAAAAAATAAAAAATAAAAACGGTATATCTCAAAAATAATGAATTTTTTTTCGTTTTTTGAAAAAGTATTTCTTTTTATTATTTCATGCCATACATACGGCAAATAATAAGTTTGGAAACGTGAATTTTGACGAGTTATAAGCAATCTAGTCTTTAAATGATTTCAATTTTTTTTATTATATCTCGAAAAGTTACAAAGCAATCCATAGGTACGAAAACCAATCAACAGATAATATTAAGGCCTATAACTTTCTAATGTATCATTTTTCCCAATGGACTTATTCTTACTTATTTATTTAAGAAAAACTGTTTTTTGCAATTACGCACATTTTTTTGGTAAATTTCGCCATTTCGGCTCGAGTTCCATTAAATAAGAACTCTATTTGAAAGTTAATTTCCTAAACGCTCATATTTTTTTGTTTTCAGGTAATAATTTTTGCAGCCATTTGTCCCTAATGCTTGTACTATTAGTTCAGTTGAGCCTCGTGTCGAACCTGTTGGACCAAGTTCTTGTTTTGTGTGTCGGTTCTGAACTGAGCCACGGCAGGGTGTCCAAGCGCATTGTTGCGCTATACTGACAAGGAAAGTATTTGTGCTCGAACAAACATATCTGTATGAACGTTTGGTTACAGGATCTCTACGTACACCTCAATGTGCTGGTGGGTGTCGTTTTTCCGAAAAGCTCTGCAACCATGCTCTAGATAGCACTGTAGATGTAATTGTAGACGCCATACGTGATGCAGATATCTTAACTATAACTTATGTAATAATCGTCGTACATGTTCTCTATCGTATTGTCGTCAAAAGCCGTGATCATAGTTGTAACTTTAAGCTTCTTCTCGGAAGACTGTTGGTATTCACTGCCACTGCTTCCATCGCCTCTTCCCGCACTTACCGTAGCACTACCGCTAGCAATTAGTTCTTCATCATTGTCATCCCTATTATCATCATTATGTGTTAGTGTTACAACAGTATCTAACTTATGCTCATATTTCTGTACCATAACAGATACGAGAAAGCATGCGAATGATTCATCTTCTACACTAATACCATCTTCACGAAGAAGGGTTCTTCGTAACTTCATCTCAACTAATCGCAATACATTAGCAGGATTAATTAGCAATCGCCGCCCCATCTGACGCTTCACCACACAAATAAAGTCACAAAACGCAACTTCGGAGGCACACTGCACCGTCCCTACTGGCGAACCGACAGGTCAAAGTGCAATGCGGCATGGTACACGCAGAGGCCTGCAGTGTTTTGCAGATGCGGGAGTATCACTGGTGCAGTAAGGGATCTTTACATTATCTCCCGTACGATTTTGATGTATATGTGTTTGTTCGAGGCCAAGTACTTGTCAGATGCGCGAGGCCGTTCCCCGTCGGGGATTCGAATCCCCCTTCTGGCATGGATGTCGTATTGTCTTTAGTATAAGTTAGTTTGTAGTTTCTCAAGAGAAAAGGACAATTTATTGAGCAAAGTATCAATTTAAAGTTTTATACTTGGCGAGACTCCTAGATAAAAGGATGCGATGCCTGTACGTGTTTATGGGGATCAAGCTCTGTCCATGAAGTGTGAGCATGAGTGGTTCTTTCGTTTTCGAAGAGGCCGGGAAAGTAATTCTGACAATCCCCGTAGCAATGTTTGTAGAACTTATGCTACTTATCTAGGGGGTCAGCAGTCCCTAGCCGCGGTGGAGTAGCCGAGCGGTCTAAAGCGTCTCGCTGCGGAGCGCGCGGTTGCTCGCCGTGGAGGTTCGAGTCCTCCCTGGGGCATGGGTGTCTGTGTTGGTCCTTAGGTTAGTTCACCTAGGTTTAAGTAGTTTGTAAGCTACGGACTGATGACCACGCAGTTTGGTCCGATAGATTTACAGACATTTGAACATTTGAGCAGTCCCTAAGCTTACAAACTGCTAATGAACTACCTTATACTAAAGACGACACAAACATCCACGCCCGAGGAGGGATTCGAACCCCCGGCGGGGAACGGTCTCGCGCATCGTAGCCGCGGCGACCGACGTTCACTGACGAAAACATTGACGAAGTGACGACATTAATGACGATCGTCTATTAACTGTGCACATGATAGTGGATGAACTGCATACCAACTGTCAGTTCGTGCGAGAAATACTTACCCACAAGTTAGGGAAGAACAAACCATCTTGCGGCACCTAACTTGACTGACGATTATGAGTCCTAAATTTTTTATTTATTTATAGAGCGGTGTTTTCCTAAAGTATATTCATCCCTAGGTGGCATAGCAACCTCAAACCCTTCTTTTATTCTCCATTATAGAACGTTTAAGAAAAGAATATGATGATAGAGCCATGTGTAGAATTCTATCTTCTATCTTCAGGTACGTGTCGCATTTTTCATCTCTCTCTCTCTCTGTCTCTCTCTCTCTCTCTCTCTCTCTCTCTCTCTCTCTCTCTATATATATATATATATATATATATATATATATATATATATATATATATATATATATATTGCTGTTCGTTAGTCTCACTAAAACTCGAGAACGACTGAACCGATTGGGCTCATATTCTAGTCTTGAAATATTCGTGTAAGTCCAGGGAAGGTTTAAACGGTGACGAAATGTGGAAAAGTTGCCCAGAAATAGACCTACCAATACCGTTCGTCCAATTGCGATAAAATGTTGTACATTTCATGTTGAAGGCAAGAGGAAGATTCGCAGCAACTAAAAATTTGGAAATGTCGCCCGGAAAGTTATAAAATTTAGGAAAAACCAAAAGCGATTTTTTTTTATATGAATAAAAATCAATTGCCACACGGTTGTAAGAGCGTCACTTGAGTACGGTTTGACAGGACAAGGTTTGAATGAAATACAATTTTTGGAAAATGTACCGGAAAATTGGAAAATTTGAGAAAAACTGAAAGTGCGTTTTTCAATATGTTGTTGATTGAATACAGCACTATAACTGACTATTCACACGACGGAGACTGGTAATTCTTTTTTTGATTTGTTCATTATGGTTTTAGGCAAGTTTGCAGAAAAAACATAGGGACACTTACAAACCAAAGTCAAAAAATTCGATCCAAGTTCCTTTTCTAAATGTACTCGACAGTATAAGTTGAGAACCGTTCATCCGATTGCAATAAAATTTTGATTATTTGATGTTCAACGTTCTTATGAACTAAAAATTTGGGAAAGTTAACCGGAAAATTTGAAAATTCGCGAAAAACTGAAAGAGTTTTTTTTTTTTCAATGGGATATCAATATCATTCGTCTGATTGCATTACAGTTTTCATATTTGACGTTCCAAGCAACGTTCTTATGAAATAAAAATTTTGGAAAAGTATCCCCAAAATTGTAACATTCAGAAAAAATAGAAAGACATTCTTCTATAAAATATCATTACCATTCATGTGATTGCGATAAAGTTTTTCCACATTTTATCACCGTTTAAACCTTCCCTGAACTTTCACGAATGTGTCATGAACATTATCCTGGACACGTGTGTGTGATTTGCCCACTCTTTCCGCCCACTATCGAGCCGATACTTAGACTATCTGATGATGCCTTTATAAAGCTACTGGGTCTAAAATACATATGATTTATTTTAGGAGGTAAGTGATATGAAGTTCACTGGGTCATCTAGTGTCTAATAAATTTTCAAACTAATTATAGTCGTTATAAAATTATGAACAACTTTTAGTGGAAATTTATTTTTTATTTTTTCAATCCGACTTATAATAGCAGCAGGTTTTTGCCAGAAAGAGCCGATAAGCAATTGTTAGAATCGCACTTAGAAAATGAATGGACATCACTTAGTTCCACTACAATTGATGTAGAGGAATTGTGGACTAAATTCAAATGCATCTTAAATAGAGGGTTAGAAAAATATATGCCTGTAAAGTCGATTAAGGATGGAAAACATCCACCATGCTAATATTATAGTGTACTTTCAACCATGTAAGTTTGCGCCACCCTTTTTTATTTATAACTGTCTGGTATTTCCTGGGTATATATGCATTTTTGTAGTCTTATATTAGAAACAGAAACAAAAATTTGGAAATGATTTCATTTTAATGTATTCATAAATGCATCTTAAATAGAGGGTTAGAAAAATATATGCCTGTAAAGTCGATTAAGGATGGAAAACATCCACCATGCAAATATTATAGTGTACTTTCAACCATGTAAGTTTGTGCCACCCTTTTTTATTTATAACTGTCTGGTATTTCCTGGGTATATATGCATTTTTGTAGTCTTATATTAGAAACAGAAACAAAAATTTGGAAATGATTTCATTTTAATGTATTCATGAAAACAGATTAGCAATTATGAAACAGTAAAACAATGAAATGTATGCATAACGTACAAAATTACGAGTGCAGTATCCAAAGAAAGATAAACAGTAATAAAATACTAATCTTCGGATTGTTCACCGCTTTACCTACCTCTTTTTATGAGTTGTGGAAAATGTTTTATTTGGTTAGTATTTTCGACTGTATGGAGCGTACTTATGAAGCATACTTATGGAGTGATGTTGGCTACTAATGTAGTTGAAATTGTTTTGCAAATACAAAAAGGCTAAAATTAGGACCAATGCAAAAGTTTCTCCTGTTAAGAATATTGATGTGGTGCCTCGCAATGGAGTCTAGATTTTACATGCTGGTAGATACGGACAGTTCTACATCTACAACTACATAGATACTGATAGCTAAGTACGGAGCTATTGCATCAGAATACTTTGAGAAGAATCTAGTTGGTATACAATCAGGCCCGGAGGATTTATTTTTGTTTAGTGACTTAAGTTGTTTTACTACTCCAGGAACATCTACTTCTAAGTTTCACATGCTGGCAGCTGTTCTTGGTCTGAATACTGGAGTGTTCACTTCGTCTTCTTTGGTGAAAGAATTTCGGAAAGCTGTGTTTAGTAATTCTGCCTTAGCAGTACTGTCATTGGTAGTATTACCATTGCTATCGCGTAGTAAAGGTATTGTTTGTGTTTTGCCGCTAGTGTACTTCACATATGACCAGAATTTCTTTGGATTTTCTGAAAGTTTACGGGACAGGATTTCGTTGTGGTAACTACTATAGGTTTCTCGCATTGAAGTCCGCGCTAGGTTGCGAGTTTCAGTAAAAGATTGCCAGTCTTGCGGATTCTGTGTCTTTTTACATTTTGCATGCGTTTTTCTTTGTTTCTGCAACAGTGATCTGACCTGTTTTGTGTACCACGGGGGTCAGCCCCCTCTTTTATTAATTTATTTGGTACAAATCTCTCTATTGCTACTGATATTATGTCTTTGAAAGTAAGCCACAACTGATCTACACTAGAATTTTTAGTTTTGCAAGACTGGACACTATCACTCAGGAAAGCGTGAAGCAAATTTTTATCTGCTTTATTGAATACATATATTTTTCGTTTATTTTTGGTGCACAGTTGTGGATACATCTCTTGACCTGCCCTCAAAAATTTCTATGAGGTGCTGGGAGAGTTCGCAGCAATGCTAAGCTATGCAAGTCAGCAACGTTCGAAGGCACGTTTCTTCCCCTTTTTTTCCTCCAGAAAAAGTCGTCGAGGCGGCTTAATTCAGGAGAAAGAGAAACAGTCAATCGAGCAGTGCTGAAGTAGAGAACAAAGAGAGACAGAGTAGAAAGGAAACAAAAAATCGGAATCAAAAGAAGGCGTCTGGATGCCGAAACGAGCCAGGCCTTTGAAGGAGCTGCCGAGTGTTCACTGCCGGGACCCGCTCTTGTCTTTATGTTGTGCAGGGTAAACTGGGCGAGCGGGGCCGAAGCCGGTAGGGTGGGGGGGTTGGTAGGGTGGCAGGGGGTTGGAGAGGGGGTAGGGGCGACTTCAAAGGCGCCGCCGTCTGCTGATTAGCCGGGAGCGGGGGCTGCTCCTCTGCAGGTAGCCACTACGGCAGGTAGCCTCTCCCGGCACCCCGCTGTTTGTCCCGACTGGCTGGGCACCTCGCGTCGCGTCGCACCGAACGACCCTCCCTGCCGTTTACTTTTCTTCGTCTTTCTGTCTCTGCGCCCGTCTCTCAGTGTGCCTTCGCGTCGCCTCGTAATTTGTAGGGCACACTTTCAGGGCGGGGAGGTAATTTGTACTTGTCGCAGACTCAATTAGATTCTTAGAAGAAATGTCGTCAAGGAAAACGAGAGGGATTTCAAGAAAGGGTAGGGAGGGATGAAGAGCATCTTCTATAACTTTTGGATGTGATGGAATTTGGGAACAAGGTCGTACAACTGCACTGGCAGGGATAGAAAAAAAGGTACTGAAGTGTTTTACGGTCCACTTTAGATTTGTGGTTTTATAAGTTTTTGCAAACTTTTTCGACCAAAATAATAATGTAAACAATAAAAATTAATTAATAAGAGTGTCTGAAACCCTTTTAGGAAAAAAAATTTGGTAGTGGTGGGATTTGAACCACTGACCTTCAACATTGCAATCCAATGGATTGCCCTCTACACTACAGCCAACACTTAGAAGTTGCGTTTTTTAACCTCATACTATTGATGGCCGTTGATAACTGATACTAATATGGCGTTTGTATACACAAGATTATCATTTATCGTACAAAGAATAATGTCTTTTTGTTAATTCTTCAGTGCGCCATTGCTTTGAAATGACAACGTGTAAGTTGCAATAAGAAAATCATCAAATACGCAACGCAAGATGGCGTATGCCAGAGAGAGTTCTGGGCGAGGAATGTCACGTGACATCTGCGAACGGCTGGTTTTCGTTAATTCAATAGAGGGTGTCAAAACTCCGTTTTTTTCGGAAATATCTCTCAAACGACAAGACATGAAAAAAAACCATAAGGGAACAAAGTTGTAGAGAATTTTCTCCTCTACAACTTCGGTTATTCAATTTTCACGTCAGATGAACGGTTTATTTGCAATTACAATTATATTACAAGCGGCTTTTTTATGTATTACTGCCGTATTTTTGTCCGAAAAATTTGAAAAAGGGAGGTTCTGATCTCTGGTGGCCTACAATCATGTCTGTAAAATTTGGTGTTGATCGGTTGAACGGTTCGTCTTAAAAACAGGGAACACGTTACAGACAGACAGACAGACATACATCCCAAAATCGCCGTTATTATTGCAAGTAAATTTGAAACGCTATGAGATATGAAAAAAACATAAGAGAGCAAAGTTGTAGAGAATTTTTTCCTCTACAAATCCGGTTATTCAATTTTCGTGTCAGATGAATAGTGAAGCCGTTATTTTCATTTAAATTTTGACCTGTCAAAAGACGATCGCAAAGGCCCACTTTTAGTGTTACTACCGTAATCTAAAGTGGGACAAAATGTCGTCAGGAAAACGAGAGGGATTTCAAGAAATGACAGGGAGGGATTAAAATCACCATCTATAACTTTAGGCTGTGATAGATTTGAGGAAAAAGGTCATACAACTGCATTGGCAGTGATAAAAAAAAAATTGTACACCTGGAAATATGACGAAGAGTTTGATCTGATGACGTCAGTGCAATCTGGGAAATAGTAGATCTACATCTACATACGAGGGTCAGTCAATTATTATACGCAATTTAGTTATATTTTTGTTTATGTTGGTAGTACTGTCGTTTTACGTTGGTGACGCATGCTTCGTTTATTTGTTGTTATATCTTTTCAATTTTCAAGCTGCTACGCTAGTGTCGTTGTCGCTGCCGTGCTGTTAATCATGGCTGCTCCGCTGTCTATTTGCACCAGAGAAGAGCAACGTTCAGTGATAAGTTTTTTGTGGGCGGAAGGTGTATCAGGGGCCGAAATTCATAGAAGACTTTCAGTACAGAACGGGAGCAGTGTTTTGCCACAACGAAGTGTGTACGAGTGGATAGAAAAATTCCGAAATGGTCGCACGAGTGTTAAGCACGATGAAGGAGCAGGACTGCCGTTTACCGCCACAAATGAAGAAACCATTTAGCGATCACGTGAAATGATTATCATAAACAAACGATTAACTATTGATGAAGTGGCTCATCGTCTTCAAATTAGTCATGGTTCTGCCTACGAAATTATTCACAATAGACTTGGGTTTCGTAAAGTTTGTGCAAGATGGATCCCAAAATAACTCACACAGTTGCATAAGCAAACGCGCCTCGACATCTGCAGAAAACATTTGGATCGCTATGGTAACGAAGGGGACAACTTCTTAGACAGAATCATTACTGGTGACGAAACATGGATCCATCATTTCGAGCCGGAGAGTAAACGGCAGAGTATGGAATGGAAACATCCAAATTCGCCGCGCAAGAAAAAGTTCAAGACCCAACCGTCCGCAGGAAAACTGATGCTTACGGTTTTTTGGGATGCACGCGGTCCTGTACTGGAACATTATGGTGAAAGGGGCACAACAATAAAGGATGGATGGATGCTTAGGGTTTAACGTCCCGTCGACAGCTTGGCCATTAGAGACGGAGCTAACGATCGGAGTTTTTGGGTAAGGATGAGGAAGGAAATCGGCCGTGCCCTTTGAAAGGAACCATCCCGGCATTTGCCTGGAGTGATTTAGGGAAATCACGGAAAACCTAAATCTGGATGGCCGGAGGTGGATTTGAACCAACCATCCTCCCGAATGCGAGTCCAGTGCGTTACCACTGCGCCACCTCGCTCGGTGCACAACAATAAACAGTGTACGTTACAGTGAGATGCTTACTGACAGGCTAAAGCCTGCAATTCGAAGCAAACGCCGAGGATTGCTGTCAGAAGGTGTTGTGTTGTTGCACGACAATGTCCGTCCGCATACTGCTGCCCACACTGCTGAAACGCTCCAGAAACTCAAATTCGAAGTACTGGATCATCCTACATATAGTCCCGATCTTGCCCCTCCTGACTATCACTCCACTCAAACAGGCATTAATGGGCCGTCGATTTGACTCGGACGAAGCTGTGAAGAAAGCGGTGCATTCCTGGCTCGCAGCTCAACCGAAAACCTTCTTTTATGAGGGCATAAGAAAGCTTGTAGAGCGATGGACGAAGTGCATTGAAAAGCAAGGAGACTATGTCGAAAAATGTTGTTCTTGCAAGTTTCGTATTTTATTACAATACAATTTTATAACTACTTTGCGGATAATAATTGACTTAACCTCGTATATACTCCACAATCCACCATAAGGTGCCTGGCAGAGGGTACACTGTACCACTATTTCCTATTCCATGCAAAAACAGAATAAGGGAAAAAAGAATATATCCCTCTGTACGAGCCCTAATTTCCCTTATCTTGTCGTTGTGATCTTTACGCAAAATATAATTAGGTGGGATCAAAATCGTTCTGCAGTCAACTTCGAATTCCGGCCTTCTAAATTTCCCCAACAGAAAAGAACGTCATCTTTCTTCAAGTGATTCCTATTTGAGTTCCCGGAGAATTTCCGTGACACTCGCGCATTGGTGGAACATACCACTAACGCCTTTGAACTGCTTCCGTGTCTTTCTTTAAACTGATCTGCTGCGGATCTCAAACACTTGAGCAATACTCAAGATGTTGGTTGTACAAGCGTTTTATACGCGGTCTCCTTTACAGATGAAGTACATCTTCCCAAAATTCTCCCAATAAACCTAAGCTGGTTGTTAAAAAAAATGTTCAAATGTTTGTAGAGTCTATGGGTCTTAACTACGGGGTCATCAGTCCCTAAACTTACAAACTACTTATGAACTAGCTACAACTAAGGACGGCACAAATATCCGTGCCCAAGGGGGGATTCGAACCCCCAACCGTAGTGTCCGTGCAGACCGTGACTGAAGCGCCTCAGTCCCCTCGGCCACCGCGGCCGGCAAGCTGGTTGTCTGCCTTACTCAGAACTGTCTTTACATGTTCGTTCTACATGTAATCACACTGAGATGCATGGTAGAGGGTTCATCCAACCACTTTTATGATGTTTCTTTACAGTTCTATTATGTAATAGTTTGCGGAAAGATGGAACATGTTGGTATTTTGGTGAACAAAATATTTGCTCTGTGCACAGTGAACTAACGTGTAGGACTATATATTCCATGGTTGATATAAATGTTCTGTGGTCTATGTTATATGTTCTGTGTGTATTTTTGTAAATGTGTATGTTGAATGGATGGGAACACATGAATTAAATAAAATACATGTTCCTAAATTGGTATTTCAACATATTTTGCTGTGATACATAAACCAACAGAACACTTAAATCTTAGCGTTTTCCAACGGTTTTATTTTTTCCATTTCATATTACTCTCCAGTGGTATGCATAGGATATCTGCACGATACAACTGTATCAAGAAGGTCTATACTAAAGCTGTATTCAAACCTTATGGGATTTTTTCCCCTGCTCATGTGCATCACCTTACATTTTCCTACATTTAGAGTTAGCTACCATTTTTAACACCACCTAGAAATTTTGCCTAAGTCATCCTGTATGCTATTACAGACAATTACAGACGACGACACCCTCCCATACACCACAGCATCATCAGCAAACAGCCGCAAATTACAACTTACTCTGTCCATCAGATCATTTATATAGGTAGAAAATAATAGCGGTCCTATCACACTCTCCTGTGGCATGCCTTAACGATACATTCGTCTCTGATGGACACTCGCCATTGAGAACAATATACTGCGTTATATTACTTATGATATTTTGCAGCCAGTCATAAATGTGTGAACCTAGTAGATGTAATGATAATGATCATTGTCCAACGACAGGTAGAGGCATCCGTGTGTACCCAAAATAGGCAGTGTTTACAGCTGTAAGGCTCAGTGTGATATCAGAGTCGAACATAAGAGTCGCGAAACTGCCAGTGATTTTCTGCAACTCCGCGACTGAAGCGCAGCCAAGCGGCCGGGTCGTAAAATCACACTGCGAAGCGATTGAGTAATGAATGTGTTTTTGGACTGGAGCAGCACTTTCAAAATAACTTCGTATTTACGGGCTTTTGTGGCGCTATAAATTGTAGCAACTGTCAAAAATATAATTCGGAAATCTCTCATTTGCAAAGGATGCTCAGAAATAACAGAATAATGTTATGAATAACAGGTGTTCGTTTACAGTGGTTGGTTCTACTTTTAGGCACAGAGTTAAATATTTAACAATTAATTCACGTCCAAACTTCTGCTGTTAATGAGAATCGCAAATACTTGCTCACTATTTCATAATATTACTGCTGAATAAAAGTAATGTATGAATGACTGCTTAGGTTTGTACCTCAGGTTCACAAAAAATGATAACCTTGTATACTAACATATTTTGTCGGTTACCTACTAGTTTGATAAAGTGAATACGTAGCTACAAATAAATGATATTGTGGTGTCGCACAAGTACAAAGTGCGCGCCACCTACTTTCGCCGCGCGCCGCCATGCACGCACGGCGCGGCGTTCTTACGACGTCAGCCACGAGCGCCCTCTGCTACAACTCCGCTCGTGGCCACCACTGAACGACATCGTTCACTTGGGACTGAGATAGGAACCAGTAAACACTTCGGAATCAGATAGGCACCAGTGAAGACTTGGCTATCGGATAGGCACTAGGCAGGCCTCAACTATGTATCAGCATTCTGCCATATTGAACTATCTAAAAGTTAAGTATTGTATAAATTCTGTGCAATATATATCTCGTTCTAATTTACTCTAGTGTTTCTAGTTTCTGGCTGCTCCCCTCCGTACCTGCACCAGCGTGCTATCTTTATTCCTGTCTCGGTCTCATTCCACTCGGTCACCGACACCTACGACGGAAACGAGATACAAAAGCGGCGACGAGGCCGGGACACAAAAGTGGCGACGAGGCTGGGACACAAAAGATATGTCCATATATAAACTGTTATTGATAGCACGTCACATTCTTGAAGATATTCAGTTTGATACCTGCCAAGTAGCTAAAATACTGTGATAGGTACACTAAAGGACAGAAGCAAGGACGTGGCGAAAAGATGGTTTAAACGACGATGTAGAATCTAGTCCCCTACGATGTAAAAATCCTGTGTACTTTTGAAAACATTACAATGTACGAAATTTGCTAAAACAAAACTCGTGCGACATGTCAGTACGCACTGACAAGGCTAACATAATCATAATCAGTTCAAAATGTTCAAATGTTTGTAAAGCTTATGGGACTTAACTACGGGGTTATCAGTCCCTAAATAATCAGTTCCTTTTATGTATTTCAGCATATCGGGTTGCAATTCATTTCTGCTTTCAAAAGGTTTCAGACGATATTAATATGACTCGGGTATACTGAACTGTATGAATTACATTGCACTGACAGTTTCTTAAATTATAGACTGCCATTAACAGAAGCAGTGATATTACTTTAATGATGTTTTCGTATGTGCATTAGAAAGTTCACAGCAACGTTCATTGACCAGGAAATATTAAAGTAACAGCATCAAAAACGGCAACTTCTCAGTTGGCATCATGCCATTCCACTGTTATTCCCT
This sequence comes from Locusta migratoria, assembly GCA_026315105.1. Lineage (NCBI taxonomy): Eukaryota > Metazoa > Arthropoda > Insecta > Orthoptera > Acrididae > Locusta > Locusta migratoria. The sequence continues at coordinate 20,806,929 of CM048754.1, forward strand.
ACTGGCCGCTTGGAGCTCTAGCATCGTTTCAGCTGCAATTTTTTTCCTAGAGACTTTAGCGACCGTCTGTGATAGACTGTGGACATATCAACGTGTGGAGCAAACAGTCGCTATGCTGTGGAGACGTACTCCTGCATACTGTAGCCAACTAGACCAGAGTGAAACTGGTCCAATTGTGGTCTTCTGTGTGGTAGGTTGGTCTATTTGGAGAAGTGCCGTGGGGTGTGGGTATGTTGTGTCAGTTACGCAATGATGCTTGTTGCAATGAACGTTCTCAAACCTGTACATAGTGTTCTGAACATCCACGCAGCACAGACTCCCTACAAGATCGTCGCCCAGGGCTACTCATGTACGAAGTGATCCTGCTGCATGATAATGTGCATCCACATCTACATCTATCTCTACATCTACATGGGATACTCTGCAAATCACATTTAAGTGCCTGGCAGAGGGTTCATCGAACCACCATTATACTATTTATCTCCGATTCCATTCTCGAATAGCGCGCGGGAAGAAAGAACACTTGAATCTCTCGGTTCGAGCTCTGATTTCTCGTATTTTATTCTGATGGTCATTTCTACCTTTGTAAGTGGGAGTCAAAAATATATTTTCGCATTCGGAGGAGAATGTTGACGATTGTAGTTTCGTAAGTAGCCCACGTCGCAGCGATAAACGCCTTTGTTGTAATGATTCCCATCCCAGATCCTGTATCATTTCCGTAACGCTGTCTCCCCTGTATCGTAAAAATACGAAACGAGCTGCCCTTCTTTGGACTCTTTCGATGTCCTCCGTCAAACCCACCGGATAAAGATCTCACACTGGGCTGCAATACCTCATAAATGGACGGACAAGCGTAGTGTATGCAGTTTCTTCAGTAGTTGTGTTGCATCTTTTAAGAGTTCTGCCAATAAAACGCAGTCTCTGGTTCGCCTTTCCCACGATATTATCTACGTGTTCTTTCCAATTAAGGTCTGACGTAATAGTAATTCCTAGTTATTTTGTGGAGTTTAAGGCCTTCAGTTTTGATTGATTTATCTTGTACACAAAGTTTAACGGATTTATTTTCCTACTCATGTCGACGACTTCACACTTCTCATTATTTAGAGTCAATTGCCAATTTTTACACCATACTGATATCTTATTCAGATATTCTGATATCAGATTCAGATGCCACAGTGCAGTGGTTTGTCTGCATTCTGTGACGAAATAGTATGTTCTGAACTGGGGTCAGCTGTCATAAAAAAAAGACAACATTTCCAAATTCATACGAAAATGAAGATAAAGTAGATGAAGATGTGATAGGATATATGATACTGGCAGAAGAATTTGACAGAGCGCTGACAGGTTTGAGGCGAAACAATGCCCCTGTAGTAGATGATGTTCTCTCTGAATGGCTGACATCGTTGGCAGAGCCACTTATGAAGAATCTGTTGTGTACAAGATATATGAGACAGGGGAAACACCCTCACACTTCAGGTAGAATATAATAATACCAATTTGCAAAGAAAGAAACTGCAGATAAACGTGAAGATTGGAGAAATAAAGTTTAATAAGTGATTGATGCAAAATACTAACATGAACTATTAACAGCTGAATGGAAAAACTGGTACAATCCGAGCTCAGGGAATACCACTTTGGTTTTAGGAAAATGTAGAAACGTGCGAGGCAATACCCATATTTAGACGTACCTTAGAAGATAGGTTAGGACATGAAAACCCACTTCGTTAGGTTTTACAGATTTGAAGAAAGCTTTTGACAACGTTCAGTGGAATACACACTTTCAAATTCTGAAATCATCAGGGATAGAATATAGGGATCGAAGTGTTATACAAAAGCGAGACAATTGTTATGAGTCGAAGAGCGTGAAAAGGACTCACAAGGAAAGTACATGGGCTCGAACAAAAGTATCTGTATGAACGTTTGGTTACAGGATCTCTACGTACACCTCAATGTGCTGGTGGGTGTCGTTTTTCTGCAGAGCTCTGCAACCGTGCTCTAGATAGCACTGTAGATGTAATTGTAGACGCCATACGTGATGCAGATATCTTAACTATAACTTATGTAATAATCGTCGCACATGTTCTCTAGCGAATTGTCATCAAAAGCCGTGATGATAGTTGCAACTTTATGCTTCTTCCCGAAAGACTGTTGGTATTCACTGCCACTGCTTCCATCGCCTCTTCCCGCACTTACCGTAGCACTACCGCTAGGAATGAGTTGTTCGTCATTACCATCCCTATTATCATTATTATGAGTTTGTAACAATAGTATGTAACTTATGCTCATATTTCTGTACCATAACAGATACTAGAAAGCATGCGAACGATTCATTTTCTACCTTAATACCATCTTCAGAAGAGGGATTCTTCGTAACTTCATCTCAAACAATCGCAATACATTATGATTGATTAGCAATCGCCGCCCCATCTGACGCTTCACCACACAAATAACGTCACAAAACGCAACTTGGGAGGCACACTGCACCGTCCCTACTGGCGAACCGACAGGTCAAAGTGCAATGCGGCATGGCACACGCAGAGGCCTCTAACGGACGACTGCAGAGTTTTGCAGATGCGGGAGTATCACTAGTGCAATAAGGGACCTTTACATTATCTCTCATACGACTTTGGTGTATATGTATTTGTTCGAGCCCAAGTACTTTCCTTGTCAGTGGTTGGGAAGGGAGAGAGACAGGGTTGTAGCATTTCCCCAATGTTGTTCACTCTGTACATTGAGCAAATTGTAAAGGTATGCAACGAGCAATTTCGAGAGCGACTTAGAGCTCAGGGAGAAGAAACAGCATGACAATGACATTGTAATTTTGCCAGATACAGTAAAGCATATGAAAGAGCAATTGAACGTAATGGAAAGTGTCTTGAAAGGGAGTTATAAGATACACATAAACAGGAGCAAACCAAGGATAATGGGATGTAGTGTCATAAAATCTGGTGATGCTGAAGGAATTAGATTAGGTAATGAGGCAATAAAAGTAGAGTATGGGTTTTGGTATTTAGGTAGCAAAATAACTTCTGATGGTCGAAGTGAAGAAGTGAAGAATTTGCTGACATGCAATATTATTTTAAATGTTAGGAATTCCTTTCTGAAAAAATTTGTATGGGGCTAAAACATAGACGATAAGGATTTCAGAAAAAATCTGATGGAAGCATTTGAAATGTGTTGGTACAACGAATGATGAAGATTAGATACATAGATCACCTAACTAATGAGGAGGTGCTCAATATATTTGAGGAGAAAAGACATTTTTGGCTTATGCTAAGAGAAGTGATAGTATTGTGGAAGACATTCTGAGACATCAAGGAATGGTGAACCTAGCATTAGAAGGAAGTGTGTGGGGTAAAACTCATAGAGGGAGATCGAGGGACGAATACAGTAAGCAGATTGAAAAGTATGTAGGTTGCCGAACGTATTCTCAGATGAAGAGACTTGCGCAGGACAGGGTATTGTGGAGAGCTGCATCAAACCAGTCTGCGGACTGAAGACGAAAACAACAACAACCTACTGGACATCGTATTAAAATTTGCAGCTGCTTGCTGTGAAATCAGATATAACGTGTATTAGCAGATATGATGGTTTTAGATATCATATAATATGATTTTCATATGTGGATGTCTCAAAACAGTCTTCTAATCCTACAGCAACCACAGTTTTTACACTGTCAATCACTTTGTTTGTTCTTCCTTTGCGACTATACCTCATATTTTGCTGTTTATGTTGCGCCTCGGTTGCACAGTGGTAGAGTGCCAGACTACAAATCCAAAGGTCGCGGGTTCGATCCCCGCCAGGTCCTAGGATTTTTATCTGTCACTTTCCACTTCTTTCACCTCTGGCAGTATCACTCATGTGAAAAATACCGAGTAGCACCGTGGTTCGGAACCCACGTTAAACTGTAGGTCCCCCTATAACTGGCTGGGTAAGTCAGTTCGAAGGTCGGAGGAAGGCAACGGCATACCACCTCCAAACAGGACCATGCATAGTAAAGCACTGTGGTGTTCAAACCAATCTTCGGATTGTTGACTGCTTTACCTTTTTTATGTGATAAATAGCTAATATTGTACACTCAGTTTCTGATGGCCCAGTGTCCGGTGAAACGTTGAAAAAGAAAGTCTGAAAAGATGACAATACTCTCTCTAGATTGGTACGATATGTACTTTTCACTGTCACTTACATACATTGACAGTAATGTTGCAAACGCTTTATATCTAATGTTGTAGCAACTGGAAGAGAGTGAAACACATATCTTCGAGTTATTGAAACATTAATCTACTGCACGTTTACGCAAACAGGATCCAAAACATAAATATAAATAGTTGAAGATCTAAAACATAAATGTAAGTAGTTGAAACTAAAGAATTCTTATGATGTCTCTGCAAGGAACTATATTCTTATTATTATGTAAAATTAGTAAATATGTTTTGGTTGACTTACAGAAGGCTGGAAGTCTTACTCACCTGAAAAACGGAACATTGTGTTACAAGACACTCAAGTACACAATTATTTAAGACAATATGAATATTTTGATTTGGTGAAAATATTTAATAATCACAAAAGTCGTAAACGAAATATTAAAATGAAAAGTTTGCTTACAGTATTTATACATATAATTTGCTGAGTATTCTACCAGTCCTCCTGTCATTAATGTGTGAGTGGGATTGAGTGACAGTGGAGATGTTTGTGTACTGAAAACCAGCCAGCGAACAGAACCTCCCTGTGCTGCCGTAACTGGCTATTATGCGTCGCATCGAACATTACTTCAAATGAAAGTTGTTCAGAATTCAATATCGAGTTACTTTTCTTGAAATTTTTTTTTAATTTTGACTTCAAAAACTATAATTCTTCATATGGCTCTATTATAATATCTTTTTGCTGTAAATCATTGAATGTGTGTTCAAAGAATGGGTAGAGGATGATGTTTATTCTTTGGAAAAAAATGTGCCTGGAGAATGTCTTTCTTATAAAGAAGTAAAAAAATTATAAAAAGTAAACCAATTGCAAATGGTAGAAAAGAAGATTTCAATAGAAATATAACAATAAAAACATTTTGAAAAATGGTAAATGAAATATCAAAAGTATCACAAATTATGAAGTCCAAAAATCAAAAAGAGAAATTTATATTATGCTGAACTAATAAAACTTTATCATTAAACACAAGAATAAAAATGATAGAATGAAACAGGGAATCTCTGCCTTAAGTGGTAAGAAATTGGAACTATAGGACTGAGGTGGAGGAGGATCCTCTTTAAAAGTAATCATCAAATTTTAATTTATATGTATAAAATATAGATGCCTGCATACAATTTTTGGGATAATACACTAAGTAAACTAACTACAAATAAAACTGTTGCAAAAGGTCAAAGAAAACTTTGTTTAAAGAAATTATAAAACATCACACTGTCCTGTTTTATGGCCAACTTTTCCAAGTATTGCAGACAGATTATAATAAAAATATAAATAATATAAGTTGTAAATATTATAAAATAAAATATATAGAAAGATTTAATATTGTTTAATAAATTATATGTTTAATTTTGTACTGTTTTGTTAAATGTGACACATGATATTATTATTGTTGATACATTAAACATTATGCGATTTTTATTTTTATTTTTTGTGCAATTGCAAAAAACGTAAAACTACAGGAAAATCTAAAGTGCGCTTGAAAATATGTCAGTGTGATGTTTTTCTTTTTTTTTATAGTAGATTCTGGAAACACACGGTTGTGAATAATTCACCAACCATTCAGCTGGTGTCTGTTTTGTAACCAGTGACAGAAAGTTAAGTTTCTCATTTTTTGTAACGCAAATAAAACATACACTCCTGGCCATTAAAATTGCTACACCACGAAGATGACGTGTTACAGACGCGAAATTTAACCGACAGGAAGGAGTTGCTGTGATATGCAAATGATTAGCTTTTCAGAGCATTCACACAAGGTTGGCGCCGGTGGCGACACCTACAACGTGCTGAAATGAGAAAAGATTCTCATACACAAACAGCAGTTGACCGGCGTTGCCTGGTGAAACGTTGTTGTGATGCCTCGTGTAAGAAGGAGAAATGCGTACCATCATGTTTCCGACTTTGATAAAGGTCGGATTGTAGCCTATCGCAATTGCAGTTTATCGTATCGCGACATTGCTGCTCGCGTTGGTCGCGATCCAATGACTGTTAGCAGAATATGGAATCGGCGGGTTCAGGAGGGCAATACGGAACGCCGTGCTGGATCCCAACGGCCTCGTATCACTAGCAGTCGAGATGACAGGCGTCTTATACGCATGGCTGTAACGGATCGTGCAGCCACGTCTCGATCCCTGAGTCAACAGATGGGGACGTTTGCAAGACAACAACCATCTGCACGAACAGTTCGACGACGTTTGCAGCAGCATCGACTATCAGCTCGGAGACAATGGCTGCGGTTACAGTTGACGCTGCATCACAGACCGGAGCGTCTGCGATGGTGCAAGCAACGACGAACGATTGAAAATCTCTGTCAGAATCTATCAAGCCCAGCTTATACACATGTGGACAGAAGTTTCACACACGTTGTTGTTTATAGAAGGCCTTTATAATGAAGATGATGAACTGCAGATTTTTTGTGTGTCCATTATTCACATTATGTTTGTTCAAATGTTTGTATAGTCTATAGGACTTAACCACGGGGTCATCAGTCCCTAAACTTACAAATTACTTACGAACTAGGACGGCACAAATATCCATGCCCGAGGGGGGATTCGAACCCCCGACCGTAGTGGTCGTGCAGATCGTGACTGGAGCGCCTTAGTCTCCTCGGCCACCGCGGCCGGCTATTCACATTATGTGCCCCAAATCTTTGCATATTCAAAAATGTTTTTTGAATCCAGATTTACTTATACGTTGGCGCAACGGATAGGACATCAAAAACTGAAGGATCAATCGAGAAAACTAGAAGAAGTATTATGGAACTATGAAAAAAATAAGCAAAACATAAAAACTGAACGGTCCATGCGAAAGATAAGGAATGTCGAGCAGGCTGTCAGCATAGTAATGCCGAGGTCCTGTGGCTAGCGTAAGGAGCTGCGGGGACAGAGGTCCTTGGTTAGAGCCTTCCCACAGGCGAAAGTTTTAACTTTTTCATCTTGAGAAAATTATTATCTGTCCGTTTGTGCGTCCGATGCCGTATAACTACGCTGTATTATGGGGACATGTTCAGATTTTCTTGCACATATGCAGGATTTGACAATCTACACAAGTAAAAATTTCGAAGACGTTAAACCGTATTTTTCGACAGAGCACAGGGAAAAATGTGCGACTGTGAAACTGTTGCATTCATTTGTTGCAGTTTATGTGACAAACTCTTCTGTTTTCATCACTTTTCTGGGAGTGATTAACACATCTACAAAAAAACCTAAATCTGGCAAGGCAGAATCTCTTCGCCCATTCACAACGTGTACAAGTTAGGCGGGTCGACAAGAGATTCCTGTCGTATGACGCACATACCGTCACCAGTGTCGTATAGAATACGTCAGACGTGTTTCCCTGTGGAGGAAGCGGTTGACCTATCAACTCGTTATCAAATGTTTTAGGTTCGCATTGGAGACGCACTTCCTTTCTTCAGCTAATCTCACGGTTTTGTGGTGCGGTCCAAAACACAGACACTAAACTGTTTACAGAGAACAGAGACGTCAATGAACGAACGGACAGATCATAATTTTGCGTAAATAAAAAATGAAGTTAAAATTTAAAAGCTGTGTGTGTGTTGTGGATGTTGAACCTATCGTTAAACCAGACAACAAATTGTTCATTAACACAGTAATTTGGTTTAATTATGGCCCTGATATTGATGTATATACTATTAAATAACAAACAGTGCATTAAACTGATTATGTGCGCAACGGATATTTTAAACACAAAACAACTGTGGCGAGTCACCATTTGAAACACACACTGACTATACTCAAAAATTTTGACTGCGAGAAAGATATTAAAAAACCACAAACCACTTTCTTAATGTTTGACTGTGAGAATTTTATGCAGATCATTTTCTGATTATTGAAATTTAGTATCATAGTCAATTAACTATCTTTTACTGTGGCACCAATAACGAAATCTGTTCAACAATATTATCAAAATCAATACTGCACTTTAAATCCACTAATAACTAATTATCAAATGAAGGAAGTAGGTTAATCTTCTAACTACGTAAATGAAACAGCAAAGAAAGGTCATCTTTGTTACTTATTATTAATAATCAGCATTACATTACCTGCATAATACAACTTCTTCCTAATGACATCAAGTGCAATTACCTTCATTCCAGCGGTGATAGTAATAAAAATACAATATATATTCCAAATACAATCAAATGAACTTGCTGGCACAGCAGCCTCTGCTCTACATCGGAGCCATACACACAGCTCAACCGCTCTCTAAGCGAGCTGAACCACAAGTGCTTCTCTCTGTCAGCGCGAGCTACAATGCTATGCAATACATGATCTTTGCCAGAGATGAAACTTCACACACTTAAGAACACATATCGATACAGACAGTAGAAGCAATATTATACATTGTCTTGCAAGCAAGTTACTCGACACAAAACAGGAGGTACAATATTAGACATTTTCTTATAAAAATATGTTTTATGGACACGTTTCAAATTTTCAACAGAAGGAAGGCTTTAACGAAAAACCATTCGCTCCACAACTCCCCATGCTAGCCACAGTACCATGTTGCTCCGATGCTCATATTATGCTCGACGTTCCCTATCTTTCTCAAATCAAATGTTCAAATGTTTGTAGAACTTATGGGACTTAACTATGGAGTCATCAGTCCCTAAGCTTACAAACTACGTACGAACAAGCTAAGACAAAGGACGGCACAAATATCCATGCACGAGGAGGGTTCCGAACCCCTGACCGTAGTGGCCGTGCAGACCGTGACTAGAGCGCCTCAGTCTCCTCGGCCACCGCGGCCGGCCCTATCTTTCTGATGGACTGCTCAATTTTCAAATTTTTGCTTATTTTTTTCGTAGTTCCCCACAACTTCTTCCAGTTTTCTCGACTGATCTGTGTTCAGTTTTTCACTCACAATCCACTGCGCCAACTTATAACCAAATCTGAGGGAGGAGCGATGGGGGAGGGGGGACGACACCAAATGACTGGACTACCTGTCCATCAGTGTATTCACACACTGCGCATATTCTGATTTCCGGAAGGCTTTTGACACTGTACCCCACAAGCGGCTTCTAATGAAATTTCGTGCTTATGGAATATCTCCCCAATTGTGCGATTGGATTCAAGATTTCCTATCAGAAAGGACACAGTTCGTTGTAATTGACGGTAAGTCATCTAGTAAAACAGAAGTGATATTTGGCGTTCCACAGGGAAGCGTTATAGGTCCCCTACTCTTCCTCGTGTTTATAAACGATTTAGGAGACAATCTGAATAGCTCCCTTAGACTGTTCGCGGATGATGCTGTCCTTTATCGGTCAGTGGAGTCAACGGAGGATCAAAAGCAACTGTAAAGCGATTTAGACAAAATTTCTACTTGGTGCGAAAATTGGCAATTGACACTAAATAAAGAAAAGTGTGAAGTAATACACATGACCACTAAAAGAAATCCGCTGAACTTCAATTACGCGATAAATCAGTCAAACCTTAAGGTGGTAGATTCTACCAAATACCTAGGAGTTACAATTACGAACAACTTTGACTGGAAAGAACGCATAGAAAATATTGTGGGGAAGGCGAATCAAAGGTTACGTTTCATTGGCAGAACGCTTCGAAGATGCACCAGCTCCACCAAAAAGAGACTGCCTACATCACACTTGTGCGTCCTCTCTTGGAGTACTGTTTCCCCTTGTGGGACACTCACCAGGTGGGACTGACGGAAGATATTGAGAAGGTTCAGAGAAGGGCAGCTCGTTTTGTTTTATCACGTTACGGGGGGGAAAGCGTCACGGAAATGATGCACGAATTGGGGTGGAAATCATTAAAAGAAAGACGTTATTCATTGCGGCGTGATATGTTTGCGAAGTTTCAATCACCGACTTTTAGTTCTGATTGTGAAAATATTTTGCTAGCACCCCCCTACTGAGGGAGACATGACCATCCCAATAAAATAAGAGAAATCAGATCGAAAACGGAACGATTCAGGTGTTCTTTGTTCCTGCGCTATTAGAGAATGGAACGGTAGAGAAAAGTTATGAAAGTGGTTAATGAACCCTCTGCCAGGCACTTAAATGTGATTTGCAGAGTATCTATGTAGATGTAGATTTAGATATTCATAAATAAGAATTTTTAGGTGCGATGATGAATGCAGCCAATGTTTTCCTGACCTGCAAATCTTAATTGCTGAGAAAAACAAAAATGAATTAGTTCTGGGGGAGACGTCTTTCGTCTGGAGTCGTTTCCCACGCGCCGCTGGAGCGAGACGAGAATTAATTAAGCAGTGCTATAGGGACAGGCGGGCAAGTGTACACAGGAGTTACAAGAGCAGTGGGGGGATCGAGCAGGCAGGGGAAGGAAGAGGGGGAGTTGAGAGAGAGAGATAGAGGGGGAGAAGTAGAGTAGGGAGGGGGAGAAAGTGCCGCCAGGCGACGGAAAACGATGGCTGCGGACTTTAATTAGCATTCTGCCAGGGTGGGGTGTGAGCCTGGAGTGTAAACAGACGCCCGAGATTGCCCCCACCTACCGCTGCTATCTGATCTCCACGGCGACGTTCCCAGGGTCGGCAAACAAACCCGCATAACAACACAGCCCAAGTTCTGCTACCTGTTGACACAGATCACATAGCACCGTGCGGAACCGCTTTTTGTCATCGTGGTAGCATCTCCCCTGGCAACCTTTCATGGATGTAAATAGGTTCGTTCGAGTGGCGCTGCTGACGATCTGAAACGGTTTGAGGCGTTCGAGTGGCACTTCTGACTCTTTCTGACGAGATCTGACTGACCAATCAGGTGTTCGTGTGGCGGAGCTGACAGTTTGAAATCGTTTATTTAAGTAAGCAGTTTTGGGTCAAACCGTATCCTAATTTACCTCCTTGTTATATGAGGTTTTGTCAGGTTTAATTTGCTACATTATTTATAAATGTGGAACATGTTTACGAATATTTTGCGTGTTGTCGAAGTTTATGATCAGAATGTACTCAACAATGTATTTCTAATCGCGGAATTCACACTGTCCGTCGCTGGACCGTCATCTCATGTCAACGTGAATTTTCTCAAGAAGAATGTTTTGATGGAACGGTCGTCTGGTAACTCGCAAGTTAACCTAGTTTCGTCACGCGATTTTCATATTATACTCAACAGTGACACGGTTTGCAAGCAAATGTGTCTTGTAATCTTTACTTTTTTATTATACTTTGGTTTAGCGGTAAATTGCAAATCATTCATGACGACTTAAATAGTTTTCTCAATTAAGAAATACATAACATATCGCCAGTCATAACCTGACTTTCTACATCGGTAGAGAGCAAAGATGCCAACTAGCGCTATGGGTGGCCAAACTACGAAACAGGTGAAGTAAGCGTTCGAGTTGGCTTTGGAGATGGAAACTGTCAGAAACCGCGCTTGCGCAGTGGAGGCCTTGACAGCATTTGGGCCAATCGAACGAACCTCTGATCTCCACGACGACGTTCCCAGGGTCGGCAAACAAACCCGCATAACAACACAGCCCAAGTTCCGCTACCTGTTGGCACAGATCACATAGCACCGCGCGGAACCGGTTTTTGTCAACGCGGTAGCATCTCCGCTGGTAACCAGTCATCGGATGTCGTTATTCCGTCATTTTGATCTACTTTAGACAAAAGGGTGGTTGATCAGTTAGATTACATTAGATTAGATAAACACTTGTTCCATCTAATATATGAAGGAGAGTGTCCGTATATTTTTATGTGTTGCATAGAAATCTACAATTTTCATGAATCAATCTTTATGAAATTTTGCACACGTAAGCTTCAATCCATGAGAACGGTCGCCGTAACTTTAACAATCATATACGATATATAGTTCACGAGATATGACGCCATAAACCATGAGATGCGCGGAAAACTGCTGCATTTAGCGACAATGCTGCTCATTTTCTCCTAAACCATTGGACCGATTTCAACCAAATGTGGTACACACATTCCTTACCGTGAGGTACCAATTGCTGCATGGTTAAGAATCATATACGGCACATGGTTCAAGAGATATTTCGTCATAACCAATAGAAATCGCAAAAAATGCCGTATAATGAGGCGAGATTTCGAAATACACTGTATGAGAATGACAGTACTTAGCGACTTGCAACAAACTCAAACTTTAAACATAATTTCAAACCTTTATTAAACTTTTTCTCGCTGGTAACCACAGTAAAATGAAGAGAGGAAAAAAGTTTCTCGCTTACTACTCTTCCGCTGTTTATGGAGCATTCGGTATGACATTACAATTTATAATTTGTACACTGCAAATTGTAACATCAGGGAATTTTACAGACAGTATACAAACATATAGTTGAATGTACCTTCTAAATAATATCACAGTACGACATGTAGTTCATGAGATATGACCACATAAACAGTAACGTTCATGGAAAACCGCCCCATCACGCACCAAGTATTAATCTATTACTTCTTTACTACTAATATTATTCCCAAGAGATATTACAGACAACAACCTCTTATACAAATGAATATATACCTGAAAAATGGCAGGAATAAATAAATAAATACCCGAGCAACGCCGGGTTTTCAGCTAGTGCAATATATAAAGCAGAGTGTCCGTATGTTTGTACGTGTTGCATACAAATCTACAGTTTTGTTCCATTCTTTTTCAAATTTTGTACACGTAAGCTTCAATCGATGAGGACGGTCGCCGTAAGTGTAACAATCACGTACTAAATATAGTTCACGAGATATGACGTCATAAACAATGAGATGCGCGGAAAACTGCTACATTTAGCGACAATGCTGCTCATTTTCTCCTAAACCATTGGACCGATTTCAAACAAATATGGTACACACATTTCTTACCGTGAGGTACCAATTGCTGCATGGTTAAGAATCACATACGGCACATGGTTCAAAAGATATTACGTCATAACCAATAGAAATCGCAAAAAATGCCATATAATGCGGCGAGACATTCGAAATGCACTGTATGAGAATGACAGTACTTAGCGACTTGCAACAAACTTTAAACATAATTTCAAACCTTTATTATACTTTTTCTCGCTGGCAATCATAGTAAAATGAAAAGGAAAAAAGTTTGTCGCTTACTACTTTTCTGCTGTTTATGGAGTAAAACTACGGCTCTCAGTATGGCGGTACAATTTATAATTTGAACACTACAAATTGTAGCGACAGGAAATTTTACAGACAGTATACACACATACAGTTGAATCTATCTTCTAAATTGTATCACAGTACGACACTTAGTTCATGAGAAATGAGCACGTAAACAGGGTCAGCAAACAAACCCGCATAACAACACAACCCAAGTTCCGCTACCTGTTGACACAAACCACATAGCACCGTGCGGAACTGGTTTTTGTCATCGTGGTAGCATCTCCGCTGGTAACCAGTCATCGGATGTAATTAGGTTCGTTCGAGTGGCGCTGCTGACGATCTGAAACGGTTTGAGGCGTTCGAGTGGCACTTCTGACTCTTCCTGACGAGATCTGACTGACCAATCAGGTGTTCGTGTGGCGGAGCTGACAGTTTGAAATCGTTTATTTAAATAAGCAGTTTTGACTCAAGCCGTATTCTGACTCAAAAGCGGCCGGCCGCGGTGGCCGAGGGGACTGAGGCGCGGCAGTCACGGTCTGCACGGCCACTACGGTCGGGGGTTCGAATCCCCCCTCGGGCATGGATATTTGCACCGTCCTTAGTATTAGGTAGATCATAAGTAGTTTGTAAGTTTAGGGACTGATGACCCCGTAGTTAAGTCCCATAAGCTCTATAAACATTTGAACATTTGAACTCCAAAGCGTTTAACAAGCCTCCTCCAAAAGACAAGCCTGCACATTTAGGACATGTTCCAAATGTGGTGACGCACAAGTATGAAGTGCGCGCCACCTACTTTCGCCGCGCTCCGCCATGCACGCACGGCGCGGCGTTCTTACGACGTCAGCCACGAGCGCCCTCTGCTGCAACTCCGCTCGTGGCCACCACTGAACGACATCGTTCACTTGGGACTGAGATAGGAACCAGCTAACACTTCGGAATCAGATAGGCACCAGTGAAGAGTTGGCTATCGGATAGGCACTAGGCAGGCATCTAGCTCAACTATGTATCAGCATTCTGCAGTACTGAGCTATGTAAAAGTTAAGTATTACTAAGTCTCTATGAAATACATATCTCGTTCTAATTTACTCTAGTGTTTCTAGTTTCTGCTGTCCCACTGGCTGGTCACCTCCTACCTGCACAAGCGTGCTACCTTTATTCCTGTGTCGGTCTTTCTACTCGGCCACCGACACCTACGACGGAAACGGGACACAAAGGCTGGGACACAAAACCAAGTCTTCCATTTTCTCTTGATTGAGACTGAGGTTTTTATATTAGACAGGAATTTTTTCAAGTTATGTGGCCTTCTATTACAGTACATCCCCTTTTTATTACGTCCATGCATACTATAATTGAAAGGTGTGGAAAGTTTCATAATATACGAATTTAAATCGTGGTTCGGAGCCCACGTTAAACTGTAGGTCCCCCTATAACTGGCTGGGTAAGTCAGTTCGAAGGTCGGAGGAAGGCAACGGCATACCACCTCCTAACAGGACGATGCCTAGTAAAGCACTGTGGTGTTCAAACCAATCTTCGGGTTGTTGACTGCTTCACCTTACGAATTTGAAGATGAATGCATATGTTTTTACAGTTTGGATTGTGATTTATTCGCCTGAAAATGAAGTCAAAATAGTCCTACTGAGATTTTCTGTGCTGTCTATAAATGAAGTGATTGACACATAACAATAATGTGTCGGGCAGTATTTGCTTCACAACAGGCATTAGCATTGATACATTTTTATAACCGACATATAGCTTTATATGTGCCACTATAGCGTCTCACAATTACTGCTTCCGTCTGTTTCTCCTTGTGGTTATGTATTATAGAAATCTATTACTGCCAGTGTGGGCGTTCCTACACTAAATGTGTAACATCTGGGAAAATAATGTACGACGATAATTCTTGCACAACACCTTCAAATTTTTTGTATATTAATTTGTATGTCTCATTTTTTAAATTTATTGTAACTCATAATAATGGGACAAAACAAATATGAAGTTGTATGTTACCGAAAATTCCTTTCACACACCACTATCCTAATTTACCTCATTTTTGTATGCGATTTTGTCAGGTTCAATTTGCTACATTACTTATAAATGGGGGAAATAATAGTGAGAAATACTGTGGCTTACTGTTTCACATTCAAATGATATATAATGTAAGGCAGTGGCGTAACTAGGACTTGGCTTTGGGGGGGAGGGGGGATAGATCTGCTTGCCGAGCAAAATTTTAGTCAGTTTCCAGACAGACTACCATCTACCACTCCTGTTGAAGAAACTAATTCACTCCCAATGAAAGCTTATGGTAAAACACCCCAAGTTTCCAATCTTTACCTTTACCAGATTACTGTTATACAATTTTTTTAAATTTTTATTTTCTTTTTTTCTTTTATTTATTTATTTATTTATTTATTTATTTATTTTTTTTTTTTTTTTTTTGAGGTTTGTCTGGGAGGGCGGGTTCTATCCCCCTCATCCCCCTCCCCCTTGGTTACGCCACTGATGTAAGGTGCAGTATGAAGTATTTAACAAATTGTTCAAACAACTTACGGGTATGCTGCCGGGTGACGTCGTCGACAACCACCGATATTTCGGCAGGAGGACACCCTGCCATTCTCAAGGCACAACTGCACTTAAGGAAGCAATGTGCAAGCGTATTTAATACCTCGGTTTGCAAAGTGTAAACAAGAAAGATAACACACACAGTACAAGTCACAGCAGAGTCAACAACCAAAGGTGACCAAACATCAAAAATATCGATAGTGATTTAATCAACAGGTGAGGCAACATTAATTTTATCCCTCTGTTTTTTGACGAGAGACAGTGCCGGATTCCAAGCAGAATTTAAACAAAAACCACCATTTCTGTTTATAAGGTCGCTTGCTAGTTTGATTTTAACAGCTTCCTTAATAACACTATCCCGATAGGTGGAGGTGCATGCCAGGATCTCCGTGTTGTTGTATTCCATAGGATGACCGGTGTCAAGACAGCGTATGTGTCTGCAACAGCGGATTTGTTGGGCTGTTGTAAGCGCGTGTAACGTTTATGTTCAATACACCGGTCTTCCACAGTCCTGATTGTCTGACCAATATACGACATGCCACAACTGCAAGGAATACGATATACACCTGCCTTATGCAAACCGAGATCATCCTTTACGGACCCCAACAGGTCCTTTATCTTAGAAGGTGGTCGAAAAACACATTTCACATCATATTTCCGTAAAATACGATCTTGTTGGAAATACTTCCTGCGTAAGGCAAAAAGGCCATAGATTTAGGTGCCACTTCATTACTATCGTCACTCACCCGTTGCACAGAAGGCTGATAGCGCAACGCACGTTTTATCTGTCTCTCACTATAACCGTTCTGACGAAAGGTCACCCATCTCGAGGTTTTTGATTTTTGATGTTTGGTTGACTCTGCTGTGACTTGTACTGTGTGTGTTATCTTCCTTGTTTACACTTTGCAAACCGAGGTATTAAATACGCTTGCACATTGCTTCCTTAAGTGCAGTTGTGCCTTGAGAATGGCAGGGTGTTCTCCTGCCGAAATATCGGCGGTTGTCGACGACGTCACCCGGCAGCATACCCGTAAGTTGTTTGAACATTCCTTACGCCGGGAAAAGTTAAAGTCTCACATTTAACAAATTATCTGCCTGGTTTAAAGTTGGTTAATGGGTATGGTGAATAACACAAACACGCTGGCCGAAGAGATGAAAGATGCCAACTAGCTCTATGGGTGGCCAAACTGAGAAACAGGTGAAATAAGCCTTCGAGTTGGCTTCGGAGTTGGAAACTATCAAAAAGCGCGCATGCGCAGTGAGGCCTTCCGAATCGTCAGTAACTATCAGAAACTATCAGCGTTTGGGCCACTCGAACGAACCTAGTACTCCGACATTTTGGTATACTTTAGACAAAAGGGTGGTTGATCGGTTAGATTACATTAGATTAGGTTAATACTTGTTCCATAGATCATAAATACGACATTTCTCAATTGGAACGTGGCAGTTTAATAAATGGTGTCTATACATGATAATATTTTAAGGATTTTTTACTTTTATTATTATTATTATTATTTAATCGAAATTACTGGGTTTCATCTAAAAATTCATCTAATGTGTAGAAGGATTTGCTATCCAGAAATTCCTTTACTTTCTTTTTAAATACTAGAATGAAACTTTCACTCTGCAGCGGAGTGTGCGCTGATATGAAACTTCCTGGCAGATTAAAATTGTGTGCCGGAACCGGGACTCGAACCTGGGACCTTTGCCTTTCGCGGGCAAGCGCACTACCGACTGTGCTATCCCGACACGACTCACGATGCCGCCTCACAATTTTACTTCCGCCAGTACCTTGTTTGGAAAGTACGAGGCGAGGTACTGGCGGAAGTGAAGTTGTGAGGCGGCATCGTGAGTCCTGTTGGGATAGTACAGTCGGTAGTGCGCTTGCCCGCGAAAGGCAAAGGTCCCAGGTTCGAATCCCGGTTCGGGCACACAATTTTAATCTGCCAGGAAGTTTTTAAATACTAGTTGGCTAACTGTACTTTTGATCAACATCTACAATTCCATTAGAAATCAGGATGCTTGGAATGAACTAAACGAAACCGCAGACAAGATATCAAGGAAACTTCAAGAAGAAAGACCCAGAGAACGAATTAATTTACCGCAGGTGCATACAGATTATAACAGCAGTGATGAAGAAACCGGTAGTACTACAGATTATAACAGCAGTGATGAAGAAACCGGTAGTACTACAGATTATAACAGCAGTGATGAAGAAACTGGTAGTACTACAGATTATAACAGCAGTGATGAAGAAACCGGTAGTACTACAGATTATAACAGCAGTGATGAAGAAACCGGTAGTACTACAGATTATAACAGCAGTGATGAAGAAACCGGTAGTACTACAGATTATAACAGCAGTGATGAAGAAACCGGTAGTACTACAGATTATAACAGCAGTGATGAAGAAACCGGTAGTACTACAGATTATGATACAGATACTGAAGGAGATACAAGTATGGGGCTTTGCAATGGAGGAAATGTAACTAAATTTTTAATCCTCTTGTACCCAGACTCTATGCCCTAGCAGCATCACTTTGTTGTTGTTTCTTGCTTTAATTTAAACTATTTCTATACACACCTCATAATTTCTAATTATGTAATAATATAAAAGTTGTTGTGTGAAAGAGTTGTTTCCTGCAGTCATACTCCTTGTCCTAATAATGTAATTTCTGATTTTCTATGAGTTATCCAAACTGCTATCCTGTATATCTAAAACATAACATATGAATTACGATTTTGACTAAAACCATGTGAACTTTGTATTTCCAAACTAATACATATTAATCTACGGTGATTAATTGTTAAAATATGCTACTGTTACAAATAAGTTCTTTACTATATCTTTTATGTGCTTAGGAACTAAGATATTTAACTGTTACTAGTAGTCTGTTTAGAAGAAATAAATAAATATTTTCATAACAGTTAAACTGAACACTTACAAACTTACTGTTGATTGTAGTTTAATTGATATTACTATTTTTACACATTTTATATTTCTAATGTATTTTAATTTACTTCATTGTAAGAAATTATAATTAAACTGGTATTATATTGTATCTCTACATATAAGTCAGTTACATGGAATATATTTTAAATCAGAATCGTAATTTTCCATGATTCCAGCAAACAATGTATCTGTTTCCTGTTATAACGAAGAGTACCTTTATGTTCATGTAGGTAAATATTTAATTATACTTTTTACATGACTAAGTATATTTTTTGTTTTTATTTATTTACAAGAAAGATACATGGAAAAAAGAAAGAAAAAATTCAAATCAGAATTGTAGCTTTTTATGTTTTCAGCAAAGTAATGTATCTGTTTTTCTTATAATGAAGAGTACCTTTATGTTAGTGAGGGGAAATATTAAATTATACTTCTTATGTTATTAGGTACATTTTATATGTAATGAATTTTATATAATTATCTATGCTATTACAATTCAATGATTCTTTATATAACTGTAAACATATGTATTTCTTTATTATTGTAATTAGTCCTGTGTGCCAAATATGTCTAGACGACTGGAGTCCATAATTGCAGGCAGCAGTGAAAAAAAGTGTACTTTTGATGCAACTTGGTAAGTGGCCGAAGACTTTTGTGGCAGCGTAATTGACCCCTTTCCGTGCCAGTTAGATTGAACTGGAGGGAAAGCCAGTGACACCAAACTGACCTCCCCCCTCCCCCCGGGGATGGATTTTTGTGTTCCCTTTAGTAAAAGTTAGTTCATAAATGTTGTTGTTGTGGTCTTCAGTCCGTATACTGGTTTGATGCAGCTCTCCACGCTACCAAATATAGTAGAGCTGCATATCCTTGGGAGAAGTAACGGCCGTAGTTTCACCTTGCTTTCAGCCGTTCGCAGTAGCTGTGTGGCAAAGCCACATTAGCTGATGTTACAAGGCCAGCTCAGTCAATCATCCAGACTGTTGCCCCTGTAACTACTGAAAAGGCTGCTGCCCCTCTTCAGGAACCACACGTTTGTCTGGCCTCTCCACAGATACCCCTCCGCTGTGGTTTGCACCTACGGTACGGCTATCTGTATCGTTGAGGCACGCAAGCCACCCCACCTCGGCAATGTCTGTGGTTCATGGGGGTTGTGGAGACCGTGACAGGGTAGTTTTAGTAAAAGCCACCACAGGGCGTGTGTAAGAGCTCTGTAGTTGCCCAGAAGACGCTGGGCGGCGAGGGGACTGCTTTTGTTTCAATAGTGATAATTTTAACCGAGTTAGTGTTGATAAACGAGGTAAGTCTCTATATCTTGCACGGAAATCTTTTTAGAGTTACGGTTAGTTAATAGGCGGTGCTGAATGGAATGGAATGGAAAAACTTGTAGAATCCGACCTTGGGGAAGATCAGTTTAGATTTAGGAGAAATGTGGGAACACGGGAGGCAATACTCACATAACGGCTTATCTTAGAAGATAGGCTAAGGAAAGGGAAACCTACGTTTTTAGTGTTTTTAGATTTGGAAAAAGCTTTTGACATTGTCGACTAGAACGAAGAGTTATATTCAACCTATACAAAAACCGGACAGCGGTTATTAGAGTCGTAGCCTTTCCCCAATGTCGTTCAATCTGTACATTGAGCAGGCAGTGAAGGAATGGAAGGAGAAATTTGGAGAGGGCATTAAAGTGCAGGGAGAAGAAATAAAAACATTGCGGTTAGCCGATGAGATGGTAATTCTGTCAGAGAGTGCAAAGGATCTGGAAGAGCAATTGAATACAATGGACAGTGTCTTGAAAGGAAGATATAAGATGAACATTAACAAGAGTAAAACGAAGGTAATGGAATGTATACACACACTGCGTATATTCATAATTAAGAATTTTTAAGTGTGATGGATGGAATGTCAGAAAATCAGGCGATGCTGAAG
Source organism: Locusta migratoria (assembly GCA_026315105.1). Classification (NCBI taxonomy): domain Eukaryota; kingdom Metazoa; phylum Arthropoda; class Insecta; order Orthoptera; family Acrididae; genus Locusta; species Locusta migratoria. The sequence goes on from CM048754.1 coordinate 20,827,621, forward strand.
GAATTAGATTAGGTAATGAGACAATAAAAGTAGTAGATGAGTTTTGTTATTTGCGTAGCATGATAACTTCTGATGGCCGAAGTAAAGAAGATATAAAACGCAGGATGGCTTCGGGAAGAAAAGCGTAACTAAGGAAGCGAAACTTGTTAACATCCAATATTAGTTTAAATGTTAAAAGGTAAAAGGTAAAGCAGTCAACAATCCGAAGATTGGTTTGAACACCACAGTGCTTTACTAGGCATGGTCCTGTTTAAATGTTAGGAAGTCGTTTCTGAAAGCATTTGTCTGGAGTGTAGCATTGTATGGCAGTGAAAGGTGGACGATGAGGAGTTCAGACAAAAAGATGATAGAAGCTTTTGAAATGTGGTGCTACAGTCGAATGATGAAAATTACATGGGTAGATCACGTGACTAATAAGGAGGTGCTTAACCGAATCGGGGAGAAAAGGAGTTTCTGGCATATCCTGACTAAGAGAAGGGATAGATTGGTTGGACACATTCTGAGACAACAAGGATTAGAAGGAAGCGTGTGGGGTGAAAATCGTAGAGGGAGACCGAGGGACGAATACAGTAAGCAGATTCAAAAGGATGTAGGTTGCCGAACGTATTCTCAGATGAAGAGACTTGCACAGGACAGGGTAGTGTGGAGAGCTGCATCAAACCAGTCTGCGGACTGAAGACCACAACAACAAATAGTGACATTTTTAAATATCTGAGTATCTGCACTAACAGTAACTTCTCTAGGGTGCCTTTTGATTCCAGTCCGGCCATCTTTGTTGCTACGGTCATAGAGTCATAGGGTGCGGCGTCTATCCCTTATAGATCGTGATCTTTGATACTTATTGTGTCGACTGTGGCAGGGAAATTAGGAATAAAAGCTAGTGATGGATGGGGTTTCTTTTAAAAAACTGTGATACTTGAAGTTTAATCTTTAAAAATAATTTGAAATTTAATTCTGTATTTTGATATAACAAATATTAAGGATTTTTTTGCCAATTCTTCAGTGCTTATTTTTATTCCGCAATTGGTACAATCATAAAATAAAATTTTTACATATTTAAAATAATTATAAATTTCAACAAATATCATCATGCGGCACGTCACTCATAAGGGCTCAGTATCTCATCCTTGTCGAAGGGATAGATGCCGCACTGTAAGGTTTTCTGGATCGTCAAATATCATGACGAATGAGTGTATGTAAAATTCTCAAGAAATAATATTTTAACTAAAACTGGTTTGTTCACTTGCAAAAGAAATTATTTTGAAGTAAGTGCAATATGGGAAATTTTTATGAATAATTTTGAAATGTGCGTCATCTCTTCCGGATTTACCACATCTGCCCAGCTCCACCACATCAGTGAATTTACAATCCTGAAGATGGTCCAAAAACGGGACCGAAACTAGTTGATTAAAATAAATTATTGCACTCTAGACTGTTTTCTGTATACAGGGTGTCCCAGGTATCTTGTCCTCCCAAAATATCACTGGAACAATAACAGCTATTGGAAAACAACTTTCACCGGTATCAATGTACGGCTGTTTTAACACAAACTTATGTTTTTTTAAATGGACATCCTATATTTTTTTTCTTCAGCAATCCATAGCATGACAAATCACAATGTCTGTGATTCCATCGCAATATTCCAATTACATCCCGAGATATTGCGACGAGAAGTTGACGCTTGTAATACCCGAAATCGCTACTAGAGCACGTCCTGAGGCTCAGGCGTGAACCCCGTGCTGCCCGTAATCGCGATGTGATTGATATGCGGAATCGCGGAGGTCCGAAACGAATAGTTCGGTCTGCTGCATGGGGTTCTCGCCTGAGTCCCAGGACGAGCGCTAGCCGCGCGTTTCGCGTATTTCAAGCGTCAACTTCGCGTCGCAATATCTCGGGATGTAATTGGAATATTGTGATGCAATCAACGCTATTGTTTATGTAATTTGTCATCCTATGGATTGCTGAAGAAGAAAATATAGGGTGTCCATTTAAAAAAAAACATACTTTTGTGTTAAAAACACATTTGCTTTCGTTTTAGAATGTTACGAAATATGTACATTCAGGGGGCCCAGCCGTACATTGATACTGATGAAAGTCGTTTTCGAATAGCTGTTATTGTTCCAGAGATATTTTGGTTGGACAAGATAGCTGGGACCAAATTTTATTGTTGTTTCCGTATGTGTTAAAAATAAAAATTGGGTCTCGAACCCACTACCTTTGATGCATGATGCAGGATGCCGCTAACCACACGGTTATTCTTGTTAGGTGGAGAGTAGTGACTTCATTATTATTCATGATCGGATGTACTTAAGGGTTTTACAGTATATGAGTGTTTAATTTATAGTTATAACATATTTTGACAAATATGACGTGCTTTTGTTGAATCTTCAATGCGCCAAAAAACAAATATGAAGGGCGGATTTTCCTTCATGGAGGATTTGCTCATGCACAAGGCGAGGTGCGCAGTAGCTCCATTGCCTTCGCTTCGGGACCATTCGTGCGTAACCGCCAGAGCTCGAGTAGCCAGGAGCTGGCGTCTCTACCAGCTCCAACGCCAGTGTTAGAAGCGTCGTTTCTCCTCGGCCCTCCCTGCCGTGGGAGCGCCCATATGCTGCCTCCAGGGGGTTCAGCAGAGAATCTGAACCTCAGCCGTGCATTGCCTTTGCTTCGTCACCATTCGTGCGTAACTGCCAGAGCTCGAGTAGCCAGGAGCTGGCGTCTCTACCAGCTCCAACGCCAGTGTTAGAAGCGTCGTTTCCCCTCGCCCCTCCCTGCCGCGGGAGCGCCCATATGTTGCCTCCAGGGAGTTCAGCAGAGAATCTGAACCTCAGCCGCGCATTGCCTTTGCTTCGGCACCATTCGTGCGTAACCGCCAGAGCTCGAGTAGCCAGGAGCTGGCGTCTCTACCAGCTCCAACGCCAGTGTTAGAAGCGTCGTTTCCCCTCGCCCCTCCCTGCGGCAGGGGCGCCCATATGCTGCCTCCAGGGGGTTCAGCAGAGAATCTGAACCTCAGCCGCGCATTGCCTTTCCTTCGGGACCATTCGTGCGTAACCGCCAGAGCTCGAGTAGCCAGGAGCTGGCGTCTCTACCAGCTCCAACGCCAGTGTTAGAAGCGTCGTTTCCCCTCGCCCCTCCCTGCCGCGGGAGCGCCCATATGTTGCCTCCAGGGGTGTCCAGCAGAGAATCTGAACCTCAGCCGCGCATTGCCTTTCCTTCGGGACCATTCGTGCGTAACCGCCAGAGCTCGAGTAGCCAGGAGCTGGCGTCTCTACCAGCTCCAACGCCAGTGTTAGAAGCGTCGTTTCCCCTCGCCCCTCCCTGCCGCGGGAGCGCCCATATGTTGCCTCCAGGGGGTTCAGCAGAGAATCTGAACCTCAGCCGCGCATTGCCTTTGCTTCGGCACCATTCGTGCGTAACCGCCAGAGCTCGAGTAGCCAGGAGCTGGCGTCTCTACCAGCTCCAACGCCAGTGTTAGAAGCGTCGTTTCCCCTCGCCCCTCCCTGCCGCGGGAGCGCCCATATGCTGCCTCCAGGGGTTCAGCAGAGAATCTGAACCTCAGCCGCGCATTGCCTTTGCTTCGGCACCATTCGTGCGTAACCGCCAGAGCTCGAGTAGCCAGGAGCTGGCGTCTCTACCAGCTCCAACGCCAGTGTTAGAAGCGTCGTTTCCCCTCGCCCCTCCCTGCCGCGGGAGCGCCCATATGTTGCCTCCAGGGGGTTCAGCAGAGAATCTGAACCTCAGCCGCGCATTGCCTTTCCTTCGGGACCATTCGTGCGTAACCGCCAGAGCTCGAGTAGCCAGGAGCTGGCGTCTCTACCAGCTCCAACGCCAGTGTTAGAAGCGTCGTTTCCCCTCGCCCGTCCCTGCCGCGGGAGCGCCCATATGCTGCCTCCAGAGGGTTCAGCAGAGAATCTGAACCTCAGCCGCGCATTGCCTTTGCTTCGGCACCATTCGTGCGTAACTGCCAGAGCTCGAGTAGCCAGGAGCTGGCGTCTCTACCAGCTCCAACGCCAGTGTTAGAAGCGTCGTTTCCCCTCGCTCCTCCCTGCCGCGGGAGCGCCCATATGTTGCCTCCAGGGGGTTCAGCAGAGAATCTGAACCTCAGCCGCGCATTGCCTTTGCTTCGGCACCATTCGTGCGTAACCGCCAGAGCTCGAGTAGCCAGGAGCTGGCGTCTCTACCAGCTCCAACGCCAGTGTTAGAAGCGTCGTTTCCCCTCGCCCCTCCCTGCCGCGGGAGCGCCCATATGTTGCCTCCAGGGGTTCAGCAGAGAATCTGAACCTCAGCCGCGCATTGCCTTTGCTTCGGCACCATTCGTGCGTAACCGCCAGAGCTCGAGTAGCCAGGAGCTGGCGTCTCTACCAGCTCCAACGCCAGTGTTAGAAGCGTCGTTTCCCCTCGCCCCTCCCTGCCGCGGGAGCGCCCATATGTTGCCTCCAGGGGGTTCAGCAGAGAATCTGAACCTCAGCCGCGCATTGCCTTTGTTCGGCACCATTCGTGCGTAACCGCCAGAGCTCGAGTAGCCAGGAGCTGGCGTCTCTACCAGCTCCAACACCAGTGTTAGAAGCGTCGTTTCCCCTCGCCCTTCCCTGCCGCGGGAGCGCCCATATGTTGCCTCCAGGGGGTTCAGCAGAGAATCTGAACCTCAGCCGCGCATTGCCTTTGCTTCGGCACCATTCGTGCGTAACCGCCAGAGCTCGAGTAGCCAGGAGCTGGCGTCTCTACCAGCTCCAACGCCAGTGTTAGAAGCGTCGTTTCCCCTCGCCCCTCCCTGCCGCGGGAGCGCCCATATGCTGCCTCCAGGGGGTTCAGCAGAGAATCTGAACCTCAGCCGCGCATTGCCTTTGCTTCGGCACCATTCGTGCGTAACCGCCAGAGCTCGAGTAGCCAGGAGCTGGCGTCTCTACCAGCTCCAACGCCAGTGTTAGAAGCGTCGTTTCCCCTCGCCCCTCCCTGCCGCGGGAGCGCCCATATGTTGCCTTCAGGGGTTCAGCAGAGAATCTGAACCTCAGCCGCGCATTGCCTTTGCTTCGGCACCATTCGTGCATAACCGCCAGAGCTCGAGTAGCCAGGAGCTGGCGTCTCTACCAGCTCCAATGCCAGTGTTAGAAGCGTCGTTTACCCTCGCCCCTCCCTGCCACGGGAGCGCCCATATGCTGCCTCTAGGGGGTTCAGCAGAGAATCTGAACCTCAGCCGCGCATTGCCTTTGCTTCGGCACCATTCGTGCGTAACCGCCAGAGCTCGAGTAGCCAGGAGCTGGCGTCTCTACCAGCTCCAACGCCAGTGTTAGAAGCGTCGTTTCCCCTCGCCCCTCCCTGCCGCGGGAGCGCCCATATGTTGCCTCCAGGGGGTTCAGCAGAGAATCTGAACCTCAGCCGCGCATTGCCTTTGCTTCGGCACCATTCGTGCGTAACCGCCAGAGCTCGAGTAGCCAGGAGCTGGCGTCTCTACCAGCTCCAACGCCAGTGTTAGAAGCGTCGTTTCCCCTCGCCCCTCCCTGCCGCGGGAGCGCCCATATGCTGCCTCCAGGGGGTACAGCAGAGAATCTGAACCTCAGCCGCGCATTGCCTTTGCTTCGGCACCATTCGTGCGTAACCGCCAGAGTTCGAGTAGCCAGGAGCTGGCGTCTCTATCAGCTCCAACGCCAGTGTTAGAAGCGTCGTTTCCCCTCGCCCCTCCCTGCCACGGGAGCGCCCATATGCTGCCTCCAGGGGGTTCAGCAGAGAATCTGAACCTCAGCCGCGCATTGCCTTTGCTTCGGCACCATTCGTGCGTAACCGCCAGAGCTCGAGTAGCCAGGAGCTGGCGTCTCTACCAGCTCCAACGCCAGTGTTAGAAGCGTCGTTTCCCCTCGCCACTCCCTGCCGTGGGAGCGCCCATATGCTGCCTCCAAGGGGTTCAGCAGAGAATCTGAACCTCAGCCGTGCATTGCCTTTGCTTCGGCACCATTCGTGCGTAACTGCCAGAGCTCGAGTAGCCAGGAGCTGGCGTCTCTACCAGCTCCAACGCCAGTGTTAGAAGCGTCGTTTCCCCTCGCCCCTCCCTGCCGCGGGAGCGCCCATATGTTGCCTCCAGGGGGTTCAGCAGAGAATCTGAACCTCAGCCGCGCATTGCCTTTGCTTCGGCACCATTCGTGCGTAACCGCCAGAGCTCGAGTAGCCAGGAGCTGGCGTCTCTACCAGCTCCAACGCCAGTGTTAGAAGCGTCGTTTCCCCTCGCCCCTCCCTGCGGCAGGGGCGCCCATATGCTGCCTCCAGGGGGTTCAGCAGAGAATCTGAACCTCAGCCGCGCATTTCCTTTCCTTCGGGACCATTCGTGCGTAACCGCCAGAGCTCGAGTAGCCAGGAGCTGGCGTCTCTACCAGCTCCAACGCCAGTGTTAGAAGCGTCGTTTCCCCTCGCCCCTCCCTGCCGCGGGAGCGCCCATATGTTGCCTCCAGGGGTGTCCAGCAGAGAATCTGAACCTCAGCCGCGCATTGCCTTTCCTTCGGGACCATTCGTGCGAAACCGCCAGAGCTCGAGTAGCCAGGAGCTGGCGTCTCTACCAGCTCCAACGCCAGTGTTAGAAGCGTCGTTTCCCCTCGCCCCTCCCTTCCGCGGGAGCGCCCATATGTTGCCTCCACGGGGTTCAGCAGAGAATCTGAACCTCAGCCGCGCATTGCCTTTGCTTCGGCACCATTCGTGCGTAACCGCCAGAGCTCGAGTAGCCAGGAGCTGGCGTCTCTACCAGCTCCAACGCCAGTGTTAGAAGCGTCGTTTCCCCTCGCCCCTCCCTGCCGCGGGAGCGCCCATATGCTGCCTCCAGGGGTTCAGCAGAGAATCTGAACCTCAGCCGCGCATTGCCTTTGCTTCGGCACCATTCGTGCGTAACCGCCAGAGCTCGAGTAGCCAGGAGCTGGCGTCTCTACCAGCTCCAACGCCAGTGTTAGAAGCGTCGTTTCCCCTCGCCCCTCCCTGCCGCGGGAGCGCCCATATGCTGCCTCCAGAGGGTTCAGCAGAGAATCTGAACCTCAGCCGCGCATTGCCTTTGCTTCGGCACCATTCGTGCGTAACTGCCAGAGCTCGAGTAGCCAGGAGCTGGCGTCTCTACCAACTCCAACGCCAGTGTTAGAAGCGTCGTTTCCCCTCGCTCCTCCCTGCCGCGGGAGCGCCCATATGTTGCCTCCAGGGGGTTCAGCAGAGAATCTGAACCTCAGCCGCGCATTGCCTTTGCTTCGGCACCATTCGTGCGTAACCGCCAGAGCTCGAGTAGCCAGGAGCTGGCGTCTCTACCAGCTCCAACGCCAGTGTTAGAAGCGTCGTTTCCCCTCGCCCCTCCCTGCCGCGGGAGCGCCCATATGTTGCCTCCAGGGGTTCAGCAGAGAATCTGAACCTCAGCCGCGCATTGCCTTTGCTTCGGCACCATTCGTGCGTAACCGCCAGAGCTCGAGTAGCCAGGAGCTGGGGTCTCTACCAGCTCCAACGCCAGTGTTAGAAGCGTCGTTTCCCCTCGCCCCTCCCTGCCGCGGGAGCGCCCATATGTTGCCTCCAGGGGGTTCAGCAGAGAATCTGAACCTCAGCCGCGCATTGCCTTTGTTCGGCACCATTCGTGCGTAACCGCCAGAGCTCGAGTAGCCAGGAGCTGGCGTCTCTACCAGCTCCAACACCAGTGTTAGAAGCGTCGTTTCCCCTCGCCCTTCCCTGCCGCGGGAGCGCCCATATGTTGCCTCCAGGGGGTTCAGCAGAGAATCTGAACCTCAGCCGCGCATTGCCTTTGCTTCGGCACCATTCGTGCGTAACCGCCAGAGCTCGAGTAGCCAGGAGCTGGCGTCTCTACCAGCTCCAACGCCAGTGTTAGAAGCGTCGTTTCCCCTCGCCCCTCCCTGCCGCGGGAGCGCCCATATGCTGCCTCCAGGGGGTTCAGCAGAGAATCTGAACCTCAGCCGCGCATTGCCTTTGCTTCGGCACCATTCGTGCGTAACCGCCAGAGCTCGAGTAGCCAGGAGCTGGCGTCTCTACCAGCTCCAATGCCAGTGTTAGAAGCGTCGTTTACCCTCGCCCCTCCCTGCCACGGGAGCGCCCATATGCTGCCTCTAGGGGGTTCAGCAGAGAATCTGAACCTCAGCCGCGCATTGCCTTTGCTTCGGCACCATTCGTGCGTAACCGCCAGAGCTCGAGTAGCCAGGAGCTGGCGTCTCTACCAGCTCCAACGCCAGTGTTAGAAGCGTCGTTTCCCCTCGCCCCTCCCTGCCGCAGTAGCGCCCATATGTTGCCTCCAGGGGGTTCAGCAGAGATTCTGAACCTCAGCCGCGCATTGCCTTTGCTTCGGCACCATTCGTGCGTAACCGCCAGAGCTCGAGTAGCCAGGAGCTGGCGTCTCTACCAGCTCCAACGCCAGTGTTAGAAGCGTCGTTTCCCCTCGCCCCTCCCTGCCGCGGGAGCGCCCATATGCTGCCTCCAGGGGTACAGCAGAGAATCTGAACCTCAGCCGCGCATTGCCTTTGCTTCGGCACCATTCGTGCGTAACCGCCAGATTTCGAGTAGCCAGGAGCTGGCGTCTCTACCAGCTCCAACGCCAGTGTTAGAAGCGTCGTTTCCCCTCGCCCCTCCCTGCCCCGGGAGCGCCCATATGTTGCCTCCAGGGGGTTCAGCAGAGAATCTGAACATCAGCCGCGCATTGCCTTTGCTTCGGCACCATTCGTGCGTAACCGCCAGAGCTCGAGTAGCCAGGAGCTGGCGTCTCTACCAGCTCCAACGCCAGTGTTAGAAGCGTCGTTTCCCCTCGCCCCTCCCTGCGGCAGGGGCGCCCATATGCTGCCTCCAGGGGGTTCAGCAGAGAATCTGAACCTCAGCCGCGCATTGCCTTTGCTTCGGCACCATTCGTGCGTAACCGCCAGAGCTCGAGTAGCCAGGAGCTGGCGTCTCTACCAGCTCCAACGCCAGTGTTAGAAGCATCGTTTCCCCTCGCCCCTCCCTGCCGCGGGAGCGCCCATATGCTGCCTCCAGGGGGTTCAGCAGAGAATCTGAACCTCAGCCGCGCATTGCCTTTCCTTCGGGACCATTCGTGCGTAACTGCCAGAGCTCGAGTAGCCAGGAGCTGGCGTCTCTACCAGCTCCAATGCCAGTGTTAGAAGCGTCGTTTCCCCTCGCCCTTCCCTGCCGCGGGAGCGCCCATATGTTGCCTCCAGGGGGTTCAGCAGAGAATCTGAACCTCAGCCGCGCATTGCCTTTCCTTCGGGACCATTCGTGCGTAACCGCCAGAGCTCGAGTAGCCAGGAGCTGGCGTCTCTACCAGCTCCACCGCCAGTGTTAGAAGCGTCGTTTCCCCTCGCCCCTCCCTGCCGCAGCAGCGCCCATATGCTGCCTCCAGGGGGTTCAGCAGAGAATCAGAACCTCAGCCGCGCATGCGCACTGCAACGCTGTGGCCACTGCCGCATATATTAAGCGGGTTCGCCAAGAGTTGTATATTTTACAGGCCAAACCCGATTTTAGGATGAACTATTTTCGCCTAGGCCAAACCAGTGCATTTCTAAGTGCCACCAGAGTAAATCTTCCAAAAATAAGAAAATAAGCAAATTTCAGATAAAGTGATATCTGTGGATGAATATACTGTAAGTTGACACAGATGTGAAAATAGTGATTCGTTAATACGTAACTTTTATAAAACACATTGACTATTCTATTTCTATTCCTTTATTCAGTTTGCTTTGAAAAGCTTATAGAAGATACAAAGTACGCGAAATCAATTCAGACTAGAACGTACCTGTTTGTTCTAAAGCATGTAATTTCTAACTAGGATAAACCGATTCGACCTAGGCTGAACAGATTTCTCCTATCGTTAACAGGATGAACTAGTTTGGCCTAGGTTAAACTGGTTTGTCCTATCGCATGTAGGGAGCACTGGTTTGGCCTAGGCGAAACTGGTTCATTCTAAAATCGGGTTTGGCCTGTAACACATACATGCTGTCTCCGCGACGTAAAACGTTTCTCATGCGGTAAAAATACTTTGAATGTGCGTATAAAATGATCTGATCGAGTAACACAACGCATAATGATAGTTTAAAATCACTTATATTTATTTACTTTTTTTAACGACGAGCTTTCTTCTGGGGGTTCACTGAACCAGTTGAACACACAGGACGCTTCGCCACTGTCGGACGTGCATGTGCTATTATCTGGAGGTACCCTAGTTGGTGTGTTAACGTGGCACGACAGCTATAGCACTGCCCCTATTCCGCAGCGGGAGGCATCGGTCGGGCAGCAGTTGCTGCTAGTGCCCGCCTCAAACTGTGGCGACCTCCCCCCCCCCCCTCCCTCCCTGCGACAATTAGAGACCAGCCCAGCTCTCATTAGTCCACCAAACTGCGGACTGGCCGCTCAACTCGCCGTCCTGAGTTCACTTCTGCCGCCCCCTTCATCTTCTCCACCACGACTACCAGCTCTCATCTCCTGTACCCGCTCCAGGGCCATAGCCGGGGGGAGCGGAATGAAGGGGATGAATCCCCCTCCCCCCAGAAATTTTGTTGTTTTTACATATAACTAGCTGTAAACCCGGCGTTGCCCGGGTGTTTGTTTACCCTACACTCTGGTAGTCCACATCCCCTTCCCCCCTCTCTCTGCATCCACCTCTTTCTCTCCCATCTCTCCATTCCTTTCCACCTTTCCCTCTCTCGACAAACTTTTCTGGAAGGCACCCTCTGTCATGTACCATAAAAATATTTATGTACCCACTGCTCTTGCTTTTGGTTTAAAAGTCATGTGTGCAAAAATTCATAATAATTGGACCCAAAACTATGCATTTTGTTAAATTCCGTAAGTACCCTCACTACGCACCGAACGAAATTTTATACAAACAGTAACAATCCTCTTGCATTTAAGATAGAGTGTGCAAAATTTCATCAATATCGGAACAAAACTATAGATTTCTATGCAGTAGAAACACAGGGTCAAACTGAAAACACCCATTGTTGTTTTCAAAAATTCCAGTTTTATTTCATACAACCCTTGTTCTGAGCATAGCGAAAACAACAACAAAAGAAAAGAAAAAAGATCTGTGAACTCGGTCGAGCCGTTCTCAAGTTACGGGGCCACCAAGGTATTTAGGGATCCATTTTTATGTTTCAAAGTACGCTCCCCCATTCACCGTATGAAACTTAAGGTAGACGGTGACATTCCTCATGTTTTGCAGCACAAGCGTACTAAATTTCGTGAAGATCGGACTGAAACTATAGATTTCGTGAGTCTGTAGGAAAAGTATGCTCCGCCATGCACCTATTACAAAATACTTTCTTAGCTGCCGCTTTCTACCTATAAACTACATCCCTGCCAAATTTCAGCTTCATGGGTGAAGTAGTTTTGGAGATTTCTTGTTTAGTCAGTGAGTGGAAGTCTGTGATGGTAACATTATTTAATGCGACAGTTTTACGGTATCTACAGCGAAACTGTTGTGAGCGGTAGACTTCGTTTCATCATTTTGAGTGTGTGTGTGTGGGGGGGGGGGGGGATCAGTTACAAAACGCTTCATAAACGTCCGAAACTATATGCAAACTTTGTTGCAGGTCCCTAACTACTCCCATTTTCCAATAATTGACGCTTAAATCTGGGTATTGTCACACGGTAGCCTCTCTTTATTTATGACGTCATATCTCCTGAGCTATATGTCGTGATCTTTTGTTTTTTGGTCAGCAACCTTTGTGGGCGTACGGTGAACAGTTCACCAAAGTTTCATTGCAATCGAGAGAATGGTTTACGAGCACATAGAGGACATACGGACAAATATATATGGTGTCCCAGCTATCTTGTCCACCCAAAATATTTCTGAAAAAATAACAGCTATTGGAAAACGACTTTCACCGGTATCAATGTACGGCTGGGGCCCATGAATGTATATATTTGGAAACATTCTAAAACGAAAGCAAATGTGTTTTTACCACAAATTTATGTTTTTTTCAAATGGACACCCTATACTTCTTCTTCAGCGATCAATAGCATCACAAATCACATTGATTGCATCGCAATATTCCAATTACATCCCGAGATATTGCGACGAGAAGTTGACGCTTGAAACACCCGAAATGCGCTGCTAGCGCACGTCCTGAGGCTCAGGCGTGAACCCCATGCTGCCCGTAATCGCGATGTGATTGACATGCGTAATCGCACTTCCACACTTACCAAGAGGTCCGAAGCGAATAATACGGTCTGCAGCCATCCTGCATTAAAGTCGTACATTCCAGCAGGTATTTATCCCATAGGGTAGTGTGATGCGGTTCTGTAACATGGCTGTGTACCGCAACGTTAGTCACAAAGTTGACTTCGCTTATCGTTAATCCGTTACTAAAAAGGTAATGTCGTTCGACGTTAAGACTTCACTGTAGATCTAGCGCAAGTGATAGTGAATCATCTCTATTTATAAAAGGAAGTGTCCCGATTGACTGACTGACTGATTGACTGACTGACTGACTCATCATCGCCCAGTCCAAACCACTGAAAATAGAAACTTGAAGTTTGTGGAGGGTGTTGATCTTACTCTGTAGGCGTCATTTAAGAAGCGATTTTTTGATATTCCGCCCGTAAGGGGGTAAATTAGGGGATGAAACGTTTTTGAAAATACGTAGCTATTTAGGCAATTTTGAAGCTAGAACTACAAAATTTCGGACTTTAATTCAGAGTTCGAATTTAAAAGACACGTGCTTCGGCAATTTTTTTTTCAAATTCGACTAATAAGGGGGTAAAATAGGTGATACCAAAAATTTATTTTGGATAAATATGTTGCTGTTAACTCAAATTTTATGCTACAACTACGAAACTTCGGATATGTAATCTTGGATCCATGATTTTTAGTATTTTTGGAAATTAAACAAGTAAGATAGTTAAATAGAGAATCAAAAATTCTTTTTGAAAACACGTTGCTATTGATACACTTTTGAAGCTAGAGCTGCAAAAATTGATATTTGTATAGTTGGTTAGACGTTAAAAAATACGTGATTCGGTATTTTTGGAAATTCAACCATCAACGGGGTTAAACTGGAGATGGGGTGTTTTTCGAAAATCTATTGCTATTTAGGCAATTTTGATGTTAGAACTACAAATTTTCGGATTTGGATTCGGGATTCGAATTTAAAAGACACGTGTTTCAGCATTTTTTTGAAATTCAACCAATAAGTGGGTAAAATAGAGGACGCTAAAAATTGCTTTTCAAAAATATGTTGCTGTTTACTCAAATTTCAAGCTATAACTACGAAACTTATGATATGGACTCTTGATCAGGATTAAAAATACACGAGTTTCGGTATTTTTGGAAATTCAAAAACTAAGGGTGTAAAAGAGGCGATCAATAATTCTTTTCGAAAATACTTTGTTGTCAAGACAAGTTTGAAGCTATAGCTGCAAAAATTGGTATTTGTATTGTTCGTTATGATTTAAAAAATACGTGTTTCGGTATTTTTGGAAATTCAACCATCAAGGGGGTTAAATTGGAGAGGTGATGTATTTCGAAAATCTGTTGCTATTTAGGAAATTTTGAAGTTAGAACTACAAATTTTCGGATTTGGATTCGGGGTTCAAATTTAAAAGACACGTATGTCGGTATTTTTGGAAATTCGACCAATAAGGGGGTGAAATACGAGATGTAAAAATTGATTTTCAAAAATATGGTGCTGTTAACTCAAATTTCAAGCTATAACTACGAAACGTAAGATATGGATTCTTCATCAGGATTAAAAAGAAACAACTGGTGCAGACCAACCAGCCTACGCATGCGAAGCAGCGGGTGTTCAGCTTGTTCACTCATAATAGTAAAATTCATGTTGTGGACCAAAGGTTTTACCGTTGTTTAGGTAAAAATCTTTTTATTTGGGAAGTTCAGGTAAGACATAGAAGATGAATGTAAACATGTTTAACCAACATGTTTACTTTTATTAGTGCTCCGTGTTCAGCTGTGCGCACAAAAGTTTCGTCCTTTATGATTACTTTTAGTTGTTGTGCTGATAACTTCACACTTATCATTATTAAGCCTTAATTGGCAATTTTTGCACCATGCAGATATCTCATCTAAATATAATGACACGAATTCCTTTCCCCGATATTTTCAAAGAAAATTTTGTTTTATTATTATTATTATTATTTCGGCATGTATAAATAATTATCTTTGAATCTAATCTGTTTATTTTTGCGTCTGATCATCCTATCCAATTTATCTACGAACCCGGCCTCATAACCATTTTCGACCGCTATTTGCCGAATGGTTGCTGTCTAACCTGGAGGAGGTCCAATTTTTTGTGCTTTAAGAAAAGAACCTAACAGCATATTATATCAACAGTCGGAATTGTCTAAATGACATTTCTGGTCTCGTTTTGGTACTGACCTTCTCGATAAACAATGAAACTTGCCCTCGCATTTGGTTCCTTGGGGTTGGGGTTGGTTGATCTACGGTGAGAAGTTCTTTGGTTACATTTTAAATTGTGTTTTTAGACGGGTTTACTTTCGGTAGTACCAATGTGGTAGGTTTATCTTTGGTAGTGGGTAGCTTTTGGACTATCTCTGATATAGCAGAGCAGATAGTTAGCAGTCCACAACTGTGCCTCCAACCAGCAACATGTTATACTGTGCTGAATGTTTATCTGTTGATATTGCGCATATGCCGCAAATATTTTACGCTTGACGTTGACTTAGAGCAGATATGTTTTAGAATCCAAGGTGAGACAGTCTAGGATGAACCTACTTTCTTATATTGACTTCGATCTTGTTTAAGGTTTTAGGGTTTTCGTTTTAATTTGCGTTTTCCTTGGCTTTCTCCTTTTAGAACTTGAGAATGGGCTAATGTAGGCGCGAAACATGTCGTTCGGACATTTCAAAATTGTTCAAATGTTTGTATAGCTTATGGGACTTAACTACGGGGTCATCAGTCCCTAAAGTTACAAACTACTTATGAACTAGCTAGTACTAAGGACGGCACAAATATCCATGCCCGAGGGGGGATTCGAACCCCCGACCGTAGTGGCCGTGCAGACCGCGGCCGGCATTCGGACATTTTTACATTGTGCCAACTGGAGGGGAAACTTTAGTGCGATAGTTCATACAGTTGTGAGATGGCATCCAAACAAACGAAAAACGGAATAGTGTGAAGTGTTGCAAGGATGGTTTGCAGCTGTTCAGGAAGAAACCGCAGGACTTTAAGCGTCGTTTCGTCACTGGGGATGAAACATGGATACATTACTATACTCCTGAGACCAAAGAACAATCTAAGCAATGGGTTACCAACGGAGAATCAGCACCAAAAAAGGCGAAGACAGGTCCTTCGGCCAGAAAGTTTATGGCGATGGTCTTTTGGTGGGAAAATTCTCATCGACTATCTAGAACAGGGGAAAACTATTACAGGTGCATATTATTCGTCGTTACTGGACCGTTTGAAAACCGAGCTCCAAGAAAAACGCCAGCGATTTTGCCCACAAAAAGTCATTTTCCACCACGACAATGCACCAGCACACACTTCAGCAGTTGTGGTCGTAAAATTTATTGGAAATAGGATTCTAACTCCTTTCACATGCCCCCTGTTCTGCAGACTCGGCTCCCTCGAAATACTGTTTGTTTCCCAATTTGAAGAAATGGCAGGCGGAGCGAAGATATCATTCAAACGAGGAGTTGATTGCAGAAAGTAATAGCTATTTTCCAGCCCTGGACAATTCGTATTATTCGGAAGGGGTCAAACAACATTGGAAGAAGTGTATAAGTTTAGAAGGAGATTATGTTGAAAAATGAAAATTGTTTTCCCGAAACACGTTAGTATTTTTTATTTTTGCAAAGACCTTCAAATGCCCATCTTACATTGGGGAGATCGAGACAGGGCATAATTGCACTTCCTGTTGAAGAATACATTAGTTTATCGTGAAACTGCTTCGCTTAACTCTCTCTCCCAGGCACTTGAGTGTGCTCTGCAGAATAACCATGTAGATATTGATGTAAATTCTGGTGGAGCTAGGGGAAAGCAATAGAGTAAACCTATTTTGGGTCCCTGGCCACTGGGGAATCAGTGGCAACGAACATGCCGACAGATTAGCCAGGATGGGGGCAGAGACTCCATTTATTGGACCGGAACCTGTCCTGACAATCATCAAGGCAATGATCAAATTGGAGCTACGTAACTGGCTCAGAAGACAGCACGTAGAAGTTTGGACCAAAGTCTATCAACAAAAACATGGCAAGGTAATGATGCCGAAGCCATGTTTTAAAAGAAGCTCTGCAATCCTGCGCCTGAACAGGAGAGAGATTAGACTCACGGTTGGATTGCTGACAGGCCACGGGAATTTCAAAAAAACACCTACATACAATGGGAATAACAGAAGAGAACCCTAAATGTAGGATCTGTGGTGACGGTGATGAAACTGCATCACATCTAATCTGCGAATTCATTGCATTGGAGAGTAAAAGGCACAGATCATTTGGGACAACCAGACCCGAAGAAATTGCGTCTAATAAAGAACTGGTAAAGGGACTCCTTGCACTGTTCAAGGGCATTGGTTGGCTTTACTAGACATACAGGGAGCGATACCGCACAATAAACTTAGTTTCGGTGCGGGCAGTGGCGGACCAAAACTGTTTTGGCTTCCCTGGAAAAATCAAATCAAATCAACATAAGAATTGAGTGAGTATGTACCCGGACAGCATCTGGTCCTGTGGGCAGTTCGCAATAACTGGAAGAAAGAGCGTGCAATTCAAGACCACTGTAGCTTCGTTATGAAAGCGGAGAGCGAAATTCGCGCGCTCCCTAGTGACCCAAAAACGCGGTAAAGGACTTAACAGTGTGTGGAAGAGTGTAGCGTTATACCAGGGCACCACTTTGTGCGTGCGTGTTTGTGTTTCTGTGAGCAGCGCGCACAGTTTTGTTATATCTTTTTTTTTTTTTTTTTTTTTTTTTTTTTTTTTTTTTTTTTTTTTTTTTTTTTTTTTTTTCTGCCGGCGGCGTGACTGTTTGCATGTCCACACAGGAGGTAGGGGATTGTCCCAGACGCCTCACGCCTCTACCACTGTGGCTGTAGCTTGCTGCTGGATTTCCGTTTTACTGGCGTCGACAGCGCTCTACCTTACTGCATTGTTTTCCTTTCACAGCGCCACGGAGTAAGCTAAACGAAACCTCCCAAATTCTGCAACTGCGTAACACAATAACTGCAACATATCCTGTATTCAAATATTATGAATTATCTCGAACAGGACGATCTATTGACCCAAGATCAACACGGATTTACAAAATATCGTTCATGCGAAACACAACTAGCTCTTTATTCACACGAAGTGATGGGTGCTATCGACAAGGGTTCGCAAATCGATTCCGTATTTCTTGATTTCCAGAAAGCTTTTAACCCCGTACCACACAAATGGCTTTTAATCAAATTGCGTGGTTATGGTATATCGCCCCAAATTTCCGACTGGATAGTAGATTTCCTGTCAGAGAGGACACAGTTCCTAGTAATCGATGGTAAGGCATCGACTAAAACAGAGGTGATATCGGGCGTTCCATAGGGTAGTGTTATTGGTCCTCTGCTGTTCCTTATTTACATAAACGATTTAGGGGAATCTCTAAGTACCTCTCTTAGATTGTTTGCAGATGACGCCGTCATTTACCGTCTATTAAAATCATCTAAAGATCAAAACCAACTTCAGAACGATCTGAATAAGTTATCAGTATGGTGTAAAAATTGGCAATTGGCTCTAAATAATGAGAAGTGTGAAGTCGTCCACATGAGTACAAAAAGAAATCCGTTAAACTTTGTTTACAAGACAAATCAATCAAAAGTGAAGGCAGTAAACTCCACAAAATACCTGGGAATTACTATCACTTCAGACTTAAACTGGAAAAAACACGTAGATGTCGTGGGAAAGGCGAACCAGAGACTGCGTTTTATTGGCAGAACCCTTAAAACATGCAACAGAACTACAAAAGAAACTGCATGCACTACGCTTGTCCGTCCATTTTTGGAGTATTGCTGCCCAGTGTGGGATCCTTATCAGGTGGGTTTGACGGAGGACATCGAAAGAGACCAGAGAAGGGCAGCTCGTTTCGTCTTGTCACGATACAGGGGAGACAGCGTTACGGAAATGATACAGGATCTGGGATGGGAATCATTACAACAACGGCGCTTATCGCTGCGGCGTGGGCTACGTACTAAACTACAATCGCCGACATTCTCCTCCGAATGCGAAAATATATTGCTGACTGCCACTGACATAGGTAGAAATGATCATCAGAATAAAATACGAGAAATCAGAGCTCGAACAAAGAGATTCAGGTGTTCTTTCTTTCCGCGCGCTATTCTAGAATGGAACGGGAGATAAATAGGATAATGGTGGTTCGATGAACCCTCTGCCAGTCACCTAAATGTGATTTGCAGAGTATCCCATGTAGATGTAGAACACAAACATGCTTGGTTAAAGGTGGTCTTGTTCTGGTAAGGAATTGAGAAATATATTACAGACCATTTTGGGCTGTTTTTCGAACGATGGGGTTGCAATAGCGGAAGAAAAGTTAGGTCAATGTCGGATGACAGTGGGACAACTATAGCGTTTTATTTGTGTGATAAATATGCAGGGTACTCAGAAATTTCAGTTATAGACATTGAGCACTTGCAGATTATAGGGAGTGAGTACTCTCATCTTCAGGAGAAAAAAATACATTTAATATTCACAGAATATATGACATCAACTGCGATTGGGCAAAGCTGAAAATGTGTACCCAGCTGGGATTCGAACCCGGGTCTCCTTCTTTCTAGGCAGTTGCGCTGACCCCTACACCACTGGGGACACAGTGATCACCGCACCTGCAAGGACTACCTAAGCACGCCTCCCGTCAGATACAAATTCCCAGCTTCGCCCTGCCCACAGTACTCAAACTCGTAGTTATGAAACTAATTCCCGTAAGAGTAAGGGCTTCAAACTTGCCCACCCCTCCCCACTAACGATAGGATCATTGCCCATCACCGGCATATTATATATATATACATGTGGCGTCTGTTCCAAAAGAACAAACGTCACTTCTGATCCCGCAGTTGTTATTATTTAATATTTACAGAATATATGACATCAACTGCGATTGTATCTGACGGGAGGCGTGCTTAGGTAGTCCTTGCAGGTGCGGTGATCACTGTGTCCCCAGTGGTGTAATGGTCAGCGCGACTGCCTAGAAAGCAGGAGACCCGGGTTCGTATCCCGGCTGGGTATACATTTTCAGCTTTGCCCAATCGCAGTTGATGTCATATATTCTGTGAATATTAAATAATAACAACTGCAGGATCAGAAGTGACGTCTGTTCTTTCGGAACAGACGCCACATGTATATAGAAAAAAAAGGAAAAAAAAATTTCTTGAAAGATTAGAGATAGCAAGTTCATATTGACAGGAAAGCTTCGCTAGAATGTTCTGCAGCAATTACAGTAGAAGTCCAATAATCTGGCACGTTCAATACTGACCCGGTGCCGGATTACCAAACATGCCAGACTACGAGGCAGTACCTGTTACTGCTGGCATAGGCTAAGCCATACATCAAAACAGCTGTGGCACAGTGCACTGACCTATTTGTACAAAAACCTATCTAATTGTTTAAATTTTTTTATTTCACTTTTTTTTTATCTGGAAGCCAATATTTTAATTGTTACCGATTGAGAAACATGTTTCATTAGTTCATACTTCTGTTTAAGTCATGGATGGTTGACGAACCAATATTCAATTCAGTTATCAAAGTATTTCTGTTCTCGCCTTTCTCCATGCATTTGAAGATTTCCAGATTCTGGCTGACGGTCAGAATGCGTGCTCACACTTCACTCCTGATTTAGAGCTTGAAGAAAGTTTGGGTTTTGACAGCACTCTCTCTCCTTAAATGAGGAGCAACTAATCAAAACATATATGGTCTACTTCCGGACAAAATTGATATGGTTTTTGGAGCTATTTTATGTTCTGTACACGCTCCTGCATTCACATTTAATCTATTTGTATATTTTAACACTGAAATAGTATGTTGAAAATGAATGGTTAAAACGAATCGTATATTGTCCACATCATTGAATGAATCAGAACGTGTAATGTCCACCATTTACGTTTCATTTTCCTTCCCTTTCTCTAATTTGGCAAATATTGTCGAGTTTAACATGTGTTAGGGCTTACAGTGCTTCAAAAGCATGATATGGCATTGTCGCCTTCTGGCATTGTTTGACACTCCTTGACACAAATCATTGTTAGCAGTACACAGAGTCAGTATAGTGTTGTGGTTTGTATGTATTGCTCCCAATAGAATTACAAAAAGGGTGTGTGGTTGTTGGGAAGCATGGTATAGATCGTGGGACAAGAGAAAGGATGAAGAAGAAATCAAAACGAGAAATGGAAACTGGCACATATTGGAAAGAAGAAAAACTACTTAATTTTTTCGTATCGGCTTTAGAAGTTCCATGCCGTAGCTTCACTCCTGAACATATTGATTGTCATTGCTTACATGAAGAACCTGGAATGGACAAACTGTAGTAAATTTTCTGTGCCATATAATATTCTGCCTGCAACAGAATGTTGTGTTGATCCAATTTTTGACAGTAATGTAAAGCTTTGTAGCACTCCTTCAAGTAAACATTAATCTTATGTTATTATAAATGATACAATTCATGTGAAGTGCGAATGTCTAATATAACATGTTTAAAAATTAAAGTTAATGTGAAGTAATGAAGGTATGTTACTAGAAACGCATCAAAACGTGTTATGTCCTATATGACGGATCAAAACGTATATTATCCGAAATATAAATGGATTTTCTAACCTAACTAAAAAAAATTGATCTCTTGCAAGGTATATTCTAGTTCAGTACCTCAAAACGGATCTAACTGTGAAAACAGCTTAAAATTTTATTGAGTAGTTTAGCAGATATCAGTTTTTCGCTTCTCCTGAAAAATTTGAATCAGTTGCTCCTCAAATGTTAATAAAACCTCCTGGATCACTATGATATGACAGTCACCCCTGTTAAATCGCGACAAAATGCTGACAGTTCAAACAACAAAAGGAAGTTATGTACGGTACAGTAACAGCCGAGATCTGCTGACTTACGTCTGAATGTTTCGGATCCCAACAATGGCTTCTACGTCATTGACGACCGCTGGTGGAACTCTGTTGTAGCCGGCCAAGCAGGGGCAGTGTTGCCAATCTATGAGATTTGTCCCATATCGTGGGACATTGTGACAATTATTTTTCAGAAAGAGACAAAAGTTGTGTTTTTTTTATTTTTGCAAAATGTAAGATGAATATGGGACATTTTTGTGCCTCTTTTTTTTCTCCTCGTCGGTTGCATCCATTGCAGGAAAACCCGCACGGTATGGAGCGTGGTTTACTGGCCTTGACATCACACCTAGCGCCCCCTCGAACCACAGCCAGTCGGCTTCAGTCTAGCGGCCCATACACGGGGAGATCCGTCTCTTCAGTTGTATTTGCACTTCCGTCCAGCACGAATATGCAACTTTTTGATCACCTGGATGGATCTGATGATCCTCACTACACTGACGACAATCTGTAAGTTATTCTACGCAAAAATCTGATTTCCCAACAACATCCGTGATTCTCACTAATCATTATAATGTTGTCTATTGTAGGGCTACCCATTACGTCGCTTTTAGTCACAAGCCAAACAAATTTTACCAATTGCCGACTTTTCTATTCTTTTAACAAAAAAATGACAAGAACCGCACGGTAGACTTCCTTTTAATCCTTTTGACGGAAAGGCCCAAGGTGCTTGCGGTACCACCTAACCATTAACCCCGTTATCCATCATAAATCACTTATATGGAAAACTTTGTAAGTAATAAAAAAGAATATTTATTGCTATCAATAGCCTACTGACTTCTATATAAAAAAAAAATTTTGCATGTAACTTTCTCATACATACTAGTTGGGATTTTTTGTTTCTAATATGTAATTTTCATTCTAAACATTAATTTATTAAAACAATTATTTTGTACAGTAAAAAGCGCCTGAAGATGCAACTGTAGGTTGCGAAACCGGTTGTGCGGGTCTTGACGACTCCAATAAAAATAACAGCTCAAGTGGACCAAGGAGTTTCATTCAGACTCTTACAATTTTAACACCTAATTTTTAACTGTGTGAAAGTTGCTTAAATATGTATAAATATTTCAGCTGTGGTTGCCCGTCATACAAAGTTCTTCTCATATTTTTGTTTGCCGTAGGGCACTTTACGCTGAAAAGGGAATCCCTGGATGGGACTTTTGAGCTTCAGAGGCTGGCAACACTGAGCAGGGGATCGCCTAATGTGAACAGTCGGTCTAAGTCTCCTATGAGTACGAGCTGGTGCATCCGCCATTTTCATTGCGGTACCTCTTAACTTAAACATAATGCGGTGCTGGAGGATAAGCGTCACGGCACTTCAGCACGACATTACGGGTGGTTGTGTTGACATAAACTGCTCAAATCATTCCAGAGGTGGCTACACAACGTTAAGTTTCCCGAGAGATTCTAAGAGAAGAAAACATGGATCGCCGGCCGCGGTGGCCGAGGGGACTGAAGCGCTCCAGTCGCGGTCTGCACGGCCACTACGGTCGGGGGTTCGAATCCCCCTCTGGCATGGATATTTGTACCGTCCTTAGTGTTAGCTAGTTCATAAGTAGTTTGTAAGTTTAGGGACTGATGACCCCGTAGTTAAGTCCCATAGACTATACAAACATTTGAACATTTAAAAAAATTGGATCATTAACTGTCGGCCCAAAAACTGGGGACCCGGACCGAGCCGAAAGTTATGTATTATAAATAAATATTTCTTATTATGACTTGAAGCAATATTTAATAGTAAAAATTGTCTATGATATTCGAATGTAAGGTTTTGTTTAGCTCTTTTAAAAGTACTACCTCTTAACAGGAAAGCTGCCTGTAGGGAGTTAGCAGTCGCACTAAACTTGAACAAAACAACACTGTTCATATAATCAACGTGTTATGTTTAGCATTCGCATGGAATGAAAATGGC
This sequence comes from Locusta migratoria, assembly GCA_026315105.1. Lineage (NCBI taxonomy): Eukaryota > Metazoa > Arthropoda > Insecta > Orthoptera > Acrididae > Locusta > Locusta migratoria. The sequence goes on from CM048754.1 coordinate 20,850,592, forward strand.
GGATGCGCCAGCCTATGTTTTTAGGAACTCCAAGTCGGTCGGTGACGTCAGCAGTAGCGGATGCATCAAAGGAAGAACAAGTCCCTTTGTATCCTGTTGCCCGACGATGGGGCGTTCTGGACTGTTGGATGCCGGACTATCAGACTTCTGCTGTGTTATCATTTCAGTCATCACGGTTCAGTGTGTCTCTGGTTGCCTGGTACGGTCAGGGTCTACCGTGGGCTATGATACCTTGCTCCATGTGTGGTGCTGTAGAGCTTTATATGACGTCCCGTGGCGTAGTCAGCCTCACAGCATTTCTCCTGGTTACAAAGATCATCTGTGTGGGCTGCCATTGGGTCATAGCCTGCACACACTCGTGATTGTCGGCAAGTCTGCTGGTATGGTGGACGAGGGAAAAATGCTGACATGTAGTGACATTGACAAGGCACATCTTACCACACAGAGTGCTCGAATCGTCCATTTCTGTACATTAAATACACTTTATTGAACCAGAGGACTTTCCCCCTCCCACCCCACTACAAGAAAATCACCATACATCATAAACGGATGAAAACAGCCAAAGTACATCAATTTCCATGTTGCACTACCACTTATTTCAGAAACTGTTCGAGTAGTAAGCTATGCAGCATTTAGTTTTGAGCAAGATATTGAACATGGGCTTTTCACCACAACCTTACTATCTTAACACCTCGACATTAGAACTGTTCATTATCACTTATAATGTCCCCATTTCGCGTAACTGATCTGTCAGTTCCGGTTGCATTGTGTTAGAAACTATAGCAACTGAGTCTGTCTGTAATTTATCATTAATTTATTTTCTATAAGCCATGCATTTATTTTTTTAACAGTATTAGTCGTTACTTCATCTATATTTCCAAAAAGATCCTTTACTACCAAATGGAGGACATATTAATGGGTATTTCCAGTGTAGAGAAGCGGCTGAGAGAATTAAATACAAAAATGTCTCCTCATTTCGGATTTACAAAGCGTATTCTGCGGCATTGGCCCCCTACTTAGCTTGCATTTATTGCGAATATTTAATTCAGCGCAAAGTTCCTACTGATTGGAAAAAAGCGCAGGTGAATCCCATTTATAAGAAAGGAAAGACAACTGATCCACACAATTACAGGCCAATATCGTTGACATCAGTTTCATGTAGAATTTTGGAGCATATTCTCAGTTCTAATATAGTAAAAGTCCATGAGACGGAAAAACTTCTTTCTATCAATCAGCACGGGATTAGGAAACATCGTTCTTATGGAACTCAGCTTGCCCTTTTCTCACATGAGTTCTTGTGAGGCATGGGTGAGGAGCAACAGGCGGATTGAGTTTTTCTCGATTTCAAAAAGGCGTTTGACGCGGTGCCACACGGCAGACTGCTAACGAAGATACGAGCTTATGGAATAGGTTCACAGGTTTGTGACTGGCTGCAAGACTTCCTAAGTAATAGAACGCAGTACGTTGTTCTCGACGGCGAGTGTTCATCAGAGACGAGTGTATCGTCAGGCGTGCCCCAGGGGAGTGTGATAGGACCGCTATTATTTTCTATCTATATAAATTATCTGATGGACAGAGTAAGTTGTAATTTGCGGCTGTTTGCTGATGATGCGGTGGTGTATGGGAGGGTGTCATCTTTAACTGGCTGTAATAGCATACAGGATGACTTCGACAAAATTTCTAGATGGTGCAAGGAATAGCAGCTAGCTCTAAATGTAGAAAAATGTGACACTCGTACATTGGCCAAACTTCCAGTAACGAATCTAACTGCTCGCCTCTGAACTGCTTCTGTATCTTCCTTTATACTGATCTGATACGGGTCTCAAACACTTGAGCAATACTCAAGACATGGTCGTAGAAATGTTTTATACATGGTCTCCTTTACAGATGAAGTACATCGTCCCAAAATTCTCTCGATAAAACGAAGTCGGCTGTCCGCTTTACTCACAACTGTCCTTACATGTTTGTTCCATTTCATATCGCTCTACAGTGTTACGCTTAGATATTTCAACGACATGACAGCATCAAGAAGCCCACTACTAATGCTGTATTGGAACATTATGGGATTGTTTTTCCTACTCTTGTGCATCACATTACATTTTTGTACATTGAGAGCTAGCTGCCATTATTCGCACCGACTAGAAATTTTGTCTGAGTCATCATGTGTGCTATTACAGTCAGTTAAAGACGACACCCTCCTATACACCACAGCATCATCAGCAAACAGCCGCAAATTACAACTTACTCTGTCCATCAGATCATTTATATAGATAGAATATAACAGCGGTCCTATCACACTCCCCTGGGGCACACCTGACGATACACTGGTCTCTGATGAACACTCACCGTCAAGAACAACATACTGAGTTCTATTACGTAGGAAGTCTTCCAGCCAGTCACTAATCGTGCAGAAACATGGCGAATTACAAAAGCTCAAGAGATAAAGATGGAAGTGGCAGAAATGAGAATGTGAAGGTGGATGGGTGGTATGCGATGAAAGGACAGACTGAGGAACGAGTACATCAGGGGAACAGCGAACGTAGGGCCCATAGGGAAGAAGATCCGAGAAAGTACGCTAAGATGGTATGGATGTATGCAGAGAAGAGGGGAGTATTGTGTTGGGAGAAGAGTTGAAGACCTGGGAATAGAAGGGTCAAGGGGTAGAGGAAGACCAAAACTGAGATGGAAATACAAGGTAGAAAGGATGGCTCAGAGAAGTGGATAGACATTTAGGAAAGAAAAGGTTGCAGCAAAGCAACACCGATGCCACACGAGGTGGGCAAAGGCTGAGACGATGTTGACCATGAAATAATGCTGCAAAATTCCCCTTATATGGCTGCCGTATTGAGGCTGTTGCAATTTTGCCAACAACTTTGTAGGAACACGAGGTCTATCTGCTCAAGATACAGAAGAGAGCACGACTCCCTTCTCTGCCTTTTACCTGCTGAGACCAAGTACTTCAGCGTCGCCCTGTTGCAAGTACCGCATTCGCCCTTTTTTTTTTTTTTTTTTTTTTTTTGCGCTCCCTCGGAGGAATTCGGGCCGGTTGGTTGCCTCGGCTGCGTCCATTACGTCTTGTTCTCGCAGAGAGTAGAGGGCAGAGAATGCTGGAAGTAATGAAAACCGCTAAACTGCCCGGGGAGAAATTAAGCCGCACCGGGGAAAGGAGACGGGGGGTGGAAACAAAGGAGAAGGCGGCCAGGGCACCGGCGGGGTTGGCACCCCTGCGGCGCACCTGCACAGTCAAGGCGGGGAACCCCCTCCCTCCTACTGTGCAGACAGGCCGGACGTCATCTCGCAGGACCTCCGCTTCACCACTACTACAACAGCATAGCGCTGCCTCGCGCCCGGCACTCTTAGCTAACGGGCCACTCAAAATGGAAATGCAGCCTCTCCACCTCCTCTTTACGGAAGTTCTTTTGAATGCATAATGATTCACCCAACTGAAGATTAGCTGTCGCCTCCAGACAATTGAGAACTGCAGAAGCAAGGCGTCGTTTGGCAGAGTTTTGACTTCTCGGTTCTCATTTCTCGCGCTGTCTTACCATCCATGGCCTGTCGTTGTCTGTGTTTCTTATTTTGTCTTATTTTACTTGACCCCACACCTAGTATACGAGGCGCGTCCAGAAAGTAAGTTCAGTTTGGTAATAAACTGAAATTGTACACAGACACAGAAGAAATTTTTATTGCACAAAATTCTACAACTCTTAAACTACTTTTCCACATAAGTGCCGAAATTTTGCACGCATTTTTCATAGCGTGGCACCAGGTTTATCTTCATAGAAATCTGCCGCCTGTGACTTCAACCATTTGGAAACAGTTTCTTTCAGCTCGTCGTCATTGGTGAAGTGATGACCGCCAAGGAAAGACTTGAGACGTAAGAACAGATGAAACTCGCTAGGAGCGAGGTCAGGGCTGTACGGAGGATGGTCAAACACGTCCCAGCCAAATCCCTGTAGGAGGTTTTTCGTCACATTTGCAGTGTGTGGTCGTGCGTTGTCGTGAAGCAAAACAACACCTTTCGACAGCAGTCCTCGGCGCTTATTCTGAACTGCACGGCGCAATTTCCGAAGTGTCTCGCAATAAACATCTGCTTTGATTGTTTGACCATGTGGTAAGAAGTCAATGACTAGGATGCCTTTCCAGTCCCAGAACACTGTGCACATCATTTTCCGAGGTGTCACGATTTGCTTCAGCTTTACCTTTGGTGGGGATGAAGTGTGCCTCCATTCCATCGATTGCCGCTTACTCTCAGGGGTTCTCGTAAGAAACCCACGTGTCATCTCCTCTGACTATCTGTCTCAGAAATTCTTCGCCGCTCTCAGCACAACGGGTCAAAAACTCAAGTGCACTACCCATCCATTGTGTTTTGTGTTGCTCAGTGAGAATCTTTGGTACCCAATGTGAGCAAAGTTTACGGAATTTCAGTTGTTTGGTAACAATTTCATGCATCAGTGATCGTGAAATTTGGGGGAAGTCCATAGCGATAGCACTAATTGTAAACCCACGGTTTCCCTGGATCTTGTCATCAATCGCGTGAACCAGTTCTTCTGTAACCAAAGGTGGACGCCCACTTCGTTCTTCATAGTGCACATCACTACGCCCGCCATTGAACTCTCAGACCAATCTTCTCACCATCGAATCACTCATCGCATTTGGTCTGTATACATCGCAAATTTGCCGATAAATTTCACTCGGTTTCACTTTCCTCGCATTCAGAAACCGAACCACCGACCTTATTTCACAGGCGGCGGGATTTTTAATCAACGCCAACATTTCAAACAAGCACAACAAAGCGTACGTAACTGACAGCGATCTCCAAATGGCGCACGTTCTTCTCCTTGATACACGTCGTCTACAGCGCATGTGCGGAACTGCAATCGCAGCGCTGTAGCGGAGGTAAATTGAAAGGGAACTTACTTTCTGGACGCGCCTCGTATACTACATCATTACATAATGGCCACACAACACTACCATTGTCACCTTTCCAGATGACTGAATCAGTCAACTTGAGAGAAAAAAAACCTTGCAGTTTTGTGACGGCATTGTAATTCTATCAGAGATAGCAAAGAACAATTAAATGGAATGGTCAGTGCCTTGAAAGGAAGATAATAATAAAAATAATAGTAGTAGTAGTAGTAGTAAAATAAGTGTAATGGAATGTAGTGTCACAAAATCAGGCGATGCTGAAGGCGTTAAATTAGTCTATGAGACGATAAAAGTGGTAGATGGGTTTTGTTTTTTGGCTAGCAAGATAAGTTCTCAGGGACGAAATAAAGAAGATATAAAATTCAGGATGGCGATGGGAAGAATAACGTTTCTGAAGAAGCGAAATTTGTTGACATAACATATTAGTTTAAACGTTAAGAAGTCCTTTCTGAAAGCATTTTTTCTGGAGTGTAGCATTGTATGGTAGTGAAATGTGGACGAAATGTGGAGTTCAGGAAAAAAAGATGATAAAAACTGTTCAAAAGTGGTGCTACAGACGAATGATGAAGATTAGATGGGTAGATCACATAACTAATACGGAGGTTCCAAATAGAATTGGAGAGAAAAGGAATTTCTGACATACCTTGACTAAAAGAAGGGATCGCTTCCTTGGACACATTCTTAGACATCAAGGAATTGTGAATTTAGCATTAGAAGGAAGCGTGTTAGGTGAAAGTCGTAGAGGGAGACCAAGGGACGAGTACAATAAGCATATTCAAAAGTTTGTAGGTTGCTATTCGTATTCTCAGATGAAGAGACTTACACAGTACAGCTTAGCATGGAGAGCTGCGTCAAACCAGTTTTTGGACTGAAGATCACAAAAACAATTAACACGTCGTTACTGAATTTTAACAGCGTTTCTCCAGAGGACGCTACAGTATCACGGTCTCTCTCTACGATTTTTAGTCCACACACTTTCTTCTAATGCTAAAACGACAATTCCTTGATGTGTTATAATGTGTCCCACAAAATTATTCCTTCTGTTAGTCAGGATATGCCAGTCATCTTTTCTGTCTGAACTCCTTTTCGTCCACGTTTCACTCCCATACAATGCTACATTCCAGAAAAATGCTTTCAGAAAGGACTTCCTAACATTTAAATTGATATTGGTTGTCAAGAAATTACGCTTCTTCATGTGAGAAAAGATCAAGCTGAGTTTCACATGAACGATGTTTCCTAAACCCGTGCTGATTCATAGAAAGAAGTTTTTCCGTCTCAAGGAAATTTACTATATTCGAACTAAGAATATGCTCCAAAATTCTACATGAAACTGATGTCAACGATATTGGCCTGTAATTGAGTGGGTCAGTTCTCTTTCCTTTCTTATAAACGGGAGTCACCTGTGCTTTTTTCCAATCACTAGGAACTCTGAGCTGAATTAATGATTTGCGATAAATGCAAGGTAATTTAAGAGGCCAATGCCGCAGAATAGTCTTTGTAAAACCGAACTGGTATTCCATCCGGACCAGCAGACTTTTTCGTATTTAGCTCTCTCAGCTGCTTCTCTACACCGGAAATACCTAGTACCATGTCCTCCATTTCAGAATTAGTACATTGATCAAATGATGGTACATTTGTGCGGTCCTCCTGCGTGAAAGATTTCTTTAAAGTTAAATTTATAACTTCAGCTTTCCGTTTGCTTTCTTCTATTACTGCCCCGGAATGATCAACGAGTGACTGGACAGTGGGCTTTGACCCGCTTATCGATTTTACATAGGACCAGAATTTTTTCGGGTTCTCGGAAAGATCTTTTGCTAAGGTATGGCTGTGGTAACTATTGTATGCTTCACGCATCGGTCTTTTTATATGCGCAGGAATCTCTACTAACGTTTGTCTGTCATCATTTGCTTGTTATTTTTTTAACTGAGAGTGCAACAGCCTCTGCTTTCTCGGTAACTCTCTAATATTATTATTATACTACAGTGGATCTTTTCCATCCTTAATTGACTTTATAGGCACATATTTCTCTAACCCCTGATTTACAATGCATTTAATTTTAGTCCACAATTCCTCTACATCTATTGTAGCAGAACTAAACGATGTCCATTCATTTTGTGTGATACTAAGAATTGGCACAGGATTACAGGAAGGTCTTATCATCTGTTCACTGAATTAAAACGCAACAGTTTGAACCTAACACAGTGTTGACGTATTTTTAAGAAGGTTATTGCGAAAATCAGAAACACTCGTACAGGAAAGACATAAAAGTAAAAAGAAAAATGAGTTGGAAGGAAGTGTAGGGTTGAATGTACAGTCGACTCAATGGTCGTTAGATGACGAGTGTGCGATTGGAAACCATCTGAGTCGATTGAAAGATCGCGCCCGGCATTTGTTTGTAATGATTTATAGAAATGACAGAAAGCAAAATGTTGATTGGTAGAGGCGGGATTTGAACGTCGTTTTCGCTAATTCGAGTCCAGTGTGTTTACGATGCGCCACCTCGCGTAGTCCACTTACAGCAGTTGAAAGTAGCTTGCTGAATTATTTAAGCAAGCAGATCTGCAAATGTAAGTTAAAACGCTCAATGCTGCTCTATATTACTTTACGAGTGGCAACAGTAGGAGCAGACAATGCTTTAACAAACAAAGTTTAGGGACTGATGACCCCGTAGTTAAGTCCCATAAGTTCTACAAACATTTGAACATTTTTGAAGTAATAAAATGAGCTCTAACATGGAAATTAAGCATTTCCGTACACTTGTCCACATAACATATTTCTTTCTTTGTGTGTGAGGAATGTTTCCTGATGGTTTGGCCGTACTTGTTTGTAACACCCTGTGTATTGGGTTTTATGAAAGTTTAATGACAGTCGATTTGTAGAGAACCACTTAATAATTTTCTGAGAGATACCATTTACTGTTCAGGCCTTCTGGAACGGGACCGACCAAGCGACTACAAGCACCTACAAAGATGGCAAACTGTCGTTCCCTTTTACGCTAAATGTAGGATCTGTGATGACGGTGATGAAACTGCATCACATCTAATCTTCGAATGCATTGCATTGGAGAGTAAAAGGCACAGAACATTAGGGAAAACCAGACCCGAAGAAATTGTGTCTAATAAAGAACTGGTAAAGGGACTCCTTGCACTGTTCAAGGGCATTGGCTGGCTTTACTAGAACTACATGGAGCGATACCGCACAATAAACTTAGTTGCGGTGCGGGCAGTGGCGGGTTGGACCAAGACTGTTTTGGCTTCCCTGGAAAAAATCAATCAATCCATCAATACCTTTTACGTAGTTCAAATGTTCAAATGTTTGTAACTCTATCGGACCAAACTGCGTGGTCATCAGTCCGTAGCTTACAAACTACTTAAACCTAGGTAAACTAACCTATGGACAAACACACACACCCATGTTCAAATGTTCAAATGTTTGTAAAGCTTATGGGACTTAACTACGGGGTTATCAGTCCCTAAACTTACAAACTACTTATGAACTACTTACGAACTAAGACGGCACAAATATCCATGCCCGAGGGGGGATTCGAACCCCCGACCGTAGTGGCCGTGCTGACCGTGACTGGAGCGCCTCAATCACCTCGGCCACCGCGGCCGGCTCACACCCATGCCCCAGGGAGGACTCGAACCTCCACGGCGAGCAACCGCGCGCTCCGCAGCGAGACGCTTTAGACCGCTCGGCTACTCCACCGCGGCAGCCATTTATTATTATTACTATTGTTGTTATTATTGCAATTATTACTTTAATACTTCCACACGTATGGTGCAATTGTTTCTTTCTTCTACGAATGTATTCTACAGGTTTGCTACAGTACTTTCAAATAAAAACGAAGCAGAATGAAACTGCCGATAACACAGTGCAATAAAATCCGAACAGTCCCTTTACTTTTACATTTCAGGAACATGTTGTCCCATGTAACACTCAGTGTTCGTTTGTCGACGTAGAACATTTGGCAGAACATACAGAAAAAAATTGGCGGAAGCAGAGTTTGAACCGACGACAAACATTCGCCCTATCATTTACCCAACGGTTCAAGAAGTATGGTTCACGAAAGAGAAGGACTGAGGAACTACATAAAGGGAACGACAGTTTGCTATTTTAGTAGGTGCTCTTACACCAAAACTTTCAGCTGTCAGACACTCATATCGGTGCTCCGTAGGACAGGTGCTACATATGTTTTTCCGTATACGCACGTTCTCCTGGACGGCAGCACCTACCACGAATTATACTCTGTCGATATAAAATATTTGACACCGATATGAGTGTCTGACATCTGAAGGTTTTGGTGTAAGAGCACCTACTAAAATAGCAAACTGTCGTTCCCTTTACGTAGTTCCTCGGTCCTTCTCTGTCGTGAACCATATTTCTTGAACCGTCGTTTTCACGAATTGCCCACCTGTGTCTGGTATATCGCTTCTCTATCACGTTGCCACCGCAGTGCAACGCTCCAGTACGTAAGCCGTCCTGCACACACACGGCTACGCAAACAGCTACTGGCGCCAGCACAAAGTGCCACGCAGTGTCTGCTGGGCTGGTGGGAGCGCTGTCCATCAGAGGCGCCGCCGCCCTCCCTGGAGGGTCTGCCCTCCCTCCTCCGCCCTCCCAGAGGGCGCTGCATTATGCATGTGCCCGAGACACCGGCCGCTCAATATCACTGTCCCTGGCTGCAGGGCTACACGTTCTCCTGTCTCACCGGGCTCTGCGACTGAGCGTACTACCACAGTCTAACATATACAGTCATGACACTCGCACAGACTTTTGTTATACGCTGCGATAGCAGCGCTCCAAGCGGCCGGGAAGCTACGTTTCTGAATACGATAGTTGATGAGTGCGAATAGTATCGTTTAGATTGACTTCAGCATACTTTTTACATTAGGGAAAGTATGTAGTGCCTTACAAATAGGTAATAATTTAAAAATAGCTCCCCATTTGTCTTTCTTAGGTTTCGTAAGATCCCTGACAAGGTACGAAACGATACACTACAGGACAGTTAATTTACAATTATACTGTAACATACAGGCTTTAAATGAATAATTTCATTTTCTATTGAAAATAAGAATGCCTAGGAAACACCAGGAGACATGCCGTTTAGCAGAGAGACGCTAGTTTCTACGCAGGAACGTTAAGTATTCTTCATTACAATTCCAGTAAAATCGGTGAGGGTGGAACGTAGGAAACGTATATAGAATGCAATAAATGCGGTATTTAACGTACCAAATTAACCATCACAGCTGCAGCTGAAGGAAAAACGTCACAGACGTGGCAATATGACGATAAAAGCAACCTAACTGTTTTCCAACAAAGAAGAACCCAATTCCACAATTGTTGCTACATCTGAACCACAAATGGCAAGAATCATCAAAACGTTGGTTTTTTAAAGCTAAAGTAATTACACTTAAAAAGAATATGTACATATAAGAAAGACAAGAGACGTGTAAAAATGTGAGAATCATTAGACACCATACCGAATTGATACACGTCAAAAACTGGCTGTCATAGTAAGAACAGACCATAACAGAAATTTATTATACCATTATGTTTATATGAAACTTACTTTCAGCAGAATAAGCTCCAAATATACACATATTCGTAAGTATTTGTTCATGACAGAGTTGTTCTTTATACCATTGAATCATTTAAATTAGGCTGTTTTTATATTAATTTCCGTATTATGTTTGTCTCTCGATATTTTAATAATGCTTGTAACACAAAAATTATAGTAAGTACTTCGTTAATTACGTACAAAAGCGATTATAAACAAACATCACTCAAACGGCAGCTTGCCCACCGCTAGGAGCGCTAGTGTCGCAGCAACTGTCAGTTGGTAACAACTTTTACAGCTGTGAGTGTCGCGACTGTATATGTTAGACTGTGGTACTACACTGTCCGGACGTACACGAAAACTGGGATGGTCACGGTTTTTCATCGAAGCATTAGGTGCCCCGCCGTTTCAATCAAGTCCCTACCACGCCGAAGCGGAGAATCAAGGCAACTGCTCCGAACTGAAGCAGCTGATCCCCGTCGGCCGCTGTGGCCGAGCACGGTTATGGTAACTGAGGCGTCTGGGTTCACAGAAGTACACTATAGACTATGCATCTCGGGCAACCGAAGCCAGAAACACAACGTAATTGAGAGAACACGGAACTTCCTACGGCAGCAGACATACGAGAAGACAAATCCTGGAACTGTCGGTGGACTGATATTTCGTGCAGCAACGGCCATCTGGGAACAATGGGGCGTGAGTTTCGCTCCTTCATTAAATAATAAAAAAATTAATAATAAAGAAATAAAGCAATTCAAGAAGACAATATATCTTTTGTTATCCCTTATCATTTCCCTTAGTTTAATCTTTCATTTAGTATAAGGTGAAAGTGGCGTTGGCACTAGACCTTTTTTTTTTTTTT